>CM042693.1:426676599-427926599 GCA_023614405.1 Avena insularis | reverse complement strand
GCGGGAGTGACAGAAACCTGAACCCCCGTTAGGAAACCATTGCACAAGGGACGTAAGGGTCTTAGAGTTTAAAGTTGTGGTTAGGTTTCTACCTTAAATACTTTCTTGTACTTACGGATGTTTGCAAGGGGTTTAATCACAAGTATGTATTAGTCTTGGATGGGGCGGTACATTAGCACAGGTTCACCCACACAACACTTAGCAAGCTAAAGAAGATTAATCGACTATATGAAGCGAAAGCACTTGACAGTCTTCCCATGTATCCTCGAGAACGTTTGGTCATCTTAAGTAATACAAGCGGCTTGTCCTTTGCTGCATAAAGGATTGGGCCACTTGCTGCATTTATTCCTACTATCTTTTATTTACTCGTACTTCGTTTACTTGCTTTATCGAAAACCCCTAAAAATCCGTTTGCTAAGTATTTGCAGAGAATTCCTGATCCATACCACTAGCCAGCACCTTCTGCTCCTTGTTGGGTTCGACACTCTTACTTATCGAAAATACTGCGATACACCCCCTATACTTGTGGGTCATAACTTCCCCAAGCTTAGACTTTTCCATAGCATTAGCAATAATGGTGTCCAAAGAATTCATACTAACAACATTGCTATTAGCATGCAAATAAAGTTCCATAGGTTTTTTAATTTTCTCTTCAAACACTTCATGTCCTAACTCAAGATAGATACTATAAAGCTCTCTAATTTTGTTGTTGTTTTCCATTAGGACTAACTAGTGAAAACAAGAAACAAAAAGATAAAATTGCAGAATCTAAAGGAAATAACTTCGAGCACTCACACCAGAGGATGTGAGTACCTTTTACCTTACCTCCTCGGCAACGGCGCCAGAAAATAGCTTGATGTCTACGCACTTCTACTCTTATAGACAGTTGTTGGGCCTCCAAGTGCAGAGGTTTAGAACAACAACAAGTTTTCCCTTAAGTGGATCACCCAAGGTTTATCGAACTCAGGGAGGAAGTGGTCAAAGGTATTCCCTCTCAAGCAATCCTGCAATCAATATACAAGAAGCCTCTTGTGTCCCCAACACACCCAATACACTTGTCAGGTGTATAGGTGCACTAGTTCGGTGAAGAGATAGTGAAATGCAAGTGGTATGGATAATTATAAGTGGTAACGGTGCTAGAAAATACTTGCTGGCGTGTGGTTGACGTGGAAGAGACTAAAGGCAAACTGAAATAAAGATGGAAGCAAGCAAACATGTAACAGATCTAATTGCAAACGGTGTTTCAATGCTTAGAAACAAGGCTTAGGGATCATAGTTTCACTAGTGAATACTCTCATATAAATATCTTCTATTTATGATACTACTCTAAACTACTCTCCGGTTGTACACTCTAATCCATGGTAGGGCTATAACAGCACACCTCAAAGTAAGCCTTTCCCATCTAGATAACCCCACACTATCACCTTGAGTACTAGATGGTTCCAACAAACACCACAATTTCATAAAGACATCCAACTCCAAATAGAACTCATAACAAGTATCTGTAATCTCTAGCCTAAGTGCCACCATGGTATGCATGCTGTCACTTTCACACACATGGGGAGAGCAGAGATCTAATAAAGCACTTGAGTAGCAAGGTAGATCTACTTGATTACAAAGTTCATGATCACAATCTGATCATGCATAGAGAGAGAGATGAACACATAGCTACTAGTAGAGCCCTTAGCCTTGAGGAAGAACTACTCCCTCATCATCATGGGAATCAGCAACGACGATGGAGATGGCGGTGGAGATCGATGGATATGGATCCGGGGACATTTCCCCATCCCGGCAGGGTGCCGGAATAGAGACTTTCTTTCCCCCGAATCTCCCCTTCGGTGGTGGCAGCGCTGCCGAACTTTTCGTGGCTGGAGGCTTGTTGATCTAGGGTTTTTGCATCGGGAGGCATCTTATAGGCGAAGAGGCAAGGTAGGTGGGCGGCCAGGGGGCCCACACCACCTGGTGGCGCGACCAGGGCTACCCCGCGCCACCACATGGTGTGGCCGCCCTGTGGCCCCCCTTCGTCTCTCCTTCGGACTCCATGTGTCTTCCGGTAAAACATTAACTTTGGCTTTTGTCCCGTCCAATTTCGAGAATATTCATTTTCTAACTTTCCTGGAACCAAAAACAGCAGAAAACAGGCAACTGGCATTGTGGCATATTGTTAATAGGTTAGTTCCAGAAAATGCATAAAATTACCTCAAAGTGTGGACAAAGCAAAGCAAAGTAGATACTAAACAAGCATGGAACATCAAAAATTATAGATACTTATGCAACGTATCACTGGCACACAAATACGTCCTTTGTACCACAAAACTCCTTCTTCGTCTACTGTGAATCCAGGTACCTTTCTTGTACCCATACGACGTTTGATTCCGTCGATACTTGCATTCCCCTTCTGGGCTTCCTTGATCTAACTGATCAAAGTGGGTTGAAGTTCAATGCTAGCTAAAAATCCTTTGCTAACTAGCTCAGTTCTAAACTGCTCCAACTCTTCATGGAAACTTTGCTGGGTTTCTTTGATCATGGTGTTTAATCTACACGGTAATCTGCTAAGAGCATCCGCTACCACATTGGCTTTGCTGGGGTGATAGTGAATGTCAAGGTCATAATCGTTGATTAACTCTATCCATCTCCTTTGCCTCATATTCAGCTCCTTTTGAGTGGAAATATACTTCAAGCTCTTGTGATCTGAATAAATCTCACACGGTTACCCATAAGGTAATGACACCATGTCTTCAAGGCTAAAACTACGGCTGCTAGTTCAAGATCATGGGTAGGGTAGTTTTGCTCATGTTGCTTCAGTTGTCGAGACAGATATGCTATGACTTTACCTTCTTGCATCAACACACATCCGAGACCAATCTTGGATGTATCACAATACACATCAAAAGGCTTCTTGATATCTGGCATGATCAATATTGGGGCTGAAATCAAACTCTTCTTGAGTTCTTAGAAACTTGCTTCACATTTGTCGGTCCATTCAAACTTCTTGTCCTTCTTCAACAATTGGGTCATGGGTCTTGCGATGCTCGAAAATCCTTCTACGAACTTGCGGTAATATCTCGCTAATCCGAGAAATACACGGACTTGGGTATGAGTGGTTGGGGCTTTCCATGCTGCAACATCTTTGATCTTGGCAGGCTCAACAGCGACTCCTCCCGCCGACACAATATGTCCGAGGAATCCTACTTCTTTCAACTAGAATTCACATTTGCTAAACTTGGCATATGACTGATGCTCTCTCAGGGTTTCAAGGACAGTTCTCAGATGTTGCTCATGATCTTCTTATGACTTGGAATAGATAAGAATATCGTCGATAAAAACAACGACAAACTTATCCAGGAAGTTCATAAATATCTTATTCATGAGATTCATGAAATAAGCGGGGGCATTGGTTAATCCAAAAAACATGACCGTATACTCATACAATCCATATCTAGTGGTAAAGGCAGTCTTTCGAATATTCGTTGCACGAATCTTGAGTTGATGATAACCAGTTCTAAGATCAATCGTAGAAAACACTCTGGCATCGGTCAACTGATCAAATAGATCCTCTATCTTGGGTAGTGGGTACTTGTTCTTGATGGTGAAGTCATTCAGCTTCCGGTAATCTGTGCACAAACGGTTACCTCCATCCTTCTTGTCGACAAACAAAACAGGCGATCTCCATGGCGATGCGCTTGGTTGAATCAAACCTTTTGCCAGCATGGCATCAAGTTGTTTCTTCAGCTCCACTAGTTCAGAGGGGTTCATGCTATAAGGTCTCTGAGCTATGGGTCCGGTTCCAGGAATTAGTTCAATAATGAACTCGATATCCCGATCTAGGGGTATACCGGGCAATTCATCAGGGAATACGTCGGGGTATTCACAGACTACTCTGACTTGGTCTATAGTTGGTAGGGCTAGACTCTTGTTGCATTTGAATTGACAGGGTAAGGTTTCAGATATATGCTCTACTGTTACTCCAGAGCTACTGGTCATGGTGATGGCTTTCTTGGCACAGTCGATCAATCCTTTATGTTTCGATATCCAATCCATTCCTAGTACTACTTCCAAACCTTTAGTTCCAAGTACTATTAGATTGGCATAAAAATCTATCCCATGTATTCTGATGGGCACAGCCTTGCAAATTTTTCTAGCTTTGGTGGTTGAACCAGGTATTTGAACTATCATGACATGCTTCAAATTGGTTGTGTGAATCTTACTAGTGCATGCAAATTATTCTGTAACAAACGAGTGCGATGCTCCAGAATCAAACAACACTCTTGCTAATACTGAGTTAACAGAAAACATACTCAGCACGACATCTGGCGCTTCCTGGGCTTCTTCAGCATTCATGTGGAATAGACGGCCATTGCGGTTGAGCGAATTCTCTGGGGCGAATCTTCTTCCAGGCTGAACACGGTGCTGCTTCTGAGCTAGGGCATTCACATTGGCAGTGGCTGCAAGCTTCTTGGGACACTCGTTGGAGTAGTGATCCTTCACTCCACATTCAAAGCAAGTGATCTGCGACTTGTCTTTGGCTGCAACAGGTACGGCATTGCTTCTAGTCCTTGGGGCAGTATTGTTGTTGTTGTTGTTGGACTTGGGCAGTGCACGACTGAAGTTGTTGGAGTTGCCGGGGTTATTGTTGTGGTTCCCTCCAGACTTCACATTTCCTCCGCTATGATTGGGGTAGCTTAGACGAGACATTGGGGGCCTATTGTTCCTTGGGGCATATCCTACTGACAGGTTGGGGCGATACTTCTGGTGGCTATAGGATCCACTCTGGTGCATCATTCTGCACTTGCGATTGTCGTTGGCTTGGTTGATCTTCCCTTCCATCTGGATGGCAGAGATGACTAGTTCTTCGAGATCGTCAAAACGGATGTTGATTAACACCGTTTGCATCTCATCATGCAATCCATTCAGGAATCTCTCCTTCTTCTTGGCTTCAGTATTGGTCTCATCCGGTGCATACCTGGCAAGAGATAGAAATCTGTCACAGAACTCTACTACAGTCATCCTGCCCTGCTTCAGTTCTCTAAACTCATCTCTCATTCTAGTGACTAAATCTTGCGGCACATGGGTGCGGCTAAACTTGGTCTTGAAAGCTTCCCACGTCATCACTTGCCCGTGGTTCATAGTACAGGTGCTATTCCACCAGGCTCTTGCATCTCCTGCTAGATAGTGGGTGGCAAATAGTACTTGCTCGTTGGCATCAACTCCTGCGACTTCTTGGTTATTTTCCATGGTCTGTAACCAATCATCTGCATCTAATGGGTCTTCATACTTGCTAAAGATAGGGGGATTGGAATTCTAAAAGTTCTTGAGCTTGGATCAATGATGATCCTGATTTCCATGGCCTTAGTTTTTGTGGGCCATCTGAGCGATCTGTTGCAGGGTAGCTAGATTGGCATGGCGCTCTGCTCTACCAGCTTCACGGTCAGAAACTAGCATCTGCAGAATCTACAGCATCGGGTCCTACGATGAGCTGCTTCCTCTGGGGTTTCCACGAGTCATATGAAGATTGAGATAGATAAAGGGGTAAGAGGGAAAGTTCTAAGGTTCATGGTTTTGTTTTCAAAAGCTAACACTTTGATTTTGACTCAGGTTTTGCAAACTAACCACTCCTCATTCATTCATTCAAGCAAGCACGCGATACAAAAACACACACCACAACCAAAGGAAAAAACAGATGGTTTTAAAAACCATTATGTGCGCTAAGATACAATGGGACCAATACTTCTCACTCGTACGATAGTGCTCTAGTGCATCTACTCATCATCGATGAAGTCGGAGTCATCATCATCGGTGTAGAAATCCGTGGCATCATCCTCTAGGTAGTCATTGTCATCACTGAGGTATGAGTGAATATCTCCCTAGATGTCTTCACCTTCTTCCTCTTCTTCTTTTGCTGCCAGCTGAGCTTCTTGTTCCTGGATGGTCTTCTTGAGGTCGGCCACCTTCTTGCGAAGACGGGTGATGGTGCGGTCCTTCTTCATACGTTGATAACAAAGTTATTGACGATCCTTGATGAGTAGGGCGAAAGTTTGGGCCTTCTGAGCGGCAATGGCAAGGTTGTGGTTGGCGTACTCTCGAGCATTGTCCAATTCCTTCTGTCTATCATACAACAGGAAGTCAAGGTTGTCCACTTGGCGTCTCACCTCTGGGTGACTTGGCATCTCCAACGGCATTCCCATAGAATCACGCCTTGCATAGTGAGAAAAGCGAGTTCCCTGGATCAAGTTGACGTTCTGTCCGCAAAGACGTGCGAGAGCTTCATGCATAGCCCTGGCTAATCCATCTAGCCAGTTGTTCTCTCTCACGGTGAATTGAATCTTCTTTGAAAGGGGTGCTTCCATCTTGCCTCAAAGATCAGCAACCACTACAAGAAATGTGTTGACTAGTGACCTTTTCTTAACGACCCTGAATTTTTTGGTCACAGATTTATGACCATTTTGAACCAACTGGTCGTAGGCCATTTGGGAGGGTCCAAACCCTAAAAAACTACGACCATTTTCATCAGGAAGGTCATACCTTGCTTACACCAGTTGGTCATAACATATATATCGCTGGTCTATGACCTTAATTTTGGACGACTATGACCAATTTAAATGGCCGTTATGCTGATACATGATTCATTCAAACAACTAGGCTGCCAACTAAGCAGTTTGGCCTATGTGTCATGTCCATGTGTCAATTTTTGCCTACATATTATATCCATGTGTTAATTCCTACCAACGTGTCCATGCTGACCAGGAAAGAACGTTTGGGCTGACAAGAAGGCCTAGTGTAGGACCCACCACAGACTGTAAACGGGAGCCACCACCAACTACGGCCCCGCTTGTTCTCCCCACCACCAACCCCGCTCGGCAGGAATTAAATTCCAAAAAGAAGAACGAGCGGGGATGGGACTCGAACCCGCGCGCCCTCACTCCATCGCTACGTTGCTAACCACTTGACCACAGCTTCCTTTGTTGATAGATCAGCACACGATACCTATAAGTGATATTGTTTGTCCGCTAGGTTTGGGCCTCAGGAAAAGGCGACCCCCGATCTGAGGTTGCTCGGCCTACTCCTGGGCTTCCTTGGGCTGACACTAGCGTGCCAGCACACACGTATTGTTGGGTTGGTGATGGCTCAATGCACGACGCCCAGAAAAGTGTTGATGGCTCGTGGTTGATGTAGAGCTCGTTGGGAACCCCAAGAGGAAGGTATGATGAGCACAACAGCAAGTTTCCCTCAGTTACGAAACCAAGGTTTAATCGAACCAGTAGGAGCAAGGAAACACCTCAAAGGTGTTACTAGCTGAGCTTTGGCAGGGCGCACTACCGGTGCTAGTAGCAACGTGGAGACCTGCACAACACAACCACAGAACTTTGTCCCCAACTTGCGATGAGGTTGTCAATCTCATCGTGTTTTGCAGAAAACAAAGGATTAAACGTATCAAATGGAAAGAAGTAAAAGTTTGCAGAAAGTAAACACAAGCAGTAAATTGTTTGTAGATTGTATGTAAAGAAAGAGGACCGGGATCCATAGTTCACTAGAGGTCGCTCTCCTTAGATAGATAACATGCTGGGTGAACAAATTACAGTGGGGCAATGGACAAACACCGAGAAAGCAATACATGCATATATTAATCATCTTGACTCCTTTGAGACTTGATTGGGCATTACAACATAATACATAGACCGCCATCCAACTGCATCTATGACGAATAATCCACCTTCAGGTTATCATCCGAACCCCCTCCAGTATTAAGTTGCAAGTAACAGATTATTGCTTTATGAACTGCGTGTAAAGTAAACAATACGATTGTTCTATGAACAAAGGATTGTTGTTTTCTCCCTAGTAGCAACAACACATCTAGTACCTTAGAGATTTCTATCACTTCCCAGATTACCAGAGGCATGAACCCACTATTGAGCATAAATACTAACTCTTGGAGTTGCTAGCATCTACTTGGCCAAGATAGCTACTAACAACGGAAAGCATGCAACATCTCAAATAACAAAGACATGATAGAATCAATAATCAATCTGAAATAGCATCTCAATATCCATCGGATCCCCGCAAACACAACATGTATGAATACAAATAGATGATCTTGATCATGAACGGAGCTCACAAGATCTAAACATGAAAGCACAAAGGAGGAGAACCAGCCATCTAGCTACTACATGGATCCGTAGTCCAAGGATGAACTACTCACGCATCACACCGGAGGCTTGCATGGTGATGAAGAAGGCCTCCAGGGTGAATTCCCCTCTCTGGCAGGGTGCCGGGAAGAGCTTCAGATCCCTCCCGATCTAGGGATGGAGATGACGGCGGCTACAGACTCTTTCATGGATTTTTGATCGGTTACTTAGGGTTTTCATCCCGAGGGCAATATATAGGCGGAAGGAGATGCCGAGGGGGTGTCTGGGCTGGCCACACCAGCCCTGGCGCGGGCCAGGCCTGGCCGCGCGGCCAGGTGGTGTGGCCGCCCTCTGGCCCTTCTCCGTCTCGTATTCTGGCACTTGATCCCTTCCAAAAAAATAGGCACTTTGGCTTTTGTCCTGTCCAATTCCGAGAATATTCATTTTCTGACTTTCCTGGAACCAAAAACAGCAGAAAACAGGCAGCTAGCATTGTGGCTCTTGTTAATAGGTTAGTCCAAGAAATCATATGAAAAGTACTCCAAAGTTGGAACAAAACACAAGAAAGTGGATAAAACCAAGCATGGAACATCAAAAATTATAGATACATTTGTAATGTATCAACATCCCCAGGCTTAACTCCTGCTCGTCCTCGAGTAGGTAAGTGATAAAAAGAAAGAATAATTTTTGAGGTGACATGCACCATCAAAGACTTGATCAAAATATTTGCAAAAACATTCAAAGCTGAGATCATAATACTTCAATCATAACATGAAAGACAAAGTTCTAGCAATAAGCAAAGAAACTATGATGCAACATGAAAAGGCATAAACAAAAGATTCATGAATAATAATGCGTTGCAAGACGTTTGTTTGTTTCACATAAAGAAAACATAGCATAATAGTATTCAGCTTGTCCCTCAATAGAGTAGCAAATATAAATGCATGGGACACCTTCAAAGTTCATAAGATTGACTAGATACAATAGTTTCAAACAAGCAATATCAAAGTATGCATCAATCAACTAGTCTTGGGACAATGCACATAGAACTAAGAATGGCCACTATGATCTCAAAGAAGGTGCATAAAGTTCGAAGATGGAGACTCAATATAATGGTGGAAGAAAGGCCTTTGTAAAAGGAAGTAGGGATTCAAGTCTCATAAAGAGCTTCCAAAAAGTATGGTACTTATAGCTTTCAGCTCTCATTGCCCCTATCATAAGAATCTTGAAGTGATTAAGGTTAAAGTGAACAAACTATGGTGTACATGCTTGATGAAGTATAAGTCAGAAATCTCATGTCCCTTGTATACGAGGGCCGCTCCTCATGCTACTCAAGTTTAATCATCGGTAAGTTCTTGTCATCGTAAGTACATGTGTATCATAGAGAACCGCCAACGGGGTACCCCTTGCCCGATGATACGGAAGAATCCCCATATCAAAATGACAAGGCAAGCAGACAACGAGCATCTCAGCATTCTTCTTATTTACCATAGGAATATGGTGCTTTTTTCTCTCTTTCCTCTTTTCATAGTATCTTTTTTTTCTTTTATCTTTTTTCTCAATATAGGACTCTTTTTTTATAAGAAGAATGCTTCATAGACAGCTCATTATGGTTACGCTGCAGGTTTCCACCATGTCAGCATGGATTAGACCAGTGTGTGTTTCTCTAACACATATACATAACTCCATGGACTTACAAACTCCCCTTTCATTTCACACCGACGATATCCATATACAAAAGAGCATGATATCAACTAGGTACAAGTACCAAGTGCAATGTTGAAAGCGTTCCCCATGAAAGCATGGTTCTGCTAATTCCCAACAAATAAGTGCAAGCATTTACAACATAGACGACACAATGGTTCAAGTTTATTATAGGCAAGTAAAGTAAAGTGTCCCATCAAGTTCGTGAGAGCTTTAATCACTAGTTTTATCATACCAAGTGGAAGGTAAAAAAAGCATGAATATACTTGGAATAGCATAAGCTAGTAGGTAGGTATGGTGGACTCTTTGTAATAACTTGGTTTAGGGAGTTGGATGGATGAGTGGAACTCATACTTTATTGTGGAGGCTAGCAAAAGACTAGGAGCGACAAACTAAGAGAGCAATAATGGCCATAATCATGCAGAGCGACAAAACATCATTGATCAAAGCATAAAGTGATACTACAAGTTGAAAACTAAAGGATCGTAAAGGCTATGGTGACTTGAGATAGTCATAACATGGTGTGAGCATGTGCCAAGTCAACCCAAATAAACCATCAAAGGAGAATACCACTATATTATGCTTTAATATGCTAAAACAACGCATGATTCATCTAAGGCACATTAAGCAATCTCAATTGTTTATAACAAGTCATGCTACAACAAAGAATACTAAGCATAAATCCAAAACAATATCAAGCATGGCATGACAAAGCATAGGCCACAGTCAAAAACAAGCTCTTTTTACCACATAAGCATGAACTTTCCTACTCTTTTCCAAACCGAACCAAACTATTTGCAAACCAATGTATGAAAGAGGGGGTCCAACCAATTTATTCAGAAAACTAAGAAAACCAAGCAAACGAAAAACCAAAACGAAAATGAAAAATAAGACGCTCCAAGAAAAACACAACTGTGCATGAAACAATAAAAATGAAGCGTTTGGAAGAAATCTGGGATTTTTATTGATGAAGAAGGGGATGCCTTGGGCATCCCCAAGATTTGACGCTTGTACTTCTTAGATATTTCTTGGGGTGACACGCGTGGCATCCCCAAGCTTGAGCTTTAGTCCATCCTTCATCTCATTACTCATTCCTTCCATACACCTGAATTTTTTCCTTCATACAAAACTTCACACAATCTTTATTAGCAACATTAGTGCACTTAAGATAAATAAGTCTCAAGGTTCAGTTCTAACACCAAATAAACTTCCATTAGAACACTAGCTACTGTAGCACTTCCCTCAAAAATCTCAATTCCACAAAAGAACTCAAAAAGGAACCCACAAGAAGCAAATGCAGAAAATGGCAGAAATCTGTCAAAATAGACCAGCAGGTAAATACGAATTTTTTCGAAGACCTTCTGTTAGTCAAATCAAAAACTGTTGAACTAACGAAAGTTAGATAACAACCTGGGGCAGAAGCACAAAAAATTACAGCTCAGACATACAGATCTCTCTCACGAATTTTTACGGTGAAGCACAAGAATCTGTTTCGGGACAACAACTTTCCCAATCATTACTTCACTCTCATTAGAGGTTACTCCCGGCACAAAAAGCAAATAAAAAGGATAAGGAGAGGTTATTACTGAAGTAATAACTTTCAAGACTCATCTAAAACTCTTGGGTTATCTCCCAACAAGTACTTTTCTTTAACGCCTTTAAGTTAGGCATAAAAAGAAAAGAAAGAATCAAGTGTTCTCAAATGAAGAAGCATTAAAACCAAATTTTGTTTTCATAGGAGAAATAAAAGAAATCTTTTCTCTATTTTTAGGGAAGTGTTCTATACCTTTTTTGAGTGGGAGTTGATATTTAATGGTGCCTTCTTTCATATCAATGATGGCACCAACAGTTCTAAGAAAAGGTCTTCCCAAAGTAATAGGACAAGAAGCATTGTATTCAACATCCAAAACATAAAAATCAACGGGGACATAGGAATTGTTAACCATAATAAGAACATCATTAGGACTCCCCATGAGTTTCTTTTGAGCATTATCATCAAGTGGGACATTCAAATAACAATCTTCAAGAGGAGGCAAATCAAGCATATCATAAATCCTTCTAGGCATAATAGAAACACTACTATCAAGATCACATAAAGCTTTGAAATCAAAGTCATTCACTTTCATATTAATGATGGGTTCCCAACCATCTTCTTGTTTTATAGGAATAGAAGCTTTATGTTTCATCTTTTCTTCTTTAATCTTTATGAGAGCATCAGTAATGTGTTTTGTAAAGGCCATGTTCATAGCACTAGCATTAGGAATTTTAGCAAGCTTTTGTAGGAACTTAATAACTTCAGAGATATTGCAACCATCAAGATCAAAATCAACTTTATCATCTAAAGTAGTAGAACTATTACTAGCCTCAACACTAGTGGTGGTGATAGTAGAAACACTAATGTTTCTATCAATTTCATCTTCTCTTTCCCACTTAGCATGTAATTCAGCTAATAGTCTAACATTTTCATCAATTCTTACGTGTATGGCATTAGTAGCTACAAAGGGATTATCATTAGTTTCAGGTTTAGCAGCCATTTTATTCAAAGAAGATTGAGCTTCAGCCAAAGATGCTATGTTTCTTTCAGCATTAGAGAGTTTTTCCTCAATAGTTTTATTGAAAGCAGTTTGTTTACTAATAAACTCTTTAAGCATAACTTCAAGTTCAGAGGGAGCACTCTTATTATTGATGTAAGAATTCCCATAAGCCTTACCATTGTTGGGAGGATATGGCTTATAATTGTTGTTACCAAAATTGTTCCTATAAGCATTATTACCATAAGAATTGTTGCCAAAATTGCTATTTCTTATGAAGTTCACATCAACTTTTCACATCAACTTGCTCTTCTTAAGCAACCAAAGAGGCTAAAGGAACATTATTTGGATCAAATGGGCTTTCCCATTAACAAGCATAGACATAATAATATCAATCTTATCACTCAAGGAGGAGGTTTCCTCAACAGAATTTACCTTCTTGCCTTGTGGAGCTCTCTCAGTATGCTATTCAGAATAATTAACCATCATATTGTCCAAAAGTTTTGTTGCAGCACCCAAAGTGATGGTCATAAAGGTACCTCCAGTAGCTGAATCCAATAGGTTCCTTGAAGAATAGTTCAATCCTGCATAAAAAGTTTGGATGATCATCCAAGCAGTCAGTCCATGAGTGGGACAATTCTTTACCAAAGATTTCATTCTTTCCCAAGCTTGAGCAACATGCTCATTATCAAGTTGTTTAAACTTCATTATTTCACTTCTCATAGATATAATCTTAGCAGGAGGATAGTATTTTCCAATAAAAGCATCTTTGCACTTAGTCCAAGAATCAATACTATTCCTAGTTAAGGAATTCAACCATTCTTTAGCTTTTCCTCTCAAAGAGAAAGGAAACAATTTCATCTTAATAATATCACCATCTATATCCCTATGCTGTTGCATCTCACAAACTTCAACAAAGTTATTTAGATGGGAAGCAGCATGTTCATTACCAATACTAGAAAATTGCTCTCTCATAACAAGATTGAGTAAAGCAGGTTTTATCTCAAAGAAAGTATTTTCATCCACAGGTGGAGCAATAGGTGTGCTCATAAAATCATTGTTGTTGGTGCTAGTGAAGTCACACAACTTAGTGTTTTCAAGAGTAGTCATTTTTTTGGGTTTTCAAATAAGAAAGCAAACTAGCAAAACTAATTTTTTTGTGTTTTTTGAAGAACAAAACAAGCAAACAAAGCAAAAAGAAACTAAGCAAAACAAAAACAACAAAGTAAAGAGATTGGTTATGAGGGACTCCGTTGTGAAGATGTCCTTGACTCCCCGGCAATGGCGCCAGAAAATCTTTGCTAGCGTGTAGTTGACGTGGGAGTTTCTTCTTCTTCGTTCCCCGGCAACGGCGCCAGAAAATCTTTGTTGGCGTGTAGTTGACGTGGGAGTTTCTTCTTCTTCGTTCCCCAGCAACGGTGCCAGAAAATCGCTTGATAGCTCAATGCACGGCGCCTAGAAAAGTGTTGATGGCCCGTGGTTGATGAGCACATCAGCAAGTTTCCCTCAGTTATGAAACCAAGGTTTAATCGAACCAGTAGGAGCAAGGAAACACCTCAAAGGTGTTACTAGCTGAGCTTTGGCAGGGCGCACTACCGGTGCTAGTAGCAACGTGGAGACCTGCACAACACAACCACAGAACTTTGTCCCCAACTTGCGATGAGGTTGTCAATCTCACCGTGTTTTGTGGAAAACAAAGGATTAAACGTATCGAATGGAAAGAAGTAAAAGTTTGCAGAAAGTAAACACAAAGCAGTAAACAGTTTGTAGATTATATGTAAAGAAAGAGGACCGGGATCCATAGTTCACTAGAGGTGGCTCTCCTTAGATAGATAACATGTTGGGTGAACAAATTACAGCGGGGAATTGACAAACACCGAGAAAGCAATACATGCATATACTAATCATCTTGACTCCTTTGAGAATTGATTGGGCATTACAACATAATACATAGACCGCCATCCAACTGCAACTATGACTAATAATCAACCTTCAGGTTATCATCCGAATCCCCTCTAGTATTAAGTTGCAACTAACAGATTATTACTTTACGAACTGCGTGTAAAGTAAACAATACGATTGTTCTATGAACAAAGGATTGTTGTTTTCTCCCTAGTAGCAACAACACATCTAGTACCTTAGAGATTTCTGTCACTTCCCCAGATTACCAGATGCATGAACCCACTATCGAGCATAAATACTAACTCTTGGAGTTGCTAGCATCTACTTGGCCAAGATAGCTACTAACAATGCAAAGCATGCAAGATCTCGAATAACAAAGACATGATAGAATCAATAATCAATCTGAAATAGCATCTCAATATCCATCGGATCCCCGCAAACACAACATGTATGAATACAAATAGATGATCTTGATCATGAATGGAGCTCACAAGATCTAAACATGAAAGCACAAAGGAGGAGAACCAACCATCTAGCTACTACATGGATCTGTAGTCCAAGGATGAACTACTCACGCATCACACCGGAGGCTTGCATGGTGATGAAGAAGGCCTCCAGGGTGAATTCCCCTCTCCGGCAGGGTGCTGGGAAGAGCTTCAGATCCCTCACGATCTAGGGATGGAGATGACAGCGGCTACAGACTCTTTCGTGGATTTTTGATTGGGTACTTAGGGTTTTTGTCCCGAGGGCAATATATAGGCGGAAGGAGAGGCCGAGGGGGTGACTGGGCTGGCCACACCACCTCTGGCGGGCCAGCCAGCTGCGGCCAGGTGGTGTGGCCGCCCTCTGGCCCTTCTCCGTCTCGTATTCTGGCACTTGATCCCTTTCAGAAAAATAGGCACTTTGGCTTTTGTCCTGTCCAATTCTGAGAATATTCATTTTCTGACTTTCCTGGAACCAAAAACAGCAGAAAACATGCCGCTGGCATTGTGGCTTTTGTTAATAGGTTAGTCCAAGAAATCATATGAAAAGTACTCCAAAGTTGTAACAAAACACAAGAAAGTGGATAAAAGCAAGCATGGAACATCGAAAATTATAGATACATTTGCAATGTATCAGTTGGGCCGATGACGCCTCCACCTATTTCCCCCCTTTTTCCCTTTTAAATCCCTTTTTGTATCTTTTTATTCATAACTCCAAATTGAGTCAAATAAAATTCATATTTGCCTAAAAAATTGCATTGGATCTCTGAAAAAACATCATATTGTGAGTCTAAAAATGATTTTTCCAAAAAATCATGAGCATCAGATCATGTACATGTAGTTCAAATCAGACCCACTTCCTACCGATTCGGCAGGAATTTGTCTTTTTCGCCAGGGGTGGACAAAATGGTTCGAGATACCCTACTCATGACATTGTCCATGTAAGGTTGTATAGTATTTTTGAAAAATATGGTTTTAGCATTTTGAATTAACCATTTGGTGGTTGCTTCACAAAACGCACCATTTTTGGCACTCGGAAAATGAAAAATTGTTTTTCCGTGGAACGAAAAGGAAAACTTCCTCCTACAACATTGTTAGGCATCCCAATATGCACATGCGTGCACAATATGGGCACATTATCACAAACTATGCCGCAATTCTGACCATAATATTGGTCTTTTGACCCGAAAGCCATGAAACCTCGAACAAGATAACTCATTTCTGTGAAGGTTTTTTCAAGATGTTCGCAATATACCAAGTTTGGTATTTTTCCTTGCAACTATGTCACATAATATGACACCACGCGAAGGAGTTACCTCATTTGGACTGTTTTTGAATTTTTTATGTCAGTTTCAAACAATGGTCAAAACGACGGGCTTTAAGGTTCATAGATAGGGGATGCTCCTCGCTAAACGCTTAATGGATCTCTGAAGAAACATCATATTGTGAGTCTAAAAATGATTTTTTTTGAAAAAATCATGAGCATCATATCATGTACCTGTAGTTCAAATCGGACCCACTTCCTACCGATTCGGCAGGAATTTGTCTTTTTCGCCAAGGGTGGACAAAATGCTTTGAGATACCCTACTCATGACATTGTCCATGTAAGGTTGTATAGTATTTTTGAAAAATATGGCTTTAGCATTTTGAATTAACCATTTGGTGGTTGCTTCACAAAATGCCCCGTTTTTGGCACTCGGAAAATGGAAAATGGTTTTTCCGTGGGACGAAAAGGAAAACTTCCTCCTACAACATTGTTAGGCATCCCAAGATGCACATGTGTACACAATATGGGCATATTATCACAAACTATGCCACGATTCTGACCATAATATTGGTCTTTTGGCCTGAAAGCCATGAAACCTCGAACAAGATAGCTCATTTCTGTGAAGGTTTTTTCAAGATGTTCGCAATATACCAAGTTTGGTATTTTTCCTTGCAAATATGTCACATAATATGACACCTCGCAAAGGAGTTACCTCATTTGGACTGTTTTTGAATTTTTTATGTCCGTTTCAAACTATGGTCAAAACGACGGGCTTTAAGGTTCATAGATAGGGGATGCTCCTCGCTAAACTCTTAATGGATCTCTAAAATAACATCATATTGTGAGTCTAAAAATGATTTTTTCAAAAAATCATGAGCATCAGATCATGTACCTGTAGTTCAAATCGGACCCACTTCCTACCGTTTCGGCAGGAATTTGTCTTTTTCGCCAGGGGTGGCAATATGGTTTGAGATACCCTACTCATGAAATTGTCCATGTAAGGTTGTATAGTATTTTTGAAAAATATGGTTTTAGAATTTTGAATTAACCATTTGGTGGTTGCTTCACAAAACGCCCCATTTTTGGCACTCGGAAAATGGAAAATGGTTTTTCCGTAGGACGAAAAGGAAAACTTCCTCCTACAATATCGTTAGGCATCCCAAGATGTACATGTGTGCACAATATGGGCACATTATCTCAAACTATGCCGCGATTCTGACCATAATATTGGTCTTTTGACCCGAAAGCCATGAAACCTCGAACAAGATAGCTTATTTCTGTGAAGGTTTTTTCAAGATGTTCACAATATACCAAGTTTGGTATTTTTTCTTGCAAATATGTCACATAATATGACACCACGCGAAGGAGTTACCTCATTTGGATTTTTTTGAATTTTTTATGTCCGTTTCAAACTATGGTCAAAACGACGGGTTTTAAGGTTCATAGATAGGGGATGCTCCTCGCTAAACGCTTAATGGATCTCTGAAAAAACATCATATTGTGAGTCTAAAAATGATTTTTTTCAAAAAATCATGAGCATCAGATCATGTACATGTAGTTCAAATCGGACCCACTTCCTACCGATTTGGCAGGAATTTGTCTTTTTGCCAGGGGTGGACAAAATGGTTTGAGATACCCTACTCATGACATTGTCCATGTAAGGTTGTATAGTATTTTTGAAAAATATGGTTTTAGCATTTTGAATTAACCATTTGGTGGTTGCTTCACAAAACAATCCATTTTTGGCACTCGGAAAATGGAAAATGGTTTTTCCGTGGGACGAAACAGAAAACTTCCTCCTACAACATTGTTAGGCATCCCAAGATGCACATGCGTGCACAATATGGGAACATTATCTCGAACTATGCCGCGATTCTGACCATAATATTGGTCAGTTGACACGAAAGTCATGAAACCTCGAACAAGATAACTCATTTCTGTGAAGGTTTTTTCAAGATGTTCGCAATATACCAAGTTTGGTATTTTTCCTGGCAAATATGTCACATAATATGACACCACGTGAAGGAGTTACCTCATTTGGACTGTTTTTGAATTTTTTATGTCTGTTTCAAACTATGGTCAAAACGACGGGCTTTAAGGTTCATAGATATGGGATGCTCCTCGCTAAACGCTTAATAGATCTCTGAAGAAACATCATATTGTGAGTCTAAAAATGATTTTTTCAAAAAATCATGAGCATCAGATCATGTACCTGTAGTTCAAATCGGACCCACTTCCTACCAATTCGGCATGAATTTGTCTTTTTCACCAGGGGTGGACAAAATGGTTTGAGATACCCTCCTCATGATATTGTCCATGTAAGGTTGTATAGTATTTTTGAAAAATATGGTTTTAGCATTTTAAATTAACCATTTGGTGGTTGCTTCACAAAATGCCCCATTTTTGGCATTCGGAAAATGGAAAATGGTTTTTCCGTGGGACGAAAAGGAAAACTTCCTCCTGCAACATTATTCGCCATCCCATGATACACATGGGTGCATAATATGGGCACATTATCACAAACTATACTGCGATTCTGGCCGTAACATTGGTCGTTTGGCTTGAAACTCATGAAACATAGGTCATTTCTGAGAAGGTTTTTCTGAGATATTTACAATATACAAAATTTGGTATTTTTCCTTGCAACTATATCACATAATAAGACACCATGCGAAGGATTTACCTTGTTTGGACCGTTCTTGAATTTATTATGCCCGTTTCAAACTTTATTTTTGTGTGACCAATCAGAAGAGAAAGCCAATCTACCCACGGATCACCCACCGAATCAGATATCAGCCGTTGATAGGGCCTCCATCCAACGCTCCAAATTCCCAGCACCAGTTTCTCCCGCCTCCCACACTTGGGTGTGAATGGACCGAAACGCCCTAGTTGCCAGTATTGCAGCACATAAATGATAAGGGGTACTTCCATAAAATCCTCGTACACCCATGACTCATACACCCAAACCCGACCCTAATCCCCACACGCACCCGTCCCTGCCGCCACTTCTTACTCCTTCGCGAGCCAGCAAACCCTAATCCAGTCGGCGCCTCCCTCTCTCTGCTTCGCCTACGCCACCTCCGTGCACCATCGCGCCGCCCACCACCTCTCCCTCCACCCCCATATCCTGCCATCTGCTAGAGCACTCACCACCTCCCCTTTCGCCCCCGTATCCCACCATGTCAGGGTCGCCAGATCTGGCCACGCGGTCATTAGCCGACCAGAGCAACAGCGGACGCGCACTACACCGTGGACGCGCACTACGCTGTGATCGTTGCCAGCAGGAGGACGCCGTCTTGGCGAGGGCAGTGCCGCGCTATGGATCTCCCACTCCGTCGTTGCACCACCGTCTCCCCACCCGGTCTCCACCCGCCGCTACCCGCGGGGATGTAGGCCATCCAATACTACACCCCAACTCTAGCCAGTCCTCCTTCTCGAGTTCGCCATCTCAGGCCGGCCTCCACCATCACGCTCGCCTGCAATAGCAGTAGCCACCGCGCCACCAGCAACTGCCGCCCTGCAGACCCCCATCAAGGCCGCCTTCCTCCACCTGCCTCCTATCTGTGACACCCCTACCAACGAGGAGAGTAGGGCCAGCGGCGCTGATCCTAGGAGAAGAAGTCCAAGCGCCAGTTCAGGTGCGAGCGCAAGCAGGTAATGTCCGAGTGCTCGTGCATGCCAGGTGCTTGTGGTAATGCTTGCATGTTGCTATTGCCTCTGATGTGCGCACTGTTCTTGTAGCCTCGATTCAGACCGGATGTGTGCACTCTAAGTTCACTGTTAGTTTAGTTAGCACAATAGTTTCAAGTTTAAATCGAAATGTCCATTCTAATGCTCCAGATGTTCTAGAATTAGACCATCTGAAGCTTTCTATAGTGATATAACTTTGTCAATTGTCGTAGTGATACAACTTTGGTTAGGGGCTGTAGTTTGTGTTGTGCCAGTGAATTATGTTGTTCTGCTGCTTGCTTAGCCTGAAGAATTATGTGCTATGCCCGGAGAATTATATGGTTAGCAGCTGTAGTTTGTGTAGCTATAGTGATACAACTCTGGGTGTTCAAAATCCTATCTGCTATATTTATCTATGTATGGCATGCAATTTTTTTATTTGTATGATGTTTATCTTTTTCTGCAGGTCTTATTGGTACTATTAGATTTATTGGATGTTCGCATATGTGCTGATTATGTGGCATGTAGTTTATTGGGTGTATGATTACCCATGTTAGTTTTACAATCAATAGATCATGTGTAGTAGTCAGTATATTGGGTTGTTGTGAACCTGTTCTTTTTGCCCATAGTACATTTAGCGTCCACTGCTATGATATAGCCTAGCTGTGGTTTTGATGTTGCTATAAATTGTTATATTCTATTCCTTATGTCTTCAATTTCCTGTCTATCATGTATAAGAATTATCATATATATCTAAGTAACTACTAAACTGCCTACTTGTACATTAAGTTGAGAATTAAACGTGATGGAACATTGAGTCTTACTATATTTAGTTCACCTATGAGGATGAATGCATGTCTGTTTTCCTGATGCCTTTGCTACTTTCATGATGCCTTTGTTACTTTCATCAGGTTATTAACTTGGTTTGCATTGAATCTGTTCCACTTCAGGCTGGCTGCCACATTGTATGGGGATGTGTGCCTACCTCGTGTCCCTCGGATCTGGCAGCCCCGGGCCTCAATGCTACCGGATCCGACTGAGTGTAGCTCATCACGACAACCATAAGGAGGAGCAGGCGTCTGTTTCCACGTAATCCTCTCTAGCCCTCCCTTTCTCTCCCGTCGCAAAGTATCAGGGAGCAGTTACTCTTATAAAACTGATGATGTTTAGTGCGCATGCAAAATTGTTGTCCTTTCCCTTAAAGGATTTGCTTGTTTAACATTATAAAACTAGAGTTCTTAGAGATTATGATCTGTATAAAGTTCCTTGTTTATTTGAAGATATATTGTAGAAGTGATAGATGATACAAAATGCTAATACGTGTCATGTGAGATTAGAGTCCACGCAATGGACATGCTTGTTCTCGAGCACATCAGTTATTTTTTGCATTGTCTATCTGTACATCAGTTATTTTGATGAATATTGTTAATCTGCACGAGCATTTCTTGCATTGTCTATATTCAGTATTATTTGGAGTACGAAGAGTAGGGAAATTTTTTAATCTGATTGTCATGGAGTAGTGGTTTTGACCTTCAAGTGGATTATCAACTCTTCTTCATCTTGTTCTACAGGTGGACTCGAATTAAGATCTGAAAGTACCATTGTCGAGTTGGGAAAGAGCCACTAGCGAGAAAGTGATGTTGCCGAGGAGATGAGATGCTGCTGCCAGCGAGGAGGCGATGTTACCGGCGAGCAGAGCCAGATCGGTGGGGACAAGCCTGGAGGTATCCTAGCTTGGAGACTGGAGGTGCTAGCTATGGGTCATCTTTGAGGCATGGATGCGGCGACTTCTTTGGCCGACAACAAGCTCTTGCCGCTTGGGGCTGGTGGGTGGATTCCTGGAGGTGCAGCTGATAGCTACGGGTCGAATGTAATAGATATTGTTTTGTTGTTATTTGAAATGTTCCAATGTTTCTATTTTTATAGGAAATAATTGTTATTTAACTTTCAAATCATGGTACGATTTAAAACTAAACGTGATAGTGTACCTGTGGATATTGACTGGCGAGACCTGTGTGGAACTTTCAACCTGACTTGTGGGACCAGTAGGAAAATGCTACTGACTGGTAGGGCCCTTCTGACACGTGGGACCTATTGTAAATTAAAATAGAAAAATGAAAATGTTGGGCCAAAGAAAATGTCAATGATCGAGAATATCTAGGCTGAAATTTTGGGCTTGGCCCATGAATATATGGATAGTAAATGAGAAATTTTACAAACCAAAATGATAGAATTCCGGGGCTCATCCCATGTAAAGGACTACATTGGGCTGGGCCAATTTTGATCTACAACCATTTGGATTGGTCACAGATATGCCACGTAGGATTAGCTACCTAGGATTTGACGTGGACTGGCCAGATAGCCCATGACCAATTTTTTGGTCATAGGATCCATGACCATCTATTTTGGTCATATATGTCCATGACCAATTCAAAAAAATAGTCGTTGTCTGTCTATAATGACCCTCGCTGTGACCTACTATTTTTGGTCATAGAAAGGTCATAGATGGATTACTATGACCTTTCTATGACCAATATTTGGGGTCACAAGTTAGCACATTCCTTGTAGTGAACTATCAGCCATTGTAGATCTCCTCCCGGGTGATCATTGAGTTGAGCTCCAAAGAATTCTGGATGCGGGCGCTCCAGGTACTCAGACAGTGCATCAAGATCCCTCTCGAAGATTAGTTGGCCTCCATTGCCCAACTGGTAGAACTTGCAGTACTGAACTTCCATCTATAAGAATTTAGGATGAGTAAGTTAGTGAAGTGATCAAGTGTGTCAAATTTTATGTAGTAGTGTAAGAATTTTGAGGAACATGATTTTTTTGAAAGAATCAAGGATAAGAGTGGGAGTAGGTTTTCATAAATACTCACTTCATTTGTTTTTGAAACTAAGTTTTTGTTCGGACGTCCATTCTAACTAGGGTCTCCTATGGTCAGGATGGCTCTGATACCAACTTGTCAACACCCGGATTTTTAATCCCAGATGCCTATTATGCCATACATCGCAATGCCAGGATTACCATTTTTGCGAGACATAACAGATTAGATATCACAGTACATCATCCACTACAAACCATAATAAGGTCTTACACAAATAAAGGATCTCATGATCCCGTCTTAGTACAAACAAGAAGTGGAATAAATAGCGTAGCGGTGGGGTCCATCTTCAGTGTCACATGCAATGCTGACGATGGGAGATAGTCCTAGTTGTCGTAGCCATCCTGTTGTCCTTCCTCCTAATAGTCCTCTTCATAGTCTGGCCACGGGAATAGCCAGGGACAAAGCCATGAGTACTCTTTAAGTACTCGCAAACTATCACTAACAAGCAAGGTAGTTCTAGTAGGAATGCTGAACTCTAAGTTTATTTGTAAGGTTAAGTTTGAAACCTAAGATGCGTTCAGAAGTAAAGAAAGATAAAATAAAGTTCTAAAATCACTTAAGTTGGGAACTTAGTTTTCATAGTCACGATCCTGTTGTGGTCAAGTCAAAGTCACCATTCATTTCATAAGTCATTTTTAAAACATCTGACGACGAAACAATATGGCCATTCCAACTGTATATGACCATGGACGCGACTATTCGAATAGTTTGATAGTCTGTAGAGGTGGTACACTTTCACCACTAAATTTGATACATCCGTCAGGGATAACCCTGAATCATCATACTTAGTATGCGGATAATCAATCATAACCTTTCAATTACACACTCTAGTATAGGCACCTCTCCTATGAGCTTGGCCTCCCAGCCATGGCCATTTGCCATCCTGAGCACTGCATAGGTGCACAACATTGAGAGGTAGCCTCAGCTCAGACCTCTCGCGGGAGGGAACCCATACTAATGCATATAAACTTCCGGCTAAGCCTTACCCAATTTAGGTATTGTGGTTGTATGGTAAAATTGGAATGGTATCGCATCCGAACCCAACCATCAGTTTTTATAAAGGGCTAAGGCTCATGCCTCAACATTTTCATCATCATAAACCATTTGTGTTTCTCAACACATGTCAAAACATCTCAATAGAATGACTCATCATTCTAAGGTTTTCATAATCATTTTCACCAAGTATTCCTATCTAAAGTGATCAAGTTTTATGTTTAACACTAGTAACTAAGGTTAAGAGTGTTCACTAAAGAGGGATGCTAATCTTCAATCTCTTTCCATAGAATGACCTCTAAGTCCAACTAGATAGGCCAGGTTTTATACTATTTATGCTATCTACAAATAAAGTAAAGAACTTTGGTAAAGTAAAAGAAAGTAAAGTTTGCAAGTAAAACTTGGGATGGGCATAAATCAAAATGCATAACCAAGCATGCTTAAGGCATCTTTCTTAGGTCATTTTGTGTAATTCTAGCTTGCCAATAATAGCTTGCTCAGTTTACTTGAAGTGCTAGGCTTTCCTTGAGTAGTACAGTGATTGAAGTTCTCTTCGTCTTCTTCGGGGTAGAACTCCTCCTCCTCGTAGACTTGGTCGGTACTATTGTCTATAAATACATATGGGATATACAATCACCAAACAATACTTAACTAGTCTATTTAACACACTAAGGCACACACTTGATGATCTAGCATCATCACAATCATCACATGATTTAATGAACTAGTTTCATTTATTTTATTTGAGAAAAGTAATTTCTACTCATTGAAATTACTTAAGATTTAATATTCTCCATTTAAAATATGGGATCATGTGGACACATGTCATCACCACATATTGTAATACATGGGAATGTGATTTAAATGTTTGGCCATATTTCAATAGGTTTAAGTTTATTATTTATTCAATTTAAAGTGACTAGAAATGCCCTAATAGCATTCTTTTGGTACTAGTCCAAAGTCACTGCATGCAAACCTACATATTTTTACATATTAGATAGGTATGGTCAAATGTGATTTTTGAGAGTTGGAATCAACTCAAAAGCTATGATGGTTAATTTTTGAAAAAAATGTTCGAATGTAGAAAAGTCTCTGTCTTGTTATCTTTGCTATATGTGATCTATAACTCTAATTGATTTAAATCCAACGGGCTTCGATAGAGATTTTAATTACATTTCTAGCAAAATTGGAATCATTCATTTTGGTTAAGTAAATCTTTCTGAATTGATTTTTAAACAAGTGGACATAATCTAGTTTAAACCTAAATAGAAAAACCTATATTTGAATTTTATGGTCAGCGCGGGAAACTAAACGGGCCGGCCCAGTGGCACTCCACAGCATAGAGGGCAACTGAAAAGGGGGTCCCGCATGTCAACGACTGATCATAACGCGAAGCGGTACAGGGCGATGTGAGTCGTGCGATTAGAATAGAGATCAACGGTTGTGGTTCATCATCAATGACGAACAGGTCGCCGGCGAGAACGAACCCTAGCAGCTCGGTGGGGGTCAATTGGAGGCTTACCAGGGCTCCAGCTAATGTGGCGATGGTGGTGATCGAATTGGTGGTCGATGGTGGTTCCAGGCGTGGTCACGGTGGCTCCTGGGGTGGTCGCAATCAGCAGGGCCCTTCTCCTCCAATGGCGGCCAGCTCCAGCAAAATTCCAGCCAACTGATGTTTGCCTTGCTCCGGGGAGAAGTGGGGAAGGTTCAGTGGTGAGAGGGGAGTGAGTTAGTGTGGAAATGGAGGTTGGGAGAGGCCTCCTTTTATAGGGCTGACAAAGGGGCAGAGCGGCATGGTCCAGCGACGGTGGCAGCATGGCTATGGGTCGCTAGAGGTGTGGCTGCGAGCAGGGCGATTGATGCGCGGTCTCCTAGCGATCCTCTACGGCATAATGGCGTGGCTAGGGGCGGTGGAAATCGGTCGGGAAAGGTCGATGCTCTGTGCGGCAGAGGTGGCGTTCGACGCGGCGTGCGGTGGTTGCGGGTCAATCGGCAGCGAACGGGGATGTCTAGGGGCATGTTGGGGTTAAGGCGGAGTGGCACGTGCGAGCGGAGGGCAAGCTCGGGTTTGTGCGAGGCTGTCAGGCACATCACACTGGAGTGGTCCGTGCATGGCGCAGAGGCTAAGTGGTAGCTCCTTGATGGCATGGTTGGAACTAGGGAGACTAGGGGAGTGGATTGAGGTCAAATGGGTTGACAAAGCATTGATCAAAACAGTATTAGTTAGGCAGATTAGATTGTGATCACTAGGTGTTCGACACAATGGCCGCAAGAGATTAAACTTTGAATTTTGAAAAGATTTTTGGTGGGTGTGTTAGTCATATGCTTGAGCATCTGTGGTTGCTTGGGATTGTCAAGGTGAACTCATCTGAGTGGTTTTTGAAAAAGTGGGATCTATGCACATAAACTTGATTCCATTTTCAAATGTCATTTAAAATTAGTGGTTAAATGTTTTTTTAAGATTTTAAAGTGGCCCTTGGTAGATCTTTACTTGTACTAGCTAGGGGTGCAAAGATCTAGAATTGTTTCTGTTTGAAATTGACTTCTAGGAACACCTAAAGTGGCCTAGTGGATTAAAATGGTCAAAATGACCATTTGGTCTTTTTATTCTTATTTGATTTCTTTTTCTTTGGATTTTGTTTCTAAATGATCTAGATGATGTGCCATTCACCTTTGAATCATTTTACAACCACTATAACAAGCAAACATGGCATTTCCAAACAATTCCATATTAATGCAAACACACATATGCAGTCCTAGTTATTTTAATGATAAAAAGTTTTTGTTAACCCTAAATTGGGTGATTTGGATCTTGATAACCTTGATGAAAGTTTTGGGATGTTACAGTAAACTAGTTGCAACACCTCTAAGGCTACTAGGCCCAGCCCTAGGCCCAGCACCACGTGTTATTACTACAAAGGGGATGGGCACTAGAAACGCAATTACCCCAAGTACCTTGAGGATAAGAAATCCAACAGATAGCCACCAAAGACAAAGGTATATGTGATATACATGTTATAGATGTGTTCCTTACCAACGCCAGGAGTAACACCTGGGTATTTGATATCGGTTCTATTGCTCACATATGTAACTCTCAGCAGGAGTTGCGGAGTAAGAGGCGACTAGGGAAGGACGAGATGAGGATGCACGTCAGCAATGGCACGAAAGTCGATGTTGTGGCTATCGACACTTTACCTCTACATCTGCCTCCAGGATTGATTTTAGTCTTGAATAAATGCTACTATGTACCTGCATTGCGTATGAATATTGTAAGTGGATCTTGCTTGTTGCAAGATCATTATTCATTTAAATCTAGAACAAATGGTTGTTCTATTTATATGAATGATGTTTTCTATGTTCCTGCGCCTCTGAGTAATGGTTTATTCGTACTAGATCTTGACTGTAGTACTCACATCCATAATATTGACGCTAAATGTTGTAAGCATAATGATGATAACTCCATGTTTATGTGGCATTGTCGTCTTGGTCATATTGGCGTAAAACGCATGAAGAAGCTTCATTCAGATGGACTTCTTGGATCATTGGATTTGGAATCTCTCGATACATGTGAGCCATGCCTTATGGGCAAGATGACTAGGACACCCTTCTCTGGCATAGTGGAGAGAGCAGCAGACCTACTAGGAATCATACATACGAATGCATGCAAACCAATGTGCATCTCAACACGTAGTGGTTATCGTTATTTTGTTACCTTTACTGATGATTCGAGTAGATATGGATATATCTACTTAATGAAGCATAAGTCTGAAACCTTTGAAAAGTTTAAGGAATTCAGAAGGAAGTAGAGAATCAACTTAACAAGAAAATCAAGCATCTTCGATCAGATCAGGGAGGCGAGGATTTGAGTTATGAGTTTAACATGCACTTGAAGGACTGTGGGATCATACCATAGCTTACGCCAACCGGAACACTACAACGTAATGGTGTGTCGGAACAACGTAGCCGTACTCTATTGGATAGTGTGCGGTCCATGATGTCTTTGATTGATTTGTCCATGCCATTTTGGGGATATGCGTTAGAAACCACTGCTTTTATTTTAAACCGAGCACCGTCCAAATCCGTGGATACAACCCCATATGAGATATGGTATAGCAAGAAGCCAATGTTGCCATTACTGAAAGTTTGGGGATGTGAGGCTTACATCAAGAAACTACAGCCTGACAAACTCGAACCCGAATCAGAAAAATGTATCTCTATGGGATACCCAAGGGATGTTGGGTTTGCAGCATAGAAAACAAAACATTTCCTACAATGTGAACAACTAAGCTCCAAGATATTTCTACCTATATACAATCAACGGGTGGATATACATCCATAGAGAACATACCCTTGAAGAGCGACAAAGCATTGTTAATGAAACTGATTTTGTGGTTGATGTAGTCATACACTTGTTGATCTCAAGATCTTCATGAAGTCCAGCAGGTCCAGCACCCGCAAGTCCATCAGGTCCAGCACCAGCAAGTCCAGCACCACAAATCAGCAGCGCATTCGTGATCGCACACACGTCCGGTACCCGGCAACCTCCGCATCCTCGCTTCAGTGATGCAGTGGAAGCAACAACTCCTTTCAAAATAAAGCCACCAGGAACATGTATCTCTCTAATCTGAGACCATGGGGAATAATTTCTACAGGGGGAGAGAGATCCTTCACGAGGAGGTGTGATATGAGAGGAGGAGTGGAGGGCCTTTTATAGGAGAGAGGGGGAAGCCCCTCCCATGGCCGGTGGCCAAGGTAGTGCCCCCACCTCTTCCATCATTCATGTGGGTGGAGCTCCCACTCACATAAACATGCCTCCACTCAAAAGTCCACTCACCTCCACTAAATTTCCATCAAATTTAATGCAAGCTCTCATTAAATAAAACTATTTTATTTATTTTATTCAGAGTTTTTTAATTACTTTAATTAACAAACATTCACATAAAACCCCCTGGAACATTTCATTATCACATGCAGAATCAGTTTCTGCAATTTCACCCAAAACAATTCCGGTCTCCATCGAAATGATTCCAGCGGTTTCTTAAATCTTTATCTGAAACATGTTTGCTCCAAATGGCGTCGGTATCCCTTAAGTGTGTCACCCTACGGTTCACGAATAATGCAGACATGATCGAGACCTGTAACACCCCATTTTTAGTTAATCTTATATTTAGGGTTGTTTGTGCATTCATGAGCATCATTCCTTAAAATGCATGCAAAGAAAATGAAGCAAAACCCTAAACCCTAGCTATTTTTCCCTATCTCTCTAAAAGCAATTCAAAATGGTTTTGAATTTTTAAAACCACCACAAGTTTGGAGCCCAAAAGGATTACAAGGGCCCCTAAATGTTTTCCAAAATATTTGTAAACCTCTAGTATTTTTGAACTAAACCAAAACAGATTTGAAATTCAAATACAAATAGAAATAAGAAAACAGAATAGGAAAAGGTTTTGTAATTAAAAATAGCAGTAGACCCACAGTAGGCCGGCCCATTCCTTCTCTTCTCCCTCTCTACCACTCGAGATCAGCCCGTAGCTAGCCCATGCGTGGCCCACCTAGCCCAATACCGGTTCGGCCTCCTTCCCCCTTTGTCTTCATCGTCGACGATGAGAAAGCTACTCCGTGTCGATGCCGCCGCCATCGATCTGCGCCGCCCGCTTACCGCCATTCGTCGCAGCACAGAGAGGATAATACTACCTCGGGCATGTCTCTCCCTCGCCCTCATCCACTCCCGCTCGCCCCGGTGACCTCCCTCTACCTTTTCCCCTCTGGCCGAAACCCTAGCCCAGCCAGAGCTTCCCGCTGCCACCATTTGCAGCCTCCCCAAGCCTTGCCGATGTGCTCTAAAGTTCTGCCATGGGTGCCTACAACGTTTTCCCCGAAGCTCTCAAGCCGGCGAGCCTCCAATCACCGCAATCAATCACCTCATCACCAACTCCGGCAAGCGCTCTGCATCGTCGATTCGCATGACCCCGTCCTCCTCCGTCTTTGTCGACCCTCCCAATGCATCGAGGGTGAGCCCGTGAATCTCCTGGACCTTCTCCCCGTCTTGCTTACGCCCTATATCCCTTTGCCGTTGTTGCTCTGCAAGCCCCGCTGTCGCGCGCCGCCATGCCCGTGCTCTGGTGACCCGCTGGTACCGGCGCCGCCCATTTTTGGCTCAGCGCGAAGCGTTGAGTGGAACACACCACTCTGCCCGCTCGCTAGCGCCTTCTTCCGCCGTCCCTGGTGCCCGTCCGAGGTGTCTCCGGCGAGCCTAGATGGCGTCGAGGTGGTCCCGACGTGGCGCTCGCGTGGCGTCGATGTGGCCGTAGCGTGGCAACAGACAAGCTTTGCCATGGTGGCTGCTTACTTGGCCCTTGCCCCACAAATCAGTCATAGTGGCTAGAGCCAGCTGCGGTGCAAAACTGTTTTATGCCTCTGCTGACGTCATGCTGACGCAGTAAAGCCTTTAAATGGTTTAGTTAATTTTAGAAGTTGGTTTAAATCTTATAAATCCAATAAGTAATTATTTATAAGTCAGAAAAAGGTGTGTAATATATCAAAATGTGCAGAAAAACAAGATCTACACTTTAGCATCAAAATCATGCATTGTTTAACAACTTAAATTGCAAGTTTAATTAGAGAATGAAATCAACCCCTCATAGGTGTTCCGAGGTTTCCCCTGTCCTAGGGTTTGTACCCTTGAAACCCTGTTTAAAATGATCAAGCATACCCTAGGGTTTCATTTAAGATCTATTTAACTTGTCATATCATCATCTTTGCTTAAGCATTGCATCAATGCCATGTGTTGATTGTTGTACTCCCTTTATTTCTGGTGTTTGCTTCTTCCTGGTAGAATACGATACCGACTCCGAGATCAAAGACCGAGATCAACACCAGCGAAGATCGACGAACAATAATTGACCAACCATAACCAAGTCAAGTACAAGGCTCCCGAAGATCTATATCTGGTTATCAACAAACAAGGCAAGCATAGCCCCACACATAAAAGAATCCTATGCTTTTGAAAGTATTTCATTCTTGCCATGATGCATACGATTCTACTGTGGTTTCTTATCGATAGATAGAGTATCCTATCTGTTGCATTACTCCCCTTTGAGCTCATATTACCTGATCCACTGCTCCTAGCATAACTAGGTTTGGCGTGTGTGCACTACTAGAGCTTATCTGTGTCTTGCTTAGCCATGCTTAGCTGTCAGTGTTGTTTCATCCAGAAGATGTACCAAATGCAGAGAATATAGTATGATAGGAGAACGAGGTATACTGCTGAGGTAAGATCAGTGGTAAAGGTTAAACATGCTGAGGCTTGTATGGGAGGCCATGGTGGGATGTGGTTTTTGTAGTCCCATGCTTGCCAATACTAGGAACCGAGTTCTTGCCTTTGGAACCGAGATGAGCGTACAGCCACATGGGGCCTAGAAAACCTCACGAGTAACTAACTTGCCTAGTAGATTCCATGAGTCACATAGTTCGGGCATTCCATTCGACATATGCATAGAAAATGTTTTGAAAGATTTGGTGGGTGAAGGTGCATCATAACAGGTAGGTAAGCATGGACGGGGTTGCTTGGGGTGGATGGAGCCCCTAGTAAACCAACCTCGCCTCACATCTCTAGGGACCGGCTTCGGGATTTGACCCGTTATGGAGGAACCCTCCTAAGGGCATGACTCATGGTCTCGGTGAAAGCAAGTTAAAAGGTCGTGTCCAACCACCCTCTGCCGGCCTTCCAAGGAAGATGGCTAATCATTGTGGCATTAAGAGTCGGTTGGTACGTGTGGGTAAAGTTGTACACCCCTACAGGGTTAAATCTTTCCGAAAAGCCGTGTTCATGGTTATGAACACTTGGTGACCAAATTCTAAGATCATAGAGAACTTTAACCTAATCGTAAAACTTGGCAGTTCAATGTGTGCTTAAAGATGCTTCCTCATGGGTACGAGGGGATGATCCTAGTTGTGAGATGAGGATTACTTTGGTGGATATCAAGATGATGATCAATTCTTTGGGGATATCACTCTCTTATCCCCTTTTAAAATATTCTAATTAGACGAGCTTTATTCCCTCTCTTGTTTTATAAACAAAGATGGTTTTATGCAAAACAACCCCACCAGCCATAAGTCTTGCGGAGTACACCCTGTACTCACCCTTGCTTTGTTGATACTTTTGTAGCAGAATAAGTGTTCCCTGAAGACGAGTTCCGTACGACACCGACACCAACGAGTATCTTGGGGTTCCCGGCAAGCAGCTTGGAATCTATGGGCTGGGACGTCATCGTTATGCTTCAGGCCTCTTAGGCCATTTGTTAAGTTTGCTATACTTAATAGCATAATTTTCCTTCTGCTGTTTGATGTTTGTGGTCAGTGGCATCTGCTTGTAATATTTTGGTTCTTTGCTCAGTTATGAGCTTGCTGTAATAATTTTTGTGTCGCAGGGTTACTGTCTGAATTATACAAACCCTAGAACAGGGGAACCCACAACACCTGTGACGGGTTGATTTAGTTCTCTAATTAAACTTGTCATATCATCATCCTTGCTTGAGCATTGCATCGATGCCATGTGTTGATTGTTGTTGCCCCATCTTTCCGGTGTTTGGTTCTTTCCGGTAGAATACGATATCGAGATCAAGATTGAAGACCGAGAGAAACACCATAGAAGATCGATGAACAAGACTTGACCAACTATAATCAAGTCAAGCACAAGGCTTCCGAAGATATATATCTTGGTATCAACAAACCAGGCAAGCATAGCCCCACCATTATACAATCCTATGATTTCGAAAGTATTTCATTCTTGCCATGATACATACGATTCTACTATGGTCTTTTATCGATAGGTAGAGTAACCTATTTGTTGCATTACTCCCTTGAGCTTATATTACCTGATCCACTACTCCTAGCATAACTAGGTTTGGCTTGTGTGCACTGCTAGAGCTATTATTTGTGTCTTGCTTAGCCATGCATAGCTGTCAGTGCTGCTTCATCCAGATGATGAACCAAATGCAGAGAATCTAGTATGACAGGAGAACGAGGTATACTGATGAGGTAAGATCAGTGGTAAAGGTTAAACATGCTAAGGCTTGTATGGGAAGCCACGGTGGGATGTGGTTTTTCTAGTCCCATGCTTGGCACTACTAGGAACTGAGTTCTTGCCTTTGGACCAAGACGAGCGTACAACCACACGGGGTTTATGGGGACCCCTCCACTGACTAACTTGCCTAGTAGATTCCATGAGTCACATAGTTCGGCATTCCATTTGACATATGCATAGAAAACGTTTTGAAAGATTTGGCAGGTCAAGGTGCATCATAACAGGTAGGTAAGTGTGGTCGGGGTTGCTTGGGGTGGATGGAGCCCCTGGTAAACCAACCTCGCCTCACATCTCTAGGGACCGGCTTCGGGATTTGACCCGTTATGGCAGAACCCTCCTAAGGGCATGACTCATGGTCTCGGTGAAAGCAAGGTAAAGGTCGTGTCCAACCACCCTCTGCCGGCCTTCCAAGGAAGAGGGCTAATCATTGTGGCATTAAGAGTCAGTTGGTACGTGTGGGTAAAGTTGTACACCCCTACAGGGTTAAATCTTTTCGAAAAGCCGTGTTCATGGTTATGAAAACTTGGTGACCGAATTCTAAGATCATAGAGAACTTTAACCTAATCGTAAAACTTGGCAGTTCAACGTGTGCTTAAAGATGCTTCCTCATGGGTACGAGGGGGTGATCCTAGTTGTGAGATGAGGATTACTTTGGTGGATATCAAGATGATGATCAATTCTTTGGAGATGTTACTCTCTTATCCCCTTTTAAAATATTCTAATTAGACGAGCTTCTTCCCTCTCTTGTTTTATAAACAAAGATGGCTTTATGCAAAACAACCCCACCAGCCATAAGTCTTGCGGAGTACACCCTGTACTCACCCTTGCTTTGTTGATACTTTTGTAGTAGAATAAGTGTTCCCTGAAGACGAGTTCCATACGACACCGACACCAACGAGTATCTTGGGGTTCCCGGCAAGCAGCTTGGAATCTATGGGCTGGGACGTCATCGTTATGCTTCAGGCCTTTTAGGCCATTTGTTAAGTTTGCTATACTTAATAGCATAATTTTCCTTCTGCTGTTTGATGTTTATGGTCAGTGGCATCTGCTTGTAATATTTTGGTTCTTTGCTCAGTTATGAGCTTGCTGTAATAATTTTTGTGTCACAGGGTTACTGTCCGAATTGTACAAACCCTAGAACAGGGGAACCCACAACACCTGTGACGGGTTGATTTAGTTCTCTAATTAAACTTGTCATATCATCATCCTTGCTTGAGCATTGCATCGATGCCATGTGTTGATTGTTGTTACCCCATCTTTCCGGTGTTTGGTTCTTTCTGGTAGAATACGATATCGAGATCAAGATTGAAGACCGAGAGAAACACCATAGAAGATCGATGAACAATACTTGACCAACTATAATCAAGTCAAGCACAAGGCTTCCAAAGATATATATCTTGGTATCAACAAACTAGGCAAGCATAGCCCCACCATTATACAATCCTATGATTTCGAAAGTATTTCATTCTTGCCATGATACATACGATTCTACTATAGTCTTTTATCGATAGGTAGAGTAACCTATTTGTTGCATTACTCCCTTGAGCTTATATTACCTGATCCACTACTCCTAGCATAACTAGAATTGGCTTGTGTGCACTGCTAGAGCTATTATTTGTGTCTTGCTTAGCCATGCATAGTTGTTAGTGCTGCTTCATCCAGATGATGAACCAAATGCAGAGAATCTAGTATGACAGGAGAACGAGGTATACTGATGAGGTAAGATCAGTGGTAAAGGTTAAACATGCTAAGGCTTGTATGGGAAGCCACGGTGGGATGTGGTTTTTCTAGTCCCATGCTTGGCACTACTAGGAACTGAGTTCTTGCCTTTGGACCAAGACGAGCGTACAACCACACGGGGTTTATGGGGACCCCTCCGCTGACTAACTTGCCTAGTAGATTCCATGAGTCACATAGTTCGGCGTTCCATTTGACATATGCATAGAAAATGTTTTGAAAGATTTGGCAGGTCAAGGTGCATCATAACAGGTAGGTAAGTGTGGTCGGGGTTGCTTGGGGTTGATGGAGCCCCTGGTAAACCAACCTCAACACACAACTCTAGGAACCAGCTTCAGGATTTGACCCGTTATGGCGGAACCATCCTTAGGGCGTGACTCATGGTCTCGGCGGAAGCAAGGTAAAGGTCATGTCTAACCACCCTCTGTTGCCCTTCCAAGGAAGAGGGCTAATGATCTGGCATTAACAGTCGGTTAGTACGTGTGGGTAAAGTTGTGCACCCCTATAGGGTTAAATCTTTTCGAAAAGCCATGTCCACGGTTACGAACGCTTGGTGACATGGGTATACCCTACAGGTACTCGAGCTTGGTATATACGGTCTAAATACGTACAGGCCCACGGTGTCGCCAAGGCCCAAACGAAGGATTCGAGTAACCCGCGGACTCTCGATTGCTTGAAGAACAAGAAGAAGCTAAAGATAGAAAGTTCAAAGGAGAAAACCCTAAATTGTATCGACTCGACCTGCCATCCGGGACCTAGCCTATGTTGGAGATATGCCCAAGAGGCAATAATAAAGTGGTTATTATTATATCTTTATGTTTATGATAAATGTTTACATCCCATGCTATAATTGTATTAACCGGAAACATTAATACTTGTGTGTTTTGTAAACATAAAAGAGTCCCTAGTAAGCCTCTTGTTAAACTAGCTTGTTGATTGATGGATGATCATGGTTTCCTGATCATGGACATTGGATGCCGTTAATAACAAGATCATATCATTAGGAGAATGATGTAATGGACACACACCCATAGTAAGCATAGCATAAGATCAAGAAATTAAGTTCGTTTTGCTACAAGCTTTTCAAATGCATAGTAACCTAATCCTTCGACCATGAGGTTATGTTAATCACCATCACCGGATGGATACTTTGATGACATCAAACACCGCTCAGAATCGGGTGGTTATAAAGGTGTCATTGGGTATTCTGAAAGTATGTGTTGAAGCGCATGGACCAAGATTGGGATTTGTCCATCCATATGATGATAGATATTCTCTGGGCCCTCTCGGTGGAATGTCATCTAGTTAGCTTGCAAGCATGTGACTAGGTCACAAGGGATGACATATCATGGAACGAGTAAAGAGTACTTATCAGTAACGAGGTAGAACTAGGTATGGAGATACCGACGATCAAACCTCGAATAAGTAGAGTATCGCGTGACAAAGGGAATTGGTTTCGTTTGTTAATGGTTCTATCGATCACGAAGTCATCGTTGAGTATGTGGGAGCCGTTATGGATCTCTAGATCCCGCTAATGGTTATTGATCGGAGAGGTGTCTTCATCATGTCTGCATATTCACGAACCGTAGGGTGACACACTTAAGGTTCGAAGTTGTTTTAAGTAGATATGGAATGTGTGTTGGAGACCGAATGTTGTTCGGAGTCTCGGATTGGATCCGGGACATCACGAGGAGATCCGAAATTGTCCGGGGAATAAGATTCATATATTGGGGATCATTTTCTAAGTTAGGAAATGTTCCGGAGTATTTGTATGGGGATTTTAGAAGGTTTCGAATGTTAGAAGGTTCTAGAAGATTTCTTGGAGTTTACTTGAAAACCAAGAAAGGATCAAGGAATCCTTGTGGGGTAAGACAAGGATTCATGGGGGAGTAGGACTCTCCCCCTACCTCCTTGATCCGCCGGCCAAGGGAGAGGGGAGTCCTACAAGGACTCCACCTCCCCATGGTGCCTCCCTCCTTTAAATAGAGGGGTGGAGGCACAAGCCCCCTTGCCCCTTCTATTCTCTACATCTCAAGTTGCCTCTCTCCTCCTTCCTCTCGCTCGCTTAGGCGAAGCCCTGCAGAATTCTCTACTCCACCACCACCACCACACCGTCGTCAGCTGGGATTCCGTGGAGACATCTACTACCTCCGCTGCTCACTGGAACGGGAGAGGAAGGTGCCGACTCACGCACGTGACCGATCATGGAAGCGCTGCCGAATCTGGCGCGGAAGGATCTTCTACTCGATGTTGAGTTCGGCTAGTGATCGACTACATAAACCACTAGTTCAGATCTCGTAACTCTTTCTGGTCTTCAAGGGTTAGTACTGATCTATCTCGTTGCACATGTCTAATAGATTAGATCTTGGCTTTTATCTAGATTAGATCCGGGTTTTGTTCGTTCTTGTAGAAATTTTTGTTTTCCATGCTACGAACCCATCGGTGGTATCGAGCCGTGTCTATGCGTAGATCTGCTGTACGAGTAAAACACAATGGTTTTGTGGGCGTTGGTGCTCGTGTCGCCTTTTTGCTTTGTGTACTTTGCATCTTGCGGTATGGTGGGATGAAGCGGCTAACCTTACATGTCATCGCACATGAGACTTGCTCCATAGTTGACGTGCAACTCGTATTGCACAAGTGGCTTTGCGGGTGTCTGTCTCTCCCATCATAGTATAGATCCAATCTACACTTTGCACTTGATAGCACTTGTATCAACGTTGTGGTTCAGTTTCGTAGGTAAGATCCGTTCTTATTCGAAAGCCCCAAACCACGTAAAACATGCAAAGAATATTAGAGGCGTCTAACTTGTTTTTGCAGGGGTTTTGTGATGTGATATGGCCATCATGTGATTGTGATTATATTTGATGTATGCAATGATCCTTGTTGTAATATGGCAACCGGCAGGAGCCTAATGGTTGTCTTTAATTCTATTAAGACCTGCGTGTCTATTCATCTTGTAATAGCTTTATTACAAGTAGTTGTAATAGTTGCTAGTGATGATGGACAACCATGAAGCAGCGCCACTGACCTTGACGCAATGCTGGTGATGATGGAGATCATTTCCGTGCTTTGGAGATGGAGATCAAAGGCATAAGAAGAAAGGGCCATATCATATCACACTAATTATGAATTGCCTGTGATGTTAATCCTTTATGCATCTTGTATTGCTTAGATCGCGACGGTAGCATTATAAGATGATCCCTCTCACTACATATCAAGTAATAAAGTGTTCGTCCTTAGTAGGCACCGTTGCTAAGACTCGTCGTTTCGAAGCATCTCGTGATGATCGGGTGTGATAGCTTCTATGTGTGCATACAACGGGTGCAAGCCAGATTTGCACATGCGGATACTAAGGTTAACCTTGACGACCCTAGCATGTACAGACATGGTCTCGGAACACGGAATACCGAAAGGTAAAACATGAGTCATATGGATGATATGATGAACATGTTGATTGTTCGCCTTTAAAGCTACATCATCTCACGTGATGATCGGACTTAGTGTAGTGGATTTGGTTCATGTAATCACTAAAACAACTCGAGGGATGTTGTTTTGAGTGGGAGTTCATTTGTAATTTGGATTAGTCAAACTCAATTTATCATAAACACAATCAAAGTGAATTTGCATAGTTTGTTGTAGTCATTAGCATCCGTTCACCACCTTACGCTTAGTTATAGTTGAGATAGTGGAACTATAGAAATTCTGGATATTTGCTTTACAAACTGGTATCGTATTGTTTTGAGTGTCAATCTAAAGTTTAAAAGTCCTGTTGCAAACTTTCAGCAAACTTCGTTTACTCTGTGAAGTTTAATAACCAGTATTAAATCAAGAGTAACAATTCCAGTGTTAGTATCTAATGTATCATGTTTGCCTCCATGATTCTTGATACTCAAAAGATTGTTTTTAATATCAAGTTTATCTAAGAGCTGAAAGCAATGTTTCAAAAACCATCATATGTGAAAGGTATTGCGATATCTAAAACAATGTGTTGGTTACAACATGATAGAGTATACGTCCTCATATTTGATGAGAATTTGTGAAGGTTGGAGACGCTAGTCGTCCTAATCCTCCAAAAGGTTTTGGAAAAGAAACATTATACTCGCAATTCACCTTTATAAGCTATAGCAGCTTGATCATGAAAGTTGTCATGATAAGGATGAATAGAAGATGTAAGTAAAATGTTTACTACACTAAAAGATTACTAAAGAATGGAATTTTGAAAGAATGCCAAACATTTGATGAAGGTGATCCACTTCAAAGTGCAAGTCCAAAGGTATTAGTATTTGACTATACACACTTTGTACTATGTGTCATGTGAATGACACCACTATTGATGTTGATAGATTCTTTTAAAAGAAAAGGAATTGTTGAAAGAGAATCTATAAAATATTTGGCAGAAAAGAAAAGATTGGAGATGTCCAACTTAGGTATATAGAAGATACATGTTATGGTTGTATTCCTTGGTTGTTAACCAATGTGGTTCTGCGGTATTGGATACCGAATTGGTTGGTATGAAGTGTCATATAGGACAACACAATTCATGAACTGCAATGGCCTAAGTAACTAGCAAGAGAATATGTGATGATGTTCATCGAAAACAAACAAAGGGTTGTTGTGTTGCTCGTTAACATCAAAGCTTGCCTTCAAGATTTGTTTCAATAATTGTTATTTTGATCAGGTATTATGACGACAAAAGGTTGTTCAAATAATTACCTTATTCCATAATAGATGGATGATATACAAGTCTGATTGGAGAAATAACGACCATAAAACTAATGCTAAACTGTCACAAGACAAATAATTGAAAGTTCACTTGCGAAGTGACATCACCGTTTAAATTATATTAGGGATACATGAAGAAACTCCATGTTGATGGATTTTTGGAGTCTTTGATTTTGATCAAATGACGCTTGTGATAATTTCCTGGAGATAATAAAAACTCCGTTCGTAGGCCAAAAGAGGAACGGACGACTAACTGATTAGAATTTGTACATATTGATGTATATAGTTCATTATGTGTAGTCGTGGGCGATTGATTTCAACTTAATATGTTTTCTCCGAAGATTTGAGTGAGTATATGTATATACTTACTCAATAAGGAAGAAGTATGAAACATTTGAAAATGTTCAAAGACTTTCAAGATGAAGTGGAAAAAATTATTGTAACAAGAAAATAAAAAAAAGTTTATGATTGGATCATAAAGAAAGATGTTTGAGTTACAAGTTTAGCAAAACACCTAAGATTTGAGGAATCGTTCCATGGATTTGCATTTCCCAAAACACCATAGGAGTATGGAGTGTTCAAGATATGTAATGAAACCTTGTTTGACATGGTAAGATCAAAGGTGTCATTTATAAAACTGCCATTATATTTTAAAAGATTAAATCTTTAGTGACTACCGCTTTTACACTGAAAAGAGCTCCATCGTGATCCGTTGAAATCACACCATATAAGTCATGGTTTGGGATAAAACCCAGGTTGTCCTTTCTTAATTTTTTTGGTATGCTAGGCATAAGTAAAGTGTTTACAACCAAAGTCGGATGAGCATGTCTTTGTAGGTTATTACAAATAACCATTGGGTATTCCTCCATAACACCGAAGACAAAAGTGTTTGTCACTTAGAATGTCGAGTTTCTTGAGAAGGAATTTTTGGTGAAAAGTTAAGTGGGAGGACATAGAACTTTGACAAGGTTGTTGAACCTTGGCTAATATGTGCTGAGTTGCGCAGCATCGGCAAGTGTCCCGGAGGCAGCAACAATGCTCATGGCTCACGTGCCTCAAAGGTTGTGGTCACGAAGATATAAGTTACTATTGAACCAAGTAGGTCGGGTAAGTAATCAAATGCCAAGATTTGAGAGTTAAATCATTGTTGTTTGACAATGATGAACCGACTACATGCAAATAATCAATGATGGGCCCTGACTTTGTTAAGTGGCTTGAAGCCATAAAATCCGTGATAATTCCATACACGAGAAATCAAGCTTTGAATTTGAAAGACCCTCTGGAAAGGTGCAAGACCTTACAGTCGTATATGGATCTATAAAGAAATAGACATGGATGTTTCACATCTATGAAATAGTCGACATGTCGGAAAGAGTTTACGACAATGTTCAAGGAATTGACTATGATAAGATTTGATCTTTCATAGCGATATTTAGTCTGGACGGATTAATGTAGCAACCACTACATATATTTTGGTATATGGTAGTTGAGCAAACAAAACAAGTTCTTCTAATAGAATGGTTACCTAGGATGTGTCCATAACACGATCCAAAGGGTTTTGTTATTCAAAGGATGCTAAAAGAGTATGCAAAACTTCAATGGTTGAAGTGAGCATCGCGGAGTTGGAATCTTCACCGTGATGAAACCGTTAAAAGGTTTAATTTCATCAGAGACGATGAAGATGTTTGCATTTTGCAAGAAATTAAGTGGGAGCGCAAAGACATATTTCTAATACATTATGTGAAAGACATATTGTTGATTAGAAATGATGTATCTTTTATTGACACAGGTTAAGAATTTCATTTCGATGAAAGACTTAGGCATAAGCCAAGAATTAGGCATCAATGTCTATATGGATAGATTGAGGCGCTAATATGATTTTGCCAAATGTACATAAATAAGATGTTGAATGAGTTCAATATGGAAACAACAAGAAAGGTTCTTGATGCACGGAAAGGACTGAATTAAGATTCAAGTGTGTTGACACGAGATTCAAGTGCTTTGACACTTAGTGAAATCACAAGAATATTTTGATCAATCATTCTTTGAGATGTACACATCCAGTTATGTCCTATGCTCTAAATGTTATGAGCATATACCAGAATGACTCATAAGATGATCATTGGACAATAGTAGGGATATTCCTATGATCTTTGGAAGAACTAAGAATATATTATTTATATAGTGGTGACAAATAGTTCATTGTAAATTGTTACATAGTTTTGTCGCAAATTAAGTTTATCTCAATTTAAAATATGGGTGGCACAATGTAATGGAAAGGAAGTTCCATAACGGAGTTGGTTGAGTACCAAAGTTAAAACATTGTGACAGATACTACAACAAAAGGCTAAGTATATGACTGCTATTGTAGCAGCAAATGAGGGCATTTGCGTCAAGTAGTTTGTTATCAAACTAGGTGTGGTTCATAGCGGGATAATACTATGAAGATACATTGTATGACAATTGTATCAACATGATTTAATCCCAAGGAACTAAAGGTCTCACCAAAGGACCAAATTTATACAATGCCATCTCATTGGAGAATGAATAATGCGTAGAGACGCAAGGACATGCAAATACACACGGACCTGGAAGTGTCAGATCCGAAGATTATGTTTACCACTAGCAATAGTGTCTATACAACACCAGAAAGCCATAGGTGTTGAATGCACAAGTTTTTAACTAGATTATTGACTCTAGTGCAAGTGGGAGACTGTTGGAGATATGCCCAAGAGGCAATAATAAAGTGGTTATTATTATATCTTTATGTTTATGATAAATGTTTACATCCCATGCTATAATTGTATTAACCGGAAACATTAATACTTGTGTGTTTTGTAAACATAAAAGAGTCCCTAGTAAGCCTCTTGTTAAACTAGCTTGTTGATTGATGGATGATCATGGTTTCCTGATCATGGACATTGGATGCCGTTAATAACAAGATCATATCATTAGGAGAATGATGTAATGGACACACACCCATAGTAAGCATAGCATAAGATCAAGAAATTAAGTTCGTTTTGCTACAAGCTTTTCAAATGCATAGTAACCTAATCCTTTGACCATGAGGTTATGTTAATCACCATCACCGGATGGATTTCTTTGATGACATCAAACACCGCTTCGTAACTGGGTGGTTATAAAGGTGTCATTGGGTATTCTGAAAGTATGTGTTGAAGCGCATGGACCAAGATTGGGATTTGTCCATCCATATGACGGATAGATATGCTCTGGGCCCTCTCGGTGGAATGTCATCTAGTTAGCTTGCAAGCATGTGACTAGGTCACAAGGGATGACATATCATGGAACGAGTAAAGAGTACTTATCAGTAACGAGGTAGAACTAGGTATGGAGATACCGACGATCAAACCTCGGATAAGTAGAGTATCGCGTGACAAAGGGAATTGGTTTCGTATGTTAATGGTTCTATCGATCACGAAGTCATCGTTGAGTATGTGGGAGCCGTTATGGATCTCCAGATCCCGCTAATGGTTATTGATTGGAGAGGTGTCTTCATCATGTCTGCATATTCACGAACCGTAGGGTGACACACTTAAGGTCTGAAGTTGTTTTAAGTAGATATGGAATGTGCGTTGGAGACCGAATGTTGTTCGGAGTCTCGGATTGGATCCGGGACATCACGATGAGATCCGGAATTGTCCGGGGAATAAGATTCATATATTGGGGATCATTTTCTAAGTTAGGAAATGTTCCGGAGTATTTGTATGGGGATTCTAGAAGGTTTCGGAATGTTCCGGAAGGTTCTAGAAGATTTCTTAGAGTTTACTTGAAAACCAAGAAAGGATCAAGGAATCCTTGTGGGGTAAGACAAGGATTCATGGGGGAGTAGGACTCTCCCCCCACCTCCTTGATCCGCCGGCCAAGGGAGAGGGGAGTCCTACAAGGACTCCACCTCCCCATGGCGCCTCCCTCCTTTAAATAGAGGGGTGGAGGCACAAGCCCCCTTGCCCCTTATATTCTCTAGATATCAAGTTGCCTCTCTCCTCCTCCTTCCCTCTGCTCTGGCTTAGGCGAAGCCCTGCGGAATTCTCTACTCCACCACCACCACCACACCGTCGTGCTGCTGGGATTCCGTGGAGAGATCTACTACCCCCGCTGCTCGCTGGAACGGGGAGAGGAAGGTCTGCTTCGACTCCACACGTGTGACCGATCAGGAAGCACCGCCGAACGCTACCGAAGGATTGTCTACTCGATCTTGAGATCGGAAAGTGATCGACTACATCAACCACGAGATCCGATCTCGTAACGCTTTCGGGTCTACAAGGGTTAGTACAGATCTATCTCGTTGCACATGTCTAATAGATTAGATCTTGGCTTTTATCTAGATTAGATCTGGGTTTTGTTCGTTCTTGCGGTAGAATTTTTTTGTTTTCCATGCTACGAACCCATCAGCCTATCTATATAAAGGCTGGGAGGGCGCAGCGAGGAGGACGCACGCAACCCTAGTTTCCACCACCCTAGCCAGATTGCATATGCGCACCATTGTAACCTTCGGTTCCTTTGATAATTCCACGAGCAGACAAGCAGGAGTAGCGACCTCTACGAGGCCTGAACCTGGGTAAATCTTTGTCCCCTGTGTGCTTGTCTGTTAGCCGACAGATGTCTCCAGCGCTCCCTCCTCCAAAACCCAAGTCCATAACAATGGGGATTGACGAGTTAAACCCTCGTCAATTGGCACCGTCTGTGGGGATTGGGAGTGCTGATGTTGCGGCTTCTTCGGCCCCATCAACCGTGATCTACAACTCCGCAACAGCGGAGATTCGCCAGCTCTTCGGCATGTTCGACTTCACCGTCCACACGCCGGCCACTCGCCCGGCCTTCGAGTCCATGGGCGACGGAATCAGCCTGGCGATCGGGAGCTTCCGCTTCCAAGTTGGTCAGATGGGCACGCTTCGCATGCCCGATCAGCCTACAGCACCGTCGATTGCCCCAGCATCATGGTTTCCTCCATCGATTGGCACCCTCAGCAAGCTCAACGCCCCGACAACAGTCGAGAACACGGTCAGCGACAATAGTCGCGACTCCGATCTGAGCGATCTGGCCACTGAAGATGGAACCTACGGTTCCGGATCTGAGAGTTGCGAAAGCAGCAGCTTCCCCAATCACTTCATGTGCGCCGTCATCAACGCAGGCGACACCTCTGCCAACCGTGACAGTGGCGGCAATCGCGGCAACAAAACCGACCCGCCTAACAGCGGCAACGATGGCAATGGCAGCAACGGCGGTAACGGTGGCAATCGTGTCCCTGTTGACAACGGAGGGGCAGTCGAACCTCCAACCATAGTAAATGAGCAAACCGGCGAACGCGTCGTAATCAAGCTCAACGAGCAAGAATGGGCTCGCTACCGCGAGGCCCTGCGAGGCTCCCCTCTACCCTACGGATCCCCACAGGAGCTGCTGATGGGCTATCACTGGCTCCTGAAGGAAGAATTCAAGCGCCAAGTACAAACAATCGCGCAACTCGAGGCGCGCGAAAAGGCGGCAGACGAGTCGAGCCTTCGTCGTGCTAGACTCTCCTCTTACGGAGGATCCTCCTCAAAGGTCAACGAGCACCTCGCCAAGAAGACGCAGTCTCGGATTGCCCATCTCACCGAGAAGGAACGCATGAGGCCGCAAAGGTCCTCGACTTCGGCTCTATGACAGTCGACACCAGGGACAATGTGGTCCCCAAGACGTCGCAGGCTGCAGTGACAGCGGCCACCATGTACCTCCTGAAGAACCAACCACCAGCTGGGGACCCCCGGGCCACCATGCACCGATCTACGATCGCGGGCTTGGGAATAATCGAGGCTGCCCTTGACAAGGAGCCGACACCGGAACCAAAGAGGGGCAAAGCGCTAGCAAAGCGTTGCTCCTCGCCCTCATCTAGCGATGACAATCACGACTTGTCTCGATGTCGCCGCTCACGATGACACGACCACGACTACGATGCACGTGATGACATCACGCAGCGCCAGATCGACAAATCAAGAGCACGACGTGCTCGGTCGACTGACTCAGAAGAGGAAGACGTGGAGCTCTGCGGCGCTAGATGCTTCAGTAGATCCATTAGGCAGAAGCGAATGCCTAAAGGGTTTAAACTCCTGTCAGAGAACCCGAAGTTTGACGGCCTACAGGACCCGAAGATCTGGCTGGAGGACCACATCTCCTCCGTCAGGCTCCACGGAGGCAGTCGAAGAACGGCCATGCAATGGTTGCAGCTACAGCTGCAGGGCGCCGTCCGAGCATGGCTCAACAACCTCCCACGTGGATCCATTCGCAGTTGAGACGAGCTGGTTTACAGCTTCGTGCACAACTTTAAGGGCACATACAAGCGGCCCGCATCAATCGAAGAGTTGAGATGCTGCCAGCAAAGATCTGGTGAATCGCTGCGCTCCTACATCCAAAGGTGGTCCATCATCAAGAACTCCGTAGAAATCATCTCGGAGGATCGCGCGATTGACGCATTCAACGGTGGCGTCCACCGCTTAGAACTCAGAGAGGAACTGGGTCGCTCAAAGCCCAAGACCATCGACCACCTGATGGAGATCATGAATCGGTGGGCCGATAGAGAAGACCCAGTGAAGAATCGTGTTCACTCCGACAAGGAGGCGGAGCTCGAGCGCAGACGCGATCGCCGAGGCAAGCGTTGCATGCGCATTTACGATGACCGTGCCGACGTCAACATGGTCGCAGCTGGCTACGCCGAAAGACGCGACGATAACCGCAATAGCGGATACCGTAGCGGTGGATACCGTGACTCTGGGAAAACCACGCAAGTGTGACGCCGCACTCGCGACGAAGCACCTGCGAGCTCCATTGAGGACAAACTGTCCGGGCCATGTACGGTGCACTTCTACATCGACAAGCATGATGGCAAGAAGAAGTCCAGCCACCTCCTCAAGGATTGCCACGAGTTCCTCAAGCTACATGAGGGACTGGTTCGGATGAACCGCAACACAGTCGAAAGAGGCTACGGAGCCGCTCCAGGCGCTATGGCACATGGCGCTCCACCACCTCTGCCTGGGCCACCCCCGAATGCAGCCGCACCAGATCAGCACCATGGAGGCGAGCCGTACCCACGAGCCATGGGCACCATGATGATCCAAAAGGGACGCCCCTCCAATAGGGTGCAGAAGGCCATCACTCGCCAAGTCAACCTTGCCACACACTCGCCACCATCCACCACTGAGTACCTCAGTGGAAGCGAGTCGTGCATTACCTTCGACAAACACGACCACCCGCCTCAAGTATCTCGCCCAGGTCATTTTCGCACTAGGAAATTTTCGCCTGGTGTCCTGCGGACATGCCAGGAGTTCCCAGGGAATTCGCCGAGCATGCACTCAATGTCAACCCCGACGCCAGGCCAGTCAAGCAAACAATTTGGCGATTGTCTGAGCCAAGAGCGCAGGCAGTTGGAATGGAGATCAACAGACTCCTCGAGGCCAAATTCATACGCGAGATCAAGGAAAGTACTTGGCTCGCCAACACGGTGCTGGTACCGAAAAAGGACACGGATATCCTGCGGATGTGCGTGGACTTCACCTCTCTAAACAAGCACTGCCCAAAGGATCACTTCCCTTTGCCATGGATCGACCAGATCATCGATTCCACCGCGGGATGCGAGCGCCTCTGCTTCCTCGACGCCTACTCAGGCTATAATCAAATTCGAATGAAGGAGGAAGATCAAGAGAAAATAGCATTTACAACGCCCTTTGGTGTGTTCTGCTACAACACAATGCCCTTCGGGCTAAAGAACACGGGAACCACCTACCAGCGGTGCATGCAGGCTTGCCTCAAGGAACAACTGGGTCGCAACATTCAAGTCTATGTCGACGACATAGTAATCAAGACCAAGGAGGAAGCCTCTTTAATCGACGATTTGCGCGAAACCTTCGCCAACCTCGACCACTACAGGATCAAGCTCAATACGGAAAATGCGCCTTCGGCGTACCATCTGGGCAACTGCTCGGGTATCTCATCTCCGCGAGGGGAATCGAGGCGAACCCGAAGAAGATAAAAGCCATACTGGCCATGGAGAAGCCGAAAAACATAAGGGGCGTCCAGCAGCTGGCTGGACGAATCGCGGCCCTCAGTCGATTCATCAGTCGAATGGGTGACAAGGCGCTGCCCTTCTACCAGCTCCTCCGCAAAACTGAAAAATTCAAGTGGACCACTGAAGCGCAAGAAGCATTCGAAGACCTCAAGCGCCTGCTATCTACTTCGCCAATACTGGTGACCCCACGAGAAAGGGAGCCACTGTTGCTATATATCTCCGCCACCAACCAGGTGGTCAGCACAGTGCTCGTCGTCGAGCGAGCAGAGGAAAACAAGGTCCACGGCGTACAACGCCCAGTATACTACCTTAGCGAGGTCCTTACGCCAACAAAATAGAGGTACCCGCATCACCAGAAGCTGGCGTACGGCGTCTTCATGACCGCCCGGCGACTACGCCACTACTTCCAGGAACACACAATCGTGATGGTCAAACGACGCCCCCTTGGGGCACATCCTCAATAACCCCGACGCCACGGGACGAGTCGCGCTTTGGGAAATAGAACTGTCTCCACGAGACATCACGTACGAAAAACACGACGCAATCAAGTCGCAAGTTCTCCCGGACTTCCTCGTGCACTGGATGGAGAACTAGCTCCCGGACAAGCAAGATATGTCCTACCTCTGGACATTGCACTTCGATGGGTCCAAGCGGAAAGACGGAGCAGGCGCAGGTGTCATACTGACATCACCTCAAGGGGACAAGCTGAAGTATATCCTGCGAATGCAGTTCACAGCCTCAAATAACGAGGCTGAATATGAGGCCCTGTTGCACGGGATGAGGATGGCAAAAGCCTGCGGCGCCAAGAGGCTCGTCATATACGGCGACTCCAAGTTGGTCGTCAACCAAACAATGCATGAGTGTGACGCACTGAACGACAACATGATCGCGTAACGCGACCTCTACGACACACTCGAGGGAGACTTTGATGGTTGTGAGCTGCGGCATGTAGGTCGCGAAAGCAATGAAGAGGCGGACGCACTCGCCAACATAGGCTCCACCTGCGCCCCCATACCACCTGGTGTATTTCTCGATCGCATCTGCGAACGCTCCATCAAGCCAAAGGCCGCAGAGAAGAAAACAAGCACAGCAACGGACATGGGGGCTACGCCACCCAATGAGCCAATGGCACTCGATGACTTGGAACTGGACACAGGACTTGAGGGACCAATGAGCGTCATGATGATCGAGCAATCCTGGACGCAGCCGTACATCACGTACCTCCTCAGCAAGAGGTTACCAGACGATCCGACAGATGCACGACACATCGCGCGGCGATCCAAAGCATTCGCCGTTATCAATGGCGAACTGTATAAACGCAGCATCACAGGAGTACTCCAACGATGCGTCTCCATGGCCGATGGAAGAGCAGTTCTCCTCGACATCCATGAAGGGACCTGCAGGCACCATGTCGGCAGTTGCGCCCTCGTTGCCAAAGCTCTACGAGCTGGGTTCTACTGGCCTACGTCCATGCGCGACGCTAAAGACATCATTCAAAAACGCAACGCTTGCCAGCGATTCACGGACAAGCCGCACGCACCAAGCGCAGAGCTACGGCCAATCCCATTGGCCTGGCCCTTTGCACAGTGGGGGCTCGACATGGTTGGCAAACTTCCAAGGTCTTCACGAGGAGGCTATGTCTACCTCCTAGTCGCAGTCGACAAATTCACCAAGTGGATTGAGGCCATGCCAATGACCAACCAATCAGGGCACAGCGTAGTCAAGTTCGTCGAGTCCATCGTCTACCGCTTCGGAGTGCCGCATAGCATCATCACCGACAACGGGACGAACTTCACATCCAAGGAGTCCAAGAATTCAGCGAGAACCTCGGGATCAACATCAGCTACGCCTCAGTAGCGCATCCACGGACCAACGGTTAGGTGGAAGAAGCAAATGGGCCCGTCTGCAGCGGCATCAAGAAGCGACTCCTCCGGCCACTCGAACAAGCCACGGGCTGCTGGCTGGACAAACTGCCATCCGTACTCTGGAGCCTACGCACAACTCCAAACAGCGCCACGGGCTACATGCCATTCTTTATGGTGCGCGAAGCTCAGGCAGTGCTACCCACCGAGGTACGGTACAAGGCGTCGCATGTGGTCGCTTACAGCGAACAAGAGTCATCCCTCACACTCGAAGACTCCGTTGACCTCCTTGACGAGGCAAAGGAAATTGCCGCGGAAAGATCCACGATCTACCAGCAGAACCTGCACAACTACCACAGTAGGAGGCTTCGCCCCAGATCCTTCGTCGAAGGTGACCTGGTCCTGCGATTGAAGCAGCAGGGGCATCTCAAGCTCGAGTCCCCCTGGGAAGGACCGTATGTGATTACAGAAGTAATCCTAGGTGGCGCCTATCGCCATCAAGATCTAGAGACAGGAGTCGCATACTCCAATCCCTGGAACGTCGGATAGCTGCGACGCTTCTACCCTTAGTCGTTTTTACCTTTTACATTGCAAAATAAGGCTACTCAGCCAAGGCTACTTAGCCACACATTGTACCTCGCACTGTTCTTCGAATAAATAAAGCTAAGTGCCCCAAAACTCTGAGTTCTCCTTTACTTTTCCAATTTATATACTCGGGGGCTGCGCCACCCTATACACATCTTTTCTTCGAACCAAAACACGATATCCTGAGTAGCTGGTACATCAATCGAAACCCTTAACACAACACAAACCCAGCTGCAACGCACCTAACAGGTTGATAAGGGACTGAGATAAAAACATGACCAAGCTAACGAAAAGGACTCGCATAGTGCCACGCACTTCATGCTAGCAAAGCTCTTTATGCACATTCGACAATAAATTATTTACAAGACCTACACGAACTTTACAACACAAGTACACTTATGTGCAGGATACAAACTAGGCTACTACTGCAGCAGGAGAACGTTGGTTTGTTCCTCAAAGAAGTCGACGATCTCTTCTGTTGGGCGATCCACCGCCTGGTAGTGCGGCACCATATTCCAAGTAGAACCTGCTGGTGGGGCCGGCGGCCCAGACGCAATCGCTGCAACATCTACGTCAAGCCTGTGCAGTCGCACCATGGACAGGGCAGCCTTGGCACTAGCCACCAACTGTTGCCTCACGCATTCGCGAACCGCAGGCAGATCTTGAAACTTGGCAAGGAGGGCCAGCAGGCTTCATGGAGTATCATCTAGTGGGAACATCGCCCGATAAATATTCTTCAAGCATGACTGCGACTTCTTTAGAAAAGGTAGCACTCGCGACACACGATCCTGCAGAGTCGCCAACGCAGTCGCATGATCATGATCTACCCAGAAGTATCCACTCTCTTGAAGTTGCTCCTGGGTGAGATCATGCAGGCGAATGGCAATTCTATCCTTCTCCTCTTGCGGATGACGTGCGCTAACGACTACACGAAGCAGCAACAGCAGCATGAGTACAATGTACCACTGCGAGTGACTACAAGGAAAAGATGAGAACAAGCAAACTAACACTTGAATTAGTCGCCTAGCTGCGTCACCTCGCTAATCAAATATTGCTCTCGGGCGGCGGATTTCTATGCCTTCGACTTCCACACATCCGTGTTACTGCGGAGCACGGGCAACTCACGCTCCAGCTGCTTCACGCGGTCACGCAGTCGAGAAAGCAAGGACAGCTCATCTACCCTGGAGCGCGGAGGGGCCGCGGTATCATCAAGGGTCGGCGAGTCCTGAGTTTCCCTCAAAGGATCACTCGATGTACCCTACCACAAGTCAAGATATAAGCAAATAAGACGACCAAATCAACACAAAGACAAAAGGATCAGATGCATTCAAAACTAGCAAAACTATCAGCAGATACACTCACCAGTAGGCATGTCCTTAAACAAAAGGACACAATCTAATTAACTATTACAAAAACTAGCTAAGAAGCAGCTGGCTTCTTCGACTTCGACGGCTTCGGGGGCTTCATCAAGTCCGTGGCAGTGTCAAACGCCACAGACTTTCCGCCGGCCCCTGACGCCGAAGCTTTCGCCGCCTTTTTGGCATGTTGGAGCTCCTCAGAGTACTTCGCAACAGTGTTTATCAAATGATGCCCATATTTGCCACAGGCAGTCGCGAAAGGAGCAAAGACTACCTGCTGACCGTCTGCGCCAACAGGCATCGCCTTCGACACCGCGGCATGATCGATCTCGACTCCGTGGGCCTGCACCATGGCAAGCGACATGGACGCGCCAGCCGCGTGGAGTGAGTTCTTGTAGCTGGCGGGCACACCCCCGGCGAGTGACTCCACTAGATCGTCTATATTATCGATCAGCTCCGCCTTGGGCATCAACTCCTCCTGGAGGCGACTGAGGGCGCTCTTGGCCTTGGAAAGTGTATCCTGGACGGCGGCGCTACGGTCCTCGATTGCCGACAGCGCACCCGCCAGAGCGTCATCACGACGAAGGGCCTGCAGGTCGAAGCTCAAATCGCCAGCATCTGTACATAAACCCACACATGGACAAAAACATCAGCGCCATCGGCAAAAACATTAGAAGCAGAGAAGGGTAACAATATCCACAAGCAAAAGTACCTGAGAGAGCCTTGGCGATTGAGAACAGTTGTTCTTCAAACAACTTTTCCCTGGCCGCGAAAGAGGCACGCAGATCCTCTTCACACTTCCGTGCCTCGTCACGCGCTGCGATTGCCTCATCGCGACCCTTCACAGCAGCGGGAAGTGTCTTCTCCAAGGTGGCGGCGTTACGCAATAAGGCATTATGTTCAGCTACACGACAAACAAAAGTTGATTATCAGTCGACTATATCAAAAGGAGAAGACGAAGAAGAATAAGTGTAGAACACTCACTTTCAACCACGCGGTGACGCGTCTCCAGCATTGCATGCTGACGGCCCATCGCCATCACTTGTTCTACCAAGTGCACGGCTTCCTTCACAAGGAGCTGTCGCACAATAAAGAATCATCAGAAGCAATAGATAACATCGACTGCAACACTACAAAGGAGAAAAACTACACTTACATGGTCCTCCAGTGACTCCGAAGATGTCTGATGTATCATCATCCGGGCAACCATTCGATGCTCTCCTGCATGAGGAGAACTGGAAGAGTTGTGCCCGGAGTGGGCCGCCACTGGAGGGGAAGGAGCGCGCTCGACCTCTTCCTTGGCCCTCGAGGTCGCGATTCCTGATTCCTTCAAAAATTGGACGTCGCCAGAATATGACGACGCCTCTTGACTGCAAGATAAAACCATATCAACAAATGGCAAACCCAGAGACAGGCCAACAAGGGCAAAACAGAAAAGGACAAGTAAGCTAGAAAACTTACCAGTCAAACTTGTCAAAATCAAATGTAGCCTCCTTCGACTCTGACGAAGACTCCTTGGGCAATCACATCTTCTTGCGAGAAGATGGTGCCACAATGCTCACGGGAATAGCAGGAATTGGCGACTTTGCACCAACGCCCGTACCTTCCGGAGTCAAAGGAGATGACGCGTCGGAATCCTCGCCGCTACGCAGCTATGCAGTGTCCGGACTATCGGACTCGGGGGCTTCCTCCTCCACATCAGAAGGCACAGTCGACTCAGACTCATCCTCTTCCAAGGCTTTGCGAGGAATAATCCCCTCAGGAAGAGGGGGCATACAAGGCGACACCGCCCAATCCTGCATACAGACAACGAAATTCAGCAAAAAGCAAGCAAGCAACAGAAAATCAATCGACAAAATCAGCTACTGCGTAGCACAACTATACCTCAGGAGGAGGGTTCGAAGCATCAAAGGGAGGAACAACTGGCTCACTGGGAAGCACATCCTTGATGGTGTACTTGGTGACCAATCGAACCCTCTTATCCACCTCACTCGCGGACATGCCATCGGCAGACACGCGAGTGGCATCATCAGCGCCAGCCCACTGAAACATGGGATGGACTCTGGCTTGCAGGGGCTGGATGCGACGGCGTAGCCAAGTGCGGATGAGAGCGCAACCTCCCTCCTCTTTGCCTATGCGACTCTCGAGGTCGCGGACGCGCAGATACAGCATGTCTGTCTCCGCGATCTCGCCAGGCATGACTACATTCTTCCAGGAGCGCATCCTCCTGCACGGCGTCGTGGGATCGAAGGGCACGAGTCCAAAGTGCTCACCATTGGCCTTCTGATCGCGGATGTAGAACCATTTGTCCCTCCACCCTTGGACGGACACCGTGAGCTTGATGTCGAAGTAGGTGGCAGATGGGTCGACGTGGATTCCGCAACCACCTACATCATAAACTAAAGAGCTAGACGCAGACTGGCGCTTCAATTTGAAGATGCGCTTGAAAAGGCCGAAGTGTGGCTCGATTCCGAGCCAGCACTCGCAGAGTGTGATGAAGCAAGAGATATGGAGGATCGAATTTGGGGACAGCTGATGGAGCTGGAGCCCGTAGAAACAAAGAAGACCCCTAAAGAAGGGGTGAAGAGGCAAGGAGAGACCGTGAATGATGAATGCTAGAAACATCACTCGAAAACCAGCAGGAGGAGCAGGAACGGTCTCACCGCTGGGGACGCGCGCGTCGGGGACTGCGGCAGACAATACTCTGTCTTGGCGAAGAAGACAGAGATCGGACGCCTTGATGATGGAAGGGCGCCACGCACCATTCGTGATGCGGGTGCCCGCGACCTTCTTCTTCCCGCTAGCGGCGGTGCTGGTGCCCGCAGCGGTGGAGCTGCCCTTCTTCTTCGCCGTGGCAACAGTGGCCGTGGAATCAGCAGCAGCGCCTCCCTTCTTCTTCCCCATTGCACGACGGCGATGCGAGCGAAGAAAGTAGCTCGGAAATGAGCGGAGCTGGTCCAGCGTCGTGGAGGAAACGGGGGCAGAGAAAAGCAGAGGAGCAGCGGCAATGGCAATGGCATCAAGGATGAATGAGAACAGATGGGAAAATTACCGTCGCATCGCTGCTAATTAACCCCTGTAAGATGCAATCCAACGGCTCAAAAAAACCCTACTGAACGCGTGGCACAAATTGCGTTGGACACGTGGAGAAAGGAAAGCGCGAACCGTCCCTCCACTACTCCCATTACGCATGGAAATCGAGGAGATGCAGTTAAAATAAAGATTACGCACGCCTAGTCAAATCAAAGTCAGAAAGTGGGACCCACTGCTTGTCATGTCCTGTCAAACTCGCTCACACGGGCAACTGAGGTCATACAAGCGTCAGCACTGACATCATCAAAGATACGCAGCGGAAAACTTTGACTACTTTAGTCCTTGCTAGAGTCTTCGACTCCACCAAGCACTCGGGGGCTACTCCCATAGGGAGCGCTGGTCGCGCACCCTACGACTTTTCTTTTCTTTTTGCAGGAACATGGACAATCAAAGGCAAACCCAACCACTCGAAATACGATTCGACTATGGACATGGGTTACTCCCATAGGGAGCGTCAGAAACAAATTCGACTGAAACAAGCAAAAGACGACAGCAGTCGCAAAATGATTCTTTAGTCCCTGCCTGAGTCTTCGACTCAACTAGGCACTCGGGGGCTACTCCCATAGGGAGCGCTGGTCGCGCACCCTATGATTGTTTATGCAAAAATTGTGTGTTGATAACATCCACACTCGAAACTCATGGCGACACCGCCTCATAATTTTTCCCTACAAAGAGATTGTGTCTCCTAGGTCACCCGAATCGTCCCCGCGATGATAAAATTCGGATGCCGCGCTTACAGCGTGAAGGTAAGACCTGAACAAGGCCTGGCAACGCATTAGCTGCGCACTACCAGAAACATATCCGTGCCTGCAGGTACGATGAATATGCCTTGACGGACGTGTCGAGTGCTCACACCCATATAACTGGATTCGACTCCTGTAAGACCTCCGCGGCTTGAGTCGAATTACACCCGCACTTTTCCGGATTCGAGTCTGGTCACTCGAGTTCAAGTAGATTGCGTTGTTTCACCCTAAGGTGGTTAACTGATACCGCTACTTCGGTTATATCAGGCACGTATATCAACAATCCCTATGACACAACTAAAAGCAGTCGAAATATATACTCATTCAGGCACTCGAAAGACTTCAAAAGTCCCAAGTCGAATCTGCGATTCCACTGGACACTCAGGGGCTACTAACATGGGTATACCCTACAGGTACTCGAGCTTGGTATATACGGTCTAAATACGTACAAGCCCACGGTGTCACCAAGGCCCAAATGAAGGATTCGAGTAACCCGTGGACTCTCGATTGCTTGAAGAACAAGAAGAAGCTAAAGATAGAAAGTTCAAAGGGGAAAACCCTAAATTGTAACCGACTCGACCTGCCACCCGGGACCTAGCCTATCTATATAAAGGCTTGGAGGGGGCGGCGAGGAGGACGCACACAACCCTAGTTTCCACCACCCTCGCCAGATTGCATCTGTGCACCATTGTAACCTTCGGTTCCTTTGATAATTCCACGAGCAGACAAGCAGGAGTAGGGACCTCTACGAGGCGTGGACCTGGGTAAATCTTTGTCCCATGTGTGCTTGTCTATTAGCCGATAGATGTCTCCAGCGCTCCCTCCTTCTCCAAAACCCAAGTCCATAACAATGGGCATTGACGAGTTAAACCCTCGTCACTTGGTGACCAAATTCTAAGATCATAGAGAACTATAACCTAATCGTAAAACTTGGCAGATCAATGTGTGCTTGAGGATGCTTCCTCATGGGTATGAGGGGTTGATCCTAGTTGTGAGATGAGGATTACTTTGGTGGATATCAAAAGATGGTGATCAATTCTTCGAAGATGTCGCTCTCTTATCCCCTTTTAAAATATTCTGATTAGACGAGCTTCTTCTGCCTCTCATTTTATAAACAAAGATGGCTTTATGCAAAATAACCCCACCAGCCATAAGTCTTGCGAAGTACACCCTGTACTCACCCTTTCTTTGTTGATACTTTTGTAGCAGAGTAAGTGTTCCCTGAAGACGAGTTCCATACGACATCGACACTGACAAGTAGCTTGGGGTTCTCGGCCGGCAGCCTAGAATCTTTGGGCTGGGGCGTCATCGTTATGCTTCAGGCCTCTTAGGGCATTTGTTAAGTTTGCTATACTTAATAGCATAATTTTCCTTCCGTTGTTTGATGTTTGTGGTCAGTGCCCTCTGCTTGTAATATTTTGGTTCTTCGCTTAGTTATGAGCTTGATGTAATAATTTTTGTGTCATAGGGTTACTGTTGTGTTACCGACTCTTCACTGGATATCCTCGAGCTCTAGGTTAAGCTTATGTCAGGCTAAGGTCTGGATTTGTTTAACCCTGGTCCCGAGGGTGTCACAGTCTTTGGTATCAGAGCAGTACCGACCGTAGGAAAACCCTGCTATTGGTCGATGTTGAGTCTATTGCTTGTGAAAACTATCTTAAAGCTGAAAAGTATTTGCGAAAACTCTGGTATGCTTCTTTTTCTCCTTATCCAGTTTCGCTCTAATTCTGGGTCGTCTTATCTTGTTTTGATTTTGAAAAGTTTTGACATCTCTTCTAGTCTTTCAAAACTTAGGTGCCTTCTTGGCAGGTCGTTTCTCAACCAGTTGACCTAGTGCTGAGTTTTCTAGCGATGTGTGTTCTTTGTTCCCTTTGATCCTCTTCAACTAAGAGATTCCTTTCCATCATGATCTCTCTATCTTATGGGCCCACAATATTATATTGTAGGTACCACAATGTTCTGTTCTAGGCTTCGAGGTTTCCTTTTGCCTCTTACACCTCCTTTTTATTTGTTTAGGTACTCTAGAAGTTCTTTCTTCTCTTGGAAGCTACCCCGTGATTACTATTCTGCAGTGTACGCTATGTCACTCAAGTAGTAGTTACTTCTTTCTCGGGATTTAACCCTCAGACTTGAACCGAAGATCCTGGATTGTACTGGATTCTGGTGTTGTGAATCTTGTACATGAAGTTGATCTTTAACCCAAGATCCATTTCATTGACCCCTGTTGCTAATGTTCAAACATTACCCAGGATGGCTGGTACTACAATTCTAGCCTTCAAGCTTGTGATTATTGTCGCGATTGAATTTCGACAATTAAGGACTTCCCCTACCACATGTTATGGCAGATGTTCTTTGATGGAACCAAATAGATCACGACAAGAGTACTCCTTGTGAGTCTCGCATCTATACTCGTGACCCTACCACACCCTTCCTTTTATGCATTGGTTCTCGGAAGATTGATAATCTATGCATCCAGATCTCGGGATACCCTCCTGAGCATGTCCTTTTTCCCCTTGTCGTTTCCAACCTTTGTCTATCAATTGGTAGCCAGGTGGTATTGCGCATTGGTGTCTTCGGATGCAAGATACTCTTGTGGTCCATCATTACAAACCATTTCGGGATATTAGGAGAAACAAACTCCAGTACCTCGTCATATCTAGGACCAGGTCAAAGTGTTGTAATCCGCAGACCAAGAGGCATTATTAGCTTCTATATGTTCTACCTTAGAGTATCACACCCTTTTGCACTAAGAGGTTGTGTTGAGTTTCATGACCTTCTTAATGAATTGATGCTCTTACACATAATTACCCACCCTTCCTTTGAGCTTTCGCACTCGTGAATGATGCGTGTGCGTAACAATGTGACCATCTGAGATTCTTAGTAATCATTATTTCTTTGAAATCCAAGGACATTTGTGTCATTCTTAGCGTGGTTGGTTAACCCTACCACTAAGCGAAGGATGATTGTGCTACCAAGTCCGTTATTCTGGTACACCCTTTTCGGTCAAAGAGTTAGGCTTGTGCCGAAGCTCTGAGACTATGTCTTCTTGCCTTACCAAGCAAGTTTCCTCTCGAACTAAGTGACATGTTGGTGGTTCGTGATATTCTAGATGTCTACTAGAAGTATTGCCATGTTGCCACATGACCATGTTGTCAAGTTCTTGAGCAAGCTATTTTTCTGAACTGCTCCTTTCTCCAAGGATCCATACTGGATACCCCTAAACTAGGTTGGTTGAGCTTAAATAGAAATTTGGAGAGTTGTAAGATGAAAGTTCTATCTAACTTAGTTCATCTTAAAGGGATGTATAGTTCTATTCGTGCTGAAGAAAGACAGTGTTTCCTTCATGGATATGTTATCCTCTCCGCCTTTATTTTGATTTGGGTTATCGTCAAATCAAACTCAGTTCCAAGGACTATCTTGATGATGTTGCTACTCATGATGTTTCAGTTGAGTACATCTTCATGTTCGTTGGTCTGACCAATACTGTGCCTCGTTCATACAACATATGAGTCCATCCTCCTAGAGTATCTCGATAAGTTTGTTGTTGAGCCCACTGACAATATCCTTATTTTCTCCATGTCGGACTAGATTCATATGGAACATTTGGCATTAATATTGGAAAGCTTTTGAGAACCTTCTTCGTGATATCTCGAAGTATTTGTTCTGGATGTTAGAAGTAACCTTCTCTGATTCATGTGTATTCGAAGAAAGATGTCGTCATGGATTTGAGTAAAGTTAACTCTGTATCTTAAGGACACATTTGTATTTCGTTGCAAGTACTTGATGTATGAGCAGTTGTCTTTTGACAAGTTGTTAATACATGGGTCTAGCAATCTAGCTCAGTCTATTGGATCTTAACACTGTAGTCCATGTCTTGAGAATCTAGTGACTTTACCTCTACGGTAAATGTTACAAGCTTTCTATTCGGACATGCTGAGTCTGAAGTATCCTTACACCTAACTAAAGGGTTCGCAGCATAGAAAACAAAAAATTTCCTACGATGGGAACAATATGCCAAGATCTATCTACTAGATACAAGCAACAGGTGGATATACATCCTTGGAGAACTTACCCTCGAAGACAACAAAGCTTTGTTAACGAGATGGAACTCGTGGATGATATAGTCGTACACTTGCCAATCTCAAGATCATGATGAAGTCCAGCAGGTCCGGCTCCAGCACGTCCTTCAGATCTAGCTCCAGCAAGTCCAAAGACCAAGTCCAAAGCAGCGGTGCATCCATGATCGCACACACGTCCGGTACCCCGACAACCTCCGTCCCTCGCTCCAGCAAAGCAGCGGAAGAAGTAACTCCTTTCTAGATAAAGCCATTGGGAACATGTATCTCGCTAATCCGATACCATGGGGAAATAATACTAGAGGGGGAGAGAGATCCTTCACGAGGAGGTGTAAGGAAGGAGTGAGAGGGGGGCCTTTTATAGGAGGAGGGGAGGGTACCCCTCCCATGGCCGGCGCCCATGGAGGGTGTCCCTTCACCTCCCCCATTCATGTGGTGGTAACCCCCTCCACATTAAAATGCCCCTTCACATTCTCTTTTAAAGTCTCCACTTTAAATGCATTAAATTTCTCTAAATTTAATGCTCTCTCATAATAAAACTCTTTTATTATTTTTATTATGAATTTTTTGTTAATTACTTTAATTAACAAACATTCACATAAAACCCCCCTGCAACATTCCAATATTACATGCAAAACCAATTTTAGCAATTTCACCCGAAACAGTTTTGGTGTCTATTGAAATAATTCCAGTGCTTTCTTAAATCTTTATCTGAAACATATTTGCTCCAAATGGTGTCGGTATCCCTTAAGTGTGTCACCATATGATTCGTGAATAATGCAGACATGATCGAGACCCCTCTCCGATCAATAATCAGTAGCGGGACCTGGAGATCCGTACTGACTCCCACATATTCAAAGATGACTCTTGTGATCGTGTGAACCTTTAACGTCATAACTAAATCCCTTTGTCTCGTGAGATATTACATGTCCGAGATTCGATCATCGGTATCCAAATACCTAGTTTGATCTTATTACCGACATGCACTCTTTTCTTGTTCCCGTGATATAACATTCTAGTGATCACATCACTTGCTTGCAAGCTATCTTAATGTGATATCACCAAGAGGGCCTAGAGTATATCTATCCGTCATCGGGATGGACAAATCCCACTCTTGATCCATGAGCCTCAATATAACACCTTTGTAGTACTGAACCCACCTTTATAGTCACCCTGTTACGGTGTGACGTTTGATGTTATCAAGATACTCTTCCGGTGTTAGCAATTAACATGATCTCATGGTCTAAGGACTAAGATTACTTCGTATGATGTTATAGCAATATAAACATAATGACTTTGATCATAATGCTATACTTCGGATGAATGTTCATCACATCATTCCACCAATGTTGTGACCTCGTTATTAACAACATCCAATGTCCATGATCAGGAAACCTTGATCATCGTGTTAATCAATAAGCTAGTTTATATGAGAGGCAGTACTAGGAACTTTGTATTTTGTTTATTAAACATACATGTATTAATGTTTCCAATTAATACAATTATAGGATGCAAAATAAACATTTATCATAAACATGGAATAAGATAATAACCACTTTATTATTGCATCTCGGGCATATTCCCTTCAGTCTCCCACTTGCACTAGAGTCAATAATCTAGTTTGTATACTTTCAGGTCCGTGTGTATTTGCATGTCTTTGCGTCTCAACGCATCACTCATTCTCAAATGAGATGGCATTGTATAAATTTGGTCCTTTGGTGAGACCTTTAGTTCGTCCGGGTTAAAATATGTTGATATTATTGTCATACAATATATCTTCATAGTATTAGCCCACTTTGAACCACACCTAGTTTGATAGCAAACTTCTTAACACAAATGACCTCCTTTGCTGCTACTATAGAAGTCATATACTTAGCCTTTTGTTGTAGTATCCGTCACAATGTTTCAACTTTGGAACTTATCCAAATCCATCATGGAACAACCTTTCCATTACATTGTGCCACCCATAGTCTAAATTGAGATAAATTTAATTTGTATCTTGTGACAAAACTAGTATCAATGTAACACTTTACAATGAACTACCTTTAACTATTTGTCACTTATACATGATTTATTCTTAGTTCTTCCAAAGCTCATAAGAATATCTTTACTATTGTCCAATGATCATCTTATGAATCATTCTGGTATGTGCTCATAACACTTAGAGCATAGGACATTCTAGATATATACATATCACGGTATAATCGATCAAAAATCTTCATGTGATTTTACTCACCTAGTGTTGAAACACAGAATCTTGATACAATCCTTTCCATGCAGCAAGAACCTTTCTTGTTGTTTCCATATTGAACCCTTTCAATATCTCATATATGTATGTCTGGCACAACCATATTAGCGCCTCAATCTATCCATATAGATATTGATGCTAAATATTCCGGTTTTGCCCAAGTCTTTCATCGAAACCTTATTTTAATGAAATTCTTAACTTGTGTCAATACAAGATACATCATTTCCAATCAACAATATGTTCTCTATGTAATGTATTAGAAATATGTCTCAGCACTCCCACTTAATTTCTTGCAAATGCAAGCATCTTCATCATCTCCGATGAATTTGAACTCTTTTAATAGTTTCATCATGGTGAAGATTCCAACTCCGCTATGCTTACTTCAACTATTGAAGTTTGCATGCCCTTTTAGCACCCTTTGAATTAACAAAACCCTTCGGAACGTGTCTTGTACACGTCCTAGGTAACCATTCTATTAGAAGAACATTGTTTTGTTTGTTCAACTATCATACATCAAATTATATGTAGTGGTTGCTACATTAATCCGTCAAGACTAAATATCACTATGAAAGATCAAATATTGTCATAGTTAACTCCTTGAACATTGTCGTAAACTTCTTTCTGACATGTCGACTATTTCATAGATGTTAAACATCCATGTCTATTTCTTTATAGATCCAAACACGACCGATAGGCTTCACGCCTTTCCAGAGGGCTTTCCAAGTTCAGAAACTTGATTTCTCATGTATGGATACTATCACGGATTCTATGACTTCTAGTCATTTTATGGAGTCAGGGCCCATTATCGCTTCTTTGCATGTAGTCGGTTCATCATTGTCAAAACAATAACGACTTTCTTATCAAATCACACTACTTGATTCTTACCGACCCACATGGTTCAATAGGAACTCTAATCTCCGAGATCACAACCTTTGTAATCACGGGAGCCATGAGCATTGTGGCCGCCACTGGGACACTTTTCGGCGATGCGCTATGATGGCCCAAAATATATCGAGCTCATTGGGGAACCCCAAGAGGAAGGTATGATGAGCACATCAGCAAGTTTTCCCTCAGTACGAAACCAAGGTTATCAATCCAGTAGGAGCAAGGAAACACCCCAAAGGTGTAGCTAGTTGAACGTTGGCAGGGCGCACTACCGGTGCTAGCAGCAATGTGGAGACCTGCACAACACAACCATAGAACTATGTCCCCAACTTACGATGAGGTTGTCAATCTCACCGGTTTTGCTGAAAACAAAGGATTAAACGTATCGAATGGAAGGAAGTAATAGTTTGCAGAAAGTAAACACAAAGCAGTAAAAAATTTATAGATTGTATGTAAAAGAAAAGGACCGGGATCCATAGTTCACTAGAGGTGGCTCTCCTTAAGATAGATAACATGCTGGGTGAACAAATTACAGCAGGGCAATTGACAAACATCGAGAAAGCAATACATGCATATACTAATCATCTTGAATCCTTTGGAACTTGATTGGGAATTACAACATTATACATAGACCGCCATCCAACTGCATCTATGACTAATAATCCACCTTCAGGTTATCATCCGAACCCCCTCCAGTATTAAGTTGCAAGCAATAGATTATTGCTTTACGAATTGCGTGTAAAGTAAACAATATGATTGTTCTATGAACAAAGGATTGTTGTTTTCTCCTAGTAGCAACAAAGACATCTAGTACCTTAGAGATTTGTCACTTCCCAGATTACGGAGGCATGAACCCACTATCGAGCATAAATACTAACTCTTGGAGTTGCTAGCATCTACTTGGCCAAGATAGCTACTAACAACAGAAATCATGCAAGATCACAAATAACAAAGACATGATAGAATCAATAATCAATCTGAAATAGCATCTCAATATCCATCGGATCCCCGCAAACACAACATGCAGAATTACAAATAGATGATCTTGATCATGAACAGAGCTCACAAGATCTAAACATGAAATCACAAAGGAGGAGAACCAGCCATCTAGCTACTACATGGATCCGTAGTCCAAGGATGAGCTACTCACGCATCACACTGGAGGCTTGCATGGTGACGAAGAAGGCCTGTGGTGAATTCCTCTCGGCAGGTGCCAGGAAGAGCTTCAGATCTCTCCCGATATAGGGATGGAGATGACGGCGGCTACAGACTCTTTCGTGGATTTTTGATCGGGTACTTAGGGTTTTCGTCCTAAGGGCTTCTTATAGGCGGAAGGAGAGGCCGAGGGGGTGCTGGGGTTGGCCAGACCATCCCCTGGCGCGGACCAAGCCTGGCCGTGCGACCAGGTGGTGTGGCTGCCCTCTGGCCCTTCTCCGTCTCGTATTCTGGCATCTGATGACTTCCGAAAAAATAGGCACTTTGGCTTTTGTCCTGTCCAATTCCGAGAATATTCATTTTCTGACTTTCCTCGAACCAAAAACAGCAGAAATGTACCGGCATTGTGGCTCTTGTTAATAGGTTAGTCCAAGAAATCATATGAAAAGTACTCCAAAGTGTGGACAAAACACAAGAAAGTGGATAAAACCAAGCATGGAACATCAAAAATTATAGATACATTTGCAATGTATCACGCTACTTAGCACATATAGCTAAGGTTCATCAACCTTATCAAAGTTCTATTGTCCTCCCACTTAACTTTTCACGAAAAATTCGTTCTCAAAAAACTTGACGTTCCAAGTAACAAACTCTTTTGTCCTCGGTGTTATGGAGAAATTCCCAACAAATTCTTTGGGATAACCTACAAAGACGTGCTTATCCGACTTTGGTTGTAAACATTTTACTTATGCATAGCATACCAAAATTTAAGAAAAGACAATTCGGGTTTTATCCCAAACCATAACTTATATGGTGTCATTTCAACGGATCATGATGGTGCTCTTTTTCAGTGTAAAAGCGGTAGTCTCTAAAGCTTCAATCCTTAAAACATAATGGCAGTTTTATAAATGACACCTTTGATCTTACCATGTCAAACATGGTTTGATTTCATCTCTCAAATATGCCATACTCCTATGGTTTATCGGGAAACATAGATCATGGAACAATTCCTCAAATCTTAGGTGTTTTTCTAAACATGTAACTCAAATATCTTCCTTTATGATCGAATCATAAACTCTTTATTTTCTTGTTACAATGATTTTCCACTTCATCTTGAAAGTCTTTGAACAATTTTCAAATGTTTCATACTTCTTCCTTATTAAGTAAATATATAGATATATTCACTTAAATTTCTGGAGAAAGCATATGAAGCAAAAAGATCCATCGCATATGGATACACATAATGGACTATGCACATTAGCATGCACAATTTCCAATAAGCTAGTCATTTGTTCCTCTTTGGCCTATGAACGGAGTTTCAATTATCTCGAGGAAAGTGTCACAAGCGTCAATTGATCAAAATCAAAGACTCCAAAAATCCATCAACATGGAGTTTCTTCATGTTTTATTTCCAATATAATTTAAACAACGATGTCACTTCATAAGTGATCTTTCAATCATTTGTCTTGCGACATTTTAGAAATAGTGTTTATGGATGTGATTTCTCCCACTAGACTTGTAAAAGTTCATCCATCCTTTATGGAATACGGTAATTATTTGATCAACCGTTGTTCTCATAATACCGAAACAAAATAACAATTATTAAAACAAATCTTGAAGGCTAGGTTTGATGACAACGAAAAACACAATAACACTTTATTTGTTTTTGATGAACATCATCACTTATTCTCTTGCTAGTTACTTAGGCCATTGCAGTTCATGAATTGCGTTGTCCTGTATGACACTTCATACCAACCAATTCGGTATCCAATACCGGTATCCCCAATACCTAAGAACCACATTGTTTAACAAGCAAAGGATACAACCATAACATGTATATCTTCTATATACCTAAGCTGGACATCTCCAACTTTTCTTTTCTGCCAAATATTTTATCGATTCTCTTTCAGCAGTTCCTTTTCTTTTTAAAAGAATCTATCAACATCAATAGTGGTGTTATTCACATGACACATAGTACAAAGCGTGTATAGTCAAATACTAATACCTTTGGACTTGTACTTTGAAGTGGATCACCATCATCAAATGTTTGGTGTTCTTTAAAAAAATCCATTCTTTAGTAATCTATTAGTGTAGTAAACATTTTACTTACATCTTCTATTCATCCTTATCATGACAACTTTCATGATCAAGCTACTATAGCCTATAAGGAAGAATGACGAGTATAATTTTAGTTCCCAAAACCTTTTGGGAGATTCGGATGCCTAGCATCTCCATCCTTCACAAATTCTCATACAATATGAGAACATGTATTTTGCTAAATTATACTCTATCATAATGCAACCAAAAACATTGTTTCAGATATCACAATATCTTCCTCACATGATGGTTTCTGAAACAATTTTTTCAGCTCCTATATAATCTTGATATTAAAACAACTTTTGAATATCAATAATCATGGAGGCAAACATGATACTTTAGATACTAACATTGGAATTCTTACTCTTGATTTTATACTACTTATTAAACTTCATGGAGTAAATAGAGTTTGCTGAAATTTTGCAATAGGACTTATAAACTTTAAATTGACATTCAAAACAATACGATACCAGTTCGTAAAATAAATATCCAGAATTCTATAGTTCTATTGTCTCAATTAAAACTAAGCATAAGGTAGTGAACAGACGCCAATGACTACAACAAATTATGCAAATTCACTTCGATTTTGTTTATGACAAATTGAGTTCGACTAATCCAAATTAGAAATGAACTCCCACTCAAAAACGACATCCCTCGTGCCCTTTTGGTGATTACATGAACCAAATCCACTACACCAAGTCCGATCATCACGTGAGTCGGTGAAGCTTCAAAGGCGAGCATCAATATGGGCATCACATCAACTATATGACTCATGCTTAACCTTTCTGTCCATGTTCCGAGGCCATGTATGTACATGCTAGGCTCGCCAAGTAAGAACCTTTGTACTCGCATGTGTAAAACTATCTTACACCGGTTTGTATGAAAGCGTAGAGTCGAGTACACCCGATCATCACGTGATGTCTCGAAACACGATCCATAGAACGGTGCATACTTAAGGAAGAACACATTTTATCTTGATATTTAAACGAGGGATCATCTTATAATGCTACTAAAACGCCAAACAAGCAATATAAGATGTGAACATCATATGTGTAAAGTGGGATGATATGGTCCATGCATTTGATCACCATCATATGCATCGTGGTATGATCTCTATCATTCCTTTGTGTGTAAGGACAAGGTCTATGGAACTTACACGTTAGGTGTGTTGTAAGAGCATCAATTATAAATCAACTTACAACATTACCATATCATGACACTAGCCCAGCAACGATCTAAACTAGATGCCTCTAATTTATCCATTGCAAGTCTTACGTGGCTTAGGGCTTTCGGAGATAGAACCGGTCTTACCAATGAACATGGAACCACAACGAGGATAACTAAGTTATTAGCAACTTGTTGTAAATCAGATATTTACTATAGTAGGAGAGACAGACACCCGCCAGCCACTTATGCAAAACTAGTTGCATGTCAGTCGTGGAACCGGTCTCATGTGCGATGACATGTAAGGTTGGTCCGGGCCGCTTCATCCCACTATGCCACCAATATCCAAAATACATGAAAGATGCAATACCATGATCATCATCGCCCACATATAAACATATGTGTACTACCCGTGCAAAGCACCTACGCATAGATCAGGCTCTGATACCACTGAAGGGTTCATAGCATAGAAAACAAAAAAATTCCTTGGGAATTATACGCCAAGATCTATCTACTAGATACAAGCAACGGGTGGATATACATCCTTGGAGAAATTACCCTCAAAGACAACAAAGCTTTGTTAACGAGATGGAACTCATGGATGATGTAGTCGTACACTTGCCGATCTCAAGATCGTGATGAAGTCCAGCAGGTCTTGCTCCAGCACGTCTTTCAGATCCAGCTCCAGCAAGTCCAGCACCACAAAGCAGCGGTGCATCCGTGATCGCACACACGTCCGGTACCCCGACAACCTACGTCCCTCGCTCTAGAAAAGCAGTGGAAGCAGCAACTCCTTTCTAGATAAAGCCACCGGGAACATGTATCTCGCTAATCTGAGACCATGGGGAAATAGTACTAGAGGGGGAGAGAGATCCTTCATGAGGAGGTGTAAGGAAGGAGTGAGAGGGGGGCCTTTTATAGGAGGAGGGGAGGGTACCCCTCCCATGGCCGGCGCCCGTGGAGGGTGTCCCTTCAGCTCTCCCATTCATGTGGTGGTAACCCCCTCCACATTAAAATGCCCCTTCACATTCTCTTTCAAAGTCTCCACTTTAAATGCATTAAACTTATCTAAATTTAATGCTCTCTCATTTAATAAAACTCTTTTATTATTTTTATTCAGAATTTTTTGTTAATTAATTTAATTAACAAACATTCACATAAAACCCCCTGCAACATTTCAATATTTCATGCAGAACCAATTTCAGCAATTTTACCCGAAACAGTTTTAGTGTCTATTGAAATAATTCCAACGCTTTCTTAAATCTTTATCTGAAACATATTTGCTCCAAATGGTGTCAGTATCCCTTAAGTATGTCACCCTACGGTTCGTGAATAATGCAGACATGATCGAGACCCCTCTCCGATCAATAATCAGCAGCGGGACCTGGAGATCCGTACTGACTCCCACATATTCAAAGATGACTCTTGTGATCGTGTGAACCTTTAACGTCATAACTAAATCCCTTTGTCTCGTGATATATTACATGTACGACATTTGATCATCGGTAAAGTTGTACACCCCTGCAGGGTTAAATCTTTTTGAAAAGCCGTGTTCACGGTTATGAATGCTTGGTGACCGAATTCTAAGATCATAGAGAACATGAACCTAACGTAAAACTTGGCAGTTCAACGTGTGCGTAAGGATGCTTCCTCATGGGTACGAGGGGGTGATCCTAGTTGTGAGATGAGTATTACTTTGGTGGATATCAAGATGATGATCAATTCTTCGGAGATGTCACTCTCTTATCCCCTTTTAAAATATTCTGACTAGACGAGCTTCTTCTCCCTCTTGTTTTATAAACAAAGATGGCTTTATGCAAAATAACCCCACCAGCCATAAGTCTTGCGTACTACGCCTTGTACTCACCCTTGCTTTGTTGATACTTTTGTAGCAGAATAAGTGTTCCCTGAAGACGAGTTCCGTATGACATTGACACCGATGAGTAGCTTGGGGTTCCCGGCCGGCAGCCTGGATTCTATGGGCTAGGATGTCATCGTTATGCTTCAGGCCTCTTAGGCCATTTGTTAAGTTTGCTATACTTAATAGCATAATTTTCCTTCAGTTGTTTGATGTTTGTGGTCAGTAGCCTCTGCTTGTAATATTTTGGTTCTTCGCTCAGTTATGAGCTTGCTGTAATAATTTTTGTGTCACAGGGTTACTGTTGTGTTACCGACTCTTCACTGGATATCCTCGAGCTCTAGGTTAAGATTATGTTAGGCTAAGGTCTAGATTTGTTTAACCTTGATCTCGAGGGTGTCACAAGACCCCTCTCTGATCAATAACCAGCAGCAGGACCTGGAGATCCGTACTAACTCCCACACATTCAACGATGACTCCAGTGATCGTGTGAACCTTTAACATCGTAACTAAATCCCTTTGTCTCGTGATATATTACATGTCCAAGATTCGATCAACGGTATCTCAATACATGTTCTTGTTATCGACATGCACTCTTTTCTCGTTCCCGTGATATAATATTCTAGTGATAACATCACTTGCTTGTAGGCTATCTCAATGTGTACCACCGAGAGGGCCCTGAGTATATTTATCCGTCATCGGGATGGACAAATCCCATTCTTGATCCATGAGCCTCTACATAACACCTTTGTAGCACTGAACCCATATTTATAGTCAGACCTGTCATGGTGTGACGTTTGATGTTAGCAAGATACTCTTCCAGTGTTAGTGATTGACATGATCTCATGGTCTAAGGACTAGAATTACTTCATATGATGTCATAGCAATATAAACATAATTAATTTGATCGTAATGCTATATTTTGGATGAATGTTCATCACACCATTCAACCAATGTTGTGACCTCATTATTAACAATATCCAATGTCCATGATCAGGAAACCTTGATCATCTTGTTAATCAACGAGCTAGTTTATAAGAGAGGCATAACTAGGAACCCTTTATTTGTTTATTAAACACACATGTATTAAAGTTTCCAATTAATATAATTACAACATGCAAAAATAAGCATTTATTATAAATAAGTAATAAGATAATAACTACTTTATTATAGCCTCTCGGGCATATTCCCTTCAGTCTCCACTTGCACTAGAGTCAATAATCTAGTTTGAAAAACTTGCACATTCAACACCTATGGCTTTCTGGTGTTGTATATACGCATTTGCTAGTGGTTAACATAATCTTCGGATCTGAATTTTTAGGGCCGCATGTATTTGCATGTCTTTGCGTCTCTACACATCACTCATTCTCTAATGAGATGGAATTGTATAAATTCAGTCCTTTGGTGAGACCTTTACTTCCTTTGGGTTAACACTTGTTGATAGTATTGTCGTACAATATAGCTTCATAGTATTTGCCCATTGTGAACCACACCTAGTTTGATAACAAACTACTAACACAAATGCCCTCATTTGCTGCTACTATAGCAGTCATATACTTAGCCTTTTCTTGTAGTATCCGTCATAATGTCTTGACTTCGGAACTCATCCAAATCCATCATGGAACCTCCTTTCCATTACATTGTGCCACCCATAGTTTAAATTGAGATAAATTTAATTTGTATCTTGTGACAAACTAGTATCAATGTAACATTTTACAATGAACTACTTTGAGTATTTGTCACTTATACATGATATATTGTTAGTTCTTCCAAAGCTCATAAGAATATCTTTACTATCGCCCAATGATCATCTTATGAATCATTCTGGTATATGATCACAACATTTAGAGCATAGGACATATCTGGATATGTACATATCAAGGTATTATTGATCAAAATATTCATGTGATTTCACACACCAAGTGTCGATACACTTGAACATTGATTCAGTCCTTTCCATGCAGCAAGAACCTTTTTTATTGTTTCCATATGGAACCCTTTCAATATCTCATATATGTACCTCTGACACAACCATATTAGCGCCTCAATCTATCCATATAGAGATTGATGCCTAATATTCCGGTTTTGCCCAAGTCTTTCATCGAAATCCAATTTTAATGAAATTCTTAACTTGTGTCAATAAAAGATACATCATTTCCAATTAACAATATGTCCTCTACATAATGTATTAGAAATATGTCTTAGTGCTCCCACTTAATTTCTTGCAAATGCAAGCATCTTCATCGTCTTTGATGAAATTAAACCTTTTAACAGTTTCATCACGGTGAAGATTCCAACTCCTCTGTGCATATTTCAACCATTGAAGTTTGCACGCCCTTTTAGCATCCTTTGAATAATTAACAAAACCCTTTGGACCATGTCATGTACATGTCCTAGGTAACCATTCTATTAGAAGAATATTGTTTTGTTTGTTCAACTACCATATATCATATTATATGTAGTGGTCGCTACATTAATCCGTCAAGACTAATTATCGCTATGAAAGCTCAAATCTTATCATAGTCAACTCCTTGAACATTGTCATAAACTCCTTTCCGACATGTCAACTCTTTCATAGATGTCAAACATCCATTTATAGATCCAAATACGACCAGTAGGCTTCATGCCTTTTCGGAGGGTCTTCCAAGTTCAGAAACTTGATTTCTCGTGTATGGATACTATCACGAATTTTATGACTTCTTGTCATTTTATGGAGTCAGGGCCCATCATCGCTTCTTTGCATGCAGTCGGTTCATCATTTTCAAAACAGTAATGACTTGTTTATCAAATCTTGCTATTTGATTGTTACCCGACGCATACAATTCAAATAGGAACTCTAATCTCCAAGATCACAACCTTTTTAATCACGGGAGCCATGAGCATTTTGGCCGCCACTAGGACACTTTCCGGTGTTGCGCTACTTAGCACATATAGCTAAGGTTCAAATAACCTTATCAAAGTTCTATGGTCCTCCCACTTAAATTTTTGCGATAAATTCCTTCTTAAGAAAATTCATGTTCCAAGCAACAAACTCTTTTGTCCTTGGTGTTATGGAGAAATACCCAAGAAATTCTTTGGGATATACTACAAAGACATGCTTATCCGACTTTGGTTGTAAACATTTTACTTATGCATAGCATACCAAAATTGAAGAAAAGACAACTCTGGTTTTATCCCAAACCATAACCCATATGGTGTCATTTCAATGGATCACGATGGTGCTATTTTCAGTGTAAAAGCGGTAGTCTCTAAAGCTTTACTACTTAAAACATAGTGGCAGTTTTATAAATGACACCTTTGATCTTACCATGTCAAACAAGGTTCGATTTGATCTCTCGAACATACCATACTCCTATGGTTTATCGGGAAACACAAATACATGGAACAATTCCTCAAATCTTAGGTGTTTTGCTAAACATGTAACTCAAATATCTTCCTTTATGATCGAATCATAAACTCTTTATTTTCTTGTTACAACAATTTTCTACTTCATCTTGAAAGTCTCTGAACAATTTTCAAATGTTTCATACTTCTTCCTTATTAAGTAAATATACGGATATATTCACTCAAATTTCTGGAGAAAGTATCTGAAGCTAAAAGATGCACCGCACATGGCTACACATAATGGAATATATACATCAACGTGCACAATTTCCAATAAGTTAGTCACCCGTTCCTCTTTGGCCTATGAACGGAGTTTCAATTATTTCAAGGAAAGTCTCACAAGCGTCAATTGATCGAAATCAATGACTCTAAAAATCCATCAACTTGGAGTTTCTTCATGTTTTCTATCCAATATAATTTAAACGGTGATGTCACTTTGTAAGTGATCTTTCAATTATTTGCTTGTGACATTTTAGCATTATTTTTTATGGACGTGATTTCTCCAACTAGACTTTTTAAATGTTCATCCATCTTCTATGGAATACGGTAATTATTTAAACAACCATTGTTCTCATATTACTAGAATAAAATAACAATTATTTAAACAAATCTTGAAGGCAAGTTTTGATGTCAACAAGAAACACAATAACACTTTATTTGTTTTCAATGAACATCATCACATATTCTCTTGGTAGCTACTTAGGCCATTGTAGTTCATGAATTGCGTTGTTCTGTATGACATTTCATACCAACTAATTTGGTATCCAATACCCAAGAACGACATTGTTTAAGAAGCAAAAGATACAACCATAACATGTATATCATCTATATACCTTAGCTGGACATTTCCAGTATTTTCTATTTTCTGCCAAATGTTTTATAGATTCTCTTTCAACATTTCCTTTTCCTTTTAAAAGAATATATCAACATCAAAAGTGCGCCATACATATGACACATAGTCCAAAGCATGTATAGTCAAATACTAATACCTTTGGGCTTGCACTTTGAAGTTGATCACCATCATCAAATGTTTGGCGTTCTTTCAAAAATCGATTCTTTAGTAATCTATTAGTGTAGTAAACATTTTACCTTCATCTTTTATTCATCCTTATCATGACAGATTTCATGATCAAGCTACTATAGCCTATAGGGACGAATTATGAGTATAATGTCAGTTCCCAAAACCTTTTTGGGAGATTAGGACGCCTAGCGTCTTCAACCTTTGCAAATTCTCATACAATATGAGAACGAGTATTTTACCAAATTATACTCTATCATATTGCAACCATAAACATTGTTTCAGATATCACAATATCTTCCATACGTGATTGTTTCTGAAACAATTCTTTCAGCTCCTAGATAACCTCGATATTAAGACAACTTTTGAATATCAAGAATCATGGAGGCAAACATGATATTTTAGATACTAACAATAAAATTGTTACTCTTGGTTTAATACTACTTATTAAACTTCATGGAGTAGATGGAGTTTGCTAAAAGTTTGCAATCGGACTTTTAAACTTTAAGTTGACACTTAAAACAATACGATACCAGTTCGTAAAGTAAATATCTAGAATTCTATAGTTCTATTATCTCAATTAAAACTAAGTGCAAGGTAGTAAACAGATGCCAATGACTACAACAAATTATGCAAATTCACTTTGATTTTAGTTTATGGTAAATTGAGTTCGACTAATTAAAATTATAAATGAACTCCCACTCAAAACCAACATCCCTCGAGTTGTTTTGGTGATTACATGAACCAAATCCACTACACCAAGTCCGATCATCATGTGAGTCAGTGTAGATTCAAAGGCGAGTATCTATATGGGCATCATATCTACCATATGACTCATGCTTAACCTTTCGATCAATGTTCTGAGGCCATGTCTGTACATGCTAGGCTCTCCAAGTAAGAGCCTTAGTACTCGCATGTGTAAAACTGTCTTATACCCGTTATACGAACGTGGATTCAAGTACACCCGATCATCACGTGACGTCTTGAAGCGACGAACCATAAAACGGTGCATGCTTAAGGATAAACACATTTTTATCTTGATATCTAAATGAGGGATCATCTTATAATGCTACTAAAACGCCAAACAAGCAATATAAGATGCAAACACTATATGTGTAAAGTGAAATGATATTTTTCTTGCACTTGATCACTATCATGTGCATCGTGGTATGATCTTTAGCATTCCTTTATGTGTAAGGCCAAGGTCTATGGAACTTACACGTTAGGTATGCTATAGTTTTCAAGAGTATCAACTATACTTCAAATTATAACAGTACCATATCATGACACTAGTCCAGCAACAATCCAAACTAGACACCTCTAATTTATCAATTGCAAGTTTTACGTGGCTTAGGGCTTTCAAAGATAGAACCATTCATACATACGAACATGGAACCACAACTATGATAATAAAATTAATTATTAGCAACTCGTTGTACATCAGATATTGACTATAGTAGGAGAGACAGACACCCGCTAGCCACTTATGCAAAACTAGTTGCATGTCAAGCGTGGAACAGGTCTCATATGCGAGGACATGTAAAGTTAGTCCATTATGCCACCAATATCCAAAATACATAGAAGATGCAATAAAATGATCATCAGCGCCAACATACTCATATGTGTTCTACCCGTGCAAAGTATCTATGCATAGATCCGGCTCTGATACCACTGTTGGGTTCGCAGCATAGAAAACAAAAAATTCCTACGATGTGGACATCTAAGCACCAAGATATATCTACCTATATACAATCAACGGGTGGATATACATCCATATAGAACATACCCTTGAAGAGCGACAAAGCATTGTTAATGAACTGCTTTTGTGGTTGATGTAGTCGTACACTTGCCGATCTCAAGATCGTGATGAAGTCCAGCAAGTCCAGCAGGTCCAGCACCCGCAAGTCCATTAGGTCCAGCACCAGCAAGTCCAGCACTACAAAGCAGCGGCGCATCCGTGATCGCACACACGTTCGGTACCCCGACAACCTCCGCGTCCTTGCTCCAGCGATGTAGCGGAAGCAGCAACTCCTTTCCAGATAAAGCCACCAGGAACATGTATCTCGCTAATCCGAGACCATGGGGAATAATTTCTAGAGGGGGAGAGATATCCTTCACGAGGAGGTGTGAGATGAGAGGAGGAGTGGAGGGACTTTATAGGGAGAGGGGGCAGCCCTTCCCATGGCCGGTGGCCAAGGTGGTGCCCCCACCTCTTCCATCATTCATGTGGGTGGAGCTCCCACTCACATAAACATGCCTCCACTCAAAAGTCCACTCACCTCCAATAAATTTCCACCAAATTTAATGCAAGCTCTCATTAAATAAAACTATTTTATTGATTTTATTCAGTGTTTTGTTAATTACTTTAATTAACAAACATTCACATAAAACCCCCTGCAAGATTTCAATATCACATGCAGAACCAGTTTCTGCAATTTCACCGAAACAATTTTGGTCTCCATCGAAATGATTCCAGCGTTTTCTTAAATCTTTATCTGAAACATATTTTCTCCAAATGGCGTTGGTATTCCTTAACTGTGTCACCCTATGGTTCGCGAATAATGCAGACATGATCGAGACCCCTCTCCGATCAATAATCAGCAGTGGGACCTAGAGATTCGTTCTAACTCACACACATTCAACGATGACTCTAGTGATCGTGTGAACCTTTAACATCGTAACTAAATCCCTTTTTCTCATGATATATTACATGTCCAAGATTTGATCATCAGTATCTCAATACCTAGTTTGATCTCATTACCGACATGCACTCTTTTCTCATTCCCATGATATAACATTCTAGTGATCACATCACTTGCTTGCAAGCTATCTCAATGTGATATCACCGAGAGGGCCCTGAGTATATCTATCCATCATCGGGATGGACAAATCCATTCTTGATCCATGAGCCTCTACATAACACCTTCATAGCACTGAACCCATCTTTATAGTCACCCTATCATGGTGTGACGTTTGATGTTATCAAGATACTCTTCTAGTGTTAGTGATTGACATGATCTCATGGTCTAAGTACTAGAATTACTTCGTATGATGTTATAGCAATATAACATAATGACTTTGATCATAATGCTATACTTCGGATGAATGTTCATCACACCATTGAACCAATGTTGTGACCTTGTTATTAACAACATCCAATGTCCATGATCAGGAAACCTTGATCATCTTGTTAATCAACGAGCTAGTTTATAAGAGAGGCATAACTAGGAACTCTTTATTTGTTTATTAAACACACATGTATTAACATTTCCAATTAATACAATTATAGCATGCAAAAATAAACATTTATCATAAACAAGGAATAAGATAATAACGACTTTATAATTGCCTCTCGGGCATATTCCCTTCAAGGGAAACTATTGGGTATACATTCTACAACTAGGACGAAGGAAAAATGTTTGTCACGAAGAACAATAGCTTTCTTGAGAAAGAGTTTCTCGCTAAAAGAGATAGTGGAAGAAAAATTGAGTTAGATGAAGTTGTTGACCCTTGTCTCCAAATTCCGAGTAATGCAATAGAAGCTATTCCGAAACCGCTCTCCAACATGGGAGAAGATCCCAATGTTGATGATCAAAAAAACAATATCAAAACTCCTACGGTTCGCAAGTCTACAAGAGTTCATACCACTCCTGATTGGTATAGTAGCCTTGTGATGTCTCTCCTTCTAGATGAATAGGAAGAACCTGCAAACTACAAATAAGCTATGGTTAGTTATGATTCCGAGAAATGGCTAGAATCCATGAAATCCAAAATAGGATCCATGTACAAAAACCAAGTTTGGACCTTGGTAGATTTTCCAGAAGGCCGCAAGGCCATGGAAAATAAACGGATCTTTAAGAAAAAGACAAATGCGAAAGGTAATGTGACCATTCACAAAGCTCGACTTGTTGCAAAGGGGTTTCGAAAAATCCAAGGACTTTCCTACGATGAGGCTTATTCTCCCATAGTGATGCTTAACGCTGTCCGGATTTTACTAGCAATTGCTGCTCATTTCGACTATGAAATTTGGCAGATGGATATGAAAACTGCATTCCTCAATGGTCACATTGATGAAGAGTTATATATGATACAACCGGAAGGTTTTTTTGATCCTAAGAATGTTGGGAAGGTATGCAAACTTCAGCGATCCAATTATGTACTGAAGCAAGCATCTTGGAGTTGGAACCAACATTTTGATCAAGTGACCAAGAGTTTTGGATTTGTCCAAAATTAACAAGAGTTCTCTGTTTACAAGAAAGTGAGTGGGAGCTCAGTGGTTTTACTAGTAGTATATGTGGACGACATATTACTCATGGGAAACGATGTGGAACTTATGAGAAGAGTAAAATCATACACTGGTACAAAATAGGCCTCTAGTCCTGGTTTGTAAGGGGCTTTAGTCCCGGATTGCAATCCGGAACTAACGTATCGGGACTAAAGGTTCAGGCTTTAGTCCCGGTTCTGTTACGAACTGGGACTAAGTTCTCTCCACGTGGCCCCGCTGGGGTGCGCTGGCTAGAGGATCTTTAATCCCGGTTCGTAACACGAACCGGGACTATAGTTGTTCTGCCTCGGCAGCGTTTTGTGCCAACCTGCTGCCGCAGCAGGAGATGGGATTTTAGGGTGTTAGGGTTTTCTTTTTTTCTTTATTTGTGTTCAATTATTTTTCATTTTGTGTTTTCATTTCAAACAAGTTTTCATATACATATTATTCTACGCTACTACATGTTGTATATGTTGATGCATATATAATATCATTTCTCTCACGATTACATATAGACATATATATACACAACTTGGTATACGAGTGCCAACCAAGACTAGAGCTCGTCTATTTGATTTACACGAAGATCATTACATTACATGGATACTTTAAGGTCTATCCACGTTGTACTGTCCTTTTGTGTTTATGATGTCCCTAAGCAAAAATCTCGACAACTCCTCTTGAATTTCTAGCAGGCGTTCATGTGGTAGGAGCTTATCCCGCATCGCATCCAACTATATATAAAGAAGTTGATCATTATGAATGTGTACAACAAGAATTATGGTATAAAATAAATTATGAATATATTGTTTACATACTCGAAGAAAGTCTATGCCCTGCTCCATACACCCACGAATGAACTCGCATACATAATATCCACATAAATTAGTCCCCTGTGGCTGCGTCGCACACTGTTCGAGAATATAATTCAATCAAATAATAATCAAGCATGATAATTGTATGGAGACTAGAATTGAAGAGATGCGAGGACCTAGCTCTCGTACTACTTATTGGGATCAGACGAAAAGTCAGCTCTTTATGCCAATCACCCTGAATCTCCTTCGTGAACCTTTTCCAAACCCTTTCTGGCAAAAAAGAAATGAATGAGTTATTAATTACTTGACATCTTAGAAAATGAATGAAAGAGACAGATATGTGCCACTAGTGGAAAACGGGCCTCCAGTCCTGGACCGTAAGGGGCTTTAGTCCCGGTCCTGGTAACCGGCCTAGAGGGGCGGGACTAAAGGCCCACCCACTAGTCCCGGCCCTCTTACCAGCCGGGACCAATGGGCATCCACGTGGCTATCTCTGCGGGCGCTGGGTGCCCCCGCATTAGTCCCGGTTCGTATTACGAATCGGGACAAATGGTTCTCTGCCGCGGCAGAATTTTAGGCACTTTCTCTGCCGCGACAGAGAATTCAATTCGTATCCTTTTTTTCATTTCAAAATAGTTTTCTACGCTACCACATACCGTACATGTTCGTGCATACATAAGATAACTTCTCTTAAGATCGAGCATACAAATATATACATGATAGTTACACATGGAGATCACAATTATCGGAACTAGAGCCCGTCTATTCAATTACACGGTCGGGGATCATCGGCGCCTATTCACACTAAATTCTCCGGCGTCATCTATCATCTCGTTCATCAAGAATCCTGCCAGTACTTCAGCAATTGCTACTATGTGTTGCTCTGGTAGGAGTTGATCCCGCATTTTCTCGAACTATATAAGAAAAGGAGATCAATATGAATATCAATCATGATAACAAAAAGTGACAGTAATAAAAATAATGTTATGAATGTATTGCTTACATCAACTCTATAATCATTCAGCTCATTGGTAAACGTGCGAATGAACTCGCAAACGTAGAATCCATATAGATTCGTCTTTGGTGGCTGCCTCGCGCACTTTACGAGAATAGAATTCAATCAAAATAATAATCCAGCATCATAATTGTATTGAAACTAGAAGTAAAGAGATGCGCGTACTACTTACCGAGACCGGCTTAAACGTCAGCTTCTCACTAAAGTCACCCGTAACCGCACTCTTGAACTGGTTCCAAACCCTACCCGGTAAAGAAAATGAATGAGTTGTTTATTACGTATATCTCAGGAAATCAACGAAAGAGACCGATGTAGCGTGAAAATTACCTCTGGAGCATGTCCTGCATGTCCCTAAACATTTCTAGGGGTCTCTTTAATGGGTCCATGACTTCAACTCTTCCCTTATCAAGTTGAATGTCCATGAGAATCCAGTGGAAACTGTACACGTTTATATATACATAAGTAACTCATCAATTACACTTAACATCGAGTAAGCAAAAGAGAATGTGTACAATAGAGTAACACCCTCATGCGAAATTGTAAGGAAACAGTATGTGGTCACAGAAATTTTGCTCCGTTAGAAACCTTAGAAGGTTTTCCTACGTGTCCTCGGGTTTTGTCGTTAGCGTCTGTACATGTATTTTATCTGGGTCAATGAACCCAACACTAAAGATTGACCTTCTTTTACATTCCATGATCTTCATTCTGCATAATAATAGAGTACAAAAGGATATAATTATAATTACATGCAATGAACTGAACAACTGAAAAAATGAACAACTTATATATAGACAATGAATTCAACAACTTACAGACAATAGCAACTCATGAGACTTTTGTCGAGGGCATCGAAAATGTATAACTGGAAGAGTTCTGGAAACTCAACATGGACCTCTTCTTCTCGGAAGTAGTAGTCATGTGGGACTTTCGCCACGATCATTATTCTCTCCTGCTTTACGACTTTCAAGTACCATTTATGTAAACTCCACATTTGTGTTGGAAGTTTTTGGAACTGCTCAAAGCTAACCAGAGGTTTCCCTGGGACATATGTAGGGACTGCCTGAGCCTTGGGTAACTTGTCATCCTGGGAACCTAGCAATTCCTCAACAGTCACATTCATAGAGGCCGCAAGCTTCGCAGCTTCTTCCATATTCTGCTGGGGAATGTCATGGGATACCACCTTGAGGGGTGGGATCGATTTTTTGGCATGTTCCCCGAGCTGGGGGATGTCCTTTCTTTTCCCGGTTGCACTTTGACTTGATGATTTGCTCCCGCTTGCACTTCTACTTGATTTGCTCTTCTTCACTTCCTTCTAAAGTGTGCGTCGATAGTCATCTGGCTTATGGTGCAAGTCATATTGCTATTTTGTGTTCAGAAAAGAAAGTGCATACGCTTTTTGCTTCTCGGTGTATACCGGGGCGGGCTCGGGTTTCTTCTTTTGAAGCTGCACAACACATTCGGCCTTTACGATCATGTCGGTTTCCTCGTCAGTGTGATCGTAAGGTCTGATAGGAAGATTCTTATGAGGTACTCTTGGGAGGGGCGACATTTGTCGTTTTGGGCTCCTGCGTCGTTTAGTACTAATCGGAGGCTGCGGCGGAGATCGAGATGGACTCGGGCTGTGGTGGTCGTAGTCATGGGGTGGGCTTCTTGGAGGTGATGGAGGTGAAGGTGACATGTGGCCACTCGGAGGCGGTGTTGGCTCTAGCGTCCAGCCTGGAAGCTTGATGTTATTCTTGTCCCATAGAATGATACCACCCTGTACTTCTCCGAGTGTCCTCTCACCTTCAGGTCCAGGGATGTCAAGCTCCATTGAGTCCCACCCTATTGCGATTTCATCCACAGCAACTTTAGCATAGCCAGCTGGAATCTCACGGCCATGCCAGCGTGCGCCAGGTGGACAAGGTAAAGCACATCCGACCGCCACCTTGATGGATAGGTTCTTCACCTTCTGATGGAGCTCACAAGATACCTGCTCCTTGATTCCATCCACGGGGTAGACGGGGCCGCCATCTACCATACGTGCATCGTCAGAAGGGACCTCCAATTCAGCCACGCTGCTTCTCTGCTGGGATGGGATGGCGGTAATATCGAGTACAGGATCTTGCAGGCGCGCTGCTCCTCGAAGTTCATTAATCTGTTGCTGATGCATTCGAAGTGTTCCTAGCAACTCGGTGAACCTGTCTCCCTCCTCCTCCTGTCGTCGCCTCTTTGCTCTCTCTCGGCTCCTATAAGTATCTCTGTCTTTGGGAAACCCCATCTCCCACGTATAACTAGGGCCAAGGCCTCGTACACGTCCTCCGCGTTCGTCATTCTCGAGGACCTTTGTCAGGAAGTCTTTCTCTCTATCGGGACGGAACTTTGTTGTCCCCGCTTTAATTTCCTTCACCACTTTCTGCCATGTATCCCGGGGTATCCTAATCCCGTCACTGCAAATAAGGTCCCCTGTACTTTCGTCATACTCACTCCCATGCCCAAGGAACCAATTCCTTGCCCTCAGATCCCATTCTTCACGTATTGGTTCTGGAGTGATCCCTTTAGCAAGCAGCTCATTCTCTTTAGCGTCCCACTTTGGCATGGCAGTCGCGTAGCCCCCTATCCCCAGGTGATGGTGATATTTCTTCATCGCGGCATTTTTCTTGTTTTTTTTCCGACATTTCCATAGCAGGTTGTGACTAACCTTGTACTTCACAAATGCATCCCAGTTAGCCTGCTGCTTTGTTAGATAGCATTCAAATTTAGGAGGAGTCTTCGTCTTCTGATACTTTTGCCATAATGCTTTCTTCCAGTTCTTGAATAGTTCGGCCATCTTCGTAAGATTCCACTGCTTGACTTTCTTCCTCAATGCAGCTGTGTCGGCATCATCCTCACATTCTGGCAGGGTGAAATGTGTCATGAGGTCATTCCAAAGACCCTCTTTGCACCTATCGGCGACATACTCACCCTCTTTCGCCCCTTTGGTCTTATTCCACTCTCGAACGGTGATCAAGATGCGATCCCTAACCATAACTCCGCATTGTTGTTTAAATACAGTTTTAGCCTTTTCGGGTTCCAACGGTTCACCCCGTGGTGATACCCGCGTAATTGTATAACGCGTAGATGCGTCCAACTTTTTGGCCGGGCCTCATTTGGAATATTTTTTGCTCGATGTGGAGGCCTAAGAGAAGAAACATTCGTCAATTTATATATATACAACTCAGTTAATGCATCTACTGATCACCATACTTCATATATATACCTCGTCGTCGACTTCTCCACCACCGGAGCCGTCGGCTTCTCCACCACTCGAGTCGTCGGCTTCTCCACCACCGGAGCCGTCGGCTTCTCCTTGATCATTTCGGTCGACCTCCTCTCCCTCATCGGAGGGGTTCAGATAAATCGACGGAGATTCGGGTGGATCAACATGGGGGGTGTCGTTGATCATATCCTCGAGAATTTCTTCCTGTGCTAGGTGTCTCTGGATTGGATCCATAGTTTTCTACAAAATGCACACAATAACATTTTTCATTCAATATTGCTGCATAAAATAATACTAAACAATAATATGCACTACCACATTAAACCTAAGTCCGGTGGCCCGCGAGCACTACCACCCTAAGTCCGGGGGGCCGCGAGGACTACCACATTAAACCTATGTCCGGGGGCCCGCGAGCACCACCACCCTAACCCTAAGTCCGGTGGCCCGCGAGCACTACCACCCTAACCCTAAGTCCGGTGGCTCGCGAGCACCACCACCCTAACCCTAAGTCCCGGGGCCCGCGAGCACTACCACATTAAACCTAAGTCCGGGGGCTCGCGAGCACCACCACCCTAACCCTAAGTCCGGGTGCCCGCAAGCACTACCACCCCTAAGTCCAGTGGCCCATGAGCACCGCCACCTAACCTAAGTCCGGTGGCCCGCGAGCACCACCACCCTAACCCTAAGTCTGGGGGCCCGCGAGCACTACCACATTAAACCTAAGTCCAAGGGCCTGCGAGCACCACCACCCTAACCCTAAGTCTGGGTGCCCGCGAGCACTACCACCCTAACCCTAAGTCTGGGGGCCCGCAAGCACTACCACCCTAACCCTAAGTCCGGGGGCCCGCGAGCACTACCACATTAACCCTAAGTCCGGGGGCCCGCGAGCACTACCACCCTAACCCTAAGTCCGGTGGCCCGCGAGCACCATCACCTAACCCTAAGTCCGGGGCCCATGAGCACTACCGGACTTAGGGTAGTTATTTCTTTAGCTTATCTTTATTTAGCACTAATGCTTGTCTGTCTCAATCGACACTATAATACTACATACTATATAATATACTACTATATATATTATTACTAGTAATAAATATATATACACAAACATATATATACTATATTTATATACTAGTAATAAATATTACAATATAAAAAAGATACAAGAAATAAAAAAACATACACTAGAAATTAATATATACTATACAAGAAATATATACTATACTAGAAATTAATATATACTATACTAGAAATTAATAAAAAAAACATACACTATAAATATAAAAAAGATACAAAAAATACTAGTAATAATTCTATCTATCTATTACAAAAAACATAATAGTAATACTAGTAATACAAGTAATAATTCTATCTATCTATTACAAAAAAGATACTAGTAATACAAAAAACATACACTAGAAATACTAGTAATACAAAAAATATACAAAAAATAATGGAAGTGGTCGGTGTCATCCTGGCTCACGGTCATGGGCACCGCCGGCTCATTGGGGATGGAGGCAGGCGCTGTCGCTGGCGCCTGGTTCCTGGGGCCAGGGACGGAGATGAGGCAGAGCGCGCGGTGGGGGAGGGATTAACTCCCAGAATGGGACGATCTCGAGCTGCCTCGAGAGGGCAGTGCATGGCAACACACTGGGTACGCGACGGCGGAGAGGCGCGGCGAGGTATTTCGGCAGCCTGGCAGCATAGTGCTATTCCTCGCTCCGGTCGATGGATTCGACCGGGGAAGAAGGCGGCGCATTAAATACCCCCCACCCTTTAGTCCTGGTGCGTGGCTGGAACCGGGACTAAAGGGGGGGTCTTTAGTCCCGGTTCCAGCCACGCACTGGGACTAAAGGCTTTGGATGCATTTTCGCCTGCAGAGCCTTTAGTCCCGGATGGTGTTCTGGACCGGGACTAAAGGCCCAAATTTGCGCGCGCTCGGCCTAAGTTGGCGCCTGTTTTTTCAAATATTACAATTTGTAACTATTAGATTTTTTAAACATTTGAATTATACAGTTTTTGCATACTTATAAATTTGAGAAAAATTTCAACATAAAAAGTTTTTGAATTTGAATAAGTAATCCAAATCTATTTTCTGTTTTATAAAATAATTATTCTAACTAGTGAAACTAATAACCATTTTGCCATTTCCAATTTAAAAATGCATTAACTATTATATTTTGCATATTTTTGAATCTCACTAAATTTTTAACATGAAAAGTTTTTGAATTTGAATAAGTAATCCAAATGTATTTTCTGTTTTATAAAATAATTATTCTAACTAGTGAAACTAATAACCATTTTTGCCATTTCCAATTTAAAAATGCATTAACTATTATATTTTGCATATTTTTGAATCTCACTGAATTTTTAACATAAAAAGTGCTTGAATTTGAATAAGAGATTCAAATCCATTTTCTGTTTTATAAAATAATTATTCTAACTAGTCAAACTATTAACCATTTTGCCATTTTCATGTGATTCCGACGCTCCGGTGGTCTTCCTCCGGCGAAACCCTAGACCGGGGGCCCCGGATCGTCTACCCCTATAGCTTTCTCCGTTTAGGTAGCCCTTTAGGGTTTAGGCTTCCCTCCTCTGACTTCCCGCCATTTCTCACTATATATATGTAGGCTTGGTCATTGCCATAGCACATCTAGACTCATATCTGCCGCCTCTCTCCACTTTATCCCATGGCTTACACCATACCTCTAACCCCAGGGAGGCGGAGATGGAGTCTTTCACGGGCTAGCAGGAAAATATTTTTCGAGGAGGAACTTCCAAAGATGCCATAGGGCGTGTGCACCAAGGGCATCTTCGAGAAGTTCCGCCACGGGAGATTTCCCAACCCTTTCCTCCATCCATGGGGATGAAACTCTCCCTCCATGTTGGCTTGTTGAGTTGCTTGCCATGGCGTATCGATGCTCCTTTTATAGGCACGGCGCCGCTTCTACCTTGTATTCTTCCTCCGACAAGGCGTCGTGCGCTACATGCTTTATCTCATTGAGCAGTGTGTCCACCCACGCGTCCTTATCCTGCCGACAGCTTTAGTCCCGGTTGCACCCACCAGCCGGTACTAAAGGTTACCCACGCGTCCTTATCCCACCGACAGTTTTGTTAGATGACACAAAAACCACCTTTAGTCCCGGTTGCACCCACCAGCCGGTACTAAAGGTTAGCCACCCCCAGATAAGGCCCTTCCAGATAAGCCTCCCCAGATAAGGCCCCCCCATCTTTTGTCCTGGTTTGAGCCCCCACCCGGGATGAAAGTTTCCCGTGCCACTGTGTTCCCGCGCTTTCCACCGGTTCCCACCTCTGTCTTCCCGCCATTTTTTCAGTATATATATGTACGCTTGGCCTCCATTTACATATCACATCTATCATTCTCTTCCCATGGCTTCTAGTGTATCTCTAACCACCCGGGAGGCGGAGGCGCTTTGCGCCTCGAACTACCCCTGCCCATCGGGCTACCGCGTCCCCACCGGCTGGATGCTGAGCACCGGAGGCGTGCCGGTCCCGCCTGTCCCTCTAGGTGTGGAGCGCCGGATGGACATCACGAACCACTACTACCTCAAGCTCACGCCAGAGCAGCGGAGGAATCCCAACTGGCATCCCAACTATTTCCCGACTTGGGAAGCCTTCTTCATCAATCGGCGTGAGAGGGCGCTCGCCAGGCACGAGGAGGACGACCCACCTCCTTCGAACTTCAACGAGGCCGGCCGTCGGCTGTGGTGGCGCGGCCGGACTCTCTAGAGTGTCATGGCCTACAACATGACCGGCAATAACCCCCGCCTGCGGTACCCTCAAATCCAGCCCACGCGTTCCTACATACCATTGATTTCCTTCCTAGTGTGCCTTTTCCAGTCATCCTCCCCTCATACCGAGATTCAGGAACACCAATCGGCTTAAGGTCAGGAAGAAATTCAACACAAAACTCAATGACCTCCTCTGTTCCATAGCCCTTGGAGATGCTTCCTTCTGGCCTAGCACGATTATGAACATATTTCTTTAAGACTCCCATGAACCTCTCGAAGGGGAACATATTGTGTAGAAACACAGGACCGAGAATTCTAATCTCTTCGACTAGGTGAACTAGGAGGTGCGTCATAATATTGAAGAAGGATGGCGGGAACAACAACTCAAGTGACGGACATTGGACCACATCAATCTGTAACCCTGATAGACTTTCTCGATCGATTACCTTCTGAGAAATTGCATTGAGGAATGCACATACCTTCACAATGGCTAGTCGAACATTTTCTGGTAGAATTCCCCTCAATGCAACCGGAAGCAATTGCGTCATAAGCACATGGCAGTCATGAGACTTTTAGGTTTTGAAATTTTTTCTCTTTCATATTTACTATTCCCTTTATATTCGACGAGAAGCCAGACGGAACCTTGATACTGAAAAGGACTTCAAAAAAGATTTCCTTCTCTTCTTTGGTAAGAGCGTAGCTGGCAAGCCCTTGAAACTGCCCTGGATGCTTGTCGTCTCGTCCTTTATGATGTTGCTGGTCCTCCCGTGCTGCTGGGGTATCTTTTGACTTCCCATACAAGACTAGGAAGCCTAGAATATTCCCGCAAAGATTCTTCGTCAGGTGCATCACGTCGATTGCAGAGTGGACCTCATGCACTTTCCAATAGGGTAGCTCCCAAAATATAGATTTCTTCTTCCACATGGGTGCGTGTCTGGTAATGGGGTCTTTCGGAACAGGTTGTCCTCCAGGACCCTTTCCAAAGATTACATCCAAATCCTTGACCATACCAAATACATCAGCACCACTACGGGGGACAGGCTTCGTCCGGGTTTCTGCCTTGCCATTGAAATGCTTGCCTTTCTTCTTTAAGGGATGACTGGGCGGAGATTGTACGGGTACACATTCTTTCTACATTTATCCAGATATATACTTTCAGTCTCATCTAAATAGTGCGTGCATGCATTGTATCCTTTATTCGTCTATCCTGAAATGTTACTAAGAGCAGGCCAATCATTGATGGTTACGAATAGCAACACTTGTAGGTCAAATTCCTGCTATTTGTGCTCATCCCACACACGTACACCTGGTTTGGCCCACAACTGTAGAAGTTCATCAACTAATGGCCTTAGGTACACATCAATATCGTTGCCGGGTTGCTTCGGGCCTTGGATGAGCACTGGCATCATAATGAACTTCCGCTTCATGCACAACCAAGGAGGAAGGTTGTAGATACATAGAGTCACGGGTCAGGTGCTGTGACTGCAGTTCTTCTCCCCAAAAGGATTCATGCCATCGGTACTTAGACCAAACCATAAGTTCCTTGTGTCACCAAAGAAAGTCCGAAGTCTCTCTCGATTTTTCTCCATGCCGACCATCGCGGGGTGCCTCAACATCCACATCTTTCAGACGGTCTTCCATGTGCCATCGCAACAGCTTGGCATGCTCTTTATTTCTGAACAAATGTTTCAACCGTGGTATTATAGGAGCATACCACATCACCTTGGCAGGAACCCTCTTCCTGGGTGGCTCGCCCTCAACATCACCAGGGTCATCTTTTCTGATCTTATACCGCAATGCAGTGCATACCGGGCATTTATCCATCTTCTCGTACTTCTCACCGTAGAGGATGCAGTCATTAGGGCATGCATGTATCTTACGCACATCTAATCCTAGAGGGCGCATACAAGTTTCTTTGCTTCAGACGCATGGAGGGCAATTGGTTATTTCTTGGAAGCAGCTTCTTCATTATACCAGCAACTTTTCAAATCCCGAGTCATCATACCGTGTCGCCTTCCACTTCAATTCAGCAGTGCTACCCAGCTTCTTCTAGCCATCTTCACAAGTTGGATACAGCAATGTGTTGTGGTCCTGTAACATCTGCTCGAACTGCAACCTCTCCTTTTCTGTGTCACAGTCTTGCCTTGCATCACTAATGACCCGACCAAAATCATCAACGGGTTCATCTGGTTCCCGTTCTTCACCCCCTTCTTCTTCATTATCTTCAACTACGGTATCATTGTATTCAGGGAACATAGATCGGTAGTTGTCATCATCGTTCTCTTCTTCATCGCTGTCTTCCATCATAACCCCTCTTTCTCCGTGCTTGGTCCAAACATTATAGCCGGACATGAAACCAGACCGAAGCAGGTGGCTCTGAATGACTCTTGAGGAAGTGTGAGCCTGTTCATTCCGACATTCAACACATGGACAACACATAAAACCATCCCACCGCTTGTTTGCCTCGGCCACAAGGCAAAAAGAACGCACGCCTTCTCTGTAAGCGTCAGAGCGTCGGTCACCGTACATCCATGGGTGGCTCATCTGCATCATACAACCATGCATATATATCAAACGCAATCACGATGCTTAAATTAGTACCACGCGGTCAAAACGAGAAAATAGTTGCTAACCTTTTAGGACACTTCAAAACAAAGAGGAGAAACCTTAAGTGTCGCTCTAGCACCTCATATCATATTTTGTCTTGTGTGAACTCAAGTGGCATCACTCTAACAGGCATTTCACCGAACACCTCTAGTGCATATGAAGAAAAAAAGTTAGCACAAAGTTATACCCACCTCTCACATAGGAAAAAAACAGGAGAGAGTGGAGGGATGGGTGCATATATATAGGGCCAGGCCATTAGTCCCGGTTTGAGATATAAACCGGGACTAAAGGTTCTGCCAGGAGCACGCTCGCTGGCCCAGACCCATTTGTCCCGGTTTGTATCTCAAATCGGGACTAATGGTTCCTTATGGACCGGGACAAAGTACCTCGGCCTCCTCGGGCCGTCTGGTTCGGACCATTAGTCCCGGCCCCAGCCACGGCCGGTACTAGTGGCCCGAACCAAAGGCCCATTTTCTACTAGTGTGCGATAATGATTGAAATTACTTTTGGAGCATATCAAGTATGCTTTGGTAGTCTTCCATCGGCTTCTTTAACGAGTCTGAGATTTCAACTTTTGCACGGTCAACGTCAATGTTTAGAAGAATCCAGTGGTAGCTGCGCATGTTTATATACACTTAACATCGAGTAAACAAAAAGTGAATGTCTACAAGACAGTAAGACTCTCACCCGTAGTGGTAAGGAAATAGTATTTGCGTCTTATAATATTGCTCCATTAAAAACATTAGCAAGTTATCCTCTGTATCCTCGGGGTGCTCCTTTAGCGTATGTCCATTAACTCTATTTGGGTCAATGAACCCAATATTGTAGATTGACTTTATTCTACATTCCTGAATCTTCATTCTGCATATATAATAGCATACAGAAGGAGATATAGTAAGGATAACTATAGGCAATGAATTGAACAAGCTGAGTTAGAGATTTAATTACTTACAAACAATAGCAGCTGAGGAGGGACTTGTCGAGGGCGTCTATGTTGAATAACTGAAATAATTCAGAAAGTTCAATAGAGATAATGTCTGGACGGAAGTACACCTCTCGAACTTTACATAGGAGAAATTGTCGCTCTTCCTTTGTGACATTCAAGTACCAGACATGCAAAAATCGCATATGTGTTGGCAGATCATCGAATACGTCATCGCTGACCAGAGCCTCCCCGTAGACAAATTCCGTGCTATTGGTGCCTTGGCGACATCTCCGCCGCGTAGAAGTAGTTCGACAGGCACGTTACACTCCTTGGCTAATTTAATAGCATCTTCCATAACTATTGCACCTTCAGTGGGCTAGGGTAACACCTGGAGCGGGTCGATCGATTATTTTGCATGTTTGCCGAGTTGGGAAACTTCTTTTGATCTTCTCCCACTTGCAGTACTGCTTGATGACTTTTGTTTTAGTGTCTTCATAAGACAGTGTGTATAGTCATCTTTCCTATTTAACACATGTTGGGGTGGTTGTGCAAGGAATGCCTTGAAGTGCTTCTTGACTTTTGGATCAACTTGCACCTGTGGCTCGGGTTGTTTTGGTGAAAAATGGGCCTTCACTTCGGCTTGGGAGATCATCATGCTTTCCTTATCAGTCCGGTGATAGGCTAAATTGGGAGGAGACAGCGGTACTCTTGGGAGGGGCTCTTGTCGTTTTCGGCGTTGGTTATCCCTCGACGTAGCGGTGCTATTCTTCTGCTTTCTTCCCTTTGATTCAGTGGGTGGAGGCGGAGGCGTAGAAGATGGAGAGGCACTCGCACTATGGTCCCTCTCAGGGAGGGGTGGGCTATTGTTTCTCGGTGGAGATGGTGGACTCGGAGGTGATGGTGGCCTCGGAGGTGATGGATTGCTTCTCAGAGGAGAAGATTGCCTTGGCTCCCAGCCTAGAAACACGATGCGCTGCTTTTTCCAAAGAACTATCCCACCCTCCACTGCTCCCAGTGTTTTCTCCCCTTCACCTGCAGGGATGTCAAGCTCCAGTGATCGCCATGTCGGTTCAATTTCACCCACACCGACACGAGCATAGCCAGCTAGAATCTGACTTCCATGCTAGGTCGCTTCCGGTGGACAAGGTAAAGCAAAGCCGAGCGCCACCTTCATAGAAATGTTATTCACTATCACATGTATCTCACAAGCTGTCCTTGCCTCGACTTGATCCATAGGGTAGCGAACCATCATTGCACCAGCCATATCATCTGTCATCGGTGCACTATTCTCCATCGGTAGTACATTATTAGCTGGTACCTCCATGGAAGCCATGCTGCTTGTCCGCTGAAATGGGCCCACCGGACTGTCGAATGCAGTTGTCGGGCCAGTACTCTAAGTTCTTTAATCTGCTCCTGCTACAGCTTGAACATGGCTTGAAATTCCTCGTTCCTTTTTTCAACGGCCTCCAACCGCGCTGCCTCCAACCGGTTCGTTTTTCTGGATCGGCTTCTATAAGTGTCAATGTCCTGCGGAAACCTAGTCTTTCATGGAATAAATGGTCCAAAGCCTCGTGTTCGTCCGACTTTTTCAGGATTCCTGAGGGCATATGTTAGCTCATCGTTCTCTCTGTCGGGAACAAACTTTCCATCTTGTCTCTCTTTTATCACTTTAACAAGTGCATCTTTGGGTTTAATAATGGCCTTCTTTGTAATAGTAATCTCCCCGGTTTCAGTGTCATACGATCCCCCATGCCCAAGTAACCAATTTTTCTCACCTCATGGGCCACTGATTTGTAGCTGGAATGACCCCTTTATCACACACGACTTTCTTAGTTTTTGCCCACGTAGGCATGGCCGTCTTGTAGCCACCTGTCCCCATAGTATGGTGATATTTCTTTTTGGCCGCATTTTTCTGATTCTTTGCCGACCTTGCCTTAGCTTCTTCTGAGCCCTTGTACACCACAAATGCGGCCCAGTTATCCCGCTGCATCTCCAGTGGGCCAGTGAATGGCGGAGTCAGCTTCTTCCTGACAAAGTTGTTGTACAATCTTTTCTTCCAGTCCTTGAATAGTTCGCCCATATTCTTAAGGGTCCACTTTCTGACTGTCAACCTCAATGCCTCATTGAGTTCAGGAGTGTCCAATTCAGGTAGAGAGAAGTGTTTCATGAGCGAATTCCAAAGACACTCTTTCGATCTATCATCGATAAAAGATGCTCCAACTTGATCGCTTTTCTTTCCTGGCGTAATCCACTTCTGAGTGGTGATCGGGATGGTGGCCCTGGCTATCACTCTGCATTGATATACAAATGCACTTGCGGCCTCTGTCGGCTCCAAAGGTTCGCCCAGCTTAGAAACGAGATCAATAGTGAAACATGCACCATCATCCAACTTTTTGGTCAGGCCTCGTTTCCTTGCAGAAGATTGGCCCGATGCAGAGGTCTAAGAGAACAAACAGTCATTAGTATATATATGAATCAACTAATGCATCTACTAGCTCGTGATCAGTAGAGGCTTTATATACCTCGCCGCACTTTGCTATGGTGTCTCCAACATCGTCTCCATCGTCGTCTCCACCAAAGAATTCATCATAGTTGTTTGTACCGTCGGCTTCATCCAAGTTGAGGTATTGGGAGCCATCATCATATCCATCATCGTCTGCTCCATCGTGATGGTAACCTCCTGTACCCTCATCTATCATCTTGTATATGCGCTCTTCATCGTCTCTACCATCCATAACTTAACTAATATAGAAGAAAGATAAAACCATTTTGCTTAATGCGATAAATAAAGGAAGATAAAGTAACTCAGCTTAATATACCATATTACATATTAAAGTACTAATTAAACAATGCGATGAAGAAAGATAAAAACACCAATTAAACAATAATACATCTTGAATAATCCATCTTGTACAACAATAATAAAAGATCCCTATTACACATCTAGCTCAACCAAGATGTCGATCCCCATGGGAGGTCTCCTTCCAAATAGTAGGAACCATCACCGGAGAATATCTCAGGTAAGGTGCCTGAAGAACTTGCCAGGTATTGGAGACCCTGACTTCCAAAATGTACATGTAACATTGGATGTGCTCGTCCTCCTTCCTGACATGACGCTGTACCACCTCGTCGGGGGCCGTCTCCCTCTGCACCGCCCCTGGTCCACTCGGCCGCCACCACAGAAGATCCGGGTCGACAACGACACCCGGATTCCTCACCAAAGTACGCCTCCCGACTGGTAGCACCTCCTAGTGCCAGCCCGGCGACAGAGCCTAGTAGTCCTCCATTGTTCCCGCCGAGTGAACGAGGATGAGGACGCGTCATAATCCTAAACACTAAATTAAACCTATACACTTTAAACATGATGACAATAAATAGTATCAACTAAAATAAACTATATTAAACACTAACTACCTAAAATCTCTAAACAAAATTACACTAACAAAAATCAGTAAACTAACTAACTAAAATTCATCAACTAAATTGTAACTAACTAACTAAATTAACCCTAAACTATGAACTAACTACCTAATTAACCCTAAATCCTAAAATAACCCTAAAATACTAACACAAAATTATAACCCTAAAATAAAACCCTAAAATAACCCTAAATCCTACCTAATTAACACTAATTAACACAAAATTAAAACAAAAAATGATGGATAGCTCACCTGCGAGGCCGTCGGGGAGACGTGAGCGACAGTGCGGGCGGTGGATGGCGCATGGGCATGGGCGGCAGACGGTGCTAGGGCGGCTGGGCGGTGGACGGCGCTGGGCCACGAGCGCGGCGGCGACGGTGATATTAGGAATGCTCCGGTTCGATACTCAAACCAGGGTGAACGGGGTGATATATATACACCCCCCTTTAGCTCTGGTTTGTAACACAAACCGGGACTAAAGGGTACCCTTTAGTCCTGGTTTGTAATACAAACCGAGACTAAAGGGTTTTCGGCGTGTCGCGTTTCACGCGCAGGGCTGCACCCCTTTAGTCCCGGTTTGTAACATAAACCGGGACTAAAGGTGACTTTGAAAGATATAATTTATTTATATATTCTACTCTGTTAATTATCCTCGGGTTTATTGTTTATGGTTTAGGGTTAGAGGTTTAGGGTTTAGGGGGTTAGAGTTTAGGGGTTTAGGGGGGTTTAGGGTTAGGGGTTTAGGGTTTAGATATTTCCCGCTATTTCCCACGGCTTCCCGCCAAGTTTTCCTGCCCTTTCCCTCTGAACGGACCTTTTAGTACCGGTTGTAGCCACTAACCGGGACTAAAGATATTTCCCGCTATTTCCCATCGCTTCCCGCCAATTTTTCCCGCTCTTTCCATCTATATATAAGCCGACCGCGCCATGGCAATCCACACATCCACACCTTCCATTCTCACAATAATGGACAGTGCCTACTAGGCCATTCTGACCCTCGAGGAGGCTGAGGCGCTATGCGCCTCCAGCTACCCATGCCCGTAGGGCTACTGGCCGCCCGCCTGCTGGATGCTGAGCGTTGGAGGGGTTCCTGTCCCTCCTGTGCCTCAAGGTTCCGCCCGGCAGGCGGCCATCACGAACCACTTCTACCTTGAGCTCGCGCCGGAGCAGCGGATGGATCCCTAGTGGGATACCGACAACTACGACACCTGAAATGCCTTCTTCACTAACCGGCAGGAAAGGAAGCTCGCCAGGTACGAGGGTGATGGCCCGCCCCCGGTGAACCACAACAAATCCAGCATCCGTCTATGGTGGGCGAACTGTACTATCATCGGCATGATGTGCTACATCGCCGGAGGAGACCATCCTCGCCTGCAGTGCCCACCTAACCCTCCGCGGAGCACCGTGAATCTGAGGTCGGAGTGGCAGGTGCCCCCGGTATATGCAATGGCTGGGCTGAGGATACAGCCGCGTGCACCTAGCCACGACGACAATGACGATGATGAAGAAGACCTTGAAGCTGCGTACTATAGGACTAGGCATGATTATGACTAAAGGGGGCAACTTTAGTCCTGATTCCGTAGTCCCAGTTTTTAAATATTAATAAATGTCTTGAGTGTTAGCTAGTCCCGGTTTGTGGCTGGAACGGGACTAAATATGAAGATGTTGTATTCTTGTGAGTTCAATCAAGTGATCAAATGCTCTTTTTTTCTACCTACCTTCAGTAATCTCGGAAATTGTAAAAAATAGGGTTAATTCACAAAAGGTTTAATCCATTATTACATCACCAACATCCACATCTAGTGTTTTGGTTCTCTTCTAGTCTGTAGCCATGGAGCATCTTCCTTATTTAGCGGTATGCTTGGGTCAGTTTTCACTTTGAATGGCGGAATTTCATGAAATTTGTTATAATCTTATGACATGTATGTCCTGTCCTCAACTCCCACCATTTTTCTTTTCCCTGGAAGAACTATGTGGCGCTTTGGCTCATCGTATGATATTGTAATCTTTTGCTTATCTTTCCTTTTTCCCGGTCTAGTAGATATGTCCTTCACATAGAAAACTTGAGCCACATCATTGGCAAGGACGAATGGTTCGTCTCCGTACGCAAGATTATTGAGATACACTGTTGTCATCCGTACTGCTGGTCTACCGTTACCCGGCCTCCTGTCATCTTGACCCATTTGCATCGAAACAATGGGACCTTGAAATTAGGACCATAGTCAAGTTCCCATATGTCCTCTATGTAACCATAATATGTGTCCTTATGCCTATTGTCATCTGATGCATCAAATCGGACACCACTATTTTGGTTGGTGCTCTTTTTATCTTGGACGTGCATGTAAAATATATTCCCATTTATATCGTACCCTTGGAAAGTCAATATAGTTGAAGATGGAAACCTAGCCAACAAGTACAACTGATCTCCAACAGTGGTGTCATTCATGAGATGTGTCTACAACCAACCACCAAAAGTCTTCATGTGTTCATCTCTAATCCAAGAGTCAGACTGCCCCTGGTAGTTGGAGCATACAATATTCTTGTGTACCTTGATATATGGAGCCACCAAGGTAGAACTTTGTAGAACTGTATAGTGTTCTTTAGTGAAAGAATGCCCGTCCATACATATATTTGATTTCTTTTCTAGCGTGCCTTTTCCACTAAGTCTCCCCTCATGTCGTGATTCAGATACACCGATCGGCTTAAGGTCAGGAATAAAGTCAACACAAAACTCAATGACCTCTGTTCCATAGCCCTTGGAGATGCTTCCTTCTGGCCTAGCACGGTTATGGACATATTTCTTTAAGACTCCCATGAATCTCTCAAAGGGGAACATATTGTGTAGAAATATAGGACCGAGAATGGTAATCTCTTTGACTAGGTGAACTAGGAGGTGCGTCATTATGTTGAAGAAGGATGGTGGGAACACCAACTCAAAGCTGACAAGACACTGGACCACATCTTTCTGTAACCCTGGTAGACTTTCTGGATCGATTACCTTCTGAGAAATCGTATTGAGGAACACACATAGCTTCACAATGGGTACTCTAACATTTTCCGGCAGAAGCCCCCTCAAAGCAACCGGAAGCAACTGTGTCATAAGCACGTGGCAGTCATGAGACTTCAGGTTCTGAAATTTTTATCTACCATATATATTATTCCCATTATATTGGACGAGAAGCCAGAGGGGACCTTGATACTACTCAGGCATTCAAAAAAGATTTCCTTCTCTTCTTTGGTAAGAGCGTAGCTGGCAGTACCTTGAAACAGCTCTAGATGCCTACCGTCTCGGTCTTTCATACGTTGTTGGTCATGCCGTGCTTCTGGTGTATCTTTATTCTTTCCATACACGCCCAATAAGCCTAACAGTATCACGCAAAGATTCTTTGTCAGGTGCATCACGTCGATTGCAGAGCAGACCTCTAAGACTTTCCAATAGGGTAGCTCCCAAAATATATATTTATTCTTCCACATGGGTGTGTGCTCGTCAGCGTCCTTTGGAACGGACTGTCCGCCAGGACCCTTTCCAAAGATTACCTTTAAATCCTTCACCATATCAAATACATCATCACCAGTACGACGGATAAGCTTACTCCGGTGATCTACTTCACCATTGAAATGCTTGCCTTTCTTTCTTAGGAAATGCGTGGGCGGAAGAAAACAACGATTCCCTAGGTACACATTCTTCTGACACTTATCCAAATAAATACTTTCAGTGTCATCTAAACAGTGTGTGCATGCATTGTATCCCTTGTTTGTCTGTCCTGAAATGTTACTAAGAGCAGGCCAATCATTGATGGTTACGAACAACAATGCTCGTAGGTTGAATTCCTCATGTTTGTGCTCATCCCACATACGTACACCTTGTTCGTGCCACAACTGTAAAATTTCTTCAACTAATGGCCTTAGGTACACATCATTGTCGTTGCCGGGTTGCTTCTGGCCTTGGATGAGCACTGGCATCATAATGCACTTCCGCTTCATGCACAACCAAGGAGGAAGGTTATAGATACACAGAGTCACATGCCATGTGCTATGACTGCAACTCTGCTTCCCAGAAGGATTCATGCCATCTGTACTTAGACCAAACCATAAGTTCCTCGCGTCACCTGCAAAAAGTACGGGTAGTTTCTCTCAATTTTTCTCCACTGCAACCCATCAGCGGGGTGTCTCAACATCTCGTCTTTCTTACGATCTTCTTTGTGCCATCGCAACAACTTGTCATGCTCTTCATTTCTGAACAAACGTTTCAACCATGGTATTATAGGAGCATACCACATCACCTTCACGGGAACCCTCTTCCTGGGGCGCTCCCCCTCAACATCACCAGGGTCATCTCGTCGGATCTTATACCGCAATGCAGTGCATACCAGGCCTGCATCCAAATTCTCGTACTGCTCACCGCGGTAGAGGATGCAGTCATTAAAGCATGCATGTATCTTCTGTACCTCTAATCCTAGAGGGCAGACAACCTTCTTTACTTTGTAAGTACTGGCGGGCAGTTCGTTATCCTTTGGAAGCATTTTCTTCATTATCTTCAACAACTTTTCAAATCCCTTGTCAGGCACACCGACCTCTGCTTTCCATTGCAGCAATTCTAGTGTGCTACCTAGCTTTTTGTGTCCATCTTCGCAATTCGGGTACAACAATTTGTTGTGATCCTCTAACATCTGCTCAAATTTCAACCTCTCCCTTTCACTACCACATTCTCCCTTGGCATCAGCAATGGCCCAACCAAGATCATCATCTGGCTCATATGATGCATGTTCTTTTGTTTCTTCTTCATCATTGTCTTCCATTGTAGTACCACCGTATTCAGGGGACATAGGATAGTTGTCATCATTCTCTTCATCTTAATTGTCTTCCATCATACCCCCTCTTTCTCTGTGCTTGGTCCAACAATTATAGCCAGACATGAAACCGAAGCGAAACAGATGGTCGTGAAGGACTCTTGAGGAAGAGTATTCCTTCTGATTCCAACACTCACCACATGGACAACACATAAAACCATTCCGCTTGTTTGCCCATGCCACAACGAGAAACGAACGCACGCCTTTAATGAACTCGTCAAAGATTCGGTCAGCATACATCCATTGCCGTCTCATCTACATTATATAAGTACATCAAACAAAATCACGATGCTAAGATTAGTACTAGTCTAAAAATAAAAGCACACAACGTATACATCAAACAACTATGCACTGATTTAAAAACTTTCTACTCCATCTTTATTCCCGGTTGGACACACCAACCAGGACTAAAGGGGTTGTGGTAGGCTGGGGCCGATGTGAGCCCATTTAGTCTTGGATGGTGTCTCCATCCGGGACTAAAGGAGACTCCAACCGAGCCTAAAAGTGGGTGACGACACTATATGTCATGAGTGGAGACACTATGCCAGTGAGTGGCGACACTATTTCAGTGGGTGGAGACACTATGGCAGGGGTGAGTGTCAACATTATGTCGTGAGTGTTGACACTAGGTTGTGCTGCTTAGTCTATAAATAGGCTTCCTTGTGAAATATCAACTGCAAGGAACGAGACCAGGGATACCACTACGGCGGAGCTTCTCGATGATGTCTTAGGACCTCGTCCTTAGACATCTTCGAGGAGCTCACCGTAGAGGCACTCCCTAATATGTGAAATTAGTTAGCTCCACCAGCATACTGATATACCTAGAGAAGATATAAAATGAAAGATGGTGTGCGAGAGTAGGGACACCACTACGACAGAGCTTCTCGAAGATGTCTTAGGATCCCGTCCTCAGACATCTTCGAGGAGCTCGCCATAGAGGCACTCCCTAATTTAATTTGGTAGCTCCCCAGCGTGTTCATATTTTTGGTTTTCTTAAACGATTGATGATTAAAATGCTATGGAGCCACTATATATATGTATGCCTTCATAGTTTTGGTTCTTATTTTTTTGCAATGGATTTTGTGATGGTAGGTAGAAGAAGAAGGATATCTTGTTGGTCGACGGTGGCATGATGCATTTGTATCTGAATTTCGAGACTATGTGCCAAACCAAGATATACAGATAGGATGAACTCATGTATCTCTGTGCTTCGATGAATCAAATGAATTTCGAGGACTATATGTGCCAAATCAACCAGATATATAGAGATAGAATCCACACAAATCCCTCCATTTCTAGAGCATAAAGGATGAAGTTGCTAACCTCTTAGGACCCTTAGATAGATGTGGAGCCAAAAAATCTTCACAAATCTTGAGAAAAATCGGCAAGAACTCGAGCTTGAGGGAAGAAATTTGAGGGAGATGCTTGTGTGAGGTTGAAATGGCTCGGGCAGGGGGAGGAAAAAGATATAGTCGGGCCCTTTAGTCCCGGTTCATTTAAAAAAACAGGACTAAAGGTCCACCCATCCGCTCCTTCCCAGCACCAGACCCTTTAGTCCCGGTTTGTTAAATGAACCGGGACTAAAGGTCCCCTATGAACCGGGACTAATGTCTTCTGGGCCCTGTGGCCATTTCTAGCCATTGGGACCAGGGCATTAGTCCCGGTTTGTACAAGAACTAGGACTAATGCTCTGGACCAAAGGTCTGTTTTCTACTAGTGATATTTGAGTAGTCAATTTTCCATGAAGGACTTAGGTGAAGCTACATACATATTAGGCATCAAAATCTATAGAGATAGATCGAGACACCTGATTGCATTAAGTCAAAGTACTTACCTTGAGAAGATTTTGAAGAGGTTCAAAATGGAGGATGCCAAAAGAGGTTTGGTGCCTGTGACAAAAGGTAGCATACTGAGTTTGACTCAATGTCCAGTAATGGATGCTGATAGAGAAAGGATGTCTTACATCCCCTATGCCTCAGCCATAGGATCTATCATGTATGCAATGCTAAGTACTCGACCTGATGTGGCATTGGCTCTTAGTTTGGCGAGCCGATACCAAAGTAATCCAAGGATGGATCACTAGTCCTAGCCTATGGAGGTGATGATGAAGCTCTAAATGTAACTGGTTACGTGGATGCAAGCTGGCACTCAGATCCTGATGACTCGAAATCTCAGACGGGATTTGTGTTTTTGGTGAATGGTGGAGCGGTAAGCTGGAAGAGCAAGAAGCAACCAGTAGTTGCACAATCTACAATGGAGTCGGAATACATCGTTTCTGCTGATGCGGCAAATGAAATTGAATGGCTAAGGAATTTCGTCATTGAACTGGGAGTTGTTCCAAGTGCGCAAGACCCCATGACGATCTATTGTGACAAACGGGTGCTATTTAAAACACAAAGGAACCAAGAACTTATTCCACAGCTAAACACATCAAGTTACGGTTTCAAGTCATCCGACAGAACGTTGACGAGAGTGAAATCAAGATTTGCAAAGTACACATGGATCTGAATGTGGCAGATCCTCTGACTAAAGCTCTCCTACAAGACAAGCACGAACAACACCGAGATGCCATCGGTGTTAGATTCCTGCCTATTATAAACTAGATTCGTTTGTACTCTAGTGCAAGTGGGAGACTGAAGGAGATATGCCTAAGAGGTAAATAATAAAGTGTATTATTTGATATATCTCTTATGTTCATAATCTGTTTCATATTGTGCTATAAATGTATTAATACGAAACGTTAATACACATGTGGAATGTAAACAAACTGTGTCTCTAGTTACCTCTAGCAAACTAGTTCATTGGTCATGAGGATGATCTGGGTTTCAAGATCATGGGCATTTATGCCAATTGACAATGAGGTCATGTCATTAGTTGAATGATGTGATAGACAAACATCCGACAGTTGTATCTCAATGATATCTAGTTACAAAGTTCACCATTGATGATAAACACAGAAAACCTCGCAATCTGATTGTTAGGCTGTGAGATAATGCAAATCACCATTCTAGAGGGAGCTTAGATGGTATCAAGTATCATTCCGTGACTGGATGATCAAAAAGGTGCCACTCGGGTTTCCCAAATGGGCGTGTAGCGGAGTACATATTAAGACCATGATTTTCCAGTCCATGTAACGGATAGATACACATGTGGCCATCACGGTGACGTTGCATTAACGAAGCTTGCAAGCATGTGACTGGGTCACAGAATTCAACGACATTGGAACGAGTAAACAAGTTTATTGGTAACGAGATCGAACTAAGGTATGGAGATACCGAAGATCAAGTCTCGGATGAACTAGGTATCAAGTGGCAAAGGAAATGGGAAACGATGTTTACGGTTCGAGCGATAAGATTCGTGGAATGCACGGGGGTTATCATGGGGATCCAGGTCCCACTGATGATGATTGATATGAGAGGATTTTCAATCATGTCCGGAGTGTTTTCGAACCGAAGGATGTCACGCTTAAGGATGGGGCGCTTAGGGATATATGAGGTACCATAGGAGAAATAGAGAGAGAGAAACCAGAATAGTTCCGGGTAACATACGATGTTGATCGGAGGGGGTCCAGAAGGAGTTCTGGAGTGAAGGAGTATATAATAATATGTGTATTTTATGTTAACTGGAGAATTAATATTAAAATATATATTTTATTTTATTTTTAAAGGCAGTCCATTGCTAATGGGCCTCACCGAGAGGGGAGGTCCAAAGGGGCAAGGCGCCTTGGGAGGAGGGCCAGCCAGCCAAGACTTGGTGGGCCACCCAAGTGGGGGCCGCCTAGGTCCGGCGGCTGTCCCATGGTGGCCGGCGGGTGTGGGAATTAGTCCCACACCGCCTGCCCCTTGGGGGGTGCACCCTCCCCTCTAGTTATATATAGGGGTCACCCCCTCCCCTTGGAATCATCCAATTCTCTCATTCTCTCTCTCATTTTCATTGAGGACTTCTCCATAATATTGGGGAGGACCTCTAGGGATTTGAGTTCTCCACCTTCGCACTACCATCATGTGATGTTTGGTCTGGCATCTTCTTCTTCCGCTGCTCGGCTGAATCGGAGCCCACGAGACGCCGCCTACATCGGACGTGTGTAGTACTTCAGAGGCACCACACTTGGGGTGCTTGGAGTTGCTCTTCTTCATCAACATACGCCTTCCTACGTAAGGAGTTTATCGGTCTTCAAGGGTATGAATATCGTCTTCCTTCTCTGTTACTTATGTCTACATAGTATAGATCCTTGTATTAGTGTTCGCCTAGATAGAATTTTTTTGTTTTCTGTTGTGGAACCCTTCAGCGCTGACACCTTGTCATGTCCCGCACGCTGCCGCGACAGTCCATCGCGCCCAGTTGTTGGCAAGGAGCTCCCTTCCCGTCTTCACCGCCGCGTCACAGTCCTACACCTTCTAATTCAGCGATGTGCATGTGCGATGCGCCCTACTCTACCGGTGACGACTTCAGGGGTTCGCCTGCGTGGTGCGTGGCCGCCAGCCATCGTTAGCACACTCGCGGCGACCGTGGTGGCTGCGGCCGTCCTCGCCATGCATGCTAGCTTTCTGAGCCACCACCACCTGGACCATGGCACGCCTCGTCTAGAATTTGCCCATCAACGGCACATGCTTTCTATGCCACCACCACCAGTACCATGGGGTGCCCCGTCGATTAGTTGCCCCCAAGCGCGACGGCACGTGTTGGTGGCGCGCCGAAGTGGGGCAGTGGTCAATGTGGTGGCGTTGGGCGCATGCATCTTGGGAAGGGACCTGGACACTATGAGCCGCATGGTATCGCGCTCGCACAAGCAGGAGGACCGTGACGCACAAATTAACTGTGTGTTGGGCAGCGTAGGGAGGAACTGGAGAAGAGAGTTAGGGCTTCGTTTTAGCGGTTGTCGTTAGGCGGCGATGACCTAACCCTAGGATACCGCGGGGAATTCAAAAGGGAATGTGCAGACTATGAAAGGCTAATGCACATTTAACGGGGCGTCTCTTTTTTTAGAGAGAGGTTAATGGGATGTCTCTAAAAAATGTAGTTTCGTGATTATAGGATCCGTGGAGGCGCGATGGTGGTGTATGGTGAGCCAATGGTAATTGCTAAGTGCACACAGGATCCGATTAGATGAATGGTGGCAGTTAGATTGAGCTTATTGAGCCTAATCGTGCGGTGCTGATTGGTATGTGTGAGTTAGGAGGGGTGCACGTAAGAAAGATCTTGTTTGCTTCTTTAATAGTAGTGGAGATGGTAATATCTCCACAATGTATAGTATATAGTAGTACCATAGTCTTAGTGTATTTATTATTTCAATGTAAAATTGTGTAAAAGATTTATTTGAGATTAGTTTTTCTAGTTCTATATGCTATGATACCAACACAATCTTTTTCATCATTAATTACAGTGATGCATAAGCATTTTGCATGCATGTAATGCATGATACTACCCATGATACTCCATCAGGGCTAGTCTAATCCTATTTTCGCCTCTCCCCTCTCAGCTCCTGTCTCCGTTCTCAATGAGAGAGGCAGCAGCACCCCGCATCGACGGTCGTAACCATGGCGTCGCAGCCGGCATGCTCGCCAGTGCGCGCTTCCATCGATGTGGGCGGCTCCGTCGAGCTCGCCGGACCGCGTCACGCGCATTGCCGAGAGCATTGGGTGACCCGCTGCACGTCGGCGAAGTGGTGTCGGCGATTAGAACGCAGCGGCGGACGACGCGAGCCAGCACGCCAGTTGCCTCTGCGCCATATCCTCCACCTGCCCTGGCCTCCAGCACCCTGCCACCCCGCCATCTCGCCGTCACCCAACCCTTCCATGTGCAATCGGTGGATGTGGCGACCGATGGGACCCCCATCATTCCCCGTGCCTTCCGTGCTCGCCGGACAAAGGGATTTCTTGTTAATTTTAGGATCATGTGTTGATCCGTAGCAGTTAAATTTTATTGTTACTATTTATGCTAGAAAGTTCTCCATGTCAAGCTTAAAAAATTTCTATGACAAGCATTTAGACTGTCAAGCTTATACTACTATTCATGTGCTGATTTTTACCAGATAATTTATTGGTCAGTAGTTCAACTTACTCTGTACCAGTTAATTTATCGGATTTGCTAATTCTCAGCTAGCTGAGATTTAGCTTAGGGCATAGTCAAGTCCTAATCCGTCCGATTTGCACCACCCGTCAAGATTTGTGCCCCCGCATGTGACTCGTTCCGCGCGCGCGTTGTTCCTCGTGCTCGTGTGCTCGCGCGTGTTGCAGCCTGCGTTGTCGGCCACTCGGCCCTGTTGTATCGTGTCTATTTCTGGCTGCTGGCCGTGTTCTTTTTCACTTTGTTTATTTTTTGTATGTTTTTTCCTGCCGCTTAGGTGTGGTTTGATCAGGGTGGAAAAAGGCTACGTAAGTGCCATTTTTTTTGAGCGGCACTCAACGACAGCCATGTATTGACTCTCCAAAAATAGTGTATGGTTGTGGTTTTTTTCTTAAATTTTTTCGGCTAGTTCTCCTATAACCGTACTTTTTTTGCTTATTTTCGTTTTTACGTGTTTTGCCTGGATTTAGTTGTTTTGCCCGCGAAGGTTGTGAGGTCTAGCCTTTTTGTCATTGTACATTGTTGAGTGGGACGTAGACTGTTTTTGTCTTTCAGTGTGCCTCATTGAGTGGTTCATTGTATCGTTCTTTTCTCTCTCGTGACGTTGACTTCTTTTATTTAGAGACCCTAGAGTGGCGTAGATCAGTGGACATCGGCTGAGAGCGACGGAGGCGGGTCGTTGATTTGAGCAGCGGTTCTTTTTCTGGCGCTGAAGCCCCGCTGATTTGCATCGATGTTGGTTCTTCTTTGGCGACTATGATGGAGAGCGGTGGAGTCGGTTGATTTTGATAGGCTCTTCTCATGTGCCTATCTCTTTTTTCTGTATGGTACTATTTGAAAAAAAAAAATGCTCGTTGACTTTTTTATGATTTCCTTTCCAATGTTCTACATATTCAATGTTTCAAGTTTTATGTGGTATCTTGGTTCTTGTAACAGTGAAGAGATGAGAAGAGCTTTCTGCAAGTTATCTGTTCTTTTTGTAGTGTTTTTTTAATTTTACTTGTAGTATAAGATCTTTGATTTTTGAGTTAATTAAAAATATCCATGCCAGACTACCTGATGATGGTTGCACTAATTTCACACTAGTCAAGCAAAATTCATAACACCCTTTATCCCTTCCCATTGTGAGTTGCAACTGGATTTGAAACTAGTTTTTTTCGAGAGTTGCAACTAGGGTTGCAACTGAGGATTGAAATGTAATTTTCTTGTTATATGATTTCTTATTTCCATTAGTTACAATTGGATTTGCAACTGGTTTTATCGTGAGCTGCAAATCGAGGTTGCAATTGAGGATTGTTTGGTGATCCTATTTAGAATTGGTTTATTGTCTTTTCTTACTATGAGCTACAGCTAGATAAGTAACATGTTTTTTTGGCAAGTTGCAAATGTGGTGTATTTTGTGGTCCCTTATTACTATGAGTTGCAACTAGAGTTGTAATTGGCTTTTCAGCGAGTTGCAACTGCCCTATGTTTTGTGATCCCTACTTAATATGAGTTGCAATTAGACTTGCAATTTTCTTTCTTAGCGAGTTGCAACTAGGGTTGCAACTGAGGATTGAAATGTAATTTTATTATTTTATGATTTCTTCTTACTATCAGTTACAACTGGATTTGCAAGTGGGTTTTCGGCGAGTTGCAACTGAAGTTGCAATTGAGGATTGTTTGGTGATCATATTTACTATGAGTTATAACTAGACTTGAAACTAATTTTCTCATTGTAGAGTTGCAACTTAGAATTGTTTCGTGGTCTCTTATTACTATGAGTTATAGCTAGACATGCAATAGGTTTCCCGGCGAGTTGCAACTATGGTTTATTTTATGGTCCCTTATTACTATGAGTTGCAAATAGAGTTGCAATTGGATTTCGGCGAGTTGCAACCGCCCTATGTTTCATGGTCCTTTCTTAATATGAGTTGCAACTAGACTTGCAATTCTCTTTCTTGGCGAGTTGCAACTATGGTTGCAACTGATGATTGAAATGTAACTTCCCTTTTTTATGATTTCTTCTTACTATCAGTTACAATTGGATTTGCAACTGGTTTTTTTGGCGAGTTGCAACTGAGGTTGCAATTGAGGATTTTTGGTGATCCTATTTACTATGAGTTATATCTGGACTTGCAATTGACTTTCTTAGTGAGTTGCAACTAGGGTTGCAACTTAGAATTATTTCGTGGTCTCTTATTACTTTGAGTTATAGCTAGACATGCAATAGGTTTCTTGGTGAGTTGCAACTGTTGTTTATTTTGTGGTCCCTTATTACTATGAGTTGCAACTGGAGTTGTAATTGGCCTTTTCGGCGAGTTGCAACCGCCCTATGTTTCGTGGTCCCTTCTTTATATGAGTTGCAGCTGGACTTGCAATTGTCTTTTTTAGAGAGTTGCAAATAGGGTTGCAACTTAGTATTGTTTTCGTGGTCCCTTCTTGCTTTGTCGTCCCTTTTTACTATGAGTTGTAACATTTTCTCGGGGATTTGCAACTAGGTTTGCAACTGAGGATTGTTTCGCGGTCCCTTATTTCTATGCATTGCAATTGTACTCGCATCTAGATTTCTCGGGATATTTGTAACTAAGGATTGAAAAGTCATTTCCTTGTTTCGTGGTCCCATCTTACTACGAGTTACAATTAGACTTGCAACTTGCATTTTGTCGAGAGTTACAATATAGTTGCAACTAAGGATTCTTGCTTTGTCCCTTCTTATTTAGAGTTGCAATTGGATTTGAAGCTAACTTTTCTTGGGAGATGCAAGTGAGGATTAAAATGTCATACTCTAGGCTTTTGATATTTTCCACGGTTGTGAAACTGCTTCGCGGACGACACCCTCTGTCTTTTTTAGAGAGTTGCAAATAGGGTTGCAACTTAGTATTGTTTTCGTGGTCCCTTCTTGCTTTGTCGTCCCTTTTTACTATGAGTTGTAACATTTTCTCGGGGATTTGCAACTAGGTTTGCAACTGAGGATTGTTTCGCGGTCCCTTATTTCTATGCATTGCAATTGTACTCGCATCTAGATTTCTCGGGATATTTGTAACTAAGGATTGAAAAGTCATTTCCTTGTTTCGTGGTCCCATCTTACTACGAGTTACAGTTAGACTTGCAACTTGCATTTTGTCGAGAGTTACAATATAGTTGCAACTAAGGATTCTTGCTTTGTCCCTTCTTATTTAGAGTTGCAATTGGATTTGAAGCTAACTTTTCTTGGGAGATGCAAGTGAGGATTAAAATGTCATACTCTAGGCTTTTGATATTTTCCACGGTTGTGTCGGTTAAGTCTCTACCCATTTGATCTGTTTGGTTAAGATTCGTGCGATGACTTGTTGTTTCGATTGTGTTGACTTTTTCCCTGGCGTGCAACTGTGATTTGTCAATTGCAAATGGAATTGCAACTGAGATTTTTCGCTTACAAGTGGTTTTTTATGATGCGAGTTGCGAATGTGCAAGATGGTTGCAATTACTCCCTTTGTCTTGAATTAGATGTCACTGATTTGTCTAGATTCACATATATGTAATACTAAAATACGTCTAAATACATGTGTGTCTGGACAAATCATTGATAAGTAATTCAAGAAAAAAGAAGTATTTTTTCTACTAGTTTAGTTGAGAATTAGCAAACATTTCTTGATTTCTCTAAAGTTGGACGACGGAGGCGTTACTTATAAAACATGTACTTCCTCCGTCCTAAAAATAAGTGACCGGAATTTGTCTAGATTCAGATATATCTATACAGTAAAACACATTTAGGTGCATATAAATATAGATAAATTGAAATTAGTTATTATGGGACAGAGGGAGTACTACGAACGAAACAAACTGAAATAGCAAGCAAAGGAATTAACTGCTACTATCGCTCATGCATACTAGTATTAAACGCTGCCACAACACTGTCTAGGAGCTTGTGTTGGTCAAGGAGCGGTGTGCATGTGTACGACACTCCAAAAGAAAGTAAGTAGCAGGTCGCGTGCGAGAGCGGGTATTAGCGGGTCACGCGATAGTGCCATAGCTACCTCGATGCGTATATGACGTCACCTGACCAGTCAGCTGAGCGTTAGGCACACCCTTAATTTATTGGTCAGCAGTTCAACTTACTCCAGGATCGCTTGGACAGTAGTTGAAAAGTTGTTCAGATCAGTCTCCTAAATCTTTTATTGAGAATTCTTCATGCTTGAAAAGTTCACTTTAGATTATGAAGTACATAAGTTCTCTACTTGTTAGCCTCTTGTCTCGACCTTATTTTATTTAATATGAAAAGGGGATACTTGTGTTATAAAATAAATATTACTTACGAATTATTGGACAAGCTCCGTCACCGACTTCTTCCTCAAGTTCATGTTGCTCTTGCGATGCCTCTTGTGTGGACACCTAAGATTATCTTTATCTTTATCTTTATTACTATTAAAAAGAAGTTGGTGATCGTAGGTTGTCCTCAAACAACAAACATTGGAGCAATCTAGACCGTCCAATCTATATCTAATGATCCTAATACGTGCTTAACTAATTATTTTTTGTGCCACCGATAAGTGGACAAGACAATATACGAGTTCAGAAAAGGCGTGAATACCCCGAGGCCCCGACCTCCTCCATCGAAACCTAGCACAGGTCCCGCCGCCGCCACCCTTCCCCTCTCGCCCCTAACAACTACCCTAGCCGCCCTCCCGCCGCATATCGCCAGAGAACCTCCAAGCCGGCCGACCTCCTCCTTCTAGACCGCCTCCAGCCCGACGTGGTCTGAGATCTCCATCATCGTCTTTTTTCCAGCCCGTTAAGGAGGAGCTGCCCCAGTAGGACCTATGCAATTTGGCACAGAATGCGCGTATCCGGGCACAAGCACGATGGGATGCAGGATCTGTCACCGGCGGTGTGGCAATCGAGCGGCCGCGGGGCGACCAGGAGAACGGCCACGGCCACGAGCCGAGAAAGAGCCATGCGCGTGATATTTTGCGACAGAGGCATGCGCCACGGACAATAGCTGGGCTGCTGTCCTACCAGAAGAAAAACGAATCACCGCTGCCCATCGATCTCAGCTGGGATGCTTCTTCTCCAATCACAGCAACTCCATCGTAACTCGTACGTACCTGCTTGGACCGTCTGGTGTGGACGGGCACGGTGCACGCTGTGACGAGGTCCCGACGGTGGCGCTGCGGAAGTGGTTGATGCTGAGTTGCACCCCAGAGATGCGGCGGTACTCGGATGCCATGTGCGCGCCCATGATGGCCAGGCCCTCGGACACCAGCGCCGACACGCCGTCGTGGAGCACCCGGAAGGGCTGGCAGCAGCGCGCCGTGATGGGGAGCCTGTTGGCGACCAGCGAGGGTGACACGGTGCCAAGCTCGAACCCCATCGCGTGCAGCACCGGGTCCAACTCCGCCATGTCCGGCTTTGGATTTGCCATGCTGCCAGGCTCCTCAAGCTACTCTCCTTTTGGTAAACGACAGTAGATATGGGCAGAGCTCAAGCGATGTTGTTAGATGTGAGGCTCTCCTTATTGTGTAGTGCCTATAACTATATGAAATAATTACAAGTTTGCATAATATATGTGCAGGTCTGCTGTTCCTGGACAAAATGCTTTGATATGTTTTGAGGATATCAAAGTTCTGTACGATTATGGCAGAAATTTATGGTATGACTCTTTCTCTTATAGTGGTGTCCTCAAAATAGTGTAGAAATTTATGGGATAGTATATTTTGCGTACTGATTCTCATTGTAAATATCAGATATCTCACATATGGACATGTTGTAAAAATCATGACATCTTTCTTTCGCCGATTGAAAAACAATACATCACCATATAAGTTGTGCACCTAGGAGTTGTTAATTTGGCAATATTTTCTGTAGTGTGATTCGATATTTATTTTTTGGAGAACTACACTCCTGAGCTAACAAAATTAGTATATTTTGTAGTCCAATAGGCATCTAATTGTTGCAAGACGGTACATCCACATGGGAAAAACATGTGATGTGATGTACAGCAAGATGCCCCTGCCACCCTTGTCAGATCAGGCAACTACTCTCCTTTCTTCACTCATCTGTGGCCATGTGCTCAGCATCTTTCCTCAGGCTACCACTTCTGTTCGCCATCAAGCTGTTGGCATCGCAGCAGCCACAATTCCAGTCATTCTTGCTTTCTTGTACTTTTGCAGGAAAGTTGTACTGCCTTTGCGATGTAGACTTGCATGAGTTAATTGAGCGAGCACCATTTTTAGGGTGTTGGATATGATCTGACATAACATTTTGGAGGTCAAGAGAGAGAGAGAGATAGATCTCCATAAGCTCGTGAGTCATCCTAACGTGGTCAGGTTACATGAGATGTTGTATTTACTTCTTTCTGATTGATGTTGGAATCGCTGGTATTTGTTGTTAGGTGCATTTTAAAGTCCCAATAGGATCATTGAAGGCCATTCTGTTATGTGCAGGTTTTGGCAAGGGGAAGGAAGATAGTTTTAATCTGGATTTCATCACGGGTGGCGAACTATTTGACGAGTTAACATGAAGAGAACCATAGACCTTTGGGCAAGGTTAATAGAGAAAATCAAAGTTTCATCAGACTGATCTATAAAGCGGAATGAAGTTTAGCAGTACCCGGTGAAAGATCATGCTGCCCCTGCAGTCCAACCTGGTCATGGGGAAGGAGAGACTACAAGATCATTATATGCAAGAACTTCATAAAGGGCACTTGTTCCTCATTGATTTTAGTGGAAGGTTTGATGGGGAAATGCCTTCACATGATAGAAATTAATTTGTAGAGTTAACATGTTTCTCTTTCTTATATACAATATCCTGCTTGTTGAAAGAAACTTGAATATACTTTTCATTGATATATTTTTTGGTTTCCTTGACTATGCTTTCCATGTAACTTAATTCCCATGTCATGTAGAGGAGATAGCACCATTTTATTCAGTAAGGGAGACAATGACTTCGACAAGAGGAGGGCAATAACAATCTACATCTCAAATGTTTCCATTGAAACTGTAGGTAAGCCTCCCTATTTTTCCATGTTCATTTTGTAAAGCTGGACCTCTGCTGGATGTACTGTCTTTGGCCTTGTATGTGCTATGAATATTACATTATGCTGCTTATTTTTATCTTGTGCTAGGAACGTGCCCGTGTCGCACTACATCGTCCCTTCGCCGAGCTTCTCTCTGCTCCGACTACACGCACCCAAGGCAAGCGGATCTCTCTTGTCCCACATTAATTATAGGCTAAATCAACGCAGATCCAATCTCGGCCCAAATCTGCAGCCCCTTCTCCGTCCTTGCTAGGATCTGTGAGGTAGGGAAGTGGAAGTCGGCAAGCAGCGTCTCGGCCGTGGCCAACCCTAGCCTGGTTGCTGGCAAACAAGCACTACTTGGATTTATTCGGCACTATTATCTCGGATACTCTATTCGTTTTAAGATGAACCAAGTAGACCATTACCCGTGCAATTTCGAGAAGTAATGACCTTCTACTCTGAACCATTTACATGCACATAGATGACATCCCATGTCTGAACTGGATAGAGAATTAGTAAAATCTAATTGATCAACTTTCATGTCATATATTGAGTGTTTTTTTACAACAAGGAAATCAAATAACGGGTCAATGACATGTGATATTAAAGATTTTGAATTGTATCCTTTGAGAAAATTAAAGTCTGACAAGTTGAAAATTTTACAAAAAATTGCTTGGCAAGCATTTAGAGTGAAAAGGATAACCGAATGAGGCAAAGAAGTGAAAGATATAGTGCGCCAAGTAGTTTGGACATCTCCGCGGCATAGATTATGCATTATATATGCTTAATCTTTTTTCCATGGTTGGAGTTCTCTTTTATGGTGTGAGTGATTAGAAAAACTAACAAAAATAAAAGAAAAGGATACCAAGGAGATTGTTTGTGTTGCTGCACTATGTTTCAATTAGTCAGCGAAGCCTACATCTTCTCCTTATGCGCCTGTGCAATTCAGCGGTCACCAATGCTGCAGGGGTTGGGACTTATTGCTTGGTGTTCCAGTCATCTCCACATTGCAAGACTAGATATATCTCCTATTTTATCTTAGAACCTCATTTATCCTTTTAAGCTTAATGGAATGACATATATATCTCCTGTCTTTTCTTGAAAAAAAAATAGTTGCTTGTATATGAAAGTAAGATTTATGTACAACACAAATTATTCCGATTGAAGGGGGAGTTTAGTGAACTTTGATGTAACAAGTGGTGATTTGTATTTACTGGTTGAATCATATCCAGTAGGGTTTAAGAATAGGAAAGGAGACGAGAGAGATGGTAAGCATATGCATTCTGATTCAATATATTGTTTACAATTGCAGCATGTAAAATTATTTATATTTTGAATTGATAATAAAGCATATTTTAATATATACAATTTTCTAAAGTTGTGATAGTGATATGTAGGCAACCATGTCTCATGTTTGCTTTATCGTAGTTTTCAGAACCTACCTCAAGGACATATGATCTGAGCCAGAGAACCATGTTGCTAAATGTATCTTTTTTTGGTACCACACACGGAGGTGGACGTGATGATAATTTTTTTAAGACACGGGGAGAAGACTTTGCTTCAATTGGCAGACTACATGCGCGACCCGAAGTGTGATCGATTGATTCATGCCTAACAATTTTAACTTTTACATGGGCAATGTACAATGAAATATATTAAACTTATCTCCACGGTATGAATAGAAGTGAAATCTTAAGAAAAGATAAGAAGTAATTACACAGGTTGCTTTTTACACATATGATTTTGAGTCGTACGACCTCTGTTCCTTAATATAAGTCGTTTTGTCAGTTCAAATTGACCTACCAAAATGCCCTCTGTTCCTTAATATAAGTCGTTTTGTCAGTTCAAATTGACCTGCCAAAATGCCTTATATTTTTGAATAGAGGGATTACGAATTAGACATTAAGCAAAGTGGAATAATTGTTTTTCAGAATAATATGTAGATAACTTTTTCTATGCATGTGAAAGATTCTTGTATAATGTTCACATTATGACAAAAATATAAATTTATGAAAGCCGTTGCAACGCACGGGCACTCAACTAGTATAGTCTAATAATGTACATCACTAGCTGCAAAAAAATGTTTCTTTTCTTCTGTCGAATTAATTGATCGTGTAGGCAATAGAGGTAGCATGCATGTATTGATGGAAACTTGTTTCAATCAAGGGAAACTTGTTGTATGCATGTGCTGAAGATGTATAGGCAATATTATGCGTCCTTTTTTTTTATTGTTCGCTGCTTGTTATGCATAGGCATTGCCCGAAGGTTAAACGTTATGCATATGCATTGCTCGAAGGTTAAACGTTTTTGCTGCTTTGGTTCACGGATTTGTACAACCTAGATCTTGTTTTTTTGGAGAACTGCAACCCTTTCACGTTTGGTTACAGATGGATACAAATCAGTTCATCAAGGAGATTGAGTTGTTTCAGATTAGTATATTAACATGGAATATTTTTTGTTAGGAAACTTTCTTGTTCTGCAGCTTATTTGCATAAAGTATCCTGATCTGCACAAGGATTGCTGAAATCTTGCATATTTTTCAGGTTCAAATCATATCAGAGGAGGTGGAGAAGCTGAAGGGTCTGAAGCGGGTGTCCCAGAACGCTGTGTTGGAGGGGAACCGTGAGGAGGTGCGTTGCCAAATGTCATTTTGGGGCACTTCAAAGTGCCCCTATAAGTGATTAAAATGCCCCTAAAGGGTTTTAGAGGCACTTTGAAATGTGACACTAATACTCATGTCGGTAAAAGTTTTAGAGACACTTTATTCGAAATGCCCCTAAAATCCTTTAGTGACACTAACAGAAATGTCGCTAAAACCCATTAGTGGCACCGTGAGGAATGCCACTAAACCCCTTTAGTGACACTAAGAGAAATGCCCCTAAACCTCTTTAGTGGCACTAAGAGAAATGCCCCTGGATGTATTTAGGGGCATTTTTCATAGTGCCCCTAAAGCCCTTTAGTGACACAACCAACTTACTCTTTGGAGACATGGCAGAAGGTCCTCTGGCCGGTGCAGACATGCTTGATGTGCCAGCCGGAATGGATATTGTGTGTGACGAAGGTGTCATCGTGGCAACTCGCAGGCGATAGGGTAAACGACCTGGAGAAGGAGCAGCTACACCACCACATCACCACCACCCAACCATAGATCATCAGGCCAGAGCATTAGAACCAACAGAAGAGGCGGAGGTGAACTACCAAGGAGGTCAGGACCGGTGGCGTCGTCCCCAACGACAGGCCAGCAGGAGGCGCGGGCTAGGGTTGTCGCGCGAGCGAGTAGTCGGAGGCGTTTAGGAGGTCCAACCACTTCACTGCCATGAATATAACGCAAAGGATCACGGGAAAAGCAACTCCACAACCCTATGGATGTCTCTGTCTTATCGGAGAGCGTACACTCGTGCTTTCAGATCTGTGCATGGATTCTGAACATTGCTGAAAAACTCCTTCGATTACCCCTATTTCTAATATGTCAGTCCCTCCTATTTAGCACAATATACCCACATTTTTTCCTTTTATCACAATTTCGCCTACTGATAATTGTATGTACCCCTATTTCTAATCTGTCAGTCACCTAAGTTAATAGGATGAACAAATTAGCAGCGAGATTAGGAAATGAGTAGTATGGAGATAAAGAATGTATGTTGAATGGATTTGGACCAACATTATCCAGGACGACTTAATTTTCCAGCACCAAGATCTGGAACAAATTGCGTTACGAAAAATAGAGTCTAAAAATTAGCACTGAGATTAAGAAATAAGGAGTCTAAAAAATAGACTGCGTTAATCAAGCAACTAAAATAGAAAAGGATTTACAAGGAAGGCTTTTTGGAGCATGAAAAGGCAAGTTTGCTGGAGCATTAAAAAATCGGTTTTGCTAAACATCAGTCGACTGAAATTATCCTAAGTCTCGGTCGACTGGTTCGGCGACTAATGTTTAGGTCCTCCTCCAACCTGATGTGTTCATGTCTTTCTTGATGGATAGTAGCTGACGATGGTGGGCTTTTATGTGTCTTGGGCTTTCTCCGTCTGACTTCTTTTTCTTTTTTTCTGTTTTTTATATGGGTGTTCCATGTAAAATCTGAGCTTTATTATTTTGCACTTCTACACTAAATTTACATACTCTTGTTTTTTCCAAATGAATATTTTTTGTATGGTCACTTTTTTGTTTGGTGAATAGTGAATATTTGTCTGATAAGCGCAACTAAATTTTAGAAATATACAACCATTTTGTCGAGAGAAGTAGACGGTGTGCAGTGTGCTCTAGATGTATTTCTCTAATTTTTTTATCTCGTTATTTTCCAATTTGCACTTTTCTCAAGGGACGTGCAACTAGTAACCTAGTTATATTCATATGAGTTGCAATTTCTCAAGAAATATGCTACTAGCAACCTTTAATTATACATACTTTTTATTTAAAATTTGCAACTAGCAACCACATACACATGAGTTCCACCTTTTTTGAAATGAAACTGCTTCGCGGACGACACCCTCTGTCCTACTCGTGTCAGGGCCGGACTGCCAGAGCGGCTGCATGAACGGCACAGCGGAGACGTTGTACGCAAGTCGTCCGTGAAGCGTCATGTGTATACCATGTTCTTTCTCAAAAAATGTGCAGCTCTAACAGGTTTTCGATATCAGTTGCACTTTTCTTGAGAAACATGCAATTGGCAACTATTCTTTGAAATGCACTTTTCATAAGAAACATGTAATTTTGATCGATTTTCAATACGACTTGCACTTTTCTCGAGGAAACGTGTAAGTAGTACCCGGATTTTAATACGGGTGGCAATTTTCTCAAGTTCCCCAAAATTGTGTAAGTAGTAACTAGATTTCTCCACAGGTTGCACTTTTTTCGAGAAAATGTGCAACTCTTAACCCATTTTAAATAGGAGTTACACTTTTCTCGAGAAAATGTGCAACTCTGACCTAATTTCAATTTTGAATTGCACTTTTCTAGAGAAACATGCAATTAGCAAGTTGTTTATTAAATAAGTTGCACTTATCTCAACGAAAGTGCAACTAGTAAACATTTTTCAATGAGTTACACTTTTTCTAAAAGAAACGTGCAAATATTAATTGGGTTCTGAATGAGTTGCATATTCTCAAGAAATATGTGCCAAATACCGACAGATATTTCTGTACATTTAGGTGGATAGCATCCAAAGCCCACATAATAATAAAAAAAAAGGCGACAACCGGAAATTATCAAAGGCCCATACAAGAATGTGTGATACAGTCGTAAGGACAGAAAATGTAATTAATAATGGCGCTAAGTGTGGGAGCGGGATTTGTAAGTACTAGTACCGTATATCCTATGGTGAATTTGGTCGACTGAGACTTAACTTCTCAGTCGATTGAGACATAGCCGGACCCTTAAAAAATTCTTTAATGAAACACGGGAGATTTTTCAAAGAAGGGAAGACTGTTAGATTTTTTCCACAAACATAGAGAAACATGGGAGAATCAGATCAGAAGCAAATCCACGTCCTAAATAAGCATACAAATCGAATTTCCTGGCTGATTGTGAGGGAGGGTTGGTGCCGGACTGCCGGTCGGTGGAGTGGGAGGCGGGGAGAGCAGGAAGGTGCTCCGCTAGCGGAGCAGGGAACTGGGAGGCGGTGCCGGTGTTGGGGAAGGGCATGAGTGCCCATGGATCTCACCTCCTCACCTCCGGAGGACGTCGTGTCCGGTTGCATGGGCAGCGGGTTGGAGGAGATAATTTGTCGGACATGGCGTGAGAGCAGGGGAGAGAAGGTTCAGGTGGAGACTTGGCGTGACGGACGGGGAAGATGGATGGAGAGAGGATAAGGATGGGAGGAGACAAGATGTACGTGTGCAGATTCGGATCTATAAGGGGTGAAAATGTACAAAGACATGCTCTAAGTGTACACGCATCTTAAAACGTCCACCCTCGTCCGATAAGACCGGAACGCACGCGTGTATGTGGAATCGCCGCGTTCAAAGGATCACAGCAATCAGAAGCTTCCTATGGACGCAGATCTCCCATTTGCATCTTTCAAGGTGTTACTGGTGTCAGAAAAGTCGCAAGCGGCACCAAGCTTTGTTCCCAGCTGCTCCAGAAGCGGATAAAATGTCCACTGTTACTTCAGGACATGGGACGGTGAGTGATTATGGTTGTCCATGTGAAAAGAAAACAAGAGTCAATACACAAGTATACAATAATTATGCTAGATCTGGTACTACACAAATGGTATAAGAAAATTTATCATAAGCACCTCCTACCAAAACTAATGTGAGAAATGAAGCGATGGAGATCCCATTATGCCATTTATTAAGGGAAAACTGAAGCAGCACATCCATGCAGTCAGCCTTACATGGATAACCATAAACATACATATCTAATTATTTGATCTAAAAAATACATATCTAATTATGTTGTCCATATGAGTATGACAAAGATTATCTATCACATGTAGGAGTTCAAACTAAAACTTGTGAATATATCAGTTTGCACAACAGAGAATGTTTGCACAAATGACGAACGTCAATTTCAAATTCTGTTTGGCTCAATGCTTCTCAAGACCTGTGCACTACATATCTAGCTAGTTTTTTTTTTTTTTTTTTTTTTTTTGCAGCGATCTGACTGATTGACCCATGTAAATTTGTAAGGCCATGTGAGGTGCTACTATGAACTAATTTGTCCCTGATCTTGGTCCTACACATTGTCATTCAGAATTTCAACTAGCACACATGACTACATCAACATTCAGCTAGCTGCACAGATTAGTTGTGCATGGGTAGAAGATTCACCTAGCAGTCTAGCAGCACACCATAGATAAGAAATCAGCTAGCTATAAACCTGCTAGTAAATGTGTGTGCAACCGTGATAAGGTCATAGCCAGGACCAGCAGCTGGAGCAGCCTATCTGCGCCATGACAAGGACCATCAGGAGGAGCCTGGCTGGGATGCAGCCTGGCTCGGCCACTCCTAGGACCAGTAGCAGAAGCAGAGGAACACCAACAACTCCGGTGGGTTGCAGAGGTAGGCAGCGCGTGGGCGTGGCCGAGCTCTCTGCAATTCCCAGATGCGCGCAGCTCGCGTCCTCGCAGGTCGGCATGCGCGCGTCGAACTTGACCTGTTGGACCTCCATGGCGCTATCAGCAGATGTATCACCTAGAGGAGCAGCGGCCTGTGCGTGTGGAGGTGGCCAGCCTCCTTGTCGGCGCCACAGCCATTGCACGCGGCGAACACGGTGCTCCATGGCTCGACGCCGATGTGGTGCTCCAGGAGGTCGAATACGGAGTTCCAACTATGGATTGAGGTCGAAGGCGACGACGTGAGGGTCGTGGTCTTCGTTGACGAGCAGCCGCAGGCGTTGGTGCAGGAGAGCCGCGCTGACAACCAAACCCTAGGCAGGGTTAGGGTTCCTCGCGGGCGCTCGCGGAGAAGGGGGGTCCGTAGAGGAGAGAGAGGCGGAGCAGAGATGGTCGCGGCGGCAGCGGCAGCAGCAGCAGTGGCCAGGGACGGCCGGAATCGCCATGGCGGCGGCGCGGCGTGGGGAGGCTGAGTCGGGTGTGCGTGAGGGGAACAGAACGCGAGAGAGATATGCGGGGCGACTGATCCGTGTTGGCCTCGTACATGTACCTTTACTTTTTTTAAGAAATCCATATAGTCCAAGTTATAATCCACATAAAAATATTTGAAATAAATAAAGAGTTAAACACCTGTGTGGTCTATCAAGTTGCCACGCATGAGCACATTGGTCACCTACTGGAAAAATGTAAACTATCAGTCATGAAGTTGTGTGGATGTGCCCTATTAGTCATTCCGTCATATTAGCTGTTAAGTCACTGACGTGGCTACATGTTTTTTTAAATGCCCCCTTACAATGTTATTTCCTCTAATTACTAGGTAATTTTTTGACACTATTCTATGGTTGGGCCATCAAAATAGATATAGGGCCCTAGACATATATCAAATACCTCCCATGACGTACGCACCACGGAAGCCACCCGCCAATCGTCGTGGCCAGCAGGGTTGCGCAAGTTGGCTGCGAGCCAGCCACGCAGCAGCAAGGCCGCCCTCCCCGCTAGTACGGTCTTGTTCGGAGCGCTTGTTTGCCGCTATGACACGGTCGAGCTCGGCAAGATCAAGGGCAGCCAGGAGCTTTACGCACGCACATATCCACTCAGGATGCACCAGCAACATGTACCTCTTCTGAGCATGGTAAAATTAGTGAGCTTCTTCAGAGACCATCATCCCAGAATATTGTAGATCAACGTGGAGCTTTTCTGATCTATGGAGAGAACAAAGCAGGATTAATTACCCCTTGAGTTGTTCCCGCCTTCCTGTAATCGTACATGTGCAAAAGAGGAGCAATTCTAGCTTGGGGGGCTCGGGAGAATTCAGTTGCCGCACAGTTTAGCTTGTGGGGCAATTTCAGCTTTCGTACCGCTATCCGGTGACACGACTATCCCACAAAAGTAACGGGACTAGCGCGAGTACGACGGGAAGGCCAACGAAGATTGGTCTAAGTAGTTTAAGGGGAAAAGGACCTAGCAATTAGAAGAAACTAAATTCAAAAAACTGATAACCACATCAACAACTTAACGGCGGACGTGACGGAATGACTAACGGAGCACAACCACACAACTTCGTGACCGATAGTTTGCATTTTTCCAGTTAGTGACCAATGCGCTCGTGGGTGGCAACTTAATAGACCACTCAGGTGTTTAACTCATAAATAAAAGTTGTATCCTATGGACTAGAGATATGCTTAAAAATAGAAGTTTGCTTCCAAGGTACATACTTTCATGAAATAAAAATGTTTCCATCGACTAGAGGAACGCTCCAACAAAATAAAAGTTGGTTTCCGTTGACTAAAGAAATGTTTCTTTTTTCTACTATTCACTAGATTATATTGTACTATATAATTATCTTTAGGGACACTTTGATGGAAATACCTCTAAAGATAGTCAAAATGCCTCTAAAGATAGTATCTTTAGGGGCACTTTGATGAAAATGCTTCTAAAAACAGTATATTTAGGAACGTTGATGAAAATGAGATAGTATCATTTAAGGCACTTTGACCAAATGCGCTAATTAACACATTCAGAGACATTTTGAGAAGTGTCCCTAGCCAAAGTGCGCGGCGTGGAGGCGCTCCGGTGGTGCTAATCCCTCTTCTCCCCGAGGCCCTCACGTACCAGGTTACCACCTGCACTATTCTCCGTTCGGTTCAGTCCGTATTGCCGTACAGACGGTTGAACTAACTTGATCCCTGCCATCTGTGTTGGTGCAGTAGCAATCATTCCTTCCCCGACTGGCTATGCGGTCCGGTGTGACTTGGCAGTTTTGGCCGCAGCGGCCTATATATTCAGTAGTCGAATTGTATCATTATTTTTGTAACGTTGTAGACCACAAGTTGTAGCTGTGCTAACTGGTACGTTTGCACGTTTGGAGTCTTGACTTGTGATTTAAATGCATGCCGAAGGATATGAGTTGCGCTTATTGTCCCCGGAAAACATTAGAGGTTCATGCCGAAATTTCAAACACCATCCCTTTGATAAATTTGCTATACTTGTAGTTTTTCTTTTCCTGGAACAGTCTTTTTATCGCTGGTGATTTTCTATAGGATGAAAAGGACGTTGTGGATATGTCTAAAGTTAGATGTACTCCCTCCTTTTCAAAATATATAAGATATTTTAGCTTTGTAAAATAAATGTATATTTTAAAACGGAGGGAGTAGCATCTAAATTTAGATAAATTTGTGAACCATTTAGGATAGAGGGAGTAGTAGTACTCGTTGATTAAGTAGCTAGTTTGGACAACCTTGATAGAATGGATCGAGACCAGTCTGCAGCCAAGTTGATAGCATAAAACTACCATTTTACATGTCAATTTTCCGAGTGGTACCAGTTGACGTTTCAATCACAAAAACCTACCACATCAGAACTAAGTTTTCGCAAAAAGCACTGATCCACGTTTAATCACGAATTGACACCGTTTCTGATAGCGGGACCCACATGTAAGGAGAAAAGTTGCTGATGTGGACTAGACCCATCGTCGCCGCCGCCCTCCCCTCCCTCTCTCCCAACGCACATGCATCAATCTGCATCAGAACTCCCGGGGATCGACGAAGAGGAGTTAAGCCGGCGGCAAGGTCGTCCAGTCGTCCTTGTCGTCATCGTCATCGGCGGCATTGCCAGTACTGTCCGTGGTGGATCGCAACTTCTGGACGCACCAGACGTCCTCGTCGCGGGAGAAGCTCGGCCAGTGCGGGACGGCGGCGGCGGTCGGGTCGTCAGGCCCGAGGTCGGCCGCTACGACGGCGCTGGCGGGGTTATTGCGCGCGACGTTGTGTGCATGCCGGCACAGAGAGCGTAGCAGAGCGGGGCCCTCGGCGTCGGACATGCGGATGCCGTAGAGGATGTACGTGTCATCCGGGAGGGACAGGACGCGCAGCCAGGGCGCGTGCCGGTCGAGCGCGCAAGCCGCAGTGAGGGACACGCGGAGGAGGGGCTTGGCGTCGCTGATGCGGAGGCGGAGTGAGCGCGTGGTGTCCCAGACACTGAGCAGCGCGAAGGACGATGGGAGGGACGGGCGGCGGTGGCCATGGGAGAAAGGGACGGGGTGGGCGGCGGCGGTCAACACGTCCCACTTATTTTTTTTGATATTTTGACAATTTTTTAATAGAGTTGAAAGGTGGGGCCAATCCACGTCAGCAACTTTTCTCCCTACATGTGGGTCGCGCTATCAGTTTTCGGTGTCAATTCGCAATTAAACGTGGATCAGTGCTTTTGGCGACAATTTGGTTCCGTTCTGATAGTTCTTTGCGATTGAAACATCACCTGGTATCATTTGGAAAAATCGACATGTAAAATGGTAGTTTTACGGTAACAACTCGCCTCCACGAAATGGATCGAGACCAGCCTGCAACCAAACCATGCATGTGGGCGGAAATGCAATACCACACATAGGTTGGGCCCAACGGGGCTATCTTACCGTTTATTTATTGGAGATTCGTGTAAACTATTTTACAGGAAGACCTTTTCATCTCAGTCTAGATTCATACATGATTTATTAGAGATCTGAAACTGCTTTGAATCTGCAGACACATACACGATTCATACACGATTCAATAGCAACCGTAGGTGACATGGGTATATCCTACAGGTACTCGAGCTTGGTATATACGGTCTAAATACATACAGGCCCACGGTGACGCCAAGGTCCGGATGGAGGGACTCGAGTAACCTACGTACTCTCGATTGCTTGAAGAATAAGAAAAAGCTAAAGATAGAAAGATTAAAGGGAAAAACCCTAACTTGTAACCGACTCGACCTGCTACCCGAGACCTAGCCTATCTATATAAAGGCTAGGAGGGGACAGCGAGGAGGACACACGCAACCCTAGTTTCCACAACCTTCGCCAGATTACATCTACGCACCATTGTAACTTTCGACTCCCTCAATAATTCCACGAGCAGACAAGCAGGAGTAGGGACCTCTACGAGGCCTGAACCTGGGTAAATCCTTTGTCCCCTATGTGTTTGTTTGCTACCCGATAGATGTCTCCAGCGCTCCCTCCTTCTCCAAAACCCAAGTCCATATCAATGGGCATTGACGAGTTAAACCCTCGTCAATTGGCGCCGTCTGTGGGAAATGCGAGTGCTGATGTTACGGCTTCTTTGGCCCCATCAACTGCGATCTACGACTCCGCAACAGCGGAGATTCATCATCTCTTAGGCGCCTTCGACTTCACCATCCACACGCCGGCCACCCGCCCGGCCTTCGAGTCCGTGGGCGACGGAATCAGCCTGGCGATTGGGAGCTTCCGCTTCCAAGTTGGTCAGATGGGCACGCTTCGCATGCCTGATCAGCCGACAACACCAGCCATTGCCCCGGCATCATGGTTCCCTCCATCGATTGGCACCCTCAGCGAGCTCAACGCTCCGGTGGCAGTCGAGAACATGGTCAGCGACAGCAGTCGCGAATCTGATCTAAGCGATCTAGCCACTGAAGATGGAACCTACGATTCCGGATCTGAAAGTTGTGAAAGCAACAGCTTCCCCAATCACTTCATGTGCGCGGTCATCAACGCAGGCGACACTTCCGCCAATCGTGGCAACGGTGGTAACACCGGCAACGACACCGATCCACCCAATCGCGGCAACAGTGGTAACACCGGCAACGACACTGATCCACCCAACGCTGGCAACGGTGGCAATGACGGTAACAGTGGCAACGGAGGAGCAGTCGAACCTTCCAGCATGATCAATGAGCAAACCGGCGAACGCGTCGTGATCAGGCTCAACGAGCAAGAGTGGGATCGCTGCCGCGAAGCCCTACGGGGTGCACCTCTACCCTTCGGGTCCCCGCAGGAACTGCTGATGGGCTACCACTGACTCCTAAGAGAGGAATTCAAGCGCCAAAAACAAGCAATCGCGCAACTTGAGGCGCGTAAAAAGGTAGCAGATGAATCGAGCCTTCGTCGTGCTGGGCTCTCCTCCTACGGAGGATCCTCCTCAAGAGGCAACGAGTACCTCGCCTAGAAGAGGAAGTCGCGGATGGCTCACCTCACCGAACAAGAGCGCATAAAAGCCGTGAAAGTCCTCGACTTCGGCTCTATGACAGTTGACACGAGAGGCAACGTGGTTCCCAGGATGCCACAGGCTGCGGTGACAGCAGCCACCATGTACCTCCTCAATAACCAGCCGCCAGCTGGAGATCCCCGGACCGCCATGCACCGATCTACGATCACGGGTTTGGGGTTAATCGAGGCCGCCCTCGACAAGGAGCTAGTACCAGACCCAAAAAAGGGCAACGCGCTACTCCTCGCCCTCGTCCAGCGATGACAGTCACGACCTGTCTCGACGCCGCCGCTCACGGCGACACGATCGCGACTACGATGCGCGCGACGACCTCACGCAGCGCAAGATCGACAAGTCAAGGGCACGACGTGCTCGGTCGACTGACTCGAAAGAGGAAGATGGGGAGCTCTGCGGCGCCAGATGCTTCAGCAGAGCCATTAGGCAGAAGCGAATGCCTAAAGGGTTTAAACTCCCATCGGAGAACCCGAAATTCGACGGTCTACAGGACCCTAAGATCTGGCTGGAGGACCACATCTCCTCCGTCAGGCTACACGGAGGCAATGGCATCGCCATGCAATGCTTGCAGCTACAGCTGCAGGCTGCCGCCCGGGCATGGCTCAATAACCTCCCACGCGGATCCATTCGCAGTTGGGATGAGCTGGTCTACAGCTTTGTGCGCAACTTTCAGGGCACGTACAAACGGCCCGCCTCAATCGAAGAACTGAGATGCTACCAGCAAAGATCTGGCGAATCGCTGCACTCTTACATCCAAAGATGGTCCATCATCAAGAACTCCGCGGAGAACATCTCAGAAGACCGCGCGATTGATGCATTCAACGGTGGTGTCCGCCGCATGGAACTCAGGGAGGAGCTAGGCCACTCAAAGCCCCAGACCATCAACCACCTGATGGAGATCGCGAATCGGTGGGCCGATGGAGAAGATTCGGTGAAGAATCGCGTTCACTCTGACGAGGAGGCAGAACTCGAACGCAGACGCGACCGCCGGGGAAAACGTCGCATGCGCATCTACGACGATCGCGACAACGTCAACATGGTCGCAGCCAGCTACGCCGATAGACACGACGATAACCGCAACAGCGGATACCGCAGCGGCGGATACCGCGACTCCGGGAAAACCACGCAAGTGTGGCAATGCCGCACTCGCTATGAGGCACCCGCGACCTCCATCGAGGACAAACTGTCCGGGCCATGCACGGTACACTTCTACATCAACAAGCATGATGGCAAGAGAAAGTCTAGCCACCTCCTCAAGGACTGCCGCGAGTTCCTCAAGCTACACGAGGGATTGGTTCGGATGAACCACAACGCAGTCGAAAGAGGCTACGGAGCCGCTCCAGGTGCCGTGGCACATGGTGCACCACCACCACCTGGGCCACCCCTGAACGGGGCTGCACCGGACCAGCACCACGGAGGCGAACCGTACCCACGGGCCATGGGTACCATGATGATCCAAATGGGGCGCCCCTCCAACAGGGTGCAGAAGGCCATCACTCGCCAAGTCAACTTGGCCACGCACTCGCCACCATCCACCACTGAGTACCTCAGTGGCATCGAGTCGTGCATTACCTTCGACAAACACGACCACCCGCCTCAAATATCTCGCCCAGGTCATTGCCCCCTCGTACTCGAGGCGCAAATTGGAGGCTTCGACACGAGTCGCGTCTTCATGGATGGCGGAAGCGGCATCAACCTCATATTCGCGAGTACCTTGCGAGCAATGAGGATCCCTCTAACCTGCTTGGAGGCATCGGACACAACGTTCCACGGCATCGTCCCAGGGAAAGGCGTATACCCCCTAGGCAAAATCAACCTCGACGTCATCTTTGGCACGCCGAAGAACTTCCGGCGCGAGCGCATCGACTTTGAGGTCGTCGACTGGCCCTCACAATATCATTGCATCCTTGGGCGCGTCGCATCACCAGGTTCATGGCAGTACCCCACTACGCCTACCTGCAGATGAAAATGCCAGGTCCCAACGGCGTCATAACGATCAATGGGAACTTTGAGCGATCTGACGCTTGCGACAGGGAATTCAACAGAATCTCCCAGTCCTTTGGCATGCAGGAGGAACTCAAGATCGCGAAAGAGACGATGACAACAGTCGCCTCCCTTGAGTAGGCCAAGCTCACGATCTCTCCTTCGACTCATCTGCACGTAAAGAAGGTGTAGGTCCATCCATCGGATCCCGCCAAGACGGCCTTATCGCCAACAACTTGAGTCCGATATGAACTCGCGCTCGTCAAATTCCTCCGTGAGCACTGGAAATTTTGCACGGTGTCCCGGACATGCCGAGTTTCGGAATTCGCCGAGCACGCACTCAACGTCAACCCCGACGCAAGGCCAGTCAAGCAAACAATGAGGTGACTATCTGAGCCACGAGCGCAGGCAGTCGGAATGGAGATCAACAGACTCCTCGAGACCAAGTTCATACGCGAGATCAAGGAAAGCACTTGGCTCGCCAATACGGTGCTGGTACCAAAAAAGGACACGGACATCCTACGGATGTGTGTGGACTTCACTTCTTTAAACAAGCACTGCCCAAAAGATCACTTCCCGCTGCCATGGATCGACCAGATCATCGACTCCACCGCGGGATGCGAGCGCCTCTGCTTCTTCGACGCCTACTCAGGCTATAATCAAATTCGAATGAAGGAGGAAGATCAGGAGAAAACAGCGTTTACAACGCCCTTTGGTGTGTTCTGCTACAACACAATGTCCTTCAGGCTAAAAAACGCGGGAGCCACCTACCAGCGATGCATGCAGGCTTGCCTCAAGGAACAACTAGGTCGCAACATCCAAGCCTATGTCGACGACATAGTAATCAAGACCAAGGAGGAAGCCTCTCTAATCGATGATTTGCGCGAAACCTTCACCATCCTCGATCGCTACCAGATCAAGCTCAATCCGGACAAATGCGCCTTCATCGTACCATCTGGGCAGCTACTCGGATATCTCATCTCCGCAAGGGGGATCGAGGCGAACCCGAAGAAGATAAAAGCCATACTGGCCATGGAGAAGCCGAAGAACATAAGAGGCGTCCAGCAACTGGCCGGATGAATCGCGGCCCTCAGTAGATTTATCAGTCGGATGGGTGAAAAGGCACTGCCCTTCTACCAGCTCCTCCGCAAAGCCGAAAAATTCGAGTGGACCAATGAAGCGCAAGAAGCATTCGAAGATCTCAAGCGCCTGCTATCCACCTCGCTAGTACTGGTGACTCCACGAGAAAGGGAACCACTGTTGCTGTACATCTCCGCCACCAACCAGGTGGTCAGCACAGTGCTCGTCGTTGAGCGAGCTGAGGAAAACAAAGTCCACGGCGTACAACGTCCGGTATACTACCTCAGCGAGGTCCTCACGCCAACGAAACAGCGGTACCCGCACTACCAGAAGCTGGCGTACGGCGTCTTTATGACCGCCCGGCGACTGCGCCACTACTTCCAGGAACACCCAATCGTGGTAGTCAACGACGCCCCGTTGGGGCATATCCTCAATAACCCCGACGCCACGGGGCAAGTCGCGCTTTGGGGAATAGAGCTGTCTCCACGAGACATCACATACGAAAAACGTGACGCCATCAAGTCGCAAGTGCTCTCTGACTTTCTCGTGCACTGGATGGAGAACCAGCTCCCGGACAAGCCAGATATGTCCTACCTCTGGTCAATGCACTTCGATGGGTCTAAACGGAAAGACGGAGCAGGCGCAGGTGTCATATTGACATCACCTCAAGGGGACAAGCTGAAATATATCCTGCGAATGCAATTCATAGCCTCAAACAACGAGGCTGAATACGAGGCCCTGCTGCATGGGATGAGGATGGCAAAAGCCTGTGGCGCCAAAAGGCTCATCATATATGGCGACTCCAAGTTGGTCGTCAACCAAACAATGCACGAGTGCGATGCACTGAACAACAACATGATCGCGTACCGCGACCTCTATGATACACTCGAAGGAGACTTCGATGGTTGCGAGTTGCGACACATAGGCCACGAAAGCAACGAGGAGGCGGACACACTCGCCAACATAGGCTCTACCTGCGCCCCCATATCACCAGGGGTATTTCTTGAGCGCATATGCGAATGCTCCATCAAGCCAAAGCCCGCAGAGAAGAAAACAAGCGCAGCCACGGACTCGGAGGCTACGCCACCCAATGAGCCAATGGCGCTCGATGACTTGGAGCTGGACACATGACTCGAGGGACCAATGAGCGTCATGATGATCAAGCAATCTTGGACACAGCCGTACATTACGTACCTCCTCAGCAAGAGACTACCAGACGATCCGACAGATGCACGGCACATCTTGCGGCGCTCCAAGGCATTCGCCGTTCTCAACGGCGAACTGTATAAACGCAGTATCACAGGAGTGCTATAACGATGCGTCTCCATGACCGACGGAAGAGCAATTCTCCTCGACATCCATGAAGGGACCTGCGGGCATCACGCAGGCAGTCGCGCCCTCGTCGCCAAAGCTCTACGAGCTGGATTTTACTGGCCCACAGCCATGCACGACACCAAGGACATAGTCCAAAAATGCAATGCTTGCCAGCGATTCGCGGACAAGCCACACGCACCAGGCGCAGAGCTACGGCCTATTCCATTGGCCTGGCCCTTCGCACAATGGGGGCTCGATATGGTTGGCAAGATGCCAAGATCCTCGCGTGGAGGCTACGTCTACCTCTTGGTGGTAGTCGACAAATTTACCAAGTGGATCGAGGCCATGCCAATGACCAACCAATCAGGGCACAGCGCAGCCAAGTTCTTCGAGTCCATCGTCGACCGCTTCGGCGTGCCGCACAGCATCATTACCGACAACAGGACGAACTTCACATCCAAGGAGTTCCAAGAATTCTGCGAGAACCTAGGGATCAACATCAGCTACGCCTCAGTAGCGCAACCACAGACCAACGGTCAGGTGGAAAAAGCAAACGGGCTCGTCTGCAGCGGCATCAAGAAGCGACTCTTGCAACCACTCGAGCAAGCGGCGGGTTGCTGGACAGATGAGTTGCAATCCGTACTCTGGAGTCTACGTACAACTCCAAACAGCGCCACGGGCTACACGCCATTCTTTATGATGCACGGAGCAGAAGCAGTACTACCCGCCGAGGTACGGTACAAGGCGCCGCGCGTGGTCGCCTAGAACGAACAAGAGTCATCCCTTGCACTTGAATATTCCGTCGACCTCCTCGACGAAGCAAGAGAAATCATCACAGAAAAATCTAGATCTACCAGCAGAACCTGCGCAACTACCACAGTAGAAGGCTTCGCCCCAGATCCTTCGCCGAAGGTGACCTGGTCCTACGACTGAAGCAACAGGGACATCTCAAGCTCGAGTCCCCCTGGGAAGTACCATACGTGATTACAGAAGTAATCCCATGTGGCGCCTATCAACTTCAAGATTTAGAGACGGGAGTCGCATACTCCAACCCTTGGAACGTCGCACAACTGCAACGCTTCTACCCTTAGTCGTTTTCTTTACTTTTCATTGCAAATAAGGCTACTCAGCCAAGGACACTTAGCCACACATTGTACTTCGTACTATTCTTCGAATAAATAAAAGCTAAGTGCCCCGAAACTCTGTGTTCTCCTTTACTTTGTCAATTTTCATACTCGGGGGCTGCGCCACCCTATACACATATGTTCTTCGAACCAAAACCCGACATCCTGAGTAGCTGGCACATCAATCGAACCCCTTAACACAAACTCAACCCAGCTGCAACGCACCTGACAGGTTGACAAGGGAACGAGATAAAAGGATGGCCAGGCTAACGAAAAGGACTCGCATAGTGCAACACACCTCACGCTCACAAAGCTCCTTATGCACATTCGATAATAAATTATCTACAACATCTATATGAACTTTACAACACAAATACACTTATTTGCAGGATACATATTTGGCTACCCTTGCAACAGAAGAACATTAGTTTGTTCCTCGAAGAAGTTGACGATCTCCTCGGCTGGGCAGTCCACCGCCTGATAGTGCGGCACCATATTCCAGGAAGATCCTGCTGGTGGTGTCGGCGGCCCAGAGGCAATGGCGGCAATATCCACGTCAGGCCTGTGCAAACGCACCATTGAGAGGGCAGCCTTGGCACCAGCCACCAACTGCTGCCTCACGCACTCGCGAACCATGGACAGATCTTAGAATTTGGCAAAAAGAGCCAGCAAGCTTGACGGAGCATCGTTCAGCGGGAACATAGCCCGATAAATGCTTTTCAAGCACGACTGCGACTTCTTCAGGAAGAGCAGCACTCGCGATGCGCGATCCTGCAGGGTCACCAACACAGTCGCACGATCATGATCTACCCAGAAGTATCCACTCTCTTGAAGTTGTTCCTGGGTGAGATCATGAAGGCGAATGGCAATTCTATCCCTCTGCTCCTGCGGATGGCGCGCGCTAACAACTACACGAAGCAGCATCAATAGCATGAGTACAACGTACCTCTGCAAGTGACTGCAAAGGAAAAGATGAGGAAAAAGCAAACTAACACTTAAATTGGTCGCCTAGCTACGTCACCTCGCCAAGCAAATATTGCTCGCGGGCGGCGGCTTTTTCAGCCTTTGACTTCCACACGTCCTCGCTACCACAGATCACGGGCAACTCACGCTCCAGCTGCTTAACGCGATCACGAAGTCGCGAAAGCAAGGATAGCTCCTCTACCCTGGAGCGCGGTGGTGCCACTGTATCTTCAAGAGATGGCGAGTCCTGGGTTCCCCCCACAGGATCACTTGATGTACCCTACCACAAAGTCAAGACAGAGGCAAATAAGGCGACCAACTTAACACAAAGGCAAAAGTAACAGATGCATTCAGGACCAGCATAAAGTATTCACAAACACACTCGCCAGCAGGCATGTTCTCAGACCAAAAGGACAATTCATTAACTATTACAAAAAGCTAACTACGGAGAAGCTGGCTTCTTCAACTTCGACGGCTTCGGGGGCTTCATCAAATCCGTGGCAGTATCAGACGCCATTGACTTTCCGCCGGCCCATGAGGCCGAAGCTTTCATCGCCTTCTTCGCACGTTGGAGCTCCTCCGAATACTTGGCAACGGTATTTATCAAAGAATGGCCATATTTGGCACAGGCAGTCGTGAAAGGAGCAAAGACTACTTGTTGACCGTCTGCGCCAACAGGCATCGCCTTCGACACCGCAGAGGGATCTATCTCGACTCTGTGGGCTTGCACCATGGCGAGTGACATGGTCGCGCCAGCCGCGTGGAGGGAGTTCTTGTAGGTGGCAGGCACACCCCTGGCAAGTGACTCCACCAGCTCGTCCACATTATCGACCAGCTCTGCCTTCGGCATCAACTCCTCCCGGAGGCGACTAAGGGTGACCTTGGCCTTGGACAATGTATTTTGGACAGCAGCGCTACGGTCCTTGACTGCAGACACCACGCTTGCCAGAGCGTCATCGCGACGAAGGGCCTGCGGGTCAAAGCTCAAATCGCCAGCATCTGCACAGAAAACCCACACATAGATAAAATCTCTATCGCCACCGGCAAAACTCTAGATGCAGAGAAGAACAACAATAAAATATCTACCAGCAAAGGTACCTGAGAGAGCCTTGGCGACTGAGAACAGTTGCTCTTCGAACAACTTTTCCCTGGCCGCAAAGGAGGCATGCAGATCCTCTTCGCGCTTCTGTGCATCATCACGAGCCGCGATTGCCTCGTCGCGCCCCTTCACAGCTGCGACTAATGTCTTTTCCAAGGTGGCGACGTTGCGCAGTAAAGCGTTATGCTCAGCTACATGGCAACCAAAAGTTCACTATCAGTCGACTATAGAAAAAAAGGAGGAGACGAAAAAGAGTAAGTGTAGAACGCTCACTTTCGACCACGCGGTTACGCGTTTCCAGCATTGCATGCTGGCGACCAATCGCCATCACCTGCTCCGCCACTTGCGTTTCTGCCTTCACAAGGAGCGGTCGCACAAACAAGGAATCAGAGAGGGCAACAGAGAACATCGACTGCCACACTAAAAGAAGGAAAGATATACTTACATGGTCCTCCAGCGACTCCATAGAAGTTTGCTGAACGGTCATCCGAGCAACCATTCGATGTTCCCCTACGTGAGGAGAGCTCGAAGAATTGTGCCCGGAGTGGGCCGCCGCCGGAGGGGAAGGAGCACGCTCGACCTCTACCTTGGCCCTTGAGGTCGCGACTCCCGATTCTTTCAAAAACTCGACGTCGCCAGAAGATGACGACGCCTCTTGACTACAAGACCAAATCCACATTGAGAAATGGCAAACTCTAGGGCAAAGTCAACAAGAAGAAAACATAAAAGAATGAATGACCTAGGAAACTTACCAGTCAAACTTGTCAAGATCAAACATGGCCGCTGCCGACTCCGACGAAGACTCCTTGGGCAATCGCATGTTCTTGCGAGAAGACGGTGCCACAGCCCTCACAGGAACGGCTGGAATTGGCGACTCCGCGCCAACAGCCGTGCCTCCTGGAGTCGAAGGAGTCGACGCGTCGGAATCCTCGTTACGCAAACGCTTACGAGTATCCGGGCTCTCGGACTCGGAGGCTTCCTCTTCCACATCAGAAGGGACAGTCGACTCAGACTCGTCCTCTTCCAAAGCTTCGCGAGGAATAATCCCCTCAGGAAGAGGAGGCATACAAGGCGACACCGCCCAATCCTGCATACAAACAGTGAAAATCAGCAAACAGAAAAAGTAAGCAAACAGAAAAGCAATCACGAAAATAAGCTACTGCGTAGCACAACTATACCTCGGGAGGAGGATTCGAAGCATCAAAAGGAGGAACAACTGGTTCACTTGGAAGCACATCCTTGACAGTGTACTTCGTGACTATTCGAATCCTCTTATCCACCTCACTCGCGGACATCCCATCGGCAGACACGCGAGTGGCATCATCAGCGTCACGCCATTGAAACATGGGATGGACTCTGGCTTGGAGAGGCTGGACGCGACGGCGCAACCAAGTCCTGATAAGGGCGCAGCCTCCCTCTTCTGCGCCTATGCGACTCTCGAGGTCGAATACGCGTTGATACAACATGTCCGTCTCCGCAAGTTCGCCAGGCATTACTACGTTCTTCCAAGAACGCATCTTCTTGCAGGGAGTCACCGGATCGAAGAGCGTGAGTCCAAAGTGCTCATCTTTGGCCTTCTGATCACGGACATAGAACCATTTGTCCCTCCATCCCTGGACGGACTTGGTAAGCTTGATGTCTATGTAGGTGGCGGATGGGTCGACATGGATTCCGCAACCACCTACTTCATAAACTAAAGAGCCAGATGCGGACTGACGCTTCAATTTAAACAAGCGCTTGAAAAGACCAAAGTGTGGCTCGATTCCGAGCCAGCACTCGCAAAGGGTGATGAAGCAGGTGATGTGGAGAATCGAATTTGGGGACAGCTGATGAAGCTGGAGCCCGTAGAAGCAAAGAAGACCCCTAAGAAAGGGGTGGAGAGGCAAGAAGAGACCGCGAATGACGAATGCGAGAAACATCACTCGAAAGCCAGCGGGAGGAGCAGGAATGGTCTCACCGCCGGGGACGCGCGCATCAGCGATGGCCGCAGAGATAACTCCATTCTGGCGAAGAAGACGGAGATCCGACGCATTGATAATGGAGGGGCGCCATGCACCATTGGTCACGCGAGTGCCCGCGACCTTCTTCTTCACGCCGGCAGCGGCACTGGTGCCCGCAGCAGTGGAGCCACCCTTCTTCTTCGTCGCGGTGACGGTGGCCGCGGAATCAGCGGCAGCACCTCCTTTCTTTTTCCCCATTGCGCGGCGGCGATGAGAGCGCAGAAAGTAGCTTGGAAACGAGCGAAGGTGGTCCAGCGCTATGGAGGAGATGAGCGCAGGGAAAAGCAGTAGAACAGCAGCAATGGCGATGGCAACAAGGAAGAAAGAGCGCAGATGGAAAATTACCGCCGCAGCGCCGCTACTTAACCCCTAGGAGATGCAATCCAACGGCTGACAAAAACCCTACTAGACGCGTGGCACGCATCGCGTTGGACACGTGGAGAAGAGAAAGCGCGAACCGTCCCCCCACTTCTACCATTACGCGCGGAAATCGAGGAGGCGCAGTTAAAAACAAGATTACGCACGCCTAGTCAAATCAAAATCAGAAAGTGGGACCCATCGCTCGTCATGTCCTGTCAAACTCGCTCACGCGGGCAACTGAGGTCATACAAGCATCATCACTGACGTCATCAAGGCTACACAGTGGAAAAATTCGGCTACTTTAGTCCTTGCTGGAGTCTTCGACTCCACCAAGCACTCGGGGGCTACTCCCATAGGGAGCGCTGGCCGCGCACCCTATATTTTTTTTTCTTTTCTTGTTACAGGAATGAGGATAATCACAATCAAACCCAACCACTCGAAACAAGATTCGATTACGAACATGGGTTACTCCCATAGGGAGCGCCGGAAATAATTTCGACTGAAACAAGCAAGCAAAAGACGACAGCAGTCGCAAAAGTGTTTTAGTACCTGTCTGAGTCTTCGACTGAAACATGGAAGCAAAAGATGACAGCAGTCGCAAAAGTTCTTTAGTCCCTGCCCGAGTCTTCGGCTCAACCAGACACTCGGGGGCTACTCCTATAGGGAGCGCTGGTCGCACACCCTATGATTATTTGCACAAAAACTGTGTGTTGATAACATCCGCACTCGCAACCCTTGGTGACACCGCCTCACAAATTTTTCCTACAAAGAGACTACGTCTCCTGTGACACCCGAATTGTCTTCGCGATGATAAAATTCGGATGCCGCGCTTACGGCGCGAAGGTAAGACCTGAATAAGGCCTGGCAACGTATTTAACTGCGCACTACCAGAAATGTATCCGTGCCTACAGGCATGATGAACATGCCTTGACGTACGCGTCGAGTGCTCACACCCATATAACTGGAATTCGACTCCTGTAAGACCTCCGCGGCCTGAGTCGAATTACGCCAGCACTTTTCCGGATTCGAATCCAAGGACTCGAATTTGAGTAGATTGCGTTGTTTCACCCTAAGGTGGTTAACTGATATCGATACTTCGGTTATATCAGGCACGTATATCAACAATCCCTATGACATAAATGAAAGCAATCGAAATATACTCATTTAGGCACTCGAAGGCTTCAAAAAGTTCCAAGTCGAATCTGCGATTCCACTGGACACTCGGGGGCTACTGACATGGGTATACCCTATAGGTACTCGAACTTGGTATATACGGTCCAAATACATACAGACCCATGGTGTCGCCAAGTCCCGGATAGAGGGACTCGAGTAACCTACGGACTCTCGGTTGCTTGAAGAACAAGAAAAAGCTAAAGATAGAAAGATTAAAGGGAAAAACCCTAACTTGTAACCGACTCGACCTGCTACCCGGGACCTAGCCTATCTATATAAATGCTAGGAGGGGCGGCGAGGAGGACACACGCAACCCTAGTTTTCACAACCTTCGCCAGATTATATCTGCGCACCATTGTAACTTTCGACTCCCTCAATAATTCCACGAGCAGACAAGCAGGAGTAGGGACCTCTACGAGGCCTGAACCTGGGTAAATCCTTTGTCCCCTGTGTGCTTGTTTGCTAGCCGATAGATGTCTCCAGCGCTCCCTCCTTCTCCAAAATCCAAGTCCATAACAATAGGCATTGACGAGTTAAACCCTCATCAGTAGGAAAAATAGAAAAAACATTAAATTAATAGTAGAAAATTAGAAAAAATAAAAAATGAAGATTCATATAAATTTCAGCAGATCTAGTCAAGAAACATACAAGTTTCACTGCCGGGTGAAACTTAGATTGTTTCCAACTTTCCGAAGAGGCTAAAGTGTAAATGTGTGACGGTTGTTAACTTGCGGACTTCGCACGAATATCCAATAATCGTAGGGTATTTGTGATATCGGAAGACCAACACCCTTGCGGTGAATCCGTTCTCTGCATGTGGGCTGTTCCGTGGCCCCATGATAGACGGCAGTTTACTGTTCGACAGCAATACACCATCACTCACCAGCTAAGCAAAAGCGACAGTACAACATGTTACATTACATCCCGGCGAAGCGGCTGAGCACGTCCTCGCCGTTGCCGGCGGCGTGCTTGAACCTAAGGTAGTCCACGTACGCGAACGGCCTGAACCGGCAGGGCGCGTCCGCGGTGACCAGCTCCGGCGGCGCATCGACGACGTGGTTCTTGCCCGGCTGCAGGAACACGCCGCAGGACAGCCGGTCCTCCCACCCGCCGACGGCCACTCTGTGCAACGGCGCGCGCACCCTCCCGTTGCTCCAAGCCTGCAGCTACCACGTCAGCTCCAAACTGATCAGAACTGCAATCTGACTGAAGTGCTTGGCAGTAGCGCTGGTAAACTACTGACCACAAGTGCCTGTCCAGCGACGACGAGGACGGAGCCTGCAGGTCGAACTCTGGTCCATTCGCTGCCGTTCCTCGTTCTCAGCTCCAAGCCGTCGACGTTGTTCTGGAACAGGAGGGTCAGGTAGCTCCCGTCGACGTGGGCGGCGAGGCCGACAGCCGGCTGCTCGTGCTCGTCCGGCGGCGACGTCCCGAGGGAGCCCTTGCAGTACTTGAGCATGCGGAAGTTTGCATCCGTGGTACCGACGATCTCGTCGGAGCGGTGACCGACGCCGTAGCTGTCGATGACCATGGCGAGGATCACTCGGGCCAGCCTCGTCATCTCGCCGGCCGTCGACGTCAGCGTCTCCCTGGATGGCGACCCAGAAAATATGATTACCACTTACGAGCCGTAGGATCACATTAAAAAACTACCATGTATCCGACACGACGAGGAGCTGACAGGAAGGGGTCGTTGCCGTTCGGCCACGCGCGCGCGACGAACGCGCGAGCCTCCTCGTCGCCGCCGCCGTTGAGCACCGTGAACGCCTCGTGCCGACACGCGGCGGAGTCTCGCCTCTCCATGTAGGGCAGGACCACCCCGAACGCCTTGTACGGGCTGTCCGCGTCGCCGATTCGGCGCTTCGTCCCAACCGGGAGCGCGAACAGCTCCGCCATCGCCACCAGCATGCGCTCCCGCTGCTCCGGCTGCACGCGGCGGGGGCACCCGACGGCGACGCACCCATGCGCCTCCAGCGCGCCGCGCACTAGGCCGGCGCGCCGCAGCCACTCCGGCGTGCCACGGACCAACGTGCTCGCGTCGTCCCCGTCGAGGTCAACACGCGGAGGGATCAGAAGAGCCGGCGCCGGCAGCGAGGTAGCCATGCTTGCTCTCTCTGGCCTATGGAGACACCCGATGGTCGTGACTCGTGAGCGCGCGGTGGCGAACTCGAGTAGACAATGACTGATGGCTCAGCCGAGCTGCTGGTTGGGTTGGTTGCAATTTTCACAAACCAATTCAACTCCATCCACGATACTACTAATTCGTCATGGCATCTGGACATTTTTTTTATGGTCGAAATCGCTGGACCATCACAACCAGGACCTGTTGAAACAGGTGCACGCACGCATCATCATGCTCATGCTTGAAAAGTTCCTCTCGAGCTCAAAAAAGACAAGTCCCTCTCGACTCTGCGCGAGCGCTCAAACTTCCCGTTTTGTGATAGGAACATCGCTCTAATTGTCCTTGACAATGGCCTTTCGGTGATCTTTGTTTGTGCGCTTCCAGTCGATGACGTCGACGTGTGATGAGCGGCGTATGCGTCTCAAAATGTTGCAGATCTCCACCGTGACAGGATCCACCGCGCACGGAAGGATAGATTGTGACTCGCAACGAAAGCTTCGCACTAACCCCTTTTTTAGCGTCTGTTAGCCACAAATTGCTAAATGTTACTGGCAAAAGCCATGACAACACCAAGCCAGTAGAAGCTAACCTCGAAGATTAAAGAATAGTATTACTACCTCTGTTTGGGATTATTAGTCCTAAGAGTTTTTCTATATTGTTTGAGATTATAAAGGCTATCTCATTTATTAGCTTCTCTCGTTTATACATGTTCTCTTTTTTCTCTCACTTTTCTCATGCATGTAAAACTATTGGTGCATGCATATATTAATGAAAGAGAGTTATTGAGTGTCTTGGTATTAGTAACTTGCCATTAGGACTAATAATCCCAAACAGAGATAGTACTATCTAGGGACACGTGTCTTACTTTTCATGCCGCCTCGTAACCAAGCAAAAGCTACATGTACAACACCCTTGCATGCATCGAAGCCATGCAAGATGCATTGGTGAAATTTAAAATGTATTATCTCTTGAATTGTACATCAAATTCAGGATCCATATTAATGATTGATCGCTCGCGGCAAAATCTTCAAAACTAGGTACAGTACAACGTTGCTATGTTTGAACAACTTCTTTATCCACACTGTTCTTATCCACTAGGCTTGGAAACATTGCCATCCTGATAAGCGTGTACTACTAACATGCTAACATGGTAGCCATAGCATAATAATATGGTGACTACTGTGTCGAAAAAAGTTCATCAAAATATAACAAGATGGGATCTAGTTTTGAATCCCTTGTCGAGAGAAACTCAACAGCGAAAATGTATGGTCAATCAGATCAACGGTTTGCAATATAGATCAATTTGAATTTTTGGATTTAGTCATTAATGTTGATGACATCAACGATGAGGTGGCCAGTTTCCTAATACATGCCGTGCGCCCCCCCCCCCCCCTTTCTAGAGTGCAGCGATCCCACCCGGGGGTTCGTGTGCCCGGCTTATCACTGCCATTGGATTTGGGCAAAAACTCAGCTGCGGGCAAATTTGTATGTTAGTCCATAAAAAATTTCAGAACTAGTCAGTAGTCCACTCATCCGTAGTACCTGACCCTGTCTTCACATCTAGCGCCCTGCTCGAGCGCACGCACGTACTGCTTTCTTGCCTTCGTCCTCCTCGCACGGTGAACTAAAAAAAATCAATACAGTTTTTAAAAAAGTTGAGCATGTTTACTATGAGGGAAACATAAAATAAAGTCTTCGAAACCTTAAAAATTGGGGTTGAATCATTCTGAATCTAATATGAATCTTGTATGTATCAAGATTCTTATTTTCTATATCTTATTTATTTATTTATTTCTTCTATCATCGAAATTATGATGGATCGTGTATGGATTTACTGTCAAACTATGGTGAAACATGTATATAAATTGTATGAATATTCTGTGAAAAAATTATAACTATATCTTGTATGAATCTGCTCACAGATTCAACGTGATTTCAATTCTTTGATGGAATCTCATATGGATCTATATTTATTCCTTGTATGAATCCGTGATAAAACTAGAAGTTAATACTCTTGTGCATTAATAAAGAAGTATTACTAATTAGTGCATTTTCTAAATCTCATGTACATATGCGGATACATTTGTTTTGCAATCTGCTAATTGTTGTAGGCAAAAAAGCATCCGAAATAATTTTTTCTAAAAATAATGCGAATGCCACTAAAAAATTATATCAATGTCTTGTATGAATATGCTCAGATTCAATGTAGTTTCAATTCTTGATGGAATCTCACATGAATCTAAATATTTTCCTTGTATGAATCTGTGATAAAACTAGATATTAATACTCTTGTGCATTAAGAAAGATGTATTTCTAATTGGTGCATTTTCCAAATCTCATGAAACATTTTTTTTAGAATCTGCTAATAGTTGTAGGCAAAAAGCCTTCGAAATAAATTATTCTAAAAATAATGCTAATGCCACAAAAAATCTTGTTTACGACTAATGTGCATAGAAATTTGTAATTATTGTGAAGTAAAAGTGGTACTCTCGACTTAGATTTGTCTAGATTCGAATGTATCTAGCACTAAAACATGTCTAGATACATCCGAATCTACACAAATCCGAGTCAATTAATTTAAGTCGGAGGAAGTAAATATATAAAGGAAAGTTAAAAGTTGCGTGTTGAAAATAGAAGGAACCTCCCATTGAAAAATGATTTTAGTGGAGGTACCTTTTTGCAAATAGCAGGGACCTAGGAGCTGTGCACGCACGAATCTGGAACACTCGTCCAACGATCGTGATAAACCCGGCACACGTAACCCCAGGTGGTATTGCTTTTTCGCCCTTTCTATCGGAAACCACCATATTGGAAGACAACGGATGGCATGTCTTCTCAATAGATTAACCTAATTAAATGATACACACCTAGTACTCAATTAAAGGATACACACCTAGTACGCAATATTAATCGTTCTAGTAAAAGGAACCTATTTTGGTTTATTCCTAATTTGTTTCACCTTCAACAATTAATCTCCTTAGTTTAGTTTAGGCATATTATGTTTAGTATGGTCTTCATGGAAATGTCTTATTGGTTGAGATGGTGGCATACGAAACAAAGGCCAATTGATTAGTCTAATTCTTGTTGTTGGCCTTCAATAGTCCATGAAAACGCTGGTTCTCTTGGTGTGTGCTTTTGTCCTTCTTCTTGACAGTTTGGTGATAGAGTAGATGTTGGAAAGTTTGTCTTATGAGGATTGTGTCAGAGAGACACCACTATGTGTCTGCCTACTTAGGGTCCCTCTTAAGTACTCATACGATTTTCAAACCTATGAGGTTAATCTCAAAAAAATGTTTCGTGATATTCAAAACTTAAGTGCAAATCTTACTGTTATAGCCAGTATTTTTCAAAAAGATTGTTTCATGATATGCAAAGTTACGTGTAAATGTTTACTATTATATCCTCTATTCTTTTTCCTGTCAAACTACCACCACATCGTATCAGGTAACATATGCATAATTGAACTGAATTCAGATCTCTTATTGCTCGGCTTTTTAATATGTATTGAGCAACTTTAGAGTTTTTATTTTAGATGATCGATGTGTACTAATTTTTAAATCACCGATTAATTAACTTTGGAGTCGATATCTTCATAGGACTCTATTTGCATCCGTTAGAAAAAATACCCTAATAAATATCGATCTGCTTTGTTAAAAAATATGGCGCTGCCTACAACGTGGCGGCAAACTTAAAATACGATATACATGGTAAATCGATACATTCTAGTAGCTATATAACCGTGCGTACTTTATGTCCAGGTAAAAAAACATGAGGTCCATGGACTGTTTCAATAAAAAAACTAACACGATTGAGTGTCGTGGTGGTGTTACGGCAGATAACATGGATAGACTAAAGATAGGACCAATATGCACTACAGGAATTCAGGAAGGGATAGTGTAGTGATTCCACACACAGAAGTTTTGTATTCTCAAAGTTCACTAAGTTTATAGATGCTCCTTGAACTGTATTGGAGAGAGGAGGAAGAAGAAGCTCTCTTACTCTCACCACAACCAATCTCCCAATAAACCAACTACTCACCCGCGATCCAGCCAGCCCCAACTATAGAGGCCCTAGCGCCCCTTATAAAGGGGAGGCTAGGTCACTAGTTAGGACATACGTGGAGGCATATTCCTCTTTCCAAAATAGCAAACTGATCGGGTCACCTTTTGCCATCGTAAGCCATGCAGAGGCTACGTAGGCCTCTGCGGCGCCGATCACATTTTGACCAGCGAGATACCTTCCTTCTCTTGCAAGCCTGGTATAACCTGGCTCCGTGGGTACCTGCATACAAGTTACAAATAGCCCGCCGGCATACGACATACGTCGACCGGGACACAGTCAGGTGGACATCCTCCGGTCCGGGTTACTCCGTAAGTCGGCCTGCCTTGAGGTGACCCGGCCAGCTTTCGCTTTGACCTTGCCATACCTCGGCTAACTCGGCCTCTATACCCCGGCTGACCCTACCCGGGGGTATCCCCCAACATCAGTCCTCGAAGCTGGTGCGGTCTTAGCAATTTTAGCTGCTAAGGCCACGACAAGTTCAATCTTATTGAGCTTTTCGCTCCCCTTTCCGAGTTACCTTATAGCTCGGAATTTGTGGCCTAGTTTTCTCTTGGCACATTCCGAGTTTTCACTCGTTGGCCGGGTCACCCTACAGTTTTCCGTGTTATTCTTCCTTCTCTCATATACTTCTCACGTCATACGTGAAGGGTAATCATCACCTTGCCTCATTTTAAGGGCCTGCGCCCATTACTGCACTTATTGTCAGGGGTTACTGCTGCAAACGTCGCGCCGCAGCTGCCTCCTCGTTAACTGCATCACCACGTAGCGTCACGGGATCCCCTATTTCCTGTGGCCCTTCCTATGGCTTGCCTCTGATTGGCTGATCCGGCAGATACACGGCCACACCGTGTGGCCTCAGGGCACTGCTCAATCCCACTATCCACCGCTAGGGCGTGGTTAAATAGGGGAGGGGGCGTGCCCTTTGGCTGTTTTTCTCCTACTCGTGCTCCTCTGCCTTTCTGCTTCTTCTTCCTCCTTGCGACAGCGCCGCCGCCGCCGCTTCTGCTCTGCAGCGCCGCCGCCGCATCTCACTTTCGCGTTTCCTTGCTACCTCTCCCATGTTGTCTCATCGCCACGGGGCCGCGCCAGTCTAAATCACTGCCTCCCACGTCTGAATGGGCCGGTGAGGACAGTGACTTGGAGATGACAGAGGAGGAGCTCGCTGTCGTCGAGGAAGAAGAGATGGAGGAGGAGGGCGAAACTCTGGAGCGTGGTGCCTGGGACGGTTCTTGGGTGTGCCAGGATGATCTTGATTGGCTCTACCACACTCGCCGCATCCCCGAAGGCGTGATTTCTCGCATTGCCTCCGAGGAGCTCGCTCCCTCACCCAATCCGGGTGAGCGTCTTCCTCTCTCACTTCCAGCGCGGCTTCGGCCTGCCAGTGAGTGACTTCTTCCATGATTTTGTCAATATCTATGAACTCCAACCTCACCATCTTCCGGCGAATGCCATTACATCCCTCTCCTCCTTCGCATCCGCCGTAGAAGGATACCTCGGCTTTTGGCCCACCAAAGAGCTTTGGATCCGGTTCTTCGGTCCGCGGAGGAATGTGGTTCCGAATAAGGAGCGTGCCCCGGAGGACAAGCACCTGACCCAATGTGGTGCCGCCTCCATCTCTCCCCGGAAACAGTCTGTCTTCCCCCGAGTCACGGGGCTTGAATCTTGCAAGGGTTGGGCCCAGACCTTCTTTTATGTGAGGAATGGCTCAGATGAGGATCTGATCCGACTGCGCCCCTTTGCGATGGGTCCTCCTAATCTGGCTCTGTGGGACCGGGTTCTGAAGAAACCAACTGCCTTGGCGAATCAGGTTAATAAGCGGTTCTAGGAACTGAAGGATCTGGGGCTGCGCAACGAGGATGTGATGATCACATTTGTCCATAGCCGGATTTCCCCCTATAGAAGCGCACACACAAACTCTGCTATATGAGCTAGCGACTTGACCCCAACCGGATCTCCTCCTTCGAGTTGAACAACATTGAGATCTTCCGTCGGGTCAAGGCCCTCTTCACGATTAATAAGGACTTCTCCGCTGACTGGGAGTGGGGGTTGGAGCATTACTGCCGGGACAAGCCTCCTCCTGCGGTAAATCTCATTACCCAATTCTTCTCCGAGTTATATCCTATGTCGGAGCATGCAGTTTATTTGATCCCTTTGCATTTTCCTTTTAGTTGTTTCTTCAGCAGACCCTTAAAGATGGCACTGAGCCTTCCCTGAAATGGGGGAAGGATCGACTTGTCTCAGACGAGGAGCCGGATCAGGAAATGTTTTTGCCTACCCCGGACGCAACCAAGCGACCCTCTGGTAACTTCTTTTCCTTAAGGAATTGGCCTGACGATGAGGATGATTCCGACATTGAGGTGGTGGAGGTATTTGACCTGGTGCCCATTTCTTACGCATTTCCGGCTTCAGCTAACCCGTCTGGGTAGATCCATGAAGATCCCCCTCTCGCTTCGAGTGAGCCGGCCCCAGCCGCGTCTAAGAAACGGGCTGCCACTTTCGCTGCTTCTTCCGGGCCTCCCAAGACAACCAAAAGGCGGAAGAAGTCCGCTGACAAGGTCGCTAGCAAACCTCCGACCAAGGCCATAGTTCGGAGAGCTCGGAAGCCCAAGGAGCCTCCGACCTCCGATGAGTGAGTTTCTTTTTTCCTTGTACCATTTTCCGTTTCAAGTTTCTTTGCCTTCACGCCTCTCTCTCTCTGTTATATAATTTGTTATTTGTTGTTTACTTTGACAGGGCTGCCGTGGAGGTTCCCCATAGCGGCTCCAGCATCGCTTCATCCTTATGGCGTACCCCATCTCCCCCTCGCGACGATGACACGTGCCCACTGAGCCCAATTCAGGAAGGCTCGGTGGCTACACAGGATCTTTGTCCACCTCGTCTAGAGGAGGGCAACCTCGGAGCAGGGGGAAGTGGCACGGCCGAGGTAGCGGATGCTCCCAGCTCTTTATCGGCTCAGCCGCAACCCGTCACTTCCGAGGTACCAACAGCAGCAACACCACCGTTAACATCAGCAACAGTACAAGCATCAGCACCAATACCACCAGCAGCACCAGCAGCAACACAAGCACCAGCGCCAGCAACAACTCCTTCTGCCTCGTCCGAGTCTTCCAAGACTCGGCGAGATGACCCCACTAGCACCAAGGCTGCACCCAAGTCCAAATCTGTAGCTCAAGCCTCAGTCTCCCAATAGCAACCCAAGGCTAAGAAAGGTTCTGGTGCCACCAAGGCAACATCCATCGAGGCTGGACAATGACTTCGCATCCATGTCCGAAGAGAGATGCCTCCTCCGTCGACTAGCGACAAGCAACTTACCTGCATCTTGACACGTCCATTTTGCATCACTATTCTATGTCTTAATTCACTATTATTCATTGATATATTTCGTATTGAGAGGTGATACTTATGTTATTTCATCTATTTTTGCATGGTTGATGACTTTTGGAGCATGGACCGCAATGTGGATTCGATGGAAAAGGTGCTGTTTGGAGGCAAAATTCGCGAAGATCAGAAAATCCAGGAAAATATATGGAAAATCCTATTTTTCTAGAAGACTAAGGATGCCATAAGACGTAGTGGAGAAGGGCCACAGGGGGCCCACACCACCCCATGGCGCGGGCAGGCCTAGGCCACGCCAGGAGGTGGTGTGGCCACCCTGGCCTACTCCAGCCTCTCCCCTCTGGCGTATATCAACCTCCCGAAAACCTAAGACTCAGGGAGCGACCACAGAAAGATTTCGCCGCCTCTGCGGGGCGGAAAACACCGAGAGAGAAAGATCTCTCTGGCAGACAGATTTTTGCCAGGGGAATTCCTTCCCAGAGAGGGGAGATCGTCGCCATCAACACCACCATCAAGTTGGACTTCATCAGGATCGTCATCATCATCGCCATCAGCACCCTCATCACCATCTCCATATTGCTGTAACAATTGAGTTGGATCTTGCATTAGTTCATAGGGGAAACTTTCCTGGTGTTGATTACTCTTTGTAGTTGATGCTATTGAGTGAACCATTGAATTATTGTTTATGTTCAGATTGTTATACATCATTATTCCATCTCTGATCATGATCCATATGATGTCTTGTGAGTAGTTCGTTTTGTTCTTGAGGACATGGGAGAAGTCTTGTTGTTAGTAGTGGAGTTGTGTTGAGGAAGATTCAATAGATTGTTATTTAAGTTGTGGTGTACTTCTTCTAGTGGTGTCATGTGAACGTCGACTACATGACACTTCACTTATATGGTCTTAGGGGAATGCATTGTATATTTGGCTACTAATCGTAGGGGTTGCCGGAGTGACAGAAACCTGAACCCCCGTTAGGAAACCATTGCACAAGGGACGTAAGGGTCTTAGAGTTTAAAGATGTGGTTAGGTTTCTACCTTAATTACTTTCTTGTACTTACGGATGTTTGCAAGGGGTATAATCACAAGTATGTATTAGTCTTGGATGGGGCGGTACATTAGCACAGGTTCACCCACACAACACTTAGCAAGCTAGAGAAGATAAATCAACTATATGAAGCGAAAGCACTTGATAGTCTTCCTATGTGTCCTCGAGAATGTTTGGTCATTTTAAGTAATACAACCGGCTTGTCCTTTGCTGCATAAAGGATTGGGCCACTTGCTGCATTTATTCCTACTGTCTTTTATTTACTCGTACTTTGTTTACTTGCTATATCAAAAAACCCTAAAAATCCGTTTGCTAAGTATTTGCAGAGAATTCCTAATCCATACCACTAGCCAGCACCTTCCGCTCCTCGTTGGGTTCGACACTCTTACTTATCGAAAATATTGCGATACACCCCCTATACTTGTGGGTCATCAAGACTATTTTCTGGCGCCGTTGCCGGGGAGTGAAGCACTATTGGAGAGTGGAACTGGTAAAGGAAACTTCTACTGTGAGTATTGTTTACTTCTGTTAGTTGCTTTATTTTCGTTATGGATAATTAGCTGAGTTTCTTATTTGGTTTTGCTACTACCACTGCTAAGGTAGTAGATAAGCCACCACCTGCTGAGAATGATGTTTTCAAAATACCTACAAGAATTATTGATCGTGTTATGGATAACTACTATGTTGGGGATGGAACTGTCTATCCCGGTGATCATTTGCTCTTTATACACGAATTATGCGGGTTGTTCAAGTGTGCAGGTATTACTACTGATCAAGTTAAGAGGAAGTTATTCTCATTATCACTAAAAGGAAGAGCTGAGGAATGGTATAAGCTGCTGAAGAATGGTCAAGCTCTGGAATGGGAGGAAATAGTGCCTCTCTTTTATTCAAAGTTTTATCCTCCTAGTGAGATTCATAAAGATCGAAATCAAATATACAACTTTTGGCCTCTTGATGGAGAGAGTATAGCTCAAGCTTGGGGGAGATTGAAGTTACTAATTCTCAAATGTCCCATTCATGAGCTCCCCAACAATATTATTATCAATAACTTTTATGCAAGGCTCCCTCTACATGATAAGGATTTACTAGATGCTTCTTATGCTGTATCATTTACTCGCATGGAAGAAGAAGCTAAATGGGATCTTCTGGACCGTATTCAAGACAATGCTGAAGCTTGGGAGAATGACAAAGGTAGAAAGTCAGGTATAAATTATGATTATGAATGCATTGAATCTTTTATGGGAACTGATGACTTTCAAAATATTAGTTATATTTATGGTCTTGACTTGCAAGTTATTATGAATTTCTTTAGAGCTTTTGCTTCCTATATCGAAATTCCAAAAAGGGGATGGAACAAATACCATGCACCTTACAAAGATATTGTTGACTATGCTCCTATTGGAAGTGTTGAGTATTGCATTATTGACCCCATCTTACCTGGACCTTATATTGAGAAGATTCCCTTCCCCTAAAAGGTAAAGGACCACCCTATGATAACTAATGTAATCACCAAAAGTGAAAAAAGAACTGTAAAACCTGATGAACAAATAAACATTGAACCTGTGGTAGAAATTGTGAAAGACCTTGTCACTAAAAGCATATAAGATGGGCACGTAGTCTTTTGTGAGGATGCTTCTAATATTGTTTCACATCCCAATAGAACTAAAAAGGCTAGTGTTCCTGTGCTTTCTGTTAGAATTGGTGATCATTGCTATTATGGTTTATGTGATATTGGTGCAAGTTCCAGTGCTATTCCTTATGAGCTTTACAGAGAAATTATGCATGAAATCAGTCGTTGCGAGTTGGAAGAGATTGATGTGGTTATTCACCTTGCTAATAGAGAGACCATCTCTCCAATTGGTATTGTACGAGATGTGGAAGTTCTTTGTGGTAAGATTAAGTACCCTGCTGATTTTCTAGTACTTGGTTCGGCTGCTAGTAAAACCTACCCTATCATTTTTGGTAGACCTTTCTTGAGTACTTGTGGAGCTATTATTGATTGCAAGAGGGAGAAAATCTTGACTAAGTTTGATGGGGAATCTTATGAGTTTAATTTTTCAAAATTTGCTAAAGAACCTTGCGAAGAGGAAACCCATAATGAGGATTTTAGGGTTGAACAACTTGCTTCTATTTATCTTGCTCCTAACAATGCTTTGCAGCAATATATGGAAGATCATGAAAGTGAAATCTTCATGAAAGAAAGGAATGAGATTGACAGGATTCTCTGTGACCAACCTATGATGCTTAAGCATGACTTGCCTGTAGAAGACTTGGGTACCACGATGCCAGCTAAAAAGGATCCGGTTTTTGATCTAAAACCTCTCCCTGATGATCTTAAATATGCTTATATTGATGATAGAAAGATATATCCCGTTATTATTAGCGCTAAACTTTTAGGGAAGGAAGAAGAAAGGTTATTGGAGGTTTTGAGGAAACATCGAGGAGCTATGGGCTATACTCTAGATGATTTGAAAGGGATTTCACCTACTATATGTCAGCATTCTATCAACATAGAACCGGATCAAGCGGTGGTGGAGCATCAACGACGTTTAAATCCTAGGATGAAGGAAGTGGTAAGGAATGAGGTATTGAAACTCGATGCTGGTATTATTTACCCTATTGCTGATAGTGAATGGGTTAGTCCTGTTCATTGTGTTCCTAAAAAGGGAGGTATTACCGTTGTCCCTAATGATAATGATGATCTTATTCCTCAAAGAATAGTGGTAGGCTATAGGATGTTTATCAATTTTAGGAAAGTCAATAAAGTTACTAAGAAAGATCACTACCTGCTTCCTTTTATTGATCAAATGTTGGAAAGGTTGTCTAAAAAGACCCATTTTTGTTTTCTTGATGGTTATTCTGGTTTCTCTCAAATTGCTGTTAAACAACAAGATCAAGAAAAAACTACTTTTACTTGCCCTTATGGAACTTATGCTTATAGACGTATGCCTTTTGGTTTATGTAATGCTCATGCTACTTTCCAAAGGTGCATGTCTGCTATCTTTCATGGTTTTTGTGAGGAAATTGTAGAAGTGTTCATGGATGACTTTTCTGTCTATGGAACTTCTTTTGATAATTGTCTACACAACCTTGATAAAGTTTTGCAGAGATATGAGGAAACTAATCTTGTTATTAATTGGGAGAAATGCCACTTCATGGTTAATGAAGGGATTGTTCTTGGGCATAAGGTTTCTAAAAGAGGGATAGAAGTTGATAGAGCTAAGGTTGAGGCAATTGAGAAAATGCCATGTCCAAGAGACATCAAAGGTATTCGTAGTATCCTTGGTCATGCTGGTTTCTATAGGAGGTTTATTAAAGACTTCTCTAGGATATCAAAACCTCTCACTAATCTTCTTCAAAAAGATGCACCCTTCGTTTTTGATGATGATTGTAGGGAAGCTTTTGAAACTCTTAAGAAGGCTTTAACTACAGACCCTATTGTTTAACCACCTGATTGGAGTTTACCCTTTGAAATAATGTGTGATGCTAGTGATTTTGCTGTAGGGGGTGTCCTTGGGCAACGTATTGATAAAAAGTTAAATGTTATCCATTATGCTAGTAAGACCCTAGATGCTGCTCAAAGGAATTATGCCACTACTGAAAAGGAATTTCTAGCTGTTGTTTTTGCCTGTGATAAGTTTAGACCCTATATTGTGGACTCAAAACTAACCATTCACACTGATCATGCTGCTATTAAATATCTTATGACGAAGAAGGACGCTAAGACTAGGCTTATTAGATGGGTACTGCTTTTACAAGAGTTTGATCTACACATAGTAGATAGGAGGGGTGCTGAAAACCCTGTAGCTGATAATTTATCTCATTTGGAAAACATCTCTTTTGACCCTATGCCTGTTAATGATAGTTTCCCAAATGAACAGTTAGCCGCAGTAGGGGTGAGCTCGCGAGGAAGCCCTTGGTATGCTGATTATGCTAACTTTATTGTCTCCAAGTATTTGCCTCCAACTTTTATAGCTCAGCAAAGAAGAAAGTTCTTATATGATTTGAGGCATTATTTTTGGGATGACCCACACTTATACAAAGAAGGAGTTGATGGTATTATGCGAAGATGTGTTCCAGAATATGAACAAAAGGAGATATTGCGTAAATGTCATGGTAGTGCCTATGGAGAACATCATGCAGGAGATAGAACTGCACAAAAGGTACTACAATCAAGTTTCTACTGGCCTACCCGTTTTAAAGATGCAAGAAAATTTGTCCTATCTTGTGATGAATGTTAGCGTGTTGGTAATATTTCTAGATGCAATGAGATGCCTATGAACTACTATCTAGTTATTGAACCTTTTGGTTGTTGGGGATTTGACTTTATGGGTCCTTTCCCTCCTTCGAAAGGCTACACTCATATTCTTGTTGACGTTGATTATGTTACTAAGTGGGTAGAAGTTATTCCTACAAAGAGTGCTGACGGAGAGACTCTCTAAAAAAATGCTTAAGGATGTTATCTTTCCTAGGTTTGGGGTGCCTAGGTATCTCATGACTGATGGGGGTTCCCATTTCATTCATGGTGGTTTTAGGAAGACCCTTGCTAAATATGATGTTAATCATAGAATTGCTTCAGCTTATCACCCCCAAACTAGCGGGCAAGTAGAGTTATCAAATAGAGAAATTAAATCTATCTTGCAAAAGACTGTTAATAGGTCTAGGAAAGACTGGGCTAAGAAGTTGAATGATGCTTTATGGGCTTATAGAACTGCTTACAAAAATCCTATGGGAATGTCTCCTTATAAAATGGTTTATGGGAAAGCTTGTCACCTACCCTTAGAATTAGAACACAAAGCTTCTTTGGCAAGTTGAAAGAACTAAATAGAGATTGTAAGCTCGCTGGTGAGAAAAGATTATTTGACTTAAGTTCTTTAGATGAATGGAGGAGTGAAGCCTATGAGAATGCTAGGCTCTTTAAGGAAAAAGTTAAAAGATGGCATGATAAGCGAATACAAAAGACAGAATTTCATGTTGGTGAGAAAGTTCTATTGTATAGGTCTCGTCTCAGATTTTTTGCAGGTAAGCTACTATCAAAATGGGAAGGACCTTTCATCATTGAAGAAGTATACCGTTCAGGAGCAATAAAAATTTCTTCTCTAAAAGATAATACTACACAAGTAGTGAATGGACAGTGACTCAAACACTATATTGCTTGAGATTCTTACAATGAAGATGTTGATGCTTTTCAAGTTATAACTCCAGAGAAATTCATTGAGGACCAAATTCAAAGACCTGCAGAGTCTGTTTTCATTTAGGTAACAGTTCTGGTAAGAAAAGTTCCGCGAAAATACAATCCAACTATATTTTTGCAGTTTTCAGTCAATATGGAAAGTTATGAAGCGAAAGAGGGACGGAACCGGAGCCAGGGTGGCTCACACCACCCCATGGCGTGGGCCCACCCCTGGCCACGCCACCAGGTGGTGAGGCCACCTAGGACTCCGCCTCCGACTTGTTTTCTCCCAGTACCTTCCTTTTGATATGAAACTTCATAATATATAACCCCCCGGATCCCCCGAGGTTCGTATATCGTGTTTTTGTCGTGTTTTTGTTTCAATCTGTTTCTGCCAGGTAAAAATCTCAGATTTGTAGCCCCAATGTCTTCCACTGGATCAGTTGAGGGAGATTCCTTGGAAGATATCATCAACCCATACATGAGAGAATTGAAGATTCATCCCAAGGAGTTATTGCTCAAAGGTGGGGAGGTTCGGATTAAAGAGGTTCAAGGCCCTAAAGGTGAAGGAAGTCTAGAGGACATGATGGAAGCATTGGAACAAGAAGTCTTTAGGTACAAGAAGATGGCGGAGCGTGAAGTGGATATCATCCATAAGATTTGTTCCGAACTCATCACCGAGCACCAAAAGGAGACTGCTGAACTCAAAGATGAAGTCCTCTCACTCTGCCAAACAACCAACAAACTGCAAGCACAATTCTATGATGTTCAAAATCAAAACTGTGAGTATGAGGCTAGATTTAAACTCATAAGTGCTGCTGCAAGTTTCAGGATGTTGGAAACCACGATGTCCTTTGTTGATGGGAAGCCCTTATCTTGGAAGACGGACAAAGATGAGAGGATACCACCACCACCTAAGGAGTAAATCGTCATCAGGTTTGGCATCCCCATGGTTTGTTCCAAGCTTGGGGGAGTGCCGCGGTATCACATCACTATCTTCTATCTTTTTACCTTATTAGTAGAGTCATATCATGAATAGAGGAGTTATTATGTAGTATGGTTTGCATTATGGAAGTGTCCCCTCTCTCGTTAGATATGTATCCCTTGGTGTGAGTTGCCGTTATGGAATATTAATGAGAAGTTCTATCATTCACTCTTTTGCATAGCTTATATTAGTTTTCAATTCGTGGTTATATGATTGATCTTGTTGTTAGTATTGGTATCACTTTGGGATCATTGAGTTAATTTAGTTGGTTTTGGCAAACCTGGCTCGGTCAGTAGCAACACTATTTTTGAGAGTTGAATGAAAAAGATAGAAGTACTCTAAAGAAAAATAATTTCAACGTCTTTCTTTCTTGATTTGCTCATAAGTTTAGTATTCTCTAGTTAAGATCTTTTGTGCTTCCAAGGAAGATTGCATGTTTGTCTTTATCACTTGTATGTTTGTTTGTTTCCTTCAACTCTTGTATTTGCTACCCAGCCTTGCTAGCCAAAAACCTGTACTGAGAGGGAATTCTTCTCGTGCATCCACCTCCTTTAAACCAAAACCTTTGCCATTTGTGTCCACCATACCTACCTAGTAGCATTATTGCTATTCCAAGTAAATTCTTGTTTTATCTACCTCCCAAATTAAACTTGTTATGTGAAAATTAGTGATTAAAGCTCTCACGAACTTGATGGCACACTTTACTTTCTTGCACTTAATAAACTTGAACCATTGTGCTCACCTATTTTGCGTATATGCTTGCGATTTGTAAGTTGTGAATTAGCAGAACCATGCTGTCATGGGGAACGATTTCAACATTGCACTGGTACTTTGTACCAAGTTGATATCATGTTCTTTTGTCTATGGATGTCGTCGGTGTGAAATGAAAGGGGAGCTTGTAAGTCCATGGAGTTATGCATGTGTGTTAGAGAAACGCCTGGGCCGCTGGTCTAATCCATGCTGACATGGTGGAAACCTGCAGCATAGCCATAACGAGTATCTATGAAGCATTCTTCTTATAAAAAAAAGAGATAGAGATTGAAAAAAAAAGAAAAGAAAAGAAAAAGATATTATGAAAAGAGGAATCAGAGAAAAAAGTACCATATTCCCATGGTAAATAAGAAGATTGCTGAGATACTTGTTGTCTGCTTGCCTTGTCATTTTGATATGGGGATTCTTCCGTATCATCGTGCAAAGGGGTACCCATTGGTGGTTCTCAATGATACACATATGCTTACAATGACAAGAACTTACCGGTGACTAAACTTGAGTAGCATGAGGAGCGGCCCTCGTATTCAAGGGACATGAGATTCTCAACTTACAACTTGTCAATGCATATCCTCATATTTGATCACTTTAACCTTAATCACCTAAAGATGCCTATGATAGGGGCAATGAGAGTTGAAAGCTAGTAAGTATCATAATTTTTGGGAGCTCTTTATGAGACTTGCAATCCCTGCTTCCCTCTTTGAAGGGCCCTTTCTTTTACTTTGTATTTGAGTCAGTAAACCTACTTCCCCTCTATCTCAGCAAGTATTTTGAGTTGTTGTGTTTCATTCATTCATATGATGATTTATTCATTCATGTTTCTTATGTTCCTTGTTTTGCACATTGCTCTTATATTGATGTTTACTACTTTGAAAGCTTTCATTGAAAACCAGCTATTTGTGAACTCCAGCAAATTATCAACTATTCTTCGACCAAGAGCTAAGTTTGCCATTACCAATTATGATGCACTTTATGTATCTTTATTGTGTTTCCTTTACTCGTTACAAGTTGAGTTATATAATAGTGAGTTGTCTTCTATTATGATCTATGTATTGATGAATGTGATGCTTCTTGTCCGTATTATTTTATCGACTCTTCACTCCATAAACCTGAGGCCATGTTTATTGAGCTCAGTTTCACTTGGGGACAAGCGAAGTCTAAGCTTGGGGGGAGTTAATACGTCCATTTTGCATCACTATTATATGTCTTAATTCACTATTATCCATTGATATATTTTGTATTGAGAGGTGATACTTATGTTATTTCATCTATTTTTGCATGGTTGATGACTTTTGGAGCATGGACCGCTGTAGTCAGGATTCTGATGGAAAAGGTGCTGTTTGGAGGCAAAATTCGCGAAGATCAGAAAATCCGGAAAAATATACGGAAAATCCTATTTTTCCAGAAGACTAAGGATGCTGAAGAGGAGTGGAGATGGGCCAGGGGCCCACACCACCCCATGGCGAGGCAGGCCTAGGTCGCGCCAGGTGGTGTGGCTACCTGCCCACTCCCTCCTCCCGGCGTATATCAACCTCCCGAAACCCTAAGACTCGGGGAGCGACCATAGAAAGATTCCGCCGCCTCTGCAGGGCGGAAAACACCGAGAGATAAAGATCTCTCTGGTAGACAGATTTCTGCAGGGGAATTCCTTCCTGAAGAGGGGAGATCGTCGCCATCAACACCACCATCAAGCTGGACTTCATCGGGATCATCATCATCATCACCATCATCATCGCCATCAGCACCCTCATCACCATCTCCATATTGCTATAACAATTGAGTTGGATCTTGCATTAGTTGATAGGGGAAACTTTCCTGGTGTTGATTACTCTTTGTAGTTGATGCTATTGAGTGAACCATTGAATTATTGTTTATGTTCAGATTGTTATACATCATTATTCCATCTCTGATCATGATCCATATGATGTCTTGTGAGTAGTTCGTTTTGTTCTTAAGGACATGGGAGAAGTCTTGTTGTTAGTAGTGGAGTTGTGTTGAGGAAGATTCAATAGATTGTTATTTAAGTTGTGGTGTACTTCTTCTAGTGGTGTCATGTGAACGTCGACTACATGACACTTCACCTATATGGGCCTAGGGGAATGCATTGTGTATTTGGCTACTAATCATAGGGGTTGCCGGAGTGACAGAAACCTGAACCCCCGTTAGGAAACCATTGCACAAGGGACGTAAGGGTCTTAGAGTTTAAAGCTGTGGTTAGGTTTCTACCTTAATTACTTTCTTGTACTTACGGATGTTTGCAAGGGGTATAATCACAAGTATGTATTAGTCTTGGATGGGGCGGTACATTAGCACAGGTTCACCCACACAACACTTAGCAAGCTAGAGAAGATAAATCAACTATATGAAGCGAAAGCACTTGACAGTCTTCCCATGTGTCCTCGAGAACATTTGGTCATTTTAAGTAATACAACCGGCTTGTCCTTTGCTGCATAAAGGATTGGGCCACTTGCTGCATTTATTCCTACTGTCTTTTATTTACTCGTACTTTGTTTACTTGCTATATCAAAAAACCCTAAAAGTCCGTTTGCTAAGTATTTGCAGAGAATTCCTGCTCCATACCACTAGCCAGCATCTTCTGCTCCTCGTTGGGTTCGACACTCTTACTTATCGAAAATACTGCGATACACCCCCTATACTTGTGGGTCATCACATACCAGCCCTGCTGCCGCCCAAGTTGCGAGGAGGGAGGCCCACACCAAAGGCTTGGTTGCGCCTCACATGCTTAGTGGAGAGAGCTATCCTCCAGCTTTGATTGAATATGTCAACAATTGGAACAAAGCGGAGTTCGTCGATCCAAACGACGATCTCCTGGAGAAGTTTGGGCCCGCCGAATTTAGCGCACAAATGAACACAACAGCCAAGAGCCGGGTTACTCGGTCCGATGCTCCTTAGAGAACTAGCGTAGCTCCTTAGTAGCTTAGAATATGCACACACCTAGAGCCGGGTTAAGTTCCACTTGGCCCGGATTTTGTACACTTCGAATATGCACACACCTAGAGCCGGGTTAAGTTCCACTTGGCCCGGATTTTGTACACTTCGAATATGCACACACCTAGAGCCGGGTTAAGTTCCACTTGGCCCGGATTTTGTACACTTCGAATATGCACACACCTAGAGCCGGGTTAAGTTCCACTTGGCCCGGATTTTGTACACTTCGAATATGCACACACCTAGATCCGGGTTAAGTTCCACTTGGCCCGGATTTTGTACACTCCGAATATGCACACACCTAGAGTCGGGTTAAGTTCTACTTGGCCCGGATTTTGTACACTTCGAATATGCATATAGCTGAGCCAACCTTGATCTTTTCAGGTCACTACCAATCGTCGGACTACTGAGTTTCAGCGCCTCTTGGACTCACACAAGGTGCTGCGCTCGAAACATGCTGCTCTTCTTGCTGAATGCGAGAAAAAAGGTAAGTTTTCTCTTCGACCTCTCCCCATCTTTCTTTATCTTTTCCCACCAAACTAATCTGTCATTCGGATTGCACAGTCGGAGTGGAGGCCAAAAATACAATTATGAGAAAAAACTTGGCTGAGATAAAAGGTAATTCGCTTTGGTTACTCAATTTCCGTGCTCTCTCTCCTTTCTCCCGAGCTCAGCAGATATTCATACCTCAGCTCTGCCGGGTCAACAAACCGTTGCAGCATCCCTTGAAGATAGTGTGCCCGTGCCTAATATGTTGCTGCATTTTCTCGAACAAGCAGGGCAACATCAGGCCGAGGTTAAGAAGAAGGATGATGAACTTGCCAAACTCCGAGCCAACGATGATGAACTTGCCAAGCTCAAGGCTGAGATGAAAAAACTCAAAGAGATCCACAAGACTGAGATGGACAAGGCTAGCCAAGACTTCACCGAAGAGCGAGAACGTCTTAGCCTTCAACTTGCAACAGATCAAGAGTTGCTGAAGGAGGCCGACGTCAATCTTGACTCGGCTAATGTTGAACTTGAGAAGCTCTGGAAGAGGCGTGCTGATTGCACCATAGAGCTGACTCGGATCCATAGTCATATCTCCCGTAAACTCTTTTCCTTCAGCCGACATGTATTTCTCCGGGTTAAACTCTTTTACTTATTTCACTTGTTTTGTTTCCAGGCAAATTCCCAGAGGGTGATGCCATTATCGCTGCCATGCAAGTTCCGCCAGCAGAGGGGTACCCCAACTGGTCCTGGGTCTGATACCATTCCCTATGACATGGAGGACTTGCTGGTCAGCCTATCTTCTCACATTGAAATTGTGAAGAACTATGGTTCGGGTATCCTGGATTCAGCCGTCCAGATCTTATGTGCCCTTTGGCCTGGTGAGGATGTTCCGGAGGGATCCACTGCTTTGATCAACAAGCTGATGGATTGCGAGACCCAGCTCGACCTCTGGAGGGAATCCACCGCTCGTGCTGGAGATGATACTGTTCTCTATTTCATGCTCACTTGGTATGAAAAACCGGACTTGAAGATCCTCAAGCGTTTGCGTACCGGGTCCAAGTGGTCGAATGATCCGGATTGGGTTGCTCGACGCAAGGCTTGTGCCCACAACCTCATCCAGTTTGCCCCTGTCCATCAATAGAACGAAGGACCAAGCTTCCTCGGCGCCGTTGATGACGAATATGTTGAAGATGATTCGGGTGACGAGGAAGAGGATGAAGTCTCGGATCTCGAAGATAACGAAGATGATGATGAGACTGAAGCCAGAGTTCCACCCGCTGGCACCGAGTTACCTCCTCCTGCTGTTGCTCCTTGAGCACCAAAAACACATTGAAATTTATCAGATCCCCGGTATGCCGGGTGCAGATGTATCGAGCATACTGATTATATTTTGCTACTAAGCTATTCATGCCTGATTAACTTGGGCGTAGCCCCGAGTTTCATTTTCTTGTTTCTTTAATTTCATGGCTCGGCTCGCGTCTACCTTGATTCGGTTTTGTGACTTACGAGTCTGAGTTTCAAAAATTGACTTAACAATACTTGGAAACTTTAGGATTAGCTCAAAATAATCCAGCGTAGTAAAAGTAAAGTAAACATAGAGTTAGTCCGAACAAAGAATGTCGGCTCGATTAGGTTCTTTTCCTTAGTCATTTTTCGTGTGCTTCGCAATTCCAAACTTGTTCTCTTGCTTGCCATGAAGCCAATTCTTGTTGGACAGCAGCAAGTCGAAGAGTTGAGTTTTTGGTGCTCACACACTACTAATCCGGCTTAGGCAGAAGCAACTTAAGCCAGCCGACATAAAAATAAATAACAAACACAAAAGACAACAAATATTATTAAGGCAGTCCCCGAGTTACTGCTCGAGGTGCCAATATTTCATTGATAAACTCATTGCCGGCATACCTACCGATATATGAGAAACCCGGATACACACACTTCTTTGTTAAGTGTAGAACGGACGAAGTAGGGCTACATTCCATGGACGCTTAGATTTCTCGCTGGACCTGTCCGCCTTGTTCTTCTCCTGTGGTTGTGCGTCAATGAGATAATAAGAGTCATTGTGCAAAGCTTTGCTCACAATGAATGGCCCTTCCCATAGGGGGGATAACTTGTGCATGTCGGCAGTACGTTGTACCAGCCGGAGTACGAGATCATCTTCCCGGAAGACTTGGGGGTTTACTTTCCGCCTATGATAGCGTTAGAGATTTTGCTGATATGTGGCGGATCTGGACAATGCCAATTCTATCACTTCTTCCTGCAGATCAACATCATTTTTCCGGACTTCTCGCACTTCGGCTTCTGTGTATTGGGTGACCCTGGGCGAATCATGCTCTATGTCGGCTGGTAATACAACTTCTGCCCCATATACCAGAAAAAATAGTGTATAGCCTATTGATTGACTCGGAGTTGTTCTTAAACTCCACAGTACCGCTGGTAGTTCTTCTATCCAGCACCCCGCTGATCTTTGCAGTGGCTCAATGAGCCGGGGTTTTATCCCGGATAATACTAATCCATTGGATCTTTCCACTTGTCCGTTCAATGCAGGGTGGGCTACTGAAGCAACGTCCAGCCGTATCTTCTTATCCCGGCAGAATCACGCAAATGCTCCTTCAGCAAAATTAGTGCCATTATCTGTTATGATACTGTGAGGGTAGCCATATCTCAGGATGATATCTTTGAGGAATGTCACGGCTGTAGCTCCATCACATTTTATTATCGGCTTTACTTCAATCCATTTTGTAAACTTGTCAACCATAACCAAGATATGGGTCATGTTTCCTTTTGCCGGCTTAAATGGGCCAACCATATCCAAACACCATACAACAAATGGCTAGGTAATCGATATGGTCTTGAGCTCCGACATTAGCATGTGTGTCGTGGTAGCATACCTCTGACAACCATTGCATTTTCTTACTAGATCTTCTGCTTGTTCCAAGGCACTTGGACAGTAGAATCCATGCCGGAAAGCTTTTGCCACTAAGGCTCTGGATGAGGCATGATGCCCACATTCCCCTTGATGTATATCTCGGAGGATGTCAAGCCCTTCTTCTGGGTCAACACAACGTTGCAGGACATTCGTGACACTCCTCTTGTATAGCTCGGCATTGATAATCGTGTATGCCTTTGTCCTCCTTTGAATTTTCCTCGAAAACACTTCTTCATTGGGCAAAGTTCCATCCTTCAGGAATTGGAATATGGGCAGTGCCCAAGCTGGTATAGCTCGCATCGGAAACACATCCTCGTCAATTTCCATTTGATCCACCAACATAACCTCCGCCGGGTCAAGTCATAGCCCTCGGTCCTCGAAGGCCCCTGTGTTTCCTGAACCACTTCCCACATCAATGTCCATGGGCACAGCTTCTAACTCCGGATTTGCCGGGATATAGATTGACTCGGATTCTGGGGATGGCCTGATAGATGGCTTTCTGAGGTGCTCTAGTGCTACACCCGGTGGGATCGATTGTCGGGTTGATCCGAGCTTCGACACTACGTCGACAGCCTCGTTTTCCAGCCGGGGTACATGATGAAACTCGCATCCCTCGAAGTATCCTGATATCTTCTGCACATGAAATCTGTACAATGCCATGTTTGCATCCAAAGCATCCCATTGCCCTGAGACTTGCTGAACAACCAGACCGAGTCACCAAAGCACTGGATCCGACGTATTCCAATTTCTTTTGCCACTTTGAGCCCATGCACAAGTGCTTCATACTCTGCAACATTGTTTAATGCTGTGAAGTGGATCTGCAGCATGCATTCTAGCCGATCTTTCTTAGGAGAGGGAAGCACAACTCCGGCGCCTAACCCGGTTTTCGTCTTTGATCCGTCAAAATGCATTCTCCAGTAATTCGGATCTGGCAACGGTGGCCCGTATTGCATCTCGGCCCAATCCACGAAAAAGTCGACCACATCCTGAGACTTGATCGCATCTCTCCCGTCGTATTGTGGAGCATAAGGGGCTAGCTCGATTGCCCATTTTGTGATCCGGCCGCTTGCATCCTTGTTGCTCATTATTTCAGATATGGGGGCTTCACATATCACTTTTATGGGGTGCTCTTCAAAATAATGCTTTAGGTTCTTAGCCGCCATATACACACCATATGCCATCTTCTGATAGTGAGGCTTTGATGCTGATAATACCTCGCTCAGGTAATAGACTGGCCTTTGCACTGACTTACCCTCTTCGTCGCGCTCTACCACTACTACTGCACTTACAACTCGGTTGGTTGCGGCTATGTAGAGCAACATTGGCTCTTTTGATAGTGGAGAGGCTAATACCGGTGCAGTAGCTAGCATTTTCTTTAACTGGATGAAGGCTTCATTGGCCTGCGGCATCCATACGAACTTGTCCGACTTTTTCATTAGTTGATAGAGAGGCAATGCCTTTTCTCCCAACCGACATACAAACCGACTTAAGGATGCTAGACAACCAGTAAACTTCTGGACATTGTTAAGGCACTTTGGCAATTCCATTCGCTCTATGGATCGGATTTTAGTTAGGTTAGCTTCGATACCTCGGCTGGAGACAAGAAATCTGAGTAATTTTCCAGCCGGGACACCGAAGGTACACTTCTCTGGGTTAAGCTTCATTCTGAACCTCCTTAGGTTCGTGAATGTTTGCCTGATATTATCAAGGAGCGTTTTGCTTTCCTTGGTTTTTATAACCACATCATCCACATACACTTGCACATTTCGGCCAATTTGGTCGTGTAAACATTGTTGCATACATCTTTGGTACGTTGCCCCTGCATTACGTAAACCAAAAGGCATGGTGCGATAGCAATAAGCCCCGTACGAGGTAATAAACATAGTCTTTATTTGATCATTCGGGTTCAGAGGTATCTGGTGAAAACCAGAATATGCGTGTATGAACGACAATAACTCACACCCAACAGTAGAATCTATGACCTGATCTATCCTTGGCAGTGGGAATGGATCTTTTTGGGCACGCCTTATTCAGGTTCGTGTAATCGATGCACATACGCCAAACCACTGCCATATTCGGGTCATCTTTCTTCTTTTCCACCAGCACCGGATTAGATAGCCAATCCGGGTAAAGCACTTCCATGATAAACCCGGCTGCGAGGAGCCGAGCTATCTCATCTCCAATGACTTTTCTCCTATCTTCGGCGAAGCGGCGGAGAGGTTGTTTCACCGGCTTTGCTCCGGATCTCACATTTAAAGAGTGCTCGGCTAACTCCCTCGGAACACCTTGCAAGTCATGTGTGGACCAAGCAAAGATATCCCGATTCTCATGGAGGAAGTTGACGAGCTCGCTTTCCTATTTCTCAGTTAACCCGACACCAATTGTTACGGTGCGCTCTAGGAACAGATCATCAACGGGCATTTTCTTTGTATCCTTTGTTGCTTGAAATGAGACACTTCCATGCGGGTTACTCAGCATCAGCATATACTGTTGCGCGGACTGAGCCAATGCCGCTACTTCCTGGATCTTTCTCTTTTCTAGTGCAATCACGAGTGACTCGGCCAGGTTAGACCCAGCTGATGCTCACTCAATGGAACGTCGGAAATCCCCAGCTATGGTAATTACTCCATTTGGCCCAGGCAACTTCATCTTAAGGTAACTGATGTGATTACTTGTCATGAATTTGTTCAGGGCCGGCCTGCCGAGTAACGCGTGATATGCGCTTTCTAAGTTCACAACCTCAAACTCCAAATTCTCAGTTCGGCAGTTATCTCTTGTGCCGAATAACACGTCAACCCGGACTTTGCCAATGGGTTCACAGGAGATACCAGGCACAATGCCATGGAAAGTTGTCCTTGTGGCTTGGAGCATGTTCTCTGAGATACCCAACTTCCGCATTGTATCCACGTACATAATATTGATGATGCTGCCATTGTCAATCAGCATCTTAGAGAACCTCACATTGATATTTGGCCCGATGGACATTGGGTCGAGCACTAATGCATACGAACCAGAACTCGACATGAGCTTGGGATGGTCCTTGATACTCCAGGTAATTTCCTGATCCGACCAAGGCATATACCTCGTCACTGTCGGCATAACCTCATTCACTTCCATATGTCGGTGTTGCAAGCTTTTTCTATCTGTTTCCTCCGTGGTAAACACATAGTAACTCTGGTGATGCTCCCTATATTCATTTCTTCCCTCATTGCCGGGATACCTTTGATCTGGCTGATGCTGGTTTTCCACCTGATGCACTGCATCCCTTCTTTCATGATTCTCATACCTCGACGAAGGTGGTGGTAACATTAACTGTTGCGTATTTTCTCCGGAGAGCAACTTCTGCCGAGGTAACTCCTGTCGAGGTTGATAGTTCCGAGGTGCCTGAGCATTCCTCGAGCCACTTTGCTCTATCTTCCTCATCCACTCACATTGCCGGGTTGTATGACCCGCCGGATTACTCGGATTTGGCGTGTGAAATTTGCATGGCTGATCCAGCATTGCCTCATACGTATACCTCGACCGGTCTTTCTTTTCTTGCCACTGTCTCTTTTGCTCGGGCATCCAAGTTTTCTTGCCATCGTTTCTTGGAGTCCACTATTGCCCTCCAGTTTTCTGACGCTGATTACTCCCTGCTCTGGGTTGATCTTGGTTTACAGCAGCAACTTGTTGTGAACTATACCTGTAATCCGGTCTATCATCTCTTCTCTTACCTCGGTAATCATTTCGTCGGGATGATCCGGCTCCATCTCGTTGGTAGTACTCCTCATTCGACTCGTTTGACACAAGCCGAGGTTGATTCGGATCACCTAAGGCATATGAGTCAGCAATTCGGATTGTCTCTGCCAGTGTAGTTGGCATATCCCTTTGTAACCTTTGCCACAGCATGCTTGCATATTTACACCCTTGTGCAAACCAAGCTATGGCATGAGACTCAATCACGCCTTCACATGAGTTTCTTACGTTGCACCAGCGAGTTAGGAACTCCTGGTCTGTTTCATTTGGCCTCTGCTTGCACATTGCTAGGGTCTGTGGCCTATTCGGCCTTTGATACGTGCTCGAGAAGTTAATGACGAACATTTCCTCAAAATCGATCCAGCAGTTGATACTACCGGGTGGTAAATTATTTAACCATACCCTCGCTGGCCCCTCCAGCATCTGAGGTATGTATCTCACTGCGCATCTCAAATTGCCTGTCGCAATTTTCACTGCCGTTGTGTATTTGATTAACCAATCCTCCGGCTTGGTGCTACCGTCATATGTTTTCGTGCCTCTAGGTAACTAAAAGTTAGGTACCAGAGGCTCTTTCATGATCCGGGGCCCAAAGCACGCTGGACCCAGAGGACCTTGCCCCTCAATTAGCTCTGACCTATAGAGCCGATCCAGTTTTAACCTGGCGTCCTCAGGCAGCAAGTTCCTGCTTCCCAATCTTGACCCTATCACATGATGATCCGGCCTATGGTATCCTGCATTCACCATTTCCGAATCACCATCGTTGTATCTGTCTTGCTCTTGTTTAGCATAGTTTTGCCGCATACCCTGGCCGGCATTCTGCTCTTGCCGAGGCACATTCTGCTGCCGTTGCCGAGGTAGGTTTTGCCCTGCACCCGCCGAGTTATGCTATCCGACATTGCCGTTCTCAGCGTTTCTCTGACCGGCATTGACTTGGTCGCGGTTACCTCGGCCAGCTTCACCTCGGCTGACACTTTGTCGATCCTTATTTCCCTACATTGCTTTTCCTTTCCCTGCCCTTGCTGGGTCATACGGGACTATCTGTTTGTTTCTCCTTGCCGAGGTTACCACTTCCTCTCTTCTTGGGCCATCATGAGGGGATGATGCAGCTCTAGCAGATTTCTCCGGGTTACCCACTGCCGAATAAACGACCTTGGAAGCCCCTGCTCTCGCCGGGTTGGCCCTGAGCAACTCTTCATTCTGTCCGTTAGCGATCCGAACTAACTCATTGACCCCCTCCTGCTGTCTTTGCCGGGCTTCACCCGTAAAACCTTCTAGTTTGGACGCAGCCGCATCCGCTGCTCTGAGGTTCTTTGCTGGGGTGATGTACTTCGGCAGCCCCATGGACAACAGGTTATCTGATTCCTCAACTCTAGTCTCACCCTCTTTGTTCATTTCACTGATGAGGTTTCTTCCTTTTACTTTTACCGCATCTACCTTATTTGCTCTTGTGTACTCTCGCAGTGTCATGTTCAACGACTTCTGAGCCGCGGCTATCTTTTTTGCACCCTCTAGTATTTTCTGCCTAGTTTCCTCTAACTCGGCCTGTGCCTGAGACAGATCTACCACAGGTGCTACGGGGCTTGCCAAGCTATCTATCACCTGTTGTAGCACGTTTTCTGGCCTCTCTAGCAGAGGACCTCTACTTTTCCTGGGCGCCTTGGGTGTTAGCTCCGGATCTGGTGCCGGGTCCTTGCTCGCGCCAGCGTCAGGCGCTGTCATCATCACCTCAGCGTGGTCAGGAGAGCGAGTGATATGCGCACCGTTAAGCCGCGCTAAGAGGTGGCTCGCCTCCTTCGACAACGTGTTGCGGGTGAACGCATGACACATCAACACCGACGTAGATCCTGTGGGCGCCAAGCTTGACGAAGATGCCATTGCGCGGTGGAGGTCGCTTGCCGAAGCTACCAGCATTGTCGCTGACGTAGTCCAGCGCTCCAAAGCGCTGAACGAGCCCAGAGACGATGCACTCGCTGTTGCCGATGATGCTTCCCGTCCGGATCTTCACTCCTGCTAGCGCCGCTAGCCCCACGGTGGGCGCCAACTACCGTGGTGGTGTCACGACAATTGCCATGGATAGGCTAAAGGTGGGGCCAATATGCACTAGAGTAATCCAAGAAGGGATAGTGTGGTGATTCCACACACAGAAGCTTTGTATTCTCAAAGTTCACTAAGTTTACAGATGCTCCTTGAGCTGTATTGGGGAGAGGAGGAAGAAGAAGCTCTCTTACTCTCACCACAACCAATCTCTCAATGAACCAACTACTCACCCGCGATCCAGCCAGCCCCAACTACAGAGGCCCTAGCGCCCCTTATAAAGGGGAGACTAGGTCACTAGTTAGGGCATACGTGGAGGCATATTTCTGGGAATATGCCTCTTCCCAAAATAGCAAACTGACCGGGTCACCTTTTGCCATCATAAGCCATACAGAGGCTACGTAAGTCTCTGCGGCGCCAGCGTCAGCCGACATAGGCTGCGTCACCTTTGTCGGCCACGCCCTGCTGGTCCCTGCCTCTGTTCGCTTCGCTCACGCTCTAGCGCACAGAGATTATCTTTTGACTAGCAAGATACCTTCCTTCTCTTGCAAGCCTAGTATAACCCGGCCCCGTGGGTACCTGCATACAAGTTACAAATAGCCCGCCGGCATACGACATACGTCAGCCGGGACACAGTCAGGTGGACATCCTCCGGTCCGGGTTACTCCGTAAGTCGGCCTGTCTTGAGCTGACCCGGCCAGCTTTCGCTTTGACCTTGCCATACCTCGGCTAACTCGGCCTCTATACCCCGGCGTGACCCTACCCGGGGGTATCCCAACATTGAGATAATTCCAACTATGTAGCTAGCAATATGGATCGAATTGACGATGGCTATAGTTTGGATACAGACCGACCTATCATATCCGATGTGTCACGTAATTAGTGTTACGTAAATCTAGGTCTTCTGTTTAATCATGGCCATAAATTATACATCTAAGGTCCAAATAATTTGGATGATGTGGATTAACGTGGTGTCTCGAAACACAGCCTTCAGAGAAAAAATAATATGGTTACTGGATGTCACATAATTTCCCATCATGTGTTAAGAAATAACACTGTAGAATAATCATAAATGATAAAATGGTAAACAAAATATAATGTATGCGAGTAACATTTGTGACCATCTTAAATTTCTAGGTGAAGAGCGTTCACACTATGTAATAGAAAATATCAAAGTCAACAACAATCACTAATTCTAAATAAACATCATATGTGTATAATATATAATTAATAATCTCAAATTTGGGTAAATAATTATCAGGTTTTTTCGAAAGAACTATAATTACCATATGTGTCATGTATCCCTGATATTGAAATGGTATATACAATAAAGTTCACACAATTAGCAAGATGGTAGTTTTATGTGATGTCAGATTAGTACTCAAGGTTAACATTCAATATGTTTAGATAATCAGGGTTTACTTAAGCTCTGACCATACGATGTTTAGACATTTCTAATTGAATATATATAAAGTAATTATTGAATCAATCTATCCAAGCCAATATACTTGTCGACTAAATAATAAATATTTTTGTTTACTTTGATTTTATCTTTCAAACTCTCGTTCCTCTATTTGTTAGGAAGAATACATGACATTCTCACATTGGTATAAAAAATATGATGTGTTAGACAAATAAGATAGTTTGAATAAACAACTTTGACTTGAAATTGGTACATGGACATGTTACTAAAAAGTAAGGTACTATTTTTTATTAAAATTTAGTGTTCTTACTTTCTTTTTTCATGTCAAAATAAGATATCTACGTACCATTAACCATAACTATAGATATTCCACTATTTAGATTGCTATTTTCAACTAATGCAATATTATTTTAACAATGTTTATTTAATACTCTCCGCACAAACTTTACTCTTTGATCCATCCATTCTATGCTCTCAGTCCTTGTATTTGACATATCATTTAACTTGAATCCACTAGTGTCGATACCATAGTTTGGAATCTTCATCAGTTTTTATTTTTACGTGATTCCAAATTCTAATAACGTGTCATATAAATTTTTTGCTTAAGAAACTTTTTTTCGATTATACATGTTTTTAGTTAAACTCATGTAATCTTTTAAAAGGGACGAGATTATATTATGTTATTAATATGTGTTAAAATCGATACACTTTAAACATATCTATTGTTTTCACATGTCCAAGTGTGGTTATGATGATCTATTGGTTGTGATTTTACTCAACTACAACTTTGAAAAATTATTGGATTGTGATTTCTGCTAACACAATAATGATTATATGTTGTCGTTGATATTGTTTATGTGTTGTTGATATTGTTTATGTGTTGTTATTGGATTGTGATTTCTTTGAACACTTTAAACTCTTGTTCCTCCATTTGATTCTCAAGTAGACTTTGTTTAGTTTATAAATAGTTATTATGATGACGGATTACCACTTTTCGGTTTTGAACACTTATCACTATCTATTGGTTGTGCTCCATTAATAGAAATTAGTTACTTTGATTGATTTTCCAAAAAAAAAATCCATTTTATAAGAATTTGCTAGTTCATCTCATTTTTCCTATTGTATTATGTTGTGATTGTAAGATCAAAAAATGTTATAATTTCTAGAACATTACATATTTACATGGTGAGCTTTAGCTATTCTTCGTAAGGATAATCAATGTGTCGAGGATGGGATTATATATGGTAAGAAAATATGATTTCATGTATTTGGATTTTCATTGGAGTTCGTAAGGTTGTCAGTTTTTTTGTTAGTGCATGACTTTTGACCATTCACTCGTAGAAATAGGATGTACGAGCAGATGAATAGTTCATGAAGGAGCCTAGCCACCATTTTGACACCGGAATCACCTCAGACCACTTTTCTGCCTTTTTCTTTCTAGTAAAAGGAACCTATTTTGGTTTATTCTTAATTTATTTCACCTTCAACAATTAATCTCCTTAGTTTAGTTTAGGTATATTACATTTATTATGGTCTTCACGAAAATGTCTTATTGGTTAAGATGGTGTCCATGGAAACGCTGGTTTTCTCTTGGTGTGTGCTTTTGGTCCTTCTTCTTGATGGTTTGGCGATAGAGTAGATGTTGGAAAGTTTGTCTTATGAGGAGTGTGTCTAAGAGAGACCACTATGTGTCTGCCTACTTAAGGTCCCTCTTAAGTACTCATATTATTTTTCAAACCTATGAGGTTAATCTCAAAAAAGTGTTTCGTGATATTCAAACTTAAGTGCAAATCTTACTTGTATAGCCTGTATTTTTCTAAAAGATTGTTTCATGATATTCAAAGTTACGTGTAAATGTTTACTGTTTTTAGCCACTATTCTTTTTCCTGCCAAAGTACCACCACATCCTATCTGGTAACATATGCATAATTGAACTGAATTCAGATCTCTTATTGATCGGCTTTTTAATATGTATTGAGCAGATTTAGAGTTTTTCTTTTAGATGATCTATGTGTACTAATTTTCAAATCGCCAATTAATTAACTTTGGAGTCGATATCTTTATAGGACTCTATTTGCATCCTTAGAAAAAAAATACCCTAATAAATATCGATCTTCTTTGGTTTACTCGATATGCATGTGATAAAAAATATGGCGCTGCCTACAACATGGCGGCAAACTTAAAATATGGTATAGTACATGCTAAATCGATAGATTCTAGTAGCTATATAACCGTGCGTACTCTATGTCCAGGTAACAAAACGTGAGGTCCACGGACTGTTTCAATAAAAAAAACTATCACACGCTTGAGATAATTCCGACTATGTAGCCAGCAATATGGATCGAATTGACGATGGCTATAGTTTGGATACGGACCGTCATGTCCGATGTGTCACGATAATTAGTGTTATGTAAATCTAGATCTTCTATTTAATCGTGGCCATAAATTATACATTTAAGGGTCTAAATAATTAGATGGTGTGGATTAACGTGGTGTCTCGAAACACAGCCTTATATTACTTTTAGTATATAATAGATAGATGTGTAACTACCACATCGAGAAATTCTAACCAGGGTTCTGTATGCGATTTTTCTTTTTTTTTGTACTTATTTATATCGTTTTCACTTTTTTGCTACATCATTGTTGCACTTTTCTATAAATGTGTGACTACCTCATCAAGAAAAGTGCAACAATGATTTATACTGAGTTTTTCATTATTTTTGTGGTTATTTATATATATTGTATTTTTGTCCACATTATACCTAAACTCCCTTTAAAAATGTGCAACTAGCTTTTCAAAAAAAATGTCCAATCGGTCTTCTTTATTATTTCTGGTTTCCACATATCAAATTACTAATGACCTACACGAATGCGGTTCCATCCTGACCGTACAACAGCACATGTGGAAAGAACATACTTTTGGAGAGAAAAAAATGTGTGTTCGCGTCTTCTACCAACATTTGTTTAGCTTTACCAACACTTCTAAATGTACATAAATGCAAAAGTTTTCTTGAAAATGAGGTATCAGGTCCAAATGGGTACTCAGGCCTGCTCTATCACAACTGCAACGAAAGCACGGCTAGTTGACGCGGCCCCTATGTATTGGATTTTTTGCGAAAACCCCCTCATAGATTCAATTCTTCTCGACCAGAGTCCTCAAATCAAAATCAAAATCAGAAACCCGAGAGACCCGATGAAGGAGCTCCATCCAGTGCTGGAGCTAGGCTCGAGTTGGTCGACATCGATGGTGAGCCCGCACCCCCGCCGGCTGGCCAAGTTCGTTTGATGAGCAGAGGAGGCGAGGCCTCTAGGAGTCGAGAGCTCCCTCGCCGGCCGCCTCCTGCCTCAAGCAGCTCTGTCACCACCCCTGGCCGCTCAGTGCTCGCCGCCGGCCCTCGGGACTCCCCTCCGCGCTCGACAAGCACCTGGACAAGGCCGTCGCCATGTCCGCTGCTGCCTCGCCCTCCATGTCTAGGGGATCGGCTGGTGTCCGAGTTGTCCACATCCTTCTCGTCGTTCCCTCCCCCGTCGCCAAGGACCTCTCCCCCAAAGGTGACGCGATCTCCACTCCTCCCCCACCTGACATTCCAGAGTACATCAAACAACAATGTCCATTAATGAGTACATCAGACAACAATGTCCATTAATGAAATTAACTGGTAGGGCATCCAGGAACAATGTCCATCAATGAAATTAACAATGGCCATCAATGAAATTAACTCGTTTAGAGCATCAATTGCATCAGTAAAAAGAGAGGATGAACAACACTTGCACCTGCACTAGTATGAGTAGTAGCCTCTCAGCCATGTACACTGGTCCCCGCCATAAGCAACAACAGTGACACCAGCAAGACCGGCAAGATGCCTAGCAGTCCATGCTCGTCAACTATCATTCACTGATACAAAGATAATGTCAGCCTCGACGACATGCTTCTCGACTTCAGTGTTGAAGAAGAGGTTCTTGCCCTGCACACCTTGAGAAAGATAACTACAAACCGACACTCCTTTCATGATTATAAGATACCAGACAACAAGCTTAATAAAAAATGATTCATTATATTAACATTGAGAAAAGAATATCTTACTTTCTAGCAACATAAGGAACACCTTTGGTCTGATTCACTAGGATCTCTCCTTGTAGAGCAAGGATAATATGTTTATCAGCTGAACAACCTTGTGTTCTTCACTGTAGCTCTAATAGCATCTATAGAAGCAGTGGCCTTGTCAATCAGACTAACCTCAGTGTGTGCATCAACTCCTATATGTTTATCTCCACTGGAGTTTGCTTGCACAGCTATGAGCTCTTGGTCAGATATTGCAGGATTAGAGTCCAAACCACCAGTGGACGTTAGGTTATCAGGTTGCTTAGTTTGGACACCAACCGAAGGTATTCTTGACAACACATCTGGCTTCCTTTTTATATGTACCCAGCGGCTCTTAACCCAACCTTTTGAAATTCTTGTGTCATTTAGCTGGCATACACGAATTTTTTTTCACCTAGAACAACAATATAATTGTGTCAGGCCCTTCCTTTTGTTGAAACTTACAAAAGTAACCTGAAGAAATACAGAAAACATAGGGGACATAGAGCGAAAAGTTTCTATCACATGGAGTAGAAGAATAACATATTTTTTCTAGGTTCCAATAGTAACAATTTTGCAAATTAGAAAATTTACGGTACTCGCACTCCATACCAACACCATGGTGCAAAAACATAGAGCGAATTAAAAACAAGCAATTCTCAAGGATACAGTAGATTGTTCTTGTTTTCACTTTAAAATCTAGTGATAGATCCCTGCATCCATGAACAATGTCCCACGCCCGCAGTAGCATTGTTTATGTGTTAGATTCAATTGTAATCCAAAAACTTAAGTGGAGTAACTTTATTCACTTGTTTGTTCAGTTTCAAATGCCATGAGCTCTTTTAGATCTCAACTTGAGTCCACAAGAGGAAGAGGAGGATTGACAAGTACAAGAAGAAAAGGAAGATGGACAAATACAAGAAGAAAAGGAAGATACACAAATACATGGTGACCAACATGCACAAATACAAGAAGAAAAATAAGATGGACAAATACAAGAAGAAAAAGAAGATGCACAAATACATGGTGACCAACATGCACAAATATAAGAAGAAAAAGAAGATGGACAAATACAAGAAGAAGAACATGATTCACAAATACATGGTGACCAACATGCACAAATACAAGAAGAAAAAGAAGATGGACAAATACAAGAAGAACACATGCAAATACAAGAATAAGAACATGAGCAGGCACACCATAGAGAGCTACCTGATTCTCATAGATTCGTGACATACATTGCATTGAAAGCTCTTCGTAAAGGCGGGAAAGTTGAGAAGGCGGATAAAGAACTTGTAGCTGCTCTTCTATAGACAAGTATTAGCACAGTTGGTAGAATATGGATCAAGCTACAGATCAAGAGAAGAAAGGGCTAGAGGTAGATGTTTAAAATCAAAAAAAGAGGAGGTGTGGACGAAAGAGAGCAAATCTTGGTCTATCAAGAATGACTTCCATTCCTCTAAACCAAAGGTCTACACTAAGGGCCCTAGCAAGGGAATTGGGTGTCGTCTATGCCACCTTGCAGAGAAGGTTCCGGTGGGGTAAAATAAGGCGCCACACAAGTACACTCAAACTAGCTTTGAAACTTGAAAACAAGATTGTAAGGCTCAAGTTCTGCACTTCAATGATTGATCAAACAACAATAGTCGAAGCAGAGCCATCGTTCCTCGGTATGGAGAACATAGTTCATATCGACGAAAAATGGTTTGACATGACAAAGCGAAGCAGAACGTATTATCTACTTCCTGAAGAATGAGACCATGTGTGAACTATTCACAAGAAGACTAGCATTGGAAAGGTGATGTTCTTAATTGCGGTTGCCAAACCCCGATACAATGAGAAAAGAGAAGTGAAATTTGATGGAAAGATCAGAGTCTGGGCGTTTGTCAAAGAAACCGTAGCCAAGTACAACTCCAAGAATAGGCTCAAAGGAATGATGGAACTAAAGACAATAATAGTTACAAAAGATGTAATGAGGGAATATCTTTGTGAAATGGTAATTCCAGCAATTGCATATCTATGGCATGACAAGGAGGGAACCATCTATATTCAACATGACAATGCAAGGATGCACGTTCTTCCAAATGATGAAGCTTTCTTGGCTGTCGTGAAGGAATCGGGACGGGATATTAAGTTGCTACAACAACCTCCAAATTCACCGGACTTGAATGCCCTCGATCTTGGCTTTTTTAGGTCCATTAAATCCCTCATGGTTCGCTATGCACCACACACTTTGAAGGAACTAATTGAGTCGGTTGAACAATCATTTGATGGGTATGACGTGGACACTTTTGTCAAAGAGTTTATAACCCTCCAGTATGTCATGATTCAGGTTATGAAAGTTCAAGGAGATAACACGTATGCAATAACACACATGAGCAAAGATCAACTGCTAAAGGAGGGAAAGCTACCTCCAATTCTAACATATTATGGTGACTGCTACTAGAAAAGCTTGGAGGTATTGTCTCAACAAGAGGAGGAGAAGATGAAGGAAAAACAGACAACCAAAGCATCAAAGAGAAAATCCCAAGTAGTTGTGGATGATCACATAATTATCCCAGGAAATATATATGAGACATGGTTGAATGACCCATCAAGCCTTGAGGGACTGTGGTATCGTACCACAACTTACGCCAGCTGGAACACCGCAGTGTAACAGTGTGTTAGAACAGTGTAACCGTACTTTATTAGATAGTGTACAGTCCATGATGTCTTTGACTAATTTGTCCGTATTGTTTTGGGGATATGCGTTAGAAACCGCCGCTTTTATTTTAAATAGAGCACCGTCCAAATCCATGGAGACAGCCCCATATGAGATATGGAATGGCAAGAAGTCAAAGTTAGTCATTTTTTAAAGTTTGGGGATGTGAGGCTTACATCAAGAAACCGCAGCCTGACAAACTCGAACCCAAGGCAGAAAAGTGTATCTTTGTAGGATACCCAAGGGAAACCATTGGGTATATCTTCTACAACAAGGCCGAAGGCAAACGTTTGTCGCGAAGAACGACATCTTTCTTGAGAAAGAGTTTCTCACTAAAGGAGTTAGTGGAAGGATGATTGAGCTAGATGAGGTTGTTGATCCTTCTCTCCAAATATTGAGTAGCGCAACGAAAGATGTTCCAAGACCGCCCTCCACCGTGGTGGAAGAATCAAATAATAATGATCAAATAAACCACATCGAAGCACCTACAGTACGTAAGTCTACAAGAGTACATACCATTCCTGATTCGTAAAGTAGTCTTGTGATGACTGTCATCTTGAATGATAAAGAGTAACCTGCAAACAACAAAGAAGCAATGAAAAGTGCTGACTCCAAAAAATGGCTAGAAGCGATGAAATCAGAAATATGATCCATGTACAAAAACCAAGTTTGGACCTTGGTGGGTCTTCCGGAAGGCTGCAAGTCCGTGGAAAATAAATGGATATTTAAGAAGAATACATATGTGGATGGTAATGTGACCATACACAAGGCTCGACTTGTCACAAAGTTTTTCCAACAAATTCAAGTAGTTGACTATGATGAGACCTTCTCTCCCATAGCGATGCTGAAATCTATCCAGACTCTACTAGCAATTGCTACACATTTCAATTATGAAATATGGCAGATGGATGTCAAGACCGTGTTCCTCAATGGACACATTGATGAAGAGTTGTATATGATGCAACCAAAAGGTTTTGTTGATCCTAAGGATACTAGGAAAGTATGCAAACTTCAGTGATCCATTTATGGGCTAAAGCAAGCATCTCAGAGCTAGAACCGACATTTTGATCAAGTGATTAAGAGTTTTGGATTTGTCCAAAATCAACAAGAGTTCTGTGTTTACAAGAAAGTGAGTGGGAGCTCAATGGCTTTCCTAGTAGTGTATGTGGATGACATATTACTGATTGGGAATAATGTGGAACTTCTGGAGAGCGTAAAAGAATATATGAGTAGTCAGTTTTCATGAAGGACTTAGGTGAAGTTGCGTACATATTGGGCATGAAGATCTATAGAGATAGGTCGAGACACCTAATTGCATTAAGTCAGAGAACTTACCTTGAGAAGATTTTGAAGAAGTTCAAAATGGAAGATGCCAAAAGAGGTTTGTGCCTGTAATGAGCGGTAGTACATTGAGTTTGACTCAATGTCCATCATTATACAAATCACCGTTACTGGAGGGAGCTTTAATGGTATCAAGTATCGAGCCGTGAAAGGGTGATAAAAAAAGGTTCCACTCAGGTTTCCCAAAGGAACACGTAGAGGAGTACATATCAAGACCAGGATTTGCCAATCCAAGTAATGGATATATACATGTGGGAAATCTCAGTGATGTTGCATTAATGAAGCTTGCAAGCGTGTGATTAGGTCACAGAATTCAATGACATGGGAACGAGAAAAAAGTTCATCTATAACGATATCGAACTAGGTATGGAGATACCAAAGATCAAATATCGGATGAACTAGGTATCAAGTGGCAAAAGTAATAGGATGTCATGTTGAAGGTCCAAGCAATGAGATTCGTGAAACGCACAGGGGTCATCATGGGAATCTAGGTCCCACTGATTATCATTGATATGAGAGAGGTCTCGATCATGTCTGGAGTGTTTATGAACCGAAGGGTGACACTTAAAGGGTCTGGACGCATAGGGATTGATACGACATCACAAGAGAAATGAGAGAGAGAGAAACTAGAATAGTTCCGTGTAACACCCGATGTTGATCGGAGGGGTCCAGAAGGAGTTCCGGAGTGAAGGATATAATAATATATGTGTTTTATATTAATTAATTGAATTAATATTAAAAAAATTATTTTACTTTTTATAGGCAATCCATTGCTAATGGGCCTCACCCGGAGGGGAGGCCCAAAGGGGCAAGCCGCCTAAGGGAGGAGGGCTAGCCGGCCTAGCCCTAGTGGCTCTCCACATGGGGCCCACCTATGGTCGGCGGATCCTCCTTGGTGGCTGAAGGCTGTGGGGTTTAGTCCCACAATGCTTGCCCCTTGGGTGGTGCCCTTCCCCTCCCACTATATACAGGGGTCACCCCTCCCCTTGGAAACCATCCCATTATCTCTTCTCTCTCTCATTTTCTCTGGGGATTTCTCCATAATATTGGAGAGTACCTCGAGGGATTTGAGTTCTCCACTTTCACACTACCGTCGTGTGATCTTCGGTCCGCCATCTTTCTTCTTCTGCTGCTCAGCTGGATCGGAGCCTGGAAGACGTTGCCTACACCGGACGTGTATAGAACTTTGGAGGCGCCACACTTGGGGATCTTGGAGCTACTCGTCTTCATCAATATATGCCTTCCTAGTGTTCCTCAGTCTTCACGGGTATGAATACTGTCTTCCTTTCCGTTAGTTATGTCTACATAGTATAGATCCTGGTATTAGTGTTCGTGTAGATAGAATTTTCTTGTTTTCTGCTTCAAAACCATACATAGTTATACTCACACATGGTGGCGTTCAGCCGACGCTGGGCATCAGCAACTCTGTGGGCCTTGTCCAGAAGGTTTTGGCAGGAAGATTCCAGGGTGATGGGTACGGCAGCCAGATCAGCCTCAGGGTCGACAGGGTCGAGGATGAAGGAAATATGCCCTAAGAGGCAATAATAAAGTTGTTATTATGTATTCCTTGTATATGATAGATGTTTATTTTGCATGCTATAATTGTATTGATAGGAAACATCAATACATGTGTGTTTAATAAACAAAAGGGTTCCTAGTTATGCCTCTCTTATAGACTAGCTTGTTGATTAACAAGATGATCAAGGTTTCCTGATCATGGACATTGGATGTTGTTAATAACAAGGTCACAACATTTGTGAAATGATGTGATGAACATTCATCCAAAGTATAGCATTACGATCAAGTCATTATGTTTATATTGCTATAACATCATTCAAAGTAGTCTTAGTCCTTAGACCATGAGATCATGTTAATTGCTAACACCGGAAGAGTATCTTGATAACATCAAACGTCACACCGTAACAGGGTGACCATAAAGGTGGGTTTAGTGCTATGAAGGTGTTATGTTGAGGCTCATGGATCAAGAGTGGAATTTGTCAATCCCGATGACGGATAGATATACTCTGGGCCCTCTCGGTGATATCACATTAAGATAGCTTGCAAGCAAGTGATGTGATCACTAGAATGTTATATCACGGGAACGAGAAAAGAGTGCATGTCGGTAACGAGATCAAACTAGGTATTTGGATACCGATGATCGAATCTCGGACATGTATTATATCATGAGACAAAGGGATTAAATTGCTGACGTTAAAGGTTCTCACGATCACAGAAGTCATCGTTGAATATGCAGGAGTCAGTATGGATCTCCAGGTCCCGCTTCTGATTATTGATCTGAGAGGAGTCTCAATCATGTCTGCATTATTCGCGAACCATAGGGTGACACACTTAAGGGTTGCCGGACACCATTTAGGAGCACATATGTTCCAGACAAAAGGTTTGCAAAGCGCAGGAAATGTTTCGATAGAAATCAGAATTGTTTCGGGTGAAATTGCAGAAAGTGGTTCTGCATGTGATATTGAAATGTTGTAAGGGGTTTTATGTGAATGTTTGTTAATTAAAGTAATTAACAAAATTCTGAATAAAATAAATAAAAGAGTTTTATTAATTGAGAGTTGCATTTAATTTGGTGGAAATTAAATACATGTGAGTGGGATTTTGGGTGGAGGCCATTTTTATGTGAGTGGAGGTTCACCACATGAATGAAGGAGGGGAGGAGTCCCCCCCTCATGTGTCGGCTATGGGAGGGGAGGGGTCTCCCTCCCTCCTATATAAAGCCCCCCTCTCCCCTCTCACAAACCACACCTCCTCGTGAAGGATCTCTCTTCCCCTCTAGATATTCCCCCATGGTCTCGGATTAGCGAGATACATGTTCCCGGTGGCCTTGCGTCTGGAAGGAGTTGCTGCTTCCGCTGATTCGCTGGAGCGAGGAGGTGGAGGTTGTCTGATGGCTTGAACGTGTGCGAGGACGATGCTGCTGATTTGCGGCGCTCGGACTTCCACACGATCTTGAGATCAGCAAGCGTACGACTACATCAACCACGAGTTCCTACTCGTTAACAAAACTCATTGTCTTCGAGGGTAAGTTATCCATGGATGTATGTCCACCTGTTGCTTTATATCTAGTAGATAGGTCTTGGCGTATAGTTCTCATTGTAGGAAAATTTTTGTTTTCTATGTCATGGACCCAACAAAGGGTATCGAGCCTGATCTATGTGTAGGTGCTTTGCACGGGTAGTACACATATGTTTATATGTGGGTGATGATGATCATGTTATTGCATCTTCTATGTACTTTGGATATTGGTGGCATAGTGGGATGAAGCCCGACCAACCTTACATGTCATCGTACATGAGACCGGTTCCATGACCCACATGCAACTAGTTTTGCATAAGTGGCTAGCGGTGTCTCTCTCCTACTATAGTCAATATCTGATTTACAACGAGTTGCTAATAACTTGGTTATCCTTGTTGTGGTTCATGTTCGTAGGTAAGACCGGTTCTATCTCCGAAAGCCCTAAGCCACGTAAAACTTGCAATTGATAAATTAGAGGCGTCTAGTTTAGATCGTGTCGGGCTAGTGTCTTGATATGGTATTGTTGTAAGTAGATGTATGATAGATACTCTTACAACTCACTTAACGTGTAAGTTCCATAGACCTTGGCCTTACACACAAAGGAATGATAGAGATCATACCACGATGCAAATGATAGAGATCAAATGCGTGGACCATATCACCTCACTTCACACATTAGATGTTAGCATCTTATATTGCTAGTTTGGCGCTTTTGGTACCATTATAAGATGATCCCTCATTTAGATATCAAGATAAAATGTGTTCTTCCTTAAGTATGCACTGTTTTGTGGATCGTGTTTTGAGGCATCACGTGATGATCGGGTGTTCTCGACTCTACGCTTTCATACAACGGGTGTAAGACAGTTTTACACACGTGAATACTAAGGTTCTTACTTGACGAGCCTAGCATGTACAGACATGGCCTCGAAACATGGACCAAAAGGTTAAGCATGAGTCATATAGTTGATATGATGCTCATATAGATGCTCGCCTTTGAAGCTACACCGACTCACGTGATGATCAGACTTGGTGTAGTGGATTTGGTTCATGTAATCACCAAAAGGACACGAGGGATGTCTTTTTGAGTGGGAGTTCATTAGTAATTTGGATTAGTTGAACTCAATCTATCATAAACTTAGTCTAAATATATTTTACAAATTCTGTTGTAGATGGCACCACCTGCTTTTAATTTCAATGTGTTCATGGAGAAAGAGAAACTTGCATGAATGGTAGCAACTTCACCAACTGGCTATGAATTTGAGGATTCTCCTCACCGCCGCACAAAAGCAATATGTGCTAGATGCGCCATTAGGCCCCCCACCAGCTCCTCGATGCCCCGACGAGGAAAAGAACGCCTATATAACTCGTCAGAGGACCACAACTTAGTTCATTGCATCTTGTATGGGCTAGAGCCGTAACTTCAAAACGCTTTAAAATGGCAATGCCTTTGATACCATGGGAGAATTGAAAATGATTTTCGATACCCATGCTACCGTAGAGAGTTATAATGCTTCTGAAAAGTTCTTTAGCTGCATGATGGAAGAGAATAGCTCCGTTAGTGAGCACGTACTCAAAATGTCTGGGTACACCGATAAGCTTGTGTCCTTGGGAATAACGATTCCCATTGACTTAGGCATACATCGTGTTCTCCAATCTCTGCCACCTAGCTACAAGAGCTTCGTGATGAACTATAATATGCAGGGCATGAAGAAGTCTCTTCCGAGCTTCACAATGCTTAAGACCGCAAGTGGAGATTAGGAAAGAACATCAAGTGTTGATGATCAATAAGACCACCGGTTTCAAGAAGGACAAGAAAGGCAAGGAGGAAAGAAGGGCGGCAAATGCATTGTCGCTGAAAAAGAAACCCCGAGCTGGCCCTAAGTCCGACAATCGAGTGCTACTATTGCAAGTGGATCGCCATTGAAGTTAATCGCCCCAAGTATTTGGCGGACAAAAAGGCCGGCAAGGCAAACAAAGGTATATGTGATATACATGTTATTGATGTGTACTTGACTAGTACTTGCAGTAGCACCTGGGTATTTGATACATGATAGGTTGCTAATATATGTAACTTGGTTCAGGGGCTGCGGAACAAGCACAACTAGCAAGGGATGAGGTCATGATGCGGGTCAGCAATGGATCAAGAGTTGATGTGATCGCCGTCGGAACGCTGCCTCTCCATATGCCATCGGGATTAGTTATAAACCTGAATAATTGTTATTTGGTGCCTGCACTGAGCATGAACATTGTATCCGGATTGTGTTTGATGCAAAGTGGTTATTTGTTTAAGTCTAAAAACAATGGTTGTTCGATTTATATGAATAATATCTTTTATGGTCATGCACCTGTGTTGAATGGTTTATTTCTGTTGGATCTCGATAGTAGTATTACGCATATGCATAATGTTGATGCTAAAAGGATTAAACTTGATAATGATATATCTGCATATATGTGGCACTGCCGTCTAGGTCATATTGGCGTTAAACGCATGAAGAAACTCCATTCTGATGGCCTTTTGGAATCATTTGATTTTGAATCATTTGATACATGTGAGCCATGCCTTATGGGCAAGATGAGTAGAACGCCGTTTTCCGGTTCAATGGAACGGGCGACAGATTTATTGGAAATCATAAATACTGATGTGTGTGGACCAATGAGTGTGTCGGCGCGAGGTGGATATAGTTATTTTGTTACTTTCACGGATGATTTGAGTAGATACGGGTATATCTATTTGATGAAACATAAGTCTGAAACCTTTGAAAGGTTCAAAGAATTTTAGAATGAAGTGGAAAATCATCGTAACAGAAAGATCAAATTTTTGCGGTCCGACCGTGGAGGAGAGTATCTTAGTTACGAGTTTAGCACACATATGAAAGACTGTGGAATAGTTTCACAACTCACTCCTGCCGGAACACCACAACGTAATGGTGTGTTAGAACGTCGTAATCGTACTTTATTGGATATGGTTCGATCTATGATGTCTCTGACTAACTTGCCACTGTCATTTTGGGGTTATGCACTGGAAACCGCTGCATTCACTTTAAATAGGGCACCATCTAAATCCGTTGAAAAGACACCATATGAATTATGGTTTGGAAATAAACCTAAGCTGTCATTTCTTAAAGTTTGGGGATGCGATGTTTATGTGAAGAAACTTCAACCAGATAAACTTGAACCCAAAGCGGAAAAATGCGTCTTCATAGGATACCCTAAGGAAACGATTGGGTATACCTTCTATCACAGATCTGAGGGCAAGGTCTTTGTTGCCAAGAATGGATCCTTTCTTGAGAAGGAGTTTCTTGCGAAAGGTGTGATTAGTCGGAAGGTAGAACTCGAAGAGGTTATTTAACCTTCTCTTCATGAAATGGCGAGTAGCACAGCTCTAGAAGTTGTTTCGGAGTTGACTTCACCTAATGAAGAGAGAGCTAATGATATTGATCATGAAACTCCGAAAGAGGACACTATCGAACCTCGCAGGTCAAGCAAGACACGTGCAACTCCTGAACTGTACGGCAATCCTATTATGAATTTCATGATTGATGAAATAGATGACCCTGCGACGTATGAAGAAGCGATGATGAGCCCTGATTCCAACAAATGGCTAGAAGCCATGAAATCCGAGATGGAATCCATGTAAGAAAACCAGATTTGGACCTTGGTGGACTTACCTCATGATCGAAAGGCCGTTGAGAATAAATGGATTTTCAAAAGAAAAACTGATGCTGATGGTAATGTAACCATCTATAAGGCTTGACTTGTCGCAAAGGGGTTTCGACAAATTCAAGGAGTTGACTACGATGAGACATTCTCTCCCGTAGCGATGCTTAAGTCGGTTAGGATTATGTTAGCAATTGCTGCATATTTCGACTATGAAATATGGCAGATGGATGTCAAAACTGCGTTCCTCAATGGTAATATTGAAGAAGAGTTGTATATGATACAACCTAAGGGTTTTGTCGATCCTAAGGATGCTGATAAGGTGTGCAATCTTCAGCGATCCATCTATGGACTGAAGCAAGCATCCCGGAGTTGGAATCTCCGCTTTGATGATGTGATCAAAGAGTTTGGATTTGTCCAAACTTATGGAGAGGCTTGTATTTACAAGAAAGTGAATGGGAGCAATGTGGCATTTCTGATATTATATGTGGATGACATATTGTTGATTGGAAATGATATAGATCTTTTAAACAGTGTTAAAAGTTATCTAAAAGAAATTTTCGAAGGACCTTGGTGAAGCTTCATATATATTAGGCATTAAAATCTATAGAGATAGATCAAGACGCCTAATTGGGCTATCGCAGAGTACATACCTTGATAAGATATTAAAGAAGTTTAATATGGACGGAAGTAAGAAGGGGTACTTACCTATGTTGCAAGGCAAGACATTGAGTAAGACTCAAATACCAGTTATGGCGGAAGAAAGAGAGATAATGGATAAGATCCCCTATGCCTCAGCCATAGGCTCTATAATGTATGCCATGCTATGTACAAGACCGGATGTGGCACATGCTATTAGTTTGACTAGTAGGCACCAATCTGATCCAGGTTCGGAACACTGGATAGCGGTCAAGAATATCCTTAAGTACTTGAGAAGAACTAAGGATATGTTTCTTGTAAGCTAGTCGCTAAGTGTTATGTCGATGCTAGCTTTGACACTGATCCAGATGACTCTAAGTCTCAATCCGGATACGTATTTCTCTTGAACGGAGCAGTAGTTAGTTGGAGGAGCTCGAAACAACCTGTGGTGGCTAGATCAACGATGGAGGCGGAATATGTTGCTGCTTCAGAAGCAGCGCAGGAAGCGGTTTGGATGAAGGAGTTCATAACGGAACTAGGTGTGGTTCCTAGTGCATTGGACCCAATGGTGATCTATTGTGACAATAATGGAGCCATAGCCAACGCCAAGGAACCAAGGTATCACAAGAATTCCAAGCATATTAAGCGCCGGTTTCACTCCATCCGCGAGCATGTCAAGGATGGAGATATAAAGATTTGTAAAGTGCACACGAACCTAAATGTAGCATATCCGTTGACTAAAGTACTCCCTAGGGCAAAACATGATCAACACCAGAACTCCATGGGTGTTAGATTTATCACTATATAAACTAGATTATTGTCTCTAGTGCAAGTGGGAGACTGAAGGAAATATGCCCTGAGAGGCAATAATAAAGTTGTTATTATGTATTCCTTGTATATGATAGATGTTTATTTTGCATGCTATAATTGTATTGATAGGAAACATCAATACATGTGTGTTTAATAAACAAAAGGGTTCCTAGTTATGCCTCTCTTATAGACTAGCTTGTTGATTAACAAGATGATCAAGGTTTTCTGATCATGGACATTGGATGTTGTTAATAACAAGGTCACAGCATTTGTGAAATGATGTGATGAACATTCATCCGAAGTATAGCATTACGATCAAGTAATTATATTTATATTGCTATAACATCATACAAAGTAGTCTTAGTCCTTAGACCATGAGATCATGTTAATTGCTAACACCGGAAGAGTATCTTGATAACATCAAACGTCACACCATAACAGGGTGACCATAAAGGTGGGTTCAGTGCTATGAAGGTGTTATGTTGAGGCTCATGGATCAAGAGTGGAATTTGTCAATCCCGATGACGGATAGATATACTCTGGGCCCTCTCGGTGATATCACATTAAGACAGCTTGCAAGCAAGTGATGTGATCACTAGAATGTTATATCACAGGAACGAGAAAAGAGTGCATGTCGGTAACGAGATCAAACTAGGTATTTGGATACCGATGATCGAATCTCGGACATGTATTATATCATGAGACAAAGGGATTAAATTGCTGACGTTAAAGGTTCTCACGACATGTAAGTCATCGTTGAATATGCAGAGTCGATATGGATCTCCGTGTCCCGCTCGATTATTGATCCGAGGAGTCTCAATCATGTCTGCATTATTCGCGAACCGTAGGGTGACACACTTAAGGGTTGCGGACACCATTTAGGAGCACATATGTTCCGCATAAAAGGTTTGCAAAGCGCAGGAAATGTTTCGATAGAAACAGGAATTGTTCGATAGAAACCGGAATTGTTTCGGTGAAATTGCGTAAAGTGGTTCTGCATGTGATATTGAAATGTTGCAAGGGTTTTATGTGAATGTTTGTTAATTAAAGTAATTAACAAAATTCTGAATAAAATAAATAAAAGAGTTTTATTAATTGAGAGTTGCATTTAATTTGGTGGAAATTAAATACATGTGAGTGGGATTTTGGGTGGAGGCCATGTTTATGTGAGTGGAGGTTCACCACATGAATGAAGGAGGGGAGGAGTCCCCCCCCCCCTCATGCGCCGGCTATGGGAGGGGAGGGGTCTCCCTCCCGCCTATATAAAGCCCCCTCTCCCCTCTCACAAACCACACCTCCTCGTGAAGGATCTCTCTCCCCCTCTAGATATTCCCCATGGTCTCGGATTAGCGAGATACATGTTCCCGGTGGCCTTGCGTCTGAAAGGAGTTGCTGCTTCCGCTGATTCGCTGGAGCGAGGAGGTGGAGGTTGTCCGGTGGCTTGAACATGTGTGCGAGGATGGATGCGCTACTGATTTGCGGCGCTCGGACTTCCACACGATCTTGAGATCGGCAAGCGTACGACTACATCAACCACGAGTTCCTACTCGTTAACAAAACTCGTTGTCTTCGAGGGTAAGTTCTCCATGGATGTATGTCCACCCGTTGCTCTGTATCTAGTAGATAGATCTTGGCGTATAGTTCTCATCGTAGGAATTTTTTGTTTTCTATGCTGCGGACCCAACAGAGGAGGTGCTGGATGAAAGTCTCCATCTGGTCAAGATCTTGCTTCCAAGAGGTGGAGCTGGTTTTGTACACCCGGCGCTCGAGAATGGGGTGAAGGCCTCAGATGAGCCAGCCATCATGACCTCGATGTTGCATCCGGATGCGGTGATGTGGGGGCAACACAGCCAGATGGTGTGTTGGAGAAGTTCAGGATCTCAATGGGAAACTCCTTAGCGACAGTGGCGATGTAGACATAGTGGTCACCAAAGTGAAAGATGGAGCTACCATCTGGGAATGTTTCTCTTGCAAAACAAGATGCATTATCGATGACACAGTTGAAGGATCTGAGTGTGAGCACGAGGCCAGAGGAGATGCGCTTGCCAACGACGAGAGGAAGTCCCATGCGGAATATAACCCCAGTCACTGCACTGCTCCCCATGGTGGGTGTCAACTTCGTGTTGTGGAGCATGATAGTACCATCAGGGATGGCTTAACAGGGAGTAATCAGGGGCAAGCGGAGGCTTCCACAAGAGGGATTGGGAACATGTGATGCTAGAAACAGTGAGGTACCCAGGTTCAGGGCCCTCTCTGTGAGGTAAACCCCAACTCCTGTAAGATCTCACTTGAAAGGACATTTATTGTCTTAATCAGTTTTGGTGTTCTTTAACAACTTGAGGATCATTTTACTGTGTGCTAATATTGCCAGGTTAATCTACTGGAAAGAGAAAAGTCTATGTCGTAATGGAAATATCCTTAGCTGAAACAGAAGTTTCCTAGAAAATCCAGACCGGAGTCTCCGGTGTGCAAAGACCGGAGTCTCACGTGTGGTCCAGAGTTTCACCTCAAACCTCTGGAGTGAATCCAAGATGAAGCCCAGGGACATTCTAACTAGGGGTCCGGAGATAGGCTGGATATTGGTCAGAAACTCCGGTGTACACTAGTAGACCAAAATCTGTAGAGTGAACAGTCTGGAGTCTCCGTTGTGCTCAGGTCCGAAGTTCCTACCAAATATCCAGAGGAAGCATCAAGAACTGTCCCTGGACATTCGGTGTGGTGGATCGGAGATGGACCAGAGACGAACCGAAATCTCCGATCCAGACCGGAGTCTCCCGTCTGCAGACCATAGTTTCTAGTGTGGAAACTCCCTAACAGGCAAAAAACGGGCAAAAATCAGTGGGGCTATAAATAGGGGACTTCATCCCATACCTCCAGTTGCTCATTCCATAAAATAAGAACACCACCATTAGAGCCACCATGTCAACATGATCTCCCCATCTAACCATCCAAAGTCGCTGATCTTTGGAGAATCGAAGGAGGAGGCCTTGATCTACAGCTTCACCAAGAGAGATCTTCATTTCCCCCTCATTCACTTGAGGCCCCCTTGCTCTAGGGTTTCATTAGAAATCCTAGGCCTTTATTTGGTTCTTAAAAGCTTGTCTTTATTGTTGTGACAGTTTGCTTGGATTCGAGAGCCTCCAATTCAGTTGTGGATGTGTGCCTCGAACTTGTTGTAAGGGTGTCGGGTACCACCTTGAAGGTTGCTGATATAGTCGAAGCGTGAATCGATCCCTTTGGGGTGAGGTTCACCGGAGAACAAGGGAGGCCTCTCGTGGCGTTGGTGGTTTGATACCACCCCCTCTCAAAATGCGTACGTACTTCCCTCAAAAGGAAGGAACTAGGGGAAATAATCCTTGTGTTTTTGCGTGCTTCATTTCGGTTACTTCTATCATTTACCACACCTTACTTGTATCTTGTTCTTGCTTAGTTAGATGTGCTAGTGTAACATATAGGTAAATTCACTTTAGTTGCATATCTAGAGAATTTACCTTTTGTCTCAAAACTTAAATTGAAAACGAGTAAAATTTGAAGTAGCACCTATTCACCCCCCCCCTCTAGGTGCCCATACGATCCTTTCAATTGGTATTAGAGCCTCGGATCTTTATTAGGGCTTAACCACCTAAGAGTGTATGGGTAACATGGAGGAAGTTAGAGAGGGTGAGGCTAGCACTTTGGAGACCATGGTAGATCTCAAGAATTTGGAAACAAGCTTGAGCTCTTCCTTGGGCCACAAAATCCAATAGTTGCGTCAACCTGTTGAGCAACTTGTTAAGGAAAAGGTAGCCTCACCACCTCTCTCTCAAGAGGAACCACCTCCGACCCCGAAGGTGAATGCTTTGGCTAAGCAAATGGGTGAAGTAGTGGGGGATGAACATATTGCCACTAACTCCTCCACCAAAAAGGGTGATGGGAAGGAAGAGAACCATGCGGTTCCCGGATGGTACTCTCCCGACCCTCCAATCCCTCACACCTATGCTAGCTGCACATTCTTTTGCTCAATGGCAAGTTTTGATGAAATCTCATGTGCGCAGCTCTTGCATTGATTTGTGGAAAATTATTGAATAAGGACTCAAAATTGAGGATCCAACCAACTTGACAAGAAGAGAAGTGGTCAATAGTCAACTCAATGCCACCGCTTTGCACATGATTCAACTTGTTGTGGGTCCAAAATATTTCCCTCACATTGAGCACCTCAACACCTCCAAGGAAGCTTGGGATGCTCTCATTGACTTTTTTGTTGAAAATGAGATCATGAGAAGAAATAGATATGATGCCTTGAGCAATGAAGCCGAAGGCTTCTATATGAAGGATGGTGAGGACCATGAAGATATGTATAGAATACTCAAATCCACTACCACCGCCTATAGAAATGTTGGTGCATATCATGTGGATGATGCTTGGATAAAAAGGAAGTATGTGAGTGCACTCGTGCCTTTCAAGCCCACCGACTTGAAGAGTCTCCAAGGAAGACAAAACTACCATATCATGACCTCCAATGAAGTTATGCAAGAGATGTTCGCCTTTAAGGTTGCTGCCAACAATGCCAAAGATGCCCGCACTCGTGCCCTTGGAATGAGCAATGGTGTCAATCTTGCCTTGAAGGACAAGGTTATGGAGTATGTGGAAGAAGAAGGAAGTGATGAAGTACTTTCTATGAGCCAACCGAAGATGTCAAGGTTGCTCATGGTGAATACATGGCCTTTTATGCAAGGAATTTTTGGAAAGATCCCGCCAAGGCTAAAATGGAAATGCAACGAAGAAGAAACTCAAGTGGTAGAAAAGAGAATGGTTAAAGATTGAGAACTTGCTTTAACTGTTGTGACCGCTATCATTCTGTTGCCGAATGTCCGTATGAAAAGAGAGAAGATCATGGTGGTGTACTTGTTTTGAAGAAAAGGCAAAGGTCCCTTTCAAGAAGCCCTTCAACAAGAAGAATGCCACCAACAAGAAGTCAGCTGACATTGCATTGATAGCACATGAAGAGTTCTCATCCGATGATGAAGATGAGGAAGAAGAAGAAACATCGAATGGTGTGGCAGCCATGACCATAACCTCTACACCCACCTTCTCACTCTTCAACTCTCCAAATGAGAATATCTCTAACAAGAACGTCACTTGCCTTATCGAAAGAGCATCGGAGGTATCATCATCCCCTCTCTCCACCTCTATAATCAATGATGATTTGAATGATGATTTAACTCTTGAGGTGAAAAAGGAATTAGTTGATTTCGATACTTATATGACTAACTTGCAAGGGGAGCACAAGAAGCACTTTGTAAATCTCTTGAATCAACTTTCTCACACACAAGATCTTCTTGATGAGAGATGCAAACTTGGGAGGGAGCACATCCTTGAGATGGATGCTCTAACCAATGCTTTAGAAGAAGAGCAAGAGACTAGGGAGTCTCTTGAAGAAAAACTTGAAGGCCTCGATGAGGCAAATGATCTAATTGTCTCTAAACTCATTAAGGAACGTGATCATGCCATTCTTAAGTATAAAAAGGCTAAAAAGATAAGATTGAGTTGGTATTGTTCATGACAAACTTCCCGAGGACTTTGAGAAGCTTGACAAGGCTCACAAGGCCTTGGAAAGTGAACTCTTGGCACTCACAAAGTCTCGTGAATAGCTCCAAACTCAATTGACAAATGTTGCCTCACCTAGTATTTTTGTTCCCTCTAGTAGTACAAATATCTTTGAAGAAAATGTTGGGTTGAAGGGGGAGCTTGCAAAAGCCACCTTCCCCAAAGGGAATATGTCTCTTGATGACCTTTTAAGTAAGCAAAGGTCAAGTAATGAGAAAAGAGGAACTGGATATGTGTCCAAGACCAAGAAGAAGAACAACAAGAAAAAGAAGGGCAAGCCCGCACAAGAAAAGGACAAGAACATTATGAGCAAGACCACAAGTGGTAAAACTATGCCACAAGATGACTTTGCAGGAATTTCTAACCCTCACTATGTCTTAATGCGTAATTATTATGGTGATGTTTATGCATAATATGTTGGTTCACTTTATGGTTATATTTATTGGTCTATTTGGGTTCCTAAGACCCTTGTCACTAACAAAAGGAGACCCATTGGAAAATGGGTACCTAAAAACTAGTTTGATCTCTTGTAGAACTATGCTTCCAGGGGGTCAAAGTGGGTGCTTGATAGTGGTTGCACAAGTCATATGACCAGAAGCAAGGCAATAATGACAGAGATAAAGCCAAATCAAGATCATATAACCATCACATATGCTGATAAGTCAAAATCTTAGGTAAAGGGTCTTGGCAAGGTTGTGGTGGCACACAATATTACTCTCGTGGACATCATGCTTGTTGGGTGTAACACCCTCAGAATCGGCCCTATGCAAGTTTTAGTGAATCCCGCCAAACCCGCATAGAAACGATTCAAAGGTGCCCACCAGGCACTTTCGTGCGGGTGGAAAACGAAGTAATAACATAACACAACAGTCCTCGATGGGACCCACAGAACAGATATATATACAACAGCAACTCAATGAGTCAAGAATACAGATATACAATACAAAGATCCAAATCACCTTGAAAACGATAGAGCGTCCGACTACAGACAAGATGCAAATGGGGCTAAGAGCCCTGAAGAATAACCAATGGCGTCCATAACCCTGCCCAGGCCAAGCCGGAAGGGTAACCCTGCTAACGACGTCGATCTCAGAACCTCGCTTAAACAAAAGGGTGCCGACAAAGGGCAAAGGAAAAAGAGGAGCCACAAGATCGAGGCCAAGACAGCGAGACTAGAATTCATGGTCCTCGCCACATAGGTATGGTGGATCAAGCGGCAGCAAAGCATGTACTAAACAACCTATAGAGACTCGATATAACTTGGCTATCGAGAGGGATAAGAAAGACCTATTCGAACCATCCTCGATACTACCACCAAACATACCCATCTCGGTATTTCTCGACACCAAACGAGGAAGTCAACCGAGGAACTCACAGCTTGGCAGTTTTATTTATTCAGTTATCGCTAGCAATTACTAGTCAAGTATAGATAGTCATCCCGATAAAATAAGCAAGTTTTATTTAGCCAATCCGTTGTAGTTGCGACACTTACTAGTCAAATACAATTAGCATGAGATATCCCAAAACCCAGCAGTTGTTGGTACTTTTATTTAGCCATTCCGTTGTAGTTGAGCTGATTACTAGTCACATCGGATACAAGTCAAATTATAACAAGAACTTTAGTTATAGTTGTCTATGATCGAGAACTGTGCTCCAAGTCGCCCATAACCGGACACGGCTTTTGAAAGATTAAACCCTGCAGGGGTGCACCAAAGGATCCACAAGCACTTCGACCCTTTTTGCCAGATCAGTTAACATACACCCATCGGTATGTCGGCGGGGCCTAAGTCATGACGTTTCCAGATCCAAAGCAAGTACATGGGGCCACCCACTAAGTCGAACCAAGAACGAAGTCGGCCGGTTCCGAGACGGACTTAGGTTTGGGTAGATCATCCAGAACGATCGGGAACCCAAACGGGCTTGTCGACACCGCAAATCGTGTCCCGATCCTAAACAGACAAAAGTGCTATCCATCTCACAATTTAAATAAAGCGGTAAAGCATGGCATAAGTACATGATAGTAAATAAAACCTCAAACTAGTTTGTGGCCCCCAGTACAATACTTTGAAATCAGGTACTAATCGATGGGGGCCCATATCTCCCCACCTGTGGTTAGCGCCGATCTCTAACAGTGTCAAGAACTCGGGTCCTACGGGACACCAAGGGCGGTCGAAACCAAATATTATCTATCACCCACCGTGCCTCTGCATTTACCTACTTCCATTTTAGTTATTAAACAGTATTTAAAGTAATAACCATCTCCAACATTAAACACACGGCCATACTCCAACAATCGTGGTTCTTGACGACACACAACAAAGACTTGAGCGAGCGATCACGACGCGCAAGTCCAACTATCTACCAATCCACAGGTAATAGGATGTGTCCAAGGCAATATGAGGCTGCAAGGGTTATCCCGGGTACGAAAACTAGAGCATCGCAACACAGATAGCAATAGATCAACAGGAGGGAATAAATACTATAAAAGTAAGATAGGTAGAAAGGGGAGGTGCTCTTTGAAAACATTGTCAAGGTTCATCCGAAGATCGGGGCGAAGCTCACATCAACTCAACGGCCTTATCCGCGAAGAAGCAAAACACTAGAAGAAACACCGGATGCACTATTTAATACTACGACAAAAGATCGAGCATGATGCATGTATGATGTATGGCATGGCAAGGGGCGATGCAATTAGGCAATATTAAGCGGAACCGAGGGTCCCGACAATTAATTATTAGGTCCAAGTTGTTTAACTACCCCGCAAATTAAATGTTGTTTGAGCAAGGCAAAATATATCACCGGTTCGCTACACAAATTTAAATGAGGCCAATATAAGACTAGATTTGCCCGCATATGGGCCCCATATTTAATTATGCAGTGAATCGGCATAAGGCCCCCAAACCACATGACAATATGCATGCGAGTATGACAATTTAATATGCAACCAATTATATAGATGGCATTTATAAAAATAGGGGCTCGGATCAGGGTCACACATTAGGGTTCGGCGATCTTGGGGGTCCGGGGGTTCGGGGTTCGGAGCTGGGGTTCGGGATTCGACGGGATCGATCTCGGATAACTGAGGTAGATCTTGTCGCATCCGCGGTGGTCGGGCCATGTTGTCGGTCTTGTCGTCTCACGCGGAGATCTTGGCGTTCCGGGAGGAAGTACTTGGTCGGGCGTCGGGGCATCGGACTCGCGCTGGTTGGTGTCGATCTTGTCGGGCCCGTGCAGTTTATCTTGGTGTTCTCGGATGATCTTGCCGACTCCATGCGAAGGCCTTGGCGCTCTAGATCGGTCTTCAGGGTCTCGGCCATCGGATCCTTGAAGGAGAACCCCTGGTCTTCGGGTGGCGCCCTATTCGGTTCAACTCATCGTCGATCCACGGAAGATCTTGCGGTCTCGTTGCCTCCACACCCAACAACTCAGCACCAACTTGGTACTACACAGGAAACCTGCACGGGTGGAGGCAGATGGCATGGCATCGGCGACGACGGGGTTTGGCCCCAACGAGATGTAGACGCAGCTGGTCGCGTCAGGGCAGGCGAGGACGAGGCCGATTAGGGGGAGGCGGATCGAAGCGGCGACGGGCCGACTAAAGGCCTGGGCGGCAGAGGCAACTGCTCGGCCGAGGATCGGCCAAGGCGCCGGGCGGCGTTGGTCCGAGCGGGCGGAGGCCGCCAGAGAGGAGGGAGACGCGGGCACAGAGGGGTTCTGGCGGCGGGAGAGAGAGGCCCGAGAGGAGGGTCGGCACCGAGGCGAGCAGAGGAAGAGGAGGCGCGACGAGGGTGGGCTCCAAGTGGCGAGATGGGGCCTCGAGGTTGGGGAGAAAGGAACGGCATCATGGGCGGTGGCGGTCGAGGATGGAGGCGGGGCCGAGGCGAGCGCGGTCGGCGGCGCGGTGAGGCAGAGGGGAAAGCTCGGCGGCGAGGGGGGGTCGACGAGGCCGGAGCGCGCTGGGCCGGGCTCGACGGGGACGCGGCGGCGGGCAGCCAGAGGAGAGGAGAGGGAGAGCCGGCGAGGAGGCGAACGGGAGGTGGCCTCCGGTGAGCTCGGGGCTGGGCCGATGGAGTGCACTGCGAGCACCGGGGGAGGCCGGGCGGGCGGACGGGCCCTGCTGAGCGGGAGGCTGGCTGGAGGACGCAGAAGAGGAGGGGGCGGGGCGGGGCCACAGGAGGGGGGATCGTGGCGAGAGAGGAGGAAGGAGGAGAGAGGAGCGGCGGGGACCATGGGGTGGGGCTGGGCGGTGGGACCCCGGGGCAGGCAGGGGGTCGTGCGGGGCGGGGTGGACCGGGTCGAGGGTGGGCCAAGGAAGCTGGTCGGGGTGGGGGGTTGAGTGGGTGGTGGGGTGGGGCCTGGGGTGGGGCAGGCTGTCGGTGAGGGAGAGAGAGAGGGGGTAGGTGGGACTGGGGTGAGAGAAGGAGTGGGGTGCTGCAGGGTGGATTGATGAGGTGGCAAGGTGGGTAGGGATTGGGGAAGAGGGTGAGATGGCAAGCTGTGATTGGTGGGTAGATTAGGATTGGGTGGAAATTAGGTTTAGAGTTTGGGTGGACCGATTATTCTGGGGGTGGTCGACTGGGTCGAATCGGCCCGTTCGACTGCCCCCCTAAAAATAATTAAATATTTTATTTGTTTTAAACAGGGTTTTGCAAACCGTTGTCCGACAAAACAAATTAATCCGGAGACCCGGGTTTTGTGTTTGAACAAAGACGGGGCGTTTAGAAAACAAGAACAGGTTTTTCCGCAAATAGTTTTATGCAAGCAAAATGCAAGATGATGACAATGCTCAAATGCAATGTGGCATGATGACATGAGCATGCGGTCATGATGATGCAATGCACAAAAACAACGCGATTTTCTAGTAGTGGTTTTGCGGGATGCCACAATTCGACACCACTAACAAAGGATCTCGCCCTCGAGATCCGCCTCATGGTACCGGAAGGAAGGTCGGCGATCTGCGTCTTCTCGCTTCGTGTAGATCCTCGCGACACCACTAACAAGAGGTCGTTGTCCGTGATCGACAAGAGAACACTCTGGGAACAAAAGGTCGAAGGTAGAGGTATCAACAAATAAAGCCACCTCTAGCTTCGATAGAAAGAGGGAACCGATGCATTCTCATCCACTTCAATGTACAAAAGCGAATAGAAGGGGTAGTCGGCATGGGGGCCAATCCATCACGCACCCAAACTATTACTGCATAATCAAGAGAAAAGGCGCAACCATTCTCGAATCGCATCAAGATCTCGACAACCGAGGTTCAGGAACAAAGGAGTGATGCAGACTCTACATCAGATCTGGCGTAGATGATGTCGTCGCGTCGGAAAACACCGGAAGGCACGAGAAGGAACAAAGAGAAGTCCACCAGACGAAGGATTCCTCGGATAGCATGAAGACCAGATGTAGCAACACCGTTACCAAAAGAGGAAGCGAAACCCTGAAGGTACGACGGAACCCAACCACGAGAAATCCTGGACTCGAAGAGAGAGAAGAGAACGGATTCAAAACACGCAGAGGTGAGAGGAGAGCAGCAGAGGGGTAAGGAGTAAAATCAGACCTAATCAGAACTATCCAACCGGTTTTGCAAAATAGTTTTGACACTCTACTTCGGCCGTTAGCTAGGTTATCCTACAGGCTGGACTTGTGGGGTATCGCAACTGCTGAGCTCTGATACCACTCTGTAACACCCTCAGAATCGTCCCTATGCAAGTTTTAGCGAATCCCGCCAAACCCGCATAGAAACGATTCAAAGGTGCCCACCAGGCACTTTCGTGCGGGTGGAAAACGAAGTAATAACATAACACAACAGTCCTCGATGGGACCCACAGAACAGATATATATACAACAGCAACTCAATGAGTCAAGAATACATATATACAATACAAAGATCCAAATCACCTTGAAAACGATAGAGCGTCCGACTACAGACAAGATGCAAATGGGGCTAAGAGCCCTGAAGAATAACCAATGGCGTCCATAACCCTGCCCAGGCCAAGCCGGAAGGGTAACCCTACTAACGACGTCGATCTCAGAACCTGCTTAAACAAAAGGGGTGCCGACAAAGGGCAAAGGAAAAAGAGGAGTCGATCGAGAGGCAAGACACGGCGAGACTAGAATCGGCGGTCCTCGCCTACATAGGTATGGTGGATCAAGCGGCAGCGCAGCATGTACTAAACAACCTATAGAGACTCGATATAACGCCGGCTATCGAGAGGGATAAGAAAGACCTATTCGAACCATCACGATACTACCACCAAACATACCCATCTGGTATTTCCCCTCGACACCAAACGAGGAAGTCAACCGAGGAACTCACGGTTGGCAGTTTTATTTATTCGATTATCGTTGCAGCAATTACTAGTCAAGTATAGATAGTCATCCCGATAAAATAAGCAAAAGTTTTATTTAACCAATCCGTTGTAGTTGCGACACTTACTAGTCAAATACAATTAGCATGAGATATCCCAAAACCCAGCAGTTGTTGGTACTTTTATTTAGCCATTCCGTTGTAGTTGAGCTGATTACTAGTCACATCGGATACAAGTCAAATTATAACAGTAAACTTCAGTTATAGTTGTCTATGATCGAGAACTGTGCTCCAAGTCGTCCATAACCGCGGACACGGCTTTTTGAAAAGATTAAACCCTGCAGGGGTGCACCAAAGTATCCACAAGCACTTCGACCCTTTTTGCCAGATCAGTTAACATACACCCATCGGTATGTCGGCGGGGCCTAAGTCATGACGTTTCCAGATCCAAAGCAAGTACATGGGGCCACCCACTAAGTCGAACCCGCGAAGTCGGCCGGTCTCGAGACGGACTTAGGGTTTGGGTAGTCAGTGAACGATCGGGAACCCAAAACTGGGCTTGTCGACACCGCGAAATCGTGTCCCGATCCTAAACAGTACAGGTGCTATCCATCGCACAATTTAAATAAAGCGGTAAAGCATGGCATAAGTACATGATAGTAAATAAAACCTCAAACTAGTTTGTGGCCCCCAGTACAATACTTTGAAATCAGGTACTAATCGATGGGGGGCCCATATCTCCCCACCTGTGGTTAGCTCGCTCGATCTCGGAACAGGTGTCAAGAACTCGGGTCCCACGGACACCAAAGTGATCGGAAACCAAATATTATCTATCACCCACCGGTGCCTCTACATTTACCTACTTCCATTTTTAGTTATTAAACAGTATTTAAAGTAATAACCATCTCCAACATTAAACACACGGCCATACTCCAACAACTGTGGTTCTTGACGACACACAACAGCACTTGAGCGAGCGACTACGACGCGCAAGTCCAACTATCTACCAATCCACAGGTAATAGGATGTGTCCAAGGCAATATGAGGCTACAAGGGTTATCCCGAGTACGAAAACTAGAGCATCGCAACACAGATAGCAATAGATCAACAGGAGGGAATAAATACTATAAAAGTAAGATAGGTAGAAAGGGGGAGGTGCTCGCCTGAAAACATTCTTGAAGGTTCATCCGAAGATCGGTAAGCTCACATCAACTCAACGGCCTTATCCGCGAAGAAGCAAAACACTAGAAGAAACACCGGATGCACTATTTAATACTACGGCAAAAGATCGAGCATGATGCATGTATGATGTATGGCATGGCAAGGGGCGATGCAATTAGGCAATATTAAGCGGAACCGGGGGTCCCGACAATTAATTATTAGGTCCAAGTTGTTTAACTACCCCGCAAATTAAATGTTGTTTGAGCAAGGCAAAATATATCACCGGTTCGCTACACAAATTTAAATGAGGCCAATATAAGACTAGATTTGCCCGCATATGGGCCCCATATTTAATTATGCAGTGAATCGGCATAAGGCCCCCAAACCACATGAAAATATGCATGCGAGTATGACAATTTAATATGCAACCAATTATATAGATGGCATTTATAAAAATAGGGGCTCGGATCAGGGTCACACATTAGGGTTCGGCGATCTTGGGGGTCCGGGGGTTCGAGCTGGGGTTCGGATTCGACGGGATCGGTCTCGGATAACTGAGGTAGATCTTGTCGCATCCGCGGTGGTCGGGCCATGTTGTCGGTCTTGTCGTCTCACGCGGAGATCTTGGCGTTCCGGGAGGAAGTACTTGGTCTGGCGTCGGGGCATCGGACTCGCGCTGGTTGGTGTCGATCTTGTCGGGCCCGCGCAGTTGATCTTGGTGTTCCCGGATGATCTTGCCGACTCCATGCGAAGGCCTTGGCGCTCGAGATCGGTCTTCAGGGTCTCGGCCATCGGATCCTTGAAGGAGGACCCCTGGTCTTCGGGTGGCGCCCTATTCGGTTCAACTCATCGTCGATCCACGGAAGATCTTGCGGTCTCGTTGCCTCCACACCCAACAACTCAGCACCAACTTGGTACTACACAGGAAACCTGCACGGGTGGAGGCAGATGGCATGGCATCGGCGACAACGGGGTTTGTCCCCAACGAGACAGAGACGCAGCGGGGTCGCGGCTCACAGGGCAGGCAGAGGCCAGCGACTAGGGGGAGGCGGACTGACGGCGACGGCCGACGGCCTGGGCGGCAGAGGGCGGCGCGGCTCGGCCGGAGGACGGGCCAAGGCGCCGGGGCGGCGTCGGGTCCGAGCGGCGGAGGCCGGCCAGAGAGGAGGGAGACGCGGGCACAGAGGGGTTCCTGGCGGCGGAGAGAGGAGGCCCGAGAGGAGGGTCGGGCACCGGAGGCGAGCAGAGGAAGAGGAGGCGGCGCATCGAGGGTGGGCTCCGACGGCGGTGGGATGGGGCCTCGAGGTTGGGGGAGAAAGGAATGGCATCGTGGGCGGTGGCGGTCGAGGATGGAGGCGGGGCCGAGGCGAGCGTGGCAGAGGGAGAGGAGAGGAGAGCCGGGCGAGGAGGCGAACAGGAGGTAGCCTCCGGTGAGCTCGGGCCGGGCCGGTGAGGCAGACTGGCGAGCAGGAGAGAGGAGGCCGGGAGGCAGACGGTGGCCTCCGGCCGAGCCTGTGGCCAGAAGCCGCTGAGGCTGGCTGGAGGACGCAGAGGAGGAGGGCGAGGGGCAGCAAGGGGGGCAGTCATGGCGAGAGGAGGAAGGAGGGAGAGAGAGGAGCGAGCGGGGGACCGTGGGGGCAGGCGGTGGGACCCAGGGGCAGGGGGTCACGAGGGAGGTGGACTGGTCCAGGTGGGCCAAGGAAGCTGGGTGGGGGGTTGAGGGGTGGGGTCGTGGGGAGTGGGGCCTGGGTGGGGCCAGGCTGTTGGTGAGGGAGAGAGAGAGGGGGTAGGTGGGACTGGGGTGAGAGAAGGAGTGGGGTGCTGCAGGGTGGATTGATGAGGTGGCAAGGTGGGTAGGGATTGGGGAAGAGGGTGAGATGGCAAGCTATGATTGGTGGGTAGATTAGGATTGGGTGGAAATTAGGTTTAGAGTTTGGGTGGACCGATTTTATTCTGGGGGTGGTCGACTGGGTCGAATCGGCCCGTTCGACTGCCCCCCTAAAAATATTAAATATTTTATTTGTTTTAAACAGGGTTTTGCAAACCGTTGTCCGACAAAACAAATTAATCCGGAGACCCGGGTTTTGTGTTTGAACAAAGACGGGGCGTTTAGAAAACAAGAACAGGTTTTTCCGCAAATAGTTTTATGCAAGCAAAATGCAAGATGATGACAATGCTCAAATGCAATGTGGCATGATGACATGAGCATGCGGTCATGATGATGCAATGCACAAAAACAACGCGATTTTCTAGTAGTGGTTTTGCGGGATGCCACATTGGGACTCTTGGATATAATTTACTTTCAGTCCGTGCTCTTGGAAAGATGAGCTTTGCCATATTTATTGATGATGATATTGTGGTTCTCTTGGGGAGCAGGACTCTAAAGGTTGCTTTCGTTGGGTATGTCAAAATGACTTGTATGTGGTGGACTTTTCGGGGAAAACCACTACAAGTGCGATGTGCTTATTCGGAAAGGCTGATGTGGGTTGGTTATTGATACCTTCGATCCGGATTACGGATGTAGTATAGCTCTTTTTCCCTAGTAGACCTAGGTTATCGAATCCTCGGGAAGCAGAAAGCGTAGTGAAGTTACTTTAACGGACCTTCTAGAGTTTTAAAATTATTTTTTTGTTTTACCAGACCAAGAGTTTGACCTTGTTTATTGTTGTCGATGATGGAGAGAGAGGGCTAGGGATTTCGGTTTCACCTATAGCTGTGCAAAACATCTGATGGGAATAAAAGATAATAATAAAGTATGCATGTAACTGTTAGAGCAAGATAATTATATGTGGGCAGTGCATCCATAATTGCTATTGCCTCCGCAACCGCTTACATCAATAACCTACTAGTATCATCCATAGAAAAAATAGAACTAATGATATGCATAGTGATGTCACCGTTAATCCCAAGTAAATCCCTCACATACAGCCGTACTACCCCTTCTGTCACTTGGGTTCCCAACCTACAGATTAGTCATTACTCATACTCCCTATACCTGGCTCAATCCTCGAGGTCTTGGGTACCTGAAAAGTCCTTGGATTAAGGCAAGAGAGGATACAATAATCATCATGTCATACAAACTAATACATGATCCCATCTATGATAAATAACATGCACAAAAGCTACATGGCTAGGCCGAAGCCCTTAGCCCAAAGAGAATTACTCACACATAGAGATGAAATCAACAATCATAAACATTGCAATGGAAACCATGAGATTGATAGCAAATAGTCTTACAATGTCGCCAATCGAAGATGAGATCTACTATTACAAGTGGTGGAATATGGCTATGGTGGTCGAGAAGGGTTTGGAGATTAGATCTAAGCCTATTTATCTAGCGGCTCTTTGGTGTTGTGGATGCAGGTTTTTGGGGTTCTGGGGTGGCTTTGTTTCTCATCACCCAAAGCCTCTTTATATAGGGGTCCCTTCATGAAAGTTGTTCTGTTTGACCTAGCGGTGTCGATGATAACAATACGGCCAAAATTTTATTCCCACCGTATAGTTGGTCGTTAAAGCTTCTGTCTCCACTTCACGACCCCTGGTTTCTTTGGGTTGTTGGAAATCTCGTATCCTTGACTTTAATTTTGTGATTCCCGTCATCAAACGTCATTATGTGCGCACGGAAAAATATAAAGAAAGGATTGCATACCCCTTTGATCATTAGGCATTAGTGGCAGGGTTTAGAGAGATATTTATCAAAAATATGAATAATATCTAGTTTAAATGTGGATGTAGATGGCTATATTTCATAGCCATCAACCTCCCCAAGCTTAAACTTGATCGTCCTCGAGGAAGAAACCCAAAATCAAAAAGGAACTCAGTATTTAAACTAAAATAACGAGATGATGATCTTACTCATGATTGGTAGTCTCATGTTTCCTCCACTTTATTAATATGAAAAACTTCAGCATAGATAGAGTAATGGCAAGCATATCATACGGGTTTTAGTGCATCCTTATAGCATAACAAAATTATTGTTAACATGGATGATTCAAATGAGTAAACCGTATTCCATGTCATGTAGTCAACTCATAGGCTTGCCTTTGAACAATAAAGTATAATCATGTAAAATTGAGAATGTGAGAGTTTTTCATGAAAAACATATACACTAGAGTATCTCAATTCTCCCACATCAGTATGTCAAGACTTTTTAATCACTACTTTTTTGTTCATTGTCCTTCAAGAATTTCAGTTCTTAAGTAATTGAGAGCATGCCAAAAAAAATACTTTATAGGGCTGTGATGGACACTAATGGCATCACCAAGGTTTTTGTTCCTTTTGCACAATTATTACTCATATCAGCTAGAGGAGTGATTCCATCATGAACACAGCTACCCGAGAATGCCAAGAATCTTACCCATTATAGCATTGCTGCTACATATGTTTAATCAACTCATAGCCGAAATCTAGGAGTTTCCTCCATGAAGATCGTTCGTAGGCTAGTGGAGTTATTGGCATCCCATGAAGTTTGACACGCATAAAGCTATATCATTCTTATGATTCACAAGTCAAACTTTGGCATGCTCACTAAAACCGCTAAACATTAATTCAATTGAACAAGTCCTTTTAAAGAGAGCTATCAAGTCAATCATTATTTTCTATGGTGTTGAGTGTCTCTAGAAATAAGCCTTCAAGACTAAACACTACAACACCCAAGCCTTCAATTGTGAGACTTTTTCTTATTACAATTGTTTAGCAAATTTTTAGGCAAGACTTGGTTAACTACAAGAGCTGGAACAAAACATACCCAACTAAATACCCATACAAACAAAATTTTGCTACAATATAAAGTCTCACTCCACCGATATAATATCTTAACATTTACTACTAACTATCATGGGTTTCTCAAACTTCAAAGTGGGGAGTCTTAAGGTATACCTCTCATGATTGGTTCCACTTCTGTCTTCCCTTTTGATTTTCTTCTTGGAAACTCGAAGTTGATCACTCTCCTGCAAATATGTGAAAGCCACAAGGAGAATAGAAAGGAAGGAAGAGGGAAAATAAACATAAATGAAAAAATATTTTTGTTGTTTTTAAGAGAGGGAATTAAAGAATAGAAAATCAAAAACAAAGCTTGTCTAGAAAGTATCAAAAAAATAGAAATAACTAAAGTTAAAGTGTTGGGGAAACCAACACGAGTTCTTATAAACTCGAATTAAAAACATCACCTCGAAGTAATTAAAAACAAATGAACGCCAAATAAAGATAATGAGGAAACTTACCCAAGCTTAGGCTTTTGCAAGCCCTTCAAATCATTGTGGTGGAGGGAAAAGTCGTAACTCCATTTCGCAAATTGAGTTGATAAATTACTAGTTGTTTCTTGGAGGTTCAAGGAGAGTTTATGCATCCTTTCCATAGTTCCTCCAAGTTCTTGGAAGTCTTGGTATATAGCGAACCGGGTTGGTGGCTGCTCCTCTTGATAAGGAACTTCTTGCTCCTCTTCTTGGTCCTCATCCTCATCTGGAATCTCCTCCTCGGGTTGGTGTTGCTCAACCTGCAAGTCATATAGCAAACATTCTTCCTCGATGGAGAAAAGACCATTAGGCAAAGGAGCGGGGTAGAGATGCCCAGCTCCAGCAATATGCAAGTAATAAACACCACCTATCCTAGTGAGCATTCCATAAGCTTTTAAATTAGATAAACCAACATGTCACTCACCTAGCACTAGCTGCAACTCACCTAGGTCGATGCCTAGGGAAATGGCAAGCACAGTGATGATGCCTCCACCTGTGATTGGTCCTTGGCTTTGGGAGGATTGGTACTCCAGGTAGCGCACAAGAATTGCGTCCAACTTGAGTGACAAGTCGATGTTGTTGAAAGCAGCTTTTGCAAGGACTAATATGTCCTCCTCATTGAGTCTCGTGAACTCATTTCGTGCCTACAAGGTGTTAGCAATAACATAGAACAAATAGCGAATTGCAGGATGTTGAATATTCTTCCCCTTGCTTACTCATTCTATTATAATAAAGTTCTGGGGAACGATCTATGCCAGTAAAGGATGCGTTTAAGGCATTAGCATTATTGTTTGGAAAATTAAAACATACACACCATTCATCTAGTAATAAAGCATAATTGTTTTTATAAGTCCGAAAGAAATCTTGTCCTCTCCATGCCATGCTTTAACGGTGCTTTGCAAAGAACTTAGAAATTCAAGAGTTAACTGGCGATAAGTAGGCACATCATTGAATACAAAGTTTTGCAGGCCAACTCTATTGCAAAGTAAATTTAAGTCATTAGAAATACTGAGTTGATTCAATATAATGGGGCAAGCCCACTTTGTTGTCTTCACTTCTCGGTTCTTGATTTTGTTGAAGCAATCACGTTGGAGCTAATCCCTGAACCGTATCCCCATGCGTTCTTGAGCGATAGCCCGAGAAGAACTAGCGGCGGCACGAGCACGAGTTTGGCTCCTTGTGTTCGCCATCTAAAATAATAAGGAAAGACAAATAAAATAAAACCTTTTGATCCAACAATGATAAGCATAACATATTCCTCATCTGAGCACACTAAAGAGTCCCCTCAAAATAATAATCTAGGCAAGAGAATCATGTCAATTAGTTCATAGTAGGTCTCGCCCTAGATTGATAATGATAATAGATCAAAACTGAATTTGCAAAAGTAATTGGAGGATCAGAGGAGAAACATACCGTAGATCACTTGTGTGTGAGGAAATCAAATGAAATTAAGTAGATATGAAGATCTCTTAATGTTTTGAGAGAGTTTGGAGGTAGAAGAGAGAAAAGGATTCAAGTTTTGGTGTTGGGGGTACCTTCCTATGGTGATTTTGTGGTCGGACGCAACTATACAGCCAAACTATACGGTCAAAACAATTTGTTCCTCCTGTATAGTTGATCTGATGTCAAAAATTTAGGGTTTTCCCCTGGTGGTGCAACTATACGGCCAGAACTATATGGCCGGAATTTTTATCCCCGCCATATAGTTGGTCGTCAAACCTTCTGTATCCTGGAAAAGAAATTTTACAAAGGCAACGATAACTATACGCCCGGAACTATACGGTCGGGATTTTTATTCCTGCTGTATAGTTGGTCGTTAAACCTTCAGTACCTAAGAAAGAAAATTTGTCGATGGCAAAGATATCTATACAACCAAACTATATAGCTGCAATTTTTGTTCCCGCCGTATAGTTGGTCGTTAAACCTTCTGTAGTCATCAAAAAAATTCTCCTCGAGAATTCTTTCTTATCCTGAAACTTAGCAAAACACCTTGTTTTTGATAGAAAAATGACAGTAAAAATTGTCGACCAACATCAACATTTATAAAGCAGGATTTTTAGTACTACTGAACTTATTCTCCTCAATTGGAGCTTTCTAGCACTCTTTATTAAACATAAAAATGAAACTAAAACTTAAAAACTTTACTCAAACCTTTATTTCACATGGGTTGCCTCCCATGAAGCAATCTTTATGGTCAATAGCTTGACCTTGATGTTGCTCACTTAGGCCAGATGAGTGGAACACCCACTCCAAAATAGTTGGCCTTCAAAGTGATGGCCTCTTTTTCATCATGCTTGACTTTCTTCTTCCTGGGAAAATGAATAACAAAAGGATCCCGCGAAGGTAATTGAAGGTTCATGTTCCCTTCAAGTAGATTAATCAAAGCCTTAATAGTTCTTAAGAATGGACGACCTAATATAATAGGAGCAGTAGCATCTTCAGGCATGTCAACAATAACAAAATCAATAAGAGCAGGACAACCTTTAATGTAGACTAAAGTATTTTCTTTAATTCCTACAACTTGTTTGTAGGTAGAATATGCTAGATGTAATATTGTTTTGCTCATTTTGTGAGTCCATAAAGGACATAAGTGTTTCTTGGAGACTACCATTACTTGATCCCATATTATTATTAGAGTTACCTGCAGGACTAGAATAATGTTTCTAAAAATTAGGATTATAATTCTTCTTCCAAGAAGGGTTATAATCATTATGATCTATGAAGTATATTTCTTCAATATTTGATTCTGGGATAGCTCTTACCTGGTTTTCCTTACCTTTTATGGCTAATATGAGCTCATCCGGCTTAGCATTGAGTTCTTTATTTTCTTGTGGTGAGATGGAGTTCACCTTCTTCGTGTTTGATCTATCCACATGCCACTGGGCATGGTTGTCTTGCATATTGTCTAGCAACTGCTTTGCTTCTATAATATGTTTGCCCATAAATGTTCCTCTAGCTGCAGTATCAAGCATAGACTTAGACATAGTGTTAAGAGCATTATAAAATAAATGGAGAATTAACCAATCTTCCATCCCATGTCTGGGACAGTTTCTCATGCATTCTTTCATCCTCTCCCATGCAAGCGCTAGTGGCTCACGCTCTTCCTGTCTAAAACTAGTAATATTAGATCTTAGTTGCATAGTCTTTGCAGGTGGGAAAAATTTAGTCATAAATAAAGAAGTATACTCCACCCATGATGCAACAGTATTTCTAGGCAAAGATAGCAACCATTCGTTTGCTCTTCCTCTAAGAGAGAATGGAAATAACCGCAATTTGAACACATCAGGGTCACATCTTTTATGCGCATCATATCACATATTTTAGTGAAAGTGTTCAAGCGCATACCTACATCCTCAACAGCAGAGCCTCCAAATTGATTCTGTTGAACCAAACTTAAATAGTAGGGTTTAATTTCATAATCATCAACAGTAATTGTTGGTTGGGTAATAGGAGTACACAAATAATCATTGTTGGGAGTTGCAAATTCCCCAAGCTTATTTTTAGCCATATTTCCTATGTTTTTGGGTTTTCTTAAACAAAGACTTATGATAGTAAAAACAAGAATTTAAAGACTAACTAATTTTTTTTGGTTTTTCAAATAAAGACTGAAAGCAAACTAACAAAATTAAAAACAAGAATTAAAAGGTTCCTACTAACCTCACTAGGGTAGCTATTGCTTCCCCAGGAACAGTGCCAGAAAAAGGGTTGATACCTTCGATCCGGATTACAGATGTAGTATAGCTCTTTTTCCTTAGTAGACCTAGGTTATCGAATCCTCGGGAAGAAGAAAGCATAATGAAGTTACTTTAACGGACCTTCGGGAGTTTTAGAATTCTTTTTGTGTTTTACCAGACCAAGAGTTTGATGTCTTTTGTTGTTGTCGATGATGGAGAGAGAGGGCCTAGGGCTTTTGGTTTCACCTATAGCTGTGCAAAACATCTGATGGTAATAAAACATAATAATAAAGTATGCATGTAATTGTTAGAGCTAGATAATTATATGTGGGCAGTGCATCCATAATTGCTATTGCCTCCACAACTGCTTATAGGAATAACCTACTAGTCTCATCCATAGAAGAAAGAGAACTAATGATATGCATAGTGATGTCACCATTAATCCCAAGTAAATCTCTCACATACAACCATACTACCCCTTCTATCACTGGTTCCAACCTGCTGATTAGTCATTACTCATACTCCCTATACCTGGCTCAATCCTTGAGGTCTTGGGTACCTGACAAGTCCTTGGATTGAGGCCAGAGAGGATACAATAATCATCATGTCATACAAACTAATACATGATCCCAACTATGATAAATAACATGCACAAAAGCTACATGGCTAGGCCAAAGCCCTTATCCCAAAGAGAATTGCTCACACATAGAGATGAAATCAATAATCATAAACATTGCAATGGAAACCATGAGATTGATAACAAATAGTCTTACAATGTCGCCAATCGAAGATGAGATCTACTATTATAAGTGGTGGAATATGGCTATGGTGGTGGAGAAGGGTTTGGAGATTAGATCTAAGTTTATTCCTCCGCCAGCGCTTCGGTGTTGTGGATGCAGGTTTCTGGGGTTCTGGGGCGGCTCTATTTCTAGTCGCCCTAAGCCTCTTTATATAGGGGTCCCTTCACAAAAGTTGTTTTGTTTAACCTAGCGGTGTTGATGGCTGGAACTATACGGCCAGTATTTTATTCCCACTGTATAGTTGGTCATTAAAGCTTCTGTCTCCACTTCACGACCCCTGGTTTCTTTGGGTTGTTGGAAATCTCGTATCATTGACTTTAATGTTGTGATTCCCATCATCAAACGTCATTATCTGCGCAGGGAAAAATAGAAAGAAAGGATTGCATACCCCTTGATCATTAGGTAGTAGTGGCAGGGTTTAGAGAGATATTTTATAAAAAATATGAATAATATCCAGTTTAAATGTGGATGTAGATGGCTATATTTCACAGCCATCAGTTATGGCATCACCGACTAGCCCATGTCAATATGAGAACTTTGCAAAGTCTCCACAAGGGTGGTCATATTGTTGGACTAAAAGAAAATGTTTGTTTTGCTAAAGATTGTGTGTGAAGGGCTTGTGTTGAAGGAAAGATGCATGACTCTCCCCACAAACCAAACAACATTATATAATCCAAGAGGATCTTGGAGCTCCTTCATGTGGATCTCTTTGGTCCTCCATCTCATGCAAGTCTTGTTGGGAAGAAATATTGTCTGGTGATTGTTGATGACTACTCAAGATATACATGGGTATATTTCTTCAAGTTGAAGAGTGAGACCCAACAATACTTCATTGACTTTGTCAATATGGTTCAACACCAATACAATGTCCCTGTGTTGGTGATAAGAAGTGACAACAGCACCGAGTTCAAGAACTACACATTGAATGAATTTCTTAGTGATGAGGGGATAAAACACCAATATTCCACTACATATACCCCTCAACAAAATGGTGTAGCTGAGAGGAAGAACCGGACATTAATGGATATGGAAAGGTCCATGTTGGTGGAGTTTAAGTCTTCATACAATTTTTGGGCTGAGGCAATCTCCACCAGATGCCATGCATCGAACTGGCTCTACCTCCGCAAAGAGTTGATCAAGACTCCATATGAAGTACTTACCAGTAACAATCCCAACGTTTCATAATTTCAGGTGTTTGGTTGTAAGTGTTTCTATCTCATAAAAGGTGTTTGTTTGTCCAAATTTGATTCCAATGCTTTAGAGGGTATTTTTGTTGGCTATGGTCTTGATTCCCACATTTATAGAGTCTATGATAAACTCTCTGGAATTGTCATAGAATCGTGTAGTGTGGTTTTTGAAGAATATGATGGCCCCCAAGCGGGGCATGTTGATGTTTGTGATGTAGATGATGAAATACCTCAAGATGCCATAAGAAGAATGGGCACGAGATTCATCTGCCCCGTTGAGGAACCCCTTGTGGCGGATCAAGAAGAACTATGCTCTACTCAAGTGGAGCCCTAATCTTCACAACTTCAACAAGATCCTATTATTGAGGGCAATGATGACCCTGTTGGGCCATGCAGAGATAAACAAAACTTTTTCCCTAACGCGATACTCCCAAGATCCAGCTCAGGTTATAGGCCACGAGATTACTGCTAGACAATCAGATGCGGAAGGATGTAGTGCATAGAAGCAGTGCCGAACAATCCTTGGACAGCCCTCTGAATCCCGCTGACAGCTTCTTCGGATCCCACGAACTCCTTCGCCAGATCCCCACGAGCTTCCCCGTCTCCAGCACCACACGTGCAACGCCTCTACCGGTATCCACACATACAGGAAGGAGCTTCAGACAGAGGATTGCTAGATCATGTCTAGACCGAAATGGAAGTGGAGAAAGTGACGGCTAGGTCAGGGACTATCCCTTGTCACTCCACTTATATACACTCCTAGTTGGGCTCAACGCTTGAGGCCCATCTAGGCCGTACTCCAATCTCCACATGGATCTAATCCACATGGGCTCCTTACCCTTAAGTGTGTGACCCTGTAGGTTCATGTACATCTGGACACGACATGAGCTACTCAGCTGAGTATCCCATCATGACTTTGAGTCCAACTCACTCCCATGAACACTCGGTCTCAAGTCGATAGATGGTAGCGGCCTCTAGCAAGACGTGCCAACTCCCAAGTGTTGTAAAGTCAGAAGACGGACCTTCAATGTGACTTTCGTCCAAGTCCCTTTGCCTCACGATATACCTGTTAAGCTATAGGTGAGTAGTTGACATCCCTTTAATAGCTTAACTCTCTTCTCGTACCATGATATGTGATTCACTGGACTAACTCTTAGTCTGACTCCTCAGTTAACACTTAACTGAGTAGCGCATGGCCATGCTTCTGAATCATATCACATGAGAGGGCCCAGAGAATATCTCTCCATTACGGAGGGGAAAATCCCATCTTGGTAATCCACGTCACACAGCTTGCTTTACAACCAACCCAAACTCTACCTTTATAGCTACCCATTTATAGAACAGCGTTTGATAGAACCTAAGTTGGTGATCCACAACTTGGATCATGCAATCACCTCAGGTCAAAGGATTCTATTGCTTGAGACTGCAAATGACAACATGCTCGTTGCATCTCAACTATGGGTCAGTCCAACTCGCTAAACTCTTTAGCCAAATCAGTGTAAGCCGGAATGGCATCACCATGCCCATGACAAGTGGAACCGTGTCAGCCGACCTGCACATTGGTCTAAGTTGTGTGTCTAGCACAACCTCAACGACCAAGGACAATCTAGTATGAACAATCATGAATATATAGTTCCACAACTGAATCACGTATTCAGTGATACTTTGGGAAATATCATCAACCATGATTGCCTCTAGGGCATATTCCCAACAGACCCAAGCCAAAGACAAGCTAAGACCCCTCACCAAATTGAACAGGATGGAAGCTCCAGGCTAGATTGTTCGGTCTCTCCATTGATTGGATTATCCAGCCCTGCGCAGTCAGTTGCACAAGGCAGATTTATTCAGTCATTCACAGGATCATCTCAATGCCTTTCAAGTAGTATGCCTGATCAAGACCACGATCAACCTGTACCCCAGGTGCATGAAACTGAACCCATTTTTGATCAAGGTTAATGTGAAGGTCAAGACGAGGACCAAAATGATGAAGAGATCCCCACAAGAAACAACATGGAGATCAAAACTCATCGCAAAGCTAGAGTGGATAGAATGTTGGAAAGAAGAGACCACACTCTTGAAAATGTTCTTGGTGATCTAAGGAGCGGAATGTCCACTCGAGCTCAATTGAAGCATTTTGGTGAGCATCAAGCTCATATATCCATGGTGGAGCCCAAAAAGGTATGGGAAGCTCTTGAAGATTCAGATTGGTTAGAAGCCATGCATAAGGAGCTCAACAACTTTGAGAGAAAGAAAGTTAGGAAGTTAGTAGAAAAGCCCAAGGATTGCCGCAATGTTATTCGCACTAAATGGATATTCAAGAACAAGCAAGATGAACATGGAATTGTTGTGAGGAACAAGGCAAGTTTGGTAGCTCAAGGGTTCTCTCAAATTGAAGGCATTTATTATGGAGAGACCTATGCTCCTGTGGCTCGCCTTGAGTCCATCTGTATCCTTCTTGCATATGCTTCACATCATAATTTTAAATTACAACAAATGGACGTGGAAAGTGCTTTTCTAAATGGTTCATTGCATGAGTTGGTTTATGTTAAGAAACCCCCGAGGTTTGAGGATCCCAACTTCCCAAATCACGTCTACAAGCTTGATAAGACGCTCTATGGGCTTAAACAAGCTCAACGGTCGTGGTATGAGCACCTTAGAGAGTTGTTGTTTGACCGTGGGTTTGAAGTTGGGAAAATTGATCCCACTCTTTTTACTAAGAAGGTTAATGGGGAGCTTTTGGTTTTCCAAATATATGTTGATGATATTATATTTGGGTCATCTAACAAAATGTTTAATGATGAATTCTCAAAGCTTATGACTGATAGGTTCAGGATGTCTATGATGGGAGAATTGAGGGTATGTCTTGGTTTTGAGATCAAGCAAGTAAGAGGAGGAACCTTCTTCAATGAAGCTAAGTATACTCAAGACATGCTCAAGAGGTTCAACATGAAATAACTAAATGGAGATCCTACTACTCCCATGGAAACAAAGACTCGTCTTGAACTAAACCCAAATGGTAAAGATGTGGATCAAAAGGTATACCAGTCTATGATTGGTTCTTTGCTTTACCTTTGTGCATCCAGACCCTATATTGTGTTAAGTGTAGGAGTGTGTGCAAGATATCAAGCGGCTCCTAAAGAAAGCCACTTGATGGCGGTCAAAAGAATCTTTCAATATTTGGTTCATACCCCAAACTATGGTGTGTGGTATCCTAGGGGATCAACATTCTCTCTTTGTGGGTACACTGATTCGGATTGGGCTGGTGATAAGGATGATAGGAAATCAACCTTTGGGGCTTGCCAATTCCTTAGTGTGTTGGTCTTCTAAGAAGCAAAATTGTATATCTCTCTCCACCACCGAGGCTGAGTATGTGGCTGCTGCTAGTGCATGCACTCAATTGTTATGGATGAGGCAAACTTTAAAGGAATATGGTGTCCATTGTGAAAAAGTGCCTCTTTTATGTGACAATGAAAGTGCTATCAAGATTGCATATAATCTGGTGGATCATACAAGGATAGAGCATATTGAGATTCATCATCATTTCATTAGAGATCATATTGCCCGAGGAGATACTGAGCTATCTTGTGTGTCAAACGAAGACCAACTTGCCGATATATTCACGAAGCCACTTGATGAAGCAAGGTTTTGCTATTTGAGGAATGAGCTAAATATCGTAGATTCAAGAAGTTTGACTTAATCATCTTACATACTCACCAATTACTTGATCATTGTGTGGTTTAGGTGCATGCATGGAGATAGGGGGAGTGTGGTCCTAATCTATTGGGTTATCCCTCCCCATAATGCCAAAATTAAGAAAATAAATTCTCTTAATATAATTTTGTGATATGTAAGCTTCATTGATGAGTAGTGGCTATAAACCCAAGGATAATTCTTCGTGGTGTCATTCCTCACACTCTTACATGGTGGCCTCGGCCACCGCCCTATTCATTGTGAAGAGTTGGTTCTTGTTTTGATTGAACTTGAGCTTTATTGGATATTTATTTTGGGTTTCACTGATACTTGGTTCTTCATAGTTTGGCATATTAACCCAAGCCTTTACCTTCCTACAAAACTTGCTCTCCATCATATATGTCCCCATACACTTGAAACTGGTAGTTTTGGTCAAAGAGGATCGGAGATTTTGGTGTGCTTACACCAGAGTTTCTGGTGAGTCCAGAGTTTCCGATCTATTGGACCAGAGTCTCCGGCCTAGGGAGGTTTCAGATAGTGACTAAAGGAGGTCGGAGTGAAAGAGACACACAAAACTCTTTCTTCCACTCCCGACCTCCACTCTCACACCCGTCGCCTCCTCCTCCAAAACCGCCGCCCCAGGGCCCTGAAGCCGCTGGGATCCGTCGCGTCGCCCTCCACCTCCACCCTTGGGCCATTCCCCACCGGTTAAATCTCTCCAATGAATAGATCTAGTACCCTCTATCTCTCACCATGGACCTAGGGTTCATCCCCTTCGTTTATTTTGAGCAATGTACCAAATTTTCACTGGAAACTCATGTATGCGTGCACTACTATCACAATAGCTTCGATTCCTTCCCTGATCTACTAGAAGTAATGCCTCCCATGGCCTCCATGTGCAACTCGATATCTCTGGTCTGGAGTTTCCGGTCCCTCGGATCAGAGTTTCCGGTCTGGACCGGAGATTCCGGTGTTTCACACCGGAGACTCCGGTGTGGTTTACTTCTAGCACATCCTGCAAGGTCTTGAGGTTCTTGTTTTGTCTTTGGGAAATATATGCTCACCTCCATGCTATCCCCCTTTCTCTATATTCACAGGTGGCTCTGGTTCTCGTCATGGTCACACCAAAGCCAAGTCCAAAAGAGGGGACCCACAGTTTGATGAAGAAGCTAGACAGTATGTTATTCCACCATCTAATCGGAAGCAGCTAGCCAGATATATTGAATATATGAGAAGGAACCATGAGCACATTGAGGAAGAAAACCATGCCAAAAGGGTGAAGTATCACAATTTGCTGTCTCTTGACCTTATGTCAATGAAAGAATTCCGTGAGCTGCGCAAGACAAGGTTCTATGACTTGCCAAGAACCAGCAAAGTCCCATGTTATTAGAGGAAGGAGAAGAAGGTGTTCATGACAGATATCTATCACAAGCTCACCAATCCCCAGTTTGTCCACAACGGTATATGGACTTCCCCTACATGTGTGCCAATGATTACTTCATAGAAGCTCTTTGGTTCACTAAGAAGCTTGGGCTGCACAATCTTATGGAGATCCATGAGGACTACAACATTGCCCTGGTTCAACAATTCTATGCCACAGTTGTATTTTACCATGATGAGGCTAGGACCATGACAAGGATGACCGGTAAATTCCACTGCTCTGCAAACTTTTATGATTTTCTAGAGTCATTCACCAGACCTTCAGTGGTGTGTCTATTCCTATTGGCCACCGCATGCATGATGCTGCTCTTGGAGAAAGCAAAAACAAGCTAGCACCTCTCTATGGGAAAGATGGCACTATTGGGGAGTCCAAGGGACTCAAGCCTCTCTAAAATTTACTGTTGAGGATATTTTTCCACACCATTTCCCCATGTGCTGGAAATGATGATGCTATTAGGTGTGGCCTGGTCAACTTTCTTCATCATTCTCACAAGGTGGTTTGTGCTGGGCCTACTGCTGATGGATTCACTATTGACATCATGGGCTTCATTTTTAAGAGATGCATCATGCCATTCTCTTCACAAAATCTCCTCCATATGAAGCTCATGTGATGAGGCTCATCAACTCACAGCCACATGGTTCACCTCTTGCCCTTCCTCCTAATCTTGTGGAGAATGTCTCTGTGGCTCTCCAAAAGAATGTAAGAATGGACCCAAATCCTAGGCAGCCATATGCTAGTGAGGATGATGAGATTTCTGATGCTAAGCAAGCTCCCACCCCTCCAAGGGGCTCTAGGAGTAAGAATGCCTCCAATGCTCCTATGGCACCTGTCACACATGAGTTTGTTCAGGAGAAGGTCAATAAGGCATCATTTTGGGAGAAGACTTTGTGATGCATGAATGTGGACATTCGTAAGGAACAACATGCCTCGTATAAGAGAAACCGCGGAATTGAGAAGCTCATTAAGGAAATCAAGGCTCAAGGAGAAGAGGAAGAAGGGGAAGGGACACAAAATGCAGTGATGAGCATGGGGCTGAACTGTCTGCAGAATCAGATCACACACTCTCTTTTGGGGCATGGAATGCAAGGAATGACAGACTGGTTGATTGGAAGACCTTCTTAGAGGTCACATCTAGTTTTGCTTCACATGGTACTTCTTCCTCTCGCCCTCATAGCAAAGGCCCCATGGCTCCAGGTGGTGATGGTGACTACATTGAGGAGGAAGAAGAGGATGCGGATGACAACGACGACGATGACTATGAGTGATCCTTTGGGGCGGTAGCTTGGTCTTTTCAATTTTTCGGTGTTTCCATGCCAAAGGGGGAGAATATATATATTAGGATCAACCGGGATTTGCATGGGTTGGGCATTTGGTTGCTTGGTATTTTCCTATGTGGTTATCTTAAAAAATCGAACATTTGCTTTATTTGGTTCTTGTGATACTATCTACTATTTGTATGGACATGCTATGTGATAGCTGGGTTCCTGCGTCCAACAACAGGGTTATTGCAGTACTTGTAGTGGCAACTATTTATTAGAAAGATCGATCCCAAAGGAGATTTGCAAGACGGAAACCACACAACCCCGCAACTGCATTGTCAATGCAGCCACGTTCGCACCCAAAACGGTGTTTAGAAATAGTCTATACTATAAGTTGCTAGAGTAATAGTAAACAAGAGAGATTTAAAGTAACTAGTAACAAGGAGGTAAATAAGAACAAAGTAAACTAAAACTAAAAGTAAACGAGAGGGGTTGTAGTTGTAGGATTGAATGGAATGAGAGAGGGTTTCTAGGCTTTGGTCTCACTAGTATTAGATGGGAAAATATATGTGAGATCCATTATATACAAGAGATTCCTTGGACAAATAAACGTTCCTCACTTGATTACCAGGTTGTCACATAGTGTGTACTATGCATAATTCTCACGTGTCACTCATGAGGCAAACGTACACTTCCGGACCAAGGGATCCCATGAACTCATCTTCGACACATGTAATTAAATACTTGGATCACAAACACATTCTAACTTGGCACACTAGATCAAACCTCAACCTAGAGCCTAATCAATCACTCACACATGGATGAACAACAAAACATAGATGAATATATTAATGAAGTCAAAACCATGTTTAATCTCACAAATACAAGATCTAAAACAAGGGGGAGAGATGTGGAGACGTCGTTGGAGATGATGATGATGAACGGTGCGTGCGGTGAAGATGCTTCTCCTTTCATTGCTTGGATCTTCTAGAGGTGTTGGAGGAGATCTTGATATTGGAGGTGTGTGACGGATATGGAGAGGGAGGAGAAGCAGGGCTCCACCCCAAGGGCGTGGATGGATTATGTCCCTTCATCTAGGGTTTTCCCCTCTTTAAATATGCATCTGGAGATGGGTTTTGCGATCTGATGGAGCTGGGGGCCGAATATGTCCATTGGGACTTCACAAATATTGTTCCGTTTGACAAAACGTGGCCATCCGAGGGCGGTACGTCCGTACAGTATGTGGCGGGCTCCGCCTGTACCAATGGTCGTTACGCGCGCGGTACTTCGAAGTGTTTTGGCCACCATTTCTTCATACGGACTCCGATTGAGGTGTTCTTTGGCTTGTTGGATTCATATGGATGAGGGATTCAACACCATGGCCTTGGATATTCATTTGGAGTTGATGGAAAAATCAAAATTTTCCTCCCCTCAAATGGCTAAGTCTTGTGCCTGCAACTCCTCCATATTGAATCCTCTTGGCTCCATTTATCCATGATTCTCCATAGAACCTACACACAAATCAAAGAGAAGAAGAAGGTAATAAAATCCTAATAAAACTAATAATGTGCAAAGCCCATGTGGAAGTGAATGAAAACTAGAAATCAATACATAATAGTCATAGTTGTAGATAGATGTATCAAGTAATGGGTGACAATATAAATAATTTATATACTTATATATGCATCAATTTTGGACTCATCAACTTCCCCAAGTTAGACTCTTTCTCGTCCCGAGCAGTAAAGTGGCTTATGGACAAGGTCATCATGTTCATGAGGTACGAGTCGATAACATAAATGAGGCAAAATTTGAAACAAAAGTATAATACCGGATGTAGAAGATCAATGCCTTGTATACTTATTTTCCCTACAAGCTAAAAGTAAGAAAGAACTTATTCATACAAGGCAACACAAGCTTAGTTATGTAAATCCATAAAAGATCAATTAAAACTTCAATGATCCATGTCAAAAAGTGAATATAGCTTGAAAGCAAACTTGTGATCCTCTTATTGAACCTTTTAATAAGTTTTGTATCTCCTTACTTTTGTAGAGTGAGGGATTCAATGAGAATATGAATTTACTCATGGTTGGCATTCATTTGCATTCAACACTTCATCTATTTGTAAAGCTCATCAAAGTTAGAGAGATGGCAAGAACACTATACAAGCTTCGGTAAATCAAGACAATCAAAGTAGAGTTTAATATAAGTATAAATAACTAGAAGTGTGTAGCAATCAATCCACCAATTCCTTGAATTAACTCTTAGCTTGCCAAGGAACACTAGGATGTTTAAATAGCATTATTGAGTAAGAGAGTTTCATGTCCCAAGTAATATAACAATGAACTGTCTTATTTACACCCACATCAATAAATCAAGTCTATCTAAAACACTTCTAATCCAATCATTGTTTTTCAAGAAAAAATCGTAAAGTAGTAATGAGACCATGCCAAGGACTTGTTATGTGGATCCTCATAGATAACTTTTTGCTTTCTTTTATGTTTCAAGGATCGCTGATTATTTCTTTTGCAAATGTTTGCACAACCTTTGAGAGTACCAATACTTTTGCCTATACATTGACACATATGCCACTCATGTCATCAACTCATACCCGAAATCCGGGGTTATACCATAGATCGTTCAAAAGCTAGCGGAGTTGTTGGCATCCCAAAGGTGTGCATTAGAGACATAGAACAAAGTTGTCTCACTTCTTTATCTTTATCTTTTTTGAGCTAGTACTGTGGTTTGATCCACAAGGTTAGCTTTGGCATGCATCACAATTACCACTAGACTTTATTTCAATCGAACAACTCCTTTCATGAGTGTTATCAAGACTATCAAAATATCTATGGGGTTAAGTATCATCAAGGGTATACTCTCAAGACAATCATTCATCAAACAAGTCATAAATTTCAGACTTTTTCTTATTGTACTTGATTGGCATTATTATTTCCAAGGCAAGACTCGGTTAACTAAAAGAACTAGAGCAAGAGCTTCAACAACTAATCATCATACCAATAAAAAGCTTTACTCTAACTATTTTGAATTACTCCCACTAGCATGGCATCTTCACAAATCAACCAACTAAGATAAACAATTCAAACTTCAAAAGTGAGAGACAAAGGTTTTAAGTGTAGAAATCATGGCAATATATTTTTAGAGGATCATAATGTTCTTCTCAAGCCTTATAAAGATATTAACAACGTGCATCAAGCTCTAACTCAACTCTTATAAATCCCAACAAAAGCAAGTGCATCCATTATATAAACATAAAACATAACTTACCCAAGCAAGCATTCAAAAACATTGGGATACATGATTTCTCAAAAAAAATCATCGAACAAGAACATTGCACAAGACACTACACATGCAGAAGTAACTTCCCCAAGCTAGAACTTTTGTGAGAACCAAACTTGAATAGATTACCAAAAATAAAAGAGAAAATGAGTTATCAAAAGAGAGTGTGAGAAGTGGTTACCTCCACAAGCTTGAATAAAACTAGGGTGATACACTCTACCGTCGAGGTACGAATAACCTCACTTTTGATGGACATGGACCTTTGGTTCAACGAATACTTCCTTGTTGAAGTGTTGGGTTGAAACAACCAAGTGGCTTGTGTAAGTATTTATATGGTTGGCACAAACCATGCACGTCATCACACAAGGTTCAAGTTCCTGCGAAAATAACAAAGGAAGTAAAAGCAAACGATTTTGTGTACGAACAAAGTTCGTTCACCCAACCATGAGAAGAAAATAAAATAAACACGAAACACTACAGAGAATTATAGGCTAGGGAGTTTCGAAGGTAGGTAAAATAAAATGAAGTATAAAGGAACATGTAGAAGGTAACCCACTAACCTGAGATTGTTAAAATAAAAAGATTGGAGGGGTTATAACCTTTTTGTACTCGTCCCTGCCCTTACTGTGCGACACTGCTCCTTGGTACGGGTGCGTGGTACGGACGAGCTCCGCTCGTACTGCACCTTGTCTTTTTTAAGGCTTCCGTCGAAGTTGGTACAGCTGGGTGGTACGGGCGGGATGCGCCCGTACGGGTGGTCGTTATATCTTCTGGGTTGCCTTCATGTTTCCTTCGCCTGGTAACGAGGTCGGTACGGGCGGACGGTACGGACGCGTCCCACCGTACCGATGCTCGTTATGCTTGCAGTCATTTTTTGGAAAAATTTCTTCTTCTTCCGTTTTGTCATAGGAGCGGTACGGGCACGTGGTATGGACAGATCCACCTGTACTTCTACTCGTTAAGCTCATTGTGAGCTCCGGAACAAGTTATTTTTATTCGAGGATTTTATTATAGACCTGAAACGTCAGTCCCGCATCCAAACAAAGCAAACATATATTTTCGATGAGAAGATTTAACCAAGATATGCAACACATGATTAGAGCAACAAATAATTCTACCTGTTGAAAATAGTCCCAAGCCAACTCTAATAGGAAATCATGCATAAATAAGTGAAAATAGTAAATAGCAACAAACGAAAATAAACTATGTGCGAGTGGGTAGGTAATAACCAAACGTTTTGCTCCCCGGCAACGGCACCAAGTTGGTAGCTGGGTTTCTGCGTCTAACAACAGGGTTATTACAGTACTCATAGTGGAAAATATTTATTAGAAAGATCGATCTCAAAGGAGCTTTGCAAGATGGAAACCACACAACCTGCAACTATGTTGTCAATGCAGCCATGTCCGCACCCAAAATGGTGTTTGGAAATAGTCTACACTATAAGTTGCTAGAGTAATAGTAAACAAGAGAGATTTAAAGTAACTAGTAACAAGGACATAAATAAGAACAAAGTAAACGAGAGGGGTTGTGCTTGTAGGATTGAATGGAATGAGAGAGGGTTGCTAGGCTTTGGTCTCACTAGTACTAGATGGGAAAATATATGTGAGATCCATTATATACAAGAGATTCCTTAGACAAATAAACGTTCCCCACTTAATTACCGGGATGTCACATTGTATGTACTATGCATAATTCTCACGTGTCACTCACGAGGCAAACGTACACTTTTGGACCAAGGGATCCCATGAACTCATCTTCGACTCATGTAATTAAATACTTGGATCACAACCACATTCTAACTTGGCGCACTAGATCAAACCTCAACGTAGAACCTAATCAATCACTCACACATGGATGAACAAAAAAATAGATGAATATATTAATGAAGTCACAACCATGTTTAATCTCACAAATACAAGATCTAAAACAAGGGGGAGAGATGTGGAGACGTTGTTGGAGATGATGACGATGAACGATGCGCGCGGTGATGTGTTGGAGGAGTTCTTGATCTTGCTTGGATCTTGTGGAGGTGTTGGAGGAGATCTTGATCTTGGAGGTGTGTGGCAGATATGGAGAGGGAGGAGCAGCAGGGCTCTGCCCCAAGGGGGTGGATGGATTATGTCCCTTCATCTAGGGTTTTCCCCTCTTTAAATAGACATCTAGAGGTCGGTTTTTTGATCTGACGGAGCTGGGAGCCGAATATGCCCATTGGACCTTCACAAATGTTGTTCCATTTGACAAAACGAAGCCGTCGGAGGGCAGTACAGCCATACAGTACGGGCGGGCTCCGCCCGTACCAGTGGTCGGTACGAGCGCGGTACTCCGCGGTGTTTCGGCTGGCATTTCTTCATACGGACTCCGATTGAGGTGTTCTTTGGCTCGTTAGATTCATATGGATGGGGGATTCCACACCATGGCCTTGGATTTTCATTTCGAGTTTATGGAAAAATCAACTTTTTCCTCTCTTCAAATGGCTAAGTCTGGTGCCTGCAACTCCTCCATATTGAATCCTCTTGGCTCCATTTATCCATGATTCTCCATAGCACCTACACACAAATCAAAGACAATAAAAAGGTAATAAAATCCTAATAAAACTACTAATGTGCAAAGCCCATGTGGAAATGAATGAAAACTAGAAATCAATACATAATAGGCATAGTTGTAGATAGATGTATCAAGTAATGAGTGACAATATAAATAATTTATATACTTACATATGCATCAATGTTGGACTCATCACTATGCCCAGGCTATGTGAGCCTTTACCTTCTATTATCTAATATGTGTTGCTCTACATGTATATGTTGATGCACATCGTCAGGGGGAGCATAGCTATGTCTCTTATTTTTAAGAATTTCATGCAAAACCTCTTGTTGTCATCGAACACCAAAAAGGGGGAGATTGAAAGAACATTTATTGTCTTAATCAGTTTTGGTGTTCGTTAACAACTTGAGGATCATTTTACTATGTGCTAGTATTGCCAGGTCAATCTATTGAAAAGAGAAAAGTCCATGTCGTAATGGAATAATCCCTGGCTGAAATAGAACTTTCCTAGAAAGTCCAGACCGGAGTCTTCGGTGTGCAAAGACCGGAGTTTCGGTGTGGTCTGAAGTTTCGCCTCAAACCTCCGGAGTGAATCCAAGATTAAGCTCAGGGACATCCTGACTAGGGGTTCGGAGACAGGCTGGATATTGGCCGGAAACTCCGGTGTACTCTAACAAACCGAAATCTCTGGAGTGAAAAGTCTGGAGTATCCGGTGTGCTCAGGTCCGAAGTTCCTGCCATATCTCCGGAGGAAGCATCAAGACATGGCCCTGGACATTCTGTATGGTGGTCCGGAGATGGACTAGAGAAGGACCAGAATCTCCGGTGCAGACCGGAGTCTCCGGTCTGCAGACCAGAGTTCTGAGTGTAGAAACTCCCCAACAGGCAGAAAATGGTCAGAAATCAGTGAGGCTATAAACAGGGGACTTCATCCCCTACCTCTAGCTGCTCGTTCCAGAAAAGAAGAACACCACCATTAGAGCCACCAAATCAACAAGATCTCCCCATCCAACCATCCAAAGTTGCTGATCTTTGGAGAATCGAAGGATAAGGCCTTGATGTACAGCTTCACCAAGAGATATCTTCATTTCCCCCTCATTCACTTGAGGTCCCCTTGCTCTAGGGTTTCATTGGAAATCCTAGGCCTTGGTTTGGTTCTTACAAGCTTGCCTTGATTGTTGTGATAGTTTGCTTGGATTTGGGAGCCTCCAATTTAGTTGTCGATGTGTGCCTCGAACTTGTTTTAAGGGTGCCGGCTACCACATTGAAGGTTGCCGATATAGTGGAAGCGTGAATCTATCCCTTTGGGGTGAGGTTCACTAGATAACAAGGGAGTCCTCTCGTGGCGTTAGTGGTTTGATACCACCCCCTCTCCAAACACAGACATACTTCCCCTCAAAAGGAAGGAACTGCAGGAAATAATCATTGAGTCTCTGCGTGCTTCATTTTGGTTACTTCTATCCTTTACTACACCTTACTTGTATCTTGTTCTTGCTTAGTTAGTTGTGCTAGTGTGACATATAGGTAAATTCACTTTAGTTGCATATTTATAGAATTTACCTTTTGTGTCAAACCCTAAATTGAGAAGGAGTAAAATTTGAAGTAGCACATATTCACCCCCCCTCTAGGTGCCCATATAATCCTTTCAATCGAGAGCCAAAACACACAGTACAAGTGCTCTTGGAGCTGTATCGAGGATGAACTGGGGGAGAATGGGAGAGTGGAGTGATCAGCCTTTCTATGGAGGCCCTCACACCCCTTCTATATTGGCTGGGTTGCGGATTACAAGGGGTGAACGGCTTGCGGGGCAAGCCATTAGGACCCAGATCAGATCAATAGTCAGCGCTACAGCGCACTGACGTACCGGTTGTACGGGCATAGTCCCGCGCTAGACGGACGTCTTGTCAAATAGTGCAGAGCGGTTGGCACTTTAGGTGACGCAAAGCCAAAGTATCCGGGATGGGCTTCATCTCTAGTCTTTTCGATACGGAGGCATGGTACTGTTTCCATCATCATGCTCTCTTGATCTCCGCTGCTGACTCCGAGGTGATCAAATGGAGCGGGTCAGCCAGCCTAGTCTTGAAGTTGACCGGCTAGACGGAGCATCCGGCCTGATCCTAGGGTTCTCCAGTTGGGCGGGGCCAGCCGGCCTTGCCTTGTTCTTAATGGTCATCCGGTCTAGTCCAACCGGACTAAACCGGCTGAGCCTACTAGGGGTATTACTCCCAACATTTCTTGACAAGCGTCGCGCTGGAGTTCAAAATTCCAAACAGTTTGTAAATACAATTCTAATTAAACAGGTTAGTCCCTTTCCCAAGTTGTTTTTCTTTTCCTTCTCATAGCATGCCCTTGCAAATAGTACACAAAATTGGTACTGACAAAAGATCCTGCGAGAATGAGCGGCCGAGGGAGCGCCACATTAAAGTCCAAAATTCCAAATGTTCATTCGACATAATATCTGTAAAAATAATTCTAATATTTTTTTGTCTTGTTATGTGTTCTCACATATGATACAAAATTAGAGTGGTACTGAATAAAGACAGAAGCCTTTCCAAGGCTGCTACTTTTATTTTTATCTCATAGTGTTTTGTGCCAATTTACACGCAAAATGTTAAAGGTATACTAAGTAAATACACAATTTGTTCCCAAGTTGCAATTCATAATCCGCGTTTTGCAAGGTTTTTACTACTGAGTAAATATCCTGCAAGAATGAGCGGTCGAGAGAGTGCCGCATTAGAGACCAAAATTCCAAATGTTCATTCTATATAATATCTGTAAAAATAATTCTAATATTTTTTGTCTCATAGTGTGTTGTGCCAATTTACACGCAAAAATAATAATGGTATACTAAGTAAAGACATTCCAAGTTGCATCTTTTATTGTTGTCTCGTAGTATGCTCTATCAAATAGTAAACAAAATTGTAATGATACCGAGTATTTTTTCTACAGGATTGGGGCGCGAACCTAGGTATACTTTCACGATCTCCAGGTGTGGTTATTGGTCAATCCTTTGATAACTATGATTATCCTTTGCTAAACAGAAATGGTCACTCTAAGTCAGACTGTTGGATCAATTCCAAATAGCGAGAATTAGTCTTCATGATCCCTCTCAATCTCTCTTTCAATTAAAGATCTAGAAGGGTGTAGTCATCTTACAAATAAACATACTCGCACGATCTCTGAGTTACGATTGCGAGGATCCTAGTTCAATTCCTTGATAAGCGTCGCGTTGGAGTTAAAAATTCCAAACGGTCGTTTATATATATTATTTGTAAATATAATTCTAATTAAAAGAGTTAGTTCCTTTCTCAAGTTGTTTTTCTTTTCATTCCCATAGCGTGCAAATAGTACACAAAGTTGGTACCGAGTAAAGATCCTGCAAGAATGAGCGGTCGAGGGAGCGCCGCGTTAGAGTCCAAAATTCCAAATGTTCATTCTATATAATATCTGCAAAATAATTCTAGTATTTTTTTGTCTCATAGTGTCTTCTCACATATGGTACAAAATTACAGTGGTACTGAATAAAGACAAAAGCCATCCCAAGGCTGTTACTTTTATTTTGTCACATTGTGTGTTGTGCAAATTTACACGCAAAATGCTAATGGCATAATAAGTAAAGACACAATCTGTTCCCAAGTTGCAACTTTTATTTTCGTCCCATAGTATGCTCTGTCAACTTGTAAACAAATTTGTAATGGTATTGAGAAAGACACAATTTTCCAAACTGCAAAAGATACACAGAATTGTATGGTACTGAGTAAAATACATAATTCGTTTCCAACTTGCAATGATATGGAGTAAAGATGCAATTCTTTGGCAAGCTTTGTTTTACTGAGTAAAGATCCTGCGAGAATGAGCGGACAAGGGAGCATCGCGTTAGAGTCCGAAATTCCAAATGTTCATTCTATATAATATATCTGTATAAATAATTCTAATATTTGTTTGTCTCATAGTGTGTTCTCACATATGGTACAAAATTGCAGTGGTACTGAATAATGACACAAGCCTTCCAAGGCAGCTACTTTTATTTGTTGTCCCATAGTGTGTTGTAGCAATTTACACGCAAAATGCTAATGATATACTAAGTAGAGACACAATATGTTCCCAAGTTACAACTTCTATTTTCATCTCGTAGTATGTTCTGTCAAATAATAAACAAATTTGTAATGATACCGAGTATTTTTTTCCACCGGATTATGAGCTTAAACCTAGGTAAATATAGTGTCTACCCGTATTTGTTGGCCTAAAAATCCTTGTTATACAAATAAATATACTTTCACGATCTCCTAGGTGCGGTTGGGCAATCCTTTGATAACCAAGATTATCCTTTGCTAAACAGAAATGATCACTCTTAGTCAGACTCAATATAATTGATTAATTCCAAATAGCGAGAATTAGGATTCTTGATCCCTCTCTATCCCTCTTTCAACTGGAGGTTCAGAAAGGTGTTTTCATAGTCTTCTTACAACTAAACATACTCGCACGATCTCTGAAGGTCGTAGATCTTACAAATTGCGAGGATCCTAGATTCAATTCCTTAACAAGACGGTCGTTTCTATGCAATATTTGTAAATATAATTCTAATTAAACGGGTTAGTTCCTTTTCCAAATTGTTTTTCTTTTCCTTCTCATAGGGTGCCCTCACAAATAATACACAAAATTGGTACTGAGTAAATATTCCACGAGAATGAGCGGCCGAGGAAGCGCCGCGTTAGAGTCCAAAAATTCAAATGTTCATTTTGTATAATATCTGTAAAAATAATTCTAATATTTTTTTGTCTCATAGTGCACATATTGTACAAAATTACAGTGGTACTGAATAAAGACACAAGCCTTCCCAAGGCTGCTACTTTTATTTCTTGTCTCATAGTATGTTGTGCCAATTTACACGTAAAATGGTAATGGTATAATAAGTAAATACACAATCTGTTCCCAAGTTGTAATTTTTATTTCCATCTCGTAGTATGTTCTGTCAAATGGTAAACAAATTTGCGAGTAAAGACACAATTTTCCAAGCCGCAAAAGATACACAGAATTGTAATGGTACTGAGTAAAAGACATAATTTCCAGCTTGCAATGATACCGAGTAAAGACGCAATTCTTTTGCAAGCTTTGTAATGGTAGCAAGCAAAAGCACAATTCTTTTCCAAGCTTTGTCCTGGCAAATATTACACAGCTTTGTAGTGGTAGCGAGTAAAAACACAATCTTTTGAAACTGCAAAGTGTGTTGTAAATACTCAATCACAGCGGTGTTATTTTTGGAAAATAACAAGGCGCCTGCTAGGCGTTCCCCCCGGACGATGGGAAACTCCATCGTCCTCCTTCCCGTGTTGCCACGTGTCCAAGAAAAAGTGTCCAAATTTTAGTTTTGCTGCAAAACACCTATTTTTGCTAAAAAAATACCCGCTTTTGCTTCTTAAAGCAAAAAAATGGTTCGTTTCAGAAAATAGAACGGGCCGCCGGAGACCTCGTCGGAGGCCATGCAGCAAAAAATATATACTAATGTAGCAAAACCGATTTCGCCAGAAACATCGTCGGAAAAAATTCGCGGCTGACTCTCGCCGGAGACCTTGTAGCAAAAAGTTGACACTGTTGTAGCAAATCCATAAGACGTTTGTAGCAACAAAGTTCTTCTAATATAGTAAAAAACTAACTTCGCCGGAGACTCTCTTCCGCAAAATATTGCTGGACACCTCGTAGCAAAAGCTTTACTGTATTGTAGCAAAACAAATAAGCGGAGATAGCAAAAAAAATGTATCATTGTAGCAAAATCAGAGGCAGCATTTGTAGCATCGGCCATGAGGACTTGCAGGAGCGGCGGCCATGGCATCCAAGCTCGCAGCAGATCTGGCCGTCTCCTGTAACAGTGTTGGCCCGCCTCTATAGCAAAGGAAGGCACCCGTTTGTAGCAGCGGCGACGACATCGAGAGCTTGCAACAGCGGGACGGTGTGGACGGTGGCCAGAGCAGAGGACGACGGCTACGGCGCTGGCAGCGACAAGGTTGAGGAGGGCGGTGACCTGCGCAGGGAGAGGGCGAGACCGGCGAAGACAAGCTGAAGGCGGCGGTCGACGAGGACACGCGGCCCCTGGTGGCGACGGTCGGCGAGGACGCAAGGCGGCGCCCGGCGAGACACATGGAGCGAGGGAAGGCGGCGATAGGGAGCAAGGATGGAGGCAGGACTTCGGGTCGCGACGGGAGGGGCGACGCGAGCCAGGAGCTATTGGCCCAAACCCGACAGTACTTTCGCCGGGACACTTTCCGGCGTAGATGACGAAGATCTCAGGCGATACACTCCGCGGACACGCACGGATCAACACTTCTGACGATTTCTGTCTCGCCGAAACAAACACACGAAAGACACAATTTTTGGATTGCCAAAGGCACCTGACGTGCCTTATAGTTTCCTTTGATTGATTCAACTCGTGGTGTGTTTACAACCCGGGGTATATGCATATATATACTAGGATTCTAGTATATCGACTCGACTACTAGCCCAACTCTAATCCTAGTAGTACTCGGTTACATGCAAGTATACGGATTGAACTCAACACACACACCTCGGTTTACTGCTAGGAATCCTATACGTATACGACTCGTATACGTGACACCGTGTCGGTGCTGGACACGGAGTGCTTATTCCTAACAATAACCCCCTAAGCACGACGTGCTCTTCAACATCCACCTGGATCCCAAATATACACGCTGCTTCTCGCGGGCGTCATCCACGACATTGCTTTCGACACTTCCTTTCTCAGCACCCATGCCACCGACTTTGCTTTCATCAGCTTCTCCATGGCTTCACGCCGACAACCCTTTTTGTTCGCACCCTTCTCCACGCCTTCACGCCGACTGTCTTTTTTGTCCACGCCTTGAGACATTATACTTGGTTCGATGAAATACTTTCTCATCGATGCTTCACATATTTGATCTTCTGCTTGCCAGTACTCTTGGATGCAATAGAACAAATACGTAGGAGCTAGCTCACGTTGGTTGACTAGCAAAACTAGCTTTCTACTGTGACTAGCAATTCTGACTTCTACCTGCTCCTGACCAACATCGTTTTCTGGCTCGTCCAGAGTAGCAAGGCACAGGTTGCCTACCTGTAGCGATTCATCTTTTCTTTTTGAATTCCTTTCTGGCGTGTTTTCTTCTAGCTTCTCTATACCACGTGAAAAGCCTCTTGATAGATCTGCACCCCCTATTGTTGGGTCTCCTCCATCTGTCTGGCCACCAGTCCACACCCTTGGACCATCGCCTTCTAGCCTTGCTGTCCTGTTTGCTGGGCTCGCTTCAACTCTCCCTCCTCCTCTAATTGCTGGGCCAACAAGTGCAGGTATCACTGCACATGCGCGCCCTTCCAGCTCCGTGTCTTCTGGCCACGGACTAGCCTTATCTTCAGACTCTTTTTCTTCTGGGAGAATCCCTTGTGTTTCTGGCCTGGTGTCCACGCCTAGAGCACCTCCTAGGCCTTCAACGCCTTCTAGGCCCGAACTTGCTGACAAGGATAAGCTTGGTTGATCCATATTTTCTTCATACTTAAGATCCCACGTGACGTGAAAAGTTAGATATCCCGGTTCATTGGAGCCCCAATTCCATGACTCGCCTTCCTCAAAGATTACGTCGCCCCTGACAACCACCTTATTGGTATAAGGATTGCACAAGCGGTATTCCTTTAAGCTTTCATAGCCCGTCATGATCATTGGAGTCCTCTGCTCCGCCAATTTACTCTTATGGTCGGACTCCGTCTTGACATGCGCCACGTACCTAGAAGTGCGAAGATGATCAACCGAGGGTTTCCATCCGTACCATGCTTCGTACGGTGTTATACCAACGCCACTCTCAGTTGGCTCCATGTTCAGCAAATACACAGCCGTATTGACTGCCTCACCCCAGAATTTTCCTAGCAAGCCTTTACTCTTCATCATGCTCCATGCCATGGTCAACACAGTTTGATGCAGCTCACCCCGTTGATCAATGCATAGGGATCTTATCTTCGCCTCCACCTTGAACTCTTCGGCTTCCTTGATCTTCTCGAATGCTTGTTGAGCTTGATCCTTACTTTTCAGCAACACAATCCACATGTATTTACTATGATCATCCACCACAAGCATGAAGAACTTATTGCCGGACGGAGTTGCGGGTGAAATTCTAACGCATAGATCACCATGAACTAGTCCCGAGGCTTCACTTGCCTCAAATGTGGCTTCACATGGTAACGGGGCACTCCGCTTCCTCGTGATCCACACACGGTAGATCGTGATCCACTTGCGCCACAATCTCCGTAGTCGGTGATGGAGGATCCTCCTCATCCTTCAGCTCAGTTACTTCGAGCATCAGCATCATCGGTCCATCATCTCCTTCCTGGGTGATGAGAGCCCTCTCCTTTTCCTTTGGTGGTTTCCGGCAATCAGCCTTGAAGTGACCGAGCCGCCGCAGTTATGACACCTTACTTTCTTTATGTCAAACTTCCTCCGCCGCAGGGTGTCATCTTCGTCCTCCTGCCCCGCGATGTACTTTTTCGCTGGGCGTTGCTTCTCCTTGCCGCTCGTGGATCCTCCTTGCTTTTCTTTCGAAAGAGTAATCCACTGCTGCTTCATGAGCATCAAGTGCTCAACCTGTTCTGGATCACCAAAGCTGATCCAGATTCTCTCGTTGTGTGCCTTGAATCTTCCGACGAGATCCTCAACCGTCAATGTATTCAGGTCGAGACATTGTTTGATCGATGTGACGATCTGCATGTTGCGCGCCGGCGCCGCACGCAGGAACCTTCTGACGTTCTTGATCTCGTCCAATCTCTCGCCATATCTCCTGATTGCGTTGACGAGGGTAACGAAACGGGCGGCAAACTGATCAACCGTCTCGCTCTCCTCCATCTTCAGATCTTCATAGCTTTTCGTCAAAGTTTGAAGATGCGCTTCCTTCACGCGGGCATGACCTTGGTGCAAGATCTTGATCGACTCCCATGCATCCTTCACCGATTTCTTTCCGATGAGGTGATGCATCATGTCCTTCGGCACTACGGAATAGAGCGCCGTTAACGCTTGGCGATCCTTCCGGTACTTCGTGCCTCCCTTGACATACTCGTCGCCTCCTGGATCGACGGCCTCCCAAACCTCCTGAGCCTTCATGGCCACCTCCATGTTGAGTGCCCATAGCCCGTAGTCCTTGCGATCGAGGCGCGGATACAAAGCCGCTCCCACCGTCTCCGTCACCGGTGTCGCTACCGAGCTCTCGCCAAACTTCACCATCGCCATGACCTCCTAGTACTTTCAGCAGATCACGAACGACGACCTTGGCTCTGATACCAATTGTTGGCCCAGACCCGACAGTACTTTCGTCGGGACACTTTCCGGCGTAGACGACGAAGATCTCAGGCGATACACTCCGCGGACACGTACGGATCAACACTTCTGACGATTTCTGTCTCGCCGAAACAGACACACGAAAGACACAATTTTTGGATTGCCAAAGGCACCTGGCGTGTCTTATAGTTTTCTTTGATTGATTCAACTCGTGGTGTGTTTACAATCCGAGGTACATGCATATATATACTAGGATTCTAGTATGCCGACTCGACTACTAGTCCAACTTTAATCCTAGTAGCACTCAGTTACATGCAAGTATACGAATGGACTCAACACACACACCTCGGTGTACTGCTAGGAATCCTATATGGTATACGAGTGACGCCGTGTCACCGACACGGAGTGCTTATTCCTAACAGGAGCGTGGCGGCGCGGTTGCGCAGGATGGCGGCGGACAAGCAGAGGGAGGGCGGGATAGTGGCGGACGCGCAGCGCGAACGATCCGGAAGATGAAACGCTCTTATCGTCGGGGGAACACCATCATTTTCCAAATAACAATGTCCACTAACCAACTTTCCTATGTATACACGTATATATGTTGTTGTTTCCATAGACGAGAGAGACAGAGCAAACATGGCTACCTCGCTGCCGCTGCCGGCTCTTATGATCCCTACGTGTGTTGATCTCGACGAGGACGACCCGGCCACACTGGTACGTGGCACGTCGGAGTGGCTGCGGCGCGCTGACCTTGTCCGCGGCGCGCTAGAAGCGCACGGGTGTCTCGCCGTCCGGTGCAGCCGCCCCATGCCGCCGGAGATGAGGCAACGGATGCTGGGGACGATGCCGGAGCTGTTCACGCTCCAGACGGAGACGAAGCGCCGGATCGGCGGGGCGGACGTCGACGGCCCGTACAAGGCGTACCTGGAGAAGCGGGACTCCGCCGCGTGCCGCTACGAGGCGTTCGGGTTGGTTAACGCGGACGCCGCCGCCGGCGAGGAGGCCCGCGCGTTCGTCTCGCGCGCATGGCCGCTCGGCAACGACCGCTTCCTGTGAGCTCCTCGCCGCGTCAGTAGACTACGCCAGTAAGATAGTACTAGATGATTTTGATGTGGTCTGACGGCTTGTTCATCCAGGGAGACACTGACGTCGGCGGCTGGAGAGATGGCGACGCTGGCCCGTGTGATCCTCGCCATGGTCGTCGACAGCTACGGCCTCGCGCATCGCTCCGACGAGACCGTGGCCGCCACGGGCACCAACTTCCGCATGTTCAGGTACGACATGGGCTCCACCCGGACGTCGCCGGACGAGCAGCCGGCCCTGGGTCTGTGCGCCCACGTCGACGCGAGCTACCTGACCATCCTGTTCCAGAATGACGTCGACGGCTTCGAGATGAAGACGAGGGACGGCGGCGATTGGGTCAGGGTGCCCCTTGCAGGCTCCGACTCCCTCCTCGTCATCGCCGGCCAGCCACTCGTGGTCAGTACTTACTAGTTAGTATAGCTGCCATGCGGCACTTCAGATTGCATTTCTTGATCAGCTGGAGATTTGTGTGATGCAGGCTTGGAGCAACGGGAAAGTGCACGCGCCAGTGCACAGGGTGGTTGTCGGCGGGCTGGAGGACCGGCTGTCCTGCGGCGTGTTCCTGATGCCGAGGCAGGACCTCGTCGTCGACGCGCCGCCGGAGCTGGTCACCGCGGACGCGCCGCGCCGGTTCAGGCCCTTCGGGTACATGGACTACCTCAGGTTCAAGCAAGCCAACGGCAACGGCGAGGACGTGCTGGGCCGCTTCGCCGGGATGTAACAACTGTCGCTTTTGCCAAGCTAGCGAGTGATCGCGAGTTGCTATCGAACAATAAATTGTCGGTTGTGTTGATTTGGCTTTAGCTTGTTTGTCTCTATTGATCACCTGATCTCCAAAACTGTGCTCCGTTATGTCAATGAATGAAATTAGCAAAATGAGCACTCGAGGGCGCAACTGGCCCATCTTTGCCCTTATGCATGTGCTTTCGTTGTAGTTGTGATAGAGTACCCATTTGGGCCTGCTACCTCACTTTCAAGAAAACTTTTGCATTTATGTACATTTAGAAGTGTTTTTGTTTTTTGCAAAATTCCACCCATCTATTAATAATTATCAACAATAGTACAAAGTATCCTAAAACTAATAAAAATACAAATAGGTCATTGGACCACCTATCGACGACTACATACACTAGCACGAGCCGAAGGCGCGCCGCCGACCTCGCCCCTCCATCACTGGAGCCGGGCAAAACTTGTCGAAGTAGAGCTTGTTGTGGTAGACGAAATCGTCGTGCTAAGCCCTCAAAGAACAATCGCACCAGATTAGCAACCATCGTCGAAGATGGCAAATGTAAATAAGAAGTGACTGATCTCAAATCACACCAATGAATACAAAAAACGAACGGATCCCAGGAGATCCACCGGACACACGACTCAGTGCGTCCTCCGTCAATGCTAGACGCACGACATTAGAGCGAGGATAGAACGACGATGATTTTATTCTGACTCCAAGACATAGCCACTGCCTTAACATCCTGAAGAAGATATTAAAAATAGTCTAAACAAATCACGAGACCTCCCAATGGCGAGGGGCCGTGGTCCACCATGACTCCAAGGCCCTAAGGCCTCGGAGGCGGGGTGGACCGGTGACGTCACCGGCATAGAGAAGGAACCCTAGATGGGTTTGGCCGCCGCATCTCACGAGCGCCTCTCTCCAGTACCGGTTCGATTTAATTCTCGGTCATTTAAAAGTGTTGGTAATGCTAAAAATAAATTGTACAAGACGCGAACACACCTTTTTTCTTTAAAAGTATGTTCTTTCCACATGTGCGGTTGACACGGTCAGGATGGAACCGCATTCGTCTAGGTCATTAGTAATTTGATAAGTGGAAACCAAAAAAAATAAAGCAGACCGGTTGAACTTTTTTCTTGAAGAGCTAGTTGCACGTTTTTAAAGGAAGTTTAGCTATAATATGGAGAAAAACAATCTATATAAATAACCGCAAAAAGAATGAAAAACTCAGTATAAAATCATTATTGCACTTTTCTCGATGAGGTAGTTGCGCATTTCTAGAAAAGTGCGTATGTGATGCAGCGAAACGTAGAAAGGATATAAATAAGTACAAAAAGAACGGAAAATCACATACAGAACTTGGTTGGAATTTCTCGATGAGGTAGTTACATATTTCTAAAAAAAATACAACTATGATGTAACAAAAGTGCAACCTATATAAATAACTAGGTTTTCAAGAAGAGGAGAATCCCACAAAGCCAGTGCCAAGACTATCAAGCCGTAACAGGCACCAGCAAGAGGAGGAACACCCCAAGCTATGTCCCGTGTGTGAGGCGCTGGCCATACTCGAATCCAGGAGGGAACAACGACAAAATGAGCCATTCAACGGTTCGGATTAGACGACCTAAGATCCGACGGCGCAAGTTGAAAGCGTGAAGCAGCTTCCTGACTGGTTGCACCCATAGCCCACCTATCGGTACTATGCCACCCTCATAAACAGGGATAGAGGGAGAACCATCGTCGTCTCTTTTGAGCCAGTTGCAAACGAACGGACCGGTCCCCCTCCTTTATTGTTCTGCTTACCCCGAACACCTCTATCGCCATCCTGAAACTCTTTGGATCTTGTGTCTTTACCCAAACTATGGAGAGAATTGTGCCTTGTGAGTCATGTGAGTACTAGATCCGTATCATTTAATTCGATTAATCTATTTAGAAGACATGCCCACCATTGTCTTCCAGTATGGCGGTTTTTGATGGAAAGGGAGGTGTGCCACATGTATTAGGGAACTGGCAACCTCATTGTTGATCTCATCAACATTAATGACTAAATCCAAAAATTCATATTGATTCACGTTGCAAACCGTTTATCCGACTGACGATCCGTTTTCGCCACTGAGTTCCTCTCGACGAGGGATTCGAAACAATATTTCATCTTGTTTATGTTGCGATGAACCTTTTCGATGCATCAGTCACCAGATTATTATGCTATGGCTATGATGTTAGTATGTTAGTAGTGACTGGTTGTCGTCCTAATTGTACACACTTATCAGGATAGCAATGTTTCCAAGCCTAGTGGATGAGAATTCAAGTGCTCCCAACATGTAGAAGATAATTTTCTACCATCAAAATACTTTCATGCAAGTCTTAGATGTGTAGGTGACATTTGGTAACTTGGCAACCAAGTGGAGATTACTTGTTAACCAAGTGATATAATGAGTCTATAACATGGTAATCTAGTTATTATAACCTAGCAACTATCGATAAAAAAGTTGTTCAAACATAGCAACATGGGATCTAGTTTCTAAGATCCCGTCACAATTGATTCAACCATTGAAACGCATCCTAAATTTTATGTACGGTTGAGATAATACATTTTAAACTTCACCAAAATGTCTCGCATGGCTTGATGCACGCGAGAGTGTTGTACATGGTGCTTTTGCATGGTTACGAGGCGGGCTGTATGAAGCTGCATGTTAGTAATTTGTCGCTAGAATGTCATATAGACGCTAAAAAGACAATTTCTGAAGCTACCGTCGTGAGTCACGATCTATCCTTCTGTGAGCGGTGGATAGGTCCTACCTGGTCACAGTGGAGTTATGCAATGAAACGTCCCGTGTGACGCAGACGCAGCTCATCACACGTCAACGTCATCGACTGGAAGCGCACAAACATAGATCACCGAAAGGCCATTGTCAAAGACAATTAGAGCGTTGTTCCTATCGTAAAACGGGAAGTTTGAGCTCTCGCGCAGAGTCGAGAGGGACTTGTCTTTTTTGAGCTCGAGAGGAACTTTTCAAGCAAGAGCATGATGATGCGTGTGTGCACCAGTTTCAATAGGTTTGGTCGATCTAGTTGTCAAGGTCGGGTCCTGGTTGTGATGGGTGAATTTTGTTCTCTAGTTCCAGCGATCTCGACCATAAAAACTGTCCAGACGACATGATGAAATAGTAGTAGTATCGTGTGGATGTAGTTGAATTAGTTTGTGAAATTGCAACCAACCTAAGCAGCTCGGCTGGCCCATCAGTCGTTGTCTACTGGAGTTCGGCACGGCGCGCTCACGAGTCAGTCGGTCACGACCATCGGGTGGTATCTCCATAGGCCAGAGAGAGCAAGAATGGCTACCTCGGTGCCGCCGCCGGCTCCTATGATCCCTCCGCGTGTTGACCTCGACGACGGGGACGACCCGAGCACGCTGGTCCGTGGCACGCCGGAGTGGCTTCGGCGCGCCGGCCTTGTCCGCAGCGCGCTGGAGGCGCACGGGTGCGTCGCCGTCGGGTGCCGCCGCCTCGTGCAGCCGGAGCTGCGGGAGCGGATGCTGGTGGCGATGGCGGAGCTGTTCGCGCTCCCGGCTGGGTCGAAGCGCCGAATCGGCGACGCGGACAGCCCGTACAAGGCGTTCGGGGTTGTCCTGCCCTACATGGAGAGGCGAGACTCCGGCGCGTGTCGGCACGAGGCGTTCGCGGTGGTCAACGGCGGCGGCGGCGGCGAGGAGGCCCGCGCGTTCGTCGCGCGCGCGTGGCCGAGCGGCAACGACCCCTTCCTGTCAGCTCCTCGTCGTGTCAGATAGTAGTTTTTTGATGTGATCCGACGGCTCGCAAGTCGTAATCATATTTTCTGGGTCGCCATCCAGGGAGACGCTGACGTCGACGGCCGGCGAGATGACGAGGCTGGCCCGTGTGATCCTCGCCATGGTCATCGACAGCTACGGCCTCGCTCACCGCTCCGACGAGATCGTCGACACCACGGATGCAAACTTCCGAATGCTCAGGTACTGCAAGGACTCCCTCGGGACGTCGCCGCCGGCGCCGGACGAGCAGCCGGCTGTCGGCCTCGCCGCCCACGTCGACGGGAGCTACCTGACCGTCCTGTTCCAGAACAACGTCGACGGATTCGAGCTCAGAACGAGGAACGGCAGCAAATGGGCCAGAGTTCGCCCTGCAGGCTCCAATTCCCTCCTCGTCGTCGCTGGACAGGCACTTGTGGTCAGTTTACTACAGTAGTATGCTACTGCCATGCGACAGCAAGCACTTCAGCTTGCAACTCGGATCAGTTTAGAGCTGATGATGTGCTGCAGGCTTGGAGCAACGGGAGGGTGCACGCGCCGTTGCACAGGGTCGCCGTGGGCGGGCTGGAGGACCGGCTGTCCTGCGGCGTGTTCCTGCAGCCGAGCAAGAACCACGTCGTCGATGCGCCGCAGGAGCTGGTCACCGCGGACGCGCCCCGCCGCTTTTGGCCGTTCGCGTACGAAGACTACCTTAGGTTCAAGCACGCCGCCGGCAACGGCGAGGACGTGCTCAACCGCTTCGCTGGGATGTACTAACATGTCGTATTGTCGCTTTTGCTTAGCTGGTCACGGAACAGCCCGCGTGAGTGATCGTGTGTTGCTAGTAAACTGCCGTTTATCATGCTGCCACGGAACAGCCCGCGTGATTTGGCTTTGGCTTGTCTCTGGATATTGAATTATTGACCAGTGAATTCCAATCGTGTGTTCTTGATACACTTTTCGGGTCCGAAACCGTTCTCCCTCCCTCGTCATCCCCGCGTGGCGACAGGGGGAAACCCTAGTTTTACGAGCGCCGCTGCCACCTCCCCCCCCTCCCCCTCCCCCTTCCTCGCTGCCGCCAGGAGGGCATGACTGGGCGAAGCCCGGCCGACGCCGACGGCAGCAGGGCTTCCTCGTCTCCATCCTTGGGGAAGCACATGCACGGTGGCTTCTCTGGGCATGGGCGCAGGACCGGCTCTAAATTTTGCAGGGCCCTTGGCGAAATTGATGTCGTGGGCCCTAAGGCTAATATACGTATGCATGTCTAGAAATATTATATATCTAATTCACTTGTAAAATGGTAAAAGTTAACATCCAACCACATATTATTAGTTGAAGACATATATAAATTATTATTAAGCACTTAAAAAATATCATATTACGACAGAAAGACTAAAAGAGTAGTAATGCGTCCGAGGCAAGGTCGCAGACGCCGCTAGTACGCAGACGAAGAGCCGAAGAGGTGACGGCGGGGTTTCATGAGTCCATTTGGGCTTGGCTGGGCCAGAGAGGGCCTGGTTTTCCCTTGCTGCTACATCCAGTCGGCTATCGCCCTCAGGCGGTGGAGGTAGTTCTCTCTCGCGGGTTACTGTACTGCCGACCCCCGCCGAAGGTGTAGGGTTCCACAGCAGAAAATAAAAAAAATTCTAACTATGCGAACACTAATACCAGGATCTATACTATGTCGATTCATACCCTTGAAGACCGATGAACGCCTTACGCAGGAGGGCGTATGTTGATGAAGACGAGCAGCTCCAAGCACCCCAAGTGTGGTGCCTCCGAAGTACCACACACGTCCGGTGTGTAGGCGGCGTCTCCTGGGCTCCGATCTAGCCGAGCAGCGGAAGAAGAAGATGTCGGACCGAAGATCACATGATGGTAGTGTGAAGGTGGAGAACTCAAATCCCTAGAGGTCCTCCCTCATATTATAGAGAAGTCCTCAATGGAAAAATGAGAGAGAGAATGAGAGAAATTGGATGATCACAAAGGGGAGGGGGTGACCCACTTTATATAGTGCGAGGGGAGAGGCACCACCCAAGGGGCAGGAGGTGTAGGACTAATCCCCACACCAGCCAGCCACCAAGGGGGAGCCGCCGAACATAGGTGGGCCCCACTTGGGTAGCCCACCAAGCCCTGGTCGGCTGGCCCTTCTCCCTATGCGCCTTGCCCCTTTGGGCCTCCCCTCCTAGTGAGGCCCCATAGCAGCCTTTAAAAATAAAAAATGTATATTGTAATATCCGGACCCTCTCTGATCAACATCGGATGTTATCCGAAACTATTCTAGTTTCTCTCTCTATTTCTCCTATGGTACCGCATCTATCCCTCAGCGTCCCCACCCTTAAGCGTGACATCCTTCGGTTTAGGAACACTCCGGACATGATTGAGACTCATCTCATATCAATGATCATCAGTGGGATCTGGATGCCCATGATGACCCTCGTGCATTCCATGAATCTTATCGCTCGAACCGTAAACGTTGTTTCCCTTCCCTTTGCCTCTTGATACCTAGTTCATCCGAGACTTGATCTTCGGTATCTCCATACCTTAGTTTGATCTTGTTACTGATGAACTTGTTTACTCGTTGCCATGTCGTTGCATTATGTGACCCAGTCACACGCTTGCAAGCTTCATTAATGCAACGTCACCGAGATGGCAAAATGTATCTATCTGTTACATGGATTGGCAAAACCTGGTCTTGATATGTACTCTTCTAGGTGCTCCTTTGGGAAACCTGAGTAGCACCTTTTTGATCACCCAGTCACGGTATGATACTTGATACCATCTAAGATCCCTCTAGAATGGTGATGTGCATTATATCATAGTCTAAGGATCAGGTTGCGAGCTTTTCTATGTTTATCATCAATGGTGAACTTTGTAACTAGATCTCATTGAGATACAACTGTCGGATGTTTGTCTATCACGTCATTCAACTAATGACATGACCTCATTGTCAATTGGTATAAGTGTCCATGATCTCGAAACCCTAGATCATCCTCATGACCAATGGGCTAGTTCATTAGAGGTAACTAGAGACACGGTTTGTTTACATACCACACGTGTATTAATGTTTCGTATTAATACAGTTATAGCATAGTATGAAACATATTATGAACATCAGAGATATATCAAACAATACGCTTTATTATTTGCCTCTAGGGAATATCTCCTTCAGAAGGTCCTTCTTTTTTTGGTCATACCAGCCTCACATCATGGCTCATGGTGAGACGGCAGTGGTGATAGCAAGACCGTGGTGGCGTGTGTTGGTGGGCGGCGAGCTTTGTGGAGCAATTCGTAAGCGTCTGGGAGTGTGGTTTTTTTAGGGGTCTCGAGAAATTCTTGTCGTCTTGACACCGATGTGGCGACGCCTGCGGGTGTCGCCGTCCTTCCTGAAGGGCGTCGGATGTATCTCTTCCCCACCTTCCTTAGCGTATCGAGGAAAACACTAGGACCAGTCTTGGCAGCAGCATCGTTGTTGTCACTTTCCTTATTGGAGATGCTTCTTGGTACGCGACGCCTCAAAGCGCTAGGATTGGGGCAGACATCCTTCGAAGGGCGCAAGGGTTGCGGGCCATCCTCGTTTTCATCGAATCGTTGTTGTCAGCTTTGTTTTCTCTTCTTTTTCTTTTTCATTTTCTTTGGTTTTTTATTTTGGGCATTGTGTTGTCTGGCCTAGTAGCAGTCTCAATCGTGGTTGCTATATTAATATAGCGGGGAGCATGCCTGTTTCAAGAGAGAGAGGCAGTCTAGGTATCATGCATGTATTGATGGAAACTTGTTTCAATCAAGGAAAAATTGTTGTATGCATATGCAGAAGATGTTTAGGCAACAATACCCACCCTTTTTCGATAGTTTGTGTCAGGGACTTGCGTCCCGTAAAGGAACAAGGGGTACGCCGAGCCCTGAGTTTGTTAGGGGGCTACACACGCGTTCAGACCTTCTCGGCAACGATGGTAGCGATGGAGCTCACACACGGTAGAGAGTATACATAGGGGTTTTTTATCCAGGTTCAGGACCCTCGTGAGTAGGTAAAGTTCCTACTCCTTCTTTGTTGTATTACTCGCATTGCTTCGCGAGGGTATAGTGGTGGATGTAAACTTAGGGTTTCAGATCGCAAGGATCAATCCCCTTCTAAGGTTGGGGTGCCTCCTCTTTTATAGTGGGATCGGGCCTCTCCTCCCAATTATTTAGGCGGGAAGGGCTACCATATTGCCGCCCATGGAAGGCTAGTCTACAAGACTAGTTTCCATGAACTAGGTCCATGGTCCTCGGTCGCGCCGGTCTTCCGTGGGCTGCGGTCATGGATGACGTCCTTCCACAGGGTGCACACCGTCCACTGGCCCCTTGCATCAAAATGGGGGACACACCCACTGTTGTCGGGCTTCGTTAGCTCCGCCTTTAGCCAAAGCAAAGCACATTTGGTCGTACTCGGGCAACAACATCCAATGCTCCCGTTGGGGTTGTCATCTTTTTCTAGGGTAATCAGAGTGCAGAGTTGTCCCTAGTGGGACTAGGCCGATCCTTCGAACCTCTAGAGGGGGATTGCGGGTAAGCACCCCTCTCGAGAGGTCCTTGGTCGTACATTCTCTTGTCGAACCCTCGCCGGGTCTGGTGATATCCTCACGAGGCGACTTGCCAGGCCGTCTGGCGGCCCAGCCTCCAGTGGGCTAGGGTACGCCCTAAGTCCCTAGCCAGACAGTTTGCTGCTTGTTATGAATAGTCATTGATCGAAGGTTAAACGTTTTTGCGTACTGCTAAGAGCAAACTGCTACTCTGGTTCACGGATTTGTAGTTGTACAATCTACATCTTGTTTTCTTTTGGGAGGAGAACTGCAACTCTTTCACGTTTGGTTGCAGATCGATACAAATCAGTTCATAAAGGAGATTGAGTTGTTTCTGATTAGTATATTAACATGGAACATTTTGTGTTAGGAAACTATCCTTATCTGTAGCTTATTGGCATAAAGTCTCCTGATCTGCACAGGGATTGCTGAAATCTTGCATGCATTACTTGGCAGACCTGCTAACATAGGTATGATTACTCGGATACCCTTGATTTGCTACCCGGGCCTGCAGAAAGGCTTACAGCTCATGAAGAGTTAAGATGAAGGTCCAAAAGAGCAACCGACAAAAGCTATAGTTGTATTAGGAAAGAGGAAAGAAGACCGACATTGTGTTGGTATTGTAATCATGTATATGTAACCTATCCGCATACATCTTTGAGACCCAGCCTATTATATATAGGACGGGAGAAGCCTAGGCAAGATCACCGAAAAAAACCAACCGATTTGTAATAGTGTGATTCACCAAATATTCAAGCGACTTTGACTCCATTGTTCTCCTGACATCTGACGAAATCCCTAGTGTTCTCTTTTCTGCAAAATCCTAAGTCCTTCTTCATGGACATTGTCGAGGTTTCCCCTCGTCAATTGGCTCTTTCAAAGTTTATGGCAAGTGACCATATTAGTTACTTGAAGATGAAGATGCCAGCCCGAATGGGGTGATCACAATAACTGGGGAATTCAGGTGCTCAATGGAATGTGCTTCAGCGGGGTCAAACTTGGCTGAGTCACTCGTGATAGCACAAGAGAAAAGAAGAATCCAAGAGGTGGTGGAATTTGTCCAGCTAAACATGTCGGCCCTGAGTAACCCGCATGGAAGTGTTTCATTTCAAGCTACCAAATATACCAAGAAAGTGCCCATTGATGATCAGTTCCCAGAGCGCACCGTAACCATTGGTGCCAATTAAGCGACAAATAGGAAAGCGAGCTCGTCAACTTCCTCCATGAGAATCGGGATATCTTTGCTTGGTCCACACAGGATCTGCAAGGTGTACCAAGGGAGTTGGCCGAGCACTCTTTGCATGTAAGACCCGGAGCTAAGCCGGTGAAGCAACCTCTCCGCCGATTCGCTGAAGATAGGAGAAATGTGATTGGTGATGAGATAGCTCGGCTCCTTGTAGCCGGGTTTTATCATGGAAGCACTTTATCCGGATTAGCTCTCTAATCTGGTGCTTGTTGAAAAGAAGAAAGATGATCTGAATATGGCAATGGTGTGGCATATGTATATCAATTACACGAACCTGAATAAGGCGTGACCAAAATATCCATTCCCACTGCCAAGGATAGATCATGTCATTGACTCGACCACTGGGTGTGAGTTGTTGTCATTTGTAGATGCGTATTTTGGTTTCCACCAGATACCACGTAACCTGGATGATCAAATAAAAACTACTTTCATTACCCTGTATGGGGCTTATTACTATCACACCATGCCATTTGGCTTACGTAATGCAGGAGCAACGTATCAGAGGTGTATGCAAAAATGTTTACATGATCAGATTGGGAAAATGTCCAAGTATATGTAGATGATGTTGTGATAAAAACAAAAGAAAGCAAAACGCTCCTAGATGATATCCGGCAAACGTTCGCGACACTAAATAGGTTCCGAATGAAGCTTAACCCGGAGAAGTGTACCCTTCCTATGCCGGCTAGGAAGTTACTCGGTTTTCTCGTGTCCAGCTTAGGTATCAAGGCCAACCCCACCAAAATCCGAGCTATAGAGCGAATGGAGCTGCCGAAGTGCCTTAATGATGTTCACAAGTTCACTTGCCTACCATCATTAAGTCGATTTGTATGTCGGCTAGGAGAAAAGGCACTGCCTCTCTATCATCTAATGAAAAAATCAGATAAATTCGTATGGACACCGCAAGCTGATAGCGCATTTCATGAACTGAAAAATATGTTAGCCTATGCACCAGTGTTAGCTTCACCACTATCCAAAGAGCCAATGTTGCTCTATATAGCAGCGACTAACCAAGTCGTACGTGTCGTGGTAGTGGTGGAGCGTGACGAGGAAGGTAAGTCGATGTAGAGGCCAGTATATTACCTAAGCGAGGTATTGTCCACTTCAAAGCAGAACTATCCTCACTATGAGAAGATGGTGTATGGCGTGTACATGGCGGCCAAGAAGCTCAAGCACTACTTTGAGGAGCACCCCGTAAAAGTAACATGTGAAGCACCTATTTTAGAAATAATGAGTAACAAAGATGCAAGTGGCTGTATTGCAAAATGGGCAATTGAGCTAGCCCCTTATGCGCCACAGTTTGATAGAAGGGATGCCATCAAGTCTCAAGCAGTGGTAGATTTTTTCGTAGACTAGGCCGAGATGCAATATGAACCACCTCTGTCGGACTCAAACTACTAGAGGATGCACTTTGATGGATCGAAGCTGAAGGAAGGATTAGGAGCCAGGGTAGTACTTACCTCGCCCAAGAAAGATCAACTGTGATATGTGCTTCATATCCATTTTCGAGCATCAAACAATGTGGCCGAGTATGAAGCACTCGTGCATGGACTAAAGGTGGCAAAATAGGTTGGGATACGTCGGATACAGTGCTTTGGTGATTCGTATTTGGTGATGCAGCAAGTGTCTGGTCATTGGGACGCACTAGATGCAAACATGGCCCTTTATAGATTTCATGTCCAGAAGATATGTGGGTACTTTGAGGGATGCGAATTCCATCATGTACCTAGGGTTGAAAATGAAGTAGCCGACATACTGTCTAAGCTGGGCTCATCTCGGTAGGCCATCCCGCCAAGAGTTGCATTGGAACATTTGAGAAAACCATCTATTTCCCCTTCACCAGAATCTGAATCAATCTACATCCTGGCAAACCCCGGATCAGAAGCTACCCCTATGGACATTGACTGGGGGAACACCTCGGTAAACCCGGGGACTACCTCGGCAAACCCGGGGACTGCTTTGCAGAACCTAGGGACTGTTCAGCTTGATCCGACGGACGTTATGTCGGTCGTTGCAATGGAAGTTGACGAAGTACTTTTTCCAGTTCGTGTTGTACCAGCAACATGGACAAAGCCAATATTTGAGTTCTTGAAAGATGTAACTTTGCCGAGTGATGAGATACTTTCAAGGCAAGTTCAGAGGAGAGCAAAGGCATACACTATTATCAATGCCGAACTATACAAGAGAAGTGTCATAGGTGTTTTGCAGCGATGTGTTGACCCATAAGAAGGGCTAGACATCCTCCGAGATATACATCAGGGGGAAAGTGGGCATTACGCCTCGTCTAGAGTCTTGGTGGAAAAAACTTTTTGGCATGGATTTTACTGGCCAAGTGCCTTGGATAAAGCCGAGGAACTAGTGAGGAAATGTAATGGCTATCAGAGGTACGCTACCAAGACACACATGCCAATGTCGGAACTCAAAACTATACCTATCACTTGGCCATTTGTAGTGTGGTGTTTGGATATGGTTGGACCATTTAAGTTGGTCAAGGGAAATATGACCCATATATTGGTCATGGTGGACAAGTTTACAAAGTGGATTGAAGTAAAGCCAACAAGAAAATGTGATGGAGCTATGGCCGTGACATTCCTCAAAGATATTATTCTGAGATACGGCTATCCTCACAGTATCATAACAGATAATGGCACCAATTTTGCCGAAGGAGCATTCACTCGGTTCTGCCGAGATAAGAAGATTCGGCTGGATGTCGCATCAGTGGCCCACCTCGCATCGAACGGACAAGTGGAAAGATCCAACAGACTAGTTCTGTTCGCGATAAAACCCCAACTCATTGAGTCGCTGTAAAGATTAGCAGGGTGCTGGATAGAAGAACTACCATCGGTATTGTGGAGTTTAAGAATAACTCTGAATCGATCAACAGGCTATACACCATTATTTCTGGTATATGGGGCAGAAGCTGTATTACTAGCCGACATAGAGCATGATTCGCCCAGAGTCACCCAATACACAGAAGCCGAAGTGCAAGAAGCCTGGCAAAATGATGTTGATCTGCTAGAATAAGCGAGAGAACTGACCTTGTCTAGATCCACCATATATCAGCAAAATCTCCACCGCTATCATAGCCGGAAAGTAAACCCTCGTGTATTCCGGGAAGGTGATCTAGTACTTCGGCTGGTGCAGTGCACCGCCGACATGCATAAGTTATCCCCCCATGAGAAGGACCATTCATTATAAGCAAAGCACTACACAATGATGCATATTACCTCATTGATGCACAACCACATGAGAAGAACAAGGCGGATAGGTCCGGCGAGGAATCCAAGCGACCATGGAATGTAGCTCTATTTCGTCCATTTAACACTTAGCTAAAAGTGTATGTATCTCAAACTCTCAAATGTCGGCCTGTATGTCGGCAATGAGCTTATTAATGAAACTTCGGCACCCAAGCAGAAACTCGGAGACTACCTTAATAATAATTGTCATTTTCTATACTTACTATTTTATACATCATCTAGCTTAAATTACTTACACCTTAGCCGGGTTAGCAATGTGTAGGCACCAAAAGATAACTCTTCGATGTGCTGCCGTCCAACAAGAATTGGCTTCATGGCAAGCAAGAGAACAAGTTTGAAATGGCTAAGCACATGAAAACGACTAAGTAAAGGAACATAATCAAGCTGAGGTTTGTTTTCCAGACTAACCCCTGTATTTACTTTATTTTTGTTATGTTGAATTGTTTTGAGCTAATCCTAAAGTTTCAAGTATTGTGAAGTTAATTTTTTGAACCTCGGACTCGTAAGCCAAACGCCAAAACAAGGTAGACGCAAGCCGAGTCATTGAATTGGGAGAACAAGAAAATGAAACTCGGGGACTTCACCCAAGTTAATCCGGCATAAAAAACTTAGATGTAGCAAAATAACACGCTATTTTATACATCTGCACCCGGCGTACCGGGGATTTAACAAATTTTGGAGTTTTTTGCTCAAGGAACCGTAGCAGCCGAACAGGTGGAGGCAAGTTTTCCTCGGCGCTGGGAGCCCTAGTTTCATCTTCGTCATCCAGATTAGATTTGGCATCATCGGCTTCCTCGATGAAATCCGAGTCTTCTCCTTCCTCGGCAGCATCTCCTTCAATGTCTTGATCATCGACGACTTCAAGGAAACTCGGCCCATCAATCCATTGATGACAATGGGCATATTGGATGAGGTCGTAGGCATGATCTTGACATTGGGTGATGCGGGTCGGATCTTTGGTCCATTTGGATCTAGTGCGCATGCGGCTGAGAACCTCCGGGTCAAGACCTTCGTACCAGGATAACACAAAGCTTAAAGCTGTGTCAGCACCAACACACGCAGCGGATTCCCTCCTCAGATCAAGTTGAGTCTTGCAATCCATCAGCTTCACAATCAATGGGACGGGACCTTTAGGAGTGGGTTCTGTGGGCCAAAGGGCACTGAATACCCGGACGGCAGCATCCTTGAGGTCCGACCCAAAGCTCTTCATAGGTTCTACCCGAGTTGCGAGGCTCACCAAGGTATCCTCTATGTCATAAGGAATTGTCTGTGCAGAAGGAACAACCGGAGTACATCTCTTCAACCAGAACTTTTCAACGGCAGTGGCAGCAAGGGAGCTGGACTCCGGAAAATTGCCTAAAAATAAGACAAATAAGATAAATCAATAGGAGCACAAGACCCGGGAAAAGAAATGTCGGCACAAGAAGAGAAACTCACGAGAGATATAGTTGTTAATCCGGGTCAACTCCATGAGCCAGGCAGCGTTCCTCTTCTTGAGATTTTCATACTTAGTGTTCACCGAATCAAACTTGATGTCGGCATCCTTTAGCATATCCTGGTTCTTCTCAAGTGTGGTCTTCAGTCGCTCCTTTTCCTCGGCAAAGCTCTGATCAATTTTGTCAAGCTCAGCTTTCTATAGATTTTTCAACTCTTCAATCTTGGCGCTAAGAGGAGTGATCTCATCATCCTTTTTACGGAGCTGAGCAATTTCATCGTTTTTCTTCTTTAACTCGGCCTAATGCTGTCCTGCTTGTTCGAGAAAATGAATCATCATATCAGGCAGGGGCATGCTATCTTGAAGGGACAGTGCAATAATTTTTTGACCCGGTGGAGCAGAGGTATAATTACCTTCCGAGTCAAATGAAAAATAATAAAGGATAAGGAGCAATGAAAATTACCTTTCATCTTGGCCAGTTTCTTCCTCATCGCCTTATTCTTAGCCTCCATTTCGGCTGCACAATCTGAATCACGATTTAGTTCGGCAAGCCAAAGATGAAGAAAAATAGATGGGAAATATGAAAGAAGAGAGCTTTACCTTTCTTTTTTGGCTCAGGCAGCAGAGCCTTATGCTTTGCACTAAGCTCTTTGTGGGAGTCCAAAAGCCACTAGAACTCGGTGGTCTGGCGGTTGGGGGTGATCTGAAAAGGAAAGGGTCAGCTCATGTATCATAAGGAATATTTAAAGTTACTCGAGATCCGGGCCAAGTGGAACTTAACCCGGCTCTAGGTGAGTGAATATTTGAAGTTACTCAAGACCCGGGCCTAGTTTAACTTAACCCGACTGTAGGTGAGTGACTTTTTGAAATTACTCAAGCCTGAGCCAAGTGGAACTTAACTCGACTCTAGGTGAGTGAATATTTGAAGTTACTCAAGACCCGGGCCAAGTGGAACTTAACCCGGCTCTAGGTGAGTGAATATTTGAAGCTACTCAAGACCCGAGCCAAGTGGAACTTAACCCGACTCTAGGTGAGTGAATATTCGAGGCTACTCAAGACCCGGGCCAAGTTGAACTTAACCCATCTCTAGGTAAGTGAATATTTGAAGCTACTCAAGACCCAAGCCAAGTGGAACTTAACCCGACTCTAGGTGAGTGAATATTTGAAGCTACTCAAGACCCGGGCCAAGTGAAACTTAACCCGACTCTAGGTGAGTAACTATTTGAAGTTAATCAGATCCGAGTCAAGTGGAACTTAACTGGCTCTAGGTGAGTGGATATTCAAGGCTACTCAATATTATCACTAAGTTAAACTACCTCGGAGTTGGGATAAGCTAAGGTAAAATTGCACAAGTATATTAGGAGCATCCGGCCTAGTAACACGTTACCCCACCGGAGGCTCGGGGACTAAAGGATATATCTACAAGTACTTGCGCATATGAAAATTAAGGTATGTCAAAAAGATTTACCTCCATCATCTTGCTAGCATAGGCGATGGCCTTGGTACCTGTATTCATTTGTGCACCAATCTCAGCCGGACCAAACTTCACCAGATTACCGAAGCTGATGTCGACGTATTCAGCGTTGTTCCAATTATCGGCATACTTAGCGAGTGAGCCATATCTCTCCCTGCTGAGAGTCCGAGCTACGACCAAGCCCTTGGCGTGAGCAGTTTTCCGGTCAGTTTGAGCTGCGGTCGGGCTAGTGTCAAGAGCAAGTTGCTTATCAGCTGTTGATCCGGAGGCAACACTGCCTTGTTGCATCATGGACGCAGGAGTGCGTTGTCCTGACCCGGTCATTGATCCCTTGGATGCAGCCTTGGTCACCTCGGAAGCCTTCTGGCCCTTGGCAGCCTCGGCAACCTTCTTGGCCTTGGTCGATAACTTGGCCTACTGCTGTGGATTTGGAGGCTGCACTCCGGCCGAAGAAGTTGGTGCGAAAGGTTTGGTCTCCGGGCTGGGCCGAGTTTGGTCTTCTCGCCGAGTCTAGGAAACTCGGGCGAGGCAGGAGGAACTTGAGGAGAGGAACTTGGAGCTGGAGCTGGTTGAGACCGAGTTTGGGTCGCTGCCGGAGTCACCAGCACCTCAGTAGGAATTTTCTCAGTGCTGATGTTGCTGGCACCACCATCGTCTTGTTGCGGCTGAGGCGAAGAGGATCTAGGATGATCCGGCATGGCCACATCCTCAGAGGCGCCACCACCCTCTGTGCTGATGTTGCCCTCCTCTTGCCGAGGTGGCTGAGATCCAGCGCGGTCACAGAGCTCTCCTGGATGGGGCTCAAGGGCGATCATCATCACAACGAGGAGAAGGTGGATCACCTTGGATAGGTGAGGCTATACTAGAACCACTCTGGTTAATATCTTTGGGGGCCCTGCCGAGTCAGGCAGTAGATGAATATCAAGTGAGAACAGAAAGAGAGAAATAAGAAATACATTCCCAAAGAACAAGAAAAAAGGTAGGAGCTTACTTGGATGCATTAGGTGGTTCCTTGGGCTTTGGGGCCCTCCGAACTGTGGCCTTACCAGGAGGCTTGCTGGCGGCCTTGTTGCCAGATTTCTTCAGTCACTTTCTGGTTCGGGGAAGTTCGGACGAAGGAGCCGAAGTTGCAGCTCGCTTATTCGCAGGAGCAGGGGCTGGTTCGCCCACTGCAAGTGGTCGATCAGTGTGGACCTGACCAGCCGGGTTAGATGGATCCGAATCAACCAGAAAAGCATATGAGATAGGCACCAGATCAAATACCTCAAGAACTTCACACTCATCATCATCCTCATCGTCATCCGGCCAATCCCTTAAGCAGAGGTCTTACTAGAGGATCGTTTGGTGCCAGGGTCCAGAACAACCAAGAAGGCCTCGGAATCTGGCTCCTCCGTGTCCAAGGTATCTTGGTCCTTCCCCCACTTAAGGGATGGGTCCACACCATCCTCAATCGTTTGCTGAAAAGAACAAGGCAAAAGGATCAAGTAAATGATACGATCTGACATAAAATGTAACTCAAAAAAGGTGTCGAATAAGAGATATACCGTGGGAGCTGGCTTATCTCGGTTGAATTGCTCAAACCCCCAGTCTTGAAAATAGCCTTAACCCAGCAGAAGATCTGAGCATTGGTGAGCTCGAATGATGAAGTTCGGTTGGGGTCGAGATGCCCGCTCATGTGGCAAAGCTTGTGCATGTGCCGCTGTAGCAGGGAGATTCGGCTACGGATGAAAGTGAGCATTATATCCTCGCTAGTCATTCCCAACAGATTCAGCTCCTTGATGCGTTTCTCAACCAAGTTCACCAAGGTGCCCTACTTCTTCGGGATCTGGCTCCATTTGGTCTTATTAGGGACGCCGATGGAGAAGGGAGGCAACCGAATCTTGTCCTCTGAGGTATCGTTCTTCACGTAGAATAACATCTTTGCCCATCCCTGTCAAGACTCCAAGCCAGCAACTCGGTGAAAGATAGACCCTTTCCGAGGTGAGATGGAGGCTGCCCCGCACTGGGTCAGAGATTTGTCGGCGAGGCGAAGGTCCTTATCCAGAACTACATTGGCTCGGAAACCAAAGAACTTGTAACATATGTGAATGGTGGGCCACAGGCCGAGGTACCCCTCAACCCCGGAAGCAAAGGCGGAGAGAGGTGATGGCATTTGCCGGAAGGTGATGGGGTTGAAGGTAAAATGTAGTAAGGAATTCATGGAAAAGTCGCTAATGGGCAGCCAAATCCGTGCTTGAAATGGGAGAGGAAAACAACGAACTCACCCAGATTGAGAGATGGAGCAACCTCTTCGCAAGGGAGGCCTCAACTGACCTCGGCGGGGATGTGGCGGGTCCGGATCAACCAATCAATGTCATCTTGGCGGACCCAGGAACCGGCCCAGGTGCCGCGCTCGTGGGCGTCGCCGCCCTCTTCATGCTCCTCGAGGACGGCAACTTCTTGAGGCATCTCCAAATCCTCACCCTCGCAAATCCAATCTGGAGAGGGAGAAAGAGGTCTGGACTGGCGTGGCCCCGTGGCGGTTACGAGCGGCGGCAAGCGTGGTACTGGCGGGCAATCGACGATAGAGCTAAGCAATGGCGCTAGTGCTAAGCGTAGCGGCGGTGCAATAAGAAGGAAGTAGAATAGGCAGAGGAAGGGAGGGAGCGTGGAAATGGCTAAGGGGTTACCCCCGCTCCCCTATTTAACCACATCCCTAGTGGGGTAGTGGGATCATGCGGTGAGGCGTGCCGCACGGTGTGGCCGTATATCTGTCGGATCAACCAATCAACAACAAGCCACCGGAAGGGCAACACCGCGCAACAAATCCAGTGAAATGATGTGGAGCTACGGTTATCAAAGAGGCGCCCATGATGTGACGTTGGCGCAGTAATCCCTGACAACGTGCACTATAACTGGCGCAGTAATTGACACATGCCCTTAAAACCTTAAAATGAGGCAAAATAATGATTACCCTTCACGTAGGACGTGGGAAAGCGTACACGAGAAGTAAGGAATCAAAGTGTGTAACCCGGATACGGGAGTGTAACCCAGCCAACGAGGAATAACTCGGAATGAGCCAAGGGAGGTCAAGGAAAACAAAGTCTACAGTGAAAAGACCGAGTTAAGTTTGGACCGTGCCAACATAAGGAAACCTCGGCAAGAGGAACAAAGAATTCAGTGGGTTGAACCTATTGTGGCCTTATCAGTTGAAGTTACTAAGACCGCGCCAGCTTCGAAGACTAATGTTAGGGGGATAACCCCGGATAGGGTCAAGCCGAGGTATAATGGCAATGTTAACCGAGGTACGCAAAGGTCAAAGCGAGGGCTGGCCGAGTTACCTCAAGGCAAGCCGACTTACGTCTAACCCGGCCGGACGAAATTCACCTGACGTTACCTCGGCCGACATGAAGTGTATGTCAGCACCCTCATTGTAGCTTGTTTGCAGGTACCCACATGGCCGAGTTAACCAGACATCAGCCGGGTTACTACTTGGCTTACAAGAGAAGGAAGACATCTTCCGTGGTCAAAGCTTTTCTCTCTCCACTGTAGCATGAGCATAGAGGACAAAGAAGAGTTCCATCGAGTATGGGCCGATAAAGGTGACAACGCCTTTGTCGGGTGACGCCACGCCGCAGAGATGCTCAGAGAGGCTTACGCCATGAGTCCTGAGCGACTTACGAATGAAAAAAGAGGAGCACCTCTTTGCTATTTTGAGAGAGGTATATTTGGAGAATATGCCCTCCACGTATGCTCTAACTTGTAACTTTGCCTCCCCTATATAAGGAGGACCGGGATCTCCATAGAGAGGGTCGGGCATTTTTACTAAGGGAAAACCCTAGAGAGAGGTGTGGGCAGTAGAGAGGTTCTTCTTCCTCCTCCCAACGAACAGCTCAAGAAGCATCTGTAAACACCATTGATTGACAGAATACAAGCATCTGTGTGTGGAATCACCACACCATCCCTCCATGGATACCTCTAGCACGTAGGCCCCATCTTTAGCCTATACATGACATCTGTCGTGCTACCACCACGACAGGTTTGCTTTATTTTTTTGGTTTCCACATATCAAATTACTAATGACCTACACGAATGCGGTTCCATCCAGACCGGAGTTGTTAGCATAAAACTACCACTTTGAGAGCAAAATTTTGAAAAACTACCACTTTACGTTTTCGCAGCAAAAATCTACCATATTTCGAGTCAGTTTTATCAAATCACACTAAACACAAATTAACGGTGTTTCTGACATACGTGACCCACCTGTCAGGACCAAACTGATGAGCTGGACTTGGTCCCACCTGTCAGCTCAATTTAAAAAATCTAGATATTCTAAAAGAAAAGAAAAAATACAATAAACAATTGTCTGAGATGAATAAATATCTAAAAGAAATAAAAATATCTAGAAAAATAAAATATATCTCCCCAGGCCCTATACACCCCCATCGCCGGCGGCCAGCAGACCCTCCTTGTGATGGCGTCGCCGCCATGACCGATTGCTCGCCCCAGTTGCGCCTCGAGGCCGTCCACCGTCGTGCCACCAGGCCGGCCACCGCCGTGCCCCAAGGCCGCTCACCGTCACGCCATCAGGCCGCCCCGCCGTCGCAGCCATAGGCTGGCCTCCGTCGCGACCCCCATGTGAGCCCCCGCCCCCTGCTCGCCGCCGCCTGGTGGAGCACCGTCGCGCGAGATCTCACGCCTCCTGCGAGCGGCCGCCCCGTCCTCCCCCGTACCGCTGCTACCCATCGTGGCGGAGCTACTACTGCCCATCGTGGCAGGCTCCGGCGCTGGATGGGCCGCGCGGTGCGGGCAGGTGAGCTGCATAGGGCGAGCTTCAGGGAGGCGCGCCGTCCAAGGATGGGGAGGAGGGCCAGGATGACCCCGACGGAAGGTAGGAGAAGACCTCTAGTTTTTTTTGTGTTCTATCGTTATCAATTCGTATTTAGTGCGATTTTAGAAAACTCACTCGAAATATGGTAGATTTTTTCTGCGAAAACATAAAGTGGTAATTTTTCAGAAATTTGCTCTCAAAGTGGTAGTTTTATACTAACAACTCTCCTGGCCGTGTCAACCGCACATGTGAAAAGAACATACTTTTGGACAAAAAAGTGTGCGCGTCTTGTACCAACTTATTTTTGAGTGTTACCAACACTTCTAAATATACATAAATGCGAAGGGGAGTGCTACGCGTGTCAGGTGATATTTGCCTCGGATCCTCGGGTCGATAGCATGACACGTGTTCTAAAAACAACATCTCCTCCCGCTTTTGCTACAAATGACAAGTTTTTGTTACAGATAGTCCGCTTTTGTTACATATAGCAGAAAACGGTTCGGTCCAAAAAAAAACAAACATACTAGACCTCGCCAGCGACCTTGTAGAAAAAAAAGTCCTAATATCAAAACCGGTTACGCCAAAAAGTATCGTCGGAGACTCGTCTGAAAAAACTTTTTAAAAATACAAAAGCTTTCTTGAAAATGAGGTAGCAGGTCCAAATAGAGACAAACAAGCTAAAGCCAAATCAACACAAACGACAATTTATTGTTCGACAGCAACTCCCGACAATTTATTGATGACTCGCTAGCTTGGCCAAAGCGACAGTTGTTACATCCCGGCGAAGCGGCCCAGCACGTCCTCGCTGCTGCCGTTGGCTAGCTTGAACCTGAGGTAGTCCATGTACCCGAAGGGCCTGAACCGGCGCGGCGCGTCCGCAGTGACCAGCTCCGGCGGCGCGTCGACGACGAGGTCCTGCCTCGGCAGCAGGAACACGCCGCAGGACAGCCGATCCTCCAGCCCGCCGACAACCACCCTGTGCACTGGCGCGTGCACCTTCCCGTTGCTCCAAGCCTGCATCACAAATCTCCATCTGATCAAGAAATGCAATCGGAAGTGCCGCATGGCAGATATACTAGTGTACACTAGTAAGTATACTGACCACGAGTGGCTGGCCGGCGACAACGAGGAGGGAGTCCGTAGCTGTCGGAGCGGTGCGCGAGGCCGTAGCTGTCGACGACCATGGCGAGGATCACACGGGCCAGCGTCGCCATCTCTCCAGCCGCCGACGTCAGTGTCTCCCTGGATGAACAAGCCGTCAGACCACATCAAAATCATCTTGTACTATCTGACTGACGTAGTCTACTGACGCGGCGAGGAGCTCACAGGAAGCGGTCGTTGCCGAGCGGCCATGCGCGCGCGACGAACGCGCGGGCCTCCTCGCCGCCGGCGGCGTCCGCGTTAACCAGCCCGAAGGCCTCGTAGCGGCACGCGGCGGAGTCCCGCTTCTCCAGGTAAGCCTTGTACGGGCCGTCGACGTCCGCGCCGCCGATCCGGTGCTTCGTCTCCGTGGGGAACGCGAATAGCTCCGGCATCGCCCCCAGCATCCGTTGCCTCAGGTCTGGCGGCATGGGGCGGCGGCACTGGACGACGAAGCACCCGTGCGCCTCCAGCGCGCCGCGGACAAGGTCGGCGCGCCGCAGCCACTCCGACGTGCCACGTGCCAGTGTGGCCGGGTCGTCCTCGTCGAGATCAACGCACGGAGGGATCATAAGAACCGGCAGCGGCAGCGAGGTAGCCATGTTTGCGCTCTCTCTTTCTCTCTCTCGTCTATGGAAACACCAACATATATACGTGTATATATAGGAAAATTAGTTAGTGGACTTTGTTATTTTCTACAAATAACACCGCTATGATTGAGTATTTACAACACACTTTGCGGATTCAAAAGATTGTGTCTTTACTCGCTACCACTACAAAGCTGTGTAATATTTGCCAGGACAAAGCTTGGAAAAGAATTGTGCTTTTGCTTGCTACCATTAGAAAGCTTGCAAAAGAATTGTGTCTTTACTAGTATCATTGCAAGCTGGAAATTATGTCTTTTACTCAGTATCATTACAATTCTGTGTATCTTTTGCAGCTTGAAAAATTGTGTCTTTCCTCGCAAATTTGTTTACCATTTGACAGAAACATACTACGAGACGGAAATACAAATTATAACTTGGGAACAGATTGTGTATTTACTTATTATACCATTACCATTTTACGTGTAACTTGGCGCAACATACTATGAGACAACAAATAAAAGTAGCAGCCTTGGAAAGGCTTCTGTCTTTATTCAGTACCACTGCAATTTTGTATAATACGTGCACTATGAGACAAAAAATATTAGAATTATTTTTACAGATATTATACAGAATGAACATTTGAAATTTTTACTCAGTACCAATTTTGTGTACTATTTGCGAGGGCACCCTATGAGAAGGAAAAGAAAAAACAATTTGGAAAAGGAACTAAACCGTTTAATTAGAATTATATTTACAAATACTACATAGAAACGACCGTTTGGAATTTTGAACTCTAGCACGACGCTTGTTAAGGAATTGAATCTAGGATCCTCGCAATCGTACCTTCAGAGATCGTGCGAGTATGTTTAGTTATAAGATGACTATGAAAACACCTTTCTGAACCTCTAGTTGAAAGAGAGATAGAGAGGGATCAAGAATCCTAATTCTCGCTATTTGGAATTAATCAATTGTATTGAGTCTGACTAAGAGTGATCATTTTTGTTTACCAAAGGATAATCTTGGTTATCAAAGGACTGACCAACCGCACTTAGGAGATCGTGAAAGTATATTTATTTGTATAGTAAAGATTTTTAGGCCAACAAATACGGGTAGACATGATATTTACCTAAGTTTATGCCCATAATCCGGTGGAAAAAATACCCGGTATCATTACAAATTTGTTTACTATTTGATAGAACATACTACAAGATGAAAATAGAAGTTGTAACTTGGAAACATATTGTGTCTTTACTTAGTATACCGTTAGCATTTTGCGTGTAAATTGGTACAACACACTATGAGACAACAAATAAAAGTAGCAGCCTTAGAAGGCTTGTGTCATTATTCAGCACCACTGTAATTTTGTATCATATGTGAGAACACACTATGAGACAAAAAATATTAGAATTATTTATACAAATATTATATAGAATGAACATTTGGAATTTCGGACTCTAATGCGGTGCTCCCTTGGCCCCTCTCATTCTCGCAGGATCTTTACTCAGTAAAACAAAGCTTGCCAAAGAATTGCATCTTTACTCCATATCATTGCAAGTAGGAAACGAATTATGTATTTTACTCAGTACCATACAATTATGTCTATCTTTTGCAGTTTGGAAAATTGTGTCTTTACTCAGTACCATTACAAATTTGTTTACTAGTTGACAGAGCATACTATGAGACGAAAATAAAAGTTGCAACTTGGGAACAGATTGTGTCTTTACTTATTATGCCATTAGCATTTTGCGTGTAAATTTGCACAACACACTATGTGATAACAAATAAAAGTAGCAGCCTTGGAAAGGCTTTTGTCTTTATTCAGTACCACTGTAATTTTGTACCATACGTGAGAACACACTATGAGACAAAAAACATATTAGAATTATTTTGCAGATATTATATAGAATGAACATTTAGAATTTCGGACTCTAACGTGGCGCTCCCTCGACTGCTCATTCTTGCAGGATCTTTACTCGGTACCAATTTTGTGTACTATTTGCAAGGGCACGCTATGGGAATGAAAAGAAAAATAACTTGGAAAAGGAACTAAACCGTTTAATTATAATTATATTTACAAATAATACATATAAATGACCGTTTGGAATTTTGAACTCCAATGCGACGCTTATCAAGAAATTGAATCTAGGATCCTCGCAATCGTAACTCAGAGATCGTGTGAGTATGTTTATTTGTATAAGATGACTATGAAAACACATTTATGGATCTTTAATTGAAAAGGAGATTGAGAGGGATTAAGAAGACTAATTCTCGCTATTTGTAATTGATCCAATTGTATCGAGTCTGACTCAGAGTGACCATTTCTGTTTAGCAAAGGATAATTATGTTTATCAAAGGATTGACCAACCACACCTCGGAGATCGTGAAAGTATACCTAGGTTCACGCCCCCAATCCGGTAGAAAAAAGTACTTGGTATCATTACAATTTTGTTTACTATTTGACAGAACATACTACGAGACGACAATAAAAGTTGCAACTTGGAACATATTGTGTCTTTACTTAGTATACCATTATCATTTTACGTGTAAATTGGCACAACACACTATGAGACGACAAATAAAAGTATGTGTCTTTATTCAGTACCTTTATAATTTTGTACCATATGTGAGAATACACTATGAGACAAAAAATATTAGAATTATTTTTACAGATATTATATAGAATGAACATTTGGAATTTTGGTCTATAATGCGGCACTCTCTCGGCCGCTCATTTTTGCAGGATCTTTACTCAGTAATAAAAAGCTTGCAAAACACGGATTATGAATTGCAACTTGGGAACAAATTGTGTATTTACTTAGTATACATTTACCATTTTGCGTGTAAATTGGCACAAAATACTATGAGATAAAAATAAAAGTAGCAGCCTTGGAAAGGCTTCTGTATTTAGTCTTTATTCAGTACCACTCTAATTTTGTATCATATGTGAGAACACATAACAAGGCAAAACAATATTAGAATTATTTTTACAGATATTATGTAGAATGAACATTTGGAATTTTGGACTTCAATGTGGCTCTCCCTCGGCCCCTCATTCTCGCAGTATCTTTAGTCAGTACCAATTTTTGTACTATTTGCAAGGGTATGCTATGAGAAGGAAAAGAAAAACAACTTGGGAAAGGGACTACCCCGTTTAATTAGAATTGTATTTACAAACCGTTTGGAATTTTGAACTCCAGCGCGATGCTTGTCAAGGAATTTGTCAGGGGGATTACCCCCGAGTAGGCTCAACCGGTTTAGTCCGGCTAGACCAGACCGGATGGCCATTAAGAACAAGGCAAGGCCGGCTGGCCGACCCTGCCCAACTAGAGAACCCTAGGATCGGGCTGACTGACGCGCTCTAGTCGGTCACCTCGGAGTCAGCAACGGAGATCAAGAGAGCATGATGATGGCAACAGTAGCATGCCTCCATATCGGAAAGACTGGAGATGAAGCCCATCCTGGAGACTTTGGCTTTGTGTCACCTAAAGTGCCAATGGCTCCGCACTATTTGACAAGACGTTCGTCCAGGGTGGGACTATGCCCATATAGCCAGTACGTCAGTGCACTGTAGCGCTGACTATTGATCTGGGCCCCACCGGCTAGCCCCGTAAGCCAGTCACCCCTTGTAATCTACAGCCCAGCCAGTATAGAAGGGGTGTGAGGGCTTCCATAAAAAGGCTGATCACTCCTCTCTCCCATTCTCCCCCAGTTTATTCTTGATACAACTCCTAGAGCACTTGTACTGTGTGTTTTGGCTCTCGATAGTGAGATCTTGCAGATATCTTGCAGGAGTAGGGGTTTACCTCACAAAGAGGGCCCTGGACCTGGGTACCTCACTATGTCTAGCATCATATGTTCCCAATCCCTCTTGTGGAAGCCTCCGCTTGCCCCTCATTACTCCTTGTTAAGCCATCCTTGATGGTACTATCAACTGCGTCATCAATAATGCGTCGTTTTTCGCTAGGGAAACGTTCCTAGACGGTAGCTCCATCTTTCACTTTGGTGACCACTACGTCTACATCACCACTATCACTAAGGAGTTTCCCACTAAGATCCTCAACTTCTCCGACACGCCATCCGACTGCATCGCCGCATCCGGCTGCAACATCAAGGTCATGATGGCTGGCTCATCTGAGACTATCACCCCATTCTCGAGCGTTGGGTGTATGGAACCAGCTCCACCTCTTGGAAGCAAGATCTTGACCAGCTTGATACTTTCATCCAGCACCTCCTCGACCCCATCGACATTGAGGCCGATCTGGCTGCCGTAGCCATCACCTTGGGATCTTCCCGCCAGAACCTTCTAGACAAGGCCCGCAGAGTTGCTGCTGCCCAGCACCGACTGAACGCCACCATGTGTGAGTATAACTCTGTAGGGTTCCGAAGTAGAAAACAAAAAAAATTAACTACGCAAACACTAATACCAGGATCTATACTATGTAGACATAAGTAACAGAAAGAAAGATGGTATTCATACCCTTGAAGACCGAGGAATGCCTTATGCAGGAAGGAATATATTGATGAATATGAGCAGCTCCAAGAGCCCCAAGTGTGGCGCCTCCGAAGTTCTACACACATCCGGTGTAGGTGACGTCTCCTAGGCTCCGATCTAGCCAAGCAGCAGAAGAAGAAAGATGGCGGACCGAAGATCACACGACGGTAGTGTGAAAGTGGAGAACTCAAATCCCTTGGGGTCCTCTCCAATATTATGGAGAAATCTCCAAAGAAAATGAGAGAGAGAGAGAGAGAGAAGAGAGAATGTGATGGTTTCCAAGGAGAGGGTGACCCCTATATATAGTGGGAGGAGAGGGGCATCACCCAAGGGGCAGGCGGTGTGGGACTAAACCCCACAACCTTCATCCACCAAGGGGGAGTTATCAGCCCTAGGTGGGCCCCACGTGGGGATCCCACTAGGGCTAGATCGACTAGCCCTCCTCCCTTAGGCGGCTTGCCCCTTTGGGCCTCCCCTCCGGGTGAGGTCCATTAGCAATGGGTTGCCTATAAAAAGTAAAATAAAAATATATATTTTAATATTAATTCAAATAATTAATATAAAACACATATATTATTATATCTTTCACTCCAAAAGTCCTTCCGGACCCCTCTGATCAACATTGGGTGTTACACAGAACTATTCCGGTTTCTCTATCTCATTTCTCCTGCGGTATCGTATCGATCCCTATGCGTCCAGACCCTTCAGCGTGTCACCCTTCGGTTCGGAAACACTCCAGACATGATCGTGAAGGGAATATGCCCTGAGAGGCAATAATAAAGTTGTTATTATATGTATTCCATGTATATGATAGATGTTTATTTTGCATGCTATAATTGTATTAATACGGAAACGTTAATACATGTGTGTTTAATAAACAAATAGAAGGTTCCTAGTTATGCATCTCTTTGAACTAGCTCGTTGATTAACAAGATGATCAAAGTTTCCTGATCATGGACATTGGATGTTGTTAATAACAAGGTCACAACATTTGTGAAATGATGTGATGAACATTCATCTGAAGTATAGCATTACGATCAAAGTCATTGTGTTTATATTGCTATAACATCATACAAAGTAATCCTAGTCCTTAGACCATGAGATCATGTTAATCACTAACACCGGAAGAGTATCTTGATAACATCAAACATCACATCGTAAAGGGTGACTATAAAGGTGGGTTCAGTGCTACGAAGGTGTTATGTAGAGGCTCATGGATCAAGAGTGGGATTGTTCCATCCCGATGACGGATAGATATACTCTGGGCCCTCTCGGTGATATCACATTAATAATAGCTTGCAAGAAAGTGATGTGATCACTAGAATGTTATATCACGGGAACGAGAAAAGAGTGCATGTTGGTAACGAGGTCAAACTAGGTATTTGGATACTAATGATCGAATCTCGGACATGTAATATATCGCGAGACAAAGGGATTAAGTTACTGATACATCCATTTTGTATCACTATTCTATATCATAATTTACTGTTATTCATTGATATATTTCATATTAAGAGATGATACTTATGTTATTTCATCTGTTTTTGCATGGGTGATGACTTTTGGTGCATGGACCGCTGCAGTCAGGATTCTGATGGAAAAGGGGCTGTTTGGAGGCGAAATTCGCGAAGATCAGAAAATCTAGGAAAATACATGGAAAATTCTATTTTTCCAGAAGATGAAGATTGCCAGAAGGGGGAGTGAAGATGGGCCATAGGGGGCCCACACCACCCCTGGCGCGGGCAGCCCTAGGCCGCGCCAGCAGGTGGTGTGGCCACACTGGCCCACTCCAGGATCTCCCCTATGGCGTATATTATCCCCACGGAACCCTAATACCTGGGGAGTGACCACAGAAAGATTCCACCGCCTCTGCGGGGCGGAAAACTACAGAGAGAGAAAGATCTCTCCGGCAGACAGAATTCTGCAGGGGGAATTCCTTCCCAGAGAGGGGAGATCGTCGCCATCAACACCACCATCAAGCTGGACTTCATCAGGATCTTCATCATCATCATCACCATCATCATCTCCACCAGCACCATCATTACCACTTCATACCGCTGTAACAATTGGGTTGAATCTTGCATAGTTCTTAGGGAAACTTTCCCGGTGTTGATTACTCCTTGTAGTTGACACTATTGAGTGAACCATTAAATTATCGTTTATGTTCAGATTGTTACATATCATTATTTCATCTCTGATCTTGATCCATATGATGTCTTGTGAGTAGTTCGCTTAGTTCTTGAGGACATGGGAGAAGTCATGTTGTTAGTAGTGGAATTGTGTTGAGAAAGATTCAATAGTTTGTTATTTAAGTTGTGGTGTTATTCTTCTAATGGTGTCATGTGAACGTCGACTACATGACACTTCACCTATATGGGCCTAGGGGAATGCATTGTGTATTTGGTTACTAATCGTAGGGGTTGCCGGAGTGACAGAAGCCTGAACCCCCGTTGGGAAACCTTTGCGTAAGGGATGTCAGGGTCTTAGAGTTTAAAGTTGTGGTTAGGTTTCCACCTTAATTACTTTCTTGTACTTGCGGATGCTTGCAAGGGGTATAATCACAAGTATGTATTAGTCCTAGGAAGGTCGGTACATTAGCATAGGTTCACCAACACAACACTTAGCAAACTAAAGAAGATTAATCAACTATATGAAGCGAAAGCACTTGACGATATTCCCGTGTGTCCTCGAGAACATTTGGTCATCTTAAGTAATACAACTGGCTTGTCCTTTGCTAAAGAAAGGATTGGGCCACTTGCTGCATTTATTCTTATTGTATTTTATTTACTCGTACTTTATTTACCTGCATTATCAAAAAACCCTAAAAACCCGTTTGCTAAGTATTTATAGAGAATTCCTGCTCCAAGCCACTCGCCAACACCTTCTGCTCCTCGTTGGGTTCGACACTCTTAGTTATCGAAAATACTGCGATACACCCCCTATACTTGTGGGTCATCAAGACTATTTTCTGGTTCCGTTGCCGGGGAGTGAAGCGCTATTGGAGAGTGCAACTAGTAAAGGAAACTTCTACTCTGATTATTGTTTATTTATGTTAGTTACTTTATTTCAGTATGGATAATTCACTTAGTTTCTTATTTCGTAATGCTACTACCACTGCTAAGGTAGTAGATGAACCACCACTTGCTGAGAATGATAATTTTAAAGTACCTACAAGAATTATTGATCGTGTTATGGATAACTACTATTTTGGAGATGAAACTGTCAATCCCGGTGATCATTTGCTCTTTATACACGAATTATGCGGGTTGTTTAAGTGTGCAGGTATTACAACAGATCAAGTCAAGAAGAAGTTATTCTCATTATCACTGAAAGGAAGAGCTGATGAATGGTATAATCTGCTCTAGAATGGTCAAGCTCTTGAATGGAAGGAAGTAGTACCTCTCTTTTATTCAAAATTTTATCCTCCTAGTGAGATTCATAAAGATCGGACTCAAATATACAACTTTTGGCCTCTTGATGGAGAGAGTACATATCAAGCTTGGGGGAGATTGAAGTTACTAATGCTCAAATGTCCTATTCTTGAGCTCCCTCACAATATTATTATCAATAACTTTTATGCAAGACTTTCTCTTCATGATAAGGATCTATTGGATGCTTCTTGCGCTGGATCATTTACACGCATGGAAGTAGAAGCTAAATGGGATCTTCTAGACTGTATTCAAGACAATGCTGAAGCATGGGAGAATGATAAAGGAAGAAAGTCAGGTATAAATTATGATTATGAATGCATTAAATCTTTTATGGGAACTGATGACTTTCAAAATATAAAAAATGCTTATGGTTTAAACTCTCCAGCTATTGCAACTTATTTTAAGGCTTTTGCTTCCTATATTGAAGTTCCTAAAAAGAAGTGGAATAAGTATCATGCCCCTTATAAAGATATTGTTAGTAGTGTTCCTTCAAGAAACACTGAAGTTTCTACTGCTAATCATGTTTTACCTGAACTTTACATTGAAAAAATACCTTTCCCGGTTAAAGTAAAGGAACATTCTATGATAGCTAGTATGGTTAATGAAAGTACAAATAAAGTTGTTGAACCTGATAAACAAATGGATGATGAACCTATAATAGAAAATGTGAAAGACTTTGTCACTAAATATGTAGAAGAGGGACACACTATCCTTTGTAAGGATATCCCTAGTATTGTTTCACAAAGTAGTGTTATGAGAGCTAGTGTCCCTGTGTTTTCTGTTAGGATAAGTGATCATTGATACAATGGTTCATGTGATAGGTATACCATTAAATTTATGCATGATACTGAAAGTTATTATGAGAGAGGGAAGACGGTTCTAATGCATCTCAATAATATTAAGTTTCCTCGCTTTATGATGAAAGTCTTTATGTTGCATTTGTTTTGCCGTCCTATGCTTGCAGCTTCTGGTTTCAACAATTTATTTTCTTAAAAAATTCCCTTGCATAGGAAGTGGGTTAGACTTAAACGTGTGTACTTTTGCTTCTTGATGCTCTCTTTCACTTCAATTCATATTCTTATGTGAGCATCATTGAAATTATCATGCCCATCTTAATGGCTATAAAGAAAGAGCTTTTTGGGAGACAACCCAATTTATTTGTGCTTTCAGTTGCTTTTTTTTATTTGAGTCTTGGAAGTTATTACTTTGGTAATATCCTCTCCTTATCCTTGTTGTTTGGTTTTTGTGTCAAGATCAACCTCTAATGAGAGAGAAGTAAGATTTGGAGAAGTTGCTGTCCCGAAACAGATTTTTGTGCTTCACCGTAAAAATTCATGAGAGATTTCTGTACATCGGTTTGAGCTGTAATTGTTTGTGCTTCTTCCCCAAGTTGTTATTTAACTTTCGTTAGTTTTGCACTTCTTGATTTGAGCAACATAAGATTTTCTAAAAATTGATCTTTACCCGCTGGTCTGTTTTGATAGATTTTGCCACTCTCGCATTTGCCTCTTAAATCGATTTCCTTTTTTTGAATTCTTTTGGGTTTTCGGAAGGAGTTGCTACAGTAGCTTATGTTCTGATGGATTTTATTTGAAATTGAACTTAAAAGGCTTATTACCTTGCTTATACTAATGTTGCTAATGAGAATTGTGTGAAGTTTTGTGTGAAAGAAATTTCCAGGTTAGTGGAGAAAATGGTGTAATAAGAAAGTGAAAGGTTTCATGACTCAAGCAATAAGTGAAGATATTGATGTTATTCAAGCGGTAACTCCGGAAATTTTTATCAAAGACCAAATTCAGAGACCCACAGAGTCCGTTTTCGAATAGGTAACAGTTCTGGTAAGAAAAGTCCGAAGAATCTGTTCAGTTATATTTTTGCAGTTTTTATCCAACAAGGAAAGCTACAAAGTGAAAGAGGGATAGAAACGGAGCCAGGGTGGCTCACACCACCCCCTGGAGCGGGCCCCCTGGTCACTCCAACAGGTGGTGTGGCCGCCCCGGAGTCCGTCTCCGACCCGTTTTCTCCCAGTACCTTCCTTTTGTTGTAAAAATTCATAATATATAATCCTCCGGATCCCCCGAGGTTCGTATATATTGTTCTCGTCGTGTTTTTGCTTCTATCTGTTCTGTTCTAGATGTTGTTCAGGGATTCATCTTCAAAGGATTGCGAGCTGCGACACCGTCGCGAACTCCATCGCAATCTTGAGCAGGAGATTCTCATGGGACGGGTGAAACAAGAAAGGATCGCAACTAGGTGCAAAGACATGGACCGGAACATCGGGGAGGAAGTAAAAGACATGAGAGCAGGCATGAAGGGGTTGATACCTCCAACTCTAGATCTCCGTTCCTGCCCTGCAGCAGTGGAAGCTCTACGAGTAACCGATTAGTTCTACGACAAGTACTGAGTCTTGAGGAGGAAGGTGGATATGCTTCAAGAGGAGAATAAAAGGCTTTGCAAGATACTAGAAGATTTCCTCGCGCCAATCGAGAGAACACCACCACAACCAAAGGAGTAATTCGTCATCAGGTTTTGGCATCCCCTTGGTTTGTTCCAAGCTTGGGGGAGTGTCGCGGTATCACATCATTATCTTCCATCTTTTTACCTTTTTAGTAGAGTCATATCATGAATAGAGAAGTTATCATGTAGGATGGTTTGCATTATGGAATTGTCCCCCCCTCTCGTTAGATATCTATGTATCCCTTGGTGTGAGTTGCCTTTATGGAATATTAATGAGAAGTTCTATCATTTACTCTTTTGCATATCTTATATTAGTTTTCAATTTATATTATATGATTAATCTTGTTATTAGTATTGGTATCACTTTGGGATCATTGAGAAATTTAGTTGGTTTTGGCAAACCTGGCTCGGTCAGTAGCAACACTATTTTGAGAATTGAATGAAAAAGATAAAAGTACTCTTAAAGAAATATAATTTCATCATCTTTCTTTCTTGATTTGCTCATAAGTTTAGTATTCTCTAGTTAAGATCTTTTGTGTTTCCAAGGAAGATTACATGTTTGTTTTTATCACTTGTATGTTTGTTTGTTTCCTTCAACTCTTATGCTCGCTACCCAGCCTTGCTAGCCAAAAACCTGTACTGAGAGGGAATGCTTCTCGTGCATCCAATCCTTAAACCAAAACATATGTCATTTGTGTCCACCATACCTACCTACTAGCACTATTGCTATTCCAAGTAAATTCATGTTTTTATCTACCTTCCGAATTAAACTTGTTATGTGAAAATTAGTGATTAAAGCTCTCATGAACTTGATGGCAAACTTTACTTTCTTTCACTTAATAAACTTGAACCATTGTACCCATCTATATTGCGTATATGCTTGCGCTTTGTAAGTTGTGAATTAGCAGAACCATGCTGCCATGGGGTACGCTTTCAACATTGCACTTGTACATTGTACCTAGTTGATATCATGCTCTTTTGTTTATGGATGTCGTCGGTGTGAAATGAAAGGGGAGCTTGTAAGTCCATGGAGTTATGTATGTGTGTTTGAGAAACGCCAGGGCCGATGGTCTAATCCATGCCTAATCATGGTGGAAACCTGCAACTTAACCATAATGAGCAATCTATGAAGCATTCTTCTTATAAAAAAGAGATAGATATTAAAAAAAATAGATGAGAAAAGAGGAAAGAGAGAAAAAAGCACCATTTTCCCATGGTAAACAAGAAGATTGTTGAGATGCTTGTTGTCTGCTTGCCTTGTCATTTTGATATGGGGATTCTTCCGTATCATCGGGCAAGGGGTACCCCGTTGGTGGTTCTCTATGATACACATATACTTACTATGACAAGAACTTACCGTTAACTAAACTTGAGTAGCATGAGGAGCGGCCCTCGTATTCAAGGGACATGAGATTTTCAACATACAACTTGTCAAGGATATCCTCATATTTTATCACTTTAACCTTAATCACCTAAAGATGCCTATGATAGGGGCAATGAGAGCTGAAAGCTAATAAGTATCATAATTTTTGGAAGCTCTTTATGAAACTTGAAATCCCCGCTTCCCTCTGTGAAGGGCCTATCTTTTACTTTTTAGTTGAGTCAGTAAACCTATTCCCTTCTATCTCAAGCAAGTATTTTGAGTTGTTATGTTTCATTCATTCATATGTTGATTTATTCAATCATGTTTCTTATGTTCCTTGTTCTGCACATTTCTCTTATCTTAGTGAATACTACTTTGAAAGCTATCATTGAAAACCCTTTATGTGTGAACTCCTACAAATTGTCAACTATTCTTCGACCAAGAGCTAAGTTTGCCATTACCAATTATGATTTACTTTATGTATCTTTATTGTGTTTCCTTTACTTATTGCAAGTTAAGTTATATAATAGTAAGTTGTCTTCTATTATGATTTGTGTATTAATGAATGTGATGCTTCTTTTATCGACTCTTCACTCCATAAACCTGAGGTCATGTTTATTGAGCTCAGTTTTCGCTTGGGGACAAGCGAAGTCTAAGCTTGGGGGGAGTTGATACGCCCATTTTGCATCACTATTCTATATCATAATTTACTGTTATTCATTGATATATTTCATATTAAGAGATGATACTTATGTTATTTCATCTATTTTTGCATGGGTGATGACTTTTGGAGCATGGACCGCTACAGTTAGGATTCTGATGGAAAAGGGGCTGCTTGGAGGCGAAATTCGTGAAGATCAGAAAATCCAGGAAAATACATGGAAAATTCTATTTTCCCAGAAGACGAAGATTGCTAGAAGGGGGAGTGGAGATGGGCCATAGGGGGCCCACACCACCCCCTGGTGCGGGCAGCCCTAGGCCGCGCCAGCAAGTGGTGTGGCCACCCTGGCCCACTCCAGGCTCTCCCCTCTACCGTATATTATCCCCACGGAACCCTAATACCTGGGGAGCAACCACATAAAGATTCCGCCGCCTCTGCGGGGCAAAAAACTATAGAGAGAGAAAGATCTCTCCGGCAGACAGAATTCTATCGGGGGAATTCCTTCCCAAAGAGAGGAGATCGTCGCCATCAACACCACCATCAAGTTGGACTTCATCGGGATCATCATCATCATCACCATCATCATCTCCACCAGCACCATCACCACCACTTCATACCGCTGTAACAATTGGGTTTAATCTTGCATAGTTCTTAGGGGAAACTTTCCCGATGTTGATTACTCCTTATAGTTGATGCTATTGAGTGAACCATTGAATTATCGTTTATGTTCAGATTGTTACAGATCATTATTTCATCTCTGATCCTGATCCATATGATGTCTTGTGAGTAGTTCGCTTAGTTCTTGAGGACATGGGAGAAGTCATGTTGTTAGTAGTGGTATTATGTTGAGAAAGATTCAATAGTTTGTTATTTAAGTTGTGGTGTTATTCTTCTAGTGGTGTCATGTGAACATCGACTACATGACACTTCACCTATATGGGCCTAGGGGAATGCATTGTGTATTTGGGTACTAATCATAGGGCTTGCCGGAGTGACAGAAACCTGAACCTGTAACATCCCTAAAATCATATTTCAAAACTCATTGCATCCTTCATTCAATTAGGGATTTTCTCAAAATCATTTAGAAGCAGAAGTTTGTGCTATGATTTCATGTGAGCAAATTTTACTCAAATGGCCATCACCCTTTGAGACTTGATTGTTTAGGGACTTGTTTGCTTGCCTCCATTTTGGAAAGTTTAAGAGTAGCATTTTAACCAAAGTTTTCAACTTGGAAATAATTTCAAAACCCCTATTTCAAACATTTGCAAACTAGAGGCATAGTCTCTGTTTGTTTGAAACCCAAGCTTGACCAAGCCCTTGCAAGGTGACCACTTGTTAAATAACTGGTTTTTGAAACCACTGAACCCTGCAAAGATCCCCAGATTTGTTTGATTTCAAAAGGATTTGAATTCATATCAAAATCATTCCAGAAAATATATTTAGAAAAAGAAAAGAAGCATTCAAAGGAAAAGGGCCACGCGCCAGATATCTAGCCCAGCAGTGAATCAGGCCCAACAAGCCCACCCGGGACTTTCCTTTTTCTTATCTCACGCGTGAGCGCACCCACCAGCTCACTGACAGAAGGGACCCACTCACTTTTCCCTCTATCGCTGACAACCGCGGCCCACATGGGCATCGTTGTCTCCACCCGCACGACCAGTTCATCCCCAAATCAACGCGGCCGTTTTCTGTGTTTAATTCACGGCTTCAATTCGTATCAATGCCCGAGTGATTCTCGCTCGTGACCAGGCTATATAAACCCCCTCTGCCCCCTCTCCCTTTTCTCTCAAACCCCAAACCCAGAGCGCCACCAGGCTGCGTGCATTGCTCTCTGTAGCCCCGCCGTCTCCGACGACTGCGCCGGCAAATTCCGGTGAGCCTCGAGTTCCCCTCTGTCTCTCGTTTACGCTATCATGTTCAGTGAGTCTCTGCGCATCTTCTGACACCCTCCGTTTACCTTCGCATGACCCGTAGCTTCGGCAACGTCGACGACTGGCCGCCACCGTCTTCTGCACGAACTCCGGCGAGCTCTAGTGGTAAGACCAGACCGCCCCGAACCTTGTCATTCATGCACGCATGTTCTCCGTGATCTTCTGCATCTAACCACACCTCCCGTTTGCATCCTAGTGATCTACAACGTCGCCTCCGACCTCGAACAGAACCACCATTGCCAGATCCAACTCCGGCGAGAAATCTACCGCAACCCTGAGCGCCCCTTGCCGAGCTGACCACACGTCGAGCACCCCACGTCCTTGCGGTCTCGGTGAGTATCTTCCCTATCCTCCTAGCGATCTGTATCGCCGGCGCCGCCATCGTCTGACCGTCGCCGCGCCGCGCAGCTGATAAGCGCCGCCATTTTTTGGCTTGATGATTTAGACCGTTGGATCTGTATCGTAGGGCTAGGATAGAATTTTAAACGAAGGGGTATGCGCGTGTCTGAGCCGCCAGATCTCATTTAGATCCTACGGCTGTGGAGCTCGATCCGGTCTGTAACTGCGCACCAGTGAGGTTGCGACGCGTGGCTAGGTTGAATTCAAAAATAGAATTTAAAACCAGAATTAGATCCAAACTTCAAACTGCTATAACTTTTGAATGCCACGTTAGATTTTTGCAAACTTTATACCGTTGGATTCAGTGAATCAAGACCTTTCTGAATATCCAATGTGTTTAGCAAATAGTAACCATTAGAATGACTTTATTTGTAGAAACTTGTTTAAGGCTATTTTGGGTATAGATTTAGCTTAGTATTTTGTTTTAGGGTTAAATAAGTTTAGTTGGCAAACTTGTGACTTGTTAAGTTTCTGTAAACTTGCACATGCTTGGTAGAGTTTTTAAAAAATCACCACTTAGTAGATTCTTGCATGCATGCATTCATATTATTTTTGTTTGTATATATTTGTGTGTAATTGTGTGCTACAACTTTGTGTGTAGATTTTGCTAGTGATTGTGATTGTGAAGAGTGCTACTCTCCTCATTACCAAGGCAAGTGATATTTTCATGAATATTCCATTCCTATATTTTATACTTGCATTAGATATTTTGCTAAGACATGCATGCTACTTTTGTCAAGTGATATGATGGGAAATCCTATGTAGATTAGAATGGTAGAGTTGCTAGGAAAATTCCCTAAGTATAAGTTACCATGCCATGCTTAGACTAGCTACTAGAAAACAAGGGTGGAATATATATTCATGCTATGGAAAAATATTCTAAGTCTGTGGACTTATGTTTTGATTAATAAAACAACTAAGTGAATGGATCACCTGGGTGGAATGGAAGGAATGGTTTGTGTTGAGTGGTTCACAAGGCCATGGACTTGGCTTGTGTATCTCACTTGTGGTTGGCCACCCAGGAACAAAGAGATTTGAGATGTCAAATGCTGAGAAGCTTCAAGTGCAACCACTTGGCATTATGGGCTCTGCCATGATCTTAGGTTGCTAGAACTTAGTCTCTTGGACAGTTGGTGGTAGTGGGAATGATAGGTTGGAGCGCGTCCATTTGACTAAGGAAAGGCTTCTGAAAGATCTTGTCTTGGGAAACCAAGTCTTGTGGGGAAAGTGCACCACCTCTGCAGAGTGTAAAACCTAAGTACTTAGCCATGTCCCTGGTAAAGGACAATTTGAGCATCAAGACATGGAAGCTTCAAGAATCTCATCACTCCAATTTCTAAATAAAACTTGTGGGTGAACAAGGGTTAAAGGATCTTCAGTCTTTGATTGGTAGATGCCTTGGAAAGGATCTTCAGTCTTTGATTGGTAGATGCCTTGGGAAGGTTTTTGTCAAACAAAAACTTAGTGTTTTCAAATGTTAAGGAAAAATCTATTTTGAGCAATGCAAGCCTAAACTCCACTTAGCCAAATGCATATAGTATTATAGTCCACTTAAAATATACTAAGGTATCACTTGCCAATACTATTCCAAAGTATTGACCCTCTGTGGTCAGAACTTGTAATGTTGCAGTTACTCGATGATGAATAGGAGTCATGAGTCTACACTCAACATGCTTGCCTGTGGCACATGAAGATGAAGACTTATGTTTATTTACTTATTCCATAAACTCTTGTATTAGGCCTTTGGCCCTGAGTTGTAAAAGACTATGTTTTATCTCTGGAATGAATGTAATAAACGACCTTTGTATCTGTGTACTTCATCTTAAACTATGGATGCTAGCATTGATCCAGGGACTAGCATTGCAATCATAGGGATCTTTTCCTTTAATAAGGAGGGATCTTACAGATGGTATCAGAGCACTGTGTTGCCTGTAGGATTATGACCCTAGGATTGGAAACCACTAAGGAAAATTTTTAACTACTTCTACACTTCTCGTAAACTTTTCTAATCTTCTCATTCTCATCTCTATTTGTAGATGAACTCCATCAACGAAGCCGTGAAGAGAGGACCACTCATGACCATGACCTTGGAGTGTGAGACTGAGTTTCCCAAGATTTTCAAAGACCTCATGGAGACAATGGAAGTACATGGTGCAGCTGTGTACAAGGGCTTTCCAGTGATGGATGAAGGAGTGGAGTATTGGTGGGTGCAACTTCACTTGTACAAAAACAAGGAAGACAACCACCAAGAAAAAGGCTTCTGCATGTACACCAACACTTTTATGCACATCACATTCTTTGAGTCAGCAAAAGAAGCAGCTTGGAAGACTATCAAAGAACTAAGTGCTAGAGTCAAGTGCAGAATGCTCAACCTCCAAAAAGACTTAGAGAAGGAGAAGGAACATACCCAAGAGTTGGAAGTCACCAACCAAACCTTAAGGGGATATATTATAGACTTAGTGATAGAAGCATGTGAACAAGATAGGCTGATTGCCTCTAGGAACATTGTGTTAGCCACCAGATCCAGTGAGATAGGTTTGTGAACGCACTTCGTTAGTTGGACCACCACCTATCACCTTATTTTCCAAATGATACCTTAAATAAGATTGAACCTTGGTTGATGTATTGGATTCATGTATGCATGACTTGTGTGAATTTTTGTGTTCCATGGATATGTATGATTGTTGTCTTGTTTATTTTAAATTGTGTTGTTCTAACTTTTTCAATCTTATAAATAGATGCCTATTGCCATCAGCACTGTTGAGGAGTTCCAGGTTACCCGTTTTGGTCCTCGTATCGTAGAGCTTACTACTTTGCTCGATCTCCCTCTTCCCACCATTACGGTGCACCCACTCACCAAGTTTGAGAGGAAGGACCTCTGGGGCTTCAAGGTGAACCAGCCAGGACGCCAGACAGAGCCTACTACGGAGGCCATCGTCTTCAAACTTATGCACGATGACAGGGAGAGAGGCATGGAGGTTGTCATGCAGGACCTGATAGGACGCATCGTTAGCGTCACTCCCGACAGGTTAGAGGCACTCACTTCCACGCCTTCGGAAGGCGTGATGATGACGGAGAGTCCATCGACTTTGAGGACGACTCGAGGGCCACAGCAGAGCCGATACGCCTGTACCTCCAGGACTTAGAGACTCTTATTAGGCACGTGGATACTGACAGGACCAACGTCATGCTTAGCAATGACGAGCTCCAGGTGCAGCTTCGCGAGAAGGACAAGCTCTTCGCGCAGCAGGACGAGGTAGTCAAGGAGATGGAGGCGAAGTTCGAGACCCAAGACCGTAAGTTCAAGAGTCAAGAGAAACGTGTCCAGGATAGGAACAAGAGGATTCGGGACATGACCGAGGAACTGCAGTCCAAGGACTTCGAGTTAGAGCAGCAGCAGACAGTGATTGAGAGACTTCGTTCCCAGAATAGGGCTCTCAAGGCCAAGATCGACTCCTTGACCACTACCATCGAGGAGAACAAGACCACAATGGAGAACGCAGGTCTTACCTTTGTCGAGGAGGAGATTGATGCTGAAGAGTAGACTTGACTACTCAGTTATCTTTATTTACCATACTTGTTAATTGTGAACTTATTATTGGACCATCCGACATGTGGATGGCTTGCCACTTGTGTGTTTTTACTTTGAGACTTTTGTTATCTTGTTGTTGAGCTTTTATCCTTGTGTTGCATGCTATGTGTTTGCTTGTATGATGTATTGTGCATGAATCATGTAAGGGTATCTCATTCTTATCTCTATATGAATAAACCACAGATGCCTCCCCGTCGCGCAAACCCCAACCCCAACATTACCCCAGAAATGCAACAGACGATGAATGCGCAGACACAGCTTATGCAAATGATGACGACATTCATCCAAAACCAGAACAACAACAACCCCAATAACAACAACAATAACAACAACAACAACAACAACCCTCCGGGTTTTGATATGCTCACCAGATTTCTGCGTCTGAGGCCAGCTAAGTTTTCAGGAACGACTGATCCCATGGTGGCCAATGATTGGCTACGTTCTGCGAACAAAGACTTAGTGACCGTGGGCTGCATGGATGCTGAAAAAGTCAGGTTCGCAGCACATCTGTTGGAAGGACCAGCCGCAGCATGGTGGGACAACTTCCAGATCACCACACCTATTGATGAGGTGACTTGGGCTATCTTTGAAGATGGCTTTCGCACTACTCATATATCACCAGGAATGATGAGCCTGAAAAAGAAGGAGTTTCACAACCTGAAGCAGCGCCACCACAGCGTGGCTGAGTATATTGAAGAGTTCAACAATCTGGCGTGCTATGCACCGGATGAGGTTGACACTGATGCCAAAAGAAAAGAAAAGTTTCTGGAAGGCTTGAACGATGAGCTGAATCTGCAGCTGTCTGTGGCATATGTTCCAACTTATCAGTCACTGTGTGACAAGGCTGTTATTGTGGAAAATAAAATGAAGCAAGTCGAGAGTAGAAAGAGGAAACAGTCTGACAAGCACAGCTCGGGATCGTCTCATAAACGATCTCACTATGATGATAATGTCAGCTCAGGATCCCACAAGCATGGGAAATTTAACAAGCACCACAACCACAACAGTCATGACAACAAGCATCATCGCAGTCATGACAATGATAAGTACAAAAATCACAAGAGTGGACATAAGAGCCACCATAGTGGAAGTGGAAGTGGAAGTAGAAACCAGCCTAAAATGGACATCAGTCAGGTCGAATGCTACAAATGCAAGAAGCTGGGGCATTATGCTAATGAGTGCCCTGAAAAGAAAGTTGAAGGACCTAACAAGCCCAATCCTTTTCAGAAAGGACAGGTGAACCACATCAATGTGGAGGAGGTCTATGAAGAGCCTGATGTCATTCGGTAAGTTCAGACTCAATTCCATCTCAGCATTTGTACTCTTTGACACTGGTGCATCTCATTCATTCATATCAAAAGCATTTGTTGATAGAAACGGGTTTGCATCTGAAAACATTGGGTGTCCGATAAAAGTTAGCTCTCCGGGAGGAGATATGATAGTAAGTCTTGGATGTCGGGATCTAGTCATAGAGATCGGAAAACATAAGTTTCCAGTGAACCTAATAATCCTAAATTCCCAAGGATTGGATGTGATTTTGGGTATGGATTGGATGGCTAAGTATGAGGGAGTACTAGATTGTGCCAATCGTACAGTTTCACTCACAACCCCTGAAGGTAAGAGGATAAAATTCAAGTCCAATTTTAAAACTAAAGGAAGTAAGCTAAATTCTTAAGGGGGTTAGCATGGACAGTGTGCCAATTGTGTGTGAATATCCGGATGTGTTTCCGGAAGAGTTACCGGGAATGCCACCAGATAGAGATGTAGAGTTTATAATAGATTTGGTACCAGGTTCTGGACCAAGAGCAAAGAGGCCTTATAAAATGTCAGTTGACGAACTTAAGGAACTCAAGAAACAACTTGGAGAACAATTGCAGAAAGGATTCATCCAGCCAAGTTCTTCATCTTGGGGAGCTCCAGTTTTGTTCGTAGAAAATAAAGATAGAACTCAAAGATTATGCATAGATTACCATTCTCTCAACGCGGTAACCATCAAGAACAAATATCCCTTGCCAAGAATCAACGACTTGTTTGATCAGCTAGAAGGAGCATGTGTATTCTCGAAGATTGATCTTCGGTCAGGCTATTTTCAACTCAAGATAAGAGAACAAGACATACCTAAAACAGCATTCACCACAAGGTATGGATTGTATGAGTACACTGTGATGCCTTTTGGTTTAACCAACGCTCCAGCATACTTCATGAATATGATGAACAAAGTGTTTGTGGAATTTCTCGACAAGTTCGTTGTCGTTTTCATCGATGACATCTTAGTCTACTCCAAGAGCAAGGAAGAACATGAAAGACATCTACGCTTGATACTTGAGAAACTGAGGGAACATAAGCTTTATGCCAAATTCAGCAAGTGTGAGTTTTGGTTAGAGGAAGTTGGATTTCTTGGTCACGTTATGACAAAGGATGGTGTAGCAGTTGATCCTGCTAAAGTTTCAGCTGTGACAGAATGGGAATCTCCTAAGAGCGTAAAAGAGGTTCGTAGTTTCCTTGGTTTAGCGGGATACTACAGAAGATTCATTGAAATTTTTTCAAAGGTTGCTAAACCAATGACAAAATTGTTAAAGAAAGATAAGAAATTTGCTTGGTCTGAAGGTTGTGAACTCAGCTTTCAAGAACTAAAGAAGAGACTTGTGTCAAGACACCTCAGGTTTACCAGACTTGGAAAAGGATTTCCAAGTGTATTGTGATGCTTCGCATCAAGGATTGGGTGCCGTACTTATGCAAGGCGGAAAAGTTGTGGCTTATGCCTCGAGACAACTCAAAACTCATGAAGTAAACTATCCTACTCATGATTTAGAGTTAGCCGCTGTCATCCATGCACTCAAAACATGGAGACACTACCTTTTGGGAAAACGTTGTGAAGTATTCACCGATCATAAGAGTTTGAAGTATATCTTCACCCAGAAAGAAATCAATATGAGACAAAGGAGATGGCTAGAACTTATCAAGGATTACGACTTGAGTTTGCAATACCATCCTAGTAAAGCAAATGTAGTAGCAGATGCTTTAAGTCGTAAAGCATTTGTAAATGGCCTTACCAAAGGTGAATTGCCAGATGACTTGTGTAAGCAATTCAAGGAACTCAGGTTGGAGATTGTGCCGGAAGGACATCTCATGTCTTTGGATGTTCAACCCACTTTTTTGGATAAGATTAAAGAAGCCCAAAAGACGGATAAAGAAATCGAAGAGATTAAGGAAAGGATTAGCCTAGGGAAAGCTAAAAGTTTCCACATAGACGAACAAAGTACTTTATGGCACGGGAAACGTATTTGTGTTCCACAAGATCCAGAATTGCGGAAACTGATTCTACAAGAAGCCCATAACTCTCCATATTCTATTCACCCGGGAAACACCAAAATGTACATGGATATGAAAGAAAGATTTTGGTGGAACAATCTCAAAAGGGACATCGAACACACATTGCTTTGTGTGACGTGTGTAGTAGAGTGAAAGCGGAGCATCAGAAACCAGCAGGTTTGCTTCAACCAATGCCTATTCCTGAATGGAAGTGGGAAAATATTGGTATGGATTTCATTACCGGATTACCAAGGACCAGGTCGGGGTATGATTCCATATGGGTAGTAGTGGATCGCCTAACTAAAGTGGCTCACTTTATACCCGTAAAGACAACTTATACTAGTGCCAAGTTAGCCAGAATCTACATGAGCAGAATTGTATGCCTTCACGGTGTGCCTAAGAGTATTGTGTCTGATAGAGGAACTCAGTTTACTTCTCACTTTTGGAGACAGCTTCATGAATCTTTGGGAACGATATTGGAATTCAGTACTGCTTTTCATCCTCAAACAGATGGACAAACGGAAAGGACTAATCAAATCCTTGAAGACATGTTGAGGGCATGTGCCCTAGACTATGGAGCAAGTTGGGATGAAAGTCTGCCTTACGCAGAGTTCTCTTACAACAACAGTTATCAATCTAGTATCGGGATGGCACCATTTGAGTTTCTCTACGGAAGGAAGTGTACCACCCCATTGCTTTGGAATGGTGTGGTAGAAAGAAGTTTGTTTGGACCAGATCTTATCAAAGACGCCGAAGAAAAGGTCAAATTGGTTAGGGACAGGTTGAAGATAGCATGCCTCGATGTAAAAGCTACGCAGATTCTAAGCGAGAGAAGTCACCCTGAAGTTGGGGATAGAGCTTATCTTAGAGTATCACCACTTCGTGGAGTGAAAAGATTTGGAGTCAAAGGAAAGTTGGCACCAAGATATGTTGGACCATTCAACATTCTAAGTCGCAAGGGAGAAGCTGCATATGAAATCGAATTGCCAGCATCTTTATCAGCAGTCCATAATGTTTTTCATGTGAGTCAGCTTAAGAAATGTCACCTAGAAATGGAAGAAACTTCTTTGAAGGATACCATATCTTTGGAAGAAATTCAACTAGAAAGTGATCTCACCTATGAAGAAAAACCTGTCATGATTCTTGAGACCGCAGAAAGAGTCACAAGGACAAAGACTATCAAGTTTTGTAAAGTACAATGGAATCATCATTCCGAAGAGGAAGCAACATGGGAAAGAGAAGATGATCTTCGGAAAGACCACCCTCACCTATTTGCTAGCCAATCCGAATCTCGAGGGCGAGATTCATCTTAAGGGGGTTAGATTTGTAACATCCCTAAAATCATATTTCAAAACTCATTGCATCCTTCATTCAATTAGGGATTTTCTCAAAATCATTTAGAAGCAGAAGTTTGTGCTATGATTTCATGTGAGCAAATTTTACTCAAATGGCCATCACCCTTTGAGACTTGATTGTTTAGGGACTTGTTTGCTTGCCTCCATTTTGGAAAGTTTAAGAGTAGCATTTTAACCAAAGTTTTCAACTTGGAAATAATTTCAAAACCCCTATTTCAAACATTTGCAAACTAGAGGCATAGTCTCTGTTTGTTTGAAACCCAAGCTTGACCAAGCCCTTGCAAGGTGACCACTTGTTAAATAACTGGTTTTTGAAACCACTGAACCCTGCAAAGATCCCCAGATTTGTTTGATTTCAAAAGGATTTGAATTCATATCAAAATCATTCCAGAAAATATATTTAGAAAAAGAAAAGAAGCATTCAAAGGAAAAGGGCCACGCGCCAGATATCTAGCCCAGCAGTGAAACAGGCCCAACAAGCCCACCCGGGACTTTCCTTTTTCTTCTCTCACGCGTGAGCGCACCCACCAGCTCACTGACAGAAGGGACCCACTCACTTTTCCCTCTATCGCTGACAACCGCGGCCCACATGAGCATCGTCGTCTCCACCCGCACGACCAGTTCATCCCCAAATCAACGCGGCCGTTTTCTGTGTTTAATATGCGGCTTCAATTCGTATCAATGCCCGAGTGATTCTCGCTCATGACCAGGCTATATAAACCCCCTCTGCCCCCTCTCCCTTTTTCCTCAAACCCCAAACCCAGAGCGCCACCAGGCTGCGTGCATTGCTCTCTGTAGCCCCGCCGTCTCCGACGACTGCGCCGGCAAATTCCGGTGAGCCTCGAGTTCCCCTCTGTCTCTCGTTTACGCTATCATGTTCAGTGAGTCTGTGCGCATCTTCTGACACCCTCCGTTTACCTTCGCATGACCCGTAGCTTTGGCAACGTCGACGACTGGCCGCCACCGTCTTCTGCACGAACTCCGGCGAGCTCTAGTGGTAAGACCAGACCGCCCCGAACCTTGTCATTCACGCACGCACGTTCTCCGTGATCTTCTGCATCTAACCACACCTCCTGTTTGCATCCTAGTGATCTACAACGTCGCCTCCGACCTCGAACAGAACCACCGTTGCCAGATCCAACTCTGGCGAGAAATCTACCGCAACCCTGAGCGCCCCTTGCCGAGCTGACCACACGTCGAGCACCCCACGTCCTTGCGGTCTCGGTGAGTATCTTCCCTATCCTCCTAGCGATCTGTATCGCCGGCGCCGCCATCGTCCGACCGTCGCCGCCGCGCGCAGCCGATAAGCGCCGCCAGTTTTTGGCTTGATGATTTAGACCGTTGGATCTGTATCGTAGGGCTAGGATAGAATTTTAAACGAAGGGGTATGCGCGTGTCTGAGCCGCCAGATCTCATTTAGATCCTACGGCTGTGGAGCTCGATCCGGTCGAACCGCACGCACCGATGAGGTTCTGACACGCTGGCTAGGTTGAATTCAAAAACAGAATTTAAAACCAGAATTAGATCCAAACTTCAAACTGCTATAACTTTTGAATGCCACGTTAGATTTTTGCAAACTTTATACCGTTGGATTCAGTGAATCAAGACCTTTCTGAATATCCAATGTGTTTAGCAAATAGTAACCATTAGAATGACTTTATTTGTAGAAACTTGTTTAAGGCTATTTTGGGTATAGATTTAGCTTAGTATTTTGTTTTAGGGTTAAATAAGTTTAGTTGGCAAACTTGTGACTTGTTAAGTTTCTGTAAACTTGCACATGCTTGGTAGAGTTTTTAAAAAATCACCACTTAGTAGATTCTTGCATGCATGCATTCATATTATTTTTGTTTGTATATATTTGTGTGTAATTGTGTGCTACAACTTTGTGTGTAGATTTTGCTAGTGATTGTGATTGTGAAGAGTGCTACTCTCCTCATTACCAAGGCAAGTGATATTTTCATGAATATTCCATTCCTATATTTTATACTTGCATTAGATATTTTGCTAAGACATGCATGCTACTTTTGTCAAGTGATATGATGGGAAATCCTATGTAGATTAGAATGGTAGAGTTGCTAGGAAAATTCCCTAAGGATAAGTTACCATGCCATGCTTAGCCTAGCTACTAGAAAACAAGGGTGGAATATATATTCATGCTATGGAAAAATATTCTAAGTCTGTGGACTTATGTTTTGATTAATAAAACAACTAAGTGAATGGATCACCTGGGTGGAATGGAAGGAATGGTTTGTGTTGAGTGGTTCACAAGGCCATGGACTTGGCTTGTGTATCTCACTTGTGGTTGGCCACCCAGGAACAAAGAGATTTGAGATGTCAAATGTTGAGAAGCTTCAAGTGCAACCACTTGGCATTATGGGCTCTGCCATGATCTTAGGTTGCTAGAACTTAGTCTCTTGGACAGTTGGTGGTAGTGGGAATGATAGGTTGGAGCGCGTCCATTTGACTAAGGAAAGGCTTCTGAAAGATCTTGTCTTGGGAAACCAAGTCTTGTGGGGAAAGTGCACCACCTCTGCAGAGTGTAAAACCTAAGTACTTAGCCATGTCCCTGGTAAAGGACAATTTGAGCATCAAGACATGGAAGCTTCAAGAATCTCATCACTCCAATTTCTAAATAAAACTTTTGGGTGAACAAGGGTTAAAGGATCTTTAGTCTTTGATTGGTAGATGCCTTGGAAAGGATCTTCAGTCTTTGATTGGTAGATGCCTTGGGAAGGTTTTTTGTCAAACAAAAACTTAGTGTTTTCAAATGTTAAGGAAAAATCTATTTTGAGCAATGCAAGCCTAAACTCCACTTAGCCAAATGCATATAGTATTATAGTCCACTTAAAATATACTAAGGTATCACTTGCCAATACTATTCCAAAGTATTGACCCTCTGTGGCTGTAACTTGTAATGTTGCAGGTTACTCTGATGATGAATAGGAGTCATGAGTCTACACTCAACATGCTTGCCTATGGCACATGAAGATGAAGACGTATGTTTATTTACTTATTCCATAAACTCTTGTATTAGGCCTTTGGCCCTGAGTTGTAAAAGACTATGTTTTATCTCTGGAATGAATGTAATAAACGACCTTTGTATCTGTGTACTTCATCTTAAACTGTGGATGCTAGCATTGATCCAGGGACTAGCATTGCAATCACAGGGATCTTTTCCTTTAATAAGGAGGGATCTTACAGAACCCCCGTTAGGAAACCTTTCCACAAGGGATGTCAGGGTCTTAGAGTTTAAAGTTGTGGTTAGGTTTCCACCTTAATTACTTTCTTGTACTTGCGGATGCTTACAAGGGGTATAATCACAAGTATGTATTAGTCCTAGGAAGGTCGGTAGATTAGCATAGGTTCACCCACACAACACTTAGCAAACTAAAGAAGATTAATCAACTATATGAAGCGAAAGCACTTGACGATATTCCCGTGTGTCCTCGAGAATGTTTGGTCATCTTAAGTAATACAACCAGCTTGTCCTTTGCTAAAGAAATGGGCCACTTGCTGCATTTATTCATATTGTCTTTTATTTACTCGTACTTTATTTACCTGCATTATCAAAAACCCCTAAAAATCCATTTGCTAAGTATTTACAGAGAATTCTTGCTCCAAGCCACTCGCCAACACCTTCTGCTCCTCGTTGGGTTCGACACTCTTACTTATCGAAAATACTGTGATACACCCCCTATATTTGTGGGTCATCAGTTACTAGTGTTAAAGGTTCTCACGATCACAAATGTCATCGTTGTCGTTGTATTGGGAACGGCAGTACCTAAGAAGGTTAGATAGAGGTTTGGGGACTAGCAGGGAAGCTATCGACGATGTCCGTAGGTGGGATTAGATACAAGCAAGCGTAGCTAGACGCAGGAAGTACCCAGGTTCGGAGCCCTCGTGATGAGGTAACACTCCTACTCCTGCTGGATCTGGCTATGAGAGATATACGAACTATAGTGCTCCTCGAGCTGTATTCTCTAGCTACTGCCTTAAATGCAATGAAATCCAACCCTTACTACTGAGGCCTTGCCTCTCCTTATATAGGCAGAGAGGCAACGGTCTCACTGGCCAGTCCGACTGGCAGGCCACACAGGCTGGTCCCAGCCGACTGGTCATCTACAGTATCCGGTTAGATATGTCCCATCAGAGTATGAGCGGTATGGCTGTCGTAGGGCACAGTGGACACCGTGCGAGCCTGTCGTCAGCATCGGGCCACTGTTCCTGCGTCATCCCCGCAAAGTCTTCGGTATGGTCGAGTAGTTGCCGGTCTTGTCATCGCCCGTATGCATCACAGACCGACACGCACGCCGTCTGCTCTCCCGATTGGTTCTGGCTATGTTGCCATAGCCGGCTGCTTCTCGTCGATCCGGCTACCATGTGATAGCTGGCCTGACTTGCCTTGTCCGGCTGCATCTGGTCATCCGGACGCGATCCGACTGCCCAGTTTCTTGTCCGGTTGGGGTATCTGGGGATCATCCCCCCGACACTAGCCCCCGAGCGCGTGTGGATTCCGCCCTTAGGCGAAATGTGCGCGCGCTCCCTCTTGTTTTTGAATTTGTGACCGGCTACGCCTGGCGGTTGCGCTACCCGTGACGTCAGCGCTGACGCCGGCCACGCGCATACGCACCATCTTTGCTCTAGAGCGTGCAGCGTAATGTCCCGTCGCACGTCGCCTCGGGAAACTACTGCCCGGCGCTTCGGTTCTCGCTCCCGGATCTTCTGCGCACCCCGCGTCGGCACACGGGATCTGGGCGGTGGTTGGGGTGAAGGTCGCCTAGATGCATGCCACGTGGCGCCGTGGACGGTTGCTCTTCCCGCCCTTTAAAGGGACGACGTGGGGGGAGAAGTTCCCTTCCTTCGCTCCCCTGCTTCTAGTTTTCTTCTTCCCTACTGCACTCCTGCCCTCTGTGCCCTTCCTCTGCTGCCGCTGTAGCTCGGTGCACTGCTTGTTTGTCGTCGTTGGCGGTTGATACATTGCAAATGTATCTATAATTTTTGATGTTCCATGCTTGGTTTTATCCACTTTCTTGTGTTTTGTTCCAACTTTGGAGTACTTTTCATATGATTTCTTGGACTAACCTATTAACAAGAGCCAGAGTGCCAGCTGCCTGTTTTCTGCTGTTTTTGGTTCCAGGAAAGTCAAAAAATGAATATTCTCGGAATTGGATGGAACAAAAGCCAAAGTGCCTATTTTTCCGGAAGGGATCAAGTGCCAGAATACGAGACGGAGAGGGACCAGGGGGCCACCACACCACCTGGCCACGCGGCCCATCCTGGCCCACGCCAGGGGGTGGTAAGGCCAGCCCTGGCACCCCCTCGGCCTCTCCTTCCACCTATAAGTTTCCCTCGGGACGAAAACCCTAAGGACCCGATCAAAAATCAACGAAAGTGTCTGTAGCCACCGTCATCTCCATCCCTAGATCGGGAGGATCTGGCTCTTCCGCACCGCCGGAGAGGGAATTCACCCTAGAGGCCTTCTTCATCACCATGCAAGCCTCCGGTGATGCGTGAGTAGTTCATCCTTGACTACAGATCCATGTAGTAGCTAGATGGCTGGTTTCTCCTCCTTTGTGCTTTCATGTTTAGATCTTGTGAGTCTGCTCATGATCAAGATCATCTATTTGTAATTCATACATGTTGTGTTTATGGGATCCGATGGATATTGAGATGCTATTTCAGATTGATTATTGATTCTATCATGTCTTTGTTATTTGAGATCTTGCATGCTTTCTGTTGTTAGTAGCTATCTTGGCCAAGTAGATGCTAGCAACTCCAAGAGTTAGTATTTATGCTCGATAGTGGGTTCATGCCTCTGGTAATCTGGGGAAGTGACATAAATCTCTAAGGTACTAGATGTGCTGTTGCTACTAGGGAGAAAACAACAATCCTTTGTTCATAGAACAATCATATTGTTTACATTACACGCAGTTCATAAAGCAATAATCTGTTGCTTGCAACTTAATACTGGAGGGGGTTCGGATGATAACCTAAAGGTGGATTATTAGTCATAGATGCAGTCTGATGGCGGTCTATGTATTATGTTGTATTGCCCAATCAAGTCTCAGAGGAGTCAAGATGATTAGTATATGCATGTATTGCTTTCTCAGTGTTTGTCAATTGCCCCGCTGTAATTTGTTCACCCAGCATTTTATCTATCTAAGGAGATCCACCTCTAGTGAACTATGGATCCCGGTCCTTGTCTTTTACATACAATCTATAATCTTTTACTGCTTTGTGTTTACTTTCTGCAAACTTTTACTTCTTTCCATTCGATACGTTTAATCCTTTGTTTTCCGCAAAACACGGTGAGATTGACAACCTCAGCGCAAGTTGGGGACAAAGTTCTGTGGTTGTGTTGTGCAGGTCTCCACGTTGCTACTAGCACTGGTAGTGCGCCCTGCCAAAGCTCAGCTAGTAACACCTTTGGGGTGTTTCCTTGCTCCTACTGGTTCGATTAAACCTTGGTTTCATAACTGAGGGAAACTTGTTGCTATGCTCATCATACCTTCCTCTTGGGGTTCCCAACGAGCTCTACATCAACCACGAGCCATCAACATTTTTCTGGGCGCCGTGCATTGAGCCATCAAGCATTTTTCTGGCGCCGTTGCCGGGGAGTCAAGGACATCTTCACATGGGGAGTCCCTCATAACCAATCTCTTTACTTTGTTGTTTTTGTTTTGCTTAGTTTCTTTTTGCCTTGTTTGCTTGTTTTGTTCTTCAAAAACAAAAAAAATTAGTTTTACTTGTTTGCTTTCTTATTTGAAAACCCAAAAAAATGACTACTCTTGAAAACACTAAGTTGTGTGACTTAACTAGCACCAACAACAATGATTTTATGAGCACTCCCATTGCTCCACCTGTGGCTGAAAATACTTTCTTTGAGATAAAACCTGCTTTGCTCAACCTTGTTATGAGAGAACAATTTTCTGGTATTGGTAATGAAGATGCTGCTTCCCATCTAAATAACTTTGTTGAACTTTGTGAGATGCAAAAGCATAGGGATATAGATGGTGATATTATTAAGCTGAAATTGTTTCCTTTCTCTTTGAGAGGAAAAGCTAAAGAATGGTTGAATTCCTTAACTAGGAATAGTATTGATTCTTGGACTAAGTGCAAAGGTGCTTTTATTGGAAAATACTATCCTCCTGCTAAGATTATATCTATGAGAAGTGAAATAATGAAGTTTAAACAACTTGATAATGAGCATGTTGCTCAAGCTTGGGAAAGAATGAAATCTTTGGTAAAGAATTGTCCCACTCATGGACTGATTTCTTAGATGATCATCCAAACTTTTTATGCAGGATTGAACTATTCTTCAAGGAACCTATTGGATTCAGCTGCTGGAGGTACCTTTATGACCATCACTTTGGGTGCTGCAACAAAACTTATGGACAATATGATGGTTAATTATTCTGAATGGCATACTGAGAGAGCTCCACAAGGTAAGAAGGTAAATTCTGTTGAGGAAACCTCCTCCCTGAGTGATAAGATTGATATGATTATGTCTATGCTAGTTAATGGGAAAACCCATATTGATCCAAATAATGTTCATCTAGCTTCTTTGGTTGCTCAAGAAGAGCAAGTTGATGTGAACTTCATAAGAAATAACAACTTTGGCAACAATGCTTATGGTAATAATGCTTATAGGAACAATTTTGGTAACAACAATTATAAGCCATATCCTCCCAACAATGGTAATGCTTATGGAAATCCTTACAACAATAATAAGAGTGCTCTCTCTAAACTTGAAGTTATGCTTAAAGAGTTTATTAGTAAACAAACTGCTTTCAATAAAACTATTGAGCAAAAACTCTCTAATGCTGAAAGAAATATAGCATCTTTGGCTGAAGCTCAATGTACTTTGAATAAAATGGCTGCTAAACCTGAAACTAATGAGAATCCCTTTGCAGCTACTAATGCCATACAAGTAAGAATTGATGAAAATGTTAGACTATTAGCTGAATTACATGCTAAGTGGGAAAGAGAAGATGAAATTGCTAGAAACATTAGTGTTTCTACTATTACCACCACTAGTGTTGAGGCTAGTAATAGTTCTACTACTTTAGATGGTAAAGTTGATTTTGATCTTGATGGTTGCAACATCTCTGAAGTTATTAAGTTCCTACAAAAGCTTGCTAAAAGTCCTAATGCTAGTGCTATGAACATGGCTTTTACAGAACACATTACTAATGCTCTCATAAAAATTAAATAAGAAAAGATGAAACATAAAGCTTCTATTCCTATAAAGCAAGAAGATGGTTGGGAACCCATCATTAATATGAAAGTGAATGACTTTGATTTCAAAGCTTTGTGTGATCTTGATAGTAGTGTTTCTATTATGCCTAGAAGGATTTATGATATGCTTGATTTGCCTCCTCTTGAAAATTGCTATTTGAATGTCCCACTTGATGATAATGCTAAAAAGAAACTCATGGGGAGTTTTAATGATGTTCTTATTATGGTTAATGATTCCTATGTCCCCGTTTATTTCTATGTTTTGGATGTTGAATACAATGCTTCTTGTCCTATTACTTTGGGAAGACCGTTTTTTAGAACTGTTGGTGTCATCATTGATATGAAGGAAGGCACCATTAAATATCAACTCCCACTCAAGAAAGGTATATAACACTTTCCTAAAAAGAGAGAAAAGATTTCTTTTGCTTCTCCTATGAAAACAAAATTTGGTCTTAATGCTTCTTCATTTGAGAACACTTGATTCTTTTTTTGGTTCTTATGCCTAACTTAAAGGCGTTAAAGAAAAGTACTTGTTGGGAGATAACCCAAGATTTTTAGATGAGTTTTGGAAGTTATTACCTCTATAATAACCTCTCCTTATCCTTTTTATTTGCTTTTTGTGCCAAGAGTAACCTCTAATGAGAGAGAAGTAATGATTGGGAAAGTTGTTGTCCCGAAACAGATTTTTGTGCTTCACCGTAAAAATTACTGAGAGAGATCTATATGTCGGATTGAGCTGTAATTTTTTGTGCTTCTACCCCAGGTTGTTATCTAACTTTCGTTAGTTCAACACTTTTTGATTTGAGAACAGAAGGTCTTCGAAAAAATTCGTCTTTACCTGCTGGTCTGTTTTGACAGATTTCTGCCATTTTCTGCATTTGTTTCTTGTTAGTTCCTTCTTGAGTTCCTTTGGGGAATTGAGCTTTTAGAGGGAAGTGCTACAGTATCTAGTGTTCTAATGGAAGTTTATTTGGTTTTAGAACTGAACCTTAAGACTTATTTATCTTAAGTGCACTAATGTTGCTAATGAGATTGTGTGAAGTTTTGTATGAAGGAAAAATTGCAGGTGTATGGAAGGAATGAGTAATGAGATGAAGGATGGACTAAAGCTCAAGCTTGGGGATGCCACACTTGTCACCCCAAGAAATATCCAAGAAGTACAAGCATCAAAGCTTGGGGATGCCCAAGGCATTCCCCTTCTTCATCAATAAAAATTCCAGGTTTCTTCCAAACGCTTCATTTTTATTGTTTCATGCACAGTTGTGTTTTTCTTGGAGCGTCTTCTTTTTCGTTTTTGTTTTGGTTTTTAGTTTGCTTGGTTTGCTTAGTTTTCTGAATTAGTTGGTTGGACCCCCTCTTTCACACTTTGGTTTGCAATTAGTTTGGTTTGGTTTGGAAAAGAGTAGGAAAGTTCATACTTATGTGGTAAAAAGAGCTCGTTTTTGACTGTGACCTATGCTTTCTCATGCTATGCTTGATATTGTTTTGGCTTTATGCTTAGTATTCTTTGCTGTAGCATGACTTGTTATAAACAATTGAGATTGCTTAATGTGCCTTGGATGAATCATGCGTTGTTTTAGCATATTAAAGCATAGTATAGTGGTATTCTCCTTTGATGCTTTATTTGGGTTGACTTGGCACATGCTCACACCATGTTATGACTATCACAAGTCACCATAAGCCTTTATGATCCTTTAGTTTTCAACTTGTAGTATCACTTTATGCTTTGATCAATGATGTTTTGTTGCTCTGCATGATTATGGCCATTATTGCTCTCTTAGTTTGTCGCTCCCAGTCTTTTGCTAGCCTCCACAACCAAGTATGAGTTCCACTCATGCATCCAACTCCCTAAACCAAGTTATTACAAAGAGTCCACCATACCTACCTACTAGCTTATGCTATTCCAAGTATATTCATGCTTTTGTTTACCTTCCACTTGTTATGAGAAAACTAGTGATTAAAGCTCTCACGAACTTGATGGCACACTTTACTTTACTTGCCCTTAATAAACTTGAACCATTGTGTCTTCTATGTTGTATATGCTTGCACTTATTTGTTGGGAATTAGCAGAACCATGCTTTCATGGGGAACGCTTTCAACATTGCACTTGGTACTTGTACCTAGTTGATATCATGCTCTTTTGTATATGGATGTCGTCGGTGTGAAATGAAAGGGGAGCTTGTAAGTCCATGGAGTTATGTATATGTGTTAGAGAAACGCCTAGGTCATTTGGTCTAATCCATGCTGACATGGTGGAAACCTGCAGCATAACCATAATGAGCTGTCTATGAAGCATTCTTCTTATAAAAAAAGAGTCCTATATTGAGAAAAAAAGAGAAAAGAAAAAAGAGATACTATGAAAAGAGGAAAGAGAGAAAAAAGCACCATATTCCCATGGTAAATAAGAAGAATGCTGAGATGCTCGTTGTCTGCTTGCCTTGTCATTTTGATATGGGGATTCTTCCGTATCATTGGGCAAGGGGTACCCCGTTGGCGGTTCTCAATGATACACATGTACTTACGATGACAAGAACTTACCGGTGACTAAACTTGAGTAGCATGAGGTGCGGCCCTCGTATACAAGGAACATGAGATTACCGACTTATACTTCATCAAGCATGTACACCATAGTTTGTTCACTTTAACCTTAATTACTTCAATATGCTTATGATAGGGGCAATGGGAGCTGAAAGCTATAAGTACCATAATTTTTGGAAGCTCTTTATGAGACTTGAATCCCTACTTCCTTTTATAAAGGCCTTTCTTCCACCATTATTTTGAGTCTCCACCTTCTATCTTTATGCACCTACTTTGAGAGCATAGTGGCCATTCTTAGTTCTATGTACATTGTCCCAAGACTAGTTGATTGATGCATAACTTGTTATTGCTTGTTTGAAACTATTGCATCTAGTCACTCTTATGAACTTTGAAGGTGTCCTATGCATTTATATTTGCTACTCTATTGAGGGACAAGCTGAATACTATTATGCTATGTTTTCTTTATGTGAAAGAAACAAACGTCTTGCAAAGCATGTTATTCATGAATCTTTTGTTTGTGCCTTTTCATGTTGCATCATAGTTTCTTTGTCTTATTGCTATAACTTTGTCTATCATGTTATGATTGAAGTACTATGATCCCACCCTTGAATGTTTTGCAAATACTTTGATCAAGTATTTGATGGTGCATGTCACCTCAAAAATTATTTCTTTTTATCACTTACCTACTCGAGGACGAGCAGGAGTTAAGCTTGGGGATGTTGATACATTGCAAATATATCTATAATTTTTGATGTTCCATGCTTGGTTTTATCCACTTTCTTGTGTTTCATTCCAACTTTGGAGTACTTTTCATATGATTTCTTGGACTAACCTATTAACAAGAGCCACAGTGCCAGCTGCCTATTTTCTGCTGTTTTTGGTTCCAGGAAAGTCAGAAAATGAATATTCTCGAAATTGGATGGGACAAAAGCCAAAGTGACTATTTTCCGGAAGGGATCAAGTGCCAGAATACGAGACAGAGAGGGACCAGGGGCCACCACACCACCTGGCTGCGCGGCCCAGCCTGGCCCGCGCCAGGGGGTGGTTAGGCCAGCCCTAGCACCCCCTCGGCCTCTCATTCTGCCTATAAGTTGCCCTCGGGACGAAAACTCTAAGGACCCGATCAAAAATCCACGAAAGAGTCTGTAGCCGCCGTCATCTCCATCCCTAGATCGGGAGGGATCTGAAGCTCTTCCCGGCATCCTGCTGGAAAGGGGAATTCACCCTGGAGGACTTCTTCATCACCATGCAAGCCTCCGGTGTGATGCGTGAGTAGTTCATCCTTGGACTACAGATCCACGTAGTAGCTAGATGGCTGGTTCTCCTCCTTTGTGCTTTCATGTTTAGATCTTGTGAGCTCCGTTCATGATCAAGATCATCTATTTGTAATTCTGCATGTTGTGTTTGCGGGGATCCGATGGATATTGAGATGCTATTTCAGATTGATTATTGATTCTATCATGTCTTTGTTATTTGAGATCTTGCATGCTTTCCGTTGTTAGTAGCTATCTTGGCCAAGTAGATGCTAGCAACTCCAAGAGTTAGTATTTATGCTCGATAGTGGGTTCATGCCTCCGTAACTGGGAAGTGACAGAAATCTCTAAGGTACTAGATGTGCTTGTTACTAGGAGAAAACAACAATCCTTTGTTCATAGAACAATCGTATAGTTTACTTTACACGCAGTTCATAAAGCAATAATATGTTGCTTGCAACTTAATACTGGAGGGGGTTCGGATGATAACCTGAAGGTGGATTATTAGTCATAGATGCAGTCTGATGGCGGTCTATGTATTATGTTGTATTGCCCAATCAAGTCTCAGATGAGTCAAGATGATTCGTATATGCATGTATTGCTTTCTCGGTGTTTGTCAATTTCCCCGCTGTAATTTGTTCACCCAACATGTTATCTATCTAAGGAGAGCCACCTCTAGTGAACTATGGATCCTGGTCCTTGTCTTTTACATACAATCTATAATCTTTTACTGCTTTGTGTTTACTTTCTGCAAACTTTTACTTCTTTCCATTCGATACGTTTAATCCTTTGTTTTCCACAAAACACGATGAGATTGACAACCTCATCGCAAGTTGGGGACAAAGTTCTGTGGTTGTGTTGTGCAGGTCTCCACGTTGCTACTAGCACCGGTAGTGCGCCCTGCCAAAGCTCAGCTAGTAACACCTTTGGGGTGTTTCCTTGCTCCTACTGGTTCGATTAAACCTTGGTTTCATAACTAAGGGAAACTTGCTGCTATGATCATCATACCTTCTTCTTGGGGTTCCCAACGAGCTCTACATCAATCACGACCATCAACATTTTTCTGGGCGTCGCGCATTGAGCCATCAGCGGTATAGGCCACCGCCACTCCTCCACCGCCGCGCCTCCTTATCAGTCGGAGATGGCAGCCGAACGCGGAGCCTGGTGTGGATCCTCCGTCACAGAGTACCACATCCAAAAATACCGTGCTACCCGCGTCCTTCCGCTGGAGGAGGAGGTGGCGGTGCGGCTAGCACCGGCGAGAGAGGTGTCGCTGCACCCGGCAGAGGGAGAGTGGGTCATCTTCCTCTCGCATCTGGCGCGCGGGTTCGCGTTGCCGATGCACCCCTTCTTCCTCACGCTCTTGGCCTTCTTCGACCTCCGCCTCCACCATCTCAGCGCCAACGCAATCGGAACGCTGGCGCACTTCATGGCGTTCTACGAAAGCTATCTAGGGATCCAGCCGGATCTCAGGCTCTTTTGTCGGCTCTTCCGAGTCCGGCCGCAGGTGCAGTTCATGAAGGGGCCACTAGTCGTCTATGGCGGCACCTCCATCTACTCCCGCATGCAGACCGGCTACCCGAAGTTCTGGTTGCATGACACGGTACGACTGTGGCAGCAGTCGTACTTCTATGTCAAGAACGTCACTAACATCGACCGGATCAACCTTCCGGCCTTCCAGGATGTCGAGTCCAGCCGCCAGCACCGGGATCTGAAGATTTACAGTGACAAGGCAGAGTCGGACGCGATGCTACAGGGCATGCTCTCCCTCATCACCTGTCGGCTAACCGGCCTGGACATCACCCTCAGCTGGATGTCCCGACTGATGATGCTGTTGCAGCAGCGACCGCACAAGATGTGCTTCTACTCCGGCCGGCTGGACCCGACCCGGATGTCGCACCGCGATCCCCGCTACCACAACCTGAAGGAGTGGGTGTGGACGATCACGAAGGAGTGGCTGCCGGAGCGCTGGACCTTCAGCTTGGCGCCCTACAACCGGGACAACCGCGCGCCCCGGGTAGGTCCTTGTAGCCGGAGCTTTCTTTCGTATTTCTTGCCTTTCTTTTTGCTTTATCCGACTAATCTTTTGTATTCGGCAGATCTTCCCTTGCATCCTTCGCGAGGAGGGTGAGGCCCCCCTCGAGGCGTTCACACTCGACTTGCCCGAGACATGTGCTCGGCGGTCCAGCGAGGAGGCGGATGGGGACGGGGATGCCTTCCCCAGCCGGAACGACGAGCCGGCCGCCGACCCCCACGTGGAGGTTTACGAGGAGGAGGAGGCCGCGCCGGCCTCTGATCCGGCGCAGCGCCCTGCAACAGACGGCGAAGTTGGCGGGAGCGGCTCCAGCTGTTCCAGCTCCAGCCGGCCTGCCGCGGAGGAGCCGGCCCCCTAGAGGAGCCGGACCAGCGCCCTTCCGCCGAGTCGCCTTGGCCGGAAGAAGGGGCCGCCTCCGGTTGTGCAGGGGTATGTCCTTCCTCCTCTTCCTTTCACGATTTTCCGTTTGTTTCTTTTTCTCTGTTTTTGCCTTTGGCTTATTTCCTTTTCTTTCCTTCTTCTCCTCTTCTGTCTTCTTAGCACGCTGGTCTCCTTTGGAGCCGCGAGCCCGGCGCGAGTGCCGACCGGGTCGCCACCCCGCGCCCCGACCACGTCTACCAGCACCCCTCCTTCTCCCGTGGCACCGCCTCCGCCGCCACCTCGAACTGACCCGGTTGCCTCAGCCGGAGCGGAGGGTCCGCAATCGGACGTGGTGGCCCAGCCGGAAGCGGAGGATCCTCATCCGGGTGGCTCTTCCGCGGGCGCGCGGGGGGCCGCAACCGGCAAGGAGCTCATGGTTGTCGGCGACAACAACTCCGACGACGAGCCGAGGGAGGAGTGAAGGACAGCGGTGGTTGCCGCGAAGGAGTCCCTGGCCGTCAACGCCGTGGACGACGACGCTTCCTCCATCGCCTCACTGACTGACCTTGCCGCCACCCTCGAGCTGGTGGTGAAGGAGATCCGTCTGCTGGAGGCTGTAGCCGGTGGGAACCGGTCCTTGGAGCAGAAGCTTGCTGCTGCCAATGGAACCTCCTAGAGTAAGTTTCTTCATCCGGCTTGCCTTTTTCTGCTGATAGCCGGTTTTGTCGCAGCTATCCTCGTGTCCGCTCAGCGTGAGATCGATCGCTTGAAGAAAGCGAGCGGCCGGCTGAGCAAGTCCAACTCCACTCTGCGGCTGCAGAACAAGGATTGACACGCGAAGGTAGACGGTCTGGAGGCCACCATCAAGGAGCGCGACGCCTCGCTCGCCAGCCGGATTGAAGCCTTCAACCTTCTCGAGGCCCAGAACAAGGACCAAGAGAAGGAGATCAAGCGGCTGGCGATGAAGGAGAAGGCTCTGGTGGAGGAGTTGATGCAAGTTGGCCACATGGCTAAGGGTAAGTTCCCTTTTCCGTCTCCCTTTCTTTCTGGATCCGGTAGCCGGATCTGACTCTCTTTTTCTGACAGCATTTTATCCCGGCATAGACCTGCTGGCGTACAACCGGCTGCAGGAGAACTAGCCAGGAGCACAGCCGACGGCCCAGGAGCTCGTCATCCTTCTTGGCGAGGAAGCTGCCAAGCTTTGTCAAGCGGCACGGGACATCTTCTCGTTCCTGTGGCCGGATGCTCCGGTTCCGGAGACAATGGCACAGCTGGTTGTGAAGGTGGGGGAGGTGCCGGCTGCGATGGACCGGCTGCGAGACTTGGCGGCGCGAGCCGGAGTGGAGATGGCTCTGGCTCTCATGCTCTCCTGGTACAAGGACGCCCGTGTCGAGAAGATTGATGGAGGCTTCCACGCTGGCGCCGACCTTGCCGCCATCCGCCAGGCCCATCCAGAGCTCCGAGGCTCCGCCATCAAGATCGCCGACTACATGGACCCCAACGAGGTGCTCACCGACTCAGAGTCCGTCGGTACTCCGGATGTGGAAGCCCCGACGCAGCCGACTGCGGGCGCCGGAACTGGATCAAGCGCCACGCCTCCTCCTCTGCCTGAAGCTTCTACTTGTCAAGACGCTCCGCATGGCAAGGGTCCTGCTGTCTAGTCGCTGCCCCAGGATGCCGGGTGTATTTGTCTTGTTTAATTCTGTTTCAAACTTGTCTGTCTGTACCGGCTGTCTTTGGCGCCGGGTAAACTTATGGGAGCCTCGCCTCCTTTTTCCTTTGCTTGTTAATTTTCAACTGGCTTGACTTCCCTTCAACTTATGTACTTTACATTTTCTTTCAACATTTCGCTGATTGACCTTATCCGGCTTACTTCAAACCGCTTAACGCTTTTAGCCGGGAATCCTGCCTTCCAAAGGGCGCGCCAGCGACTCCACCGGTGTAGCCTCGAGATTCGTAGTGGCTGCTGTAGCCAGGTGCTTTGAATCTTCCTTCTTTTCTCCAAATCCTCTAACTTTATCCGACTAGACTCGTCTTAGTCGGCTGCTTTCGCTGGCTGAACCTTCAGCCGGGGGAGCTAACATTCCAGTGGGGGCACACGAGCGCACCCACTAGGTGTAGCCCCCGAGATTCGGAGTGGCTGGCATAGCCAGGTGCTTCGAATCTTTTTTGTCTTCTCCTGCTCCTGCCCTTGCCCTCACCTGGGCTCCGAACGGCCAGCTAAACGCCTTTAGCCGGTCGGGAACTACGATATTCTACTAGGGGCATGCGAGCGCACCCAGTGGGTGTAGCCCCCAAGATTCGGAGCGCTTGATGAAGGCAAGGACTTCGAATCTTCTTCTCTTTTCTTCCTGAATTCCGACTCAAGGTAGTCGTACAAAAATATACATACACATACATCATCAGATGTTAATAGGTTAGTCTGCCAAATTGTAGTCGGAAAGCGGATTTGTTTTTTCGAAAACTAGCTTGCGCCTTTCCGGACACTTGGTCGCCTTCCCGTGTGCTCTGTTGTTTTTGTTGCGTCCTTGCCGGGCAGCCGGGTTGCGGTCTACAGCCAGAATCGAAGGGAGCTAACAGTACATCACGCACGATACTAACAACTTAGTAATCGGATTCTCTTAAGCTAGTTGCAAGGCCGGGACGCCCGGTCTGTCGCGTCTCCTCCCTGTTTTTCGTGTGGGATGCCTCGGGCTTTTGCTCTTGCTAGCCAGACAGACGGGTTGCGGTCTATAGCTGAGACGAAGAGTGGGCCTCTGACATCACCGCACACTACTCAGTCGGTTTGTTGACTTAGCAGGCCGGGCCAGCCGACAAGCCCCCGGGTAGGGGTTGCCGGAGCCGGAAAACCATAACCGGAAAATAGGTACAAACACATTTCTAGCAAGGAGCCCCCGAGCATCTCGTAGGGGTCCGCATTTTCATTCATAGGGTTTGCGGGATACATACACTGTCTGGCGACTAGGTGTAAAACGGGCGCAGCAAGGCCACATTCCAGGGACGCTCCGTCTCCTCGTCTGACTTGTCCATCTTGTTCTTGCGCAGCTGCTGCGCGTCGATGAGGTAGTAGGAGTCGTTGGGCAGTGCCCGGCTGATGATAAAGGGGCCCTCCCAAGGTGGCGATAGCTTGTGCATGCCCTCCGTGTCTTGCACTAGCCGGAGAACCAGGGCGCCCTCGCAGAACGCGACTGGGCGGATCCGGCCTGAATGGTAGCGGCGTAGTCATTGCTGTTACAGGGCCGATCTGGACAAGGCCAACTCGCGGGCCTCCTCCAGGAGGTCCACTCCATCCTCCCGTGCCTCCTAGTTGGCCTTTTCGTCGTATAGGAGCTTGCACGGGGAGTTGAACCCGATGTCCACGGAGAGGACGGCTTCCAATCCGTAAACCGGGAAGAACGGGGTGTAGCCGGTTGATCTATTCGGCGTGGTGCGGAGGCTCCATAGCACAGCCGGAAGCTCCTCAATCCAGCATCCGGGTGACCGCTCCAACGGCTCGATGAGGCGTGGCTTGATGCCGGCTAGCACCAAGCCGGTTTCTCTTTCGACCTGCCCGTTGGACTGCGGGTGCATGACAGAGGCAAGGTCCAGCCGGATGCCCTTGTTGCTGCAGAATCGGGCGAAGGCCCCCTTGGCGAAGTTCGTGCCATTGTTGGTGATGATGCTGATGGGGTAGCCGAACCGATTGATGATGTCGGTGAAGAAGGTGACGACTGTCGCCCCATCCAGCTTCCGGATGGGCTTGGCCTCGATCCACTTCGTGAATTTGTCCACCGCCACTAGCAGATGGGTCATACCCGCACGTGCTTGCTTGAAGGGACCGACCATGTCGAGGCCTTAAACCACGAAGGGCCAGGTGATCGGTATGGTCTTGAGTACCAAAGTCGGCATGTGCCTGAGCTGCCCGAAGCGCTGGCACCCATTGCATGCGCGGACCAGCTGTTCAGCGTCCTCGAGGGCGGTGGGACAATAGAAGCCATGGCGAAACGCCTTGGTGACTATCGCCCTTGACGAAGCGTGGTGCCCGCACTCGCCCTGGTGGATGTCCTTGAGTAGCCGGTAGCCCGTGTCCACATCGACACACCTTTGGAAAATGCCGGATATGCTGCGCTTGTACAGTTCGCCGTTGATGATGGTGTACGTGTGCGCGCAGCGCCGGATTTGCCTGGCTTCTACCTCGTCATCCGGAAGTTCCCCATTGGCGATGTAGTTCATGAAGGGCTGCGCCTAGGATGGCACTTCCCGAATGACGAGGATGCTCCCGCTCTCTGGTTGATGGTTGTCGGGGGTCGTCTGGGTGACGTACCCAGGACGGCAGCCCCGAAGCTGCTTGACAGGACGACAGCCCCCGGGTCTTGCGAAGCGGAGGGCACTGCCTTGCCGGAGTTGGTGCGGGTCTTCTTCTTTGGAGGTTCTGCCTGCTCCGCTTCTGCTGCTCCGTTAGCCGGAGCGCTCCTTGCCCAGATGATGGAGTCTGACTCTGGCGACGGGTTGATGGAGGGCTTGCGCAGGTGCTCCAAGGAAACCCTAGGTGGGATCGCCTGCCTGGTGGATCCGATTCGGGCGAGCGAATCGGCTGCCTCGTTGTTGACGCGGGGGACATGATGGAATTCGCATCCGTCGAAGGAGGCACTGAGCTTCTGGATGTGGAACCGGTAGAGGGCCATGTTTGCATCTCTAGCATCCCATTCTCCGGATACTTGCTGCACCACCAGATCCAAATCGCCGAAGCAAAGGATCCGGTTGACACCGATCTCCTTGGCTAGCCAGAGTCCGTGCGCCAGTGCCTCATATTCGGCTATGTTGTTGGAGGCCTTGAAGTGGATATGCAGCACGTACTCCAGTCGGTCTCCTTTGGGCAAGGTGAGCACGATGCCGGCTCCCAAGCCCCTGAGCATCTTCGACCCGTCAAAGTGCATCTTCTAGTGGTCCGAATCCGGAACCGTTGGAAGATACTGGGTCTCGGCCCAGTCGACGAGGAAGTCTGCCAATGCCTATGACTTGATCGTGAGCCAGGGCTTGTACTAGATGGAGTAGGTGGCGAGCTCGATGGCCCACTCGGCGACTCGGCCGGTGGCGTCTTTCTTGCCGATGATTTCCGAAAGGGGTGCGGTGCACACGACCTTAATCGGATGCTCCTGGAAGTAGTGCTTGAGCTTCTTGCATGCCAGGTACACGCCGTAGCACATCTTCTGGTAGTGGGGGTAGTTCTGCTTGGAGAGGGAGAGAACCTCGCTGAGGTAGTAGACGGGCCTCTGAACTGGCTGAGCCTTGCCTTCCTCGAGGCGCTCCACCACCAGGACGACGCTAAAGACCCAGCAGATGGCTGCTATATAGAGCAACATCGGCTCCTTGCTAGCCGGCGTGGCTAGAACTGGCCATGTGGACAGCATGCGCTTGAGGTCATGAAATTCAGCGTCGGCTTGCGAAGTCCAGGAGAACTTGTTCGTCTTCTTCATTAGTTGGTACAACGGAAGTGCCTTCTCCCCCAGCCAGCTGACGAAACGGCTGAGGGAGGCCAGGCATCCGGTGAACTTTTGGACTCCAAGCAGGCTCTTGGGTGACTGCATCCTCTCGATGGCCGCGATCTTCTCCGGATTTGCCTCGATGCCTTGTTGTGATACGAGGAAACCGAGGAGCTGACCGGATGGCACTCCGAAGACGCACTTCTCCGGGTTCAGCTTCATCTGGTACTGGCGGAGGTTGCCAAATGTCTCTCCTAGATCTTCGAGGAGGGTGCGCTTCTCCTTGGTCTTGATGACCACATCGTCCACATAAGCATGCATGTTTTGGCCTATCTGTGAGTGCAAGCACTTCTGCATGCAGTGCTGATAGGTAGCGTCTGCATTATTTAGACCAAAAGGCATGGTTACGTAGCAGAAAGCCCCGTAGGGGGTGATAAATGATGTCTTAATCTGATCAGTCAGGATTAATCGGATCTGATTGTAATCGGAGTAGCAATCTAGAAAAGACAACAAATCACAGCCGGCCGTGGAATCGATGACTTGATCGATACGGGGCAAGGCGAAGGGGTCTTTCGGGCACGCCTTGTTCAGGCTGGTGTAGTCGATACACATGCACCAGGTCTTGTTCTTCTTCAACACCAGGACTGGGTTCGCCAGCCAATCCGGGTGGTATACTTCCATGATGAACCCGGCTACAAGGAGCCGGGTGATCTCGTCACCGATTATCTTCCTCTTCTCCTCTGCGAATCGGCGCAGAGGTTGCTTGACCGGCTAGGCATCCGGCTGCACATGAAGTGAGTGCTCGGCGAACTCCCTCGGCACACCTGGCATGTCCTTGGGGGACCATGCAAAGATGTCCCGATTCTCACGGAGGAAGTCGACAAGCGTGCTTTCCTATTTGCTGTCCATGTTGGCACCAATGGTGACGAACTTGGTCGGGTCGGAGGGATCGAGCAGGATCCTCTTTGTCTCCTTTGCCGGCTGGAAGGCTCCTTCTCCAGCCAGTTTGCTGCTAGCCGGTATGTCCTGCTAGGCCATAGCCACATTGCGCATGATCACGCGCTTCTCCTCGGCTATGATGAGGGCCTCTGCCAGTTTGGAACCGGCTGTGGCGCACTCCATCGACCGCCTGAAGCAGCCGGCGACGGTGATCACGCCGTTGGGTCCCGGCATCTTCATCTTGAGGTATGCATAGTGGGGGACAGCCATGAACTTGGCGAGGGCGGGGCGCCCGAGGAGAGCATGATAGGAGCTCGTCAGGTTTACCACCTCAAACCAGATTGGTTCACGACAGAAGTTCTCCTCGGTCCCGAAGATGACGTCCAGCTGGATTTTCCCCAGCGGGGCGCAGGCTGGCCCCGGCAGTACGCCGTGGAACATCGTGGTAGTCAGGCGCAGGTCGCATTCGCGAACGCCCAGCTTCTCCAGCGAGGACTGGTAGAGAAGGTTGAGGCTGCTGCCTCCGTCGATGAGGACGCGCGAGAAATGGCAGGTACGCGCGTTGGAGACGATGAGGGGGTCGAGCACCATGGCATAGCCCCCGGGAGTCGGCAGCTGCTCCGGCTGGTCTACACGGCTTCAGGTGATGGGGGTTTCCGACCAGTTCAGGTACTGGGGGACCGGAGAGATGATGGCGTTGACCTCCTTGGAGCGTCGCCTACGGCTGTGCTTGTCGTCCAGCTCCGTCTCGAAGATGTGGTAGGAGGCGTGCGGCTGGGGGTAGCCGTTGTTGTTGTTACCGCCGTTACCTCCGTTACCATCATTGCCGGCTCCCCTAGCCGGTGGTGGTGGTCCACCAGGAGGGGGCGGGGGGAGACGAGGCTGGTTACCCTGGTCTTTTAGCTGGCGGGTCCAGCTGCAATTCCGGGTGGTATGCGTAGCCAGTTTGAAGGGACCGCTGTGCCATTTGCACAGGCCGTCAAACATCTGGTCGAAGGTGAGCCGTGGCTTCTACCTCCTTGCATCGTTAGCCGGTGCATCGGGCGCACCCTCCACGGCATTGACCTGTCGCGCGTGGTAGGGGCTTCTGCTGTCCGGCTTGGCGATCCCCATGGAACCGGTTGTCGTTGCCGTGACGCCTGGAGGATCCGGCTTCGCCAGCCGGATTGCTCAGACGGTCACGAGCCGGCTCCATAGGAATCGGACGCCTGTCAGCATTTACTCGGAGGGGCTTCTTCATGGCGGCATCCGCCGTGACGTACTGGTTCGCAACCGTCATGAGATCCGCCATGGTTTTTGGCTCGTCACACAGTAGCCGGTGGCGAAGCATGGTGCCTTCTCAGCAACCCTCGATGAAGAAGCTGATGTCCTGGCTCTCCAGGATGCCCTCGCAGGTGTTGCGCAGCTCCGTCCACTTGGCGAGGTATTCGGTCACAAGGCCAGGTCGCGGGCGCCCCAACGCTTGTCGCGTGCCATTGAAGTTGCGACGAACACCTTCTCAAGTCCGCCAGCATTGATCTTTGTAGGCGAGGCTGTTGAGCCACGTCCTTGCTGACCCGGCTAGCATAAGAGGGACGTAGCGCACGACTGTGCGCTTGTTCCCATGGGCGATGCCGACTGCCGTAGCATAGTCGGTCATCCAATCTTCCGGCTTCATGCTGCTGTCGTACTTGGGGGTGTCCCTGGGCAGGGAGAACTTATCCGGAAACGGCTTGTTCCGGATGCGAGGTCCGAAACAAACTGGGCCGATTGAGTCTTCTTCCTCCGTGACGCGCGCTTGAGTGAGGAGCTCGATGCGGTCGCGGGCATCCGGACAATCCGGGCTGGGCGCTCCCACCCGGCCCGAGAGACGGGAACCGGCAGGTCTAGGTGCTCCGATTGGGGGAGGGGGGCGGTGGGTTGCTGTTCACCGTTTGCTCCTGGCGCGGCTGGCCCTTGTTGCCAGAGCTACGACGCCTGCTGCGGGCCTTAGCCGGCTGAGGGGAGGACGCCTGCTGGGTGTCGCGTGGCGCGCCCCTGCTGTTGACAGGCAGCTTGCTCCCCTGGAGTAGCTGGGGTCCTCCTGCATCTGCCGGTTGGCATCAGCCTGCTCGTCCACGATGCGGAGGAGCTCCTGCACGCGAGCGTGCGGACAGACTCGCTCCTTGCCCTCCAGATTGGGCAGCTCTTCTGCCGCGGCTCACGTCACGTGCAGGTTCTTGATGGGCGTGCTGTAGGTGGGCTAGATGAGGGCGGGCGCGGGATCCGGCTCCCCATCCTTTTCCATCCTACCGGCTAGCTCGCCACCCCGGCGCCGTACCTGGCTGCGCCGGCTCGGCTCCGCGGTAGCCGGAGTGAAACCATGCACGCGGTCGTACTCGCGTCAGGTGATCTCGAGTTGCTTGCGGGTTGCCGCCAGCTCCATGGCCTCCTGAAGGAGGATCTGTCTCTCCATGGCGAAGTTGGCTTCCGCCTCCTCCGGGTTATCCCCGAGGTTAACCGGCATCAGGAGCCGATCAATGGCATCCTCCACCGGGTTCCGAGGCTACGGAGGCGTGGAAGTTCCGACCTCGTCCGTGCCCCGTTCCCGCGGTTGGCGGGGATGAGAGCTGGAGCCGGCCATCATGACCTCCACGCCACAGGACGCGACGGAGGTGCTACCGCCCGGATGCGGTAGCTCCACGACAGAGACGATCTCCCTAGGGAAACGCTCCGGAACGGTGGCGACATAGACGGGGAGGTCGCCGAAGAGCAGGATGGAGCCGTTCGCCGGGAAGGAAGTTCCGGCGAAGCAGGAAGCGTTGTCGATGACACAGTCGAATTTGCCGAGCGTGAGCACCAGGTCGGAGGCCACCTGCTCACCGGCTGAAGTGCAGGGTCCCGTGCAGAACGTGACTCCGGTCGAAGCCAACTGCCCCACGGTGGGCGCCAACTGTCGTTGTATTGGGAACGACAGTACCTAAGAAGGTTAGATAGAGGTGTGGGGACTAGCAGGGAAGCTATCGACGACGTCCACAGGCAGGATTGGATACAAGCAAGCGTAGCTGGACGCAGGAAGTACCCAGGTTCGGAGCCCTCGTGATGAGGTAACACTCCTACTCCTGCCGGATATGACTATGAGGGATATACAAACTACAAGTGCTCCTCGAGCTGTATTCTCTAGCTACTTCCTTAAATGCAATGAAAACCAACCCTTACTACTAAGGCCTTGCCTCTCCTTATATAGGCAGACAGGCAACGGTCTCACTGGCCAGTCCGACTAGCGGGCCCCACAGCAGGTCCCAACCGACTGGTCATCTACAGTATCCGGTACGATATGTCTCATCGGAGTATGAGTGGTATGGCTGTCGTAGGGCACAGTGGACGCCGTGCGAGCCTGTCGTCAGCATCGGGCCACTGTTCCTGCGTCATCCTCGCAAAGTCTTTGGTATGGTCGAGTAGTTGCCGGTCTTGTCATCGTACAGGGCGTACCGCGCACTGATACGCATGTCGTCCTATCTCCCTGATTGGTTCCGGCTACGTCGCCGTAGCCGGCTGCTTCTCGTCGATCCGGCTACCATGTGATAGCCAGCCTGACTTGCACCTTCCGGCTACATCTGGTCAGCCGGACGCGATCCAACTGCCCAGTTTCTTGTCCAGTTGGGGTATCTGGGGTCATCCCCCCGACAATCGTTGAATGTGTAGGAGTCAGAATGGATCTCTAGGTCCCGCTTCTAATTATTGATCTGGGAGGGGTCTCGATCATGTCTGTATTATTCGCGAACCGTAGGGTGACACACTTAAGGGTTGCCAAACACCATTTGGAGCATATATGTTTCAGACAAAAGAATTGCAAAGTGATGACCCACAAGTATAGGGGGTGTATCGTAGTATTTTCGAGGGAAGTGAAACCCAATTTATTGATTCGACACAAAGGGATCCAAAGAATATTTAGAAGCCTTAACAACTGAGTTGTCAATTCAGCTGCACCTGGAAACAATCTTGCTCACAACAGTTTATCAGTAGCAACAGTTTTGTAGTAGGAATAGTAAAGTAACAACAGTAGTAAAGCAAAGACAGTAGTAACAAAAGCAGTAAATGGTGGGATTCGAGTGCGGTAGGCATATGGATGGATGGACGGGCGTTGCATGGACAAGACAATTCACATAGCAATCAGAACATAGGGCAATTGCAGATAAATAAGATAAAGCATCCAAGTACTAGACAATCCTAGGCATGTGTTCCATATATAGTAATACATGCTCGCAATGAGAACTTGCACAACATCTTTTGTCCTGCCAGCCCGTTTGCAGCGGGGCCTCTAGGGAACTACTGGCAATTAAGGTGCTCCTTTTAATAGAGTACCGGAGCAAAGCAGTAACACTCTGTGAACACATGTGATACTCACATCAAAGCCATTCCCTTCCAGTTATCCTGATTTCTGTCACTTCGGAGCCATAGGTTCCGGACATCAACGTGTGTATACAACTTGCAGATAAGACCAAAAACAATACTATCATAATGAATCAATAACATGTTTAGATCTGAAATCATGGCACTCGGGCCCTAGTGACAAGCATTAAGCACAACAAGTCGCAACAAAGTCATAAAGCACTAATAAAATATACTAGGCACCATGCCCTAACAATCTGATGCCATTACATGAACGATCTCATCCAATCCCTACCATCCCCATAGCCTACAGCAGGGGATTACTCACTCATAGATTGGGGAAACATGGATGGTCGATGGAGAAGCGATGGTGATGATGATGGCGATGATCTTCTCCAATTCCCCGTCCCGGCAGGGTGCCAGAATGGAGTTTCTGGTGTTGTTTCGTGGAATCTGGTGGTGGCGGCGGAGCGGAACTCCTTCTAGAAAAACGTCGAACCCCCCGGAGTTTTTAGGTCAAAAGGCTTCTTATAGGCAAAGAGGGAGACCGAGGGGGTGCCTAGGGCCACCACACCATGCCTCGGCGCTGCCGGCCAGCCTGCACTGGGGTGTGGCCAGCCCCTGGCCCTCCTCCGTCTTGTATTCTGGCTCCTGGAGTCTTCTGGAAAAATAGGCACTTTGGCTTTTGTCCCGTCCAATTCCGAGAATATTCATTTTCTGACTTTCCTGGAACCAAAAACAGCAGAAAAGTACCGGCACTATGGCTCTTGTTAATAGGTTAGTCCAAGAAATCATATGAAAAGTACTCCAAAGTGTGGACAAAACACAGGAAAGTGGATAAAACCAAGCATGGAGCATCAAAAATTATAGATACATTTGCAATGTATCAACATCCCCAAGCTTAACTCCTGCTCGTCCTCGAGTAGGTAAGTGATAAAAAGAAAGAATAATTTTTGAGGTGACATGCACCATCAAAGACTTGGCCAAAGTATTTGTAAACATTCAAAGCTGGGATCATAGTACTTCAATCATAACATGAAAGACAAAGTTCTAGCAATAAGACAAATAAACTATGATGCAACATGAAAAGGCACAAACAAAAGATTCATGAATAACAATGCTTTGCAAGATGTTTGTTTGTTTCACACAAAGAAAACATAGCATAGTGGCATTCATCTTGTTCCTCAAAGAGTAGCAAACATAAATGCATAGGACACCTTCAAAGTTCACAAGAGTGACTAGATACAAATAGTTTAAAACAAGCAATATCAAGGTATGCATCAATCAACAAGTCTTGGGACAATGCACATAGAACTAAGAATGGCCACTATGCTCTCAAGAAAGTGCTCATAGAATGTGTGGAGACTCAACAAGGAAATGAAAAGGTTTTGAATAGTTTGAAAGGCTTCCAAATGCTGAAAGTATGGTACTCATTAGCTTTGAGCTCTCATTGCCCCTATCATAAGCATCTTTAATGTGGTTAAGGTGAAAGTGAGGTCCAATCTGAGTTATGTGCTTGACAGACTATAAACTGAAAATCCCAAGTCCCTTGAGTATGAGGGCCGCTCCTCATGCTACTCAACTTTAGTTACCGGTAAGTTCTTGTCATCGTAAGTATGTGCGTATCATTGAGAACCGCCAACGGGGTACCCCTTGCCCGATGATACGGAAGAATCCCCATATCAAAATGACAAGGCAAGCATAGAATGAGTATCTCACCAATCTTCTTATTTACCATGGGAAAATGGTGCTTTTTTCTCTCTTTCCTCTTTTCATAAATCTCTTTTTTTCTTTTTCTCAATAGTTATCTCTCTCTTTTTTTATAAGAAGAATGCTTCATAGATATCATTATGGTTACGCTACAGGTTTCCACCATGTCAGCATCGATTAGACCAACAGCCCAGGCGTTTCTCTAACACACATACATAACTCCATGGACTTACAAGCTCCCCTTTTATTTCACACCGACGACATCCGCAAACAAAAGAGCAAGGTATCAACTGGGTATATATTTACAAGTGTTGAAAGCATTCCCCATGACAGCATAGTTCTGCTAATCCACAACCTATAATTTGCAAGCATATAACTTTCATGGAGAGTTCACAATGGTTCAGGTTTATTAAGTGCAGGAAATAAAGTGTGCCATCAAGTTCGTGAGAGCTTTACTAACTAATTTTCTCATAACAAGCAAACATTTTATTCGGAAGAAAACAAGGCATAATGAATATGCACGGAAGTAGCAAATGATGCTAATAGGTAGGTATGGTGGACACTTTGGCAATATTTGGTTTAAGGGAGTTGGAAACATGATAAAACACTCAGTGTAAGTGAAGGCTAGAAATAGTAAGGGAGCGACAAACGAGAGAGCAATAATGGCCATAATCATGCAGAGCGACAAAACATCATTGATCAAAGCAGAAAATGATACTACAAGTTGAAAACTAAAGGATCATAAATGCTTATGGTGACTTGGGATAGTCATAACATGGTGTGAGCATGTGCCAAGTCAACCGAAATAAAACATCAAAGGAGAATACCACTATACTATGCTTTAATATGCTAAAACAATGCATGATTCATCCAAGGCACATTAAGCAATCTCAATTGTTGATAACAAGTCATGCTACATCAAATATTACTAAGCATAAAGCCAAAACAATATCAAGCATGGCATGACAAAGCATAAGCCACAGTCAAAAACAAGCTCTCTTTACCACTTAAGCATGAGCTTTCCTACTCTTTTCCAAACTAAACCAAACCAAACTATTTGAACACCAATATATGAAAGAGGAGGTCCAACCAATTTAGTCAGCAAACTAAGCAAACCATGCAAACTAAAAACCAAAAAGAAAACGAAAAAGAAGACGCTCCAAGAACAACACAACTGTGCATAAAACAATAAAAATGAAGCATTTGGAAGAAATCTGGGATTTTTATTGATGAAGAAGGGGATGCCTTGGGCATCCCCAAGCTTTTACGCTTGTACTTCTTGGATATTTCTTGGGGTGACACGTGTGGCATCCCCAAGCTTGAGCTTTAGTCCATCCTTCATCTCATTACTCATTCCTTCCATACACCTGAAATTTTTCTTCATACAAAACTTCACACAGTCTTTATTAGCAACATTATTGCACTCAAGATAAAAGGTCTTAAGGTTCACTTCTAACACTAAATAAACTTCCATTAGCACACTAGATACTGTAGCACTTCCCTCAAAAAGCTCAATTCCCCAAAAGAACTCAAAAAGGAACCAACAAGGAGCAAATGCAGGAAATGGCAGAAATCTGTCAAAACAGACCAGCAGGTAAAGACGATTTTTTTCGAAGACCTTCTGTTGCTCAAATCGAAAAGTTTTGAACTAACGAAAGTTAGATAACAACCTGGGGCAGAAGCACAAAAATTCACGCCTCAAAAAGACGTTCATAGATTTTACACGAATGTTTACGGTGAAGCACAGAAATCTGTTTTGGGACAGCAACTTTCCCAATCATTACTTCTCTCTCATTAGAGGTTACTCTTGGCACAAAAAACAAATAAAAAGGATAAGCGGTTATTACTGAAGTAATAACTTCCAAAACTCATCTAAAACTTTTGGGTTATCTCCCAATAAGTACTTTTCTTTAAAGCCTTTAAGTTAGGCATAAGCAAAAACTAAAATAGATAGAATAGAAGTAAGCGAAGATAATCACGGTGAAAACATTGTTTTGTTCAATGAAATCCTTTTGTTAACAAGGTTGATCAGGTCTTGTTACCAAAACAATTTCATATGATACAAAACTTTGTATTCCACTAATGATTATGTTACCTCAACCTTGATAGCAATGGTCCCAATCATGATAGTTTCAAATTTTTCTCTTGGTATGGGACAATATATTTCTCCAACTTGAATGCCCTCAACATGTTCAATTGAAATTCAAAACCATAAGTCATATCAATCTTCTTGGGGAAATAGACAGTATGTTCCTTGTCATTAACATTGAAGGTCACCTTCCCTTGATTACAATTAATAACAGTTCCTGCAGTATTTAAGAAAATGTCTCCCAAGAATAATAGACATATTATCATCTTCAGGCATAATAGTTTGAGAGGATGCTCACATAAAAAATATGAAGTGAAGTAAAAGAGAGCATCAAGAAGCAAATCCAAAACACATTTAAGTCTAACCCACTTCCTATGCATAGGAATCGTGTATGCAAATAAATTCGCAAAGAACAAAGTGACAGGCATAGGAAGATAAAACAAGAGTAACTTCAAAACTTTCAGCACATAGAGAGGTGTTTCAATACCATGAAAACTTCTACAACCATATTTTCCTCTCTCATAATAATTTTCAGTAGCCTAATGAATAAACTCAACAATATAACTATCACATAAAGCATGCTTTTCATGATCTAAAAGCACTAGAGCTTTATCATAAACATTTTCAAAAGAATCCTTAGGAACATAACATTCATCCTCCTTTGGTAAGCATGGGGGACAATCAAATAATGTAAGGGATAAATATTTAATCTCATTAGAAGGTAGGAATGGGTAGCTAATCCATTCTTCCTCCTTTTGTTCATCACTCTCCTCCTCTTTTTCATCTAATGAGATTTCAGGTTCATCAATTTCTTCTTCCATAGGATCCTACGAGGCATTAGTCTCTTCCATTTGTGGAAAGCATCTATTAAAATACTCAAGAATATAGCCATTTTCATCCTTGTAATTATCAAAGCAAAATTTAAGTATACCATAAACCTCATACTTATAAGGTGAATCATCAATATTTTCAAGCAAACTAGCAAGTTCAAATGCACCCTTCCAAGCAATAAATTCTTCAATTTGTTCCACATCATAAAAGTCATAATTTCCATTAACATAGGAAGATATGGTAACATTATCATTATACTCACATTGAAAAGGGAGGTGTTTGTACCTCCTACAGCAACAAGATTTATCAAAGCAATAAGTAACATTATAAGTAGAGCACACGTTTCTAGCAATGGTATACAATTTATCAATCTGTTCCCATAAGTGTTTCCCTTTTTGTGAGAAGCGGTGTTCCTTATAATAATCTTTTTGATCTTCCGTGAACTGACCTTGCTAATAAGATTCAGTTTCAAAGAAACCAACCATTGACAACAAGCATGATAGAGCAAGACAATAATAGACCAACGAAAATAACAACTAGAGTAGGAACCAATTTTTTTGTATTTTTGATAAAGAAACAAGCAAACAAGGAGAAAATAAACTTAGCTTGAACAATAGTGAATCCAAGTGAACTTGATAAATAAAGCTATGCTCCCCGGCAACGGCGCCAGAAAATAGTCTTGATGACCCACAAGTATAGGGGGTGTATCGCAGTATTTTCGAGGGAAGTGAAACCCAATTTATTGATTCAACACAAGGGGATGCAAAGAATATTTATAAGCCTTAACAACTTAGTTGTCAATTCAGCTGCACCTGGAAACAATCTTGCTCACAGCAGTTTATCAGTAGCAATAGTTTTGTAGTAGGAATAGTAAAGTAACAGCAGTAGTAAAGCAAAGACAGTAGTAACAAAAGCAGTAAACGGTGGGATTCGAGTGCGGTAGGCATAGGGATGGATGGACGGGCGTTGCATGGACAAGACAATTCACATAGCAATCAGAACATAGGGCAATTGCAGATAAATAAGATAAAGAATCCAAGTACTAGACAATCCTAGGGATGTGTTCCATATATAGCCATACGTGCTCGCAATGAGAACTTGCACAACATCTTTTGTCCTGCCAGCCCGTTTGCAGCGGGGCCTCTAGGGAACTACTGGAAATTAAGGCGCTCCTTTTAATAGAGTACCGGAGCAAAGCAGTAACACTCTGTGAACACATGTGATCCTCACATCAAAGCCATTCCCTTCCAGTTATCCCGATTTCTGTCACTTCGGGGCCATAGGTTCAGGACATCAACGTGTGTATACAACTTGCAGATAAGACCAAAAACAATACTATCATAATGAATCAATAACATGTTTAGATCTGAAATCATGGCACTCGGGCCCTAGTGACAAGGATTAAGCACAACAAGTCGCAACAAAGTCATAAAGCACTAATAAAAGATACTAGGCACCATGCCCTAACAATCTGATGCCATTACATGAACGATCTCATCCAATCCCTACCATCCCCATAGCCTACAGTGGGGGATTACTCACTCATAGATGGGGGAAACATGGATGGTCGATGGAGAAGAGATGGTGATGATGATGGCGATGATCTCCTCCAATTCCCCGTCCCGACAGGGTGCCGTAATGGAGTTTCTGGTGCTGTTTCGTGGAATCTGGTGGTGGCGGCGGAGCGGAACTCCTTCTGGAAAAACGTCGAACCCCCAGAGTTTTTAGGTCAGAAGGCTTCTTATAGGCGAAGAGGGAGACCGAGGGGGTGCCTGGGGCCACCACACCATGCCCTGGCGCGGCTAGGCCCATCCCGCGCCTGGGGGGGTGTGGCCAACCCCTGGCCCTCCTCCGTCTCGTATTCTGGCTCCTGGAGTCTTATGGAAAAATAGGCACTTTGGCTTTTGTCCCGTCCAATTCCGAGAATATTCATTTTCTGACTTTCCTGGAACCAAAAACAGCAGAAAACAGGTACTGCATCGTGGCTCTTGTTAATAGGTTAGTCCAAGAAATCATATGAAAAGTACTCCAAAGTGTGGAGAAAACACAAGAAAGTGGATAAAACCAAGCATGGAGCATCAAAAATTATAGATACATTTGCAATGTATCACAAAGCGCTAGAATTATTTCAATGGACACCGGAATTGTTTCGGGTGAAATTGCTGATATTGGTTCTGCATGTGATATTAAAATATTGTAGGGGGTTTTATATGAAAGTTTGTCAATTAAATTAATTCACAAAATTCTGAATAAAATAAATAAAATAGTTTTATTAAATGATAGTTGCATTAAATTTGGTGGAAATTTAATGCATGTGAGTGGAACTTTGAGTGGAGGCAAAATTGATGTGAGTGGAGCTTCCACCACATGAATGAGGAAGAGGTAGGGGCACCCCCCCATGGGCGCCAGCCATGGGAGGGGAGGAGCCCCCCTCTCCTATAAAAGTCCCCCTCTCCTCCCTCACAAAGCACACCTCCTCGTGAAGGATCTCTCTCTCCCTCTAGATATATTTCCCGAGGGTCTCGCATTAGCGAGATCAATGTTCCCGGTGGCATTTCATCAGGAAGGAGTTGCTGCTTCCGCTGATTCGCTGGAGCGAGGAGGTGGAGGTTGTTCGGTGGCCTGAGCGTGTGTGCGAGGATGGATGCGCTGTTGATTTGAGGCGCTAGGACTTCCCCGCGATCTTGAGATCGGCAAGCGTTCGACTACATCATCCACGAGTCTCATCTTGTTAACAATGCTTTGTTGTCTTTGAGGGTAAGTTCTCTATGGATGTATATCCACCTGTTGCTTACATCCAGTAGATAAATCTTGGTGTATAACAGTTCCCATCGTGGGATTTTTTTGTTTTCTATGTCGTGAACCAACAGATCGAGACCTCTCTCGTATCAATGGTCATCAGCGGGACCTGGATGCCCATGATGACCCCCATGTGTTTCACGAATCTCATCGCTTGAACCTTCAACGTTGCATCCTATTACTTTTTCCACTTGATACCTAGTTCATCCGATATTTGATCTTTGGTATCTCCATACCTAGTTCGATCTTGTAATGGATGAAATTTTTTACTCGTTCCCATGTCATTGCATTCCGTGACCTAGTCACACGCTTGCAAGCTTCGTTAATGCAACGTCACCAAGATTGCCCATGTGTATCTATCCATTAGTTGGATTGGCAAATCCAGGTCTTGATATGTACTCCTCTACATGTTCCTTTGGGAAACCTGAGTGGAACCTTTTTGATCACCCTTTCATTGCTCGATACTTGATACCATCAAAGCTCCCTTCAGTAATGGTGATTTGTATTATCTCACAATATTAATGATGAACGTTTGTAACTAGATATCATTATGACATAACTATTGGGTATTTTTCTATCACATCGTTCAACAAATGATGACCTCATTGTTAATTTGCATCAATGCTCATGATCTCGAAACCCTAGATCATCCATTTGACCAATGAGGTAGTTTGCTAGAGGTAACTAGAGACACGGTTTGTTTACATACCACGCATGTATTAACGTTTTGTATTAACACGGTTATAGCACGACATGAAACCTATTATGAACATACAATAGATATATCAAATAAAACACTTTATTATTTGCCTCTAGGGCATATCTCCTTCAGTCTCCCACTTGCACTAGAGTACAAATTAATCTAGTTTACATTAGACAAGAATCTAACACAAATGGCATCCTGGTGTTGTTCATGCTTGGATTGTAGAATACCTTTAGTCAAAGGATCCACAACATTCAGATCCGTGTGTATACTTTGCAAATCTTGATTTCACCTTCATCAACGTTTTGTCGAATGGCGTGAAAATGCAGCTTGATTTGTTGGACGTATAATGAGTTCTTGGTTCCTTTGTGTTTGCAATGGCACTCGTGTTGTCACAATAGATTGTCACGGGGTCTTGCGCACTTGGAATAACTCCCAGTTTGATGACGAAATTGCTTAGCCAAACAACTTCATTTGCCGCTTCAGTAGCTACAATGTATTTCGACTCCATTGTAGATTGTGCTACTACTTTCTGCTTCCTGCTCGTCCAGCTTACCGCACCACCATTCGCCATAAACACATATCATGTTTGAGACTTCGAGTCATCAGGATGCGTGTTCTAGGTCGCATCCACGTAACCAGTTACGCTTAGAGCTTCGTCACTACCTCCATAGACTAGGAACATATCCTTTGTTCTCTTGAGATAGTTTAGGATATTTTTCACAGCTATCCAATGATCCATTCCTGGATTACTTAGGAACCGGCTCGTCAAACTAAGATCCAATGCCACATCAGGTCGAGTACTCAGCATTGCATACATGATAAAGCATATGGCTGCAGCATAAGGGACGTTAGACATATTTTCTCTATCAGTGTCCGTTGCTGGAAATTGAGTCAAATTCAATGTGCTAACTCTCATTACAGACACAAAACCTCTTTTCACGTCTTCCATTTTGAACTTCTTCAAAATCTTCTCAAGGTAAGTTCTCTGACTTAATGCAATTAGGCGTCTCGACCTATCTCAATAGATCTTGATGCCCAATATGTACGCAGCTTCATCTAAGTCCTTCATGGAAAACTGACTACTCAAATATTCTTTTATGCTCTCTAGAAGTTCCACATTATACCCAATCAGTAATATGTCATCCACATATACTACTAGGAATGCCATTGAGCTCCCACTCACTTTTTGTAAAGACAGAACTCTTGTTGATTTTGGACAAATCCAAAACTCTTAATCACTTGATCAAAATGTGGTTCCAGCTCCGTGATGCTTGCTTTAGCCCATAAATGGATCACTGAAGTTTGCATACTTTCCTAGCATCCCTAGGATCAACCAAACCTTCTAGTTGCATCATATACAACTCTTCGTCAATGTGTCCATTGAGGAACGCAGGCTTGACATCCATCTGCCATATTTCATAATCGAAATGTGCAGTAATTACTAGTAGAGTCTGGACCAATTTCAACATCTCTACGGGAGAGAAGGTCTCATCGTAGTCAACTAGTTGAATTTGTCGAAAAAACTTTGCGACAAGTCGAGCCTTGTGGATGGTCACATTACCATCCGCATATGTCTTCTTCTTAAAGATCCTTTTATTTTCCACGGCCTTGCGACCTTCTAGAAGATCCACCAAGGTCCAAACTTGGTTTTCATACATGGATCCTATTTTGGATCTCATGGCTTATAGCCATTTCTTGGAGTCAGCACTTTCCATTGCTTCTTTGTAGTTTGCAGGTTCCTCTTTATCATTCAAGATGACAATCATCACAAGACTACTTTACCAATCAGGAATGGTGTGTACTTTTGTAGACTTACATATTGCAGGTGCTTCGATGTGGTTTCTTTGATCATTATCATTTGATTCTTCCACCAGGAGGGAGGTCCCGGAACAGCTTCCGTCACGTTACTCAATATTTGGAGAGAAGGATCAACAACCTCATCTAGCTCAGTCATGCTTCCACTAACTCCTTTAGCGAGAAATTCTTTCTCAAGAAAGATGTCGTTCTTCACGACAAACGTTTTGCCTTCAGCCTTATTGTAGAAGGTATACCCAATGGTTTCCCTTGGGTATCCTACAAAGATACAGTTTTCCGCCTTGGGTTCGAGTTTGTCAAGCTGCGGTTTCTTAACGTAAGCCTCACATCCCCAAACTTTTAAGAATGAAAACTTTGGCTTCTTGCCATTCCATATCTCATATGGGGATCTCTCCATGGATTTGGACGGTGCTCTGTTTAAAATAAAAGCGGTGATTACTAACGCATATCCCCAAAAGGATACGGACAAATCAGTCAAAGGCATCATGGACCGTACACTATCTAATAGAGTGCGGTTACGCTGTTTTGACACACTGTTACGCTGCGGTGTTCCGGCTCACGTAAGCTGTGGTACGATACCATAGTACCGCAAGTGCATGCCAAACACATAACTCAAATACTTGCCTCCATGATCGGATCGTAGATGCTTGATTTTCTTGTTAAGTTGGTTCTCTACTGCCTTATGAAATTCCTTAAACTTTTCAAAGGTTTCAGATTTGTGCTTCATCAAGTAGATTTACCCATATCTACTCAAATCGTTAGTAAATGTAACAAAATAACAATGACCATTGCGTGTTGAGATGCTCATTGGACCACACATATCTGTATGTATGATTCCCAATAGGTCCACGGCCTGCTCCATCGTGCCAGAGAAAGGTGTCCTAGTCATCTTGTCCATGAGGCAAGTCTCGCACGTATCAAGGGATGCAAAATCTAGCGATTCCAAGAGTCCATCCGAATGGATCTTCTTCATGCGCTTTATGCCAATATGACCAAGGCGGCAATGCCATAGATACATGGTATTATCATCATTGTGTTTACAATGCTTAGCATCAACATTATGGACGTGAGTATTACTATCAAGATCCAGTACGAATAAACCATTACACACAGGTGCATGAACATAGAAAACATCATTCATTGAAATAGAACAACCACTTGTTCCGGATTTAAACGAATAACGATCTTGTAACAAGCAAGATCCACTCATAATATTCATACTTAGTGCGAGTACATAGTAGCATTTATTCAAAACCAAAATCAATCCCGATGGCAGACATAGAGGTAGAGTGCCGACAGCCACCATGTCGACCGTCGAGCCATTGCCGACACGGATCATCACCCTTGTCCTTCCTTAGGCACCTCTTACTCTATAGCTTCTACTGAGAGTTACAAAAGTGAGTAACGGAACCTGTATCAAATACCTAGGTGTCACTCATGGCGCTAGTAAGGAATACATATATAACTTGTATATCAAATATACCTTTGTCTTTGGCAGATAGCTTGCTAGATTTCTTGTCCTCGAGGTACTTGGGGCAGTTGCGCTTCTAGTTACCATCCCCTTTGCAGTAGAAGTACATGACGCCGGGCTTAGGACCGGGCTTTACAGCCTTAGTGGTGTTAGCAACATGTTTGCCATCCTTCTTAGGCTTCTTGCCCTTGCCCTTATTCCCCGACTTCTTAAAGTTGGTGGTCTTAATGACCATCAGCACCGTGTGCTCCTTATTGATCTCAATCTCGGCAGTTTTGAGCATGGTGAACACCTCAGCAAGGGTCTTAGTCATCCCTTGCATGTTTTACTTCATCATAAATCTCTTATAGCTGGGGGCAGTGAGTGCAACACCCTATTAATCACAAGCTCTTCCGGGATCTTGCAATCCAGGGCATTCAAGCGTTTGACATAGCCATAGATCTTGACTACGTGCTCGCTTATTCTGTTGTGCTCTTCTATCTTAGCGATGAAGAAGATCTTGGAAGCATCATACCTCTACGCCCGACCCTATGGAGCAAAGACAGCCTTGAGATCTTCAATGATCTCAAAAGCATTCATCTTCTCAAAACGCTTTTGAATCTCTAGCTCCATGGCACAGAGCATTCCCCTCTGGATAAGGGAGAAATCATCCGCCTTGGACCGCCAGACATTCTTTTCATCCTCAGAGGTGGTTTTTATTTAGGCTTAGCGGTAAGTGCAACCTCGATTACATAAGTCAACTTGTAGGGGACTAGGAGGATCCTCAGATTGGGGTACCATCCGGTGAAGTTGGTTTCATCAGTTTTCAGCTTGTCCTTCTCTAGGAACGTGCTAAGGTTGAAGGTGGGTGGGCGAGACATCTATAATGGATTTGCAAAGTATTTAGACCATATTCATAATATTGAGTTCAAGTTTTTGATTTATGCTATTAAACTAAAACGAAAAGAAATCCCACTCAAACGAACATCCCTCAATTCGTTTGGTGATCACATGATCCTAATCCGCTACACTACCCCCGTTCCTCACTGCCGGTAGTGCAGTTTCAATGGTAGACATTCTCAATGTCAATCACATCACATGTGACTCATGCTCGACCTTTCGATCTCGTGTGTTCCAAGGCCATGTCTATACATGCTAGGCTCGCAAATTATAACTTGTGTGTATTGCAGTGCAACATGGCTTACACCCACCGTATGCGAACGCAGATATGTGTGACACCCGATCGTCATGGCGTGCCTCATAACAGAGAACTTTCTTGGTGGTGCACACATAGAGGGGAACACTATAATTGGAATTATGTGAGGGATCATTCTATTATACTACCATCGTATATCGTAATACACAAGCACAATAAGATGCAAGTAGAATACTTCAAATGGTGCCATGACATGGTTGCAGCGCCTTGATCACCATCGAGAGCTCCAATGAAAATGTTTCATAAACTTACCATTACCATGCAATGACACACGCCCCTGCAAAATAAAATTATATGCCTCTACTTTATCTATTGCAAGTTTTATGCGGCTTTAGGGCTTTCGTGGTAGAACCCTGATGTCTACGCACTTCTATTCTTGTAGACAGTTGTTGGGCCTCCAAGTGCAGAGGTTTGTAGAACAGCAGCAAGTTTCGCTTAAGTGGATTACCAAGGTTTATCGAACTCAGGGAGGAAGTGGTCAAAGGTATCCCTCTCAAGCAACCCTCCAATCAAGATACAAGAAGTCTCTTGTGTCCCCAACACACCCAATACACTTGTCAGGTGTATAGGTGCACTAGTTCGTCGAAGAGATAGTGAAATACAAGTGGTATGGATAATTATAAGTGGTAACGGTGCCAGAAAAGAGCTTGACAGGTAGGAAGAGACTAAAGGAAACCTGAAATAAAGATGGCAACAAGCAAACATGTAATAGATATAGTTGCAAACGGTGTTTCAATGCTTAGAAACAAGGCCTACGGATCATACTTTCGCTAGTGAACACTCTCATATAAATATCTTCTCTTTATGATACTACTCTGAACTACTCTCCGGTTGGACACTCTAATCCATGGTAGGCTATAACAGCACACCTCAAAGTCCGCTTTCCCCATCTAGATAACCCCTCACTATCACCTTGAGAACTAGATGGTTCCAACAAACACCACAATTTCACAGAGACATCCAACTCCAAATATAACTCATAACAAGTATTTGTAATCTCTAGCCTAAGTGCCACCACGCTATCACTTTCACACACGTGGGGAGAGCCAGAGATCTATTAAAGCACTTGAGTAGCAAGGTAGATCTACCTGATTACAAAGCTCATGATCACAATATGATCATGCATAGAGAGAGAGAGATGAACACATAGCTATCGGTAGAACCCTTAGCCTCGACAGAGAACTACTCCCTCCTCATCATGGGAATCAGGAACGACGATGGAGATGGTGGTGGAGATCGATGGAGATGGCTCCGGGGGAACTTCCTCGTCCTAGCAGGGTGCCGGAACAGAGACTTTCTATCCCCCGAATCTCCCCTTCGGTGGCGGCGGTGCTGCGGAACTTTTCGTGGATAGAGGCTGGATTATTTAGGATTTTTTCATCGCGAGGATTCTTATAGGCGAAGGGGCAATGTCAGAGGGTGGACCAGGGGTCCACACCACCTGGTGGCGCGGCCAGGGGACCCGCGCCACCACATGGTGTGGCCAGCCCCTGGCCCCTCTCCATCTCGTCTTCTAGATCCGTGAGTAAAATATTGACTTTGGCTTTAGTCCAGTCGATTCCGAGAATATTCATTTTCTGGATTTTCTGGAACCAAAAATAGAAGCAAACAGGCAACTGGCACTATGGCATCTTGTTAATAGGTTAGTCCCAGAAAATGCATAAAAGTATCTCAAAGTATGAACAAAACATAAGAAAGTAGATATAAAACAAGCATGGAACATCAAAAATTATAGATACGTTTACGATGTATCAGCATCCCCAAGCTTAACTCTTGCTTGTCCTCAAGTAGGTAAGTGATAAAAAGAATAATTTTTGAGGTGACATGCACCATCACAATCAAGATCAAACCATTTGCAAGCATTGAAAGCTGGGATCAAAATACTCTAACATATACATGAAAGATATAGTTCTAACAATAAGACCTAGCAACTATGTTGTAACATGAAAAGGTACAAACAAAAGATTCATGAATAATAATGCATTGAAAGATGTTTGTTTGTTTCACATATAGAAAACATAGCATAGTGGCATTCAGCTTGTCCCTCATGGAGTAGCAAAACATAAATGCATAGGACACCTTCAATGTTCATAAGGGTGACTAGATACAAATAATTCAAGAACAAGCAATATCAAAGTTATGAATCAATCAACAAGTATTGGGACAATGCACATTAAACTAAGAATGGACACTATGCTCTCTCAATAGGTGCATAAAGATAGAAGATGGAGACTCAACATAAAAGTAAAAGAAAGGCCTTCATAGAAGGAAGCAGGGATTCAAGTCTCATAAAGAGCTTCCAAAAATTATGGTACTTATTAGCTTTCAGCTCTCATTGCCCTCTATCATAAGCATCTTAAAGTGAACAAAATATAGAGTATATGCTTGACAAAGTATAATTTGGCAATATCATGTCACTTGAATACGAGGGCCGCTCCTCATGCTACTCAAGTTTTGTTACCGGTAAGTTCTTGTCATAGTAAGTATATGTGTATCATAGAGAACCACCAATGGGGTACCCCTTGCACATGATACAGGAGCTATCCCATAATCAAAATGACAAGGCAAGCAGACAATGAGCATCTCAGCAATCTTCTTATTTACCATGGGAAAATGGTGCTTTTTTCTCTCTTTCCTCTTTTCTCAATCTCTATCTCTTTTTTATAAGAAGAATGCTTCATAAATTGGTCACTATGGTGATGCTGCAAGTTTCCACCATGATTAGGCATGGCTTAGGCTAGCGGCCCAAGCATTTCTCTAACACACATACATAACTCCATGGACTTACAAGCTCCCCTTTCATTTCACACCGACGACATCCATAAACAAAAGAGCATGATATCAACTGGGTACAAAGTACAAGTGCAATGTTCAAAGGGTTCCCCATGACAACATGGTTCTGCTAATTCCCAACGTATAAGTGCAAGCATATATAACATAGATGACACAATGGTTCAAGTTTATTAGGGCAAGAAAAGTAAAGTGTGCCATCAAGTTCGTGAGAGCTTTAATCACTAATTTTCACATAACAAGTTTAATTCGGAAGGTAGATAAAAACATGAATATACTTGGAATAGCAAATGCTAATAGGTAGGTATGGTGGACTCTTTGGAATAACTTGGTTTTATTTGGAGTTGTATGCATGAGTGGAACTCATACTTGGTATGGAGGTTAGCAAAAGACTAGGATTGACCAACTAGGAGAGCAATAATGGTCATAATCATGCAAAGCGACAAAACATTATTAATTAAAGCATAAAGTGATATTACAAGTCGAAAACTAAATGATCATAGAGGCTATGGTGACTTGGTATAGTCTTAACATGGTGTGAGCATGCGCCAAGTCAACCCAAATAAAGCATTAAAGGAGAATACCACAATATTATGCTTTTATATGTTAAAACAACGCATGATTCTGTCAAGGCACATTGAGCAACCTCAATTGTTTATAACATGCCATGATATATAAATAATCACTAAGCATAAAGCCAAAACAATATCAAGCATGTCATGATAAAGTCTAAGTCACAGTCAAAAACAAGCTCCTTTTTACCACTTAAGCATGAACTTTCCTACTCTCTTCCAACACCAATCGACTTATTTGAAACAACTCACAAAGATAATAATAAATAAAGATCAGTGAGCTTGTCTCACATATCCACAAAGAAGAACTAAAAAGTTCTAAGCTGAAAGCACAAGAAAATTAAGGCTAAACACAGTGCTAGCAAAAGAGAACACTCACGAAACAATAAGAATGAAAACTAGAGTGTTCTAAACAATGAAAGAAGAGTGTGTCTCTCTCCAAAAGAAGTGTTGGGATCCAACCAACTTATTGCAGCAAACCAAGCAAAATAAAACTAAAAACAAAAATAAAGATGCTCCAAGAACAACACAACAGTGCATGAAACAATAAAAACGAAGTGTCTAGAAAGACCTGAGATTTTTATTAATGAAGAAGAGGATGCCTTGGGCATCCCCATGCTTTGAGGTTTGTACCTCTTGAATATTTATTGGGGTGGCATCCCCCAGCATAAGCTTTTGTCCATACTTCATCTTATCACATTACTCTTCCCTACACTTTAAAATTTCCTTCATACAAAACTTCACACAATCTTTATTAGCAACATTAGTGTATTCAAGATAATAACTCTTTTGGTTCAGTTCCAACACAAATAAAACTTCCATTAAAACAAAATATACTGTAACACTTCCTTTAAAAAGTTCAAATGATCAAAGAGAACCCAAAGAGAAAGAGATTAAGAGGTAAATGCAAATAATGGCAGAAATCTGTCAAAACAGACCAACAGGTAAAAACCAATTTTTTCAAAGACCTTTTGTTGCTCAAATCGAAAAGTGTTGAACTAACGAAAGTTATCTAACAACCGGGGGGATTTATTCAGAAAATTACAACTCAATCCGACATACAAAGATTTTTCACGATTTTTTAAAGTGAAGCACAAAAATCTGTTTCGGGAGAGCACTTCCCCAAATCTTACTTCCCTGTCATTAGAGGTTATTCTTGGCACAAAAATCAAAATAAAAAAGGATAAGGAGAGGTTATTACAGAATTAATAACTTCCAAGACTCAAGAAAACTATTGGGTTATCTCCCAAGAAGTACTTTTCTTTAATGCCTTTAAGTTAGACATGATATTTTGAGAAGATGCTCGCATAAGAAATATGAGTAAAAGAGAGCATCAAGAAGCAAATTCAAAGCACATTTAAGTCTAACCCACTTCCTATGCATATGAATATTGTAAAGAAACAAGTCATTAAAGCACAAAGCAACAAACATAGTAAAGCAAAACAAGTGCAACTTCAAGACTTTCAACATAAAGAGGGGAAAGTTAATGTTGTTGAGATACATAAAACCATGTTTCCCTCTCTCATAATAACTTTCAGTAGCATCATCAATAAAATTAACAATATAACTATCACATAAAACATTCTTATCATGAGCCACATACATAAAAGAATTAATACTCTCCATACAAACATAGTCATTCTTATTAATTGTAGTGGGAGCAAATTCAACAAAATAGCTATCATTATTATTCTCATCACCATAATCATCAAATATAGGAGGCATGTTGTAATCATAATTAATTTTCTCATCAATAGTAGGTGGACTGAAAATATCATACCCATCATTGTAATCATCATATATTGGAGGTATAGTATCATCAAAGTAAATTTTCTCCTTCGTGCTTGGGGGACTAAAAATACCATGCTCATTAAAACAGATTCCCCAAGCTTAGACTTTTCCATAGCATTAGCAATAATGGTGTTCAAAGAATTCATACTAATAACATTGCTATTAGCATGCAAATAAAGTTCCATAGATTTTTAATTTTCTCTTCAAACACTTCATGTCCTAACTCAGGATAAATACTATAAAGCTCTCTAATTTTTTTGTTGTTTTCCATTAAGCCTAACTAGTGAAAATAAAAACAAGAAACACAAAGATATAATTGCAGAATCTGAAGGGAATAACTTTGAGCACTCACACAACAGCAACCGCACTAAAAGATAGCTTACTAACCAGAGGATGTGAGTACCTTTTACCTTACCTCACCGGCAACGGCGCTAGAAAATAGCTTGATGTCTACGCACTTCTATTCTTGTAGATAGTTGTTGGGCCTCCAAGTGCAGAGGTTTGTAGAATAGCATCAAGTTTCCCTTAAGTGGATTACCCAAGGTTTATCAAACTCAGGGAGGAAGTGGTCAAAGGTATCCCTCTCAAGCAACCCCGCAATCAAGATACAAGAAGTCTCTTATGTCCCCAACACACCCAATACACTTGTCAGGTGTATAGGTGCACTAGTTCGTCGAAGAGATAGTGAAATACAAGTGGTATGGATAATTATAAGTGGTAACGGTGCCAGAAAAGTGCTTGACGGGTAGGAAGAGACTAAAGGCAATCTGAAATAAAGATGGAAGCAAGTAAACATGTAACAGATCTAGTTGCAAATGGTGTTTCAATGCTTAGAAACAAGGCCTAGGGATCATACTTTCGCTAGTGAACACTCTCATATAAATATCTTCTCTTTATGATACTACTCTGAACTACTCTCTAGTTGGACACTCTAATCCATGGTAGGGCTATAACAGCACACCGCAAAGTCCGCTTTCCCCATCTAGATAAACCCTCACTATCACCTTGAGCGCTAGATGGTTCCAACAAACACCACAATTTCATAGATACATCCAACTCCAAATATAACTCATAACAAGTATTTGTAATCTCTAGCCTAAGTGCCACCATGGTGTGCACGCTATCACTTTCACACACGTGGGGAGAGCCAGATATCTATTAAAATACTTGAGTAGCAAGGTAGATCTTCTTGATTACAAAGCTCATGATCACAATATGATCATGCCTAGAGAGAGAGAGATGAACACATAGCTACCGGTAGAACCCTTAGCCTCGATAGAGAACTACTCGTTCCTCATCATGGGAATCAGGAACGACGATGGAGATGGTGGTGGAGATCGATGGAGATGGCTCCGGGGGCACTTCCCCGTCCCGGCAGGGTGCCAGAACAGAGACTTTCTGTCCCTCGAATCTCCCCTTCGGTGGCGGTGGCGGTGGCGCTATGGAACTTTTCGTGGTTGGAGGCCGGATTATTTAGGGTTTTCTCATCGGGAGGCTTCTTATAGGCGAAGGGGCGATGTCAGAGGGTGGACCAAGGGTGCACACCACCTGGTGGCGCGGCCAGGGGGGACCCGCGCCACCACATGGTGTGGCCAGCCCCTGGCCCCTCTCCGTCTTATCTTCTGGATCCGTGAGTCTTCTGGTAAAATATCGACTTTGACTTTTGTCCCGTCCAATTCCAAGAATATTCATTTTCTGGCTTTTTTGGAACCAAAAATAGATGAAAATAGGCAACTGGCATTGTGGCATCTTGTTAATAGGTTAGTCCCAGAAAATGCATAAAAGTATCTCAAAGTATGAACAAAACATAAGAAAGTAGATATAAAACAAGCATGGAACATCAAAAATTATAGATACGTTTATGATGTATCAAACCCCTTCCCACTTTGGAATGTAGATCCGCAACATAGATTCAATGATTGTCGTCTTTCTTCCCTTTTCAGGGCCCTCTGATGTAAATGCCCACATATTGCTATGTGTTCTATCTGTATGACATGCCTACCCATAGACCTGCTCTGATACCACTGTAGGGTTCCTAACCAGAAAACAAAAAAATCTAACTACGCGAACACTAATACCAGGATCTATACTGTGTAGACATAAGTAACAAAAAGAAAGACAGGTATTCATACCCTTGAATACAGGGGAACGTCTTACACAGGAAGATGTATGTTGATGAAGACGAGTAGCTCCAAGCGCCCCAAGTGTGGCGCCTCTGAAGTTCTACACACATCCGGTGTAGGCGACGTCTCCCGGGCTCTGATCCAGCTGAGCAGCGAAAGAAGAAATATGGTAGACCGAAGATCACACGATGGTAGTGTGAAAGTGGGGAACTCAAGTCCCTCGGGATCCTCTCTAATATTACAGAGAAACCCCCAAAGAAAATGAGAGAGAGAGGAGAGAATGGGATGGTTTCCAAGGGGAGGGGGTGACCCCTATATTGTGGGAGGGGAGGGGCACCACCCAAGGGGCAGGTGGTGTGGGACTAAACCCCACAGCTGATAGCCACCAAGGGGGAGCCACCAGCCCTATGTAGGCCTCACGTGGGGAGCCCACTAGGGATAGGCCGTCTAGCCCTCCTCCCTTAGGCGCCTTGCCCCTTTGGGTCTGCCCTCCGGGTGAGGCCTATTAGCAATGGTCTGCCTATAAAAATAAATATTTTAATATTAATTCAATTAATTAATATAAAACATATATTATTATATCCTTCACTCCATGACTCCTTTTGGACCCCTCTGATCAATATCGGGTGTTACACAAAACTATTCTGATTTCTCTCTCTCATTTCTCCTGTGGTGCCGTATCAATCCCTATGTGTCCCCACCCTTAAGCATGTCACCCTTCGGTTCGGAAACACTCCGTACATGATCGATACCTCTCTCGTATCAATGATCATCATCGGGACCTGGATGCCCATGATGAACCCTCGCGTGTTTCACGAATCTCATCGCTTGAACCTTCAATGTCGCGTCCTACTCCTTTTGCCACTTGATACCTAGTTCATCCGAGATTTGATCTTTGTTATCTACATACCTAGTTCCATCTTGTTACTGATGAACTTGTTTACTCGTTTCCATGTTGTTGCATTGCATGACCTAGTCACACGCTTTCAAGCTTCGTTAATGCAACGTCACCGAGATGGCCCACGTGTATCTATATGTTACTTGGATTGGCAAATTCTGGTCTTGATATGTACTCCTCTATGTGTTCCTTTGGGAAACTAAGTGGCACCTTTTTGATCACCCTTTCATAGCTTGATAATTGATACCATCAAAGCTCTCTCTAGTAATAGTGATTTGTATTATCTCATATTCTAAGGATTAAGTTGTGAGGTTTCCTTTGTTATCATTAATGATGAACGTTTATAACTAGATCTCATTATGATATAACTATTGGGTGTTTATCTATCACATCATTCAACCAGTGATATGACCTCATTGTCAATTGGCAGCAATGCCCATGATCTCGAAACCCTAGATCATCTACTTGACCAATGAGCTAGTTTGCTAGAGGTGACTAGAGAAACAGTTTTTTTACATACCACATGTGTTTTAACGTTTCGTATTAACACAGTTATAGCATGACATGAAACGTATTATAAACATACAAGAGATATATCAAACAAAACACTTTATTATTTGCCTCTAGGGCATATCTCCTTCAAACTCCGCACATGGCTTCAATCCGGTGCCCGGGACTAGCCGGTACATTCAACACCGATGCTTCAACTTTGGTGCGGTGATGGATCACACCCGTGAACTCATGCAGCGCAGCCGGTCTACAACACCCCCACCAAGAACATGAGAGGAGCGTAAGCCGCAACAGCAAAAATGGATCACCTCGAGGGAGAGGAGCTGTGCCGCCAGCAACATCGCGTCTAGCACATCGTTTCCATCACCAACTGGCTGTAGGACAAGGCTAGCCCTAGCATCCAGGTGGGTAGCAAGAACCTGTATCCCCGTTGGGTGTCGGATCTAAAAAACCTTGGTGGGTGGAAACAGGCTCACTAGGCATCTTCATCACATGGACCCCAGCAAAACCGTCGGATGAAGGAGGTGTACGGCAGAACAGGTCAACGTCACCATGATCCGGCTACGGTCACCAACAAGCCTCGCGAGCCGGCTGGGGGATCCTACCAAGGTCAATCTCCCCCCATATGACATCTAACCTGATGTCTTGGTCCCTGTTATACGAAGGCTCCGGATGCCCGCGGGAGCATCGATTTGATGATATAATCGCACATCATGGAGGAAGAGAGTTCAGCTGGTCTGCTCTGCTTCGGGCCACGCATTCGAAAAAACCGTTCCCTAAGGGTTTCTTGCTCCCTAGAGATACCCCCAAGTATAACGACACCGCCCAAGCTAGAAGATTGGTTGGTGGACTACATCATCACAATGGTCATTGTCAGTGCCAATAAGCGGTAGCTGTCCGCTATGTCCCCCTCATGCTCCAAGATTGTCGCGGTGGTGGCACGGCAGATGCCATGGATAGGCTAAAGATGGGGCCAATGTGTGCTAGGGGAATCCAGGGAGGGAGAACGTGGTGATTCCAGGATCAAATGTTCTTGTATTTTCTCTAACAATGGTGTTTACAGATGCTCCTCAAGCTATTGGTGAGAAGGAGACAATGTCTCTTACTCCCCACAAGCTAGCCCTAGAGTTCTACCTTAGACAGAGAAAAATGATCGATCCCTCTCTATGGAGGCCCCGGTGCTCCTTATATAGGGGGGGCCCGGGTTACACTGTTAGGGCACACGTGGTAGCATATTCTCCGAATATGCTCCTCGTCTAAACCTAGATGCTTCTTTATTCTATTTAACGGCTCGTCCGGGCATTGGACATAACCCGCAGCGTAATCTTTGTCTTTAAGCGTCACCAGACACGAGCTACGTCAGCCGACATTGCCTGCGTCACCTTGGTCGCCCCTGACCCACTGGTCCTCCTCTCTGCTTTGCTTCGCTCATGCTACAGCTAATAAAGCTACCTTTTGACAAGCGGGAGATTCCTTCCTTCTCTTGGAAGCCATATGATAGTCTGGCTAGCAGGAGGCTAATCCGGCTACTAAGATACCTGCAAAACAGATAGACAAACATGGCCGACATATACTTTATGTCGCCCGGGCTACGGCTAAGGAGATGCTCCACGGGTCGGGTCACTCCGTGGTTCGGCCTGCCTTGAGGTGACCCGGTCAGCACTTGCTTTGACCATGCCGTACCCCGGCTAACTCGGCCTTTATACCCCGGCGTTACCCTACCCGGGGGTATCCCCCAAAATTAGTCCCTGAAGCTGGTGCGATCTTAGCAACTTTTAGCTGTTAAGGCCACAGCAGGTTCCCATATCCGGATCTCTGCCTCTTTGGCCGAGTTATTCAGTAACTCGGGGCTTTTCCTCTGGCGATCCCTTGGCTCATCCCGAGTTATTCCTCATTGGCCGGGTTTTTGCCTACTTATCCGGGTTACTGTTCCTTCTCTTGTACGCTTCCCCACATCCTACATGGAGGGTAATCATCATTTTGCCTCATTTTAAGGGCTACGCGCATTTAATTCGCCAGTTACTATTGCAATGTCAGGAATAACGGATGCGCATGTCCCTTCACTACGACACCTCGTTAACTGTAACATTACATCGTGTCATGGGATCCTCTGCCCCTGTGGTCTTTACTGTGTCCACGCTCTGATTGGCTGACTCGGCCATGTACACACCTGTTGTGTGTAACATGGCAACCGCAAAGGATCCCACTACACACCCTCTCGCATGGTTAAGTAGTGGGTCTAGGGCAATCTTTGGGGAAGTTCCCTATTTCCTTCGTGCTTCCCAGCCTCCTTTCCCTCTCACTACAACCCCACCGCTGCCGCTGCTTCTTCGTCACAACTGCGCTGTTGCGACCGTGCTCAGGTAGTGCCTTGCACCTGCGCTGCTGCTCCCGCTCAAGAGTTTCACCACGGGGCCCTGCGCTTCCCAGTTCACCACCACCGGCTATCTCTACTCCGATTTCTTTTCGAAGACCTCGAGTTTGCCATGACGGAGGAGGAAACAGCCGTGGTGGCGCAATAGGAGGAGGAAGGAGAAGTCCGCGAGCGCAGCTGCTGGGACGGCGCGTTCGTCTGCGAGGACGATCTGGACTGGCTCCATGCCACGCGCCGCATCCCCGTCGGCGTTGTTTGTCGCCTCGCCGCTGACGAGATTTCCCCCTCTCCCAATCCAGGGGAGTATGTTGTTTTTCTTTCTAATTTCTAGCGCGGCTTTGTCCTTCCTACCTCAGATTTCTTTTTGATTTCATCTCTACGTATCAACTGCAACCACATCATCTCCCTGCCAATGTCATCACCTCCTTGTCCTCTTTTGCCTCTGGTATTGAGGGATATACCAGCCTCTGGCCAACTAAGGAATTGTGGATCAAATTCTTTGGTCTCCGGAGGAATGTGGTTCCGGCTAAGGAGCTTACTCTGGAGGAGAAGCACCTGACACGATGCGGCGCTACCTCCATATCTCCCTACAAGAACTCCTCATTTCCCCGGATCACTAGGCTCGAGTCCTGTAGAGGCTGGTCCCAGACTTCCTTCTACGTCTGGAACACCACCGAGGAAGACATGATTCGGCTCCTCCCCTTCAAGCTCGAGCCTCTAGATACCTCTCTTTGGGAGAGCATCCCCAAGCGACCCACAACCCTGGCGAACCAGGTAGAGCGTCGGATCAAGGAGCTGCTCAAGGAGAAACTTCAGGGGGAGGACATCATGATCACTTTTATCAGCAATCGGGTCTCCCCCCTTCAGCAGCGTGCCCAAAAGATTTGCTACTTGAGCGGCCCCCTCGACCCCCACCGGACTTCATCTTTTGAGCTCGATAACTCGGCGGTTTACCGCCGGGTTAAGGCCATTTTCAATGTGGAGAAGGAATTCTCCGAAGATTGGGAATGGGGGCTCGAGCCCTTCACTCGGGACAACCCTCCTCCAAAGGTAAACTTACTTCTTACTATTTTCTGGATCTTCTCTGTATGTTGGTATACTTTCATAACTTGGCAATTGCTCTCTTATTCTCAGCGATTCCTCTAGCAGCCACTGGAGGATGGCGAGGTGCTGGCGAGCAAGTGGGTACCGGACCGCACCGAGGAGGATGAGGAGGAGCCTGATCCGGAGACCTTCCTGCCCACTTCAGACATCATCAAACGTAGCTCTGGTAAGGCCTCTTCTCTAAGGGATTGGCCAGATGACGATGACTCGGACGTTGAGGTCCTGGAGGTACTTGATCTGGTTCTCATCTCTTATGCGCATCTGTTTATGTCCGAATCTTCAGCTAACCCGGCCGGTCAGGTCCACGAGGTTCCTCCCCTCGCCACCGGTGGTCTGGTCCCTGCTTCTTCCCAGAAGCGCACGGCTGCCTCGACCGGAGCTTCGGAGGCACTGCCGCCCAAGAAGAGGCAGAAAAGTCTGGGGTGAAAGCCTCGACTAAGCAGGCCGCCAAGAGTACGGTCCAGAGGACACCCAAACCTCGGGCTCCCCCAACCTCAGACGAGTAAGTCTCTTTGCATTTTCCCTTCAAGTTTTTCCCTTTCTATGTTTGCTCTTGTCTCTTATTGGTTCTTTTTCTCTTTTTGACTTGGTTCTTTTCTGCTTCTTAGAGCTCCTAGGGTCATTCCCCAGAGTGGCTCCGACATAGCATCTCCAATCCGGAGCAGCCCTTCTCCCCCTTGATGATGACACTCGCCCGTTCAGCCCTATCCAAGAGGGCTCCGTGTCTGCGCCTGATCTGAGCTCACCTCATCATGAGGAGGGCAATGTCAGCATGGGGGGGTGGTGGGGTAGCTTTGGATACGGCCATGTCGGATCTCCCTAGTCCCTCTTCGGCCCTAGCGCCAAGTGTTGAGGTGCCAGTTTCATCGGCACCGCCCCCACCAAGTTATCCTCTAGTTCAAGTTTCCTCCAAACCAGCAGCGCCAGCACCAACAGCACTAACAACACCAGCAGCAGCATCACCAGCAGCAACAACATCACCACCAGCAGCAACAGCATCAGCAGCAGCAGCACCAACATCGACCAAGGCCCCAAAGAAGAAGGCTTCGTCAGCCGCCCCGGATCAATAATGTCTATCGCAGATTTTTTTCCACCAGCTTCCCAAGCTCCTTCCGGATCAGCGGCCTCAGGTCTTCCGCCACGTCCTTCGTCATCCGGCAAGCTCAACAAAGCTGCCGGATCAGCTAAGGGTGTCACTTTTGGGTCACCCGCCGCCGGATCAGAGGGTAGCTAGCAGCTAGTTCTGCATACCAGCCCTGTTGCAGCTTAATCTGCAAGGCGAGAGGCCCACGTCAAAGGCCTTGTGGCGAACTATTCTCCCAGCGGCGAAAGTTATAGTCCACTGCTCCTGGAGTACGTGAAGAACTAGAACAATGTTCAATTCACCGATCCAAAGGATGATCTGCCGGAGAAGTTCGGCCCAGCCGAGTTCAGCGCACGGATGAACTCCGCTACCAAGGCCATCTCTTTGGCTGGCCAGATGATGGAGGTAATTATTTTCCTTTGCTGTAGTACTTTGTATAGCTGAGCACTTGTAGATATACCCCTAGTCCCCGAGCCTCCGAGGGAGTAACTTGTTACTCGGTCGGATGCTCCTAGAGAATTTGGTTTCTATCCTTAGCAAATTTAAATATTTACATAGAGCCGGGTTAAGTTCCCTTGGCCTGGATCTTGGACACTTCGAATATCCACACACCTAGAGTCGGGTTAAGTTCCGCTTGGCCCGGACCTTGTAGACTTCGAATATCCACACACCTAGAGCCGGGTTAAGTTCCGCTTGGCCTGAATCTTGTAGACTTCAAATATCCACACACCTAGAGCCGGGTTAAGTTCCGCTTGGACCGGATCTTGTAGACTTTGAATATCCACACACCTAGAGTCGGGTTAAGTTCCGCTTGGCCCGGATCTTGTAGACTTTGAATATCCACACACCTAGAGTCGGGTTAAGTTCCGCTTGGCCCAGATATTGTAGACTTCGAATATCCACACACCTAGAGCCGGGTTAAGTTCTGCTTGGCCCAGATCTTGTAGACTTCGAATATCCACACACCTAGAGCCGGGTTAAGTTCTGCTTGGCCCGGATCTTGTAGACTTCGAATATCCACACACCTAGAGCCGGGTTAAGTTCCGCTTGGCCCGGATCTTGTAGACTTCAAATATCCACACACCTAGAGCTGGGTTAAGTTCCGCTTGGCCCGGATCTTGTAGACTTCGAATATCCACACACCTAGAGCCGGTTTAAGTTCCGCTTGGTCCGGATCTTGTAGACTTCGAATATCCACACACCTAGAGCCGGGTTAAGTTCCGCTTGGACCGGATCTTGTAGACTTCGAATATATCTTTATTTTGCTTTTGATCTTGACGTTGCCTTATTTATTTCATATTACCACTAACCGCCGAACTGCCGAGTTCCAGCGCCTACTGGACTCCCATAAAGACATTCGCGCGTGTTATGGCAAACTCCTGGAGGAGTACCAGAAGAAGGGTAATGTTTTTTACTTAAACTTTTCCTTCTCCCATTATTTGTTTGTTCGAGTTTTCTATAATCTGTATTAATTTATCTATCCGGACTATGCAGTCGAGGTTGAAGCTAAAAATATCATCATGCAGAAGAATCTGGCTGAGATCCAAGGTATCCTATCTCGTTCACTCCTGGAGGCTCTTTTCTTCATCCGTTGTATATTTATACTCCGGCTTTGACGGATTAACCCACTGTTGCAGTTGCTCTTGAAGACAGTGTACCCATGCCTGACACGATGACCCATTTCCTCAAACAAATAGGGAAGCATCAGGCTGAACTGAAAAAGAAGGACGATGAGATACCTCGGCTGCAGCTCCAGGACTCGGAAATTACACGGCTGAATGCCAAAATCCAGGGGCTCAAAGACCTCCACAAAACTGAGCTGGACAAGGCGGACCAGGAGTTTGCCGAGGAAAAAGAGCGTTTGGTGACTCAAATTTCCAAGGATAAGGACCTATTGGAGGAAGCCGATGTAAAACTTACGTCGGTAACCTCTGAATACGAGAAACTCCAGGCCCACAGCGCCAATGTCCATTCCGAGCTTCAGCGACTCCTCTTCCAGATTTCCCGTGAGTTCTTTGCCCTTGCTTAACCTTCGTTTCTCTGGATTTGGTGCTCTTAGTTACTGTTTCCCCTGCTCTGTTCTCAAGCAAATTTCCAGAAAGTGATACGCTTGGTGCTGCTGCCGTAACCTGGTCCCGCGAACAACATGGTATTCTTGCAGGCCCTGATGCCGAGCCAATCCCGTATAATATGGAGGATCTGCTGGCGAGCCTCACCGCTCGCCTTGAGCTAGTAAAGAACCATGTCGCAGACATTATACCGGCAGCAATGCGAATGTTTAGCTCCCTCTGGCCCACTGAGCCTATTCCCAAAAGAGGTACGGCTTTCATAGCCAAATTAATGGAGTGCAAGCATCAGCTGAATCTGTGGCGAGAATCTGCCGCACGGGCTGGGGCTGACATTGCCTTGTAGTTCGTGCTCTCATGGTATGAAGGAATTGACTTGGGATTGCTTACCCGCATGCGCACCGGATCTAAGTGGTCTGAAGATCCGGAGTGCATCGTGCGCTGCAAAGATTATGCTAACAAACTCATTCAGTACTCCTTCTGCCACGCTTGGAACGAAGGGCCGAGTTATCTCGACGTTTTCAACGATGAAGTTGCTTCTGGAGATGAAGAATAAGAAGGGAGTGAGGGTGAGGCCTCCGAGCTTCGCAACGAGGCCGAAGACCCAAAGGATGGCGAGGCCAATCCTGAAGAGGAAGCCGAGGCCAGCGCCCTCCCCCACATTCCGAAGTACCTCCTTCTTCGGCTGAAGATTCGGCTGCTGCTCCTACTCCTTAAAAACACTTGATCATATTTGTCAGATACCCGGAATGCCGAGCGGAAATGTACCTAAGTACTTTAGTTTGGTTATGCTACAACTTATCATTTTGAACTAAGTTCTTAATGCTGGATTATCATGGGCGAAGTCCCCGAGTTTCGTTTTCTTGTTCCCCCAATTTTTGACTCGGCTCGCGTTTACCTTGATTCAGCTTTTCAACTTACGAGTCCGAGGTTCAAAAAATTGATTTAACCAAAACATGAAACTTTGAGATTAGCTCAAAATGATCTGGCATTAGATAAATACAGTAGGCAAAGGGTTAGTCCAAATAATAAATGTCGGCCCGCTTAAGTTCTTTTCCTTAGTCGTTTTTCATGTCCTTTGTCGTTCCAAACTTGTTCTTGATACGTCCATTTTGCATCACTATTCTATGTCTTAATTCACTATTATTCATTGATATATTTCGTATTGAGAGGTGATACTTATGTTATTTCATCTATTTTTGCATGGTTGATGACTTTTGGAGCATGGACCGTTGCAGTCAGGATTCTGATGGAATAGGTGTTGTTTGGAGGCAAAATTCGCGAAGATCAGAAAATCCAGGAAAATATACGGAAAATCCTATTTTTCCAGAAGACTAAGGATGCCATAAGATGGAGTGGAGGTGGGACACAGGGGGCCCACACCATCCCATGGCGCGGGCAGGCCTAGGCCGCGCCTGGGAGTGGTGTGGCCACCCTGGCCCACTCCAGCCTCTCCCGTCTGGCATATATCAACCTCCCGAAACCTTAAGACTCGGGGAGCGACCACAGAAAGATTCCGCCGCCTCTGCGGGGCAGAAAACACCGAGAGAGAAAGATCTCTCCGGCAGACAGATTTCTATCGGGGGAATTCCTTCCTGGAGAGGGGAGATCATCGCCATCAACACCACCATCAAGCTGGACTTCATCGGGATCATCATCATCATCATCACCACCATCATCACCATCAGCACCCTCATCACCATCTCCATATTGCTGTAACAATTTGGTTGAATCTTGCATAGTTCATAGGGGAAACTTTCCCGGTGTTGATTACTCTTTGTACTTGATGCTATTGAGTGAACCGTTGAATTATTGATTATGTTCAGATTGTTATACATCATTATTCCATCTCTGATCATGATCCATATGATGTCTTTTGAGTAGTTCGTTTTGTTCTTGAGGACATGGGAGAAGTCTTGTTGTTAGTAGTGGAGTTGCGTTGAGAAAGATTCAATAGATTGTTATTTAAGTTGTGGTGTACTTCTTCTAGTGGTGTCATGTGAACGTCGACTACATGACACTTCACCTATATGGTCCTAGGGGAATGCATTGTGTATTTGGCTACTAATCGTAGGGGTTGAGTGATGTAAACCTGAACCCCCGTTAGGAAACCATTGCACAAGGGACGTAAGGGTCTTAGAGTTTAAAGCTATGGTTAGTTTTTTACCTTAATTACTTTCTTGTACTTACGGATGTTTGCAAGGGGTTTAATCACAAGTATGTATTAGTCTTGGATGGGGCGGTACATTAGCACAGGTTCACCCACACAACACTTAGCAAGCTAAAGAAGATTAATCGACTATATGAAGCGAAAGCACTTGACAGTCTTCCCATGTGTCCTCGAGAACGTTTGGTCATCTATAGAAATACAACCGGCTTGTCCTTTGCTGCATAAAGGATTGGGCCACTTGCTGCATTTATTCCTACTGTCTTTTATTTACTCGTACTTTGTTTACTTGCTTCATCAAAAACCCCTAAAAATCCGTTTGCTAAGTATTTGCAGAGAATTCCTGATCGATACCACTAGCCAGCACCTTCTGCTCCTCGTTGGGTTCGACACACTTACTTATCGAAAATACTGTGATACACCCCCTATACTTGTGGGTCATCAAGACTATTTTCTGGCGCCGTTGCCGAGGAGTGAAGCGCTATTGGAGAGTGGAACTGGTAAAGGAAACTTCTACTGTGAGTATTGTTTACTTCTGCTAGTTGCTTTATTTTCGTTATGGATAATTCGCTAAGTTTCTTATTTGGTAATTCTACTACCACTGCTAAGGTAGTAGATAAGCCACCACCTGCTAAGAAAGATGTTTTCAAAATACCTACAAGAATTATTGATCATGTTATGGATAACTATTATGTTGGGGATGGAACTGTCCATCCCGGTGATCATTTACTCTTTATACACGAATTATGCGGGTTGTTCAAGTGTGCAGGTATTACTACAGATCAAGTTAAGAAGAAGTTATTCTCATTATCGCTGAAAGGAAGAGCTGAGGAATGGTATAAGCTGCTGAAGAATGGTCAAGCTCTGGAATGGGAGGAAATAGTGCCTCTCTTTTATTCAAAGTTTTATCCTCCTAGTGAGATTCATAAAGATCGGAATCAACTATACAACTTTTGGCCTCATGATGGAGAGAGTACAGCTCAATCTTGGGGGAGACTGAAGTTACTAATGCTCAAATGTCCCACTCATGAGCTCCCCAACAATATTATTATCAATAACTTCTATGCAAGGCTCCCTCTACATGACAAAGATTTATGGGATGCTTATTGTGCTGGATCATTCACTCGTATGGAAGAAGAAGCTAAATGGGACCTTCTAGATCGTATTCAAGACAATGCTGAAGCTTGGGAGAATGACAAAGGTAGAAATTCAGGTATAAATTATAATTATGAATGCATTGAATCTTTTATGGGAACTGATGACTTTCAAAATATTAAAAATGCTTATGGTCTAGACTCTCAAGCTATTGCTTCTTATTTTAAGGCTTTTGCTTCCTATATTGACGTGCCTAAAAAGAAGTGGAATAAGTATCATGAGCCTTATAAATATATTGCTAAGAGTGTTCCTTCAATAAATACTGAAGTTTATACTGCTAATCATGTTTTGCCTGAACCTTATATTGAGAAAATGCCTTTTCTAGTTAAGGTAAAGGAACATTCTATGATAGCTAGTATGGTTAATGAAAGTACTAGTAAAGTTGTTAAACCTGATAAACAAATGGTTGATGAACCTATAGTAGAAAATGTGAAAGACTTTGTCACTAAGTATGAAAAAGAGGGACACACTAACCTTTGTAAGGATACCTCTAATATTGTTTCACAAGGTAGTGTTATGAGAGCTAATATTCCCGTATTTTCTATTAGAATAAGTGATTATTGCTATGATGGTCCTTGTGATATCTATATTGTTAAGTTTATGCATGATACTGAAAGTTACTATGAGAGAGGGAAAAGTGTTCTTATGTATCTCAATAATATTAAGTTTCCTCGCTTTATGCTGAAAGTTTTTATGTTGCACTTGTTTTGCCTTCTTATGCAAGTTGCCTCTGGTTTCAATAACTTGTTTGTTTACAAAATTCCCTTGCATAGGAAGTGGGTTAGACTTAAATGCGTGTGTGTTTTTGCTTCTTAATGCTCTCTTTCACTTCAATTCATATCCCTATGAGAGTTTCTCCAAAATCATCATGCCCATCTTAATGGCTATAAAGAAAGAGCTTTATGGGAGACAACCCAATTTGTTTTGGCTTTCAGTTTGTTTTTGTTTCTTTGAGTCTTGGAAGTTATTACTTCGGTAATAACCTCTCCTTATCCGTTTTGTTTGGTTTTTGTGTCAAGATCAACCTCTAATGAGAGAGAAGTAAGATTTGGGGAAGTTGTTGTCCCGAAACAGATTTTTGTGCTTCACCGTAAAAATTCGTGAGAGATCTCTGTATGTCGGATTGAGCTGTAATTTTTTGTGCTTCTGCCCCAGGTTGTTATTTAACTTTCGTTAGTTTTTCACTTTTTGATTTGAGCAACAGAAGATTTTCTAAAAAATTGATCTTTACCTGCTGGTCTGTTTTGACAGATTTTGCCAATCTTGCATTTGCTTCTTTATTCGGTTTCCTTTTTGAATTCTTTTTGGGTTTTCGGAAGGAGTTGCTAAAGTAGCTTATGTTTTGATGGTTTTCAGTTGAAGTTGAATTCAAAAGGTTTTATCATTTCATATATACTAATGTTGCTAATGAGAATTGTGTGAAGTTTTGTGTGAAAGAAATTTCCAGGAAGTGGAGACAATGGTGTAATAAGGAAGAAAAGGGTTTTATGACCCAAGTAATAAGTGTATGAAGATGAATATATTGATGTTATTCAAGAGATGACTCCGGAAGGATCCACTAAATACCAAATTCAGAGACCTGCAGAGTCCGTTTCCAACTAGGTAACAGTTCTGGTAAGAAAAGTTCCGTGAAAATACTATCCAACTATATTTTTGCAGTTTTCAGTCAATAAGGAAAGTTACGAAGCGAAAAAGGGACGGAAACGGAGCCAGGGTGGCCCACACCACCCCATGGCGCGGGCCCACCCCTGGCCGTGCCACCAGGTGGTGAGGCCACCCAGGACCCCGCCTCTGACTCGTTTTCTCCCAGTACCTTCCTTTTGACATGAAACTTCATAATATATATCCCCCCGGATCCCCATAGGTTCGTATATTGTGTTTTCGTCGTGTTTTTGTTTCGATCTGTTTCTGCCAGGACATACTCTTTGAAAGCTTAGAAGCACAATGGTGTCCGCCAAGGATAAAGGAAAGGAGCCTATGGAGGAAGACCTCCAAGACCCCGGGAAGGAGAAGGAGATCAAGAGTGAAGATGAAGAGGAGGCAAAGCACACAGACACTACCATTGCAAGCATTGGAGTGGTGGAAAACCCTGCTAGGACTACGTCAATTGGAGGGAAGCCTCCTCATCACCGTTCAGATCCCTGGTCACTTCCTCCATGCACCAAGAATCCTTTCCATACCCTTATCCATGAGCATCAATACCAGAATATGCCTAAGGGGAAATTACCCTCCAATTGGGATTTGCCTCATTCTGGCTATGCAGGAAAAGAAGACTTCAAGGAGGAAGAGTGGGGAAAGAATAGCAAGATCTGGAATTCTCAACACGACATGATCATGGGCCGTATTGAGCACAACTCGGAGTTGATTCGCACTCTCACCTTCGAGATTGAGGACTTTGGGAAACTGATCAAGGAGCTCATCGAGAGGATACCACCACCACCAAAGGAGTAATTCGTCATCAGGTTTGGCATCCCCTTGGTTTGTTCCAAGCTTGGGGGAGTGTCGCGGTATCGTATCACTATCTTCTATCTTTTTACCTTTTTAAGTAGAGTCATATCATGAATAGAGGAGTTATTATGTAGTATGGTTTGCATTATGGAAGTGTCCCCTCTCTCGTTAGATATGTATCCCTTGGTGTGAGTTGCCGTTATGGAATATTAATGAGAACTTCTATCATTCACTCTTTTGCATAGCTTATATTAGTTTTCAATTCGTGGTTATATGATTGATCTTGTTGTTAGTATTGGTATCACTTTGGGATCATTGAGTTAATTTAGTTGGTTTTGGCAAACCTGGCTCGGTCAATAGCAACACCTTTTTGAGAGTTGAAAAGAAAAAAGATAGAAGTACTCTAGAGAAGAAAAATAATTTCATCATCTTTCTCTTGATTTGCTCATAAGTCTAGTATTCTCTAGTTAAGATCTTTTGTGCTTCCAAGGAAGATTGCATTTTTGTCTTTATTACTTGTATGTTTGTTTGTTTCCTACAACTCTTGTACTTGCTACCCAGCCTTGCTAGCCAAAAACCTGTACTGAGAGGGAATTCTTCTCATGCATCCACCTCCTTTGAACCAAAACCTTTGCCATTTGTGTCCACCATACCTACCTAGTAGCATTATTGCTATTCCAAGTAGACTCTTGTTTTGTCTACCTCCCAAATTAAACTTGTTATGTGAAAATTAGTGATTAAAGCTCTGACGAACTTGATGGCACACTTTACTTTCTTGCATTTAATAAACTTGAACCATTGGGTCCTTCTTTGTTGCGTATATGCTTGCGCTTTGTAAGTTGTGAATTAGCAGAACCATGCTGTCATGGGGACCGCTTTCAACACTTAATTGGTACTTGTACCTAGTTGATATCATGTTCTTTTGCTTATGGATCCCGGCGGTGTGAAATAAAAGTGGAACTTGAAAGATCATGGAGTTTATATGTGTGTTAGAGAAATGCCTGGGCCGCTAGCCTAAGCCATGCCTAATCATGGTGGAAACTTGCAGCATAACTATAGTGAGCATTCTATGAAGCATACTCAATAAAAACCTATGCAAATAGCAAATAAAAAGATCGCTGAGATGCTCACTGTCTGCTTGCCTTGTCATTTTGATTATGGGATAGCTCCTGTGTCATGTGCAAGGGGTACCTAGTTGGCGGTTCTCAATGATACGCATGTATTTACAATGACAAGAGATTGCTCGTGACTGAAGTTGAGTAGCATGAGGATCGGTACTCATAAGTAAGGGGCATGCGATTTCAACTTATAACTTGTCAAGCATATCCTCTTAGTTGTGTCACTTTCACCTTAATCACCTAAAGATGCCTATGATAGGGGCAATGAGAGCTGAAAGCTAGTAAGTATCATAATTTTTGGGAGCTCTTTATGAGACTTGCAATCCCTGCTTTCCTCTGCGAAGGGCCTTTCTTTTACTTTGTAGTTGAGTCAATAAACCTACTCCCTTCTATCTCAGCAAGTATTTTGAGTTGTTGTGTTTCATTCATTCATATGATGATTTATTCAATCATGTCTTATGCTCCTTGCTTTGCACATTGCTCTTATCTTGATGTTTACTACTTTGAAAACTATCATTGAAAAAGCCAGCTATTTGTGAACTCCAGCAAATTATCAACTATTCTTCGACCAAGAGCTAAGTTTTCCATTACCAATTATGATTCACTTTATGTATCTTTATTGTGTTTCCTTTACTCATTGCCAGTTGAGATATATAATAGTGAGTTGTCTTCTATTATGATCTATGTATTTGATGATTGTGATGCTTCTTGTCCGTATTCTTTTATCGACTCTTCACTCCATAAACCTGAGGTCACGTTTATTGAGCTTAGTTTCGCTTGGGGACAAGCGAAGTCTAAGCTTGGAGGGAGTTGATACGTCCATTTTGCATCACTATTCTATGTCTTAATTCACTATTATTCATTGATATATTTCGTATTGAGAGGTGATACTTATGTTATTTCATCTATTTTTGCATGGTTGATGACTTTTGGAGCATGGACCGTTGCAGTCAGGATTCTGATGGAATAGGTGTTGTTTGGAGGCAAAATTCGCGAAGATCAGAAAATCCGGGAAAATATACGGAAAATCCTATTTTTCCAGAAGACTAAGGATGCCATAAGATGGAGTGGAGGTGGGACACAGGGGGCCCACACCATCCCATGGCGCGGGCAGGCCTAGGCCGCGCCTGGGAGTGGTGTGGCCACCCTGGCCCACTCCAGCCTCTCCCGTCTGGCATATATCAACCTCCCGAAACCTTAAGACTCGGGGAGCGACCACAGAAAGATTCCGCCGCCTCTGCGGGGCAGAAAACACCGAGAGAGAAAGATCTCTCCGGCAGACAGATTTCTGTCGGGGGAATTCCTTCCTGGAGAGGGGAGATCATCGCCATCAACACCACCATCAAGCTGGACTTCATCGGGATCATCATCATCATCACCATCAGCACCCTCATCACCATCTCCATATTGATGTAACAATTTGGTTGAATCTTGCATAGTTCATAGGGGAAACTTTCCCGGTGTTGATTATTCTTTGTAGTTGATGCTATTGAGTGAACCGTTGAATTATTGTTTATCTTCAGATTGTTATACATCATTATTCCATCTCTGATCATGATCCATATGATGTCTTGTGAGTAGTTCGTTTTGTTCTTGAGGACATGGGAGAAGTCTTGTTGTTAGTAGTGGAGTTGCGTTGAGAAAGATTCAATAGATTGTTATTTAAGTTGTGGTGTACTTCTTCTAGTGGTGTCATGTGAACGTCGACTACATGACTATTCACCTATATGGGCCTAGGGGAATGCATTGTGTATTTGGCTACTAATCGTAGGGGTTGCCGAGTGATGTAAACCTGAACCCCCGTTAGGAAACCATTGCACAAGGGACGTAAGGGTCTTAGAGTTTAAAGTTGTGGTTAGGTTTTTACCTTAATTACTTTCTTGTACTTACGGATGTTTGCAAGGGGTTTAATCACAAGTATGTATTAGTCTTGGATGGGGCGGTACATTAGCACAGGTTCACCCACACAACACTTAGCAAGCTAAACAAGATTAATCGACTATATGAAGCGAAAGCACTTGACAGTCTTCCCATGTGTCCTCGAGAACGTTTGGTCATCTATAGAAATACAACCGGCTTGTCCTTTGCTGCATAAAGGATTGGGCCACTTGCTGCATTTATTCCTACTGTCTTTTATTTACTCTTACTTTGTTTACTTGCTTTATCAAAAAACCCTAAAAATCCATTTGCTAAGTATTTGCAGAGAATTCCTGATCCATACCACTAGCCAGCACCTTCTGCTCCTTGTTGGGTTCGACACTCTTACTTATCGAAAATACTACGATACACCCCCTATACTTGTGGGTCATCAGTTCTCTTGCTTGCCATGAAGCCAATTCTTGTTGGACAATAGCAAAGTCGAAGAGTTGGGTTTTTGGTGCTCACAAATTACTAATCCGACTAAGATATAAGTGACTTAGCCCAGCCGACATAAAAATACGAGAACAAGAAAAACAGTTATTACGGCAGTCCCTGAGTCTCTGCTTGGGGTGCCAAAGTTTCATTAATAAGCTCATTGCCGACATACATACCGACATATGAGTAGTTCAGATACATTCACCTCTTTGTCAGGTGTAGAAAGGACGAAGTAGTGCTACATTCCATGATCGCTTAGATTCCTCTCCGGACCTGTCCGCCTTGTTCTTTTCCTGGGGCTGTGCATCAATAAGATAGTAGGTATCATTGTGCAAGGCTTTGCTTACAATGAAAGGTCCTTCCAATGGAGGGGATAGCTTATGCATGCCAGCAGTGTGTTGTATCAACCGGAGTACCAGGTCACCTTGCCAGAAGACTCGGGGGTTCACTTTCCAGCTATGGTAGTGTCAGAGGTTTTGCTGATATATGGCGGATCTGGACAAGGCCAGTTATGTCGCTTCTTCCAGCAGATCAACATCATTTCGTCGGGCTTCGCGCACTTCGGCTTCTGTGTATTGGGTGACCCTTGGCGAATCATGCTCTATGTCGGCTGGTAATATAGCTTATGCCCCATATACCAGAAAGAATGGTGTATAGTCTACTGATCGATTCAGAGTTGTTCTTAAACTCCATAGTACCGCTGGTAGTTCTTCTATCTAGCACCCCGCTGATCTTTGCAGCGGCTCTTTGAGCCGGGATTTTATCCCAGACAATACCAGTCCGTTGGATCTTTCCACTTGCCCGTTCTATGCGGGGTGGGACACTGAAGCTAAATCTAGCCAGATTTTCTTTCCTTGGCAGAACCTCGCAAATGCTCCTTCAGTGAAATTTGTGCCATTATCAGTTATGATGCTATGGGGATAGCCATATCTCAGGATTATGTCCTTGATGAATCTTACTGTTGTTGCCCCGTCACATTTCTTAACTGGCTTCACTTCAATCCATTTGGTGAACTTGTTGACCATAACTAGGATATGGGTCATTCCTCCTTTAGCCGGCTTAAATGGCCTTACCATGTCTAGGCACCATACAGCAAATGGCCAGGTAATGGGGATAGTTTTGAGTTCTGACATTGGTAAATAAGTTTTCGTGGCGTATCTCTGATAGCCATTGCATTTTCTCACCAAATCCTCTGCTTTCTCCAAAGCACTTGGCCAATAAAATCCATGCCGGAAAGCTTTCGCCACTAACGCTCTTGAGGAGGCATGTTGGCCACATTCCCCTTGGTGAATATCTCGGAGTATGTCAAGTCCTTCTTCCGGGTCAACACACCACTGCAGCACTTTTGTTACGCTCCTTTTATATAATTCGGTGTTGATAATAGTATAGGCCTTTGCTCTTCTCTGGATCTGTCTTGAGATTATCTCGTCATCCGGCAAGGTTCCCTCTTTCAGGAAATCAAAAATTGGCTTGGCCCAAGTTGGTATAGTCCGGATGGGAAATAGTTCCTCATCAATTTCCATCGCATCTACCGACAGAACTCCCGCCGGGTCTGGCTGATCAGTCCCCGGGTTTGCTGAGGCAGTCTTCGGGTTTGCCGAAGCAGTCCCCGGGTTTGCTGAGGTGCCTCCCCACTCTATCTCCATAGGTGCAGCTCCTTATCTGGAAAGTGTCGGTATATAAATTGAGTCTGATTCTGGCGATGGCGTGATGGATGGTTTTCTCAAGTGCTCCAAAGCAACATTCAGCGGGATTGGCTGCTGGGATGAGCCTAACTTGGACAGCGTATCTGCCGCCTCGTTTTCAATCCAAGGTATGTGATGGAATTCACACCCTTCGAAAAATCCACTTATCTTTTGAACATGGAATCTGTATAGGGCCATGTTAGCATCCAAAGCATCCCAGTTTCCAGACACTTGTTGCACCACCAAATCCGAATCTTCAAAGCATTGTATCCGACGCATCCCGACTTCTTTCGCTACCTTGAGACCATGTACCAATGCTTCGTACTCCGCAACATTATTCGAGGCACTGAAGTGGATTTGAAGGACATATTTCAGTTGATCTTTCTTGGGCGAGGTAAGCACTACTCCGGCTCCCAACCCATCTTTCAATTTCGATCCATCGAAGTGCATTCGCCAATAATTGGAGTCCGGCAGAGGTGGCTCATATTGCATTTTAGCCTAATCCACGAAGAAATCCGCCACAACTTGCGACTTTATCGCATCTCTTCTGTCAAACTGTGGTGCATATGGGGCTAACTCAATTGCCCATTTTTCTATCCGGCCACTTGCATCTTTGTTACTCATAATATCGGATATGGGTGCCTCACATATTACTTTGATGGGATGTTCCTCAAAATAGTGTTTGAGTTTCTTGGCCGACATATATACGCCATACGCCATCTTTTGATAGTGAGGGTAATTCTGTTTTGAAGTAGACAATACCTCACTCAGATAATACACCTGCCTTTGCACCGACTTTCCTTCTTCCTCACGCTCCACTACGATTACTGCACTTACGACTCGGTTGGTCGCGACTGCGTAGAGCAACATTGGCTCCTTGGGTAGTGGTGCTGCTAGGATTGGTGCAGTAGACAACATATTTTTCAATTATCAAAACGCAAGGTCCGCCTGTGGCGTCCATGTGAATTTGTCTGCCTTTTTCATTAACTGGTAGAGGGGCAAGGCCTTGTCTCCCAACCGACATACGAACCGACTTAACGACGCCAGGCAACCAGTGAACTTCTGCACATCGTTAAGGCATTTAGGCAGTTCCATTCTCTCTATGGCCCGGATTTTTGTTGGGTTAGCTTCGATACCGGGCTAGACATGAGAAAACCGAGTAACTTTCCCGCAGGTACACCAAAGGTGCACTTCTCCGGGTTAAGCTTCATCCAGAACCTTCTCAAGTTTGCGAACATCTGCCGTATGTCATCAAGGAGCATATTGCCTTCCTTTGTCTTTATCACCACATCATCCACATAAACTTGCATGTTCCGACCTATTTGGTCGTGTAAGCATTTTTGCATACATCGTTGGTACATTGCTCCTGCATTACGTAGTCCAAATAGCATAGTGCGATAGCAATAAGCCCCCTACGGGGTAATGAACGTAGTCTTTATTTGATCATCTGGATTTAGAGGTATCTGGTGGAAACCAGAATACGCATCAATGAATGACAGTAGTTCACATCCGGCTGTTGAGTCTATGACTTGATCTATTCTACTGAGTGGGAATGGATCTTTGGGACACGCCTTATTCAGGTTCGTGTAGTCAATGCACATACGCCATACCACAGCCACGTTCGGATCATCTTTCTTCTTTTCCACAAGCACCAGATTAGAGAGCCAATCCTGATAGAGTACTTCCATGATAAACCCGGCTGCTAGGAGCCTTGCTATCTCATCCCCAATGACTTTCCTTCTGTCTTCTGTGAAACGCCAGAGGCTGCTTTATCGGCTTAGCCTTGGGTCTTACGTTTAATGAGTGCTCAGCCAACTCCCTCGGTACACCTTGCAGATCCTTAGTAGACCAAGCAAAGATATCCCGATTCTCACGAAGGAAGTTGACGAGCTCGCTTTCCTATTTGCTGCTTAACCCTGCACCAATGGTTACGGTGTGCTCTCGGAACTGATCACGATTGGCACTTTCTTTGTATCCTTGGTTGCTTGGAATGACACGCTTCCGTGCGGGTTGGTCAGAGCCGGCATATGCTGTTGCACGGACTGAGCCAACGCCGCCACTTCCAGTATTTTCCTTTTTCCTGAGCTATCACGAGTGACTCGGCTAAGTTAGATCCGGCTGAGGCGCACTCGATCGAACGCCGGAAGTCCCCTGATACAGTTATCACACCCTTTGGCCCGGGCAGTTTCTTCTTTAGGTAGCTGATGTGAGTACTTGCCATGAACTTGTTCAGCGCGGGCCTGTCGAGTAACGCGTGATAAGCGCTCTCCAGATTCACCATTTCAAATTCCAAATTTTTAGTCCGGCAATTGTCTCTCATGCCGAATAACACATCAACCCGGGACTTGCCAATTGGCTCACAGGAAATGCCTGGCACAATGCCATGAAAGGTGGTCCTCGTTGCTTGCAGCATTTTCTCTATTACTCCCAACTTATGCATGGTATCCTTGTACATAATGTTGATACTACTGCCATTGTCAATTAGTACTTTGGAAAACCTCACACTGAGATTCGGCCCGATGAACGTTGGATCTAGGACCAGTGCATAAGTCCTAGGACTAGGCATGATCTTTGGGTGATCCTTGATACTCCACGTGATCTCCTGATCCGCCCAGGGCATGTATCTCACTACTGTTGACATTACTGCGTTTACCTCCATATGCCGGTGCTGCAAGCTTTTCCGGTCATTTTCTTCCGTGGTAAACACACAGTAACTTTGATGATGCTCCATGTACTCGTTTCGTCCCTCATTCACGTGGTAACCTTGAACTTGTTGCTGGTTATTATCTACTTGATGTACCGCATCCCTTCTTTCCAGATTTTCGTACCTCGACGGAGGTGGTGGCAACATCAGTTGCTGTCTATTCCCCTATTAGTAACGGTTGCCATGGTGTATCATTCCTAGGTGCTTCGTTCCGAGGTGCCTGAGCATTCCCCGAACTGCCCTGCTCTAACTTTCTCATCCATTCACATTGTTGGGTTGTATGATTTGTCGTACTGTTCGGACTTGGCGTATGGAACTTGCAATGTTGATCCAACATAGATTCGAATGTATACCTCGGCCTATCTTTCCGTTCTTGCCATTGCTTTTTCTGCTCCGGGGTCCAAGGCTTTTTCCCTTCATTTTTCTGTTGCCAGTTTTGCCCTCCAGTTTTCTGGCGCTGGCTAGGACCGGTTTGGGCTGGTTCGGGTCTACCACTGCCACATGCTGCGAGTTATATATGTAATCCAGGCGCTCGTCCCTTCTCTTTCCTCGAAAATCATTTCTCCTTGATGATCCGGAGCCATCTCGGTTGTAATATTCCTCGTTTGCCTCACTCGACATTAGTAGGGGTTGCGTTGGATCTCCCAAGGCATACGAATCTGTGAACCAGATCGCCTCAGCCAAAGTGGTTGGCATATCTCGCTGCAGCCTCTGCCACAACATACTCCCATATCTGCATCCCTGGGCGAACCACGCAATAGCTTATGATTCAATTACTCCCTCGCACGAGTTACGCACGTTGCACCACCGAGTCAAGAAATCCCGGTCTGGCTCATTTGGTCTTTGCCGGCATAGCGCCAGAGTCTGTGGCCTGTTAGGCCTCTTGTAGGTGCTCGAAAAGTTGCTAACGAACAATTCCTCAAAATCCAGCCAAGGTTAACACTTCCTGGTGGCAAATTGTTCAGCCAAACTCTCGCTGGTCCTTCCAACATTTGTGGCATATATCTTACCGCCCATCTCAAATTTCCGGTTGCAATCTTGACCACCGCCGCGTAATCAATCAGCAAATCCTCTGGCCTAGTACTACCATCATAGGTTCTGGTTCCTCTGGCCAGCTGAAAGTTCGGCACTGGTGGTTCTTTCATGATCCGGGGCCCAAAGCATGCCGGACCCGGTGGACATTGTACCTCGATTAGCTCCGACCTATAAATTCTATCCAGTTTCAGCCTTGCATCATCTGGCTACAAGTTCCTGCTTCCCAGTCTTGACCCAATTATGTGGTGATCCGGTCTGGGATACCCGTCGTTGATCATAGTTGAATAACCATCATATTTTTCCTGATCCGGACAAGCATTGTGTTGTTGTGCTACTTGTCCTACACTTCCCTCTTGCCGAGGTGCGTGTTGTTGCTGCTGCCGAGGTACATTTTGCCCCGTTCCCACAAGATCACGCTGTCCGGCATTGCTGTTGGCAGCATTCCTCTGACCGGCATTCCCTTGGTCACGGTTACCTTGGCCGGCCATACCTCGGCTGGTACTGTGCCGATCTTCATCAACTTGCACCGCTTTGCCTTTTCCGGCCCTTACTGGATCGTAGGGAACCATATGTTTGTCTGTTCTCCTGGAGTTTACTACTTCTTCTCTCCTGGGATTGTGACCCGAAGATGATGCGGCTCCTCTGGATCTTGCCGGGTTATTCCTAGCTGAATGAACCATGAGTGACGCTCCTGGTGGCGCCAGGTTGGCCTTGTTCATTTCTTCATTTTGCTCACAAGCGACTCTCAGCAAGTGATTCACCCTCTCTTGTTGCCTTTGTCGGGCCTCTCCGGTTAAACCTTCTAACTCGGACGCGGCCGCATTTGCTGCCCTGAGGTTCTTTGTCGGGTACTGTACCTATCCATCCCTCCTATTACTATTGTGGCTGTCTGACCCGACCTAGGCTCGTATTCCTTGTCAATCTCAATAATCAGGTTCCTACCTCAGATTTTCACCCCATCTATGCGGTTTGCCTTTGCATATTCTCTCAAGGTAATGTTCAAGGACAGCTGTAGCTCTGCTACCTTCTTTGCCCCAGCTAACATTTTTCGCCTAGTTTCTTCTAACTTAGCTTGCGCCTAAGCCGGATCTACCACAGGTGTTATCGGCGTTGCTAGGCTATCTATTGCTTAGTGGAGCACATTCTTTGGCCTTTCTAGTGGGCAGAACCTAGACCTGGTTTGCTTTGGCGTGACTTCCGGCTCTGGTGTCGGGCCCTTGTTTGCTTCCGCGTCTGGCACGGTCATCAGGACATCAACGCTGCTGGTGGGTGAGTGATACGCACACCACGAGCTACGCTGAGAGGTGGTTCGCCTCCCTTGACGATGTGCCACGGATGAATGCAGGACTCGTCCATGCCGACGTAGATATTGTGTGTGCCAAGCTTGATAAAGACGCTGTTGCACGGAGGGGGTGCCTGCCGAAGCTCCCTGCATTGTTGCTGACGTAGTCCATCGCTCCAAAGCATGAACCAGGCCGGAGACGACGCGCTCGCCGGTGCTAAAGATGCTTCCCGTCCGGATTTTCACCCCTACTAGCATCGCTAGCCCCACGGTGGGCGCCAACTGTCATGGTGGTGGCACGGCCGTTAGGCACCTAATCTTTATGTCATAATAGATCCGAACACTTGCCTTGCATTGACTTCAATATATAATTGCTCCAGTGAATAACTAAAAAAAATAGAAGAACGATAGATAGTAAAGAAAAGAACTAACCATAATATCTATCTTTCAAAATCTATCTTTCAAAGATTCACTAAAAAGACAGTTGGCGGGTCTCTTTGTATGTCTTGTCCGGAAAGAGGAGGACTTAATGATTATTCGTTCGCCGGAACCAGAAGTAAAAATTGTTGTGGATAGGGATCCTTCAAATATGGAACATGGATTCTGGCAATGCAACGGAGTTGGGTCCTCATATCGATTCGATCCGAATGAATCAGTCTTTATACAGAGGTAAATCTTTGCCTATTAGGCAAGAGGATAGCAAGTTCTAAATTCTGTCTCGGTATGGATAGGCTAAAGATGGGGCCAATGTGTGCTAGGGGAATCCAGGGAGGGAGAACGTGGTGATTCTACGCACAGATGTTATTGTATTTTCTCTATCAATGGTGTTTACAGATGCTCCTCAAGCTATTGGTGAGAAGGAGACAATGTCTCTTACTCCCCACAAGCTAGCCCTAGAGTTCTACCTTAGACAGAGAAAAATGATTGATCCCTCTCTATGGAGGCCCCGGTGCTCCTTATATAGGGGGATCCTGGGTTACAATGTTAGGGCACACGTGGCAGCATATTCTCCGAATATGCTCCTCGTCTAAAGCTAGATGCTTCTTTATTCTCTTTAATGGCTCGTCCGGGCTTTGGACGTAACCTGCAGTGTAATCTTTGTCTTTACGCCACCGACATTGCCCAAGGCCACCTTGGTCGCCTCGACCACCGGTCCTCCTCTCTGCTTTGCTTCGCTCATGCTACATCTAATAAAGCTACCTTTTGACCAGCGGGAGATTCCTTCCTTCTCTTGGAAGCCATATGATAGTCCGGCTAGCACGTGGCTAATCCGGCTACTAAGATACCTGCAAAACAGATAGACAAACATGGCCGGCATATACTTTATGCCGGCCGGGCTACGGCTAAGGAGATGCTCCACAGGACGGGTCACTCCGTGGTTCGGCCTGCCTTGAGGTGACCTGGTCAGCACTTGCTTTGACCGTGCCGTACCCTGGCTAACTCGGCCTTTATACCCCGGCGTTACCCTACCCGGGGGTATCCCCCCAACAAGGATTCGGCTCAGACGTGGCTGAACAGCCACTACTAGGAAACAGCCTATAGATAGACAAGATGTTCAGTGGCGCATATGCCAAACTATGCGCCACAGGAAAACATCAGTGGCGCACCAGAAAGAATGCGCCATAAAAGATTGGAAGTTCTGTGGCGCATTATCCAAAACATGCGCCACAGAAGATTGGTGGGACCCGCCGGCCGAGGTGTCATGATTCAGTTCAGGATGATTCGAAATATGCGCCACAGAAGAGGCAACTTCTGTGGTGCATATTTCCTCATGCGCCACGGAACATGGAGGGGGGCCCCACCACGGAATCTAATTCACCCAAGTTCTATGGCGCATGTTGACATATGCGCCACAGATGTGTTTCACTTCTGTGGCGCATAAGTCCAACATGCGCCACAGAACTTGGAGGTGGGCCCCACACAGGGAATCTTATTCACCCACTTCTGTGGCGCATACTGCCGAAATGCGCCACAGAACCTGTGGACTTAGCCAAATAAACGGTTCGGCCTTTCCCCTGCTAATCCCCTTCTCCATTCGATTCTTCACACAGTTCCTAGCCTCGCTCACCGTGCACAAACCCTAGCTAGCCTAGCTGCCCTCGCTGCCGGAGCCGCCACCGCCGCGCTAAAGCCCGTGGAGGAGGAGGCCCGCCACCGCCACCGCCGTGCTGAAGCCCGTGGAGGAGGAGCCTCCACCGCCGCGCTGCCGGAGCCGCGTTGAAGCCCGTGGAGGAGGAGGCCGCCACCACCGCACCACCAGCACGCTAGAGCCCGTGGAGGAGGAGGCCCGCCGTCGCCCCGCCCGCAGTAGGAGCACCGCCGCCACCCTCGTTGTCGACGATCACCGCAGCAGCAGCAGCAGGTACCCTCGACACTAGAATTATGTCTGCTCTGTCTGTCTGCTCTGCTCTGTCTGCTTTGTACTTGTACTTGTACTCTGCAAGCTTTAGAATTGTGTATATTCAGATAGAATTCAGTGTATATTCAGATAGTACTTGCAAGCTTTAGAATTGTCTATATTCAGATAGTGTATATTCAAATAGTACAAGGTACTCTGCAAGCTTTAGAATTCTGTCTGCTTTCATGGCTTTGTACTTGTACTTGTACTAGAATTCAGTGTATATTCAGATAGTACTTGTACTCTGCAAGCTTTAGAATTGTGTAGATAGTAGCTTCAGAATTCAGATAGTAGCCAATGTCAAGCAGTTGAACCGCAAAGGGCTTCAAGCAAGTTCTTTCACCATCTTGTACTGCCTGACAGTATTGTTGTTAGGGATCGCTCTCAAAAGTTGCTAGACGTCAAGAACATATACCATAAAAAGTTGTACTTGCTTTTGAATCTTTGAGGCAGAACATATACCATGAAAAGTTGTACAGCCTAAACACATGCTTTGAGGCGGAATTTTTCTCTAGAGGGGTACCTCTGCCTGCATTATTTCTCTAGAGGGGTGAATTTTAATTGGTTACCAAGCCCTTTTAGAGATGTGTAAATGTGCCTTTATTTACCTGAGGTAAAAACCTTGGCCAAAATACTATTGTTTACTGACTATGATCCTAGTGGAATGCCTCCATGCTGGTTTGAACCATTCAATTATCCATGCTGGTTTGAATTTAGAGTACATGCATGGATGTTCAGAGTAGTGCTAAATTCAGAGTACTGTTAATACTTCCTTCTTGCTGCTTGATGTATTCACCAAATGGTCTCTGTAATACATCTGAAGTTAAAATGTGTTAGGAATTTTCTAGGTTCTCTAAAAAATCACATTGTATAGTACTATTTAACTAGCTAACATGTTCTTATACATGTATAGTATGTAAAGTGTGTATGTAAAGTGTAAATAGTGTACAAGTATATAACTGTAAATAGAGTATGTTCTTGTGGTTTTCCACATATATATCAATCAGGCATGGTGTATGTAAAGTGTACAAGTGTATATAGTCAAGGATTAGTTGTTGGGTTAGATGGAGGTTTAAAGTGCTCAGTGTTTTAAGTGTATAATGATGTAAATTTTAAAGTTTTTTAAGTTCTTATACATGTATCTGTTGGTTCTTAGTACTGCTTGCTAAGCTTGCTGGTGCTGCTGGTGCTTTCTATGCTGCTACTGCTTGATGTGTTAGTGTTGTTACATGCATGGTGCTGCTGTTGTATGCTATATGGTGTTGTCATATGGTGCTCCTGTTACATATGGTGCTGTTATATGCTATATGGTGCTGCTGTTATATGGGGATGGGGTGTTTTGTCTTGCAGGGATTTCATTTGAGTTGCCCATTTCTCCCGAAGTGTCGATTCACTTCCGTTTCGATTGAGAAATGGGCACTCCTAGGTCAAAAAATTAGCAAAGGTCATGCCGAATTTTTCGGCCGAGATTTGTGCTAACTTTTTGCCTCTTTTAAATAGAGTAGTGCAAACATGCCGGGCAACAAGGAGTATGGCCCTTCTAAGCACATGATCAGCGTCGAAGAACAAGCTAGACAGGCCAACCAGTCATTCTGGCAGGGGTCCCAACAGGAGGAGGAGGAGGAGGCAATGAGGATGACACCACCACCGGAGGAGGAGGCGACCGTCGCCAGAGCTGCTGGGGCCAATGAGGGCGGAGATCCTGATTACGAGGGGGACGAAGACGACTACGATGGAACTAGTGAAGGCGGCGGCGAAGAGGATGACACCACCGATGGCGGCGCCCGCACCGATGGCGGCGAGCGCACGGATGGCGGTAGCGGCAACCCGGCCGCTTCTCAGAAGAAGAAGAAGAAGAAGAAGAAGAAGAAGGAACAGAAGGAGTGGAAGGTGCCAGTGCTCGCCACCGTCTGCGATGAGTTCACTAAGGTCATAGAAAGTGGCCAACCCATTGCGCCAGAGGCGATTGCTAAAGGGTACGACCTGCAACTCGGGTGCATCGTCCGGGAAAGCATGTCGATCAACACGAAGTACATCAGACATGCTGACCATGCAGCTTTGGTCGATAACCTCCTTAAGAAGCTTCACAAGCGATACAGATTCCCAGAGCAGTTTAGAAACCTCGAGAGAAAGAACCCGGTGAACAAACTAGCCCTCACGAAGATGAGCAATGCCTTGAGCAGCTGGAAAACCCGGGTGAAGAATAGCATTGACAAAGGTGAAAGCTGGGAGGTTATTAGTAAGAAAAATTCGATGCTCGACGAAGAGGAGTTTAGGATATTCAAGGCGGATATAGCTACCGCTGACGCTATAAAATGGACTCAATGGGGAAGGAGTATGCGGGAACAGAACATAGGTAACCACCACCTTGGAAGCAGCGGTTACAGGGGGAAACAAGCCATTTGGGACAAGGAGGACGCCGAGCTTGAACGCCTTGGTAAAGACAACCCTTGGCTTAAAATCACGGACTTGCAGCTTAGGCAATTTGTTCGGGCCCGCTACTACCTGGACAAGGAAACAGGGGAGTTCATCACCGATGATCCGGAGGTGAAGGAATTCGAGAAGAATCTGGTAAGGAATTTATCGTTGATCTCAAGTCTATTGCGTTCTAATTAAGATAATGAAGCCAAGAATCTAAATGGGTTCACCTTTCCTTGTCTCTGCAGGAGGAGGAACTGAACGCCATCGCCACAGTAGTCGCCCTAGGATTCGGAGAGCCATGGGACACAGTTTTCAATAGGGCGACCAATTCTTACAAGAAGAGGGACAAGGGGTTGCCGCCGTCCTCAGCTGGCCGTGTGTCCGTCTTCGGTACGAGCATGAAGTTCAAGGAGTTCTACAAAGAGGACGCCAAGAAAAGAAGGGAGAGGAAGAACCAGGATAAAGCCGCTGTTGTAGAGCTAAAGATGAAGGTGCAGACACTGGAGGAGAAGGCGGTGGACCAGAAAACGGTGGACAAGTTAGTGGAAGAGAAGCTCCGCTCAATGATCCCCCCTGAGTTTTTCGAGGGGCTTACTGCTTGGAATGCGGGAGGTCGACAGGGGCCGATACATCTGCCCAGCTTAAGCGGCAGCAACTCGGGCATCAATGTTACCGTGTCGCCGGACCTGGTGACCCCGCCGGCCGTCAACGTCGGGACACAGCCCCTCGTTTTGGTCACACCGACGCCCCCTCCCGCCAAAGATACCAATAAGGCGCAGCCGATGACGGTGGTGCTTCGTGAGGCACCCGAGCGGGAGATTGCAGATGATGATAGGCCGGCCGCCGGCATCGGCCGTGTCTCTACATTAGCCGAGATACACGCCATCACCAAGGTAACTAATTAGTTAGTGCACGTCATCTCCTTTATGCCTTTGATGCATGACTGTTGCCATCTCATGACGCCCAACAACATGTTTTTGCCTCAGGACACTTCTTGCGTACTCCTGCTTAAAGATGTCGGCGGTGAGTTGAAGGATGTTGCCAAGGGCACTCTTATACAACCGGCGAGCCGCACGATGCACAACAATCCAATGGATGATGACGTGATGAGGGTCAGGTTGGCTCGGGTGTTGCCAGGGTGCGACGACATGGACCCCCCTTTCAACCTCAGGGAGCCGACAAACACAAGACCCTTGGGGAATGCTACAACTGGCCCTTGACATGGCCGAAGACCCATATTCGTCTTGCGGGGGGGAGCACCGGTGCCACCTCTCGACCGATCATCGCCCGGCCACCACCTCGGACGCCAGTAGCCGCCGTTGTCGCCACCACCAGCCGTCACCATCAACTCTTGGCAGCGTGTGCACCGCCACATGGCAAAGACGTTGTGCCGCAACCGCCGTCGCCCCCGCTACCACCACCACATGATGGCACCCATGAAGATGATGATGAATTGGTCAACATTGACGACTTCATCAACACCGGCGCCGCCAAAGGATTGTATATGCCTTCTGTGGATGAAGAACCCTTCGCAGCTCGCGACGACCATCAAGCTGGTCGGCCCAATACATGCACGCAGCGCCTGGTCTTCCATGGTTTTTCTCAAGAGACGCCTCCGGCTGCCGATCCACCACAAGAGAAACCAGGATTGGTTTTCAGCCCCAACACACTCTGAAAGGCGACTGATGAGTAGATGGCAGTGGCTGACACTGTTGTGAAGAAGAAGCACTACAGGAAGAGAGGTAATAATAATAAGAAGGGTGCGAGCCAGTCTCTTCCGAAGAGGATCCAGGTCGACGCCGTCGTACCATCCACACAATTTGGCTTGCCCCGAGTACATGTAGCTGGTGATCCAATATTGACTCCGGATATGATCCACATTGCGGTTGGAGCCATGTTAACTTTGCACGAGGGTGTCAAGACACTAGAGGCCCTCCTTCTTAAAGACGAAGATCCAAATTACCAGGTTTTCACGGCCAAGGTGCCATTGGACGTGGGCTTCATCGATGAACCCCTCGCGGATATATTCTTCACAGCGTTCAAGGACATATTCAAGCTGTTTCTCACGAAACAGCTGGACTATAACTTGGTACGCCTATACGCGCTCAATCTGGCGCTCACGATCAAGAGAGAAAGTACCCTGGAAATCGCGATAGTGGATCCCTACTACATGCGGGACAGCCAGTTGGTCGAAGGATCAGAGACACGGACCAAGGCGACGGCGTACCTCGAGAAGTTCATGGTTGACAACAAGAGGAAGGGCACACTTCTTTTGCCTTTCTTTCCTGACTAAGTACACACACTCGCTCATCATCACCGTAACTTATGCATTTCTTATAGATTTCTTTCCTTTGCTCTTTTTCCAACATTCCGTTCCAATTGTGTTGCGCAGAGACAAATACTGCACACTCATCGTCCTTGCCCCGAGGTATTCGCTAGCCACGTATTTCGACTCGGGGAGTTTGACGAAGAAGAAAGACTACACCAGAATAAGGGGTGTTCTCAATGAGGCTCTCGAGGGATACACCAAGAAGGGATGCACCTTCGTAGATAGGGGGAATGTATCAAGGATGGCAAACACGTGTTCAAGCACGTGCTCGACTTCCCCTGTGTCAAGCAGCCGACTGCTGGTGCCAAGGAGGCCTTCTACGTCCTCCATCACCTTAAAGGCTATGTTCGGGATTGCCATAACCTAACGCTGCCATCTAGTCTCCGAGGATGGGCCGAAACTTTGGTGAAAATCGACGATGCTGATATTAGAGAAGACTTCCATCGCATTCAGATGAAGTTGTCACAAATCATCATTGGAGATGTCAACACAAGGGGCGGTGCCCTACAATAAGCCAGAGGGTTGAGTAAGAGGGAGATCGAAGAACGCCTCCGTAAGCAGGGTGACACAAGGACGTGGATGACGAAAGAGGGCTATCTACCGTTCCCGAAGCCGAGCCAGAAGAGGAAGTCTTCATCATGATCGATGTGTGCCTCTAGCATGATCCAGTGTGTGTATATTCTTGATGGACGCCTGCTATATTAGTGTGTGTGTCATAAACTTTACTATCTCGTGGTCGAAATGGTCATTGTTATTAGACTTAAACTACCTTGTGGTCGTGTTGTCGTTGAACTTATTGCTTCTATGATGATCTAACTTTTAGGTTTATGGATCCTTTGTTTTATATTCTATGAACATATATATATATATGGATGTGAACCCTTTATTCATTCTTTTCGTTGTATTTTTACTAATATACCTTGTCGTCTATAGAGATGGCGACGAGGTGGTATGTGGTGTACATGGGTAGGGTTCCAGGAGTCTACGAGGAGTGGGAGGATTGCCACAAACAAGTGAACAAGTTCAGCAGCAACATCTACAAAGGATACGCGACTAGAGAGGAGGCAATAGCCAAGTGGAGGAACCACTTGTGGAAGAAGAACCGGATAAAGATATTGGTCGGGCTAATGCTCTTGATCACCATTATCATAGTTGTATTCTATTTGATCCTAGTGTAGGCGGCGGTGGCCACTTCATATTTGTAATGTGAGATGATATGAACTTTGTATTCGGCGCTTGTGTAAAAATTTGGCACTTGACACTATATATGTATCTCGATCGGGCTCTAAGTGTTTGTATTATATATATGTCGGTTTTCATGCATCTACTACTTGTGCAATGTATTTTATACTCATCTGGATAAATACTGTATAAATCATGTATAAATACCTGATTATACACCAGGAAAGTATTTTACTTCGAATACATGTTACACAATCAGTGGCGCATATAATTATATAGTTAGTGGCGCATGGCATATCTGTGGCGTATACACGTAAATGCGCCACAGAAGTTCTTCCTGTGGCGCATATGAAGGAATGCGCCACAGAAGTCTGGAACTTCTGTGGCGCATATCCATATACGCCACAGGAAGTAGTTATCAGTGGCGAGGTAACAGTGGCGACAAAGATATGCGCCACAGAAGTCCCCTTTTCATGCGCCACAGATAGGCTATTTCCTAGTAGTGAGCCTTCCAGTCGGCAACATCAAATGGCTAGATTTGGAGGAAGCATTCGTCCGGAACTTCATCGAAACAAACAAGCGGCCTAGTCAGCCTCGTGACTTGTCCCTCTGTGTCCAGGGCAAGGACGAGTCTAACTGTGCTTACCTCACCCGGTGGACAAGCCTGCGCAACTCCTGTGAGAGAGTGCATGAGCGCCAGCCGATCGACTTCTTCACCAGCGGGTGCCGAGATGGAACCCTTTTAAAGCACAAGATGAACCAGGCAGAGCTATAGACCATGGATCATACCATGGCCACCGCGAGCAAGTACGCCATCACAGATTCCGCTATGAAGCAGGCCATCGTGGTAGATGACCAAGGGCAAATCGTTAGTGAAGAACTGGCTATAGGGCGCCAACCGACTGACGCCAACTCCAACCGCAACTCCAGGCGGCACAACCATGATAACCCCCAGGGAAAGAGGAAGGACAACTAGTCGGATAACCGCTACGGCTCCAAGCAGGTAGCGACAGTTCAGGAGGCAGCCATGGGAAGAAGCTGATGACCGGGCGTGGAAACCGAAGTACATGTTCAAGTCCATGATTGACGGGTCATGCAAGTACCACAGTGGCGGCAACAATCTCGCTATGCACATGATCTAGCAATGTAGCTGGACTCGGAAAATTGCTGAGCAAGGAGGCCTCCCTCCCCCTCCACTTCCCCCAGCCGGTAGTCAACCGGACAACTGCGACCGGCAGCTGGCTCACCATGATGCAGGCGATGACGATTACCCCCGCCAGGTGGGAACTACCATATCTTTGTCTCCGAGCCGGATGATAAGCACAGCAAGATGCAGCATGAAGCAGAAGTGAATGCCATCGTTCCGCCCATCCCCCAGTACCTCAACTGGTCCGAGAGGAAAATCACCTGGAGCCGAGAGGACCAGTCGACTATCTTGCACATCCGGGCAGCTATGCAATGGTGCTCGACCCCATCCTCATATCCTAGAAGCACTCTTACTGGTTCTCGTGAGTTCTTATTAATGGCGCCATCAGCGTCAATCTCCTTTACCATAGCACAATGGAAAGACTTGGCATCCGTGAATCTCAAGTGCAGCCCACCCAGACGGTTTTCCACGATATCATGTTGGGTACTTCCTGTTCTCTAATCGGAAAAATCCCTAATGGTACTGCCGTGTTCCACACCACGACAGAATTGAATCTAGGATCGTCCCAATCATACATCAGAGAACATGCAAGTATGTAAGATGACTATGAAAGCACCTTTGTGGATCTCCAATTGAAAGAGAGATTGAGAGGGATCAAGAATCGTAATTCTCACTATTTGGAATTGATCCAATTGTATTGAGTCTGACTTAGAGTGATCATTTCTGTTTAGCAAAGGATAATACTCCCTCTGTTTCTTAATATAAGGTGTATAGTTTTCTTGCACGAATATTAGCGCATAGGTTGGGAGGACAAATTTCTTTGCTTTCGGATATGAATATCCCAGGTGATTGACATGATATATAGGGAACATATGAAATCTGGGTATCCTCTCTCTCTCCTGATCGGATTAATTGCCTCCTAAATAAGAGGAACAAATCCTAAAATTCTCCATACACCTTATATTATGGAATTTTTCATAAAAACTATACACCTTATATTAAAAAACAGAGAGAGTATTGGTTAACAAAGTATTGACCAACCGTACCTCAAAGATCGTGAAAGTATGTTTGTTTGTACAATAAGTATGCTTAGCCCAACATATAAGGATAGACACGATATTTACCGGCCCACAATCCGGTGGAAAACATCTCTACTACTGCCTCTAAATTGTATTGATGTGATACACACGGTATGATTACAACTGAGGAACTCATCAAGTTGAAAGGCTAACTCATCGAGTTGTGGATTAGTATTAGTGTATAGGCCATATGTTGTTGGTCGTCGAAATCGATGATATGTGTAGACTCGGTCGATCCCTTCTCCGTCCTCCCCTTTATATAGGCAATCGCCTTTCGTGTCCTATCCGTGTGTGAGTATCTAGGTATTCCTGTCTTGTGTGCCAATTTTTCTGTAGACTTCCTCCTTAGTACGCTCCGAGTTCAACTAGGACACATCTAGGATTTCATATTTCGAGGGTTGCACACTGAGCGGGTCAGCGTAGCATTGTAATTGGCTACTACTCCCTCCGTTTTAAAATATAAGATGTTTATCTTTGTAAAATAAGTGTATTTAGATCCATTTTAGTGTTTAGGTTCATTCTAAATCTAGATGAACCTAGACACTAAAAAAGGTCTAGATACATTTTATTCACAAAGCTAAAACATCTTATATTTTAAAATGGAGGAAGTAGGTGAGTATATAGCATAAAACCATCACTTTAGTGTGCAAATTTACCGAGTGCCACCACTTTACGATTTCGGGACAAAATCTCACCATATTTTGGTTTGCAGATAACACTAATCAGGCATTGATTGTGAATTGACGTTGCTTCTGTGTCGGGGCTAATTTGCTGACTAGGATCCACATGTCAGCCCTATTAAAAAAATACTAAAAGTATTATATACTTCCTCTGATCTAAATTAATTGATTTGAATTTGCCTAGATTCGGATGTATCTAGCACTAAAACATATCTAGATATATCCGATCTAGACAAATCAAAGTCAATTAATTTGGGTCGGAGAGAGTATTTAAAAAGGAAAAAAAAAAGTGGGAGAGGTTGAACCGTCCTCGTCACCATGCGGAATCCCCGCTGCCACACTCCGGCGAGCCCCAACCTCCACCGCCCTATTCTTCTCTGAGTCCGGCCGAGAACCGCAGCTGTCAAGTCGACCTCCGCCTCGGGGTCTGCGACGGAGGAGGAGGGGAAGAGCGGCGGCATCGTGTTGATGGGCCGCCACACCGGAGCAGGTGCATGGAGGCGGGCAGGCAGGGCCACATCGGAGCAGGGGCAGCGACGTCAGCGAGCAGGGCGAGGAGCCGGCGGTGAGCAGATGTATATGCATAAGGGCGCACGGGCGGGCGTGCTGCGGAGAGAAGGACAGACACTGGAACACCTGGTAGAGGTAGGGACGCTGACCTTGGATTGTGAGGCCACTGTTGGGGGAGATTCTTTTCAACGGTGTCCTTGCAAATCGCCACATGCAAAATACTTCCCAATGTGAGTTGTGCAAACCGGATTGTGAGAGTGCACGTCAACGCACTATTTCTACGCCCAAGAGTCAAAGAAGTATGGACTTCTCTTGGCATGGACGGCTTGATATCGCATGTGTGCTCTATTGGCAATGAGGGATCATGAGTCTTGGAATCTCTGTTGCGTGACAAGACAGTAAAAGATTCACCTCTAGATGACGTTGATCGCAATGATATTTTGGCCACCATTATTTGGTATATTTGGTGGGACCGTGGGAGCGTAGACAAGCGACGAGAGGCGGCGCAAAAAAGAGAGGTGGTGGTGTTGTTAGACATGGGTGGACGAAGCCGAGGAAAAATTTCTCAAAGCTGAATGTCGATGCTGGCTTTTTTTTTTTTTTGAGGAAGAATGTCGATGCTGGCTTTGGTTTTTCCTGGCCGCGAGCTGTTCTGGAATTTCTTACGTGTCAGATGCATCTACGGCGGAGGTGAGGGCGCTTAGAGATGACCTTCTTTTGGCTGGGCAGATTGTCTGTAATCGTATTGAAGTGAATACAAACTGCCTAGATGTGTTTGAGGTAATGCAGCAGGGAGACAATTCTAAATGCACTAATCATTGTCGTAATTTTGTAGAAGTTCTATTATTCAGTAACAAAAACTTGGTTTCATTCTAATCGAACCGGGGCTGTGGCCTTTTCTTCTAAAAAAAAAAGTTCTATTATTCTATGCTCCTAGGGAAGCTAATGTTTGCGGCTGATAGTTTAGGTGGAGGGACCCCCGTCGGTTGTGTGGTAGGAGGAACCTCCCGATTTTTTTGGTACCTGTTCCGTCAGACGATATATCAGTTTTGCATAAGTATAAAATCAGTCTGATGGCTTTCCCTCTAAAAGAACAAATCACTCTCAGAACTTGTCTCCTTTTGAGAATTTTCAATCACTCTCAGAAGTCAGAACTGGCCTTCACTAACAAGCGTTATTGACTGGTCGGGCTCTACAGTTCGAACCTAACGGCCCATTCCGCGGACCGCTAAGAAGATCCGCAGCAAACCTCGTGGACTGGATGCATGGGACTTATGGGCCGAGCCATCGATGTAAAGAAGTGTTATAAAGTGGCTCTGTGTTTGTCTCGAAAGAAAAATTGGTCCTGGAAGGACGCAAACTGTAGTGAAGTAGAACAAGAAAAACTCGGAAATCCCTTCCGATTGTGAGAAAATATATTTTAAAATGTTAAAAAACTCGAAAACAAATATCTTTTCGAACGTGTTTTCTCATAGTGGGTGCAAATGCACCTGTGAACCGAATAGCCACCTCAAAGAAAAACTTTGCTAAAAAAAAGGTGCGTAGTAGAAGAAAAAGTAGGGAGTATCGAGCGCAGCAGCACAACGTTGCTACTAAACTGCCAGGTGATGATGAAATTCTTGATCAGTAAAGAATAGCAGATTGACCAAGAGGCAAAAGCAAAAGCGATTAGTAGTACTGTATTTATATTCCGGAGAAGCACATCCGCAGTTTAGCGACGAGTGCGGCTTTGTATTTCTTTTCACTTAATTTCGTATGCATTTTATTTCTAAATTGACCGAGAGATATACGGTAGCAAGAACATTCAAAATCCTGTGGAATCAATTCTTGCTCTCCTCTCGCGGAAGAAAAGCAGTCCGTCACCTCCACTCGGCTCGAGAGAGTCAGACGGTGGAGTAGTACTCCCACCCTCCTATCAATCACGTCAAGCTGAGCAGGCTCATGAGGAGGAGCGCGTCAGTCTAGTCCTAGTCCTAGTAGTCGCTCGCAGCTGGCCTGCCTGGCGCGACGACCCGGGCTGGTCGAAGTAACGAGCCGCTGAATCCGCGTCCGCCACGTACCTAGCACCCCTGGAAATGGCAGGCAAGGCAGAGGCACCACGAGCCCTCCCCCGTGCTTCCTCCTGCCCGCTACCCACCACCTACTAGCGGAAACTAGAGTGTACAATCGCTAGGACGGACCGAACGCGCCGTCCTGTTCCGTTTGATGGTTTTCTTCATCACTCGTCCGTCTGCTCATCACCTCTAGCTCCTCCCAGCCCCAGGCCTCACGAACCAAAAGTCTAGTAAAATATAGAGAAAAATGCAACGACGCTGCTGGTAGGCAAGTACGGGAGGCAGGCAGGAGGGCTTGAGGCACGAAAAAGTAAAAGAGGGAGGAGCGCAGACGGCGGGTCAGACTGAGCGCAGCGCCGGACGAGTACAGTGGAGCCGTGCCAGAGGACAGAGTACCACGGGCATTGAATTGAAGCGCGCCTGCCTTTTCGCGAGCGCGCGCGCCCGCCCTCACCTGGCGTGGGGTTTTGTCTTCCCCCCGGGGCCGCGGGCCGGGGCGGGGGGCGCGCTGGTAATTTCGCGCGGCCGGCGGGCGGGCGGGGTAGGGGGAGTGCATGGGTGGTGGGGGAGGCCACTCTGACAGCGCTCTGCCTCGTCGCTAGCCTGGGTTTAAAGCTTAGCATAGGAGGAGGAGCAGCTAGCTACCCAAGCAGGCAGGTGTCACGTTGCATTGACCGTTCGGCACGGCACGGGAACTTCCTTCACGTCACCCCCTCGTCCTCCTCGACTCGTGACCTCTCAAGCATTGCGCCTTGCGCCTTGCGCGTGCTCTGTGTGTGTGTGGTCTCCGCCTCTCCGCGGGGCACTTCGCTTCCAGGACAAGGAACCAACCAGGCCGGGCCTCGGCATGTCCCACGGCATTGAAAATACACCCATTTGTTGACTCCACTCAAAACCTCCAACCAACACTAGCATGAGCTTAGGCCTTTCCTTTTTTATCCAAAAATTACTAGTACTGCTACTGTGCAAACGATCATTCTATTTCTACTTATCTCTATCCATTTACCTAGATTGTTAACTCATGCTTCTTTCGTACATGGTACCACTCGAACGGGCGGCTGCCACGTCTATTTTAACAAAAAGTTTTCATTTTTTTTTTGAAAAAGTTAACACAAGGTATATGGTAGTATCATCGAAGAAAAAACATGCAAAACAAGGACACCTTGATGCTTGGACAGAGGGAGTAGTAGCAAATTTCAGGACACGCAAAACAAGGACACCTTGATCCTTGGGACAGAGGGAGTAGTAGCAAATTTCAGGACCTACTATATATATACACGACTGGCTATTGAATACAATTATTAGCTTTAATAAGGGATCATGTTTGTGGATAATTAACCGTGAGGGACCAAGTTTATGTGTGTTTTCCTTTCAGGTTCTAACAAAACTGATACAGTATAAGTTTGTCGCGTACCTGGGGAAGTTGATAAAGAGAGTTCGCACGTATGTGGCAAATATGAACGGAATTCGTCGTGTATTTGAAGAAAATCATCGAATTAGGCTTTCGCCCGCTATATCAATATAGCAATCAAACACGCAGTACAAGAGTTCGGAACCAATGAAGCGCTGGGGGCAATCACAAAAATCATGTCCAAAAGAATAGAATTTAAAATAGCACGAGGATGAACAAACACTTCATTCAACCATTAAATTAACAACATGAGTTTACATATATAGGATCACTGTTGAACTACTGAATGTTCGACGCCCACACCACTAGTGGCAAATGGTTAGACACTGGCACCGCCACCGGCTCAGGCGCCATCACCGTCTCCTGACTCCGGATGGCAACGGGAGCCCGATACCCGCTAACTCGATGGGGCCCCGCTCTAAATGGGGCGGGTCTGGTAAATAATTAGACCCGCGGGTCTGGTTATTGGTAAGAAGCTGTACCTAGCGGGTCAAGCGGAGGCGGGTATGGAGGTGCCTCACCCGAACCCGTATACCCGCAGACCCGTGTATTACATCACCCCCCACATGTAAGTGGTAGGGAAACCCTAGACCACCCAAATCCCACTCCCCACCCCACGTCCCTCAGCCCCTAACGCCACGCCACGCACGCCAATCTGCTGACCCCGCACTCTTCGCCTCTCACGCATCTCGCTCGCACTCCGCATCGCCGCCAGGCCAGGCCCTCGCATCTCCCCACCTCAGCCGCCTTGAGCCCGGCCGCCATGGATCCCGAGCCGCTCGACGTGGGAGAGCAGAGCGGCTTCGATCCCACACCGCTGTCGGGAGAGGAGATGGCCACGCCCCAGATCCCACCGCACGAAAGCGGTGCACGGCTGGGGTTCCTCCTCGGCGTGACTCCATCGGCATCTGGCTGCAAGGGAGCAAGAGGAGTCGGCCAGGGCACATCTTTGCCGCTGGTGGATGGCACCGGCAGTAGCCGGAAGCGGGGTCGTGCGCCGCCCATAGCGCCCTCCGACGGCAGCAGGCATGACCTCCAGGACCGGGAGAAGGGGAAGCACACCGCGAAGAAGACGAAGCACGCCATCGTCGACAAACGCCCGCAGAAATCTCCAAGTCCCATGTAAGTCATCCTCCTCCTCCTCTAATATTGTAGTCAGATTGTTTAGGAATTAGTTTTGTAGTCAGATTGTAGAGGGGAATTTGTAGTCAGATTGTAGTTTTGTAGTTATGTAGATTGTAGTTTTGTAGTCAGGTTGTTTAGGAATTAGGAGAGTTATGTATATTGTAGTTTTGTAGTCAGACTGTTAGGGATTATATTTATGTGATGTATGTTAAGCTACTGTTAGTTGTAGAATGCTGATATATGTGATTTTTTTTGATGTAGTGCTACAAGTTGTAGTAGCCAAGCCCCTTCTGAATCCGTGAACTATATTTCCGATGAAGAAGAAGATGAAGTGGTGGAGGTGGAACGTGTAAGGACACGCAAGCTCACTTCCGATGTGTGGAACGAGATGACGAAGAAGAAGGTGAATGGACAATGGAAGGGCATTTGCAACTACTGTAACAAGCCTCTTAGTGCAGAAGCCAAGAGTGGCACAACACATTTACGTGGCCATCTAAAAATATGTACTCAAAGGATGATTAAGTTGAATAGCTGATTGCATGTTTTGCAATGCTCCATGGCATTGAGCCAACCTCTTATGAATGCATAGAAAAGGTTGATGAAGTAGTTGCTAATCTCCATAAGTTGACCGAGGAGTATGAATTGGAAGGAGCTGGAAATCAAGGAGCCGCAGAATGTTCCTTGTCTTCAATGCCTGCTCCTGCCATTATGACGTTCTTCCATGATATTGTAGCACAACAAAGGCCTACAGCTGCTAGACTTCAAGGTGAGATGGAGCATTACTTGTCTGATGACTTAGTGCCATATACCGAGAAGTTCAGTGTGTTGGATTGGTGGAAAGTGGCCGGCACAAGGTACCCAACACTAAGAAAGGTTGCAAGAGATGTATTTGCTATTCCAGTCACAACGGTTGCTTCAGAATCTGCATTTAGTACTAGTGGAAGAAAAGTGAATGAACATAGGAGCCGCCACACTTCTCACATTCTTGAGGTATTGACGTGCTATCAAGATTGGCTTAGAAATAAGTACAAAGGTGGGAAAACCATGCATTTCATTAACAATCATTTATTATGTCTTCTCTTACTTATGATTGTGATCTTATATTCTTGAATGTACAAAATTCCATGTGTAGATGCTCATATTGGTGAAGGCAGCTTTTGGACTTGTCTTCAAGACAAACAAGAAGAGAATGATGTAAGTATGATAGTGCATTTGTGCTTAATTCTACAATGTGATCAAGACAAACAAGCTTTCCCTTTTTGTTATGCTCATATACTGTTACTACTTACTAGGATTCATGTACTATTGTGTAAGTATCATCATCTTGCTGCAAATGGAGTTTGAAGCAAATGGAGTTTGGAGCCTTGGATGTATGGAGAATTGGAGATGGACAGATTGTGTGATTTGTGTCCACTTTTCTTCTAGACTATGTGCTGCTCGTGTAGTCGTGTGTATCATTTGTATTGGACTATTTGTTGTAATATGTCCCCGAAAACCTGAACTATTTGTTGTAATATGGTTTGGACTATTTTCTACCAGTTGTTGACTTGTCGGACTACTTCTTGTTGTCAAAGATGCCTGATTGCGCACATATATTACTGCTGAATGTATTATTTGCTGCTGTCTAGCTGTTTGGTACTGAATATTGTAACTACTTGCTGTCGAATTTTTGCTGTCGAATTTTGCTATGAAAAATGTTGTCAAAAATGGATGAATGCTGTCATTTTTTCACGGGTTTTCTATACCCGACGGGGCCCCGTTTACCCGGCGGGTGGCGGGTCTGGTGGGGATCTGTACTCGCCGATGTAAACGGAGGCGGGTCACGGGGCGGGTGCGGGTATGGGGGGCTAGGACCCGTCCCCGAACCCGGCGGGTGCCATGCGGACTCCTGACCCATCGACACCTCCGGATAAGCCGAAAACACCTCCCGAGCCATTGGAAGCTCCAAGAGGACCTCGTGGATGAAATTTCCATTGCTGGGGAACTGGTACCAGTAGTTTCTGAAGGTGTTAGCGCCGGTGAACACCACCATCTCGCAGCCGCAGTGGAAGGTGTGGTCGTAGAGGAGACGGGTGTCCCTGAAGTTGGCGAACCTGACCATCAATGTCTCGTCCGCATTGTTGGAGAGGCAGTACATACGATACTTATAGAGGCGGCCGTAGCTGACATCAAGGGAGGCGCACGCCAGCGGCCACTTGTTTGTCCATGGGGAGAATGCCCAAATGCGCAGGACATTGTCGTCCTCTGCTACGATGTCCATGTCTTTGCGCTCCGGTACGGCGGGCAACAGCCCTAAGGTGGCCATGGATGCCTAACAGGGACGGAGATGGTTGCTAGAAGTGGAGGATTGAAGATGGTTTGCTACTCTAGGATTATGGGGAAATGGAGAGAATAAATAGGAAGGAGGTGATCCGAGATTAATGTGGCAGATTAACCAAAGAAAGGGTTCAATCAATATTGTTGCTGAAGCCGATGTGTGTGGCAAATGTCGGTGACAAATACTAAGGAGAAGCTCATGGGACGGAACGATGACTCTGCTCTCAGCACTTGATAGCACAGTCATATTTTGGACTGCGTCTGAGGCGACCGCGACCCGCACATAAGCGAAAGGCGAAGGATAACAACACAAATTATCATCCATAATAGTATAAAATGTCAATATTTACACAAAAGTACCAAAATATTTGTCCATCGAACATTTAATTTTGAATGCTTTATTTTGTTATAATAAACTTGATTTTGAACATAAATTATTTTTACATAAGGTTTAACTTTTCATTCAAATTACCAGATGTCCATCGAAGAGTTTTTTTCAAAGTGTCAGACGAACAATTTATGTTTGGTTTATTATAGCTCTCACAAAAGCACCCCTAATTTACCCAAAAACAATTAACGCATAATTGTTTTACCATGATTTATTTAGTGTGTCACTAGTATTAGTTCGTAGACACTACATACAAAAAACATTTCCGAGTAAATATTTATTTTCTTAAGAGCAAGCACGGTGAATATGGCTCGGAATGCCACAAGCCCAATTTCCAGACAAATTTTGTACCATGTTTCACTTACGATTATCAAATTTTATGTGTTCGGAAGCTTCCTAGTTAACTTCACACAATTAAACTAATTTAAGATGATTTATCAGTGTTAGGTAAAATTTGAACTATGAGTAAGTGTTAGATTACTCTTAAAGTTATAGAAGTATCTTCTGAAGGTATCCACTAGGCTTTTAATATACGAAAAACCAACGAATTTGTTGAAAGATTTAATTTCTTGCTAAAAATTTGTATGTAGACAAATTTAACCTTGATTTGATAACAATAAAAAAAGACGTCGCACGACATCCTCTAACTTGTACTCCCTGCGGTGAAAATGATAATCATGAGTGTTCACAACTTTTGAAAAAACAAAAGTTGCTTCAGAATGTGGCATACAATGTATGAACATTCTTAGGCTCCAGGCCGAACGACAAGGGTAAATGTCCATATGGACATCATAATTTATGGTAATGTTCCTATATTTTATAGATGGTGCATCATGGCACGGTGAATAATAATGCTACCAATAATAGGACTTTCTAACTTTTAGGAACAAAAAACAATTTTGAATATTCGAAGTGAAAAGAATGTATTCTTTAAAATTTAAGCAAGCACGAAGAATATGGGTCACAATACCCTAGCCAAGTTCCCAGACAAAGTGTTGACCACGTTTTACTTATGATTACCAAGTTTTATGAGTTCTCAAGATTCCTAGCTAACTTCGCCCCTTAAATGAATTTAAGCTAATTTTTCAATGTTAGGTAAAATTTAAACCTAAAAGTAAGTGATAGATTACTCTCAAAGTCCTGCAAATATTTTTTAAAGGTACCCACTAGACAGTTAATATATCAAAAATCACCGATGGTTTTTAAAGATTCAACTTCTTGCTATTAATTTGCACGTAGTCAGTTATGACCTTGTTCTGAAAACAATTAAATAAAAATAATGCTAATAGTAAAAGAACTTGCATGGCATATTCCTACGTGTACTACTTTTCACAAAGAAATAAAATGAGTTTGGACAACTTTTTTAAAATTAAAATGAGTCTGTAAAAATAGGAAGAGCGAAAAGAGACCATGAGAGCATAGAGGAGGTAGCACAAGAAAGAAATGAAGAGGAGAAGTTGAAGGCAATGTGATGTCCGATCAAAGCTGTGATGAGTTCCTGACACGAGATACAAGGTACAGTGAGTAGTGGTACTATTAGTACGAAGTAGTAGTAAGTTTATATGCACGCAAAACAAATTATATTTTCTCTCTCCTTTGCTACCTCATTACCATCCACACCCTGGTCGGCTCATCTCTCGCTCGCCCATAACATGGAGCTGCGCATGTGTGTCGACTTTCCTTGTGTTAGTGGCTCCGTGTATGTGTCTGACATGTTTGTCATTTATATAAAAGGGTATCCACTATGTGTGAAAAAACTATACCATAAGACAAAAAATATACTTTTTTAGGAAAAAGTCACCTTAAGGGCTATCCATATACGTAGTGGAGGTTGTCGACAAGTAAAAAAGCTTAAGGGTGACCCATAAGCTTATAGGTAGTCTAGAAGCACTAAAATAATAATATCTAGTACACATATCAATATAAAACTAATTTCAGTCACAAGAATGTGTGTTGTTATCTCTTACATGTGGCTCCTAGCTTATGGACAAGTTTGCCTTCATACATTGTGGTGCAATCAATTAGCTTATGGTATAGGATATGGGACCCATCTTATCAACAAGTTTTGCCACATACATAGGTAAGCTAGGACCCACATGTAAGCGCTAGCAACACACATTATCGTGACTAAAATTATTTTTTATTGCTATCTGTACTAGATAGTATTGTTTTGGTGCTTGTGGACTACCCAAAGGTAAGGGTCATATTTAAACTTTTCGTCTTGTGGACAACCTCCACCATGTACTCAGTATATGGTGTACTATACTTCTTTGCTTATGGTGTAGTTTTTTCGCACATAGTGGATGCCCTAGGTTGTCCATAAGCAATAAACAATTGTTTTCTCTATCACCTCTCTATTGCATGCTTGTGCTTTTACCATACATGTGGGTCCCAACTTTTGGTGAAATTGTGTGGGTCCCATCTTATGGCAAAAGTTCACCTTTATACATAGGTGATGTAAACCATTATGTGCCTTTGCGGCAAAAGGTATTAGAGTAGCAATTCAAACTTCCCAGTTTCAAAATTTTCTCTTCCTTACCAAACATCTGGAGGGAAGGTTATTCAAAAGATTGACATTTGTAGCACTTATGTGCTCTACAAGGGATTGTTGGTAGGTCCCATCACATTGGATGCACTTTTCATTATAATCTGGCCAGCCGTCCTACTCTCCTACTCCGTACTCCATTGAAGTAATCCAATTCCATTTCACACCCTACAACGAGGAAATCGCCAATCAGACCCGCAGCAAGCTGGTTCGAAAGTGATGAGCATTTTCTGGTGAAGCAAGCAGTATGAAGAATGTGGCTTAGCTACACGTAATGTTAGGGTCCTTTGTGCTAAATGTATGGACCTTATTGTATTTTTCTCGTTTTTGAGGTTACAAAGTTTACGAGTTTTCAAACTTCCTAGCCAACCACGCCCACTTAAATGACTTTATGTCGATTAATCGAAATTAGGTTAAATTTGAAATACAAGTAAGCGTGATATATTCTCTTAAAAAACTCCAAACATCATTTGAGTCTTTAAGGTACCGAGGCAGTAAATACATGAAAAACCAAAAAAATGAAAGATTCAAGTTCTTTTTCACACAAAAGGTTTTTTCTATGCAACACAGAGAGTAAGGCCCATAATGCAACCACCCCATTTTCACACATAGTGTACAAATTTTTGTTGGAAATTCTCAAGTTACATGAAATTCAAGCTTTCTATCTAATTTGCCACTTAAACCACTCTATGTCAATTTATAGAAAATAGGTCAAATTTGAACTTCTAGTGCATGATAGCTAGTTCTTAAGTTTACCTAAGAGCATTGTAAGGGACCCAGGTAGTTAGTATATTGAAAAACACCAAGTGGTTTGTAAGATTCAACTCCTTGCAAAGAACTTACATTTTGCCGACAAGTTTAAACGAGCTTAAAAAAAGAGACAACCAAGTTATAACAAAAAAATGTACTCCCTCCGTCCAAAAATAAGTGGCTTGGATTTTTCTAGATTCATATGTATCTACATACTAAAACATGTCTAGATACATTCAAATCTAGACAAACCCAAGTCACTTGTTTTGGGATGGAGCGAGTAGAACATGCGCACGGTATCCTCTTGTGGGTACAAGTTGTCATGTAGCATTATGAATCATGAGTTGTGATAATTTTAGAAAATCTTTCTTCGCAATATGGCATATCAAGCAAGGACACCCCTAGATTTCAGGACAAATGATTAGTATGATGTGATAATATGCCATATTCAGTAGATTCACATGTTGGCAAGGTAAACAATGTTAACACCGGTAGATTGTTATGAAAGTACATGAAGAAAAAGGCTCTGAATGCCACCATCCCATTTTTCACACAAAGCGTGCCATATTTTGTGGATACTTCTCAAATTGCATGAGTTTTTAATCTCTCTATCTAATTCCGCGCACTTAAACCACTTTTTTGTGTCCATTTACCAAAATTAGGTAAAATGTGAACTACTCGTGTCTGATAGGTTGCTAGCTCTCATTCTTTGACAACAAATATTATTAATGTACCCGAGTAGTCAATATATCAAAAACCACCGAGAAACCACCGAGAGGTTTGAAAGATTCAACTGCCCGCAAGGAATTGAAATGCCAACAAATTTGAACCATGTATCTCGTGAACCATGTTGCTTGCTTCTGATGGCTCAATGCACGGCGCCCAGAAAAATGTCTGATGGCTCGGTGTTGATGTAGAGCTCGTTGGGAACCCCAAGAGGAAGGTATGATGAGCACAACAGCAAGTTTCCCTCAGTTATGAAATCAAGATTTAATCGAACCAGTAGGAGCAAGGAAACACCCCAAAGGTGTTACTAGCTGCGCTTTGGCAGGGTGCACTACCGGTGCTAGTAGCAACGTGGAGACCTGCACAACACAACCACAGAACTTTGTCCCCAACTTGCGATGAGGTTGTCAATCTCACCGTGTTTTGCGGAAAACAAAGGATTAAACGTATCGAATGGAAAGAAGTAAAAGTTTGCATAAAGTAAACACAAAGTAGTAAAAGTTTATAGATTGTATGTAAAGAAAAGGACTGGGATCCATAGTTCACTAGAGGTGGCTCTCCTTAAGATAGATAACATGCTGGGTGAACAAATTACAGCGGGGCAATTGACAAACACCAAGAAAGCAATACATGCATATACTAATCATCTTGACTCCTTTGAGACTTGATTGGGCATTACAACATAATACATAGACCGCCATACAACTGCATCTATGACTAATAATCCACCTTCAGGTTATCATCCGAACCCCTCCAAGATTAAGTTGCAAGCAACAGATTATTGCTTCTTAACTGCGTGTAAAGTAAACAATACGATTGTTCTATGAACAAAGGATTGTTGTTTTCTCCCTAGTAGCAACAGCACATCTAGTACCTTAGAGATTTCTGTCACTTCCCCAGATTACCAGAGGCATGAACCCACTATCGAGCATAAATACTAACTCTTGGAGTTGCTAGCATCTACTTGGCCAAGATAGCTACTAACAACAGAAAGCATGCAAGATCACAAATAACAAAGACATGCTAGAATCAATAATCAATCTGAAATAGCATCTCAATATCCATCGGATCCCTGCAAACACAACATGTATGATTACAAATAGATGATCTTGATCATGAACGGAGCTCACAAGATCTAAACATGAAAGCACAAAGGAGGAGAACCAGCCATCTAGCTACTACATGGATCCGTATTCCAAGGATGAACTACTCACACATCACACCAGAGGCTTGCATGGTGATGAAGAAGGCCCACAGGGTGAATTCCCCTCTCCGACAGGGTGCCGGGAAGAGCTTCAGATCCCTCCCGATCTAGGGATGGAGATGACGGTGGCTATAGACTCTTTCGTGGATTTTTGATCGGGTCCTTAGGGTTTTCGTCCCGAGGGCAATATATAGGCGGAAGGAGAGGCCGAGGGGGTGCTGGGAGCGGCCACACCACCCCCTGGCCTGGGCCAGGCCTGGCCGCGCGGCCAGGTGGTGTGGTGGCTCCCTAGCCGTTCTCCGTCTCGTATTCTGGCACTTGATCCCTTCCGAAAATATAGGCACTTTGGCTTTTGTCCCGTCCAATTCCGAGAATATTCATTTTCTGACTTTCCTGGAACCAAAAACAGCAGAAAACAGGCAGCTGGCACTATGGCTTTTGTTAATAGGTTAGTCCAAGAAATCATATGAAAAGTACTCCAAAGTTTGAACAAAACACAAGAAAGTGGATAAAACCAAGCATGGAACATCAAAAATTATAGATACATTTGCAATGTATCAACATCCCCAAGCTTAACTCCTGCCGCCCTAGTAGGTAAGTGATAAAAAGAAAGAATAATTTTTGAGGTGACATGCACCATCAAAGACTTGATCAAAGTATTTGCAAAACATTCAAAGCTGGGATCATAGTACTTCAATCATAACATGAAAGACAAAGTTCTAGCAATAAGCAAAGAAACTATGATACAACATGAAAAGGCACAAACAAAAGATTCATGAATAACATGCTTTGCAAGACATTTGTTTGTTTCACATAAAGAAAACATAGCATAATAGTATTCAGCTTGTCCCTCAATAGAGTAGAAAATATAAATGCATAGGACACCTTCAAAGTTCATAAGAGTGACTAGATACAATAGTTTAAAACAAGCAATATCAAAGTATGCATCAATCAACTAGTCTTGGGACAATGCACATAGAACTAAGAATATCCACTATGCTCTCAAAGTAGGTGCATAAAGATAGAAGGTGGGGACTCAATATAATGGTGGAAGAAAGGCCTTTTGTAAAAGGAAGTAGGGATTCAAGTCTCATAAATAGCTTCCAAAAATCATGGTACTTGTAGTTTTCAGCTCTCATTGCCACTATCATAAGCATCTTGAAGGTGATTAAGGTTAAAGTGACACAACTAAGAGGATATGCTTGACAAAACCGAAATCTCATGCCCCTTACTTACGAAGACCGATCCTCATGCTACTCAACTTCAGTCACGAGTAAGCTCTTGTCATTGTAAGTATATGTGTATCATTAAGAACCGCCAACAGAGTACCCCTTGCACATGATACGGGAGCTTTCCCATAATCAAAATGACAAGGCAAGCAGACAATGAGCATCTAAGCGATCTTTTTATTTGCTATTTGCATAGATTTTTATTGAGGATGCTTCATAGAGTGCTCATTATGGTGATGTTGCAAGTTTCCACCATGATTAGGCATGGCTTAGGCTAGCGGCCTAGGCATTTCTCTAACACACATACAAACTCCATGATCTTACAAGTTCCACTTTTATTTCACACTGCCGAAATCCGTAAGCAAAAGAACATGATATCAACGGGGTACAAAGCACAAGTGCAATGTTGAAAGCGTTCCCCATGGTACATGGTTCTGCTAATTTCAACTTATAAAGCACAAGCATATACGCAAAAAAGAAGGGCCCAATGGTTCAAGTTTATTAGAGGCAAAAAGGAAGTGTGCCATCAAGTTCGTGAGAGCTTTAATCACCAGTTTTCTCATAACAAGTGGAAGGTAAACAAAAGCATGAATATACTTGGAATAGCATAAGCTAGTAGGTAGGTATGGTGGACTCTTTGGAATAACTTGGTTTAGGGAGTTGGATGCATGAGTGGAACTCATACTTTATTGTGGAGGCTAGCAAAAGACTAGGAGCGACAAACTAAGAGAGCAATAATGGCCATAATCATGCAGAGCGACAAAACATCATTGATCAAAGCATAAAGTGATACTACAAGTTGAAAACTAAAGGATCATAAAGGCTATGGTGACTTGATATAGTCATAACATGGTGTGAGCATGCGCCAAGTCAACCCAAATAAAGCATCAAAGGAGAATACCACTATACTATGCTTTAATATGCTAAAACAACGCATGATTCATCCAATGCACATTAAGCAATATCAATTGTTTATAACAAGTCATGCTACAACAAAGAATACTAAGCATAAAGCCAAAACAACATCAAGCATGGCATGACAAAGCATAGGCCACAGTCAAAAACAAGCTCTTTTTACCACATAAGCAAGAACGTTCCTACTCTTTTCCAAACCAAACCAAACTATTTGCAAACCAAAGTATGAAAGAGGGGGTCCAACCAATTTATTCAGAAAACTAAGCAAACCAAGCAAACTAAAAACCAAAACGAAAACGAAAAAGAAGTTGCTCCAAGAAAAACACAACTGTGCATGAAACAATAAAAATGAAGCGTTTGGAAGGAACCTGGAATTTTTATTGATGAAGAAGGGGATGCCTTGGGCATCCCCAAGCTTTGACGCTTGTACTTCTTGGATATTTTTTGGGGTGACACGCGTGGCATCCCCAAGCTTGAGCTTTAGTCCATCCTTCATCTCATTACTCATTCCTTCCATACACCTGAAAATTTTCCTTCATACAAAACTTCACACAATCTCATTAGCAACATTAGTGCACTTAAGATAAATAAGTCTTAAGGTTCAGTTATAACACCAAATAAACTTCCATTAGAACACTAGATACTGTAGCACTTACCTCAGAAAGCTCAATTCCCCAAAAGAACTCAAAAAGGAACCCACAAGAAGCAAATGCAGAAAATGGCAGAAATCTGTCAAAACAGACCAGCAGGTAAAGACGATTTTTTTCGAAGACCTTATGTTGCTCAAATAAAAAAGTGTTGAACTAATGAAAGTTATATAACAACCTGGGGCAGAAGCACAAAACATTACAGCTCAATCCGACATACAGAGCTCTCTCACGAATTTTTACGGTGAAGCACAAGAATCTGTTTCGGGACAGCAACTTTCCCAATCATTACTTCACTCTCATTAGAGGTTACTCTTGGCACAAAAAGCAAATAAAAAGGATAAGGAGAGGTTATTACTGAAGTAATAACTTCCAAGACTCATGTAAAACTCTTGGGTTATCTCCCAACAAGTACTTTTCTTTAACGCCTTTAAGTTAGGCATAAGAAGCAAAGAAAGAATCAAGTGTTCTCAAATGAAGAAGCATTAAGATCAATACCAGAAATATTTTCAACAAGGCAAGGTATATGATCCAAATAAGTTCTAGAGGATCCTCTCTCAATGCTCTTGGGTTCACTATTCTCATCAAAAGGGTTTGCAGGAACAATCTAATCAAGATTCTTTTCTATGGCATCATGTATTGCTACTAGTTTAAAGGGTATTGATATCTTAGGTTCCTCCCCATTAGGTTCGGTTTTGTTCATATTTTCTCGTGTACCAACAACATCTACACATGAGCCTAGCATATTGAAACATTCAAAGACTTTTCTAGCTTCCTTGGCAACATCATAGAACTCCTTAAACAAAGTTTCTAGAATAAAATCCCTCTTTTCAGGGTCCTCAATTTCTTTAAGCTTAAGAAACATTACTTGCATTAAGGGGTTGACATTAACAAACCTAGCTTCTAACATGTGAATTAAAGAAGATGCAGCAATCTCAAAGTTTGGAGCAAGTTCTACAAGGGATCTATCCTTAGTATCTTCACGCTTACTAACATGATTAAAGAATTCTTCAATGTTATCTTTCCCAATTATAGAACCACTACCAATTGAAAGGTCTTTCAAGGTGAATGTAGGGATCAACATGGTGAGCTAAGGAAGAGGTGACAACTAAAGGAGACTTAATTTTTTTGTGTTTTTGATAAAGAAAGCAAACTTGTAAAACTAATTTTTTTGTGTTTTTTTGAAGAACAAAACAAGCAAACAAAGCAAAAAGAAACTAAGCAAAACAAAAACAACAAAGTAAAGAGATTGGTTATGAGGGACTCCCCTTGTGAAGATGTCCTTGACTCCCCGGCAACGGCGCTAGAAAAATGCTTGATGGCGGTATTGATGTAGAGCTCGTTGGGAACCCCAAGAGGAAGGTATGATAAGCACAGCAGCAAGTTTCCCTCAGTTATGAAACCAAGGTTTAATCGAACCAGTAGGAGCAACGAAACACCCAAAGGTGTTACTAGCTGAGCTTTGGCAGGGCGCACTACCTGTGCTAGTAGCAACGTGGAGATCTGCACAACACAACCGCATAACTTTGTCCCCAACTTGCGATGAGGTTGTCAATCTCACCGTGTTTTGCGGAAAACAAAGGATTAAACTTATAGTAGTAAAAGTTTGCAGAAAGTAAACACAAAGCAGTAAAAGTTTATAGATTGTATGTAAAGAAAAGGACCAGGATCCATAGTTCACTAGAGGTGGCTCTCCTTAAGATAGACAACATGCTGGGTGAACAAATTACAGCGGGGCAATTGACAAACACCGAGAAAGCAATACATGCATATACTAATCATCTTGACTCCTTTGAGACTTGATTGGGCATTACAACATAATACATAGACCGCCATCCAACTGCATCTATGACTAATAATCCACCTTCAGGTTATCATCCTGAACCCTCCAAGATTAAGTTGCAAGCAATGATTATTGCTTCTGAACTGTGTATAAAGTAAACAATACGATTGTTCTATGACCAAAGGATTGTTGTTTTCTCCTAGTAGCAACAAAGACATCTAGTACCTTAGAGATTTCTGTCACTTCTGATTACCGAGGCAAGAACCCACTATCGAGCATAAATACTAACTCTTGGAGTTGCTAGCATCTACTTGGCCAAGATAGCTACTAACAATGGAAAGCATGCAAGATCACAAATAACAAAGACATGATAGAATCAATAATCAATCTGAAATAGCATCTCAATATCCATCGGATCCCCACAAACACAACATGTATGATTACAAATAGATGATCTTGATCATGAACGGAGCTCACAAGATCTAAACATGAAAGCACAAAGGAGGAGAACCAGCCATCTAGCTACTACATGGATCCGTAGTCCAAGGATGAACTACTCACGCATCACACCGAAGGCTTGCATGGTGATGAAGAAGGCCTCCAGGGTGAATTCCCCTCTCCGGCAGGGTGTCAAGAAGATCTTCAGATCCCTCCCGTTCTAGGGATGGAGATGACAGCGGCTATAGACTCTTTCGTGGATTTTTGATCGGGTCCTTAGGGTTTTCGTCCCGAGGGCAATATATAGGCGGAAGGAGAGGCCGAGGGGGTGTCGGGAGCGGCCACACCACCCCCTAGCACGGGCCAGGCCTGGCCGCACGGCCATGTGGTGTGGTGGCTCCCTAGCCCTTCTCCGTCTCGTATTCTGGCACTTGATCCCTTCTGAAAAAATAGGCACTTTGGCTTTTGTCCCATCCAATTCAGAATATTCATTTTCTGACTTTCCTAGAACCAAAAACAGCAGAAAACAGGCAGTTGGCACTATGGCTCTTGTTAATAGGTTAGTCCAAGAAATCATATGAAAATTACTCCAAAGTTGGAACTAAACACAAGAAAGTGGATAAAACCAAGCATGGAACATCAAAAATTATAGATACATTTGCAATGTATCAGCTTCTAGGGATAACATTTTGTCACGTTAGCTTGCTTTAGTTCCATGCATTATAGTTCTATAAATAAGTATCTTGCAATGCCATTTTTAGGTTCCAATTCCATGCAAGGTAGAAATCATGGAATCAAACAGGCATATTTTTACTATTTGATCGGTCAACAAGCCATAAACTTGTGGTTGCTGTTTTCTTTTGGTTTCAGTGTTTCTCACTAGATTATACTCAAAATGTCTTGAAGAATTACCTGTGTGATGAAAGAAATCTGCGTGTGACCAAAGAGTTGTAGAAAGGTTATCATGAAGTCATGATCTCCATGGGCGATGATGGGAGTGTGATGATCACTGCCGGTACGAGTTGGCAAAATATTGTCAAGGACGCGGAGGTCTTAGAACACGAAATGGCTATCTTCTGCTTCAAAGAACGCACATATGGTCTTTGTCTCAACATGTTCAGCGGTATACCACTTCGTTGGTACTACTTCCTCCGATCCAAATTAATTGACTCAGATTTGTATAGATTCAGATGTATCTTGCACTAAAACACGTCTAGGTACATCCGAATCTACACAAATCCAAGTCAACTAATTTGGATCGGAGGGAGTATTTGATATGAATATCACCAAATTTGTATTATTTGACCAGGAGGCATTTGAGGAAACAAGAAGGATCATGACAAACTATTGTACTTATATTAGCCACTATTGCTCCTGTATGGAACTTAACAACTACTTACTCCAGTATTAATCATGTTTGTATTAGTACTCATATTTTGGTGCCTAGTTGAGCTCATACTACTTGTAAGGCGAGCACAGGATCCTCCACCTAAAATTATTTCTCATTGTTGCCTCTCGTGAGAGCAAAGGGTCCTATATGAAGAAGAATCCCCCCTCCCTCTCTCCTCTTCAATGAGGCATTGCATGCGCTGCTCCACTCAATGGCATCTTCTCAAGTGGGCAGCATCGTTGCAGTCACCTATTCCTTCCCATGTAAGTTTCCGCATAATGGAGTACAACCGTGCAGGCGTAGTGGTGCAGAAAAAGTTGGGGCCTATGGTGGTCTAGCCTAACTTTCCTTTAGTTTGCCTCGTGCTTCCACCCAAAATGAGCTCTGGATGTTTTCCTTCCCATATTAGAGCAAATTCAGTAGAACCAACATGATGGCTATTAAGTTAATTGTCATGTACTACAAGTACTACTATATAGCCAGCTTACAATAGTTAACTATGAAAAATACAATTTATTATGACATGGCCCACCGCACATACTCGCATGCCTAGGAGCACTTGCTGCAACTAGCTCTTGCACGCTGAGAGTGCACTCCTCTTCTCTCTCTTCTACTCTCTCCTCCATGGGAGGGAGACGGTTCGGCAGGAGAAGTGCATGAAAAGTACCACATGCTATGCTTACTAGGTCCCACCAGCTGAGTCTAAACGGTGGAGATACTCTGTACTTGGTTTTGTTGACTCGACTCCACCTTTTTCCTTAGCTCAATCTACACGGTGAATAAGCTCTGAGCAAAAATATAGTAGTAGTACTATTTTATTACTTATAGCCTTCTAACTAGGCCTGTATTGTTTAGCTATAGCTAAGAAGAAGTAAGACTTGAGTCGCAAAGTTCACTCTAGCGTCCATTTCGTGGGTCCTATTTAATAGGAAAAGTGCAGCTTTGCAGATTGTTTTTATATTAGAGTCATACACTGCCATGTGGGTCCACCACTCTCTTCTTTATTAGCTACCTATGTCTAGTAGTACTAGACATATATCTAGCACCACCCTCTCCTCTGTACTAGACTCGGATTTAAGGGGAAAATGTACATTAGACACACATTTTTTCACACACTTCACACGCCCATAGAGCAATTCCAATAGTATAGCTAGCAACCGGCTTGTACAATAGTTACCTCTAAAGATTTACCTACTACTTTATGTGTAAATGGCCCATCACACATACTCACAAAGTTCCAAGGACCAATATGGCCTACTGATATATTGCAAATGTATCTATAATTTTTGATGTTCCATGCTTGGTTTTATCCACTTTCTTGTGTTTTGTTCCAACTTTGGAGTACTTTGCATATGATTTCTTGGACTAACCTATTAACAAGAGCCACAGTGCCAGCTGCCTGTTTTCTGCTCTTTTTGGTTCCAGGAAAGTCAGAAAATGAATATTCTCGGAATTGGATGGGACAAAAGCCAAAGTGCCTATTTTTCCGGATGTCATCAAGTGCCAGAATACGAGACGGAGAGGGGCCAGGGGGCCACCACACCACCTGACCGCGCGGCCAGGCCTGGCCCGCACCAGGGGTTGGTGTGGCCGCTCCCGGCACCCCCTCGACCTCCCCTTCCGACTATATATTGCCCTCGGGACGAAAACCCTAAGTACCCGATCAAAAATCCACGAAAGAGTCTGTAGCCGCCGTCATTTCCATCCCTAGACCGGGAGGGATCTGAAGCACTTCCCGGCACCCTGCCGGAGAGTGGAATTCACCCTGGAGGCCTTCTTCATCACCATGCAAGCCTCCGGTGTGATGCATGAGTAGTTCATCCTTGGACTACGGATCCATGTAGTAGCTAGAGGGCTGGTTCTCCTCCTTTGTGCTTTCATGTCTAGATCTTGTGAGCTCCATTCATGATCAAGATCATCTATTTGTAATTCTGCATGTTGTGTTTGCGAGGATCCGATGGATATTGAGATGCTATTTCAGATTGATTTTTGATTCTATCATGTCTTTGTTATTTGTGATCTTGCAAGCTTTCCGTTGTTAGTAGCTATCTTGGCCAAGTAGATGCTAGCAACTCCAAGAGTTAGTATTTATGCTCGATAGTGGGTTCATGCCTCCGTAACTGGGAAGTGATGAAATCTCTAAGGTACTAGATGTCTGTTGCTACTAGGGAGAAAACAACAATCCTTTGTTCATAGAACAATCGTATTGTTTACTTTACACGCAGTTCATCAAGCAATAACTGTTGCTTGCAACTTAATCTTGGAGGGGTTGGATGATAACCTGAAGGTGGATTATTAGTCATAGATGCAGTTGGATGGCAGTCTATGTATTATGTTGTAATGCCCAATCAAGTCTCAAAGGAGTCAAGATGATTAGTATATGCATGTATTGCTTTCTCGGTGTTTGTCAATTTCCCCGCTGTAATTTGTTCACCCAGCATGTTATCTATCTAAGGAGAGCCATCTCTAGTGAACTATGGATCCCGGTCCTTGTCTTTTACATTCAATCTACAAACTTTTACTTCTTTGTGTTTACTTTTTGCAAACTTTTACTTCTTTCCATTCGATACGTTTAATCCTTTGTTTTCCGCAAAACACGATGAGATTGACAACCTCATCGCAAGTTGGGGAGAAAGTTCTGTGGTTGTGTTGTGCAGGTCTCCACGTTGCTACTAGCACCGGTACTGCGCCCTGCCAAAGCTCAGCTAGTATAACCTTTGGGGTGTTTCCTTGCTCCTACTGGTTCGATTAAACCTTGGTTTCATAACTGAGGGAAACTTGCTACTGTGCTCATCATACCTTCCTCTTGGGGTTCCCAACAAGCTCTACATCAACACCGCCATCAAGCATTTTTCCGGGCCCCGTGCATTGAGCCATCAAGCATTTTTCTGGCGCCTTTGCCGGGGAACGAAGGAGTAGAAGAAACTCCCACGTCAACTACACGCCATCAAAAGTACATTTTTCTGGCGTCGTTGCCAGGGAGTCAAGGAAATCTTCACAAGGGGAGTCCCTCATAACCAATCTCTTTACTTTGTTATTTTAGTTTTGCTTAGTTTCTTTTTGCTTTGTTTGCTTGTTTTGTTATTCAAAAAACACAAAAAATTTAGTTTTACTAGTTTGCTTTCTTATTTGAAAACCCAAAAAAAATGACTAATCTTGAAAACACTAAGTTGTGTGACTTCACTAGCACCAAAAACAATGATTTTATGAGCACACCTATTTCTCCACCTATGGCTGAAAATACTTTCTTTGAGATAAAACCTGCTTTGCTCAATCTTGTTATGAGAGAACAATTTTCTGGTATTGGTAATGAAGATGCTGCTTTCCATCTAAATAACTTTGTTGAACTTTGTGAGATGCAAAAGCATAGGGATGTAGATGGTGATATTATTAAGCTGAAATTGTTTCCTTTCTCTTTGAGAGGAAAAGCTAAAGAATGGTTGAATTCCTTAACTAGGAATAGTATTGATTCTTGGACTAAATGCAAAGATGCTTTCATTGGAAAATACTATCCTCCTGCTAAGATTATATCTATGAGAAGTGAAATAATGAAGTTTAAACAACTTGATAATGAGCATGTTGCTCAAGCTTGGAAAAGAATGAAATCTTTGGTAAAGAATTGTCCCACTCATGGACTGACTGCTTGGATGATCATCCAAACGTTTTATGCAGGATTGAACTATTCTTCAAGGAACCTATTGGATTCTGCCGCTGGAGGTACCTTTATGACCATCACTTTGGGTGTTTCAACAAAAAATTTGGACAATATGATGGTTAATTATTCTGAATGGCATACTGAGAGAGCTCCACAAGGTAAGAAGGTAAATTCTGTTGAGGAAACCTCCTCCTTGAGTGAGAAGATTGATATTATTATGTCTATGCTTGTTAATGGGAAAGCCCATATTGATCCAAATAATGTTCCTTTAGCCTCTTTGGTTGCTCAAAAAGAGCAAGTTGATGTGAACTTCATAAGAAATAACAATTTTGGCAACAATACTTATGGTAATAACAATTATAGGCCCTACCCTCCTAATAATACTTATGGCTATAATGGTAAACCTGGATTACCTAGTGAAGGGAGAATTTTAGAAGTTGGAAGAGCCACTAAAAAGTTCATGCAAATGCAATATGAGCAAAATAAACTATTTAATAAAACTATGGAGGAACAATCTATCATCTTGAAGAACATTAGCCATCAACTTGAGAGTCTAAATAGGGAAATTCCTAGTTTACAATTGAAACTCTCTAATGCTGAAAGAAATATAGCATCTTTGACTGAAGCTCAATCTTCTTTTAATAAAATGGTTGCTAAACCTAAAACTAATGATAATCCCTTTGCAGCTACTAATGCCATACAAGTAAGAATTGATGAAAATGTTAGACTATTAGCTGAATTACATGCTAAGTGGGAAAGAGAAGATGAAATTGCTAGAAACATTAGTGTTTCTACTATCACCACCACTAGTGTTAAGGCTAGTAATAGGTCTACCACTCTAGATGATAATTTTGACTTTGATCTTGATGGTTGCAATATCTATAAAGTTATTAAGTTCCTACAAAAGCATGCTAAAAGTCCTAATGCTAGTGCAATGAACATGGCCTTTACAAAACACATTACTGATGCTCTCATAAAGATTAAAGAAGAAAAGATGAAACATAAAGCTTCTATTCCTATAAAATAAGAAGATGGTTGGGAACCCATCATTAATATGAAATTGAATGACTTTGATTTCAAAGCTTTATGTGATCTTGATAGGAGTGTTTCTATTATGCCTAGAAGGATTTATGATATGCTTGATTTGCCTCCACTTGAAGATTGTTATTTGAATGTCCCACTTGATGATAATGCTAAAAAGAAACTCATGGGGAGTCTTAATGATGTTCTTATTATGGTTAACAATTCCTATGTCCCCGTTGATTTCTATGTTTTGGATGTTGAATACAATGCTTCTTATCCTATTACTTTGGGAAGACCTTTTCTTAGAACTGTTGGTGCCATCATTGATATGAAAGAAGGCACCATTAAATATCAACTCCCACTCAAGAAAGGTATATAACACTTCCCTAAAAAGAGAGAAAAGATTTCTTTTGCTTCTCCTATGAAAACATGGTCTTAATGCTTCTTCATTTGAGAACACTTGATTCTTTCTTTGCTTCTTATGCCTAACTTAAAGGCGTTAAAGAAAAGTACTTATTGGGAGATAACCCAAAAGTTTTAGATGAGTCTTGGAAGTTATTACCTCTGTAATAACCTCTCCTTATCCTTTTTATTTGCTTTTTGTGCCAAGAGTAACCTCTAATGAGAGAGAAGTAATGATTGGGAAAGTTGTTGTCCCGAAACAGATTTCTGTGCTTCACCGTAAAAAATCGTGTAAAATCTCTGAACGTCTTTTTGAGGCATGAATTTTTGTATTTCTGCCCCAGGTTGTTATCTAACTTTCGTTAGTTCAACACTGTTTGATTTGAGCAACAGAAGGTCTTCGAAAAAAATCAGTCTTTACCTTCTGGTCTGTTTTGACAGATTTCTGCCATTTTCTGCATTTGCTTCTTGTTGGTTCATTTTGGAGTTCTTTTGGGGAATTGAGCTTTCTGAGGGAAGTACTAAAGTAGCTAGTGTTCTAATGGAAGTTTATTTGGTGTTAGAACTGAACCTTAAGACCTATTATCTTGAGTGCACTAATGTTGCTAATAAAGATTGTGTGAAATTTTGTATGAAGGAAAAATTTCAGGTGTATGGAAGGAATGAGTAATGAGATGAAGGATGGACTAAATCTCAAGCTTGGGGATGCCACGCATGTCACCCCAAGAAATATCCAAGAAGTACAAGCGTCAAAGCTTGGGGATGCCCAGGGCATCCCCTTCTTCATCAATAAAAATTCCAGGTTTCTTCCAAACGCTTCATTTTTATTGTTTCATGCACAGTTGTGTTGTTCTTGGAGCGTCTTCTTTTTTGTTTTCGTTTGCTTTGTGTGCTTAGTTTGCTGAATAAATTGGTTGGACCCCCTCTTTCATACATTGATTTGTAAATAGTTTGGTTTGGTTTGGAAAAGAGTAGGAAAGTTCATGCTTATGTGGTAAAAAGAGCTTGTTTTTGACTGTGGCCTATGCTTTGTCATGCCATGCTTGATATTGTTTTGGCTTTATGCTTAGTATTCGTTGCTGTAGCATGACTTGTTATAAACAATTGAGATTGCTTAATGTGCCTTGGATGAATCATGCGTTGTTTCAGCATATTAAGGCATAGTATAGTGGTATTCTCCTTTGATGCTTTATTTGGGTTGACTTGGCGCATGGTGTGATGACTATCCAAAGTCACCATAGCCTTTATGATCCTTTAGTTTTCAACTTGTAGTATCACTTTATGCTTTGATCAATGATGTTTTGTCGCTCTACATGATTATGGCTATTATTGCACTCTTAGTTTGTTGCTCCCAGTCTTTTGCTAGCCTCCACAACCAAGTATGAGTTCCACTCATGCATCCAACTCCCTAAACCAAGTTATTCCAAAGAGTCCACCATACCTACCTACTAGCTTATGCTATTCCAAGTATATTCATGCTTTTGTTTACCTTCCAAATTAAACTTGTTATGAGAAAACTAGTGATTAAAGCTCTTACGAACTTGATGGCACACTTTACTTTTCTTGCCCGTAATAAACTTGAACCATTGTGTCGTCTATGTTGTATATGCTTGCACTTATTTGTTGGGAATTAGCAGAACCATGCTTTCATGGGGAACGCTTTCAACATTGCACTTGGTACTTGTACCTAGTTGATATCATGCTCTTTTGTATATGGATGTCGTCGGTGTGAAATGAAAGGGGAGCTTGTAAGTCCATGGAGTTATGTATATGTGTTAGAGAAACGCCTGGGCCGCTGGTCTAATCCATGCTGACATGGTGGAAACCTGCAACGTAACCATAATGAGCTGTCTATGAAGCATTCTTCTTATAAAAAAAGAGTCCTATATTGAGAAAAAAAGAGAAAAGAGAAAAAAATATACTGTGAAAAGAGGAAAGAGAGAAAAAAGCACCATATTCCCATGGTAAATAAGAAGATTGCTGAGATGCTCGTTGTCTGCTTGCCTTGTCATTTTGATATGGGGATTCTTCCGTATCATCGGGCAAGGGGTACCCCGTTGGCGGTTATCTATGATACACATGTACTTACGATGACAAGAACTTACCGGTGACTAAACTTGAGTAGCATGAGGAGCGGCCCTCGTATACAAGGGACATGAGAATTCTGACTTATACTTCGTCAAGCATGTACACCATAGTTTGTTCACTTTAACCTTAATCACTTCAAGATGCTTATGATAGGGGCAATGAGAGCTGAAAGCTATAAGTACCATAATTTTTGGAAGCTCTTTATGGGACTTGAATCCCTACTTCCTTTTATAAAAAGGCCTTTCTTCCACCATTATATTGAGTCTCCACCTTCTATCTTTATGCACCTACTTTGAGAGCATAGTGGCCATTCTTAGTTCTATGTGCATTGTCCCAAGACTAGTTGATTGATGCATAACTTGATATTGCTTGTTTAAACTATTGTATCTAGTCTCTCTTATGAACTTTGAAGGTGTCCTATGCATTTATATTTGCTACTCTATTGAGGGACAAGCTGAATACTTTTATGCTATGTTTTCTTTATGTGAAACAAACAAACGTCTTGCAAAGCATTGTTATTCATGAATATTTTTTTTGTGCCTTTTCATGTTGCATCATAGTTTCTTTGCTTATTGCTATAACTTTGTCTTTCATGTTATGATTGAAGTACTATGATCCCAACTTTGAATGTTTTTCAAATACTTTGATCAAGTCTTTGATGGTGCATGTCACCTCAAAAATTATTCTTTCTTTTTATCACTTACCTACTCGAGGACGAGCAGGAGTTAAGCTTGGGATTTTGATACATTGCAAATGTATCTATAATTTTTGATGTTCCATGCTTGGTTTTATCCACTTTCTTGTGTTTTGTTCCAACTTTGGAGTACTTTTCATATGATTTCTTGGACTAACCTATTAACAAGAGCCACAGTGCCAGCTGCCTATTTTCTGCTCTTTTTGGTTCCAGGAAAGTCAGAAAATGAATATTCTCGGAATTGGATGGGACAAAAGCCAAAGTGCCTATTTTTCCGGATGTCATCAAGTGCCAGAATACGAGACGGAGAGGGGCCAGGGGGCCACCACACCACCTGACCGCGCGGCCAGGCCTGGCCCGCGCCAGGGCGTGGTGTGGCCGCTCCCGGCACCCCCTCGACCTCCCCTTCCGACTATATATTGCCCTCAGGACGAAAACCCTAAGTACCCAATCAAAAATCCACGAAAGAGTCTGTAGCCGCCGTCATCTCCATCCCTAGACCGGGAGGGATCTGAAGCACTTCCCAGCACCCTGCCGGAGAGTGGAATTCACCCTGGAGGCCTTCTTCATCAACATGCAAGCCTCCGGTGTGATGCGTGAGTAGTTCATCCTTGGACTACGGATCCATGTAGTAGCTAGATGGCTGGTTCTCCTCCTTTGTGCTTTCATGTCTAGATCTTGTGAGCTCCGTTCATGATCAAGATCATCTATTTGTAATTCTGCATGTTGTGTTTGCGGGGATCCAATGGATATTGAGATGCTATTTCAGATTGATTATTGATTCTATCATGTCTTTGTTATTTGTGATCTTGCATGCTTTCTATTGTTAGTAGCTATCTTGGCCAAGTAGATGCTAGCAACTCCAAGAGTTAGGATTTATGCTCGATAGTGGGTTCATGCCTCTGGTAATCTAGGGAAGTGACAGAAATCTCTAAGGTACTAGATGTGCTATTGCTACTAGGGAGAAAACAATAATCCTTTGTTCATAGAACAATCGTATTGTTTACTTTACACGTAGTTCGTAAAACAATAATCTGTTGCTTGCAACTTAATACTGGAGGGGGTTCGGATGATAACCTGAAGGTGGATTATTAGTCATAGATGCAGTTGGCTGGCGGTCTAAGTATAATGTTGTAATGCCCAATCAAGTCTCAAAGGAGTCAAGATGATTAGTATATGAATGTATTGCTTTCTCGGTGTTTGTCAATTGCTCCGCTGTAATTTGTTCACCCAGCATGTTATCTATCTAAGGAGAGCCACCTCTAGTGAACCATGGATCCCGGTCCTTGTCTTTTACATTCAATCTACAAAATTTTACTTCTTTGTGTTTACTTTCTGCAAACTTTTACTTCTTTCCATTCGATACGTTTAATCCTTTATTTTCTGCAAAACACGGTGAGATTGACAACCTCATCGCAAGTTGGGGACAAAGTTCTGTGGTTGTGTTGTGTAGGTATCCATGTTGCTACTAGCACCGGTAGTGCGCCCTGCCAAAGCTCAGCTAGTAACACCTTTTGGGTGTTTCCTTGCTCCTACTGGTTCGATTAAACCTTGGTTTCATAACTGAGGGAAAGTTGCTGTTGTGCTCATCATACCTTCCTCTTGGGGTTCCCAACAAGCTCTACATCAACACCGCCATCAAGCATTTTTCTGGGTGTCGTGCATTGAGACATCACCTACCATGTAGGAACATACCTTGGTTGTCGTGAGAATGATAAACTTGAGTTTCCATAACTTTCGGAAAGAACTTCCTTCGCAATATGGCCTACCATGTAGGAATATACCTCGGTTTCAAGCCAAACAGCCAAGCTCATGGCCATGTTTACATCATTCTTTATAATAATGTCCCCATATTCGGTAGATGGGCGCATCTTGGCATGGTAAACAATGTTTATTTTTCAACTTTTATGACTAAAAAAATTATTTTTAATTTTCCAAGTAACTATTTTTTGTAAGAAAGCACACGTGGAATAAGGCCCATATGATAACCCCATCTTCACACATTGTGCACACAATTTTCTGGGAATTTCTCATGCTACATGAATTTGCGAGCTAGCTAATTTTACCATTTTCACACATAGTGCACACAATTTTCTGGGCATTTCTCATCTTACATGAATTTGCGAGCTAGCTAATTTTGCCACTTTAACTCTGTGTGTCTATTTACCAAAACTATGTAAAACTTGAAGTACGATCGCATGATAGGCTTCTCGCTCCCAAGTTTCTCCTAAAAAGTGGCGGATCCAAAGGGTGGCTAGGGTGATGAATGGACCACCCTGAGATTTCTACGTAGCTTATATATTATATATATGCAAAAATTTAGTAAATGAAAATTTGCACTATTGGATCACCCTGACATGTTGAGATAGATCCGCGAAATCATTTTAAGGTATCCAAGTTAGTCAAAACTATATCTAAAAGCACTGAGAGGTTTGAAAGATTCAACTTGCAAAGAATTTACATGTTGGACGACAAATTCTAGTGAGTTTTAAAAATACAAGGAATAACAAAAAATGGTAGTACTTACGCACAACTTCCTCCTACGTGTACCTGTTTACGATGCAAAATGACACACATTAGTTTGGATAACTTTTGAGAATATTTCTTCGCAATATGGCATACCATGTACGAATATGCTTGGGTTTCAAAGAAAATGACCATGTTTATATGATAATATATTCGTATTCCATAGGTGCACATCCGGGCATGTAAACAATATTTATATTTGTAGATTATTTAGCAAGTACACGATGAATAATTAAGGATCATATATCCATCCTTCCATTTTTCACACAAAGTGGACCATGTTTTATGGAGAATTCTCAAATTACATGAACTTTTGACTTTTCTAGCTAATTACAACCACTTAAACTACTTGATTTTCCTTTATCAAAATCAGATCAAATTTTTACTATGACTCCATGATAGATTGCTAGATCTCTAATTTTGCGTAAAATTGCTTTAAGAGGTACTCGAGTAGTCAATATATAAAAAACAACTAGAGATTTGAAACAATCAAGTTCTTCCAAAGAATTTCATAATGGTTGACCAATTTGAACGAGTTTTGATTTTTCAAGAAAATAAAGAAATATCAAAATATTGTAAACTTGTGCTTGGCGTTCTCTTGAGTGTACTAGTTCGTATGCAAAATCATAAATATGAGTTCTGATTACTTTTGAAAAACTTGTTTCGCACTATGGGCTAGCATGCAGGGAACTTTCTTAGCTTTCAAGCCAAATGACCAGGATCATGACTATATCTACATTTCCGTATATCAATAGTGTTCTCATATTTGGTAGATGAGCGCATCTTGCCATGAGAAAAGGTGTTTACAACCATATTTTCCAACTTTCACGAACACAATTTAGTTTTAATTTTTGTAAGTGATAGCCAATGTTTGTTTGTTAAGCTAGTACACGAAGAATAAGGCCCATAATGCCAATACCCCATTATTCGCACATAGCGGGCCATGTTTTTGTGCTATTTTCAAGTTACATGAATTTCTAATATGTCTAACTAATTACTACCACTAAAACTACATTAGGTCGATCTATTAAAATTATATATGTCAAATTTTAACGTGAGTGCATGATAGGTTCCAAAAATTGTTTAAGGTACCCAAGAACTGAATATATCAAAACCCACCGACATGTTTGAAAAAATCAACTTCTTGCAATGTCCATGCACACAAAATTCATCATTCATCCATACAATCATTATACCTATGTCCTCGCTGACACCCATGAGAGCTTCAAGGAGGAAAATCATCATAGATATTGCTCTTCCCTCTCTTCTCTATCTATCCTGGCTTGGAAAGCTTGGCAACACTCAACAGGTACATATAGTGCTTTCACACTTGATTATATAGTTCATAGAGTACTAGTCTGATGTACTACTATGCCAAGTAGCGGTACAGAGAAAGCAAGAGGGCCATCATGTGAGCTATGCTTTTTCTACGAGATAAAATCTACTAGAATTATCCGCAAATTTACCTTCCAATACTCATATTTGATTTTTTGTCGAATAAAATCACATGAGGTTTTAGTTTTTGGTCGTGGAGCTGCATTAAATCTTATATTATCTTACCACTATATATTGTACGAATACCTTTGAATATTCACCATTGGATCAAGACTCACAAATTCCAACATTGCTAACCACTGGATCTTCTTTTCTATTCTAGCATCTAGAAGATTCTGTTGACAGTGTTTAGCAGAATTACTATGCATAAACCTCAAAACACACTTTTCCATCATTCTAGAATCTTCTTCATCATTTCTATAGACAATGGTCCCAAATTTTTCAAGTAATAGGTAGCTAAAAATGTTTATTTCTATATGATATAAAGTACAAGAACAACATATACACCCTTACTTTATGATTTAGCTCTTTTATAATTTTTGAGATTTACCTATTATAGAGTATAATTTTATATAGTGATGATATGCCATACTTTTATTATTATGTGAGTCTCACGTACAAGGCACATGCAACTTACTAATAAAAGGATGGTACACAAATATAAAGAGGCCCCTAACTAATCTTGCACAACTAAACTAGGAATTTGAAGATAAGGCCTCAAAATATGCAAAAAGGACCCTAGTATAGAAAGGGAAAAAAGCAACCAGGTAGAGCTTCATTGATTATCCGTGGTGGTATAAAATATGGGCACGGCTCGATGACGGATCAAAGAGTCCACATTCCCCCTCCCAAATCGCAATGCTTGGAACGGTCACTCTAAAGATGGACGCCATTGTGTTCCACTGTTCCTCCTACTCCCATCCCCTCAAGCCCCGGCAGGTCTACAAGGTTGCTCCCTATCTCCCTCAGAATCCATTGATTTTGCTTTTGTCGGTTCTTCTGTGCAACTATTTTATTTTTCAAACTTCCATTTATCCTGTACGTGGAAGTTCATCTAGTGCGCCACCATTGTGTCCGCAAGATTACCTCATGCTAGAAGTGCAAGCACCCTAACGGCGGATTCACCCTTGAGCCTGTGATGGACATCGTCCTATCAGCGGCAAGAGTCGAGTGCTACCCCAAAGGCTGCACGAGCTTGCTGCCCTACTACGAACTCCGTGAGCAAGAAATCACGTGTCAGTATGCCCCTTGCAATGCACGAATAGCAGCTGCGACTTCGCAGGCCCGACTCCAGCGCTCGTTGCCCACCTCGCATCGGTCTACTCAATCAAAGTACACAAGATCCAGTATGTCACTACCAAAGTGTTCCAAGAGCTGGTGCCACTAGCGAGCGAGGCGTCCCGCCAACTCATCCTCGCCGGGATCAGGATGGCACCATATTCGTCCTGACCATTGGTGCACTAGACACGTTCTCCCTCGTATATGGGGTGTGGCTTAGGGCTGCACCGTCTGACTGGCCGCTATATAGGGTGAGGATGTGGACGGATGGCCCCTGCTATCCTCGTGGGCAGACCGCAGCAAGACTGACACCGTGACAGTGGATCTCGAAGCGTCGAGCTCCGCTAATCTAGGTGACATCAGGTTTGAGGAGCTCACGACTTACCTAGCACGGCCACTGAAGCACATGGTTGGTCCTGCAACATCAAAGCAACTGCGTTTCTTTATTCACAATGACTTTTAGTGCGGTTGTAAGCTACTGTAAATTGGTTTAGTTGCAGAAAGATAGTTTTCATACTAGGAAGGGTGGATTTTGCATGAAGTCTTAACTTCCGATGATAGTCCTGTGGATGTATCTCCGGTTCAAGTATTTACTACTGTAGTACTAGTACTAGTTTGGTTGGAAGAAATCATATCCTTTCCGTAGTAGGAACGATGTGTTTTTCTAGAAATAGTACATAGCAGGTTTCTATGTTTATACTTGACACACATTCATTAATCGACAACAGCTCATCTTGTGGTTACAAGATGATTGTGTATGAGTCTCCTCTCGCAGTTTTACTGCTTCCATTTTTCAGGTGCATATTCACCCTCTGTCCTTCCGCATTATAAATGGAATTAAAAGAAAGTCTCTATCACTAATAAACTGAAACTGCCATGATTGTTGATTGACAAGACAATTCAATGGGGTGGCGTGCTATGATGCCTACACCTACACACTAGCACTCCATAGTGAAAACAAAAGAAACTGCGGCGATTCCTTGAATTTCATGGCAAACTCTACGGTTCCAGTATACACTTTAATCACGAGACTTTGGATTGTTTGACACGAATATCCTGCAACTAGATGCATCGTACCATTCTATTATTTGTCATACTTCTGAGTTTTCGAAAAATGGGAAATATAGCATTAATATTAGATTTTGTGTGTGGGTAATGGATATTAGTTAAGTCATATCTTGTGCATCTATAAAGTTTTGTTTAATCATATGAGACCAGTGTCAAAAATAAAGGCCTAAAAGAATAGTATTCCAATATTTTGGAAGTACTACTACTATTTATTTATTATATGTTGACCAAATTTTTTGAATAATACAAGCACTGTACTACACATTGTTTATATATTCCCTCCTTCTCAGTTTATTAGACTTACACATCTATCTAGATCGAGAATTTCACCAACAGAAGATGAGGTATAAACTTAAAAATATATCATTAAAAACTTTAAATATTATACTTTCTAATAATATAATTCTTGTTATAGTAGTATACGTTAAATTGCTGATGTAGATAGACGTGCAGTACTAAGAAAACTGAGAAGGAGAGAGTAGCATTCCCTGTTGTCCATGTTTATGGCATTCTGTGCCATCTCAGCTATCTTAAATATGGGTGAATGTTCAAACACGTCCCACTAACTGGCTAGAAAAGTATCTCTGACATGTGTGTTCTGCAATTTGCGATCTATTTTACATTGATTCTTTATATAAGGGGAAACACTAACAATCCAGCTTCGTGATCCACGAACCCCAAGGCCCGTGCAGCCCACTGGTCAAACCAAGCCAAGCGGGTGGTGATCCGCCCAATGCACGGCGAGTGGCCCAGGGGATCCTCATCTACAACGACGATGCCTAGCAGAAGAGGTCAGGAAGCTGTCTCACGTATGCACGCGGGCCGCCAAACGTGAGTATATGACCAACCGCCGGTCAGGATGACGTTTGAGCTTGCCATGAACCGCTTTATAAGAAGCACACACGAGGCAGCAGACGCAGAAGTAGCGGCGATAACTGAGCAGAGAGATGCCACCGAAGGGGACCAGTTCGTGGTGACTACTTCCCAAGAGACTGTTGTGCCCGACGAAGACCCGTGGCAACCATCCAAGGCGCTACCCCAACACATTAGATCTATATCTGCTTGTAGTTGTCGTTGACTTTTTTAATAAAAAATTCTGCTTGCTTTAAGATTAAGATGTGTTGGGGACTTGAATTTGCGGGGGATATGGCAGTACATAGCCTATCTCTCGATCACAAGCTCCAGGATATCTACAAGTCCTTAATTATGAAGACTGATTTTGCATGAAGTTCTTTTCACTATTTTCATTCTATCTGCTTTCAAGCATGTATGCATGACTATATATATGTAACTGGCTCGACTTGTTTTTCTTATATAAATGTAACTGGTGAGTTTGTGAGAACTCAAACTACTTCAAATTTACTACTCCATGCTAGAAAATGTACAACTCCATATCAAAATTCACAACACCAATTTAGTTTCGTTCGATTCACAACAATCACCCTTGTATACCACGTAGATTTGATGCTGGATGTATATTGACACATTTTCTGTGAACTGAGCTGCGGTGTACACATACATATTTATTTTTTAAGTGAGTACATACCTGCATAGTAGCATACTCGTACATACATATAGCAGTACATCAAATCACACGATATAGCATGCACACTATATCTTGGAGCAACGAGGTAGTGGTGTACAGTAATAGGAGTATAAAAGTACACACATGTACATATTTTGGAAGGGAGTACATAGTGGAAGAGTTAGGGGTGACCAGTAGGGGCCTTGTATAGCATCTCAAAACTTTAATAAAGGTTATCAAGATCCAAATCACCCAATTTAGGGTTAACAAAAACTTTTTATTATTAAAATAATTAAGAATGCATATGTGTGTTGCATTAGAATAGAATTGTTTGGAATTGCCATGTTTGATTGTTCTAATGGTTGTAAAATAATTCAAAGGTGAATGCCACATCATTTAGATCATTCCAAAACCAAATCCAAAGAAAAAGAAATCAAATGGAATTAATAAATGCAAATGGTCACTTTTGCCATTTTAATCCACTGGGTCACTTTAGGTGTTCCTAGAAGTCAAATTCAAATAGAAACAATTCTAACTCTTTGCACCCCTTGCTAGTACAAGTAATGATCTACCAAGGCCCACTTTGAAATCTTATAAAAACATTTGAACACTAATTTTAAATGGCATTTGAAAATGGAATCTATTTCATATGCATAGATCCCACTTTTTCAAAAACCACTCAAATGAGTTCACCTTTACAATCCCAAGCAAACACAGACTACCAAGCATGAGATCAAGTCACCCACCAAAAATCATTTCAAAATTTAAATTAAATTCTCTTGCGGCCATTGTGTTGAACACCTTGTGATCACAGAAAAACCTGCCTAACTAACACTGTTTTGATCAATGCATTGTCGAGCCATTTGGCAAAAAATTTGTCCCCTGGTCACCCCAGCACCAACCAAAGCCTCTAATCCTAGCCCCCTTCACTGTACGCACCAGTGCCAAGCCACCCTGAGGCCATGCCCGCCGGTCGAGCACGGGCAGCTCGCAGGAGACAGCCCAGCCCCTCTCCGCCGTGCCTGGGAGGTAGGCATGATAGCACCGCCGCCCACGGTCCCTTTCCCGAGCAATGCCAGCCCCTAGACCACCGTAGAAAGCCCGCGCACCGAGCCTCTGCGCCATGCACAGAGCACGCCAGAGCGTCGTCCCCGACAGGCCAGCACAAGCCGCGCCTTGCCCTCATCTTGCACGCGCCGCTCCGCCATAACCCTAGCATGCTCCAAGACATGCCCTTTTCCCGACCGGCGACCAGACGCCGCCTTGAGACTGCCTCTCGCGCTCGAGCGTCGACCTTTCTGTGCATACCACCCCACCCGTGGCCGACCACCAGGAGGCAAGCCACTGTCCACCTACCCCGCCCATGCCTCTAGCCCTCTGTACCACCGTCACCGACGAGCTCACTGTCGCACCCCACGGTCCCCTCGTCGACCTATAAAAGGAGCCCTCCCCAGCACCATTCTCCACACTCCAACACTCCCTACCTCCCACTGAGTCCCTCACACCTCTCGCCGGAGCCGCTCGAGCAGCCATTCACCGGAATTTCCACCGCAGTCGCCGCAGCAGAGAAGAAAGGGGCCCGTCGATTTCGACCACCCCAAGAGCCGCCGCGACCTCGCCTGAGACCGCCGTCGTCCACTCGTTCGGTCGCCCCCATCGCCATGTTAGCTGGAGCCCCGGTAAGCCCCCAATCGACCCCCACCGAGCCGCTAGGGTTTAGTCTCGCCGGTGACCTGTCCATCATCGACGACGAGCCACGACCGTTGATCTAGGTTCTAATCGCACGGCCCACATCGCCCCGTACCGCTTCGCGTTAGAAGAGCCACTGACATGCGGGACCCTCCTGTCAACTGTCCTCTGCGCCGCGGAGCGTCACTGGGCTGGCCCATTTAGTTTCCCGTGCTGGCCCTAAAATTCAAATATAGGTTTTTCTATTTAGACTTAATATGGTTTCTGTCCACTAGTTTAAAAATCAATTTAGAGAGTTCTACTACACCAAATTGGATGATTCAAATTTTTTTATAAAGATAATTCAAATATCTATCCAAGCCCGTTGGATTTAAATCAATTAGAGTTATAGATCACATATAGAAAAAATAACAAAACATAGACTTTTCTACATTCAAACATTTTTCAAAAATCAACCTTAATAGCTTTTGAGTTGGTTCCAACTCTGAAAAATCACATTTGATAATACCTATCTGAATATGTAATAATATTTAGGTTTGCATGCAGTGACTTTGGACTAGTACCAAAATAATGCTATATAGGCATTTCTAGTCACTTTAAATCATTTAAATATGAATCCTAAACTTTATAAAATGTGATCCAACATTTAAATCACATTCCCATGTATTAGAATATGTGGTGATGACATGTGTCCACATGATCCCATATTTTAATTAGAGAATATTAAATCTTAATTAATTTCAATGAGTAGAAATTACTTTTCTCATATAAAATAAATGAAACTAGTTCATTAAAATCTTGTGATGAGTGTGATGATATTAGATCATCAAATATGTGCCTTAGCGTGCTAAATAGACTAGTTAAGTATTATTTGGTGATTGTGTATTCCGTATATATTTATAGAAGACAGTACCGACCAAGTCTACGAGGAGGAGTTCTACCCCGAAGAAGACGAGGAGAATTTCAACCACTGCACCAATCAAGGCAAGCTAGAACTAAGAAAGTTAACACTTGCCCCCTTAACTTGAGAAAATGCATTAGGCATGCTTTGGTTATACCTTTTGAGTTATACCAATCCCAAGTTTTACTTACAAGTTTTACCTTTTGCTTTACCAAAGTTTCTTTACTCCTAGTAATGCTTTGTGAGAGTTTAGAAAGTAGTTTAGATAGCATAAAGAGTATAAAACTTGGCCTATACTAGATGTCATTCTATGGCATGAGATTGAGATTAGCATCCCACCTTAGTGAACACTGTTAACTTAGTGATTAGAGCTAAACCAAAAACTTGATCACTCTAGATGGGAATACTTAGTGAAAATGCTTATGAAAATCTTGGAATGATGAGTCATTCTATTGAGATGTTTTGACATGTGTTGAGAAACACAATGGTTTATGATGATGAAAATGTTGAGGCATGAGCCTTAGCCCTTTATAAAAACTGATGGTTGGGTTCGGATGCGATACCATTCCAATTTTATCGTACAACCACAATACCTGAATTGGATAAGGCTTAGCCGGAAGTTTATATGCATTAGTATTGGTTCCCTCGTGGGAGAGGTTTGAGATGAGGCTACCTCTCAATGTTGTCCACCTATGCAGTGCCCAGGATGGCAGATGGCCATGGCTGGGAGGCTAAGCTCATAGGAGAGGTGCTTATACTAGAGTGTGTAAAGGAAAGGTTATGTTTGATTATCTGCATACTAAGTATGATGATTCAGGGTTATCCCTGACAGATGTATCGAATTTTGTGCTGAAAGTGTACCACCTCTGCAGAGTGTCAAACTATTCGAATAGCCGCATCTGCGGTTATGGACAGTTGGAGTGGCCATACTGTTCCGTTGTTAGATGTTTTCGAAATGACTTATGAAATGAATTGTGACATGACTTGACCACAACATGGTTGTTACTATGACAATTAAGTTCCCACTTAGGTGATTTAGAACTTTATTTTATCTTTCTTTGTTTCTGAACTCAACTTAGGTTTCAAACTTAACTTTGCAAATAAACTTAGAACTTAGCATTCCTACTAGAACTACCTTACTCGATAGTGATAGTTTGTGAGTACTTAAAGAGTACTCATGGCTTTGTCCCTGGCTATTCCCGTGGCCAGACTATGAGGAGGACTATCCGGAAGAAGGAGAGTAGGATGACTACGACAACTAGGATCATCTCCCATCGTCAGTATTACCTGTGACACTAAAGATGGAGCCCACCGCTATGCTTGTTATTTCGCTACTTGTTTGTACTAAGACTGGATCGTGAGATCCTTTATTCGTGTAAGACCTTATTATGGTTTGTAATGGATGATGTACTGTGATATCCAATCTGTTATGTCTCGCAAAAATGGTAATCCTGGAATTTCGATGTATGCCATAACAGGCATCTGTTATTAAAAATCCGGGTGTTGACACCTTACCACCCCCATACCATGTTGCAGCAACGTATTTTCTATACATAATAATCTTGAGACTAATTTTAGTGAAAACCACCATGTTTCCCCCCTAATTAATGATTACCATGTTTGCCCCCACCCCTAGCTTAATTCTTGTCGTGGCCCCATGCATGATACTCTTATGATATATACATGCATTAACTTTTAGTAGTATGTAGCATTAATTATCACATGATCTAGCATTCATGGATAGACATAACATATACACGATCTAGCACTCGTAGGTCATATGGTGTAACATTCTTCATCTTCGTTTTTGTCTTTAGTATTCTTGCACTTGACCTTGCCCTTGTCCTTCTTCTTTAGTTGCTTTGTTGTTGAATATTTCAAGAGTTTGTTTACGCCTCTCAAAGTTCACTATCGCATGTATACCTCGTAGGTCACGTAGGTATCGTGCTTTCATACTGGATCTGCTCTTCGGTCAGGGGCATGTTCTCCCACTACGTGTGGTCCACATCATTCTTGTGCTTCTTCATGGCTTTGTAATGGCTGTCTATGAGGGCCACAATATAGTCAGCCAAAGAATCCTTCTCATTCATGGAGCTGGCAGGCTTCCACCTCTTCTGGATCTGCACGAAGTTCGTCACTGGCACTTTAGAACGCCTAAGCCTGATACTGTCGTTGTCGATGTCGAAGCCTACATAGGAAATGTTAGGGTTGGTGAGGAAGTCTGCTAGCTTGGGGCATGCCTTGTCATCCTTACAGATCTGGTACACAAGGCAACCCGTGCCCAAGTACAGTAGGACTGTTAGCCTTCTGGGTTGATGCTTTCTCGTTGGTGTACTCGATGTCAAGGCCAACAATCTTGTCGTCCGCTTCTGTAGTGGCGTTTTGATTTTCTCGATGTAATCATTCACTACCAAAGCTTTGTTGGTATACAACACCTATAGTGTGGTGGTGTTGCCAGGGTCCAGGAAGGAGTACTTCTGGTGGAACGGCATCACCATGGACAGTGGTGCCTTCATTTGTTTTCGAGAGGTCCCGCCGGGTGATAAAAGGACAGAAAAGGAATGGGACCGAGAAGATGAAAGGAACCGCTGCGAAGAAGATGGGGAGATGCATGCATGAGCGGTTGTGGATACGAATGGCATGAAGTTTCCCCTGGCCCCGCCCACGTAGGAAGCATATTAAATCGCCAACCCAATTAGCCCATGTACTCCTACATAATTTATTTATGGATCCGTTTTATGGACGCGGCTTACATTTGTGTACGAAAGTCATACGTACACTATCTTTCATTCTTTGTTTTATAATTAAGCATTGGTGCATGGTGCTTGAACATAATGTGTTTAGGTCTTTCATCACAACAATCTGAGTCTTCTAGAGCAGTATCATAGGCAAACTGTAGTTACCGACGAGAAATACTTAAGAAATAATCCATTGAAGAGGTTATCTCTTAAGCATTTTACCTAGTAGTAGTACTAGATACTAGTATTGTGCTAAGGACTTATTACAGTGAGAGGTATTATTACTTAAGTCAAAGACAGATACCCTATTTTTGCAGAAACGGGTCCGTAAGTACTTACTATAGTAAACTATTTTTCCAGCCCTTGGACTATAGCTACTCACAGGATAAAACATCATTTTTCTATATCTTTTGTACTGTATAACCATATTTACATAGAGCGCCAAATCTTCCCACCTTACCTCCATCGAAATATTTTGCATGGTCAGCCCCAAGTTTTAGCAGTACGAAATTCCTTTTCGGCCCATAGCAATGGCATAACTAATAATGTCGGTGTGTGGGTATCGTTCTTAATTTTTTTCTCCCTAGTCTGCACAACTCTGAATCTGGGTAGAACACCTTCCACCAACGCCATTTCCCCCGTAGATCCTCCAAAAAAAACCTAACCCATATCTCACCTTTGGCTCCTGCACCACCACCACCACAATGGAGCATCCCTGCCGCACTTCATCGTCCTACACGCCACCAACCCCCCATCTCACCTCCAGCTTCTACACCATCGTACCAGAACATCCCTGCCGCACTTCACTGGCCTACATGCCACCCAAACCCCCTATTCCACCTCTGGCTCCTACACCACCACACTGGAACATCCCACCGCACTTTGCCGGCCTACACGCCATACCTCGATACCATATACTTCTCACCAGTCTATTGGATCCACCAACATCCACCTTACCAAAAGTTCGCTGACACCCTCTTCCACACCACCTTGTTAGTTTTCTAACTCCCTCGTCCACAACACCTGACCTGCTTCACCTACGCCGGTGTGTGCTATAATCAATCTGCTTCACAGACTCAATAGTCCACTTTACTAGAACTGCTTCCCTGACGACGCTGTGCACTACACCGGATCTCCTTCACCGACCATCTTGTCCAGCAATCCAAACCCATCAACGGCCTCCATAGATCTTCTTCACCGATGCTCTTGTGCAACACACCAAATCCATAATATGTCGTGACAGATCTGCTTCACCGATGATGTCGTGCACTACACGTGATCTCCTTCACCGTCCATATCTTGTCAAGCAAGCCACACCCATCAACGACCTCCACAGATCTGTTTCACCAACGCCGCTGTTAACTTTCTGCTTCAGTGGGACTCACCACTACCGGGGCACCCTCAACATCATTGACGTGACCCGCAAAGATGTCGTGTATGTGTAGACGATGTCGTGACCTAGGTAAACTAGATCTGCTAGTTCATTTCAAGGAGCAGGTTTAAGCCTGCAATAGTGAATTGCATTTCTATATTGGTGGTTAATTCCTATCTCAATTGTGGCTTAATTGATATCCGAGTCTTTCTTAATAAATTTGGTGTAGTCTATGTTAAATCTAGGCATTAAACTACTCCCTCCATTTCAAGGAATAAGGCTTCCTCCTTTTGCGTGTTTTTTGACCAACAATTACTCTAAATGTATAAACAATTTTGGTAGTACAAAAATGGCATCATTGGAGTTCTTTGGTATTATGTTGTTCATGGCAAATGTTAATTCACTGAACATCTAAAGTTTCCTACCTACTCTATAAGTTTGTAAGTTATGTCATCATAATGTGTATTTGCTTTGTCTGTTGCTACAACACTGGCTACATGTAATTGTGGAGTTCATTTGTAGTTTTAAGCCAGTCAACGTGTAGGCTAACATTCCCTACTCTACAAGTTCACAATTTATGCTATTTTAATTTCAATCTGGTTTATACTCCCTCCATTCCAAAATATAAGATATTTTAGCATTTGTCAAACGAATGTGTCTAGACGCCTATTAGTGTGTAAGTTCACTCCAAATCTACACATAAAAGGCATCTATATACACTCGTTTCCAAAAGCTAGAACATCTTATATTTTGGAACGGAGGGAGTACTAAGAAACGACAATAATTGTCTTATCTTATGTAGTTCATCACAAATTTTATGTCATTGAACTTGTTTGCTTTGCATACCCTCTACAATATATGCCATTATAATTTCTATCTTGTTTCCATTAAGCTCTGACATAGCTCTGGCATGGCAAGTTTTAAGGCACTGAGCATGGTTATCCGCATACCCTGCTCTATAATTCAAGTTTCTCGATTTTTTGGGCATTTTAAGTCACTTCGCATATGTATTTTCATTACCTGATCTATAAGTTCACGAGGTATACCATTATAATGTCTATCTTATTTGTGCTAATGTTAGTATAGTAACTGCCTACTTTGTAGATCATGGCAAATTTTATGGCACTTTACATATTTGTTTGTAACCCTATTTCACAAATTAAACCATTGTAATTTCTCTCTTGCTCGTGCTAAGAAGCGACTATAACCACATTCTATTTTGTCATTCATGGCAAACTTTATGTCATTACAATGTTGCTTTATATTCCGCCATTCCCTGCACTATGTGTTCACCAGTGATTATACTATAATTTCTATCTAGTTCTTTGTAAACAACAACAACCACTATCTAATATTATTTCCTCTCTTAGGGAACATGGAGAATCATAGAGTGAATCGCCCCTACAATCTTGTAAGTACTTGTTGCTTTCTATTGCTGAATGCAAACATGTATGTTAATGACTGGCATGAACCTATATGAAGAGGAGCAACAAGAAAATAGATGCATCGGCTATCCAAGTACTGGATGCGGTGGATTCTTCAACAAACAAACTAACAACAGGATGTCCTCCAACGGAACCACACAAAGAGAAATAGTAAGTCCCTTGTTTTTACTGAGATGAGCTTAGTGTCAGATGCTTGTTTGTATGAGGTACCACATGCGTCGGATAATGATTAGAACAAGATGACCTTTAACAAGATTGTACAAAGACCAAATGTAAATCCCTCGATTTATAATTCAATGTGCTCACTCAATCATGGTGATGATCTGTTCTTACTATATTTGACTCATGTTCATATATATATATATCTATATATACATTAACTAGACCATGACTAGGTGGTGGTGATTTAAGTATATCCACTTTATGCTGTATTTTTCTGCTATGTAACGTTGTCTAGTGTCATCACCACATGAGTTGGTCAATGACTGGAACAAGGTGACCTTTAATGGGACCGCACAAAGACCAAACGTAGATCTCTCAATTTATAATTAATTTTTCTCACTCAATCGTGGAGATGATCTATTCTTTGCTATATTTGACTCATGATAGTATATATCTATCTATATATGCGTTAACTAGACCATGATTAGGTGGTGGTGATTTAAGTATATCCATTTTTATGCTAATTTATAGTCTATTACAGTATTTTTTACTACATTTAAGAGTTTGTATATATGCACTCTGAAGGTAGTCACATTGTATAATGTTGGCACCACACGAATTGGCCAATTATTATAATAAGATGACCTTTAATGGGAATGCACAAAGATCAAACGTAAATCCCTCGATTTATAATTGAATTTGCTCACTCAATCATGGTGAAGATCTATTATTGTTATATTTGACTCATGATCATCTATCCCTCTATATGTACGTTAACTAGACCATGTTTAGGTGGTGGTGGTTCAAGTATATCCACTTTATGCTTTTTATATTCTATTATAATATTTTAACCTTTATTTAAGAGCTTATATGCACTTTGGAGGTAGTAACATAGTCTAGTGTTATATGTATGAGACTAGTCTAAGTTACTCGCCACCATGACCATGGCCTTGGTAGGGAGTAACTTAGACTAGTAAAATTGCATACAATACTAGTCCAAGTTACTCTACCAACACTATGGGTACTTCCAACTATAGTACTCATAGCGAGTGTGTCATAGCTAGTATCATGTAATATATGTTGTTAGCATGGCTGCATGATACAACTGTTGATACTTCCAAAATGACTAGCCTAGTAAAAGATAATAGCTTGTATACAGTGTATTTTTTTGATTAATAGAAGTAGCAATGTTCTCCCTAGATATAAAAAAGCATAATTAAGCTTTTATGATATCCAGTTACTATATATATCTACTATAACCATCTTAATATGTTCTAGAAGTTTATATCATGCACCTAGTATTTGATTGCTTAATTCATTATCTCACTGGCTACTCTACATAGTGCACATCAAGATTCTATTGCCACTTTGATTCATTACTTTGCTCATGATTAAAGTGATGGCATGCTTTGCTTAACTTAAACGATAGTGATTTCTGTGAGAAATACAATGTTTGATTACTAAGAAACATGAAACATTTATACACATGTTCTGACTCATGTCTATTGGGTTTCATGTATACATGGTCAGATGATCTTGCTAGTTAAATATTAGGCACCAAATTGTTCAATTGGTTATGAGTCCGTTGCATTTTTTAGTTGACTTGTGATTGAAACAATGCGATATTCTGGCGTGGTTCCTATGGATATATTGTGCATAATAGAGCTCATACACTTTTACTTGACATTAAATATGTTGGATATATGTTTTTAAATAATCTAGAAGTTTATATGATGCACATGAACTATGATTGATTCATTTTATAGCTACCTACTCTATATGCTACATAAAATTCTTCTATGAAAAGAATCATCACATTCTGCTTAATTTGATCTGCCACTTCATACCAGCCATACATTGTTTAAATACTTCATTGACCTTGTAAGGTGCACAATGTATCATTTGCTTGTTTGTCTACTGGATTTTCTTAGTTGGCTGGGTATATGTCCAATGATATTGACAGCTATTAGAAATACAATAGTTTTAGGCATTACAAAGATAGTTTTGTGCCACTTTTCAACTGCATCCAACTATTGTTTTGGCAGCAAATAACTCATCTATTTGTTTTTCTTTTTTTACGGGTTAGACGATCAAAATATTTGAATGATCTGGCTACTGAAAAACACAGTGGTTGTTGATATCTTGTTTCTCTAAAATGATCATACTAGTCTACTTAAGGCACACATGATCTATTGCTTGTTTTTCTGAGACACTATCTTATTTCGCCGATTATTAAAATAGTGCCACCTTCTGTTTAAGGTCCAACCATAAGTTCTCGAACTGCACAATAATCTGGCTAGTTCATACTATAGACCATTTTTAAATGCTATTTTTGTTTTACAGGTTAATGCTTCGTGTCTTGACTAGTTCTAAGCAGCTCAATGAATCGTGGCCACCCCTTCTTATATTTTCTATATTTCCGTTGTGCAATGATATGATTAGTTTATGAAGGAAAGTGTCTAGTCGCTTGATTCACTACATTCATTGCCACACTCTAGTTTAGTTAGTCTATATGAGACATAGATGTTGATTGATTGTTTTGTTATATTGGGACAATACCTATTTTGAATTTTTTGACAGCAAACATGGTGTTTTTGCCTGCTTTGCTTCTCTAACTTAATATGTCTTAGTTTCATACTACACATAATCTGTAACGTATGTTCCACAGAGTGGCTATGATTCTGGCACATGCTCGCATTGGTCCAGGGTGTCGACTGTTCCTATTATTCTAGAAAGAAATATATGAGGCATATCGTAATTGCTTACTTCTTTATGTCAGGCCAATGATGCATTATAAATATTTTACATATAAGATGGCCAAGCTGGTACGCTGTGCTGACTTGTTGTCTTTCTTTTAGGTTGCACATGAAGATATGTAGGCAAAAGGGAGGACTCCTATGATAAGTGTGGAGGTCATTTCACAGAGCAGTAGTTATAGTGATTATTGCTTGCATTGGTCCACTATGTCCGTAGTTCTAGTTTTTCAGCACAAAGATGTGTTGTGGTCGCACTCCAAACAATTGATTTAATTGAATAAGAAACAGAGGAAACAGATGCAATAATCACCATTACACGTGAAGAGATATAGGAACTGAAAGATCGAGATATTGGAGTGACCGTCTACTTGATAACCTCTTATGTAGCTGTCATGGTAAGCAAGTTGTTACATGTATGGCGATGTAAGCTCTATAGCAAAAACCCTTCACCAACCCATCTCTGGCGCTGTCTCTGTAATGCTTCATCTGGTTTCTGTTAAAATTTTGGTCTATAATAAATTTCAAAATTTTCCACTTAATGTAATATGGTGTTCCTCGCTCGACCATTAGCAGGCTAAAATAGTAACGAACCATTCAAAACAAGAAATGTGTTGTTATTGTAGAATACATAAATGGGTCGCTCTCCTAGGGTTACCATGAACAGCAATGGTCTGAAAAACGGAATAAAGAGTTACGGTCCCAGCTGAGTTATGGGCCTTAAGCGAATTACTAGGCCTTTTATGGGCCAAAACAGTAGTGGATATTAAAACCAGCTAGCCTAACTAGGTTGTATAGTAAATCCCCAGAGAAATTGGTCAGTCACACAACAGGCCGGAACAATATCGGGTCGTATGTATAGCAGGCCCTTGTTGGGCCGCACAGTAAAAGGCTATCCTGAAGCAGTGCGTGCGGTCAACAGGCCAAAACAGTAACAAACCTGAAAATTAGCTAGCCATAAATGGGTTGCAAAGTGATGGACCCTAGTGAGAAGCGTCGCCGTACGCAGGGTGAAATAATGATGGGCCAGAAAGTTAACAGGCCACAGATGGGCTACAAAGCGATGGGCCCCCAGTGAGTAGCGCAGGCCGAAACACTAACAGAGCGGAAAGTTAAAAGGTCACCACTGGGCTGCAAAGTGATGGGACCCTTTCAATCAGCGCATGCCTCTAGCATGCCGAAACATTAACGGTCCATCTTCTTATTGGGCTTGTCTAATGGGTTGGCCTACTTAATAATTAGCAGGCCTTGGATGGGCCTTGTCTTTGACCATAGTTTTTGTGACAGGTAACGGTGGTAACCAGCCGTTAACAGCACTTGCCACGTGGTAGGTTGCATGACGTCAGCAGTCAACGGGGTTGGCAGAATAGATCTACCATAACACGAATTTCCGTGACTGAAAGGTGCGATCCGCCATGGTCGTAAAAAACATGGTAGATTCTTTCGTGACAGGGCTTTTACCACAGAGGTCATCCATCACAGAAGACTTTTTAACCACAAATAATGGTTCTTCAACCACGAAATGTGTTCATTGTAAAAGCTAAGTTTTCTTGTAGTGATTTACCACCATGTTTATTTTACATATTTTCTACGGAGGACTTAACCAAGATATTAAACATGAAATTGATTTAACCTCAGGAGGGTCTTTTATGGAACTCACCACTGAGCAAGCTTGGAAACTTCTAGATTTTTTTTGACGAAATAGGGAAACTTTGGGATATGACTTAGGGCGAAGGTGGTATAGAAATAGAATATGACTACCTAAATGCTTATAAATAAACCGGGAAGGTAAAAGAATCTGCTAATGAACTTCAACGTGATGATGATATTGTATTGCAATTCTTCAGTCTTTTATAGAATTTATCAAAGCACCAAAAATGGAATGGCTTCATTATACTCCATTGGCTGAACTAGTCAAAGAAGTGCAAATGATGGTTGAAGTCCCCAAGAAGCCATCAAGAGAAATACCACCATATGTGGAACCACTTCCTTTCCCAAGGACAGCCAAAAAGCACATGAGAGCTCAACTTCTTGCAGATCAATTGGATAAACAAAAAGAAATTCCGAGGAAACAAGAAGAAGAGGCAAAAATAGAAAATGTGATTTGTGAGAACATATAAGAAGAAGGGGAATTAATAAATAAGGTATATTAGCAATGTTTGCACACTGCAATGTAGTTGAACTTGATTCCTAAGCTTCTCAATTCATTGAGGGAAATGTAAAAGCTAAAAATATTGGTAAACCTATACTTCCTTGTACTTTTGGTGAAATCTCTTACATGGAATTTGTGACATTGGAACTGTTGTTAATGTTATTCCTTTTAGATTTTATCAAAATATTCAAGATGATATTGAACCAGCTGAATTAGAAAATATTGATATGGCAATCATGCTTGCCGATAAAACACTTAATGTCCTTATGGGTATAATTAAAAATGTTCCTATTTACCTTAGGACTTATGCGTATCCTATTGATTTTGTAGTAGTTGATATGCCAACTAACACCAATTGTCCAGTTATCTTTGGGAGAATCTTTTTAAATACCGCAGGGGCAAATATTGACTACAAAAGGAAACAATTTCCCTTAAGTTTGAGGAGGACATGATGCAATTTCACTTCTCGAAATTCTAACACAAACCCATCGATGAAGACTTTGAAGAGCAAAAAGAGGAAGGCAATATCATTATTCTTGCCACTTGATTTGTGAAATTCCTAATGATGATCTTGAAAGAAGCATAGTGTAAAATGATAGTTTCCCTGAGGATATTGGCAAAAGGGAAATTGATGAACATCTTGAATCTACTCCTATAGTTGGTTCCCAAATGAATGATGTATATGAAGTTCCAAAAATTAAGGGAGATGAGGAACTTCCACCACGAGATCTTAAACTTCTTCCAAAAGAATTAAAGTATAGATTCTTAGATGATACAAATAAATATACTGTTAATGTGAGTGCTAATTTTGCAGAGAAGGAAGAAGAAAATTTAATGATTGTATTAAAAATGCATCATAAGGCCTTCGAATATTCTATAGATGACTTGAGAGGGATTATTCCCTCAATAGCCACTCATATAATATTCATGGAAGAAGGAGCTCAACCGATTGCAGACTTTCAAAGAAGTTTGAAACCACAAATGAAGGAAGTGGTAAGGAATGAAATAATTCGCCTCTTAGATGCATGTATCATTTATCATGTGGCGGAAACATATTGGATAAGTTGTATTCACCATGTTCCAAAGAAAGGTGGGTTTATTGTCATTCTAAATGAGAACAATGAACCAATCCCTACTCGCACTATAGTCGGGCATAGAATGTGTATTGACTATAGAAAGCTGAACAAGGAAACTAGAAAGGATCAATATCCCTTACCATTTATATATCAAACATTAGAGAGGCTTGCTAAGCATTCACATTTTTGTTATCCAGATGGATATTCTGTTTTTTCCCAAATAGCTATTCATCCAGAAGATCAACTGAAAACAACTTTCACTTGCCCTTTTGGTACTTATGCTTATCATTGCATGCCTTTTGGTTTATGTAATGCACTTGCTACCTTTCAAAGATCTATGACTGCTATTTTTGCCGACTATGTTGAAAATATAAAGGAATTATTCATGGATGACTTCTCCGTCTATGGAACTTCATTTAACCATTGTCTCCATAATCTTCATAAAGTTTTGCAGCAATATGAAGACACTAATATAGTCTTGAATTGGGAGAATTGACACTTCATGATTCAAGAAGGTATAGTGCTTGGTCACAAAATCTCAATTATCAGTATAGAGGCTAACAAAGCAAATATTGAAGCAATAGAGATAAGTTACACCAGCTCCACGGGATGTTAAAGGTATAACAAGTTTTCTTGGTCATGCAGGGTTTTATAGAAGATCCATTAAGAACTTCTCTAAAGTTTCTCGACCTTTAACCAACCTCTTGCAAAAGAATGTCCGTTTTAAATTTGATAAAAGTTACTTCACTGCTTTCAATATTCTAAAAGAAGAACTCTTAAATGCTCATGTTATTAAACCACCAAATTGCAAGAAACCATTTGATTTATTCTGTGAAGCTAGTAATGAGTTTGTTGGGGTTGTCCTTTGACAGTGAGGTGGTAATGAATTTAATATCATTCATCATGCTAGTCGCACTCTTAATGAAGCACAAAAGAACTACCATATGGCTGAAAATAACTTTTTGCTATTGTATTTTCATGTGATAAATTTAGATCCTATATTATTGACTCAAAATTTAGAGTGTATAATGATCGCGATTGATTAAAAGAACCCTTAAAAGGATTGATGTTAATCCTAGAAGGATTCGTTGGACTTCACTTCTACAAGAATTTGTGTTTAAGATTCTGCAACGGAAGGAAGAACCACCTGAATCACTAGAGCCATTTGAAGAGGTGAAACTCTACAAAGGGTAGCATACATCTATGAGCCCCTAGGTATACTTCGCTCCGAAAATAAGTTTTCTCTAACTCTTTGTAACGTTCTTAGCAATCTTTTGCAACCAATCATATACGGAGGGAAAAGAAAATTAATAGAAGGAAGTGAAGTAAGTAAGACTTATAAAATAGTTCTCAAAAATCTTGGTAAGTGAAGTAAGTTCAAATTTACTTACTTTCAAGCTTTAATTGTGTCTTTGTTGTCTTTGTTTTTATTTTCGAAATCCTTGCATTTTTCTAAGTAAGCTACCAGTTTATGAAACTAGTACGGGCTGGCGGTACGACCGCGTGTGCCCGTACCAGTGGTCATTATATGCACAGTAAGCTCCTCATTTACTTTCTTCGGTTTCCAAAGGCGGTACGACTTGGACGTACGAGGCTAGACCCCCGTACCGATGGTCGTTATACCCTTAGGTCTTTTGGTTCATTTGTTTCCGTTCTCTAAAAAAATGTCGTCTCTGATAGTCGGTACCTCCCAATATGGGTGGACCGTTTGGGGGTAACCCGCCCGTACCGTGAGTTTGGAAAGAAATTACAGAAATTGGTATACACATATTTTTGGAAGGGTATCGGGTACAGGCCGCGCCCGTACCAATGGTCATGGCGGCCGCAAAATTTTCCTTAATCAATATTTTCTTGCCTATCTGTTGAGATACTTTTCTTGAGCAACTCCAAGTCCTTTATTGCATATTTTCCTAAGCTAACCTCTCATAAACTCTCACAAGGCTTCTTCTTCCTCTTATATCTTTAGATCCAATCAAGGCAATGTTCTACCCAGTTCAAGGCAAAGGCAAACCTCTTAGCCTCATGGCTCTTTCGTGGGATATCTTCTATACCTCATCCCTTGAAGCCGAAAACAATGAAGCTAAAAGCCTTAGTCCCAAGAACCAGGATCCCTCATATTACTCATACCGCTTGGATGATGATGAAGCTTTCGAGATCTTCATGCATCAAGCTGTTCATGGATGGAAGTAGTCGGAGCACCTCACCATGGTGAGCCCTGAATATGAGGAAGAATTGAAGAAACCGCATGGGAAGGGACATGTGGAGTCACTCAAGGTCATTGCCACCAACTACTTCACACCAAAGCATAAGAGATCTCCACTAGCTTATGCAGGTTCTTATGAGGAGAATACTGGGCACACCTTGACAACCAAGAAGCCCATTATGAAATCCCGCATCAAGGTGAAGCCGCATGAGGATTGGGGACTCAACTTTCAGTATGAACCAACTACCCAAGAAGACTGCTCTCGATGACTGATGTCTACGCACTTCTATTCTTGAAGATAGTTGTTGGGCCTCCAAGTGCAGAGGTTTGTAGAACAGTAACAAGTTTTCCCTTAAGTGGATCACCCAAGGTTTATCAAACTCCAGGAGGAAGTGGTCAAAGGTATCCCTCTCAAGAAACCCTGCAATTAAGATACAAGAAGTCTCTTGTGTCCCCAACACACCCAATACACTTGTCAGGTGTATATGTGCACTAATTCGGTGAAGAGATAGTGAAATACAAGTGGTATGGATAATTATAAGTGGTATTGATAATTACAAGTGCCAGAGATCTATTAAAGCACTTGAGTAGCAAGGTAGATCTACTTGATTACAAAGCTCATGATCACAATATGATCATGCATAGAGAGAGAGATGAACACATAACTACCGGTAGAGCCCTTAGCCTCGAGAGAGAACTACTCCCTCCTCATCATGGGAGTCAGCAACGACGATGGAGATGGAGGTGGAGTCGATGGAGATGGCGGTGAAGATGGTGAAGAGGCGGCGGCGGCGCGGAGGACTCCTTCCCCGTCGCTGGTATCACAGGGGAGCACCACGCCTTAGCACCCTTCCTTCATGGCTTCTTGGGAGCCCTTCCCCATGGAGATGGGATCCATGGGAGAGGCAAAAATGTGGCTTTGGTGGCTGCAAATTCGTGGGTGGAGGTTGTTCGATCTAGGGTTTTTGCATCGGGGGGTTCTTATAGGCGAAGGGGCAAGGTCGGTGGAGTGCCAGGGGCCCCACACCACCTGGTGGCGTGGCCAGGGGTCACCCGCGCCACCATATGGTGTGTCCAGGCCCTGGCCCTCCTCCGTCTCTGCTTTGGGCTCCGTGAGTCTTCCGGTAAAATATTGACTTTGGCTTTTGTCCCGTCCAATTCCGAGAATATTCATTTTCTGGCTTTCCTGGAACCAAAAACAGCAGAAAACAGGCAACTAGCACTGTGGCATCTTGTTAATAGGTTAGTCCAAGAAAGTGTATAAAAAGTACTCCAAAGTGTGGACAAAACATAAGAAAGCAGATATTAAACAAGCATGGAACATCAAAAATTATAGATACGTTTGCAACGTATCAACATCCCCAAGCTTAACTCATGCTCGTCCTCGAGTAGGTAAGTGATAAAAAGAGAGAATAATTTTTGAGGTGACATGCACCACCTAGACTTGATCAAAGTATTTGTAAAACATGGATAGTTGGGATCATAGTACTTTAACATAGCATGAAAGATATAGTTCTAACAATAAGACATAGCAACTATGTTGTAACATGAAAAGGTACAAACAAAAGATTCATGAATAACAATGCTTTGCAAGACGTTTGTTTGTTTCACATAAAGAAAACATAGCATAGTGACATTCAGCTTGTCCCTCATAGTGTAGCAAAACATAAATGCATAGGACACCTTCAAAGTTCATAAGGGTGACTAGATACAAATAGTTTAAGAACAAGCAATATCAACATTATGAATCAATCAATAAGTTTTGGGACAATGCACATAGAACTAAGAATGACAACTATGCTCTCTTAATTGGTGCCTAAGGATAGAAGATGGAGACTCAACATAAAAGTAAAAGAAAGGCCTTCATAGAAGGAAGCAGGGATTCAAGTCTCATAAAGAGCTTCCAAAATATGGTACTTATTAGCTTTCAGCTCTCATTGCCCCTATCATAAGCATCTTGAAGTGATTAAGGTTAAAGTGAACAAACTATGGAGTATATGCTTGACAAAGTATAAGTTGGAAATCTCATGTCCCTTGAATACGAGGGCCGCTCCTCATGCTACTCAAGTTTAGTTACTGGTAAGTTCTTGTCATAGTAAGTATATGTGTATCATAAGAGAACCGCCAATGGGGTACCCCTTGCCCGATGATACGGAAGAATCCCCATATCAAAATGACAAGGCAAGCAGACAACGAGCATCTCAGCAATCTTCTTATTTACCATGGGAAAATGGTGCTTTTTTCTCTCTTTCCTCTTTTCTCATATCTCTTTTTTTCTCTTTTTCTCAATATTTGACTCTTATTTTTATAAGAAGAATGCTTCATAGATAGCTCATTATGGTTACGCTGTAGGTTTCTGCCATGATTAGGCATGGATTAGACCAACGGCCCAGACGTTTCTCTAACACACATACATAACTCCGTGTACTTACAAGCTCCCCTTTCATTTCACACCAACGACATCCATAGACAAAAGAGCATGATATCAACTAGGTACAAAGTACAAGTGCAATGTTGAAAGTGTTCCCCATGACAGCATGGTTCTGCTAATCCCCAACATATAAGTGCAAGCATATACACCATAGACGACACAATGGTTCAAATTTATTAAGGGCAAGAAAAGTAAAGTGTGCCATCAAGTTCGTGAGAGCTTTAATCACTAGTTATCTCATAACAAGTTTAATTCGGAAGGTAGATAAAAATATGAATATACTTGGAATAGCAAATGCTAATAGGTAGGTATGGTGGACTCTTTGGAATAACTTGGTTTTATTTGGAGTTGGATGCATGAGTGGAACTCATACTTGGTATGGAGGCTAGCAAAAGACTGGGAGCGACCAACTAAGACAACAATAATGGCCATAATCATGCAAAGCGACAAAACATCATTAATTAAAGCATAAAGTGATATTACAAGTCGAAAACTAAAGGATCATAAAGGCTATGGTGACTTTCGATAGTCATAACATGGTGTGAGCATGCGCCAAGTCAACCCAAATAAAGCATTAAAGGAGAATACCACAATACTATGTTTTAATATGCTAAAACAACGCATGATTCTTTCAAGGCATATTAAGCAATCTCAATTGTTTATAACAAGTCATGCTACAGCAAAGATCACTAAGCATAAAGCCAAAACAGTATCAAGCATGACATGACAAAGCATATGCCACAGTCAAAACAAGCTCCTTTCTACCACTATAAGCATGAACTTTTCCTACTCTTTTCCAATCCAAACCAACTTATTTGAAAACTAATGTATGAATGAGGGGGTCCAACCAATTTACTGCACCAAACCAAGCAAAATAAAAACTAAAAACAAAAACAAAGACGCTCCCAGAACAACACAACAGTGCATGAAACAATAAAAACGAAGTGTCTAGAAAGACCTAGGATTCTTATTGATGAAGAAGGGGATGCCTTGGGCATCCCCAAGCTTTGACGCTTGTACCTATTGAATATTTCTTGGGGTGACACGGGGTGGCATCCCCAAGATTGAGCTTTTGTCCATTCTTCATCTCATTACATCATTCTTTCCCTACACCTGAAACTTTCCTTCATACATAACTTCACACAATCTTCATTAGCAACATTAGTGTACTCAAGATAGTAAGTCTTTTGGTTCAGTTCCAACACAAGTAAAACTTCCATTAAAACAAAAGCTACTGTATCACTTCCTTTAAAAAGTTCAAATGATCAAAGAGAACTCAAAGAGAAAGAGATTAAGAGGCAAATGCAAATAATGGCAAAAATCTGTCAAAACAGACCAGCAGGTAAACACCAATTTTTGAGAAGACCTTCTGTTGCTGAAATCGAAAAGTGTTGAACTAACAAAAGTTGGATAATAACCTGGGGCAGAAGCACAAACAATTACAGCTCAAACCGACATACAGAGATTTTTCACGAATTTTTACAGTGAAGCACAAAAATCTGTTTCGGGACAACACTTTTCCAAATCTTACTTCCCTCTCATTAGAGGTTATTCTTGGCACAAAAATCAAATAAAAAATATAAGGAGAGGTTATTACAGAGGAAATAACTTACAAGACTCAAGGAAACTATTGGGTTATCTTCCAAGAAGTACTTTTCTTTAACGCCTTTAAGTTAGGCTTAATAGTTTGAGAAGATGCTCACATAAGAAATATGAATTGAAGTAAAAGAGAGAATCAATACGCAAATTCAAAACACATTTAAGTCTAACCCACTTCCTATGCATAGGAATCTTGTAAAGAAACAAGTCATGAAAGCACAAAGCAACAAGCATAGGAAAGCAAAACAAGTGCAACTTCAAAAATTTCAACATAAAGAGGGGAAAGTTAATGTTGTTGAGACACATAAAACCATGTTTCCCTCTCTCATAATAACTTTCAGTAGCATCATTAATAAAATTAACAATATAAATATCACATAAAACATTCTTATCATGAGCCATATGCATTAAAGAATTATTACTCTCCCTATAAGCATAGTCATTCTTATTAATTGTAGTGGGAGCAAATTCAACAAAATAGTTATCATTATTATTCTCATCACCATAATCATCAAATATAGGAGGCATATTGTAATCATAATTAATTTTGTCCTCAATAGTAGGTGGACTGAAAATATCATATTCATCATTGTAATCATCATATATTGGAGGCATAGTATCATCAAAGTAATTTTTCTCCGCCGTGCTTGGGGGACTAAAAATATCATTCTCATAATAACTAGCTTCCCCAAGCTTAGACTTTTCCATAGCATTACCAATAATGGTGTTCAAAGAATTCATACTAATAACATTGCTATTAGCATGCAAATAAAGTTCCATAGGTTTTTTAATTTTCTCTTCAAACACTTCATGTCCTAACTCAAGATAAATACTATAAAGCTCTCTAATTTTTCTTGTTGTTTTTCATTAAGCCTAACTAGTGAAAACAAGAAACAAAAAGACAAAATTGCAGAATCTAAAGGAAATAACTTCGAGCACTCACACCGGAGGATGTGAGTACCTTTTACCTTACCTCCCCGGTAATGGCGCCAGAAAATAGCTTGATGTCTACGCACTTCTATTCTTGTAGACAGTTGTGTTGGGTCCGCAGCATAGAAAACAAAAAATTTCCTACGGTGTGAACTACACGCCAAGATCTATCTACTAGGTATAAAGCAAACGGGTGGACATACATCCATAGAGAACTTACCCTCGAAGACAACGAGCTTTGTTAACGAGTAGGAACTCGTGGTTGATGTAGTCGTACACTTAACGATCTCAAGATCATGAGGAAGTGCGAGCGCTGCAACTCAGCAGCGCATCCGCACTCGCACACACGTTCAAGCCACCGGACAACCTCCACCTCCTCGCTCCAGCGATCCAGTGAAGCAAGAACTCCTTCCTGCATTTAAATGCCACTGGGAACATGTATCTCGCTAATCCGAGACCATGGGGAAATAATTCTAGAGGGGAGAGATCCTTCACAAGGAGGTGTGAGGATGAAGGAGGAATGGGTGGTTTTTTATAGGAGAGGGGTGCCCTCTCTCCATGGTCGGCGCATGGGGGTGACCCTCACCTCCCCATTCATGTGGTGGTAACTCCTCCACATTAAAATGCCTCTTCACATTCCCTTTTAAAGTCTCCACTTTAAATACATTAAGTTTCTCCAAATTTAATGCTCTCTAATTTAATAAAAACTATTTTATTAAATTTATTCAGAATTTTGTTAATTACTTTAATTAAAAAACATTCACATATAGCCCCTTGCAATATTTCAATATCACATGCAGAACCACCTTCTGCAATTTCACCAAACAATTTCAGTTTCTATTGAAACAATTCCGCTTGCAATTTTTTTTGTCTGAAACATATGTGCTCCAAAATGGTGTCCAGAACTCTTAAGTGTGCCACCCTATGGTTCGCGAATAATGCAGACATGATCGAGACCCTTCTCCGATCAATAATCAGCAGGACACGGAGATCCGCATAAACTCCTACACATTCAACGATGACTCTGTGATCGTGAGAACCTTTAACGCTTGTAACTAAATCCTTTTGTCTCTCGATATATTACATGTCGAAGATTCGATCATCGATTCCATACCTAGTTTGATCTTGTTACCGACATGCACTTTTTCTCGCTCCGTGATATAACATTCTAGTGATCACATCACTTGCTTGCAAGCTATCCTAATGTGATATCACCGAGAGGGCCCAGTATATCTATCCGTCATCCGGATTGAAAAATTACACTCTTGATCCATGAGCCTCAACATAACACCTTCGTAAATTGAACCCATCTTTATAGTCACCCCGTTACGGTGTGACGCTTTGATGTTATCAAGGTACTCTTCCGGTGTTAGCAATTAACATGATCTCATGGTCTAAGGATAAATATTACTTCGTATGATGTTATAGCAATATAAACACAATGACTTGATCGTAATGCTATACTTCGGATGAATGTTCATCACATCATTCTACCAATGGTGTGACCTTGTTATTAACAACATCCAATGTCCATGATCAGGAAACCTTGATCATCTTGTTAATCAACAAGCTAGTCTATAAGAGAGGCATGACTAGGAACCCTTTTTGTTTATTAAACACACATGTATTGATGTTTCCTATCAATACAGTTATAGCATGTAAAATAAACATCTATCATATATAAGGAATACATAATAACAACTTTATTATTGCCTCTCAGGGCATATTTCCTTCAGTCTCCCACTTGCACTAGAGACAATAATCTAGTTCACATAGTGATAAATCTAACACCCATGGAGTTCTGGTGTTGATCATGTTTTGCCCTAGGGAGTACTTTAGTCAACGGATCTGCTACATTCAGGTCCGTGTGCACTTTACAAATCTTTATATCTCCATCCTTGACATGTTCGCGGATGGAGTGAAATCGGCGCTTAATATGCTTGGAATTCTTGTGAGACCTTGGTTCCTTGGCGTTGGCTATGGCTCCATTGTTGTCACAATAGATCACCATCGGGTCCAACGCACTGGGAACCACACCCGCTCGTTATGAACTCTTTCATCCAAATCGCTTCCTCGCTACCGCTTCAAGCAACAACATATTCCGCCTGTTGTTGATCCAGCCACCACAAAGTTGTTTGGAGCTCCTCCAACTAACTCTGCTCTGCTCAAGAGAAATACGTATCCGGATTGAGACTTAGAGTCATCCGGATCAGTGTCAAAGCTAGCATCGACATAACACTTAGCGACTAGCTCTTCTTCACCTCCGTATACAAGAAACATATCCTTAGTTCTTCTCAAGTACTTAAGGATATTCTTGACCGCTATCTAGTGTTCCGAACCTAGATCAGATAGGTACCTACTAGTCAAACTAATAGCATGTGCCACGTCCGGTCTTGTACATAGCATGGCATACATTATAGAGCCTATGGCTGAGGCGTAGGGGATCCTATCCATTATCTCTCTTTCTTCCACCGTAGCCGGACTTTGAGTCTTACTCAATGTCTTGCCTTGCAACATAGGTAAGAACCCCTTCTTACTTTCGTCCATATTAAACTTCTTTAATATCTTATCAAGGTATGTACTCTACGATAGCCCAATTAGGCGTCTTGATCTATCTCTATAGATTTTTTTAATGCCTAATATATATGAAGCTTCACCAAGGTCCTTCATCGAAAATTTGCTGTTTAGATAAATTTTAACACTGTTTAAAAGATCTAAATCATTTCCAATCAATAATATGTCATCCACATATAATATTAGAAATGCCACATTGCTCCCACTCACTTTCTTGTAAATACAAGCCTCTCCATAAGTTTGGACAAATCCAAACTCTTTGATCACCTCATCAAAGCGGAGATTCGAACTTCGTGATGCTTGCTTCAGTCCATAGATGGATTGCTGAAGTTTGCACACCTTATTAGCATCCTTAGGATCGACAAAACCCTTAGGTTGTATCATATACAACTCTTCTTCAATCTTACCATTGAGGAATGCAGTTTTGACATCCATCTGCCATATTTCGTAATCGAAATATGCAGCAATTGCTAACATAATCCTAACTGACTTAAGCATCGCTACGGGAGAGAATGTCTCATCGTAGTCAAATCCTTGAATTTGTCAAAACCCCTTTGCGACAAGTCGAGCCTTATAGATGGTCACATTGCCATCATCATCAGTTTTCCTTTTGAAAATCCATTTATTCTCAACAGCCTTTCGGTCGTGAGGTAAGTCCACCAAGTTCCAAACTTGGTTCTCGTACATGGATTCCATCTCAGATTTCATGGCTTCTAGCCATTTGTTGGAATCAGGGCTCATCATTGCTTCTTCATACGTCGCAGGGTCATCTATTTCATCAATCATGAAATTCATAACAGGATTGCCGTCAGATTCAAGTCGCACGTGTCCTGCTTGACCTGCGAGGTTCGGTAGTGTCCTCTTTTGGAGTTTCATGATCAATATCATTAGCTCTCTCTTCATTAGGTGAAGTCAACTCCGAAACAACTTCTGGAGCTGTGCTACTCGCTATTTCATGAAGAGAAGGTTCAATAACCTCTTCGAGTTCTACCTTCCGACTACTCACACCTTTCGCGAGAAACTCCTTCTCAAGAAAGGATCCATTCTTGGCAACAAAGACCTTGCCCTCGGATCTGTGATAGAAGGTATACCCAATCGTTTCCTTAGGGTATCCTATGAAGACACATTTTTCCGCTTTGGGTTCGAATTTATCCGGTTGAAGTTTCTTCACATAAACATCGCATCCCCAAACTTTACGAAATGACAGCTTAGGTTTGTTTCCAAACCATAATTCATACGGTGTCTTTTCAACGGGTTTAGATGGTGCCCTATTTAAAGTGAATGTAGCGGTTTCCAGTACATAACCCCAAAATGACAGTGGCAAGTCAGTCAGAGACATCATAGATCGAACCATATCCAATAAAGTATGATTACGACGTTCTGACACACCATTACGTTGTGATGTTCCAGCAGGCGTGAGTTGTGAAACTATTCCACAGTCTTTCATATGTGTGTGTGCTAAACTCGTAACTAAGATACTCTCCTCCACGGTCGGACCGCATAAATTTGATCTTTCTGTTATGATGATTTTCCACTTCATTCTGAAATTCTTTGAACTTTTCAAAAGTTTCAGACTTGTGTTTCATCAAATAGATATACCCATATCTACTCAAATCATCCGTGAAAGTAACAAAATAACAATATCCACCTCGTGCCGACATACTCATTGGTCCACACACATCAGTATGTATGATTTCCAATAGATCTGTCGCCCGTTCCATTGAACCGGAAAACGGCATTCTAGTCATCTTGCCCATAAGGCATGGCTCACATGTATCAAATGATTCAAAATCAAGTGATTCCAAAAGTCCATCAGAATGGAGTTTCTTCATGCGTTTAACGCCAATATGACCTAGACGACAGTGCCACATATATGTAGATATATCATTATCAAGTTTAATCCTTTTAGCATCAACATTATGAATATGCGTAATACTACTATCGAGATCCAACAGAAATAAACCATTCAACATAGGTGCATGACCATAAAAGATATTATTCATATAAATCGAACAACCATTGTTTTCAGACTTAAATGAATAACCACTTTGCATCAAACACGATCCAGATACAATGTTCATGCTCAGTGCAGGCACCAAATAACAATTATTTAGGTTTATAACTAATCTCGATGGCATATGGAGAGCAGCTTCGACGGGCGATCACATCTACTTGATCCATTGCCGACCAAGATCGGGACCTCATCCCTTGCTAGTTGTCGCTTGTTCCGCAGCCCCTGAACCGAGTTACATATATTAGCAACCGATCCCGTATCAAATACCCAGGTGCTACTGCGAGTACTAGTCAAGTACACATCAATAACATGTATATCACATATACCTTTGTTTGCCTTGCCGGACTTCTTGTCCGCCAAATACTTGGGGCAGTTGCGCTTCCAATGGCCAAACCCCTTGCAATAGTAGCACTCGGTGTCAGACTTAGGGCCAGCTCGGGGTTTCTTTTCAGGCGTGGCAACAGACTTGCCACCCTTCTTTCCCTTGTGCTTTCCTTTCTTGTCCTTCTTGAAACCGGTGGTCCTATTGATCATCAACACTTGATGTTCTTTCCTAATCTCCACTTCTGCAGTCTTAAGCATTGACAGAAGCTCGGGAAGAGACTTCTTCATGCCCTGCATATTATAGTTCATCACGAAGCTCTTGTAGCTAGGTGGCAGAGATTGGAGAACACGATGTATGCCTAAGTCAATGGGAATCGTTATTCCCAAGGACACAAGCTTATCGGCATCTGCACATTTTGAGTACGTGCTCACTAACGGAGCTGTTTTCCTCCATCATGCAGCTAAAGAACTTTTCTGTAGCATTATAACTCTCTACGGAAGCATGGGTATCTAAAATCATTTTCAATTATCCCATGGTATCAAAGGCATTGCCATTTTCGAAACGCTTTCGAAGTTCTAGCTCTAGCCCATACAATATGCCGCAATGAACTAAGTTGTGGTCCTCCTGACGAGTTATATAGACGTTCTTTTCCTCGTCAGGGGCATCACGAGCTGGTGGGGGGCCTAGCGGCGCATCTAGCACATATTGCTTTTGTGCAAAGAAAGGAGGAGAATCCTCAAATTCATAGCCCAGTTGGTGAAGTTGCTACCATTCGCAACAAGTTTCTCTTTTTCCATGAACACATTGAAATTAAAAGCAGGTGGTGCCATCTACAACAGAATTTGTAAAGTATATTTAGACTACGTTTATGATAGATTGAGTTCAACTAATCCAAATTACTAATGAACTCCCACTCAAAAATGACATCCCTCGTGTCCTTTTGATGATTACATGAACCAAATCCACTACACCAAGTCCGATCATCACGTGAGTCGGTGTAGCTTCAAAGGCGAGCATCTATATGGGCATCATATAAACTATATGACTCATGCTTAACCTTTCGGTCCGTGTTCCGAGGCCATGTCTGTACATGCTAGGCTCGTCAAGTAAGAACCTTAGTATTTATGCAGTAAACTGTCTTACACCCGTTGTATGAAAACGTAGAGTTGAAAACACCCGATCATCACGTGATGCCTCAAAACACGATCCACAAAACGGTGCATACTTAAGGAAGAACACATTTTATCTTGATATCTAAATGAGGGATCATCTTATAATGCTACCAAACGCGCCAAACTAGCAATATAAGATGCTAACATCTAATGTGTGAAGTGAGATGATATGGTCCATGCATTTGATCTCTATCATTTGCATTGTGGTATGATATTTATCATTCCTTTGTGTGTAAGTCCAAGGTCTATGGAACTTACACGTTAAGTGAGTTGTAAGAGTATCTATTATACATCTACTTACAACAATACCATATCAAAACACTAGCCCAGCAACGATCTAAACTAGACGCCTCTAATTTATCAATTGCAAGTTTTACGTGGCTTAGGGCTTTCGGAGATAGAACCTGTCTAACCTACGAACATGAACCACAACGAGGATAACCAAGTTATTAGCAACTCGTTGTAAATCAGATATTGACTATAGTAGGAGAGACAAACACCCTCCAGCCACTTATGCAAAACAAGTTGCATGTCAGTCGTGGAACCGGTCTCATGTAAGATGACATGTAAGGTTGGTCCGGGCCGCTTCATCCCACTATGCCACCAATATCCAAAGTACATCGAAGATGCAATAACATGATCATCATCGCTCACATATAAACATATGTGTACTACCCGTGCAAAGCACCTACGCATAGATCAGGCTCTGATACCACTGTTGGGTCCGCAACATAGAAAACAAAAAATTTCCTACGGTGTGAACTACACGCCAAGATCTATCTACTAGGTACAAAGCAAACGGGTGGACATACATCCATAGAGAACTTACCCTCGAAGACAACGAGCTTTGTTAACGAGTAGGAACTCGTGGTTGATGTAGTCGTACACTTGCCGATCTCAAGATCGTGAGTAAGTTCGAGCGCCGCAACTCAGCAGCGCATCCGCACTCGCACACACGTTCAAGCCACCGGACAACCTCCACCTCCTCGCTCCAGCGATCCAGCGGAAGCAGCAACTCCTTCCCATTTAAATGCCACCGGGAACATGTATCTCGCTAATCCGAGACCATGGGGAAATAATTCTAGAGGGGGAGAGAGACCCTTCACAAGGAGGTGTGAGGATGAAGGAGGGAATGGGTGGCCTTTTATAGGAGGAGGGGGGTGCCCCCTTTCTCCATGGTCATGCATGGGGGTGACCCCTCACCTCCCCCATTCATGTGGTGGTAACTCCTCCACATTAAAATGCCTCTTCACATTCCCTTTTAAAGTCTCCACTTTAAATGCATTAAGTTTCTCCAAATTTAATGCTCTCTCAGTTAATAAAAACTCTTTTATTAAATTTATTCAGAATTTTGTTAATTACTTTAATTAACAAACATTCACATATAGCCCCTTGCAATATTTCAATATCACATGCAGAACCACCTTCTGCAATTTCACCCGAAACAATTTCTGGTTTCTATTGAAACAATTCCCAAGCTTTGCAATTCTTTCGTCTGAAACATATGTGCTCCAAAATGGTGTCCGGTAACTCTTAAGTGTGTCACCCTACGGTTCACGAATAATGCAGACATGATCGAGACCCTTCTCCGATCAATAATCAGCAGGACTGGAGATCCGATCGACTCCTACACATTCAACGATGACTCCTGTGATCGTGAGAACCTTTAACGCTTGTAACTAAATCCCTTTGTCTCTCGATATATTACATGTCCGAGATTCGATCATCGGTATCTCCATACCTAGTTTGATCTTGTTACCGACATGCACTCTTTTCTCGTTCCCGTGATATAACATTCTAGTGATCACATCACTTGCTTGCAAGCTATCCTAATGTGATATCACCGAGAGGGCCCAGAGTATATCTATCCGTCATCTGGATTGACAAATTCTACTCTTGATCCATGAGCCTCAACATAACACCTTCGTAGCACTGAACCCATCTATATAGTCACCCTGTTACGGTGTGACGTTTGATGTTATCAAGATACTCTTCCGGTGTTAGCAATTAACATGATCTCATGGTCTAAGGATAAATATTACTTCGTATGATGTTATAGCAATATAAACACAATGACTTGATCGTAATGCTATACTTCGGATGAATGTTCATCACATCATTCTACCAATGGTGTGACCTTGTTATTAACAACATCCAATGTCCATGATCAGGAAACCTTGATCATCTTGTTAATCAACAAGCTAGTCTATAAGAGAGGCATGACTAGGAACCCTTTTTGTTTATTAAACACACATGTATTGATGTTTCCTATCAATACAGTTATAGCATGTAAAATAAACATCTATCATATATAAGGAATACATAATAACAACTTTATTATTGCCTCTCAGGGCATATTTCCTTCAAGTTGTTGGGCCTCCAAGTGCAGAGGTTTGTAGAACAGTAGCAAGTTTTCCCTTAAGTGGATCACCCAAGGTTTATCGAACTCAGGGAGGAAGTGGCCAAAGGTATCCCTCTCAAGCAACCTTGCAATCAAGATACAATAAGTCTCTTGTGTCCCCAACACACCCAATACACTTGTCAGGTGTATAGGTGCACTAGTTTGGCGAAGAGATAGTGAAATACAAGTGGTATGGATAATTATAAGTGGTAACGGTGCCAGAAAAGAGCTTGACGGGTACGAAGATACTAAAGACAAACTAAAATAAAGATGGAAGTAAGCAAACATGTAATAGATCTAGTAGCAAACGAAGTTTCAAATCTTAGAAACAAGGCCTAGGGATCATACTTTCGCTAGTGAACACTCTCATATAAATATCTTCTCTTCATGATACTACTCTGAACTACTCTTCGGTGGACACTCTAATCCATGGTAGGGCTATAACAACACTCCTCAAAGTCCGCTTTCCCCATCTAGATAACCCCACATTATCACCTTGAGCACTAGATGGTTCCAACAAACACCACAATTTCATAGAAACATCCAACTCCATATATAACTCATAACAAGTAATTGTAATATCTAGCCTAAGTGCCACCATGGTGTGCATGCTATCACTTTCACTCACGCGGGGAGAGCCAGAGATCTATTAAAGCACTTGAGTAGCAAGGTAGATCTACTTGATTACAAAGCTCATGAGCACAATATGATCATGTATTGAGAGAAAGATGAATACATAACTATCGGTAGAGCCCTTAGCCTCGAGAGATAACTACTCCCTCCTTATCATGGGAGTCAGCAATGGCGATGAAGATGGCGGTGGAGTCGATGGAGATGGCGGTAAAGATGGTGAAGAGGCGGCGGCGCGGAGGACTCCTTCCCCGCCGCCGGTATCACAGGGGAGCACCACCCCTTAGCACCCTTCCTTCATGGCTTCTTGGGATCCCTTCCCCATGGAGATGGGATCCATGGGGGAGGAAAAAACATGGCTTTGGTGGCTGCAAATTCATGGGTGGTGGTTGTTCGATCTAGGGTTTTTGCATCGGGGGCTTCTTATAGGCGAAGGGGCAAGGTCGGTGGAGTGCCAGGGGCCCCACACCACCTGGTGGCGCGGCCAGGGGTCACCCGCGCCACCATATGGTGTGGCCAGGCCCTGGCCCTCCTCCGTCTCTGCTTTGGGCTCTGTGAGTCTTGCGGTAAAATATTGACTTTGGCTTTTGTGTCGTCCAATTCCGAGAATATTCATTTTCTGGCTTTCCTGGAACCAAAAACAGCAGAAAACAGGCAACTGGCAATGTGGCATCTTGTTAATAGGTTAGTCCAAGAAAGTGTATAAAAAGTACTCCAAAGTGTGTACAAAACATAATAAAGCAGATATAAAACAGGCATGGAACATCAAAAATTATAGATGCGTTTGCAACGTATCAATGACCAAGAAGCACATTAGTACCCTAGAAGCCTACCAGATGGAAGAGCTTGTACATCAAGAAATCGTGTGTAGGCGCCTTCTGAATTTGGAAATCAAGAAAGAGCTCAACACCATGATGGGAAGGTTATGCAATAAACACTATGCGTGCTGACTTGCATAAATCACTGTTTCACATCTCCATGTTGGAAGAGACCAATAGGAAGCTCTGTGTCGCGATTGTCCACGCCATCCCACCACCATAAAAGGAGCACCATGGTTTCAAATAATCGCAAGGAATAATTTGATCCCACCTGGATTTATTCCAAGATTAGGATATCTATATAACACCTTGTAATCTATCTTACAGTTTTTAGCATGTTTTCTTTTCCTTCTTGTATATTAGTTAAATTTAAAGGATTTGCATTAGTTGCATGATCAACTCCTTGGAGAAGAAAGGATTTGTTATCCAATGATTTTTTTAGCTTTTAGATATTTGGAGTATTCCCAGTTTTATGATTATTGTATTAGATGTGTGAATTAGGATGAGTACTATTATACTTGTACTTTGCGATGATTTTAGGGTCTTCCACACCAATAGTACTAATAGAATATGAGAAGAATTATTGATAGCATGTTAAAGTCATTTGTTTGATTGTAAAAGAAGTATTCAAAGCTTATGAACTAGGAAATAAATGAGTATGAATAAATGATTCTATCAAGAAAACTATTAGAATGGGTGCAAGTCGAGGAAGATACTCAAACACTACCATGAATCACTTTGTACTTGGCTTGGGAAATTGTATCCCATATTGATCTATTTTGAGTCTTTTCATGCGAATGATAACATGTCTAGATACTTTGCACATGCATTATAAAAAAGAAAGAGAAAACAAAAATAAGCAACTAGCTTAGTGCAAAGAGTAATAGACATGTGCATGATCATGAGATGAGCTGAAATAAACCATTCATGATTTTGAATCCGAAGTGGGTATGTGAAAGCCTAAACATGTTTGAGGTCACCACTCAAACTCGTTCAAAATTCATGATTGTATGATATGTTAATAATTAATCTGCATATGAGTTATTAGCACAAAAGGTGTGGAATCCTATAAGTCATTTTATTTGTGAGAGTGTAATAGAGCCCATGTTGTGATTCTATATCAGATATTATAGTTGTTGCTTCAAATGCATCATGTATTTTAACAACTCGTACTTCGTGAACACAATGACTTTGTTCATTAAGCTACTGTCTTGCTCGAGGATGAGCAAGATTCTAAGCTTGGGGAAGTGGATGAGTGCATATTTGAAGCATTTTTACCTACTATTTTTGCATGTGTAGTAGTAGGATTTTGGCATTTTACCGCACTCACGCGCACCTTTTATGCTTGTTCTGCAGGATCCCAAAATACTAAGTCAATGATATACATATCAATAAGAACTGTCATATTGTGTTTTAATATGATATTTTGACATGATAAAAGTCATCTAAATAATTTTCCACGCAACCTGGTAAAAGGAGGACACGAGGAGAAGCATATGAGGCCATAACGACCATCGGTACAGGCGAAGCCCGTCCATACCACACGCTCATACAGGACTCCATTGGCCTTGCCTCGTTAAATACTTTCACCTGACGCAAACGGATCTAGGATCCAACAATCACGGACACCAGAAACACCGAAACTTCACCTCTAGAAGGGATTTGGATGATGAACTCGTTGGAAGGCACACTACAAGAAAAGTTTCCTTCTGCAACGACTTGGCCCGACGGTCGTCGTACAAGGCGCGTCTTCCGCGACGAATTTATTGAGTCGATTGTGGCTGATGGAAAACTTTTTTTCCGGTTTCGTGGTCCTCTACTACGACGGAACCGCTAAAAACATGGAGGAAGCTCGGCCAGCGCGTGGCAGAAGCAAGATTTTTGTTTCTTCGTGCGATGTTGACTCGCCGAAGTCTTTTGAGGCGTGTGGGTCCTGGACGTCAGTGTCTCTAGCGGACCATGCTTTTCGGTCACGCCTCCCTGATTTGAACTCGACAACGTTGCTCGATGCATCTGCCGTTTAGTCAGGCTGTCGGGTCCCACATGTCAGCCTCTCATTACAAGAATCATGTGTATGATGGAATTTTTTCCTTTGCTCGTGCTACCCTTTTACGAAGTTTATAGCGTTACTCGATGCATCTCCCGTTTAATCAGGCTGCTTGGACCCACATGTCATCCTCTCATTAGAAAAAACGTGTGGCCATTGCCTCCCTGATTTCAACTCGATAACGTTGCTCGATCTATCTACCGTTTAGTCACGCTGCTGGGTCCTCCATGTCAACCTCACATTATAAGAATCGTGTGTATGATGGAATTTTTTCCTTGCTCGTGCTACCCTGTTCCGAACTTGATAGCGTTGATCGATGCATCTACCGTTTAATCAAACTCCTAGACCCTAGATGTCATCCTCTCATTACAAGAAACATATGTATGATAGAATTTTTTTCCTCGGTCGCGCCTCCGTGTTCCAAAATTGATAGCATTGCTCGCTGCATCTACCGTTTAATCATGCTGCAGGGCCCCACATATCATCCACTCATTAGAAGAAACATGTGTATGATGGAATTTTTGCTCTCAGTCGTGCCTTCGTGTTTCGAACTTGATAGAGTTGCTCAATGCATTAGCCATTTTTCCAGACTGCTGGGTCCCCCATGTGAGCCTCTCATTAGAAGAAACATGTGCATGCTGGACTTTTTCTCGCTCGCGCCTCCCTGTTTCGAACTTGGCACGTTGCTCAAGGCAGCACCTGTATAAGGCCGCGCTACTGGGTCCCCACATATCGGTCTCTCTGTAAATAAAAACTACGTATGATGGACTTTTTTTCGGCCGCATCCGCTGTTTTGACCTTGGCAACGTTGCTCGATGCGGCAGCCGTGTATGGTCTTGCTGTTGAGGCCCCATGTCAACCTCTCTGGTATGTTCTGTCTTGTGGGTCCTAGATGTAGCCTGTATGTTCTGGCGGGTGGGTCCTAGATGCCAGCCTCTATGTACAAGTATTTAACTTTTTTTCAAACCCGGCCATTAAACTCGAGGGATGCTGCAGGCTGGTGGGTTCGCGATGTCAGCCTCTCCGTAATGCGATATTGAAATGTAAACTCTTTCTCAAAAAAGTAAACCGAAGATATATATAAATATGTACAAATAGGGGATTCGAACTAAAGACCTTCAAATCAAATCAAATAGATGTACAATGAGTGTTTTCCCACTACACCAAACATATTTATAGAAATTGAATCATTAAACATGTATTAGTACTACAACTTATGTATCAGTCTTCTAAAAAATATTTTCTATGTCCATGTTATCTCTCTTAAAATAAAAGGGCACTGGTACCGGAACCTCGATTTATAAAAAGCCACATAATGGATTAGTTTCTTAAAAACATGGGTAGGCAGAATTTTTTAGAGGTGGGAGGCAATGCCAAAAAGGTCAAATTAAATGTTTTTGGGCTATGGTCAATGGGATCCTATCTCAAATTTCACTCAGCTGTGTGGCTCGCCAGATTCAAATACAGACCTCATTGAGGGAGAAAAAAAGCGATAATTCCTTTGACAGATATTCATGTAAAAATATCTAATGAATACACACCACAAGCGCTAAAACAGGGCTGGTATCCAATGACTTCACTTGGTGAAATCACGCTGTATATCCTTACCCTCTCATCTCTGTCCAAAACGCATCCAACGGTTCGAATGACACAAAGTAAAAATCTCTAGAGTAAGCAGCCAACAGTAACGACAGAACTTTTGACAAATTCAATACCATTTGAAAGATTAAGGAGTAAAGAATAATAAAACATAAAAAAATAAACAAATTCTTAGTTCAGATTCAACATCACTTGACCAATTCAGAAGCATTTCAAAGTGACATATTCAGCAATACAGACACTAAAATTCAATAGCAGTATAGAGAGAGACATTTCTTGTTTCAGCTCTTAAAACCATGTCACGTGATCAATTTTCCCTTTTCTCCAAACACACTCGATCACTGGAACACAATTATTGTCATAATATTTGGTCATATAGGGAACCATCATATAGATAAAGATATACCATACCAGTACGTATTAGTCATAGCTCCAATCCAGCAAAAGGTTATCACAGTTTTACCACCCATATATGATCAGTGGAGATAAGACAACTACATAATTAATTACAATAGCATGCGGCCAAAGAGCTAGACAACTAGGAAGTTCATGAACAACATGCGGTATTCTGGATAGCCAGATACATCGACATTGACCGTTCTTCCAATAGTAAGTTTGGCTGCTTTCCGGAACTTGATCCACCTAGAAGTAGCTGCCAAGCGCCCATCAGTCGAGTTAATGGCGTAGTGTCCCTCGATTTGCACTCGTTTGCTCTACATCGTGAATATTATTGTGCCCTTTCGTCTGGCCTAGAGTTGCTTTGTGCCACTCTTAGGAAATTTCTGAGTCAAAGTAAGAGATTGACGCATAATTACTAAGATAAATGCACTAAATCATGTGAAACTTGAGAAGACATTCAGAGCAGTTTATCTGCCGCCATATACTCACAAACATAATCCGATGCGACCTTGTGATGACACATATGTAGGATATGGTCTGACAAGGTACTGCCCGGGGTGATGAAGGAGCTTGTGCGGTACCTATGCTGGGGCTGATGCGGTAGCTGGTGCTGGTGCTGATGCGGTAGCTGGTGCTGGTGCAGGAGATGGTGCCACTGATTGTAGAGGGGTTGGTGCAGGAGCCAGAAGGCCCAAAACCGGTGTCGGCGCCAGCAGCTTGATGCTAGATTTCTTCTGAGGGATAGCTAAGCTGACTGCAGGGATGGTTGAGGCAGACGAGAAGTGTACAAGCAAAAAGGTCTCTTATACAATAGTTACTCACAAGATAGTGAGCAGAGGATATGATGAGTATAAGAGCAAATTAAGTTACTACCTCCATTCTTTCTCCTTAGGTCAACAGGTGCTGGAGCAGGAACTAGGGCCAGTGTCGTTGCGGGTGCCAGCATCTTGATGTTGGTTACCTTCTAGGGGGTAGGTAAGGGGACCGTAGGAGTGGTCAGAGAGGCATATGAGATGTGTACAAGCAAAATGGTTTCTTATACAATAGTAACTCCTAGACAGAGATGAGAGTATACAAGCGAATTAAGTTACCACCTCTATTATTTCTCCTACTAAGCTCAACAGGTGCCATTGCAGGAACTGGGGTTGGTGCCGGTGCCAACAGCTTGATGCTGGCACCCTTCTGGGTGGTACATAAGGGGAAGTAGACAGCAGAAGTGGTCATGGTCATATGATGAGTAAAGACAATGGTGCAGAACAGTTAGTCGCAAGAAAATCATTAGAGGTTGTGATGAGTACAAAAGCAAATTAATTAGTACTACCTCTGGTCTTGGTCCTTAGGTCAACAGGTGTATGATGACGTGCAAGTATCTGCCCAGGCTTGCAAAAATCGAATGTTACCTCGTGAAAGATCGGTATAAGCGACTAGAGGGGGGGGGTGAATAGCGCTACTCAATTTTTGGTTACTTTTCAATTTAAGGCTTGACACAAAGTAGGTTCTCTAGATGTGAAACTAAGTGATAAAACCTAAGTGACAAGCTAGCATACAAGAACAATAATAAGGAGTAAAGGATAGAAATCACCGAGAGGGAACACGAAGATGTTTTCTCGAAGTTCCTTCCTTTTGAGGGGAAGTACGTCTCCGTTGGAGGGGTGGGCTATACTAAGACCACCAGCACCACTAAGGCCTCACCCTATTCTCCCGAGCACCCGCCTTGCGGCAAGCACACGATCCACTATACGGTGACCTTGAAGGTGGCAACCGAAACCTTGTACAAAACCTCGGGGCACTTCTCCACAACTGAATTGGAGGCACCCAAGACGACCTCGAAGCTTTTACACACGAGGATGAGCTATGGAGGGCGACTTCTTCAAGTTAGGGTTTCCTCAAACCCTAGAGCAACAACAACTTACACAAATGGTGGGGAAACACAAATTCCTTTGGTAGAAAGCTAGGGCTAGGTCTCCTCCTACAAATCCCCGAAGGGCAACAAGTTTGAGTGGCTAGAGAGGGAGATCTAGGAGGTTGGAGCTCAGCATTAATGGTGGAGAGAGAGTAGAAGCCGCAACTACTCTTGGAGAAGAAGGGGGTATTTATACCCCCACCAGAAATCTACCTATTGCAGCCTCAGTAACCCTAGAGTCTCCGGGCTCCAGGGCCGGAGTCTCTGGGGGAGTAGAGTCTCTGGTGCGAGGCGCATGACTTCGGGCATGACTCCGAAGGGGAGTATTGGGAGGAAACTGGGCAACCCCGGAGACCTGGCCGGAGACATCCCTGGAGTCTCCGAGCGCCAACCCTAGAGTCTCCGGTGACCAAGGCCGGAGACTTCGGCCAGGCCAGAATCTCCGGGGAGGCCACAGGACTCCGGGTCCAACTCCGTACCAGGAGACAGAGAGCACACCAGGGGGTGGAGACTTGGCCGGAGATCTGGGTGGAGTCTCCGGGCCCAGACCCCGGAGTCTCCGGGCCTGGACCCTAGAGTCTCTGGACCGAGGGAGGCAGATCACACAGCTTCCAAAATGACACCATTTCTTCATGAGAATTTTGAACCCTTCCCCTTCGAACACCAGAATACTGTCTTGTGCAGTTATATGGATGTACCTGCAAGACTTAGCACATGGTAAAAACTATGTTGTGTTGACACCAAACATCAAAACATGATTAGGGCACGAAATGCCCTTTCAATCTCCCCCTTTTTGGTGTTTGATGACAACACAAGGATTTGCACACAAAAAAGGAATACGGTATACAAGATATGGAGGCTCCCCCTCGACGAGTGCACATACGAGATTGCAATGTGACTAATAAGAGCACAAACTAGACAAGGAGGAGTACTCCCGCATGAAGATACAAACTTACCATTAGCAATGAGATAAGAGGTGAAACGAGATACTCATACCTTTGCACCAAAAAATGTGATGAAGAGATATATAATCGGATCCAATATAAGGGAACCTCATCATACAAGATATATAGATCCATAGATTAAGATATATTCCACATAGTCTTCACACACGTCAACACAACATAGGTCCACACATGATACGAAACAGAGGTCCACAAATAAAAGCGAGGCAAATAAGAACAAGTCACAAGCAAAACATCAAATGAAAGAGCAAGCTTAGCGAGCTTGTGAATTCCCATGCAAATCCCCAACGCTACCTAATAGCAACTTCTCCCCCTTTAGCATCAAGACACCAAAAGGGGACAAGAGCTAGACTACACACCCCAACCGGATCACTCATCATCCTTGTCCTCCTCGTCATCCTCGTCATCACCAGGGCTTGCCTCGGAGTCTTGATCATCATCAGGAGAGGGTCCCTTGCCCCGGAGGGAAGAGGAAGCATCGTCCTCAAACATGCGCCAATCAACGGAGCCTTGAGCCCATGATCCATACGAGAGAGTGCGAGAAACCTGAAGCCGGTCCTGAGCATCACCGGAACCCTCAGCATCACTGTCTTGCTCCAATTGGTAAAACTTCTTCAAAATCTGCTTGTTCCGCTTGTATGCTTCATACTAACCTTTGCGGATATCAATGTTCATGCACACAAGCATCTTCTCCCAAAAGGTGGCCTTCTTCATTTGCCCCTTCACATACTCACGAGAGAAGGAAGGCAAACGAGCATTGCTGGCATTCTTCCTCCTAGCACAGACCGAGTTGGCATCAGGGGGCTATCCTCCTCATCCTCTCTAATCACATCATCAGGCATGGGAGCAGAATATCCACGAGGGTCCACATAGGTAGTGGGAGCCTTGCGTGTAACTGAAGTGAGATATGATCAACAACCTGAAGGCCCTCAAGTGGAGAAGGCAATTCCATCTTTGCAAACATGGCAAGCACAAGCCTCATGACATAAGGAGAGTAAGTGGGGGTCTTCTTCTCAGCGATGTTGATGGACAACTCCATGAAGATGAAATACATGACGTCGAGTGGAGTGGCAGGAACCTCGGGACCCTTGAGAAACATAGAATGAGCAAGAGCCATCAAACGAATCAAGGCGTCGCGAATGGTGTCAAGATTACCCGCTTGAGGATAGATGTTCTCTCGGAACATGCGGATCACAATGTGGAAGGGAGGATTGAGGTTCCTTGCTTCACCAAGGAAACCATGCTTGTTGTAGAGAGGAGCAAGGGGCTTCTTTGAATACTCAAGCCTGGATGTCTCATGAATGCGAAGACCAACCGGGGTATTCCTTCCCTCAAAGGGGTACTCCAATACCTCAGCAAACTCACTGATGCCAGACTAGCAACGAACCTCCCCAGTCATCCAAGTCATGGGAATCTCATTCCCTTCACCAAAAACAAGAGTAGCAAAGAACTGATGCATAATCTGGATGTTGTAATCTTGCTAAAACTTCATGAGAGGATGCAGCCCCAACTTCTCGGTGATCCATAGGGCGTCAGAGAAATAAGACTTGATGTTCATGAAGGCAAAGTCAAGAGGACGTTGTGGGCAGACGGGCTTCTTAGCTGACAGATGAGCATACACCTCATGCATGATCAAGTACTGCTCATGCCTCTAGAAACGGACATCAGGACTGTTGGAGGGCATATCATAGAATGGCTGCCTCCTCATAATGCGGAAGTCACCGGTGCTCATCGTCTTGAGGGTGGTGATGCTGTCAAACCTCCTTTTATTGGCCAGTTCCTCACGACGAAGGCGCTCTTCCTCATGCCTCTGAATTGACATAACCTTCTTGTTCTTGGCCTGTGCAGCAATCTCTTCACGGGTGTCATATGGGTGCTGCTTGGTCTGCTTGGACAGCTTGCGACGGTTGCCACCATAGTTCGGTGTCTTGGACTTGGTGCGATGAGGGCGAGAGCTACCGGAACCACACACACGCAAGAAGACATGAAAAACAAAAAAATGAGTTTTGCACATCCTGGAGAGAGAGGGTGGATCAGGAACACAAGACATAGCTGTAACCCCTGGAGTCTCCGGCCACACGCCCTAGAGTTTTCAGCCACAAGGGCCAGAGTCTCCGGTCAGGGGGACCGGAGTCTTCGGCCTGGAAACATGGCGAGTGACGGATCTAGAGGGGACTGCTCTGAGACAAGGATCTAGACCTCAAACCACAAGAAAAGCGAAAAATGCCGCAGAAACTACCATCTATCATGGAGGAAGATGTCCCAAACCGCACCCAAATCTAGGGGAAACCCTAGATAGAGAAAAGAGAAGGGGAGGGGCACCTTGATCCATGGGAGACACTCCCAACTGGCGGAAGGGAGGGCCGACGGTAGGGAGGGAGAGGCTACCGGCAGCGGATCTAGGGCGGAGGCGGCCTAGAGGCAAGTGGCAAGGAGGGGGCGGACGATTAGAGAAGAGATAAGGGGTCGGGGGTGGAGAGGAGTAACTGGGAGTTACCCCCACCTCGACCCACCTCTTCATAACACGAGAACCCGCCTGATCGGAGTCTCCGGGCCACATGGCCAGAGTCTCCGGACCCCCGGAGTCTCCGGGGTTAGACCCCGGAATCTTCGGCCTCAACTGCCAGAAAACGCCCGACCAAGTAGGATTTGGAAAACTAAAGCACAAATTCGAAATGCAGCCAGAGAAAGATCCAAATGATATGCATAAAACCAGAGATAAAGGAGATAACCATCAAGAAGGCAAAAGCACCAAACCACATTGAAATGAGAGGGCCGGTGGCCGAGGCCACCATGTTTGAGTATACTTGGCTTGGCACCACGAAGATGTATCTTGGGTCCATTACCGAAACTCGTCATTGAAGCTCACATATCGCAAAATGATATAAAGAGGATGATTTTCTTACTTTGGGCATAATGGGAGGAGGGATGGCCCAACCAATTAGGACCGCACTCCCCCTATGTCCATGCCTACATCTAGAAAGGATAACATATGAAATCATGGGTATGGGTGCATGGTCTCAAGCCACATTGCTCGAATCAATGATATTTAGCTCATGCCTTAACTCTTAGAATCTCTTCTCATCAAGGGGCTTGGTGAATAAATCCGCAAGATTCTTCTCGGTTGACACATAAGAAAGGTCAATATCTCCATTATTCACGTGCTCCCAGATGAAGTGATGAAGAATATCAATATGCTTGGTCCTTGTGTGTTGCACCGGATTGTAGGCGATCTTGATTGCTAATACGTTGCAAATGTATCTATAATTTTTGATGTTTCATGCTTGGTTTTATCCACTTTCTTGTGCTTTGTCCACACTTTGGAGTACTTTTCATATGATTTCTTGGACTAACCTATTAACAAGAGCCACAGTGCCAGCTACCTGTTTTCTGCTGTTTTTGGTTCCAGGAAAGAAAATGAATATTCTCGGAATTGGACGGGACAAAAGCCAAAGTGCCTATTTTGCCGGAAGTCATCAGATGCCAGAATACGAGATGGAGAAGGGCTGGGGGGCGGCCACACCAACTGGCCATGCGGCTAGGCCTGGCCCGCGCCAGGGGGTGGTCTGGCCGACCCCAGCACCCCCTCGGCCTCTCCTTCCGCCTATAAGATGCCCTTGGGACGAAAACCCTAAGTACCCGATCAAAATTCCACGAAAGAGTCTATAGAGGCCGTCATCTCCATCCCTAGACCAGGAGGGATCTGAAGCTCTTCCTGGCACCCTGCCGGAGAGTGGAATTCACCCTGGAGGCCTTGTTCATCACCATGCAAGCCTCCGGTGTGATGCGAGAGTAGTTCTTCTTTGGACTACGGATCCATGTAGTAGCTAGATGGCTGGTTCTCCTCCTTTGAGCTTTCATGTCTAGATCTTGTGAGCTCTGTTCATGATCAAGATCATCTATTTGTAATTTTGCATGTTGTGTTTGCGGGGATCCGATGGATATTGAGATGCTATTTCAGATTGATTATTGATTCTATCATGTCTTTGTTATTTGTGATCTTGCATGCTTTCTGTTGTTAGTAGCTATCTTGGCCAAGTAGATGCTAGCAACTCCAAGAGTTAGTATTTATGCTCGATAGTGGGTTCATGCCTCTGGTAATCTAGGGAAGTGACAGAAATCTCTAAGGTACTAGATGTGCTGTTGCTACTAGGGAGAAAACAACAATCCTTTGTTCATAGAACAATCGTATTGTTTACTTTCCACGCAATTCATAAAGCAATAATCTATTGCGTGCAACTTAATACTGGAGGGGGTTCGGATGATAACCTGAAGGTGGATTATTAGTCATATATGTAGTTGGATGGCGGTCTATGTATACTGTTGTAATGCCCAATCAAGTTCCAAAGGAGTCAAGATGATTAGTATATGCATGTATTGCTTTCTCGATGTTTGTCAATTGCCCCGCTGTAATTTGTTCACCCAGCATGTTATCTATCTTAAGGAGAGCCACCTCTAGTGAACTATGGATCCCGGTCCTTTCTTTACATACAATCTACAAACTGTTTACTGCTTTGTGTTTACTTTCTGCAAACTTTTACTTCCTTCCATTCGATACGTTTAAGCCTTTGTTTTCAGCAAAACCGGTGAGATTGACAACCTCATCGCAAGTTGGGGATAAAGTTCTGTGGTTGTGTTGTGCAGATCTCCACATTGCTACTAGGACCGGTAGTGCGCCCTGCCAAGGCTCAGCTAGCAACACCTTTGGGGTGTTTCCTTGCTCCTACTGGTTCAATTAAACCTTGGTTTCATAACTGAGGGAAACTTGCTGCTGTGCTCATCATACCTTCCTCTTGGGGTTCCCAACGAGCTCTACATCAACACCGAGCCATCAACATTTTTCTGGCACCGTTGCCGGGGAGTCAAGGACATCTTCACAAGGGGAGTCCCTCATAACCAATCTCTTTACTTTGTAATTTTTGTTTTGCTTAGTTTCTTTTTTCTTTGTTTGCTTGTTTCTTTTTCAAAAACACAAAAAAATTAGTTTTACAAGTTTGCTTTCTTTATCAAAAACACAAAAAAAAATTAAGTCTCCTTTAGCTGCCACCTCTTCCTTAGCTCACCATGTTGATCCCTAAATTCACCTTGAAAGACCTTTCAATTGGTAGTGGTTCTATAATTGGGAAAGATAATATTGAAGAATTCTTTAATCATGTTAGTAAGCATGAAGATATTGAGGATAGATCCCTTGCAGAACTTGCTCCAAACTATGAGATTGCTGCAGCTTCTTTAATTCACATGTTAGAAGCTAGGTTTGTTAACATCAACCCCTTAATGCAAGTAATGTTTCTTAAGCTTAAAGAAATTGAGGACCCTGAAAAGAGGGATTTTATTCTAGAAACTTTGTTTAAGGAATTCTATGATGTTGCCAAAGAAGCTAGAAAAGTATTTAAACGTTTCAATATGCTAGGCTCATGTGTGGATGTTGTTGGTACACGAGAAAATATGGACAAAACTGAACCTAATGGGAAGAAACTAAGATACCAATACCCTTTAAACTGGTAGCAATACATGAAGCCATAGAAAAGAATCTTGATTGGATTGTTCCTGAAAACCCTTTTGATGAAAATAGTGAACCTAAGAGCATTGAGAGAGGATCCTCTAGAACTTATTTGGATGATATACCTTGCCTTGTTGAAGATATTTCTGGTATTAATCTTAATGCTTCTTCATTTGAGAACACTTGATTTTTTTTCTTGCTTCTTATGCCTAACTTAAAGGCGTTAAAGAAAAGTACTTATTGGGAGATAACCCAAAAGTTTTAGACGAGTCTTGGAAGTTATTACTTCAGTAATAACCGCTCCTTATTCTTTTTATTTGCTTTTTGTGCCAAGAGTAACCTCTAATGAGAGAGAAGTAATGATTGGGAAAGTTGCTGTCCCAAAACAGATTTCTGTGCTTCACCATAAAAATTCTTGTAAAATCTCTGAACGTCTTTTTGAGGCATGACTTTTTGTGCTCCTTCCCCAGGTTGTTATCTAATTTTCATTAGTTCAACACTTTTTGATTTGAGCAACAGAAGGTCTTTGAAAAAATTCGTCTTTACCTGCTGGTCTGTTTTGACAGATTTCTGCCATTTTCTGCATTTGCTTCTTGTTGGTTCCTTTTTGAGTTCTTTTGGGGAATTGAGATTTTTGAGGGAAGTGCTACAGTAGCCAGTGTTCTAGTGGAAGTTTATTGGTGTTAGAACTGAACCTTAAGACTTATTATCTTGAGTGCACTAATGTTGCTAATAAAGATTGTGTGAAGTTTTATATGAAGGAAAAATTTCAGGTGTATGGAAGGAATGAGTAATGAGATGAAGGATGGACTAAAGCTCAAGCTTGGGGATGCCACGCATGTCACCCCAAGAAATATCCAAGAAGTACAAGCGTTAAAGCTTGGGGATGCCCAAGGCATCCCCTCTTCATCAATAAAAATCCCAGGTTTCTTCCAAACGCTTCATTTTATTGTTTCATGCACAGTTGTGTTGTTCTTGGAGCGTCTTCTTTTTCATATTCATTTTGGTTTTTCGTTTTCTTTTGTTTTCTTAGTTTGCTGAATAAATTGGTTGGACCCCCTCTTTCATACAATGGTTTTCAAATAGTTTGGTTTGGTTTGGAAAAGAGTAGGAAAGTTCATGCTTATGTGGTAAAGAGAGCTTGATTTTGACTGTGGCCTATGCTTTGTCATGCCATGCTTGTTATTGTTTTGGCTTTATGCTTAGTATTCTTTGCTGTAGCATGACTTGTTATAAACAATTGAGATTGCTTAATGTGCCTTGGATGAATCATGCGCTGTTTTAGCATACTAAAGCATAGTATAGTGGTATTCTCCTTTGATGCTTTATTTGGGTTGACTTGGCGCATGCTCACACCATGTTATGACTATCTCAAGTCACCACAGCCTTTATGATCCTTTAGTTTTCAACTTGTAGTATCAGTTTATGCTTTGATCAAAAATGTTTTGTCGCTCTGCATGATTATGGCCATTATTGCTCTCTTAGTTTGTCGCTCCCAGTCTTTTGCTAGCCTCCACAACCAAGTATGAGTTCCACTCATTCATCCAACTCCCTAAACCAAGTTATTACAAAGAGTCCACCATACCTACCTACTAGCTTATGCTATTCCAAGTATATTCATGCTTTTGTTTACCTTCCAAATTAAACTTGTTATGAGAAAACTAGTGACTAAAGCTCTCACGAACTTGATGGCACACTTTACTTTTCTTGCCCTTAATAAACTTGAACCATTGTGTCGTCTATGTTGTATATGCTTGCACTTATTTGTTGGGAATTAGCAGAACCATGCTGTCATGGGGAACGCTTTCAACATTGCACTTGGTACTTGTACCTAGTTGATATCATGCTCTTTTGTATATGGATGTCGTTGGTGTGAAATGAAAGGGGAGCTTGTAAGTCCATGGAGTTATGTATATGTGTTAGAGAAACGCCTGGGCCGCTGGTCTAATCCATGCTGACATGGTGGAAACCTGCAGCGTAACCATAATGAGTTGTCTATGAAACATTCTTCTTATAAAAAAGAGTCCTATACTGAGAAAAAAAAGAGAAAAAGAAAAAAAAGAGATTATGAAAAGAGGAAAGAGAGAAAAAAGCACCATATTCCCATGGTAAATAAGAAGATTGCTGAGATGCTCGTTGTCTGCTTGCCTTGTCATTTTTATATGGGGATTCTTCCGTATCATCGGGCAAGGGGTACCCCGTTGGTGGTTCTCTATGATACACATGTACTTACGATGACAAGAACTTACCGATGACTAAACTTGAGTAGCATGAGGAGCGGCCCTCGTATACAAGGGACATGAGATTTCTAACTTATACTTCGTCAAGCATGTACACCATAGTTTGTTCACTTTAACCTTAATCACTTCAAGATGCTTATGATAGGGGCAATGAGAGCTGAAAGCTATAAGTACCATAATTTTTGGAAGCTCTTTATGGGACTTGAATCCCTACTTCCTTTTATAAAAAGGCCTTTCTTCCACCATTATATTGAGTCTCCACCTTCTATCTTTATGCACCTACTTTGAGAGCATAGTGGTCATTCTTAGTTCTATGTGCATTGTCCCAAGACTAGTTGATTGATGCATAACTTGATATTGCTTGTTTTAAACTATTTGCATCTATTCACTCTTATGAACTTTGAAGGTGTCCTATGCATTTATATTTGCTACTCTATGAGGGACAAGCTGAATACTATTATGCTATGTTTTCTTTATGTGAAACAAACAAACGTCTTACAAAGCATTGTTATTCATGAATCTTTTGTTTGTGCCTTTTCATGTTGCATCATAGTTTCTTTGTCTTATTGCTAGAACTTTGTCTTTCATGTTATAATTGAAGAACTATGATCCCAGCTTCAAATGTTTTGCAAATACTTTGATCAAGTCTTTGATGGTGCATGTCACCTCAACAATTATTCTTTCTTTTTATCACTTACCTACTCGAGGACGAGCAGGAGTTAAGCTTGGGGATGTTGATACATTGCAAATGTATCTATAATTTTTGATGTTCCATGCTTGGTTTTATCCACTTTCTTGTGCTTTGTCCACACTTTGGAGTACTTTTCATATGATTTCTTGGACTAACCTATTAATAAGAGCCACAGTGTCAGCTGCCTGTTTTCTGCTGTTTTTGGTTCCAGGAAAGTCAAAAAATGAATATTCTCGGAATTGGACGGGACAAAAGCCAAAGTGCCTATCTGGCCACGCAGCCAGGCCTGGCCCGTGCCAGGGGGTGGTCTGGCCGACCCTAGCACCCCCTCGGCCTCTCCTTCGCCTATAAGATGCCCTCGGGACGAAAACCCTAAGTACCCGATCAAAAATCCATGAAAGAGTCTGTAGCCACCGTCATCTCCATCCCTTGATCGGGAGGGATCTGAAGCTCTTCCCGGCACCCTGCCAGAGAGAATTCACCACGAGGCCTTCTTCATCACCATGCAAGCCTCCGGTGTGATGCGTGAGTAGTTCATCTCTGGACTACGGATCCATGTAGTAGCTAGATGGCTGGTTCTCCTCCTTTGAGCTTTCATGTCTAGATCTTGTGAGCTCTGTTCATGATCAAGGTCATCTATTTGTAATTCTGCATGTTGTGTTTGCGGGTATCCGATGGATATTGAGATGCTATTTCAGATTGATTATTGATTCTATCATGTCTTTGTTATTTGTGATCTTGCATGCTTTCCGTTGTTAGTAGCTATCTTGGCCAAGTAGATGCTAGCAACTCCAAGAGTTAGTATTTATGCTCGATAGTGGGTTCATGCCTCTGGTAATCTGGGGAAGTGACAGAAATCTCTAAGGTACTAGATGTGCTGTTGCTACTAGGGAGAAAACAACAATCCTTTGTTCATAGAACAATCGTATTGTTTACTTTACACGCAATTCGTAAAGCAATAATCTGTTGCTTGCAACTTAATACTGGCGGGGGTTCGGATGATAACATGAAGGTGGATTATTAGTCATAGATGCAGTTGGAAGGCGGTCTATGTATATTGTTGTAATGCCCAATCAAGTTCCAAAGGAGTCAAGATGATTAGTATATGCATGTATTGCTTTCTCGATGTTTGTCAATTGCCCCGCTGTAATTTGTTCACCCAGCATGTTATCTATCTTAAGGAGAGCCACCTCTAGTGAACTATGGATCCCGGTCCTTTCTTTACATACAATCTACAAACTGTTTACTGCTTTGTGTTTACTTTCTGCAAACTTTTACTTCCTTCCATTCGATACGTTTAATCCTTTGTTTTCAGCAAAACCGGTGAGATTGACAACCTCATCGCAAGTTGGGGACAAAGTTCTGTGGTTGTGTTGTGCAGGTCTCCACTCTGCTACTAGCACCGGTAGTGCGCCCTGCCAAGGCTCAGCTAGCAACACCTTTGGGGTGTTTCCTTGCTCCTACTGGTTCGATTAAACCTTGGTTTCATAACTGAGGGAAACTTGCTACCGTGCTCATCATACCTTCCTCTTGGGGTTCCCAACAAGCTCTACATCAACACCGAGCCATCAATTGCACTTTCATTATCACAAAGAATAGGCACTTTGTCACAAGTGACACCGTAATCCTTTAAAGTTTGCCTCATCCATAACAATTGAGCACAGCAACTAGCGGCCGCAATATACTCGGCTTCAGCGGAAGACAATGAGACACAATTTTGTTTCTTTGATGACCAACACACCAAGGATATACCAAGGAATTGGCAAGCCCTGGAGGTTGATTTCCTTCCAACTTTCTCTCCCGCCCAATCCGAATCCGTGAAACCATGAAGAACAAAACTAGAACCTTTGGGATACCATAGGCCAAAGTTTGGGGTATCAACTAAATATCAAAAGATTCGCTTGACCTCCACGAGGTGGCTTTCTTTTGGGGTGGATTGAAACCGTGCACAAATACCTACACTCAACATGATATCTGATCTTGATGCACAAAGATAGAGGAAAGAACCAATCATAGAACGGTATACCTTTTGATCCACATCTTTACCCTTAGTATCAAGAGTGAGATCACACTTGAGAGGCATGGGAGTCTTTGCTCCATTTAAATTTGTCAACTTGAAACTCTTGAGCATATCTTGAATGTATTTGGCTTGATTGATGAAGACCTCCAATAACTTGCTTTACTTCAAAACCAAGAAAGAATTGCAACTCCCCCATCATAGACATTTCAAACTCATCGGTCATTAGCTTAGCAAAAACATCATTGAAAGCTTTGTTAGAAGAGCCAAAGATGATATTATCAACATAAATTTGACATATGAACAAGTTTACTCCAACTCTCTTAGTAAAAAGAGTGGGGTCGACTAGCCCAACTTCGAAACCACGATCTACCAACAACTTTCTAAGGTGCTCATACCACACACATGGGGCTTGTTTAAGACCATATAGAGCCTTATCAAGTTTGTAGACATGGTTTGGAAACTTGGGATCCTCAAAACCTGGAGGTTGCTTGACATACACCAACTCATTTAAAGGACCATTAAGAAAAGCACTTTTAACATCCATTTTTTGTAGTTTAAAGTTATGATGAGATGCATATGCAAGCAAGATACGAATGGATTCAAGATGGGAAACGGGGGCGAAAGTTTCACCATAGTCGATACCCTCGACTTGGGAGAAGCCTTAAGCTACCAATCTTGCCTTGTTGTGAATAACCATCCCATTTGCATTTCGCTTGTTCTTAAAGATCCACTTCGTTCCGATGACATTATGGCACTCCTTGGGTCTCTCCACCAATGACCAAACTTTGTTGCACTCGAAGTTGTGAAGTTCTTCATTCATGGCATCAAGCCAATTCGGGACTTCAAGCGCCTCATACACCTTTTGGGGCTCTACACAAGAAATGAAGCTAGTGTGGCCAACAAAGTTAGCCACTTGGTTACGAGTACAAATGCCCCTTTCAAGATCACCAACAACATTTTCAAGAGTAATTCCTTCACGGATGAGCTTGGCGATCCTCCTTGATTCACGACGAGCATGAGATTCCTCAATGTATTCTAGAGAAGCTACTTGGTAATCACCACTATTTTGATCCTTGTCTTGACCTTCAAATTGAGCTTGCTCCTCTTCTTGAGCTTGCTCGATAGTTTGACTTTGACCGTACAAGTGATCTTGACCTTGGTCACTATGGGGTGAAGAACACCCATCATTTGCTTAAGCTTGACCTTGATCATGAGCTTCCTCTTCAATGATGGCATCTTGATGGCTATTGGTTCGATGTAGATCTTGAGTAGGTGAGGGCTCCACTTGAGTAGAGCATTGTCCTTATCCTTCCACCACAAGGGGTTCCTCAACGGGGCGGAAGAATCCCACACCCATTATTCTTATGGCTTGAGGAGAAATTTCATCACCTACATCACCAAGATCAATTTTCCCCACTTGGGATCCATTATGCTCATCGAACTTCACATTAGAGGATACTATAACTTGTCTAGTAGACTTGTTATAGATCCTATAAGCGTGAGAGTCCGATGCATAGCCCACAAAGATACCTTCAATAGTGCGAGTCTCGAACTTAGATAACCGGTTACCTTTCTTGAGAATGTAGCACTTGCACCCAAACACCCGAAGGTAGTGAATACTTGGATTCTTTCCGGTGAGGATCTCATAAGGAGTCATATCCAAATGCTTGCGAAGATAAACCCGGTTGGCAATGTGACAAGCGATAGAGATAGCTTCGGCCCAAAAGTTATATGGAGACTTGAACTCCACAATCATGGTTCTTTCCATATCCATAAGAGTCTGGTTCTTCCTTTTCGCCACACCATTTTGTTGAGAAGTATAAGGAGCGGGATATTAATGCTTGATTCCCTCATCACCAAGAAACTCATCAAGGGTGTAGTTCTTGAACTCGGTCCCATTGTCACTCCTAATAGCCAAGATCTTCTTATTATGTTGACGTTGCACTTCATTGGCAAAGTTTATGATGGTTTGTTGGGTCTCACTCTTCTTCTTGAAGAAATATACCCATGTGTATCTTGAGTAGTCATAAAAAATAACCAAACAATACTTCTTCCCCCCAAGACTATCAGAGGATGGAGGACCAAAGAGATCCATGTGAAGGAGCTCCAAGATTCCATCAGAATAGATGGTGGTAGTTGGGGGGTGTGTTGTGTCATGGAGCTTCCCTTCAATGCATGCCCGACACACAAGATCTTTGACAAAACTCACATTATCTTTTAGACCAAGGATGTGGCCCCCGGTGTGGAGACTTTGCAAAGACCTCATGTTGACGTGGGCAAGATGGCGATGCCAAAGCCATCCCACATCACCTTTAGCCATTAGGCACGTCGTGGTAGGTGTGGGTTTCTTATCGAAATCTACCACATACAAACCGTTCTCGGCGTACCCAACAAAGGCTATAGAGAGAGTCTTGCTCCACATGAGAACCACAACCTTAGGAGTAAAGTAGGCATTAAAGCCCATAAGAGTGAGTTGATGAATGGAAAGTAAATTGTATGAAAGGGTTTTGACAAGCATAATGTCCACAATGGATATATCTGGTGTGACCACTACCTTACCCAAACCCAATACCTTAGAGGTTGATCCATCTCCACAAGTGACACATATATTGGAAGTATTAGGTCTCGTTTTGTCAAGCATCTCTTTACTTCTGGTCATATTACCAGTGGCACCACTTCCAACCACCCATTTTCTTCCACCGGAAGCATAGCCCTACAAGAAATAAATGCTTGTTTTTAGGTACCCATTGTTGAATGTGTCCTCGTTTGTTAGTCACAAGAATCTTGGGAACCTAAATGGCCCAATGATAATAATCTCCATAAGAGGTTCCTACATATTTAGCATACACATGACCATCATAAGATTTCATAAGAACATAGGATGGGTTATATTTTCCCGCAAAATCATTATGAGATGGTTCATCACCATTCCTAGTGACACTTGGTTCCTTGTCTTTTGCCATCTCCCCCTCCTTCACAAAAGTAATCATTTTGGAAGGGGAGAGGACAAGTTCTTCTTCTTTTTCTTACCCTTGCTCTTCTTCTTTGACTTGGAGGCAAACCCAGGTCCTTCCTTGGTCACATTGTCCCTGTGATTACTCAAAAGGGCATTTAGACTCTTCTCACCTTGAATGCATGAGACAAGGCCTTTCTCAATTGTAGCTTTCAACTTCTTGTTCTCCTTGAGAAGATTTTCATTCTCACAACAAGGGTTAGTAGAACATGAAGCATTACTAGTTGGCATGGACGAGATATCTTTAGTCACTTGAGTTTGAAGTTGTTCATGTGACTTTGAGAGAGTAGAGAATTTGCTCAACAAGGATTCTTGTTCCTTTTTAAGTTTCTCAAAACTTTCATTTAGTCTCTCATGACCAACCCCAAACTCGAGCTTTTCCTTTTTAAGCACACTAGTTAAAGCAAGAGCATGGTTATGTTCTTTAGCAAGTTTAGAGATGTTCAAGTTAAAAGATTCTTCATGCGCAATATACTTCTCTTCTAGGGTAACTCTTTTACTTTGCTCTTGTCAACACCCGAATTTTTAATCCCAGATGCCCGTTATGCCATACCTCGCAATCCCAGGATTACCATTTTTGCGAGACATAATGGATTGGATATAACAGTAAATCATCCATTACAAACCATACATAAGGTCTTACACAAATAAGGATCTCATGATCCAGTCTGAATACAACAAGCAGCGGAAATAAAAGATAAGCATAGCGGTGGGGTCCATCTTTAGGGGGCACATGCAATGCTGACGAAGGAAGATAGTCCTAGTTATCATAGCCGTCCTGTTGGCCATCATCTTGATAGTCTCCTTCATAGTCTGGCCATGAGAATAGCCAGGGACAAAAGCCATGAGTACTCTTTAAGTACTCGCAAACTACCACTAATAAGTAATATAGTTCTAAGTCAAATGCTAAACTCTAGGTTTAACTATAAGGTTAAGTTTGAAACCTAAGCTGAGTTCTAAAGCAAAGAAAGATAAAGTAAAATTCTAGAATCACTTAAGTTGGGAAGCTATTGTCATAAACACAACCCTGTTGTGGTCAAGTCAAGATTCATCATTCATTTCATAAGTTGTTTGGAAAACATCTGATAACAAAACAGTATGGCCATTCCAACTGTCCATAACCGCGGACGCGGCTATTCGAATAGTTTGACACACTGTAGAGGTGGTACACTTTCACCACAAGATTCGATACATCTATCAGGGATAACCCTGGATCATCATACTTAGTATGCAGATAATCAAACATAACCTTTCCTTTACGCACCCTAGTATAAGCACCTCTCCTATGAGCACGGCCTCCCAACCATGACCATCAGTCATCTTGGGCACTGCATAGGTGGACAACATTGAGAGGTAGCCTCAGCTCAAACCTCTCCCGCGAGGGAACTAATACTAATGCATATAAATTTCTAGCTAAGCCTTACCCAATTCAGGTAGTATGGTTGTACGGTATATATGGAATGGTATCGCATCCGAATCCAACCATCAGTTTTATAAAAGGGTTAAGGCTCATGCCTCAACATTTTCATCATCATAAACCATTTGTGTTTCTCAACACATGTCAAAACATCTCAATAGAATGACTCATCATTCCAAGGTTTTCATAATTCATTTTCACCAAGTGTTCCCATCTAAAGTGACTCAAGTTTTTATCTACTCTAAACTATTAAGTTAAGAGTGCTCACTAAGGTGGAAAGATGATGGGTTCAATCTCATGCCATAGAGTGACATCTAAAGCTTAGCTAAATGGGTCAAGTTTTATACTTTTTATGCTACCTTCAAAACAACTAAGGGACTTGGTGTAAACTAAAGGAATTAAAGCTTGTAAGGTAATACTTGGGGTAGTAGTAGTCAAGGTGGTGTGACCAAAGCATGCCTAAAGCATCTTTGCTCATTCATCTCTCTTAATTCTAGCTTGCTAACAATAGCTTGCACTATTAATGGTTGCTTGCAAGTACAACTTGCAAGGGTTAACTTGGATAGTGCTAGCTTTCCTTGGTTGGTGCAGTGGTTGAAGTTTTCTTCTTCTTCTTCTTGGTAGCACTCCTCCTCCTCGTAAGCTTGGTCGGTACTATCTTCTATAAATACATACGGGGTACACAATCACCAAACAATACTTAACTAGTCTAATTAGCATTCTAAGACACACCTTTGATGATCTATTATCATCACAAGCATCACAAGTTTAATTCACTAGTTTCTTCCTTTTTATTTTAGAAAAGTAATTTCTACTCATTGAAAAATTAACTAAGATTTAATATTCACCAATTAAAATATGGGATCATGTCGACACATGTCATCTCCACATATTCTAACATGTGGGAATGAGATTTAAAGGTTGGATCATAATTACTTTGGTTTAAGTTCATAATTTAATGATTTAAAGTGACTAGAAATGCCTATATAGCATTATTTTGGTACTAGTCCAAAGTCACTGCCTATAAACCTTAATATTATTACATATTTAGATAGATATGATGAAATGTGATTTTTGAGAGTTGGAATCAACTCAAAACCTATCTTGGTTGATTTTATAAAAATGTTGCAAGCTGCAAATGCTTCTGTTTTATTATTTTTACTAGGAGAGATCTATAACTCTAATTGAATTAAATCCAACGGTCTTGGATATATCATTTCAATACCTTTCAGGAAAAATTGGTTTCATGCAATTTGGATTTGTCAAACTCTCTGAATTGATTTTCAAACTCAGAGACAGAACTAAGTTTAAACTAAATAGGAAAATCTAATTCAAACTAACTGGGTCACGCGGGAAACTCTAACGGGCCAGCCCAGTGTCACTCCATGCTCGGGCTCAATCGACAGGGGTCCACCGTCTGGCTCATAATCTTGTGGCACGGGCGATGTGGGCTGTTAGATTAGACTAAGGATCAACGACTGTGGCTTGTCATCGACGACAGACCTGTCGCCGGCGAGCTCAAACCCTAGAGGCTCGGTAGGGGTGCATAGGGGGCGTACCAGGGCTCCAGCAAGGTCGGCGAGGCAGGCAAATAGACTGGTGGTCGACGGCAAGCTCAGGGACGTTCGAGGCAGCTCCTAGGGTGGTCGCAATCAGCGGCGCCCCTTCCTCCTCTGCTGCGGGCTACTCCGGCCAAATTCTGGCGAGTAAGTGCTCGCGCTGCTCTGGCTAGAGGTGGGGAACGGTCAGTGAGGTGAGGGGAGTGGAGTGGTATGCTTCAAACGGCTGGGGGTGCCCTCCTTTTATAGGCTCGACGGCGAGACCGAGAGGGATGGGCAGGCGACGATGGTGACATGGCTACGGGCGGCTAGCGGCATGGCTGAGGGTGGCGATCGACAGGAGGTCTCCTGGCGGTGCTCTAGGAACTCAATACGGGCATTGGGGTGGTGGTATGCAGTCGGGGGAAGCTGGCGCTCTGAGCGGCAGAAGCGGCAATGTCCACGACGAGCGGTGGCTGTGGTGCGTTGGGCGGCGAACGGGCGTGTCCGTCGTGTTCCCTGGGTCGTGGCGGAGCGGTGGGCGCGGGCTGTAGTCGAGCGGCGGCTTGTGCACGCGTGCAAGCAAGGCTCGGCAAGGTTTCTAAGATGTGGCACTGGGCGCGGGCTCTCCTCGGTGGTCCACTTCTAGGCTTGGCTCGGGGAAGGGACAGAGGGTGGCGGTGAGGTCCTAGCTACCTCCTAGACATGGCGAGAGAGAGGGAGGTGGTCTGCTGGGGCGAGTGCATGGTTGGCCGGCGAGCTAGTGCTCGGGGTGGCTCGGCACTGTGGCTAGGGACAAGGGGGAGGGGTGCTAATGGTATGGTTAGATCATGAGGGGACCAAAGGATTAAATGGAGATCAAATGGGGGCAAAACCCTGTTCAAAACAGTGAGCTATGGTTTAGAGTTTAACCCTGCCTGCCAAGTGTTTGATTAAATGGCCGCAAGAAATAAACTTTTGAATTTTGAAAAGATTTTTGGTGGGTTTGCTAGGCATAAGCTTGAGACTCTGTGGTTGCTTGGGTTTTGAAAATTGAGCTTGTTTGAGTGGTTTTTTAAATAGTGGGATTTTCCCATATGAATTAGATTCAATTTTAAACTGTCATTTAAAATTAGCATTTGAAAGATTTTAGCAGATCACAAAGTGGGCCTTGTTACCTCATTATGTGTACTATCAAGGGGTGTAAAGATCCACACATGTTTCTGTTAAGTTTTGAGTTCTAGGAATAGCCGAAGTAGGCATGATAGTTAATTTGTCCAAAATGACCATTCACTTTAATTATTCATTTTGAGTTGTTCTTCTTTGGGAAAAGTTTGGGAATGATGTAGATGATGTTTATTTCACCTAAGAAACATTTTACAAGCAAGGAATTACAGAACCATGGCAATTCAATTCAATTCCTAAATTAAATGCCCATACACATGAATGCTTTCATTTTTAATTTGGAAAGTTTTTGTTAACCCTAAATTTGATGATTTGGATCTTGATAAGCTTGGATCAAAGTTTTGGGATGTTACAAACCTTACCCCCTTAAACAAAATCTCGTCCCTAGATTTATAAAGAAAACTAGGTATAAAAGAGATTTGGGAACTCTGTCCTAATGTAATCTTCGCGCTCCCAAGTGGCTTCCTCCTCGGTATGGTTGCTCCACTGAATCTTGAGAAATTTGATACTCCTGGTCCTGGTGGTTCTGTAGGCTTCTTCTAAGATACAGATGGGCACTTCCCGATAGGTCAGGTCATTGTTGATTTCTACGGCTCTATGATCGATGTTCTTGAAAACTCCAGTCTTCTCGGGCACTTCCAAGAATTTGCGAAGTAACGAGATATGGAACACATTGTGGATGGATGACATCTCTTCAGGCAGTTCCAGTTGATACGATACTTCTCCTCGGCGGTTTAGAATCTTGAAAGGTCTGATATATCTGGGGGCTAACTTTCCCTTCAGACTAAAGCGTTGAGTTTTCTTCAATGGTGAAACCTTGAGATATACAAAATCTCCGACATTGAAAGTCAGGTATCTCCTTCTCTTGTTAGCATAACTCTTCTGTCTGGATTGAGCGGTCTTGAGGTGCTCCTGGACTTTGTGAACTTTCTCTTCTGCTTCCCGGAGAATGTCGGGTCCAAAGATCTGACTCTCTCCTACTTGCGACCAATTCAAAGGGGTACGGCACTTTCTTCCATATAGGAATTCAAATGGTGCCATCTGCAAACTAGCTTGATAACTGTTGCTATATGAGAATTCTGCGAAAGGCAGGCAGTCTTCCCATTTTGATACGTATTCCAACACACAAGCTCTAAGCATATCCTCTAGGATCTTGTTGACTCTCTCAGTCTGTCCATCAGTTTGCGGGTGATAAGCGGTACTGAAGTTCAACTTGGTTCCCAATCCTTCCTGAACTTTCTGCCAAAATCTCGAGGTAAACTGGGTTCCTCGATCTGATACTATGGTCTTAGGGGTTCCATGCAGACTAACAATCCTAGCAATGTACAGATCTGCTAACTTTGCACTCTGGTAGGTTGTCTTGATAGGTATGAAGTGAGCTACCTTGGACAGTCTATCAACTATGACCCAGATTGAGTCATTTCCCCTACTGGAAGTAGGCAAACCGGTGATAAAGTCCATTCCTACGGAATCCCATTTCCATTCTGGAATCTGCAATGGTTGCAACAATCCTGCAGGTCTCTGATGTTCTGCTTTGACTCTTTGACAGATGTCACATTTGGCGATGTAGCTTTTAATTTCTCTCTTCATCTTATGCCACCAAAATTGCTCTTTCAAATCCTGATACATCTTTGTTCCTCCGGGATGGATAGAATAAAGAGTATCATGAGCTTCCTTCATGATAATTTCCTTTAGCTCCGAATCGGCTAGCATAGAGATACGTCCTTTGTACCACAGTACTCCTTCTTCGTCTTTGGTGAATCTAGGTACCTTTCCTGTACCAATACGATGTTTGATTCCGTCGATACTTTCATTCCCCTTCTGGGCTTCCTTGATTTGGCTAATCAAAGTGGGTTGAAGTTCAATGCTAGCTAAGAATCCTTTGCTAACTAATTTAGTCCTGAACTGCTCCAACTCCTCATACAAACTTGGTTGCTTCTCCTTGATCATGGTGTTTAGCCTACACGGCAATTTGCTAAGAGCATCTGCTACCACATTGGCTTTGCTGGGGTGATAGTGAATGTCAAGGTCATAATCCTTGATTAACTCTATCCATCTCATTTGCCTCATATCTAGATCCTTCTGAGTGAAAATATACTTTAAACTCTTGTGATCTGAGTAAATCTCACAGCGATTTCCCATCAGATAATGACGTCATGTCTTCAATGCTAGAACCATAGCTGCTAGCTCAAGATCATGGGTCGGATAGTTCTGTTCATGCTGCTTCAGTTGTCGAGACAGATACGCGATGACTTTGCCTTCTTGCATCAATACACATCCTAGACCAATCTTGGATGCGTCACAATATACATCAAATGGCTTCTTGATGTCTGGCATGATTAATATTGGGGCTGATATCAACCTCTTCTTCAACTCCTGAAAACTGGCTTCACATTTGTCTGTCCATTCAAACTTCTTGTCCTTCTTCAATAATTGGGTCATGGGTCGGGCGATGCTCGAGAATCCTTCTACGAACTTGCGGTAGTATCCCGCTAATCCGAGAAATGCACGGACTTGGGTTTGAGTGGTTGGGGCTTCCCATTCTTCGACATCTTTGATCTTCACGGGATCAACAGAGACTCCTCCGCAGACACAATATGTCCTAGGAATCCTACTTCTTTCAGCCAAAACTCACACTTGCTGAACTTGGCATATAACTGATGCTCTCTCAGGGTTTCTAGGATGATTCTCAGATGTTGCTCATGCTCTTCTTCTGACTTGGAGTAGATAAGGATGTCGTCGATAAATACAACTACAAACTTATCTAGGAAATTCATAAAGATCTTATTCATGAGATTCATGAAATAAGCAGGGGCATTGGTTAATCCAAAAGACATAACCGTATACTCATATAAACCATAGCGAGTAGTAAAGGCGGTCTTCGGAATATCCGTTGCACGAATCTTAAGTTGGTGATAACCAGTCCTAAGATCAATCTTTGAGAATACCTGAGATCGGGTCAACTGATCAAATAGATCCTCTATCTTTGGCAAGGGGTACTTGTTTTTGATGGTGACGTCATTCAACTTTCTATAATCTGTACACAGACGGTTGCCTCCATCTTTCTCGTCGACGAATAACACTGGTGATCTCCATGGCGATGCGCTTGGTTGAATCAAGCCTGTTGCTAACATGGCATCTAACTGCTTCTTAAGTTCCACTAACTCTGAGGGGTTCATGCTATAGGGTCTCTGGGCTATGGGTCCGGTTCAAGGGATTAGTTCGATGATGAACTCAATATCCCTATCCGGGGGCATACTTGTCAATTCATCTGGGAATACGTCGGGGTATTCACAGACTACTCTGACTTGGTCTATGGTGGGTAGGGCTAGACTCTTGTTGCACTTGAATTGACGGGGTAAGGTTTCAGAGAGATGCTCTACTGTGACTCCAGAACTACTGGTCATGGTGATGGCTTTCTTAGCATAGTCTATCAGTCCTTTATGCCTTGACATCCAGTCCATACCTAGTACTACTTCCAATCCTTTGGTTCCAAGTATAATTAGGTTGGCATAAAAATCTATCCCATGTATTCTGATAGGCACAGCTTTGCAAATTTTTCTAGCTTTTGTAGTTGAACCGGGGATTTGAACTATCATGACATGCTTCAGGTTGGTTGGGTGAATCTTACTAGTGCATGCAAATTCTTCGGTGACAAATGAATGCGATGCTTCCGAATCAAACAATACTCTTGCTAAAACTGAGTTGATGAAAAACATACCCAAAGACTACATCCGGGCGCTCGGGCTTCTTCCGCTCATGTGGAAGAGACAACCGTTGCAGTTGTGAGGGTTCCCTGGGGCAAATCTTCTTCCTGGTTGAACACGACGCTGAAGCTGAGCTGGGGCATTCACAGTGGCATTGGCTGCAGTCTTCTTGGGACACTCATTGGAGTAGTGACCCTTCACTCCACACTCGAAACAAGTGATCTGGGACTTGTCCTTGGCTACGACAGGCACATCATTGCTGCCAGTTCTGGGTGCAGTGTTGTTGTTGTTATTGCTCTTGGGAGGGGCACGGGTGAAATTGTTGGCGTTGCCGGAGTTGGGATGGTTTCCTCCGGACTTCACATTGCCTCCGCTACGGTTGGGGTAGCTTGGGCGAGACATTGGGGGTCGGTTGTTCCTGGGTGCATATCCTGGTGAGGGGTTGGGACGGTACTTCTGGTGACTGCTGGATCCTGATTGCTGCATCATACGACGTTTGTGATTGTCGTTTGCCTGATTAATCTTCCCTTCCATCTGAATGGCAGAGTCGACTAGCTCTTCGAGATACTGAAAACGGATGTTGATGAGGACAATCTGCATCTCATCATGCAGTCCGTTCAAGAATCTCTCCTTCTTCTTGGCCTCCGTGTTGATTTCATCAGGTGCATATCTAGCAAGTGACAGGAATCTGTCACGGTATTCTACCATAGTCATTCTTCCTTGCTTCAATTTGCGGAATTCATCTCTCATCCTGTTGACGAGACCTTGCGGCACGTGGGTGCGGCTGAACTTGACTTTGAATGCTTCCAATGTCATCACTTGACCATGGTTCATATTGCGGATGCTATTCCACCAAGCTCTTGCATCTCCTGCCAGATAGTGGGTGGCAAAGATAACTTTCTCATTTTCATCAACTCCTGCAACTTCGAGGTTGTTTTCCATCGTCTGCAACCAGTCGTCAGCATCTAATGGGTTTTCAGATTGGTTGAAGATTGGGGGATTGGTATTCTGAATTTTTTTGAGTTTGAATCCATTGTGACCCTGATTTCCATGCCCTTAGTTGTTGAGAGCCATCTACTGTAGTGTTGCTAAGTTGGCTTGATGTTCTGCCCTGCTTGCTTCACGGTCGGCGATGAGATTCTGCAATATCTGCAGCATTGGATCCTGCGATGAGCTGCTCCCTCCTTGGTTTCCACGAGTCATCTGAAGATTGAGATAGATATAGGGGTAAGAGGGAAATTCTAAGGTTCATGGTTTTGGTTTTTCAAAGCTAAAACTTTGAGTTAGACTCAAGTTTTTTCAACTAACTCCATTTCCTTCATGTAGACAAACACACGATACAACACACACCACAACAAACAAAGGAAAACAGATGGTTTGAAGAACCATTCTGCAAGCTACGATACAGTGGGACCAATACAACTCATGCTACGATAGTGCTCTAGTGCATCTACTCATCGTCGATAAAGTCGGAGTCCTCATTGTCAGTGTAGAAGTCCACGGCATCTTCCTCCAGAAAGTCATCATCGTTGCTGAGGTAAGAATCCATGTCTACCTGGATGTCTTCACCCTCATCTTCTTCTTCCTTGGCGGCAAGCTGAGCTTCCTGCTCCTTGACGGTCTTCTCGAGGTCGGCCACCTTCTTGCGAAGACGGGCGATGGTGCGATCCTTCTTTGCGTGCTGGTGGCAAAGAGACTGGTGGTCCTGGACGAGCAGTGCGAAAGTCTGGGCCTTCTAGTCGGCAATGGCATGGTTCTGGTTGGCTAACTCTCTGGCATTGTCCGGCCTCTCGCTCATGCAAAGAAGAAGTCAAGATTCTCCACTTGACGCCTCAACTCTGGGTGACTTGGCATCTCCATCGGCATTCCCATGAAGTCACGTCTTGCATAGTGAGCAAAACGGGTTCCTTGGATCTTGTTGACACTGAGGGCACATAGTCGTGCAAGAGCTTCATGCATTGCCCTGGCTAATCCATCTAGCCAGTTGTTCTCTCTCACGGAGAACTGAATTCTCCCAGAAGTTGGTGCTTCGATACTTCCTCTAAGATCCGCGGTGACTAGCCACTGTAGGTCTCCTCCTGGGGGTCCTGGAAGTTGAGCTCCAAGAAACTCCGAATGTGGGCGTCCCAAGAACTCTAACAGTGAATCCAGATCCCTCTCGAAGATCAGCTAACCTCCGTTTCCCAACTGGTAAAACTTGCTGAACTGAGTCTCCATCTACAAGAATTAAGGATGAGGAAATTAGTGAAGTGATCAAGTGTGTCAAATTTTAAGTAGTAATGTAAGAATTTTGAGGAACATGAATTTTTGAGAAAGAAAGAATTCCCAAGGATAAGGGAGGAGATAGTTTTTCGTAAATACTCACTTTGGTTTTGAAACTAAGTTTTTATTCGGACATCCATTCTAACTAGGGTCTCCTATGGTCAGTATGGCTATGATACCAACTTGTCAACACTCGGATTTTTAATCCCAGATGCCCGTTATGCCATACCTCACAATCCCAGGATTACAATTTTTGCGAGACATAACGGATTGGATATCACAGTACATCATCCATTACAAACCATACATGAGGTCTTACACAAATAAGGATCTCATGATCCAGTCTGAATACAACAAGCAGCGGAAATAAAAGATAAGCGTAGCGGTTGGGTCCATCTTCAGGGGGCACATGCAATGCTGACGAAGGCAGATAGTCCTAGTTATCATAGCCATCCTGTTGGCCATCATCTTGATAGTCTCCTTCATAGTCTGGCCATGAGAATAGCCAAGGACAAAAGCCATGAGTACTCTTTACGTACTCACAAACTACCACTAACAAGTAATATAGTTCTAAGTCAAATGCTAAACTCTAGGTTTAACTATAAGGTTAAGTTTGAAACCTAAGCTGAGTTCTGAAGCAAAGAAAGATAAAGTAAAATTCTAGAGTCACTTAAGTTGGGAAGCTATTGTCATAAACATAACCCTGTTGTGGTCAAGTCAAGATTCATCATTCATTTCATAAGTTGTTTGGAAAACATCTGACAACTAAACAGTATGGCCATTCCAACTGTCCATAACCGCGGACGCGGCTATTCGAATAGTTTGACACTCTGCAGAGGTGGTACACTTTCACCACAAGATTCGATACATCTGTCAGGGATAACCTTGAATCATCATACTTAGTATGTAGATAATCAAACATAAACTTTCCTTTACACACCCTAGTATAAGAACCTCTCCTATGAGCATGGCCTCCCAACCATGACCATCAGTCATCTTGGGCACTGCATAGGTGGACAACATTGAGAGGTATCCTCAGCTCAAACCTCTCCCGCGAGGGAACTAATACTAATGCATATAAATTTCCAGCTAAGCCTTACCCAATTCAGGTAGTGTGGTTGTACGGTATATTTGGAATGGTATCGCATCCGAATCCAACCATCAGTTTTATAAAAGGGTTAAGGCTCATGCCTCAACATTTTCATCATCATAAACCATTTGTGTTTCTCAACACATGTCAAAACATCTCAATAGAATGACTCATCATTCCAAGGTTTTCATAATTCATTTTCACCAAGTGTTCCCATCTAAAGTGACTCAAGTTTTTATCTACTCTAAACTACTAAGTTAAGAGTGTTCACTAAGATGGAAAGATGATGGGTTCAATCTCATGCCATAGAATGACATCTAAAGCTTAGCTAAATGGGTCAAGTTTCATACTTTTTATGCTACCTTCAAAACAAGTAAGGGACTTGGTGTAAACTAAAGGAATGAAAGCTTGTAAGGTAATACTTGGGGTAGTAGTAGTCAAGGTGGTGTGGCCAAAGCATGCCTAAAGCATCTTTGCTCATTCATCTCCCTTAATTCTAGCTTGCTAACAATAGCTTGCACTGTTAATGGTGGCTTGCAAGTACAACTTGCAAGGGTTAACTTGGATAGTGCTAGCTTGCCTTGGTTGGTGTAGTGGTTGAAGTTTTCTTCTTCTTCTTCTTGGTAGCACTCCTCCTCCTCGTAAGCTTGGTCGGTACTATCTTCTATAAATACATACGGGGTACACAATCACCAAACAATACTTAACTAGTCTTATTAGCATTCTAAGACACACCTTTGATGATCTATTATCATCACAAGCATCACAAGTTTAATTCACTAGTTTCTTCCTTTTTATTTTAGAAAAGTAATTTCTACTCATTGAAAAATTAACTAAGATTTAATATTCACCACTTAAAATATTGGATCATGTGGACACATGTCATCACCACATATTCTAACATGTGGGAATGAGATTTAAAGGTTGGATCATAATTACTTTGGTTTAAGTTCATTATTTAATGATTTAAAGTGACTAGAAATGCCTATATAGCATTATTTTGGTACTAGTCCAAAGTCACTGCCTGTAAACCTTAATATTATTACATATTTACATAGATATGATGAAATGTGATTTTTGAGAGGTGGAATCAACTCAAAACCTATCTTGGTTGATTTTATAAAAATGTTGCAAGCTGCAAATGCTTCTGTTTTATTATTTTTACTAGGAGAGATGTATAACTCTAACTGAATTAAATCCAACGGGCTTGGATAGATCATTTCAATACCTTTCAGGCAAAATTGGTTTCATGCAATTTGGATTTGTCAAACTCTCTGAATTGATTTTCAAACTCAGAGACAGAACTAAGTTTAAACTAAATAGGAAAATCTAATTCAAACTAACTGGGTCGCGTGGGAAACTCTAACGGGCAGGCCTAGTGTCACTCCACGTCGCGGGGCTCAACTGACAGGGGGGTCCACCGGTCAGTGGCTCATAACGCGCGAAGCGGTACGAGGCGATGTGGGTCGTTAGATTAGACTAAGGATCAATGGCTGTGGCTTGTCGTCGATGACGGACCTGTCGCCGGCGAGCTCAAACCCTAGCGGCTCGGTGGGGGTGCATAGGGGCGTACCAGGGCTCCAGCAAGGTCGGCGAGGCAGGCAAACAGACTGGTGGTCGACGACGAGCTCAGGGACGGTCGTGGCAGCTCAGGGGGTGGTCGCAATCAGCAGCGCTCCTTCCTCTTCTGCGGCGGGCTACTCCGGCCACATTCCGGCGAGCAAGTGCTCGTGCTGCTCCGGCTAGAGGTGGGGAACGGTCAGTGAGGTGAGGGGAGTGGAGTGGTGTGCTTCAAACGGCTGGGGGTGCCCTCCTTTTATAGGCTCGACGGCGAGACCGAGAGGGATGGGCAGGCAACGGTGGCGACATAGCTGAGGGTGGCGATCGACAGGCGGTCTCCTGGCGATGCTCTAGGAACTCAATGCGGGCATAGGGGAGGTGGTATACGGTCGGGGGCAGCTGTCGCCCTGAGCGGCAGAAGCGGCAATGTCCACGGCGAGCGGTGGCTGTGGTGCGTTGGGCGACGAATGGGCGTGCCCGTCGTGTTCCCTGGGTCGTGGCGGAGCAGTGGGCGCGGGCTGCGGTCGAGCGGCGGCTTGTGCACGCGTGCCGGGTGCGGCGCTCTGGCGCGTGCTCGGCATGGCTCGGTGGCACTGGGCGCGGGCTCTCCTCGGTGGTCCACTGCTGGGCTTGGCTCGGGGAAGGGACAGAGGGTGGCGGTGAGGTCCTGGCTACCTCCTAGACATGGCGAGAGAGAGGGAGGTGGTCTGCTGGGGCGAGTGCATGGTTGGCCGGCGAGCTAGTGCTCGGGGTGGCTCGGCACTGTGGCTAGGGACAAGGGGGAGGGGTGCTAATGGTATGGTTAGATCATGAGGGGACCAAAGGATTAAATGGAGATCAAATGGGGGCAAAACCCTGTTCAAAACAGTGAGCTATGGTTTAGAGTTTAACCCTGCCTGCCAAGTGTTTGATTAAATGGCCGCAAGAAATAAACTTTTGAATTTTGAAAAGATTTTTGGTGGGTTTGCTAGGCATAAGCTTGAGACTCTGTGGTTGCTTGGGTTTTGAAAATTGAGCTTGTTTGAGTGGTTTTTTAAATAGTGGGATTTTCCCATATGAATTAGATTCAATTTTAAACTGTCATTTAAAATTAGCATTTGAAAGATTTTAGCAGATCACAAAGTGGGCCTTGGTACCTCATTATGTGTACTATCAAGGGGTGTAAAGATCCACACATGTTTCTGTTAAGTTTTGAGTTCTAGGAATAGCCGAAGTAGGCATGATAGTTAATTTGTCCAAAATGACCATTCACTTTAATTATTCATTTTGAGTTGTTCTTCTTTGGGAAAAGTTTGGGAATGATGTAGATGATGTTTATTTCACCTAAGAAACATTTTACAAGCAAGGAATTACATAACCATGGCAATTCAATTCAATTCCTAAATTAAATGCTCATACACATGAATGCTTTCATTTTTAATTTGGGAAAGTTTTTGTTAACCCTAAATTTGATGATTTGGATCTTGATAAGCTTGGAATAAAGTTTTGGGATGTTACGGCTCTTCCTCAAGAGCATCAATCAAGGCGGCTACCTCCATGGCGGCCTTCCTAGCATGACCAAACATTTCCGAGATGGAGTCATATCTCTCGTCGATGATATAGCGTGCTTCACCTAGTTGACTCAAGATAGCCTCAACACATACCTTGGCTTCTCCTACCAAGTTATCCAAACAACAAGTGGATTCCACTATTTCCTTCTTAATCTTGAGAATCATTTCACCATCATATGATGATGCAACAGTAGAAGGATGAGTAGTGGGTGGAGGAGTTACCGTGGAGGCTTTGGCCATGAGACATGTGGGGTTGGTGACGAGTTTGTCCTCATTTGGAGAGTCAAAGAGAGATGCTGGTGAAGCGGTTGAAGAGGTAGTGGCCACTAGACATGTAGACTTGGTGGCACGCTTGTTTTTGTTGGGAGAGTCAAAGAGCGATGTTGGTGAAGAGGTTGTGGTAGAAGTAGTAGTAGCGAAGGTGGTGGCAATTGTGGCAATGGCAGCCACTCCCACAATCCCCCCATCATCTTCATCATCACTATCATTTTCATTGTTCTCTTCATATTATTCACGAGCCACCAACACATATTTTTGTGGCTCCTTCTTGTCGAGGAAGTTCTTGTTTCTGAAGTTCTTGTTCGGGACTTTCTTGACGAAGTTCTTGTTTGGAGTAGGCTTGAACTTGTATTTCAAGATGAGTCTTCCACCATGATCTTCTCTATTCTCATACGGGCATTCGGCGATGAAGTGGTTGGATTCACCATAGTTGTAGCATGATCTCAACTTGGGTCTTGCACTAGTTGTGGTAGTTCTTGATGGATTGCCCTTTCCTTGATTCTTCCAAAACCTTCTAGAGACTAATGCCAATTGCTCATGAAGATCACACTTGATGTCTTCATCATATCCTTCTATCATTCCCAAGGAGTCAATTTCTTCTTCATAGACATGAGCCTTAGCCTTCAAAGCAAGAGTAGGGGAATCCATTATTCGAGCTCGAGCAAGAGCATCATCGGCGGTCTTGTTCATGATCCCAAGAGCCACAAACTCATTTAGCACTTCATTGGAGGTCATGGTATAGAAGTCCGCCCTTGAGCGAATATTGTTGGCCATTTCCCTATGGAAGGGTAAGATGGCTTGCATGAACTTGCTCTTGATCCACTTGTCATCCACATCCTTACTACCATGGTCAATCATTCTAATCGAGAGGGCATTGACCCTTCGATAGAGATCTTCGAGTGTCTCATCTTCCTTTCCAACAAAGGAATCGGCCTCATAGTGCATTTCTTCAAACTTGGAGTTTTGAATGCTTTCATTCCCAAGATATACTTGTTGAAGAGCATTCCAAGCCTCGGCGGTATCATAAGCACGAATGTGAGTCATTTGCTCATGAGTCAAAGCATCTTGGAGAATGGCCATGGCGGTGGCATTGAGTTGATTATTGATTTCCTTGGTGGATGTCATGTTGTAGATGTTGTGCGGATAGAAGCCGAACTCCACAACCTTCCGAAGATGAACACTAGAACTTTTCAAGTGAGAGCGCATGAGATATTGCCAATTGGTGAAATTAGATACATCAAGCTTAGGTAGTGGTCCATAATGATTTATGTGTGGCATAGGAAGAGGTGCATTATTATAGCTAGATGGTGGGGGCATGTGTCCCATGGGATTGCTTTTAGCCTTGTGGCCATCCTCATCAATAGGAGATTCCTTGAGGGTATCTTCCATTGGTTTGGAGCCACTTGATGGATTATCAATAGCATCGGCAACCACAACTTCCTTTTTACCAAGATATAATTCAAGCAAGTCTTTCATTTCTTGTCGAAGCGTATCCATGGAAGCGGATAGATCACTCTTAGTGACAGGGTTTACATCGGGAGTGGTATCGCTCCCCCTTGAGTCACTCATACTTCTCTTAGGCGGTTAAGCCAAAGAAGAGCACCTCGCTCTGATACCAATTGAAAGATCGGTATAAGCGACTAGAGGGGGGTGAATAGGTGCTACTTAATTTTTGGTTACTTTTCAATTTAAGGCTTGACACAAAGTAGGTTCTCCAGATGTGCAACTAAGTGATAAAACCTAAGTGACAAGCTAGCATACAAGAACAATAATAAGGAGTAAAGGATAGAAATCACCGAGAGGGAACACAAAGATGTTTTCCTAAAGTTCCTTCCTTTTGAGGGGAAGTACGTCTCCGTTATAGGGGTGGGAGGTACTAAGACCACCAGCACCACTAAGGCCTCACCCTATTCTCCCGAGCACCCGCCTTGCGGCAAGCACACGATCCACTATGCATTAACCTTGAAGGTGGCAACCGAAACCTTGTACAAAACCTTGGGGCACTTCTCCACAACTGAATTGGAGGCTACCAAGACGACCTCGAAGCTCTTACACACGAGGATGAGCTATGGAGGGCGAGTTCTTCAAGTTAGGGTTTCCTCAAACCCTAGAGCAACAACAACTTACACAAGTGGTGGGGAAACACAAATTCCTTTGGTGGAAAGCTAGGGCTAGGTCTCCTCCCTCAAATCCCTGAAGGGCAACAAGTTTGAGTGGCTAGAGAGGGAGATCTAGGAGGTTGGAGCTCAACATTAATGGAGGAGAGAGTAGAAGCCGTAGGCTACCCTTGGAGAAGAAGGGGGTATGTATACCCCCACCAGAAATCTAGCTGTTGCAGCCTCACTAACCTCAGAGTCTCCAGGGGGAGCGGAGTCTCCGGTGCGAGGCACAGGACTTCGGGTAGGACTCTGGAGGGGAGTACTGGGAGGAAACTGGGCGACCCCAGAGACCTGGCCGTAGACAGCCCTGGAGTCTGCAGGCGCCAACCACGGAGTCTCCGGTGACCAAGGCCGGAATCTCCGGGGAGGCCACAGGACTCCGGGTCCAACTCCGGACCAGGAGACAAAGAGCACGCCAGGGGGGCGGAGACTTGCCCGGAGACCTGGGTGGAGTCTCTAGGCCCAGACCCCGGAAACTCCGGGCCTGGACCCAGGAGTCTCCGGACCTAGGGGAGGCAGATCACACAGCTTCCAAAACGGCACCATTTCTTCATCAGAATTTTGAACCCATCCCCTTCGAACACCAGAATATTGTCTTGTGCAATTATATGGATGTACCTACAAGACTTAGCACATGGTAAAAACTATCTTGTGTTGACACCAAACATCAAAACATGATTATGGCAGGAAATGCCCTTTCACCTCATCCCCCTACTGCAGACCATTCTCATGGACATACTTGGACCAACCTCGGCCACCAAAATAGGTGGTGGCCATCATTTGGGAGAAATCCACATCATATAGTTGCCGCATGCCTTTAGGGCCCTGATAGCTGTGAGATTCGACACATTTTTGATGGCTTTTATTGATGGTTTTCTCCCGGATTTGATCATTTTCTGGCTTTACCTAACACTAATACTTCGGTAGCAAAGAAAACTTGATTTTTTATTAGTGTTTCAGGTTCTGAACGTCAATAGAAGGTTTTAACTAGAGAAACACAATATTCTAGAGAAAACAAGCAAGTCTCACTTTGGAAGCACGTGAGGGGACCTCACAGAAGCTTTAACGACAAACTATATGGCGGGAATATTTTCTGGCCATATAGTTCCCGCCGTAAGTTGCCGCCGCCTCTGTCTTGTCAAAAGGGACAACTTCCATGAAGGGTCCGGGGACGACAACACAACACAGGAGTCGCCATACCATCCAGAAGGGAGAAAGAAGAGATCCGGAGAAGAAGGAGAAGATGTTCTTCATCTCGCTCCACGATCTTCAACCTCCTAGCCAATACACCCCCCATAGCCACTACTTGTACTTGAGAGAGAGGGAGGGATCTCTACCTTGCAAGACTAGGGTTTGAAATTGTTTATTCCCATCTTGAATTGGGTTGGATATTTTTATATTCTTATTGTGGATCTCCACGGTAATACCAAGACAAATTCCCTTTATTCAATTATATTGATGATCCGTTCTTCTCTCATGTGTGAGTAATTCCCTTGGGCATGGGAGATGTAGGGGATTGGTGAGATGTGATGTGCCTTCATATATTTTCCATTAATTTGTGATTGATTCTAATTATTATATTATGTGTGCTTGACTATCTGTGGGATGCCTAATGCTTGTTGTCCAATTAAGGGCTCAGACAACATGATGCTTTATTCTACATAGATAAGATCTTGTTTGCTAGTGGACCGACGACCCTCGTGTGACACGGGGATATCAATGGAAAGCTAGTAGACTCGAGGATAACGAGGAACCACTGTGCTTATTGCATTAGTCCTATCCAAGAAGCTTAATCACTAAGAGACCTGAAGGGTCTTAATCGTCTAGTGTCTGACCATGGTTTTGGTAGTAGGCTAGTAGGATTATTGAAGTTGGGATGAAATCTACCAAGATGAGTTCCGGCTAATTATGGATTGATCGCCTACACATATATTTATAAGATTATAATAGTTACATTTATCACTCATCCACCTGGCACAATCACTGTCACCATGAACTGAATCTCCCCGCGCCTTCTTTTGCCAACTGCAGGAAACAACAAACAACCAAGTCGTTCTTTACTTTTATGCTTTATATTTCTGAAGTTTACATTTTACTTCTATTTAAATACATCTCATTTAATCAAAAACCCATTCCTATTTCAACACTTGCAGTCAATTCACTGTTGGGTCCGCAACATAGAAAACAAAAAAATTCCTACGGTGTGAACTACACGCCAAGATCTATCTACTAGGTACAAAGCAACGGGTGGACATACATCCAACAAGAACTTACCCTTGTAGACAACGAGCTTTGTTAACGAGTAGGAACTCGTGGTTGATGTAGTCGTACACTTGCCGATCTCAAGATCGTGAGGAAGTCCAGCAGGTCCGGCTCCAGCACGTCCATCAGATCCAGCTCCAGCAGCACCAAGTCCAGCACCGCAAAGCAGTGGTGCATCCGTGATCGCACACACGTCCGGTACCCCGACAACCTCCGTCCCTCGCTCCAGCAAAGCAACGGAAGTAGCAACTCCTTTCCAGATAAAGCCACCGAGAACATGTATCTCGCTAATCTGAGACCATGGGGGAATAATACTAGAGGGGGAGAGAGATCCTTCACAAGGAGGTGTGTGTGAGAAGTGAGGAGGGGGTGGCCTTTTATAGGAGGAGGGGGGGTGCTCCTCCTTCATGGCCGGCTCTTCACCTCCTCCATTCATGTGGTGGTAACTCCCTCCACATAAATTTGCCCCTTCACATTCTCTTTTAAAGTCTCCACTTTAAATGCATTAAATTTCTCCAAATTTAATGCTCTCTCATTTAATAAAACTCTTTTATTATTTTTATTCAGAATTTTGTTAATTACTTTAATTAACAAACATTCACATAAAACCCCTGCAACATTTCAATATTACATGCAGAACCAATTTCAGCATTTTCACCAGAAATAGTTTCGGTGTCTATTGAAATAATTCCAGCGCTTTCTTAAATCTTTATCTGAAACATATTTGCTCCAAATGGTGTCGGTATCCCTTAAGTGTGTCACCCTACGGTTCGCGAATAATGCAGACATGATCGAGACCCCTCTCCGATCAATAATCAGCAGCGGGACCTGGAGATCCATACTGACTCCTACACATTCAACGATGACTTCTGTGATCGTGAGAACCTTTAACGCTAGTAACTAAATCCCTTTGTCTCGCGATATATTACACGTCCGAGATTCGATCATCGATATCTCCATACCTAGTTTGATCTCGTTACCGACATGCACTCTTTTCTCGTTCCCGTGATATAACATTCTAGTGATCACATCACTTGCTTGCAAGCTATTTCAATGTGATATCATCGAGAGGGCCCAGAGTACATCTATACGTCATCGGGATGGACAAATCCCACTCTTGATCCATGGGCCTCAACATAACACCTTCGTAGCACTGAACCCACCTTTATAGTCACCCTGTTACGGTGTGACGTTTGATGTTATCAAGATACTCTTCCGGTGTTAGCAATTAACATGATCTCATGGTCTAAGGATAAAGATTACTTCGTATGATGTTATAGCAATATAAACATAATGACTTGATCGTAATGCTATACTTCCGATGAATGTTCATCACATCATTCCACCAATGGTGTGACCTTGTTATTAGCAACATCCAATGTCCATGATCAGGAAACCTTGATCATCTTGTTAATCAACAAGCTAGTCTATAAGAGAGGCATAACTAGGAACCCTTTTTGTTTATTAAACACACATGTATTGACGTTTCCGATCAATACAATTATAGCATGTAAAATAAACATTTATCATAAACATGGAATAAGATAATAACCACTTTATTATTGCCTCTTGGGCATATTCCCTTCATTCACTCGAAGACCTGTGACAACTTCGGGTGTGACAAAGACTTCACCCATAAACATTTACCTTTGGGCTCCATGTGGGATTGATATCTATACTTCGAAACTAACTATAAATGATCTGTGCTCTTGCAGACATCAAGCTATTTTCTGGTGCCGTTGCTAGGGAGCTAAGCGCTAAGTGTTTGTCTTTTGAAATTTCAGGTTTGCTACTACAAATTGTTCTCCTTAGGAGACAAAGTGTCTACACACTCTGGTAGAACCTATCTACCGGATTATATTGAGCGGGTGCCTGCTTAGAGGCGCGGAGAAATTATTGAAAAACTTTTAAGATCAAATAAAGTTGAAGTTGAAAACCTGAGTGCTATTATGGAAATCATGTCTATTTATAGGATAACTCCTATGAAACCTGAGAAAACTCTCAGGGAATACAGTGCTACAAGTTCTGAATTTCTTAAACGACCAATAGAGTTCCCTAATCCTAGAGTTAGAGAATATCGATTTGATGGTGAAATTATTAAAATTTTGCAGGAGAAAGCATTCAGTGGAAGGGAAGATGAAGACCCAGGAAGGCATATTAGAGAGTTCGACAATGTGATAACATGGCTTGGACCAAAAGGTTTTCCAAGAGACTTCTCTCGTCTTAAATTATTTTGATGGTCTCTTAAAGGTAAATCTCTAGACTGGTTATATTCTCTCCCTCGCCATTACATTAAATGTTGGGAAAACTGCATTATTAAATTCATAAACAGGTTTAATCCTTTTAAAAAGGTAAACGATTTAAAAAATAACATAGGCAACTTTAGTCAGAACATGGGAGAAAACTACCCACAAGCCTGGGAAAGATTCTTTGGAATGATAAATAGTATTCCTAATCATGGCTATTCTGAACTAACAATTTGCCATTTATTTTACCATGCTATTAATACTCAATGTAGAGAGTTGCTTGACTTCTTAGCAGGAGGATCAATAAATACTCTAACTATTAAAGAATGTTTAGAATTGATGTCTACTAGGGCTAATAATGATTCTTTATATAATCTTGATTTTGGCACAAAGCCGGAAAAAGGGATACTTCGGATAACTCCTATCTTATGCCTGAGGTACGCAAAACTATGAAAGAAAAAGTTATACCTTCTGAACTTGTTAAGGAAAACAAAGTATATTTGTTACAGGTTTTAACTGAAGAAGATGAAACTAGAAAAGTTTTTCAAGAATTAAAACATCGACAAGTAAAATCTCATAATAACTTGCATAAGCATTTCCAAAAACCCAAAAAGATTTTGGCAAAACTCACAGAAAATTATGATGAGATTGGCCAAGAAATAAAATTATTCCACAAGTATCTTAGTATGATTAAAACTCAGTGTGAACAAATAGCATCTGGTTATCAAAATTTTCTTTGTGAAGATAAAGATATTCCTGTTTCTACTAATGTTGTCACAAGAAGAGGTGCAGTTGTTACAGGACCCTTAGGACCACCGGAATATGAAGTTGAAAAAGAGCGAAAGGAAAAAGCCTTGATCGAAGCAAGCCAAGAAGATGGTGCATTGGTGGATCCTCAAGATGAAACTGAGACACAAGATCAAACCAAGGAGGACCAAAATGATACACAAGCTGACCATTATAACTCTGATGCAGAGACGGTTGACCCAAGAGAAGATAAAGAAATAAGCAAGGAAGATGAAGTTGTTGTGGTAGAAAAGAAGAAAAGCAATAAACAACAACAAAAGAAAGAAACAAAAGAGATTGACCCCCCACAAAAGGTAAAAGACAAGAGTAAGTCAGGTGATAAAAAGCTTCCTTATCCAGATCGAAAAAAGAAAGAACCAGATCAGGTAATTTATAATTCTTTCACAAAGGCACTTAGTGACCTTCGTCTGGAAATTCCATTTGCAGATGCAATCAAAGTTCCTACTTATAGTAAATTCCTCCGTGATATTCTTAGTAGAAAGAAAGAAATAACTGAAATTGTTGCCATGGTAACTAGGTATCCTGCTAATGGGAAGTTGTTGTCTAAGTCTAGTTGGAGATCCTAGAATACCAACTATTTCATGCTCAATAGGCAAAACTGATATTCATAATGCCTTTTGTGATCTAGGGGCAGGAGTTAGTGTAATGCCATACTCCCTCTATAAAAGGTTAGGATTAGGGGAGTATTCTCCTACTACTATCACTTTATAGATGGCTGACAAGTCCACTAAACAACCCTTTGGTATGATCGAGGATGTTTTACTTAGAATAGATGAGCATGTTATTCCCACTGATTTTATTATTCTTGAAATGCCAGAAGATGAAAAATTATCTATAATACTTGGAAGACCTTTCCTTAGTGTTACAGGTGCATCAGTAGATTGTGCTGAAGGAAAGATAATCTTCAATGTTTATGATGTTGAAATCATCCGGTATTTTCCAAAGAAGCTAGAAGCAGAAGAAAGATATGTTCCACCGGCAAAACGAGTTCATGTGGTAAGTATAAGGGGCAACCCAAGGTAAGAATTCGAGAAGAGAAAATAGGTTGAGTTACTCAACCATTCTTAATAAATGCTTTATGGGAGTCAACCCATCTCGTCAATTAAAAATATTAGAGAATAAGAAGTTCATCGCCCTCCTACCACTTTTTCACAGACATTCTTGCAGAAGCGCGTCCGTGAAGATGCAGCTGTCAAAAAGTAGTAGAAACATCGACTGGATGAGTATAGAATAATAATAAGAATAAAAGTTTGAGTTTTCTATTTACAGAAGCTAAAATTTTGCTTTTAATACGCTAATGTTGGTCGAGAGTTTTTACTATCAATTTTCTGTTAAAAATAAGGTATTTCGCTAATTTTTGGGATAAGAAGGTATTCTCAAAGATTTTTTTTTTGATGATTACTGATGGTTTATTGACCAACTATATGGCAGGAATAAAAATTCCGGCCATATAGTTCCAGTCGTATAGATATCTTTCTCATCAAGAAAATTTTCCTCGAAGACACAGAGAGTTTAACGACCAACTATACGACGAGAATAAAAATTTTGGTCGTATAGTTTCAGCCGTATAGATATCGATGCCTTCATACAAAATTTTCTGAAAGGTACTAAGATTTTAACGACCAAATATACAGCGGGAATAAAAATTCCGCCTGTATAGTTCCGGCCGTATAGATATCGATGCCTTCGTACAAAATTTTCTGAAAGGTACTGAGAGTTTAACGACCAACTATACGTCGGGAATAAAAATTCCGGTCGTATAGTTCTGGCCGTATAGATATCGATGCCTTCATAAAAAATTCATCCCAAAGGTACTGAGAGTTTAACAACCAACTATACGGCAGGAATAAAAATTCCGGCCGTATAGTTCCGGCCGTTTAGATATTTATGCTAGTTTTAGAAATTTATCTTGAGAGGCAGACAATTTAACGACCAACTATATGATGGGATCATTGTGATCCGGCCATATAGTTGCATCCGTATAGCTGTTTTCTGTATAAATATACCCTAGTTGGCGGCGCTGCCGCAACTATACGGGCGGAACAACATCACCCGCCCGTATAGTTCTGGCCATATAGTTTGGTGCGACCACAAAATCGCAGCGGGGCGACTAGGTCTTCCTCCTATCCTCGTTATTTCTCTCATATTCTCTCTCCAAACCTCTCAAAATCCACCTAGAACTCTTGATTCTTCGTGGATTTCATTCGTTTGAGTGGGGGAATCAACATATCGGTATGTTTCTCTCCCTATCCATGCTTTATTTTCAGATTTCCATGGTTGAAACTCTCACATTGATCTAGTGGATGAACTCAATCTTATTTTGTTTTTCCTATTAATTTCTCATGTTAGGATTGAATTTTTCCATGTAGAATCGTTCATATATCATGTAGAAACTATATGGCTAAAGTTTTATGGTGAAAATTTTCAGTGCATCACGATGAACAAAATCGGTAACCTCTTTCGTTCGAGCAAGCACCAATGGGGTGAGGGCTTGATCTCAGGGACCTGAGCCCCACACAACTCCAAGTTGGAAATTGTCTCATCAAGGAGGGTGCTGCCCACACGATGGACTAACCACAACTTTCTCACCGTGGTAGGGTTGAAGAAGGATTTCGACCTCATGTGCAGCAGGGCGGGGTTGGCGGTACTTGGCTTTGCAAGCCATGATACCTACGTCGAGCTTACCCATGAGTTCCTTGCCTCCTTTGACGACGACCACGGGGAGAAAGGTAATTTGTGCACGATAAGCTCCACCATGAACGGGCAGCACTATGACATAAGTTTTTAACAATTTTGTAATGCTTTCAGCTTCCCTCATACCGGGGAGCCCACTGTTACTAACCTCTATAGCGTCACAACTGGAGAGACTTAGGAGGTTATTTCTGTTAATGGTGGCAGACACTTTTATCAGAAGAAGATGTCCACCATTTAGAACCCAACCATCCGCTACTACGCTATGTTCCTCACCAACACACTAATGGGAAGAGGTGACACAGGCTCCATGGCCAATGCAGACATGGCAATGATCACCAGGGCTCTCTTCCCCACTTCACCGCAAAGCCCCAGTCCAGCATCTCTACTCATCCAGCACTTTCGCCACCAAAGCAACAAGACCAAAGGTGATATTCGCACTGGTGGATTGGTAACCCACCTTACTTATGCATTAAATATTATACTACCTGTTATGGAACCTGTTGACGGCTCCAAACTCATGGATGTCAAGTATTTGACTGCTTGTGGCTTCCTTGGTCTTTACCAAGCTAACAAGAGGCTCCGAGCATATCAGTTTAGTTATCTTGGTGATGCACATGGTGAGAAGGTTTCGTTGCCCTGTCCACAAGCCTTCCGATTGTGGAGAAGGACACCTGGATCCTCACCAAGGATCAAGTGATGGAGATCATGGTTGAACTCCAGCCTGGTCAAGAGGAAGATGAAGAAGGAGAGCAGCAGGACGAGGATGAGCAGGAGCATGAGGATGAGCAGGGATACAACCCTACTTGGGAGGGACAATAGAAGCAGGGGGATCCTGGGACCCATGGCCCAACCAGCCATGGCAGGGGTACAACTACGTCCCCTATCAAGAATTTCAGCATCTCAACCAGCGTGTTAGGAAGATTGACCACACTCTACAAGGAGTGAATGAATATGTGAGTACCTTAACTCAAAACTTAAGTCACTTCATGACAAACTTCCCCAACTACTACCAGAAGTATCCGCACTAGCCGCCGAATGACGACAACAACTGAGTCTGGCAATAGCCTAAGCTTGGGGAGGTTTGAAAACCTCCAAACCTTGCATTCATATTTTTATTTCTTCTTTTGATTTTATTTCTTGAAAATCGCATGTTTACTTTTAGTTTGCATTCCTAAAAGAAAAATGCAAAAAACTAGTTTTAACTTTTATTGCAAGTTCGTTTCTTTGTTTCTCTCGGAGATTTCTCAATTTCAGGTGACTTGGCAATATGGAAATACAGAGGGGGTTCGACTCAAATACGAGAACGAAGAAACCAAGAGGAGGTATCACATTACTTCCATCACCCTTCCTGCAACCTTAAATTGATCCTACAATTATTTACTCGCTTGCACTGGAGTCACTCCCACTTAGCTTGTTATCCTATAAATTCTATTCCTTTGCTAGTGTCTCCTTTTTAGCTTTGAAACAATGATCAATGAACATGGTTAAAAATATTTCCTACATTTTTACAACAAGAAAAAGCATCTAAAAGTTGACTTGAGTCCATGTTTAGCCCAAAGAATTTGATTTTAGAACTACTCCATCCCATTTGAGCTTAATTTAAATAGACTCAATAGTAGCCTTGAATGAAATTGTTTGATAAAATGGATGCTTCGAAGTAGTAGAGATTGTGCCACTGCTTTTTCTAATAATTACCGTAAGATATTGCTTTACGCATTTCATTACAACACTATCATGCTCCATGGGGAACTATTAACTCTGCTGGCCAATGAATGATCTAAATGTGGGAAACCACTTGATTTCGGCTATTCAGTTATGTAAACGTCTGTAGCAGCAATGCTATGACGGGTAAAATTTTAGTCTCCTCATGGTTTCACGTTCCAAGTGAAGATGTAGTACTCCTCTAACCCGTTATTGATCAACAATTATTTATTGGCATGGTCACGAGTGCACAACACAGTCCCAATTAACATGTTAAAAACAGTGGCATGATTTCTTTATGAAAGAGATAAAGTTTTTGAAAGGCAAAGAAAGGAAAAGGTGCTTTGAGAGTCTTAAAATTTTGACATGGGAATAGATGTGTTAGTCTTAAATTGAATGTTTTGGTGCCAACTTGATTACTCTTAATTGATTAAAGAAACAAGAGCAAAAAGTTTTCATCTCTCAACAAAGAGAGACACCAAAAGAATTTGTCTCACTTTCCTAGCTAAACTTTTGACACTTACTCGGGCATATGATTTATTTGCTAACAAGATATACGTGGTTAGCAAGTGGACTCAGTGCAATCTTGTGAATACTTGTATGATCATGTTTAAGATTGCAAGGATTGTGAAGAAAAGAATTTGACACCAATTCAAGCTTGTAAGTTCTTTTATTTGAGTCTCGAATCTCCGCTATTCTTCCTTATTTCCTTGTCACTCAAGGGTGAGCAACATCTAAGCTTGGGGGAGTTGATAGCTGTGAGATTCAACACAACTTTTATGGTTTTTATTGATGGTTTTCTCCCAGATTTGATTGTTTTGTAGATTTATCTAACGCTAATACTTTGGTAGCAAAGAAAACTTGGTTTTTAATGTGTGTTTCAGGTTCTGAATGTCAACAGAAGGTTTTAAATAGAAAAACACAATATTCAGGCGAAAACAAGCAAATCTCTCTTTGGAAACAATCGAGGGAAGCATACAGAGACTTTAACGAGCAACTATACGACAGGAACATTTTTCATGTCGTATAGTTCCCACCGTAGAGCTGCCGCTGCCTCCATCTTGTCAAAAGGGACAACTTCCATGAAGAGGCCAGAAGCGAAAACACAACACAATAGCCGGCATCCCCTCCAAAAAGGAGAAAGAAGAGATCCGGAGATGAAGGGGAAGACGTTCTTCATCTCTCTCCATAATCTTCGATCTCCTAGCCAATACACCCCCATAGCCATTACTTGTACTTGAGAGATAGAGATATCTTCACCTTGCAAGACTAGGGTTTGAGATTGTTTCTTCCTATCTTGAATTGTGTTGGATTAGTTTTCTATTCTTATTGTGGATCTCCATGGTAATATCGAGAACACCCTTTGTTTAATTATATCAATGATGCTTTCTTCTCTCATGTGTGAGTAAGTTCCTTGGGTGTGGGACATGTAAGGGATTGGTGTGATGTGATGTGCCTCCATATGTTTTCCATTAGTTTGTGATTGATTCTAATTACTATATTATGTGTGCTTGACGATCTGTGGGATTCCTAATGCTTGTTGTCCACTTAAGGGCCCAGACAACATGATGCTTTGTTCTACATAGATAGGATCTTGTTTGCTAGCAGACCGACGACCCCCCGAGTGACACAGGGATATCAATGGAAAACTAGTAGACACGAGGATAACGAGTAACCACCATGCTTATTGCATTAGTCCGATCCAAGGAGCTTAATTGCTAAGCAACCTGAAGGGTCTTAATCGTCTAGTGTCTGACCATGGTTTTGGTCACAAACTAGTAGGATTATTGAAGTGGGGACGAAATCTAGCAAGAGGAGTTCTAGCTAATTATGGGTTGCTCGCCTACACATATACTTAGAATATTATAATTGTTACACTTATCATTCGTCCACCAGGCATAGTCACTATCACCATGAACTGTATCTACCCGCGCCTCTTTTGTCATCTGCAGAAAACAACAACAACCGAATCATTCTTTACATTTATGATTTTTATTTCTGAAGTTTACATTTTAGTTTTATTCAAATATACCTAGTTTAATTCAAATTCCATTCTCATTTCAACACTTGTAGTCAATTCACTCGAAGACCTGTGACAGCTTTGGGTATGACAGAGACTTCACTCATAAACACTTACCTTTGGGCTCCCTATGGGATCGGTATCTATACTTCGAAACTAGCTACAAACGATCTGTGCACTTGTAGACATCAATATCCCTTTATGAAGGAACTGAGTTAGGTAGAACTTTTGTCTTACAACTCTCCAATTTGTTGTTTAAGCTCAACCAACTAGTTCAGGGGTATCTAGTGCAGATCCTTGGAGAAAGGAGCAGTTTAGAGAACTTGCTTGCTCGAGAACTTGACATTATGGTCATGCGGCAACATGGCGATACTTCTAGAAAAACGACCAGAATATCACGAACCACCGATATGTCACTTAGTTCGATAGGAAACTTGCTTGGTAAGGCAAGAAGACATAGTCGCAGAGCTTCGGCCCAAGCCTAACTCTTTAACCAAAGAGAGTGTACCTGATTAGCGGACTTGGTAGCACGGTCAAACTTTGCTTAGTGATAGGTTAACCATCATGCTAAGAACGACACAAATGTCCTTGTTGAGGTCCAAAGCAATAATGATTGCTAAGAATCTCATATGGCCACATTATTACGCACACGCATCATTCATGAGCACGAAGGCTCGGAGGAAGGGTCGGTAAAGATGTATAAGAGCATAACTTCATTAAGGTAGTCATTAAACTCAACATGACCTCTTAGTATATAATAGTTTGATACTTTAATATAGAACAGAATAAAAGCTAATCAATGCTTATTGTTATGCGAATTACAACACTTTGACCTTGTCCTAGATATGACGAGGTACTGGAGTTTTTTTCTCCTGGCATCCCGAAATGGTTTGTCTGACGAACCACAAAGTATCTTGCAAATGGAAGATATTGATGCACATTTACTACTTGGCTACCAACTGGTAGGCAAAGGTTGGAAAACAACAAGGGAAAAGGAACATGCTCATGATAGAATCCTGAGATGTGGATGCATAAGTCAACAATCTTCTGAGGGCCGATGCAGAAAAGGGAGGTGTGGTAGAGTCATGAATATAGATGCAAAACTCACGAGGAGTACTCTTGTTGTGATCTATTTGGTTCCATTGAAGAACATCTACCATAATATGTGGTAGGGAAAGCCCTTATTTGTCGTAGTTTAATCACGACAAAATAACCACAAGCCTGGAGGCTAGAGTAGAAGGTACTAGCCATCCCGAGGTAATGTTTGAACATTAACAACAGGGATCAACAAAATGGATCTTGGGTTAAAGGCAGCTTCATGTACAAGATTCACAACACTAGAATCTAGCACAATCAGGGATCTTCGGTTCAAGTCCAAGGGTTAAGACCCGAGAAAGGAGTAACTACTATCTAAGTAGCATAGAGGGCACTACAAGGTAGTATCCACGAGGTAACTTCCAAGAGAATAAACAACTTCTGAAGCACCCAAACAAATGAAAAGGAGGCACACAAGGCGAAAGGAAAACGTGAAACCTGGAATAGAACATTGTGGAACCATCAACATGATGTTGTGGGCCCATAAGATAGAGAGGTCATGATGGAAAGGAATCTCTCAGGTGAGGAAGAGCAAAAGGAAACAAGGGACACACACACACACACTGACCCTAGAGAACTCAATACTAGGTCATCTGGCTGAGAAATGTGATGCCAAAAAGGCACCTAAACTTTGAAAGACGAGATGAGATAGCAAAACTTTTTCCAAATAAACACAAGATAAGATGACCAAGAGTTAGAGCAAAACTAGATAAGGAGAAAATGAAGCATACTAGATTTTTTGCAAATACTTTTTAGCTTTGAAATAGTTATCACAAACACTAGACTCAACATCGACCAGTAGAAAGGTTTTCCTATGGACGGTACTGCTCTGATACCAAAACCTGTGACACCCTCAGGATTAGAGCTAGACAAATCATAGACCTTCATCTGATATAAGCCTAACATAAACCTCAGAAGTATATAGAGAAAGAATCGATAACATTACAGTGACCCTACGACACAAAAGTTATTACAGTGAGCTCATAACTGAGCAAAGAACCAAAATATTACAAGAAAGGGTCACTGACCACAAACATCAAACAACGGAAGGCAAATTATGCTATTAAGTATAGCAAACTTAACAAATGGCCTAAGAGGCCTGAAGCATAACGATGACGTCCCAATCCATAGATTCCAGGCTTTCGACCGGGAACCCCAAGCTACTCGTCAATATCGATGTTGTAACAAACTCTCCTTCACCAATAACACTTACCTACTACAAAAGTATCAATAAAGCAAGGTTGAGTACAGGGTGTACCCCGGAAGACTTATGGCTGGTGGGGTTATTTTGCATAAAGCTAACTTTCTTTGTAAAAGAGAGAGGAGAAGCTCGACTAAGTAGAACATTTGAAAGGGGAAAAGAAAGCGATATCACTAGCTTTGATCTTCTTTTGATATCCACCGAATCTTTATCAGCTGAACCTACCAACTAGGATCACCCCCTCGATCCCTGAGGAAGCATCCTTAGAACACACTTTACTTACTTGCTAAATTTTACGATTAGGTTATAGTTCTCTATGATCATCACGTCCGTTCCCAAGTCATCCATAACCGTGGAAATGATTTTTTGAAAAGATTAATAACCCTGCAGGGGTGCACAATTTTACCCACATATACCAACCGACTCTTAATGCCACTAGATAAGCCCTCTTCCTTGGAAGGCCGGCAGAGGGTGGTTGGATAGGACCTTTACCTTGCTTTCATCGAGACCATGAGACACGCCCTAAGGAGATGCCGCCATAACGGGTCAAGTCCCGAAGTCGGTCCCTAGAGATGTGTGCGGGGAACAAGATTATGGAGTTTGTGCCTCTCTTGCTCTCGGCCACACTTACCTACCTGTATGAATGCACCTCCTTCACCGCCTTCGAGAACAACCAGAATGCATATGTCAAATGGAACGCCCGAACTATGTGACTCATGGAATCTACTAGGAAAGTTAGTTGGTCGAGGGGGTTTCCAGGCCCCCATGTGGCTATACGCTTGTCTTGGTTCAAGAGGCAAGAACTCGGATCCTAATAGTGGCAAGTATAGGACTGCAAAAACCACAACCCGACGTGGCCTCCTATACAAGCTTTAACATGTTTAACTTTCATCTCTGATCATACCATGTCATCCTGTCATACTTGGTTCATTCGTAGTTCTGGTTCATCAACCGGATGGACCAGTGGTAATAGCTAAGCACGGCTAAGCGCAACAGATATAGCAGATCTAGCAAAGCTCATAAGCCAAACCCTAGTTATGCTAGGAGGAGTGGATCAGGGAATATAGGCTATAAAGGAAACATGCATCAGATAGGATTACTCTATCTATTGATAAAATACTTTAGAATCGAATGCACATGGCAAGAATGAAATACTTAGAAATGTAGGATTATATCATGTGTGGGGTTTTGCTTGCCTTTGCCTGTTGATACTCGGATATAGATCTTTAGGGTTCATCAGATGATCTTGTTCGTCGATAACCTTCAATGGTATTGATCTCGATCGCCAATCTTGGACTCAGTCTCGTTGCTCACATCCACTCCGAGGTCTATCGAGAAGAAGCAGAAACACCAGAAAGGAAAGCAATAATCAACACATGGCATTTGTGCAATGCTCAAGCAAGGATGATGATATGACAAATTAAAGTGTGCTTAATTATAACCCTAAAAATGCTTATCCATTTAACTAGGGTCGAAACGCCCTAAAGATGGCATTTCTAGAAGAACCCCAAATGTTCCGGTGGGGTTGCTATCGTTCTTCTAACAAACTTCTTAGTTGAAGTTGTTTAATAATACATGATTATGAGTCTATGAGATAGACATTATTTTTCTCAACATTTTGATATGTTATACATATTTTTCAGATTTAAAATGAATTAGTTATGATTTTTCTCAGTTTTAATCATTTTAAAACAATTAAACTTTTATGGAATATATTAAATATTTTCCAACCTCGACCCACATGTCAGACTTTTATTCTTTTTAGAAACTATTTATGAAAATTATTAAAAACCTGATGATGCGCTCGACTTTCAACGTAGAGCTTGTTGGGAACCCCAAGAGGAAGGTACGATGAATATAGCAACAAGTTTTCCCTCAGTTATGAAACCAAGGTTTAATCGAACCAGTAGGAGCAAGGAAACACCCCAAAGGTGTTACTAGCTGAGCTTTGGCAGGGCGCACTACCGGTGCTAGTAGCAACGTGGAGACCTGCACAACACAACCACAGAACTTTGTCCCCAACTTACGATGCGGTTGTCAATCTCACCGTGTTTTGCGGAAAACAAAGGATTAAACGTATCGATTGGAAAGAAGTAAAAGTTTGCAGAAAGTAAACACAAAGCAGTGAAAGATTGTAGATTGTATGTAAAGTAAAAGGAACGGGATCCATAGTTCACTAGAGCTGGCTCTCCTTAGATAGATAACATGCTGGGTGAACAAATTATAGTGGGGCAATTGACAAACACCGAGAAAGCAATACATGCATATACTAATCATCTTGACTCCTCTGAGACTTGATTGGGCATTACAACATAATACATAGACCGCCATCCAACTGCATCTATGACTAATAATCCACCTTCAGGTTATCATCCGAACCCCCTCCAGTATTAAGTTGCAAGCAACAGATTATTGCTTTACGAACTACGTGTAAAGTAAACAATACGATTGTTTTATGAACAAAGGATTGTTGTTTTCTCCCTAGTAGTAACACCACATCTAGTACCTTAGATATTTCTGTCACTTCCCCAGATTACCAGAGGCATGAACCCACTATCGAGCATAAATACTAACTCTTGGAGTTGCTAGCATCTACTTGGCCAAGATAGCTACTAACAACGGAAAGCATGCAAGATCTCAAATAACAAAGACATGATAGAATCAATAATCAATCTGAAATAGCATCTCAATATCCATCGGATCCCCGCAAACATAACATGTATGAATTACAAATAGATGATCTTGATCATGAATGGAGCTCACAAGATCTAAACATGAAAGCACAAAGGAGGAGAAACCAGTCATCTAGCTACTACATGGATCCGTAGTCCAAGGATGAACTACTCACGCATCACACCGGAGGCTTGCATGGTGATGAAGAAGGCCTCGTGGTGAATTCCTCTCCGTGGTGCCGGAAGAGCTTCAGATCCTCCTGTTCTAGGGATGGAGATGACGATTGCCATGAACTCTTTCATGGATTTTTGATCGGCACTTAGGGTTTTCGTCCCAAGGGCAACTTATAGGCTAAGGAGAGTCCGAGGGGTGCCGGGCCACACCACCTCGGGCGGGCTGGCGCGTGGCCAGGTGGTGTTGTGGCTCAGCCCTTCTCTCGCCTCAGATTCGCACTTGATCCCTTCCGGAAAAATAGGCACTTTGGCTTTTGTCCCGTCCAATTCCGAGAATATTCATTTCCTGACTTTCCTGGAACCAAAAACAACAGAAAACTGGCAGCTGGCACTGTGGCTCTTGTTAATAGGTTAGTCCAAGAAATCATATGAAATGTACTCCAAAGTTGGAACAAAACACAAGAAAGTGGATAAAACCATGCATGGAACATCAAAAATTATAGATACATTTGTAATGTATGAACATCCCCAAGCTTAACTCCTGCTCGTCCTCGAGTAGGTAAGTGATAAAAAGAAATAATTTTTGAGGTGACATGCACCATCAAAGACTTGATCAAAGTATTTGCAAAACATTCAAGGCTGGGATCATAGTACTTCAATCATCACATGAAAGACAAAGTTCTAGCAATAAGCAAAGAAACTATGATGCAACATGAAAAGGCACAAACAAAAGATTCATGAATAACAATGCTTTGCAAGACATTTGTTAATTTCACATAAAGAAAACATAGCATAAAAGTATTCAGCTTGTCCCTCAATAGAGTAGAAAATATAAATGCATAGGACACCTTCAAAGTTCGTAAGAGTGACTAGATACAATAGTTTCAAACAAGCAATAACAAGTTATGCATCAATCAACTAGTCTTGGGACAATGCACATAGAACTAAGAATGGCCACTATGCTCTCAAAGTAGGTGCATAAAGATAGAAGGTGGAGACTCAATATAATGGTGGAAGAAAGGCCTTTGTAAAAGGAAGTAGGAATTCAAGTCTCATGAAAAGCTTCCAAAAATTATGGTACTTATAGCTTTTAGATCTCATTGCCCCTATCATAAGCATCTTGAAGTGATTAAGGTTAAAGTGAACAAAGTGTACATGCTTGACGAAGTATAAGTCAGAAATCTCATGTCCCTTGTATACGAGGGCCGCTCCTCATGCTACTCAAGTTTAGTCACCAGTAAGTTCTTGTCATCGTAAGTACATGTGTATCATTGAGAACTGCCAACAGGGTACCCCTTGCCCGATGATACGGAAGAATCCCCATATAAAAATGACAAGGCAAGCAGACAACGAGCATCTCAGCAATCTTCTTATTTACCATGGGAATATGGTGCTTTTTTCTCTCTTTCCTCTTTTCATAGTATCTCTTTTTTCTTTTCTTTTCTCTTTTTTTCTCAATATAGGACTCTTTTTTTTATAAGAAGAATGCTTCATAGACAGCTCATTATGGTCACGCTGCAGGTTTCGACCATGTCAGCATGGATTAGACCAGCGGCCCAGGCGTTTCTCTAACACATATACATAACTCCATGGACTTACAAGCTCCCCTTTCATTTCACACCGACGACATCCATATACAAAAGAGCATGATATCAACTAGGTACAAGTACCAAGTGCAATGTTGAAAGCGTTCCCCATGAAAGCATGGTTCTGCTAATTCCCAACAAATAAGTGCAAGCATATACAACATAGAAGACACAATGGTTCAAGTTTATTAAAGGCAAGTAAAGTAAGGTGTGCCATCAAGTTCGTGAGAGCTTTAATCACTAGTTTTCTCATAACAAGAGGAAGGTAAAGAAAAGCATGAATACACTTGGAATAGCATAAGCTAGTAGGTAGGTATGGTGGACTCTTTGGAATAACTTGGTTTAGGGAGTTGGATGCATGAGTGGAACTCATACTTGGTTGTGGAGGCTAGCAAAAGACTGGGAGCAACAAACTAAGAGAGCTATAATGGCCATAATCATGCAGAGCGACAAAACATCATTGATCAAAGCATAAAGTGATACTACAAGTTGAAAACTAAAGGATCATAAAGGCTATGGTGACTTGAGATAGTCATAACATGGTGTGAGCATGTGCCAAGTCAACCCAAATAAAGCATCAAAGGAGAATACCACTATACTATGCTTTAATATGCTAAAACAACGCATGATTCATCCAAGGCACATTAAGCAATCTCAATTGTTTATAACAAGTCATGCTACAACAAAGAATACTAAGCATAAATCCAAAACAATATCAAGCATGGCATGACAAAGCATAGGCCACAGTCAAAAACGAGCTCTTTTTACCACATACGTATGAACTTTCCTACTCTTTTCCAAACCAAACCAAACTATTCGCAAACCAAAGTGTGAAAGAGGGGGTCCAACCAACTTATTCAGAAAACTAAGCAAACCAAGCAAACTAAAAACCAAAACAAAAACAAAAAAGAAGACGCTCCAAGAAAAACACAACTGTGCATGAAACAATAAAAATGAAGTGTTTGGAAGAAACCTGGAATTTTTATTGATGAAGAAGGGGGATGCCTTGGGCATCCCCAAGCTTTGACGCTTGTACTTCTTGGATATTTCTTGGGGTGACACGCGTGGCATCCCCAAGCTTGAGCTTTAGTCCATCCTTTATCTCATTACTCATTCCTTCCATACACCTGAAATTTTTCCTTCATACAAAACTTCACACAATCTCATTAGCAACATTAGTGCACTTAAGATAAATAAGTCTCAAGGTTCAGTTCTAACGCCAAATAATCTTCCATTAGAACACTAGATACTGTAGCACTTTCCTCAAAAAGCTCATTTCCCCAAAAGAACTCAAGAAGGAACTAACAAGAAGCAAATGCAGAAAATGGCAGAAATCTGTCAAAACAGACCAGCAGGTAAAGACGAATTTTTTCGAAGACCTTATGTTGCTCAAATCAAAAAGTGTTGAACTAACTAAAGTTAGATAACAACCTGGGGCAGAAGAACAAACAATTACAGCTCAATCCGACATACAGAGCTCTCTCAGGAATGTTTACGGTGAAGCACAAAAATCTGTTTCGGGACAACAACTTTCCCAATCATTACTTCTCTCTCATTAGAGGTTACTCTTGGCACAAAAAGCAAATAAAAAGGATAAGGAGAGGTTATTATAGAGGTAATAACTTCCAAGACTCATCTAAATCTCTTGGGTTATCTGCCAACAAGTACTTTTCTTTAACGCCTTTAAGTTAGGCATAAGAAGCAAAGAAAGAATCAAGTGTTCTCAAATGAAGAAGCATTAAGACCAAATTTTGTTTTCATAGGAGAAGCAAAAAAAATCTTTTCTCTCTTTTTAGGGAAGTGTTCTATACCTTTCTTGAGTGGGAGTTGATATTTAATGGTGCCTTCTTTCATATCAATGATGGCACCAACAGTTCTAAGAAAATGTCTTCCCAAAGTAATAGGACAAGAAGCATTGTATTCAACATCCAAAACATAGAAATCAAAGGGGACATAGGAATCGTTAACCATAATAAGAACATCATTAAGACTCCCTATGAGTTTCTTTTTAGCATTAGAATCAAGTGGGACATTCAAATAACAATCTTCAAGAGGAGGCAAATCAAGCATATCATAAATCCTTCTAGGCATAATAGAAACACTACTATCAAGATCACACAAAGCTTTGAAATCAAAGTCATTCACTTTCATATTAATGATGGGTTCCCAACCATCTTCTTGTTTTATAGGAATAGAAGCTTTATGTTTCATCTTTTCTTATTTAATTTTTATGAGAGCATTAGTAATGTGTTTTGTAAAAGCCATGTTCATAGCACTAGCATTAGGACTTTTAGCAAGCTTTTGTAGGAACTTAATAACTTCAGAGATGTTGCAACCATCAAGATCAAAATCAACTTTACCATCTAAAGTAGTAGAACTATTGCTAGCCTCAACACTAGTGGTGGTAATAGTAGACACACTAATGTTTCTAGCAATTTCATCTTCTCTTTCCCACTTAGCATTAATTCAGCTAATAGTCTAACATTTTCATCAATTCTTACTTGTATGGCATTAGTAGCTGCAAAGGGATTCTCATTAGTTTCAGGTTTAGCAGCCATTTTATTCAAAGTACATTGAGCTTCAGCCAAAGATGCTATATTTCTTTCAGCATTAGAGAGTTTTTGCTCAATAGTTTTATTGAAAGCATTTTGTTTACTAATAAACTCTTTAAGCATAACTTCAAGTTTAGAGGGAGCACTCTTATTATTGTTGTAAGTATTTCCATAAGCATTACCATTGTTGGGAGGATATGGCTTATAATTGTTGTTACCAAAATTGTTCCTATAAGAATTATTACCATAAGCATTGTTGCCAAAGTTGTTATTTCTTATGAAGTTCACATCAACTTGCTCTTCTTGAGCAACCAAAGAAGCTAGATGAACATTATTTGGATCAATATGGGTTTTCCCATTAACTAGCATAGACATAATCATATCAATCTTATCACTCAGGGAGGAGGTTTCCTCAACAGAATTTACCTTCTTACCTTGTGGAGCTCTCTCAGTATGCCATTCAGAATAATTAACCATCATATTGTCCATAAGTTTTGTTGCAGCACCCAAAGTGATGGTCATAAAGGTACCTCCAGCAGCTGAATCCAATAGGTTCCTTGAAGAATAGTTCAATCCTGCATAAAAAGTTTGGATGATCATCTAAGAAATCAGTCCATGAGTGGGACAATTCTTTACCAAAGATTTCATTCTTTCCCAAGCTTGAGCAACATGCTCATTATCAAGTTGTTTAAACTTCATTATTTCACTTCTCATAGATATAATCTTAGCAGGAGGATAGTATTTTCCAATAAAAGCACCTTTGCACTTAGTCCAAGAATCAATACTATTCCTAGTTAAGGAATTCAACCATTCTTTAGCTTTTCCTCTCAAAGAGAAAGGAAACAATTTCAGCTTAATAATATCACCATCTATATCCCTAGGCTTTTGCATCTCACAAAGTTCAACAAAGTTATTTAGATGGGAAGCAGCATCTTCATTACCAATACCAGAAAATTGTTCTCTCATAACAAGGTTGAGCAAAGCAGGTTTTATCTCAAAGAAAGTATTTTCAGCCACAGGTGGAGCAATGGGAGTGCTCATAAAATCATTGTTGTTGGTGCTAGTGAAGTCACACAACTTAGTGTTTTCAAGAGTAGTCATTTTTTTTGGGTTTTAAAATAAGAAAGCAAACAAGTAGAACTAATTTTTTTTGTGTTTTTGAAGAACAAAGCAAAAAGAAACTAAGCAAAACAAAAACAACAAAGTAAAGAGATTGGTTATGAGGGACTCCCCTTGTGAAGATGTCCTTGACTCCCCGGCAACTGCGCCAGAAAATCTTGATGCGCTCGACTTTCAACGTAGAGCTTGTTGGGAACCCCAAGAGGAAGGTACGATGAATATAGCAGCAAGTTTTCCTCAGTTATGAAACCAAGGTTTAATCAAACCAGTAGGAGCAAGGAAACACCCCAAAGGTGTTACTATCTGAGCTTTGGCAGGGCGCACTACCGGTGCTAGTAGCGACGTGGAGACCTGCACAACACAACCACAGAACTTTGTCCCCAACTTACGATGCGGTTGTCAATCTCACCGTGTTTTGCGGAAAACAAAGGATTAAACATCGAATGGAAAGAAGTAAAAGTTTGTAGAAAGTAAACACAAAGCAGTAAAAGATTGTAGATTGTATGTAAAGTAAAAGGACCGGGATCCATAGTTCACTAGAGGTGGCTCTCCTTAGATAGATAACATGCTGGGTGAACAAATTATAGCGGGGCAATTGACAAACACCGAGAAAGCAATACATGCATATACTAATCATCTTGACTCCTCTGAGACTTGATTGGGCATTACAACATAATAAATAGACCGCCATCCAACTGCATCTATGACTAATAACCACCTTTAGGTTATCATCCAAACCCCCTCCAGTATTAAGTTGCAAGCAACATATTATTGCTTTATGAACTACATGTAAAGTAAACAATACGATTGTTCTATGAACAAAGGATTGTTGTTTTCTCCCTAGTAGCAACAGCACATCTAGTACCTTAGAGATTTCTGTCACTTCCCCCAGATTACCAGAGGCATGAACCCACTATCAAGCATAAATACTAACTCTTGGAGTTGCTGGCATCTACTTGGCCAAGATAGCTACTAACAACGGAAAGCATGTAAGATCTCAAATAACAAAGACATGATAGAATCAATAATCAATTTGAAATAGCATCTCAATATCCATTGGATCCCCGCAAACACAACATGTATGAATTACAAATAGATGATCTCGATCATGAACGGAGCTCACAAGATCTAAACATGAAAGCACAAAGGAGGAGAAACCAGCCATCTAGCTACTACATGGATTCATAGTCCAAGGATGAACTATTCACGCATCACACCAGAGGCTTGCATGGTGATGAAGAAGGCCTCCAGGGTGAATTCCCCTCTCCGGCAGGGTGCCGGGAAGAGCTTCAGATCCCTCCCGATCTAGGGATGGAGATGACGGCGGCTACAGACTCTTTTGTGGATTTTTGATCGGGCACTTAGGGTTTTTGTCCTAAGGGCAACTTATAGGCGGAAGGAGAGGCCGAGCGGGTGCCGAGAGCGGCCACACCACCCCCTGGTGCGGGTCAGGCCTGGCCGCGCGGCCAGGTGGTGTGGTGGCTCCTTGGCCCTTCTCCGTCTCGTATTCTAGCACTTGATCCCTTCCAGAAAAATAGGCACTTTGGCTTTTGTCCCGTCCAATTCCGAGAATATTCATTTTCTGACTTTCCTGGAACCAAAAACAGCAGAAAACAGGCAACTGGCACTGTGGCTCTTGTTAATAGGTTAGTCCAAGAAATCATATGAAAAGTACTCCAAATCTGGAACAAAACACAAGAAAGTGGATAAAACTAAGCATGGAACATCAAAAATTATAGATACATTTGCAATGTATCACCTGACAAGCAGGGCCCATAGGAATTATTTATATTCTAGAAAACAATTATAAAACATTTAAAATAAAATAAAAGGGTTTACTACCTCATGTTGATGCCAACATGACATCAGTAATGGGGATCTCTCTATAGATCACGAATCCATCGACCTGCTACATGCTGGGGCTTGTGGTTGGGCTGGCTGGAAAGAGGAGATCAAGGAGGACCTAGTGGTGGCAGCGCCGCCCACTTTTTGTCATCGGAGCAGGTCACACAATAGCGGCGAGCGATGGCGGAGGCAGATACTCGACGGGGCGACAATCCAGAGGGCTAGGGAGGAACCTGAGGGCACTCGGAGGTCGAGAATCTCACCATGATTGCGACGAGGGGGTCGGCGAGGCGAGGCATGGCCGAAAGGCGTCGAATTGAATCAATGACTGTGGCGGTCGGCGACGAGAATGGGCTCGATTTCGGTGAGAAAGGGGCTTCCCGGCACACGCGCTTCAAGGAGGAGAACAAGGGTGATGAGACGGTCACAGTGGTGGCCTCCGAACATCGAGGGGTGGATGGGGACAACAGGGCACCGGTGATGTCCGAGAGCTAGGGTTTCAGGCTGCTGTGACGCAAGAGGAAGGAGAAGAGGAAGTGGTTACGTCTAGGGTTCCTTGGAGGCGGTGTAGTACTTGTAGATGGCCGGGGACGGTAGAGTGCATCGCATCGCATGGAAGCGCATCGGGCGGTCGTCGACTGGACAACGAGCTGCTTCCTCCATCATGGAGGAAGACGACGAGGAAAAGATGGGCGAACCGGTACCGGGCCGGTGCTGGGCCGCACATGGGCCAAGGCTGGGTTGAAGCGGGCCGCGGCAAAGCAAGGGCGATAGGCTACTGGCGGCTGCATGCGAGTGGCAGAGGGGAGATAAGAGAGATGGGTTTCGGCCCAGGTTAGGGTTAGAACTTTGTTTTATTTTATAAGAGATTTCTCTTTTACAATTTCCTATTTTCTCTTTTGTATTTTCAATTTGAAATATGTTTTCAGCATTTCCAAAATACAAGAACTTTTGTAAACATAGTAAAATACTACAGGGCCCTTATAATCCATTTGGGCTCCTTATATTTTGTAGTTTTCTTGAAATTCAAACTATTTTGAATAAATTTTCAAAGAGAGAGAAAAGACAAGGGTTTTAGGGTTTTATTCTCTTAGTTACAATTTTGAAATTTCCGTGGTTCAAATGCATGCATGCAATGCTCAAGATGCACAAACTATCCCTAATTAACAATTACTAAAACTAGGGGTGTTACAGCCGCCGAGCTCGCCACCCCTATAACTTACTTGCCGATAATACAATCAAGCAGGAGTAGGTCTTTACCCTACGGGGGCCGAACCTGGGTAAATCATTGGGTCTTTGCCCTCATCTCGCTCTGCAGATGGCTTCCCGCTCTTGCCCCAAATCCTTCCAATCGCTACCCCTAGTAGCGATTGCCGTGGTCATTCCCACGATAGTGGCACCCACCGTGGGGCATGGCCGGTCTAGCCTGAGTTCTGCAGCGAGACCCTACTCGCCAATCGATCGGCCAATCACCACCGGCCGCATGATCGCCATCGGCGGGATCCTTCAGATCCTGCCCGACAGCTACATCTCGGCGGAAAACCCGATCACACACAGCGCGGTGATGCCATCAACCTGTTCGTCTGCTTCAGGGATGCCATCGACCCGACGGCAACGGTGATCATCGGCGGATTGCCGCCACACCGTGATTTACTATCGGAGGGCCAGATCTTCTCCATCAGTCGCCTCGCCTTTGAGTATGACTCTACTGCTAGCAATGCGGCCGGAACTGACGCAGCCGCGAACGACGTGGCCCTGCACGATGACACCGATTCGGTGACCCCTGCCTTGGTCTCCGGATCCATCACCACCGCATCATGTGAAGACTCCATCACATGACTCTCCAACCCTGAGGATTTCGAGTACCCCTCCATCCTCGGGATCTTCGACTTCGACTCCGGGTTGGAGTCCCCTGAGGACTTCTGTGCTAGATCCAACCGCTTCAACGCATACTACATGGCAGGCAGCATGACCGCCCCGCCAGATCCATTTTCTACACCGATCCCGCCGACTACGACGGAAACGGAGGTGGAGGAAGCTCTCCTACGCCTAGAAGAGGCGTCGCGCAAGGAGCAGGCCGAGCACGAGAAGTTGCGCCTCGAGCGGCAAACGGTATAGGAGCTATCGCTCTACCATCAACTTTGCATTAGGACCCGCCTGAACTCCATCATTTAGGGTTGTGTCCTAAACTTCAACAATGACAACGACCCTGCACGCGCGACCGAGCACGAGTTCTGCAAGAACGTGCTACCTGGCGGCAGCAACCACCCGCCACTCGGGGCACCTACAACCGGAGCTCCACCGCACCCATGGGCCGCACACCTCCTCTGGACCAGCCCCAGATCATTATCTCGCCGCAAGCCTGCGACGCCAACGGGCTCCTGTTGTACTCCACCTCGATGGACAATGTCATCACGGGGCACGCCGCAGTCGCCATCCTCGACATCGAGGGAGAGGGCGCACTGCAGATCCAGTATGCCAAGGCCCTACTTGTCAGGGCCGTCGATCAGCAAGTCGCGGGAGTCGACCCGCCGGGACGGATGTACTCCCGTTCGTCGGGAGCAGAGCGACCTCAAGCGGCCGTACAACTATCGCCAACACCCTGAACTGCCCACCGCCTGATCCCTCGTAGCTCCAACCACGGGCAATTAATCATGCCCTCTCCACCAACGAGCAGCGACCCGTGAACAACACGGTAGCCGTCAACGGCCAACCGATCGACGCGCGGAGCCACATCGTCAACAACCAGGCTTGGCGAGCTCGCCAACCGCATGATCTGTGGCACACCCTCACCAACCGCAACGAGCCGGAGCCAATGGGCTCACTCAGCCGAGTCGGCCCGTAGTGCATCAGACCAATGATTCGACGAGAAATTATCCGGCGAACTTCAAGGCGCCGAAGGATATTGAAAAGTATGACCCAACATACGACCCAACGGTGTGGCTCGACACATACCTCATGGCGATGGGGATCGCTGGCCACACCGACCTTCTTGCCACTCGCTATCTCCCCCTGATGATGGAGGGAGCGACCCGACAATGGATCAACACCCTCCCCGCATACAACATCGATTCATGGGAGGACATGTGAGAAGCCTTCATCATCATCAACGACGAGCTCCACAAGCATAGCATGACTGGCGTATTCCAGTGTTGTGTACAACCAGAAGAAGGGCGCAAGATTCTCCAAGACATCCACGCCGGTGACTGCGGCCACCACGCTGGAGCCTGGTCGCTAGTCGCCAAAGTCATGCGACATGGCTTCTACTGGCTCGCCGCACATGTCGACGCCATCGACATCGTCCAACAATGCATCGGGTCCCAGAAGTACGCCAACCAGACGCACATACCTGGTTCGGCCCTCAAGACCATCCCTATTACCTGGCCATTTGCCGGATGGGGCATCGACATGGTGGGACTGTTCAAAAAGGCCCCATTTGGCTTCACCCACCTCCTGGTCGTAGTCGACAAGTTCACCAAATGGGTAGAAGCCAAGCCAATCAAGAAGTGCAATAGCAAGACTGTCACCAAGTTCCTTCGCGAGCTCATCTACCGGTACGGCTACTCGTACATCATCATCACGGAAAATAGCACCAACTTCGCCAAGGGCGCCATGGCTGATTTCTGCGAAGAACATGGCATACGACTCGACCTCGCCTCAGTCGCCCATCCGGAGTCAAACAGCCAAGCGGAACACGCCAACCAAAGCGTCCTTCACGGCCTCAAGCCGCGACTGCATGCCCCCTCGAGCGAACGCCTGGATGCTGGGTCAAAGAGCTCCCCTCCGTGATATGGGGTATCCGCACCTCGATCAACCACTCAACAGGGTTCGCGCCCTTCTTCATGGTGTACGGTGCTAAGGCCGTCATGCCAACCGACCTGGAACATGACTCGCCTCGGGTCGTCAATTATATAAGGGCAGACAACGAGGTCGCCCGTCAGGACGGGGTCGGCCATCTCGATGAAGCACGCGACCTAGCTCGCTCTCGCACCGCCATCTACCAGCAGGGACTCCGCCGCTACCACAACCGCCGAGTCCGAACTCGCACCTTCCTGGAGGGCGACCTGGTCTTGCGACTGATCCAGGACAAGAAGGGCATGCACAAGCTTTCTCCCCCATGGGAGGGGCCGTTCGCCATAGGACGAGTCCTCGACAATGACGCCTACTACCTCATCGACATATGAGGCAATGGCCAGCTCAAAGTCGGGAGGCCATGGAATGTAAACCTCCTCCGAAAGTTCTATACATAGAACTAAAACTTGTACTCAGCTGCTATATGATGAAATAAAATCGGATCGCACAAATTGTGTTTACTCGCCATGTCCTTGTGCCAATTGCACTCGTACATTCAGCAATACACTACCCATGGAAGTCAACCCTCGGTCGAGCAACCGGTATAGCTAAGTAATGCGACCCAAGGGCACCAAAAATATCCGGGCCTTGCAGCGTCCACGAAAATGCCAACCTGGAGCCACCATCGGAGTTTCCCTGCTCGACTGGCCTGCCGGGCCAAGACAAATGAACACGCTTCCCATAGCAAACCCGTCCTCCCCACCCCCGCGCACGGTGACTCGAAAGGTCAAGTACCATGCTCGGGGACTCGCTACAAACGCCCTCACGTGGCTCGAGAATGCACCAAGTATGAGAGCCTGCCTCCGACTCGCCACGCGACTGCCTTTCCAAGGCAGGGGGTGACACACTACAAACAACATACAAAGGTCCTCACCTACCTTGGGCACGCGACTAGAACGGCCAAGTACCATGCTCGGGGACTCGCCTAATCGACGTCGGCCGCGGTCGGGAAAACGGCCAAGTATAGAGCACCCCTTGGGGTCGCCAAGCGACTAGCTCCACGAGCCACAGAGAGTTGACTCCAGTTAACTAACAGCCTAACACAAACATACATATACGCAAAGTTAACCCCACCAAAGGGCGGACGCACTTGGGGACACGCTCAACTACAAATAGGAAAGAAACAACAATAACATAGAAATACGAGTCGATTGACCTTTTTTCCTTCAAACAACAAAATATATTGTTCATCATCAAGGTACATTACAAAAGTGGCCAGTCGCCACGACTAACACAATTCCCTAGGGCAATTTCCTCACTCTGCATGATTCGAAGAAGAAGCACCGCCATCGCCCTTGGCCCGGACAAATGGCTCCCAAGGGTTCGATGGGTACGTCGTTGCCTGCTTCGCCAATAATGACCAGAAGGGCTGCTCTGACTTCTGGTCACGGTGCTCCGGCTCAGAGTCGCCTGGCGCCACCACCGTCTCCTGGTACGACAGCAGCTCCCCCATTGCTAACACCCGCTCCGCGAACAGAGCAGCCTTGGTGGCCAGCCTAAGCACCTCCGCGATCTCCACCGAGCCAGTCACCGAGGGATACCCGCTGGTGACGTTGTCAAGGTCGAAGTCATTGGGGAAGTGCACGAGCCTGAGACTGAGTGTCGTGGTGGCCTGCGCCGAAAGGATGACCGCGCCATCGACTCGACCACTGCGGGCGATTCCTCGAGATAACACCACACCTCCATCAGCCCATCAGGAATCACCTCGGTGGGACTTGGAGAACAGCCTGGACGCAAAGCGCCGAAGCGGTGGCCACATTCACCATTGCCATCACGCATTGCGAGGCGTCAAAGGTCTACACCATCGGGTCACTTTGACCAATCATGATAGCAATGTCAGAAAATCAATATCACTTTGACCTAGTGGAAGAACCCGCTTGGGGACTCACCCGCTCGAGGACTCGCCATATACCAGAAAAGAAGGAGCAGAAGAAAAAGATAGTCACTAAGGATTTTGCGGCAGCTCTCCGTCACATGCTTCACAAGCATCGCAAGGTTGTCCTACAACCCAAGGATGACCGAGTTAGAGGCCTTCTACTCCTCCTTCACTGCGGCCACCGCAGCCTTGGCCCTCTCTTCAGAAGAGATCATCGAGGCCTTCGCCGCCTCTAGATCCTTCGTCAACAAGACGATTCGCTCCTCCGTCGTGGCCAAAGTGGCCTTCGTGGTCTCTATCTTGGTGACTGGAACATAGCCCTCGCGAGCCTTGGTGATTGTAGCGAAAGAATCAACAGAATGAAAGAAGACCATATCTCAATACCCCACGACAGCAAGAACCCAAATTTACCAAAGGAAATACAACTCACCAGCAGATTCCTAGAGTCGTTGATTGGCCTCCTATGTCTCCCGCAGATCGTGCTCCAAGTGCACCTTCGCGGCCTGCCGATCGGACGATTCCCTTTGTAGGCCCTAAAGACAGAAAACAATAAGGGACTGGACGACTAAAGTTCTAAAGTGCCTAGCCGCTGAAATTCAATGACTAGACCCTCGAGGACTGGATGGCTAAAGTTCTAAGTGCCTAGCCGCTGAAATTCAGCGACTAGACCCTCGGGGACTGGACGACTAAAGTTCTAAGTGTCTAGCCACTGAAATTCAGTGACTAGACCCTTGTGGACTGGACATACCTGTATAGTAGCACCTAACATGTCGTGAAGCTTGATACCATCCGTCAAAGCAATCAGAAATGATGTATGTCCGCGATGTTGTCCAGCGTCGCCATCAACGACCTTAGGAACCTGTGGCAACTGTGTTGTAGTCGCCGTGGCAGAGGCCCTCGCCACAAAGCAAGGGAATGACGCGGTCGTCGCTGCCAGAGCACTGGTTGCAGGCACCGACGCCTCCATCAGCATGGCCGGTTTGCTCGGCTCTGAGCCGGCTGCCACTTCATCTTCAGCAGAAACAGTGGCACCGCCCTTCCCCGTGTTTGCTTTCACCATGGTAGCGGAGTCGCCTTCCTTCTTCTTCTTCACCCCTTCGTCTGGCGCCTCTACCATGATGGCCTTCCTCTTCTTGGAAGGGTTGACCCACCCTTCGGCATCGACTGGTGGAACCTTGGCCACCAAAGGGCGACCAATCTTCTTGACACTAGACCTACGAAATCGCCACAGTCAATGAGGTGATGATATAAGAAAAACATCGAAACACGAGAAAGAAAGCATCAAACTTACTCGATGACAGGGAGAGTGTGCAAACCAGTGCTAATATGGGTAGGCTTCTCCAGATCCAGGCCCAACTTGCGCGTGAGCCCCTTCTCAAACACACCCGCGGCCCACGACATAGCGGGCTTCTTCGACGTCGAGCTCACGGCTACGGCAACCTCTGGCTCAGGTGACACGGGCACCCCCTCCAGTGGCGGGGACTTCGACCCCATGTTTTCGGTAGCCCTAGTTCCAGGGCTGCCAATACTATCGACGTAATCACGGTGAGTGGAACCTCCAGTTTTACCATCGCGTTCGCTACCCCCGATTCCATCATCGGAGTGGGGTACTCCGGAATCATAGTTGTAGCCTCACCCTTCTCGTCGTCATAATCCTCATCCCACGATTCGAACTCCACCACCGACCGAGGCGGTGATGTGCGCTTCATCGTTGGTTTCTTCGCGGGCGACTTCGTCTTCGGCATGGGCTTCGCCGGTGTAGCCATGCGCCGTGAGCTATGCTCCTGCATGATATTTTCATCGCTGTCACGCTCTTCAAGGCTGCGACTTGCCTCGATCTTGCGTTGCTTTTGCCCACGGGTCTTACGAGCCATGGGCACGGGCGCTGCGATCTCTGCTACCTCGTCCTCACCGTCGGAGGACTCCACCGCCCCTTCTTCAAGTTTGGAAGGAACCTCTTAGTCAAGGGGAGGAAGCCAGTTCTCTAGAACCTAGAACACCTGGAAAATATAGAAAAGTGATCAAAACAAATACAGAACCACGACTGCAAAACTACGACTGCAAAATTGCGACTGCAAAGGCTCCAACTACAAAGTTAAGGAAAGGAAAGGAGGCTTATTGTGGGGGCCTGACGCTTCCCGGTCGCGGTATATGCAGCAAGCCCGGCCTTCGGGTCATTATACTCCATGTCCGTGATTTTCGTCAGTGCGTCAACCTAATCGTAGGCCTCCAAGACGGCCGTGCTCGCCTTTGTAATGTCGTTGTTGCCAGTATACTCATACATCCAGTGGGATCGGTTGGCAAGAGGAACTAGACACTGCCTGAGCCAGCAGTTTTACAAGTTGATGGTCTCAAGGCCCTCCTTATTCAGCTCCTTGATCCGCGTCAGCATCTCGTCAATGGCCATCCTTTGATCTTCAGGAAGCATGGTCGCTGATAACCGGCATGACTTGCTCCTCTCGGTGGTGTACATTGGGAGTGCCACCTCGCCATTGGGGGTGGACTACTTCATGTAGAACCAGCTCTTGTTCCATTCGCTAGCGTCTTTCTTCGGCATAAGGAGTTTCACGAACATGGCCTTGGGCTTCAATTGGAACGTGACACCGCTCACCGCCAGGATGGGACCGTCGACTCCTTTGCGACCGACGTGGTCGTGGAACAGCTCCAGCCACAAGGGAAAATAGGGGCGACACCTAAGATAGCTCTTGCAGAAGGCGAAAAGATCACAAGGTACTCCATGCTATGAGGCCCTAAATCCGACAGCTTGATCGCGTAGAATCGCCGGAAGAAGAGCCATGTTGGGAAGCCCAACCCTCTTTCCAAGTGGCTCTGGAAGCAGATGAACTCGCCAGGGCGAGGCTTGGGTTCCGTCTCGTCGGGCGCGGGAATCCGCTAGTTCCCCTTGCAGAGGATGCCCGCATCCTGGAAGGATTTCAAGGCGGTCGTGGTGCATTTGGATTTTCCCAATAGATCCTTCGAAGGCGCCATCAGGAGGAATGGATTCGCTCTCTCCGGAAATTTTGGATCAGGGAAGACGGGAAGACTGAAGGTGTGCGGGGGCGGAGAAATGCGAGGAAGGTGCACCACTCCCCTGTCACTCCCCTTATAAAGGGATGCTATCCACCAATTTCGGAGTAGCCGTTACCCCTCCGTAATTGCGCCAAAGTTACCGTTGGCTTACCCAACGGATAGTTTGACCAAGCTGACGGTCCAACTTCATTCACTCGGCTCGCCTGCTGGTGTGCCTTGTCCACTCGATAAGGTGCAGCGACTCGAGCGTAATCCCACTCGCCAATACTGAGACTGAAGACATGCTGGGGGAACTTCCTTCTTCATTGAGGGAGTCCATCACCGATTCGACTGGGCGTCCAAATTGGAATCGCCTACTCCGACTGCCAAATGAACACCTGCGCTGAACCAACATTGGCCTCAAGGACTACTGATAGGGATATGCCAAACGGGGTATGCCCAACAGGAAGTTTCGACTAGGCCAAGGCCTCTACGAGTGGGCCTGCAAGATGGCGACTGGAATGCGACTGAAAGGGAGCCTGGCGACTAGAAGCCGGAGGCCCAAAAGGGTAGCTAAAGCCTAGTCAGATTACGTCAAATCCTCCAAGTTCCTAACTGATTCGGTTGTATATCTATAAACCCTAGCGAGGTACCCCCTATATAAACCTCCCTAGGGTACTCTCTATACTCATGTTCCATCATACACCTGATACGTTGCTAACGTATCCATAATTTTTGATGTTCCATGCTTGGTTTTTATCTACTTTGTTATGTTTTGTCCACAATTTGGAGTACTTTCTATACACTTTCTTGGACTAACCTATTAACAAGAGCCATAGTGCCAGCTGCCCGTTTTCTTCTGTTTTTGGTTCCAGGAAAGTCAGAAAATGACTATTCTCGGAATTGAACGGGACAAAAGCCAAAGTCGGTTTTTCACCGAGGGACACACGGAGCCAGAATATGAGACGGAGAGGGGCCAGGGGGCCGCCACACCACCTGGCCACACTGCCAAGCCTGGCCCACGCCAGGGGGTGGTCTGGCCGCCTCGGGCACCCCCTTGGCCTCCCCTTTCGCCTATAAGATGCCTCCGATACAAAAACCCTAAGTACCCGATCAAAATTCCACGAAAGAGTCTGTAGCCGCCGTCATCTCCATCCCTAGATCAGGAGGGATCTGAAGCTCTTCCCGGCACCCTGTCTGAGGGGAGAATTTACCCTGGAGGCCTTCTCCATCACCATGCAAGCCTCCGGTGTGATGCGTGAGTAGTTCATCTCTGGACTACGGGTCCATGTAGTAGCTAGATGGCTGGTTCTTCTCCTTTGCACTATCATGTTTAGATCATGTGAGCTCCGTTCATGATCAAGATCATCTATTTGTAACCCTACATGTTGTGTTTGCGGGGATCCGATGGAAATTGAGATGCTATTTCAGATTGATTATTGATTCTATCATGTCTTTGTTATTTGTGATCTTGCATGCTTTCCGTTGTTAGTAGCTATCTTGGCCAAGTAGATGCTCGCAACTCCAAGAGTTAGTATTTATGCTCGATAGTGGGTTCATGCCTCTAGTAATCTAGGGAAGTGACAAAAATATCTAAGGTACTAGATGTGCTATTGGTACTAGGGAGAAAACAACAATCATTTGTTCACAGAACAATCGTATTGTTTACTTTACACGCAATGCGTAATGCAATTATCTGTTACTTGCAACTTAATACTGGAGGGGGTTCGGATGATAACCTGAAGGTGGATTATTAATCATAGATGCAGTTGGATTACAGTATATGTATAATGTTGTAATACCCAATCGAATCTCAAAGGAGTCAAGATGTTTAGTATATGCATGTATGCTTTCTCGATGTTTGGCAATTGCCCCGCTGTAATTTGTTCACCCAACATGTCATCTATCTTAAGCAGAGCCACCACTAGTGAACTATGGACCCCCGGTCCTTTCTTTTATCATCAATCTACAACTGTTTACTGTTTTTGCTTACTTTCTGCAAGCAATTACTTTCTTCCACACCATACATTTAATCCTTTGTTTTCAGCAAAATCAGTGAGATTGACAACCTCATTGTAAGTTGGGGGCAAAGTTCTATGGTTCTGTTTTGCAGGATTCCAAGTTGGCAACAACACCTTGGAGGTGTTTCCTTGCTCCTACTGGTTCGGTAACCTTGGTTTCATAACTGAGGGAAAACTTACTCCTGTGCTCATCATACCTTCCTCTTGGGGTTCCCCAACGAGCTCGTTAATACACGAGTCAGCAAGTATATTTTCTAGCGCCGTTGTCAAGGAGTCAAGGACATCTTCACAAGGGGAGGCCCTCATAACCAATCTCTTTACTTTGTTGTTTTTTGTTTTTCTTAGTTTATTTCTGCTTTGTTTGCTTGTTTCTTTATCAAAAAAACAAAAAATAGTTTTACTAGATTGCTTTCTTTATTAAAAACACAAAAAATTATTATTAGTTCTTATCGTAAGTTGCCATTATGTCTAGCATTGCCCCAGCTACTATGTCACCTGAGGAAATGATTTTCACTTTTAAACAAGGAATTGAAGAGAGTTTCAAAGAAGCTTGGTCTAGAATCTCTGATCTACATGAAAAAACTGAACCTAAAATGACTCAAAGCTTGTTCCTTAGAAGTTTTTACCTTGGAATTGCTCTTTGCTATAGATATGCTTTGGATGATGTAGTAGGAGGAGATTCCTCCAATGCAATGAGGATGATGCTGTTAATGCCATAAGGAAGTTGGTCTTTACTTACAACTTGCCTAGCAATTCTGATTGTTCCTTCATAAACATATTTGCTAGATTGAATACTCTTGAGACCAGCACTGCTAGTTTAAAAGTTGCTATAATACACTTAGAGAGCACCATGACTATGTTCCAATAAATTCTAAACCATCAAAGTGGCTCCCCATAGTGAAGATTGTTATAAATAATGAAACTTTTCATGCTCGCTGTGATATCATGTCTGAATTTTGTCCTATGCCTAAAGATATCTATGAACCTTTGAATCTTTGGGGGCTTTCTTAAGGAGGAGAAGAAATATTTCTTGCTAATAACACCACAATATTACCCATTGGAATAGCTGAAGGAGTGTTTACAAAGATCCTAGGGAAAATGGTTTCTACTGATTATCTTGTTATTTAATGTGTAGGAAAAGGACAACTTACACTAGGAAGATCCCTATTGAAACTCCTTGGAGCAATAATAGATGTGGAAAATGGCACCATGCACTTTGCTTCTTCACCAAGCAATCATATGTTCCCCAAGATTAAGAATAAAAGTAAGGGAGGTAAGGGCAAGAAATTTGGTTTTAATGCTTCTTCATTTGAGAACACTTGATTCTTTTTCTTGCTTCTTATGCCTAACTTAAATGCGTTAAAGAAAAGTACTTATTGGGAGATGACCCAAAAGTTTTAGATGAGTCTTGGAAGTTATTGCTTCAGTAATAACCTCTCCTTATCCATTTTATTTGCTTTTTGTGCCAAGAGTAACCTCTAATGAGAGAGAAGTAATGATTGGGAAAGTTGCTGTCCCGAAACAGATTTTTGTGCTTCACCGTAAAAATTCGTGTAAAATCTCTGTACGTTGTTTTGAGGCGTGAATTTTTGTGCTTCTGCCCCAGGTTGTTATCTAACTGTCTTTAGTTCAACACTTTTTGATTTGAGAAACAGGAGGTCTTTGAAAAAATTGGTTTTTACCTGCTGGTCTATTTTCACAGATTTCTGCCATTATTTGCATTTGCTTCTTGTTGGTTCCTTTTTGAGTTCTTTTGGGGAATTGAGATTTTTGAGGGAAGTGCTACAGTAGCTTATGTTTTAATGGAAGTTTTTTTGGTGTTGAAACTGAACCTAAAGACTTATTATCTTGAGTGCACCAATGTTGCTAATAAAGATTGTGTGAAGTTTTGTATGAAGGAAAATTTTCAGGTGTATGGAGGGAATGATGTAATGAGATGAAGAATGGACTAAAGCTCAAGCTTGGGGATGCCACCCCGTGTCACCCCAAGAAATACTCAAGAGGTACAAGCATCAAAGCTTGGGGATGCCCAAGGCATCCCCTTCTTCATCAATGAAAATCCTAGGTTTCTTCCAAACACTTCATTTTTATTGTTTCATGCACATTTGTGTTGTTCTTGGAGCATCTTATTTTTCGTTTTCTTTTTGGTTTTTCGTTTGCTTGGTTTTCTTAGTTTGATGAATAAATTGGTTGGACCCCCTCTTTCATGCATTGGTTTTCAAATAGTTTGGTTTGGATTGGAAAAGAGTAGGAAAGTTCATGCTTAAGTGGTAAAAGGAGCTTGTTCTTGGCTGTGGCCTATGCTTTGTCATGCCATGCTTGATATTGTTTTGGCTTTATGCTTAGTAATATTTGTTGTAGCATGACATGTTATAAACAATTTAGATTGCTTAATGTGCCTTGGAAGAATCATGCGTTGTTTTAGCATATTAAAGCATAGTATTATGGTATTCTCCTTTGATGCTTTATTTGGGTTGACTTGGCGCATGCTCACACCATGTTATGACTAGTAATCTAGGGAAGTGACAGAAATCTCTAAGGTACTAGGTGTGTTGTTGCTACTAGGGAGAAAACAACAATCCTTTGTTCATAGAACAATCGTATTGTTTACTTTACACCCAATGCATAATGCAATTATCTGTTGGTTGCAACTTAATACTGGAGGGGGTTTGGATGATAACCTGAAGGTGGATTATTAGTCATAGATGCAGTTGGATTACGGTCTATGTATAATGTTGTAATGCCCAATCGAATCTCAAAGGAGTCAAGATGTTTAGTATATGCATGTATGCTTTCTCGGTGTTTGTCAATTGCCCCGCTGTAATTTGTTCACCCAACATGTCATCTATCTTAAGGAGAGCCACCACTAGTGAACTATGGACCCCGGTCCTTTCTTTTATCATCAATCTACAACGGTTTACTGTTTTCTGTTTACTTTCTGCAAGCAATTACTTTCTTCCACACCATACGTTTAATCCTTTGTTTTCAGCAAAACTGGTGAGATTGACAACCTCACTGTAAGTTGGGGGCAAAGTTCTGTGGTTGTGTTGTGTAGGATTCCAAGTTGGCAACAACACCTTGGAGGTGTTTCCTTGCTCCTACTGGTTCGATAACCTTGGTTTCATAACTGAGGGAAAGCTTACTGTTGTGCTCATCATACCTTCCTCTTGGGGTTCCCCAACGAGATCATTAATACACGAGTCAGCAACACCCCATCCAAACGACTCACTGCCTAGCCACCGAGCTCGCCACGCCTGCAACTCACTCGCTGATAATACAATCAAGCATGAGTAGGTATTTACCCTACGGGGGGCTGAACCTGGGTAAATCCCTATGTCTTTGCCCTCATCTCGCTCTACAGATGGCTGCCCGCTCTTGCCCCAAATCCTTCCAATCGCTACCCCTGGTAGCGACTGCCGTGGTCATTCCCACGACAAAATTTGACCATAAGCTGGCTATTGAAGAATTGTATGATGATGAGTACGAACGTGAGGAGGAAGGTAAGATCGTAAATTTAGCCTCAATAGTCATCGAGACTCCTGAAGATGATTTAGCAAGAAGTTTAGTCAATAATAATAATATCCTTCAAGACATAGAAAAAGCTGAAATGGACGATTATCTTGACTCCACACCTGAGGTGGACACCGAGATTAATCAAAAATATGAAGAACCCATAAGGAAAGGAGACAAGGCTCTTCCTCCTCCAATCCTTAAAACTCTACAAAAGGAACTGAAATATAGGTTTCTTGATGAGACAAATAAATTTCATGTTATTATAAGTGCTAACCTTGCAGAGAAAGAGGAAAACTTAATGAAGGTTCTCCGCATGCATTGAAATGCTCTTGGGTATTCAATGAGTGACTTGAAGGGGAATAGTCCCTTGATAGCCACCCATAGAATATTCATGGAAGAAGGAGCTCAACCGATCGCAGACTTTCAACGACATCTTAAACCTCACGTGAAAGAGGAGGTAAGAAAGGAAATAATACATTTGTTGGATGCAGGCGTCATCTTTCATGTAGAGGAGAGTGAATGGGTAAGTCATGTTCATTGTGTTCCTAAGAAAGGTGGGTTTACGGTTGTAGAAAATGAACATAATGAAATGGTACCTACTAGAACTGTTGTTGTCGTCGGATTGATGACAAGTACGCCATGAGGGGGTCCTCGAGGCGTGCAGAAGAGAGGGGTGTGAGACGTACGGTATTCCAGGATGGTGAGCACACAAGTTTACCTAGGTTCAAATCCGCCGGCTTTGGACGGATCCTACTCCTACTAGAAATCCAGTAATACGGCTGAGCCGGAATATGGGTTACAAGGGTTTCGCTTGTGCGAGCTGAGATTGTAGACTATTGTGGTGTGCCCTAAAATATCTCCCTAGGATGGCTTATATAGACATCTGGCCTAGGGTTTACAGGAGAGATCTATCCGGCTACGACTAAGATTCGGTTACAGAGTATATCTTAAACTACAAGTAACACTACAGGCCTATGTCGGTAAGTCTTCTAGGCCTTCCCATAGCCAGATTGGACTCCGTCTCTTCTCCCTGACTGGGCCGCCCATGAAGCAAAACTCTAACCCGAAGTGGGCCATCCTAGTCAGCGAGGCACCGTGAGGATACCCAGAAAATATATCCCCAACAGCAGCCCCCGGAAGCCTCTAGGATCCAGAGTCGTATTTCATCATCGTCTAGCTTGATCTTTGGCTTGCAGAATCTTGAAGGGTTCCTGAAACTTCAAAAGAAAGGATAGGATCCGAGTCTCAAAACGAGTCGGATCCATGATTACATTATTCGGGTTTCCAGCTTGAAATTCAAACTTAAGCCAGAACTTGGTCTCTGACGTAACTTGACATCAGTCAAGGTCAAGTCATGTCACTGCCAGACATTCCTGACAACACGACCGTCGGTGGGTCCGCTTTGCACGGAACCGAGGCGTCGTTTTAATGCGTACGTGGAGATCGAGGCGGCGTAATCCTCGCAAGGAGGTTACCCAGCTCCTTCCACGATGTGTGGCATGGTTACTGTTTTCTTCACATGAATCTTGGCGCAGATGAAGGATATAAGGGGTTGAGATTTCTCCCTTTCCTCTTCACCAGCACTAGTGCCTCTTCCTTCCTCTCAACGCTTCCCATGAACAGAGCTCCTCTGCCTCCCCCAAATCTCACAGCGCTGCCCATCCTAGGTCACCGGTGCCCAGAAGATGGTTGAAGCCTCATCTTCCGACACGGTGGCAACGACAGCGATGACATCGGTGATGGAGAAGGAGAGTTTTTGTGGGGCCTGGATCCCTGCGTCATTGATGATGCCAAGCTTCGTGTCGTCGAGAATGAAATTCTCCTCCACGTCGGCGACTGGCGGAGCGGCTACGGACAAATCGTCCCCATCCCCAACACCGACGAGCGAGTGCATTTAGGCACTCACCTAGACAGAGGTTTGACCTTTCCTCCCTCAGATTTCATTGCTGAGGTGATAGCTCATTACGGAATACAACTCCACCATCTCCCCGAACTCTCTTTTAGAGATGAGCGCCTACGCCTCCTTGTGCAAGGGGTATCTCGGCATTAGGCCGAGACTTCTTCTTTTCCGATTTTACTTCCATACCCGGAGATACCCCGCAATAGAACTAGACAATAGACATCACGTATCCCTCTCTCTCAGCGAGATCGCATCTAGTCGACTCAACGAGTTTGTACTCTCCAATGATAATACGAGAAGACAAGCAGGAAGTAGGGTCTCCTCTACGAGGGCATGAACCTGGGTAAATTGCCTCCCTTGTTTGTCTATTAAGCCGACGAAATTTTTAGCACTCTCTCTCTTCCACGAAACACAAGTCCATAACCATTGGCATTGCCAAGGTTACCCCTCGTCAATTGGTGCCGACCGTGGGGAACCTGCGCTGGAGCCATGGATTCGGTGCCTCCCTCTTTGCCAAGCAACAACCCGATGATCAAGGTCGGCGATATCTACAGCAATCTCGCGGATCCACACCCACCCACCCCTGTTTCAGTTTCCGTCGACTACAATGGAGAAACCGATCTCATGATTGGGGGCTTCCACTTTTGTGTGGAGGAACATGAGAATATTTGCCTATCGGCCCTGATCTATTCGGGTCCATCGGTCGTAACCGCAGCGCCTACGGCTACACCTGCATCTTCTGTCGGCTCCACTGGAAAATCCACATCACACCGGACGAACGACTTCAATGCGAATCTGGTGAAAAAATCGGCTCCGGGGTCAAGAATACTATTTTGACTCTCCTGCAGACTGTTGCGGCTCTGCCACAGACTATATCTTCGTCGTCATCAGTAGTGCCGCTGCAGCCAAAGAGATTTGCACATAGCAGCCAACAACCAACAACTAGGATCGGACTCGGAAATTCTATACAATCTACGTGGTGGAACCGCGAGTCCTCAACATGGAAGACCAAGTCCTGATATTATAGTCCTAACCGGATCCGTTTCATTGAGTTTGGTCCTTTCCCGAGGCAAAGTACAACATCCCTATTTAGTTCAGCTCAATGACAAGAAAAAAGACTATGTCGCATGAAACCAACGTCCATGCCATGATCCATGGATATTTATTTTATTATTATTATTTAACCTCTTCTTTCTCTCACGTATTGATGAATCTCTATTTCATCTGACCTAATATTTTACATGATTTGTTTTTACATGAGCACACAACGAGAATCGGTCATGAAAACAAGAGTCGTGAAGGCAATGTGCGGAATAACAAACACGAACATCGTGGCTGACCTCTCCGACGACGACGCTCGCACCACATCGACCCTAACCTCCGCCTCGACTACACTATGTTGACTCCGGTCTGCCATATCGGCTCCCGAACGCCGCTACAACTACATCAATCACATCAAAACTACACTCGGGGGCTACGCCACTTCCTCCGCGCAACTTGTCGTGGTCTTCAGCTGCGGCAATCCTCTAGAATCTTTGGATGTAGTGATCCGCTAAAACCTTCGGCTGCGACGATCCGTCAAAATCTTCGGCTCCGCTATAAATTTTCTGCTGCGGCAACCACTGCATTCCACACTGCTGCCGCATCAACTTCGTCCGACTACCGCGTCGACTTTGTCCGCGTCTGCCTCGACTTCATCTACGGCAACTACCAACAAAGCTAAGTTCTCTACTTCGAGTTATTTTCTTTCTTACTTTAATCGCACTCAAATCACTCGAGGTTGCGCCCTCTTCGAATAACCTAAGTATCGTCGACTCCGTGCACTTGAGCACCTCATACGCGACTGGCTGAGTAGCTGACTCTGCCTAAATATTAAATGCTTGAAAACTCCGACCCTGTTGCAGCCCAACTGATTGGTCGGCAAGGTAATGAGGCTAAGGGCGCCAGGCTAACGTAAAGGTCTCACGTTACAATGCAAAAGTGTCGAGTCTAATGCCACCAGAAATTATTATAACAAGTTGAAAGGCAAATATTCTTTACAAGATACAGATACTTCACTATTCTTTATATTTTCTATAGGTTACAAGAACACCGGCTACATCAAGCTATTTTTGGGTCATCCAAGGGAGTCGACTAACACCACTCGTGCCAACTTACGCCAAGACCTGAGTCGAGAATCTCCTCAGATGAATAATATCTCTGAGCCTATGCTCTAAGCATCCAAACATAGCCTCGAGGGCTACTCCCATCGATAGTGCTAGCCGCGCAGCCTATAGAAAGTATATCCTCCAACGGAGTCGACAAAAACAACTTACACCGCTACAAGCAAGGCCCAGGTAGAGAACCTCCTCTAATGAAGATCATCTTCACTCACCCAATAGAAAAAGAAAAATCCTCCTACGGAGTCGATAAAATATCAAAAATTCTCAGATCGCGTCTGCCGTGATAACTTGTCTGAATGATGTGTCTCTGTACATGAAGGAAAGACCCCAGGATCCGTCCTGTGAGGCCTAGTAACTGCAGCCGAATGCGCTATGTTAGTTATTATCCGTATCCACGATACGATCAAAAATCTCAACGGACACGTTGGGTACCCTAAAACATGAGCCTAGAATTTAGTACTCGATAAGACCTCCGCGGCCCGAGTTGAATTACGCGAGTATATACCGAATTCGAGTCTAGGGACTCGAGTTTGAAGTAGGTTCACGATATCTTTGCCCAAGAGCAATTAACTGGTTCCCGATCCGTCATATGCATCAGACTCGTTATACCAGAATCCATATGAAAAACTTATTAAACTAATATTTCGCCTATTCGATAGAAAAAAAATCCTCCTACGGAATTGACATAAAAGCAAAGTTACAATACCTGAGTCGAGAAATTCTCAGATGATGAAAACTTGAGCCTATGCTCGAACGCACGCGTTCGAACATAGCCTCGGGGGCTACTCCCATCGGGAGCACTGGTTGTGCACCCGATAGAAAAAACAGAAATCCTCCAATAGGAGTCGACGGAAGAATATCTGCAATGATGAAGAATAACATTGAGCCTACTCGAGTGTAGCCTCAACTTTACTCCCATCGGGATCACCCGATGAAATTCCAACATCACTTCAAGAATAAGACAACTTCATCCATTGCATCAGCCAAACAAGGCAGTCAAAAAATTCATGCATCCGAAGAAATCTTTGAGTTACCCCGAAAAAGCCTCGAGCTAAGGGTGCATGAGGCGTAGATGGGGATAGCTTTATTTTATTCCTTGCATGAAGATGTCACTACAATCGCTCCACGGGGATAGGCAGAAACTCTCACGGTCTAGGGGTCAACGCTCATGAGAGGTTTCACAGGTAGAACTTGCGTAGGTGTTGGATATTCCAGGGGTTCACCACTTGAACTCCCTCTTCTGGATCCAATCGTGTGGCGCCAGGATGAGAGACTTGTGTGACCATGAAGGGCTCTTCCCACATGAGTGAGAGTTTGTTAAGGCCTTCGCATCAGAGTATCCTTCTAATGACAAGGTCACCAAGTTCAAGCGTGCGGGGGCGTATATTGTGGTTATGGTAGCGATGCAGGCTTTGCTGGTATCTGGCGGCACGGATGGCCGCTTGACGACAGGAATCCTCAAGGAGTAGAAGCCCCTCCGCCCGCTGGTCACCTTGGGGAGATTCATATAAAGCGAGGACTCGTGGCGACCCAAGGGTGAGCTCAGCGGAGAGAACTGCTTCCTCTTCATACATGAGGAAGAAAGGCGTCTCACCGGTAGGCTTGGTTGTCACGGTGCAGATTGACCAGAGTACCGAAGGTAGTGCGTTGATCTAGCCCTTTTCGTGACCCTTTATCTTGTTGAAGCGCTTGGTTTTAAGTCCTTTGAGGACCTCGGCGTTGGCACGCACGGCCTAGCCATTGCTCCATGGGTGTGCAACAGAGGCGTAGCAGATCCTTATTCCTAGATCGTGCAGTAGGACTTGAATAAGCCACTGATGAATTGGGTGTCATTGTCAGTGATGATGCGATTGGGAACACCGAAGCGGCAAACCAAGCTCTTGATGAATTTGACGGCAGAACTTGCCGAGATGGCGTGGACAGGCTTGACCTCCGCCCACTTGGTGAACTTGGCTATGGAAAAGTAGAGGTAGTGGTATACCCTGAGCACGAGGGAAGGGCCCCAAGATGTCTAGGCCCCAGACCGCGAACGGCCATGAGAGCGGAATCATTTGGAGCTCTTGCGTTGCCTGATGTATTTGCTTGGTATGGAATTGATAGACCTCACATGCCTTGACGAGCTCAGTGGTGTCGTGGTGGCCCTAGTTCACAAGTAAAAGCCGCTCCTGATGGCCTCATTGGCGAAGGCATGCGTTGAGGAGTGGTGGCTGAAAGAACATTTCATGGTTCCCTATGTTTTGTGTGTTAGATAACAACACCGTGGAGTTTCTAATGTGCACTAAATGTTGTAGGAAAGTTTGTGGGTGTTTGGGGGCCGCATTATCTGCCCCCATCAAGGGCCAGATAATCCGGCCTGACCATCTTGGCCAGGGCTGGCCGTGTGCGAGCTTTTGTCTAGGGGCGGATTTTCCCCCGGACAGTCCGGTGCTAGGGCGGATTTTCTCCTCGGACCGGATAATTCGGCCTTCCTTTAGGGCCGGATAATCCGGCACCAAGGGAATCGCCCAAGGGAGCGTCTGCGCGAGCTTCTGTCTGGGGGCGGATTTTCCCCCGGACATACTGTGGTTGGGGCGGATTTTCCCCCAGCCGGATAATCCGTCCCTCCTCTAGGGCCAGATAATCCGGTCCTCGGGAGAAGATGCAAAGGCCCGCCCTACACGAGCTTCTATTCGAAGGCAGATTATTTGCCGGATAATCCGAGTCTAGGGCGGAGTTTTCCCTAGGCCGAATAATCCGACCCTCACTTGGTCTGGATAATCCGGCCCCCAAAGTCTCCAACGGCTCAATTGTGATAGGGGATATAAAAGCCCCATCATCCCCTTTAGTCAGAACTCTTGGTTCATTCGAAAAAGACCAGACCTGTTGCAAGAGCTCTCTCTCTAGATCTCCCACTTCAACCACCCGAAGGCTTCGATCTTTGGGGGAATTGAAGGACGAGACATCATACATCGTCATCACGAATCAAGCGCATCAACTCCTCTCCATTCACTTGGAGAAATCCCCGATCTAGTATTCTCGTTAATATCTGGATCTTGTGTTTTGTTATTGATAACTTGTTCTTGTGGCAGCTTGTTGTCATTACGGGAGCCTCCAATTTGGTTGTGGAGTTGTGCCCCGCTAGTTGTGTAAACGTGTCGGTTCTCGCCTCGAAGGTTTCCTATAGTGGAAAGGTAGATCATGCCTTTGGTGGCGGGATCCATCGGAGAACGGGGTGAGGCCTATTGTGGCGTGGTGGTCTTAGTACCGCCCACCCCTCCAATGCAGATGTACTTCCCTTAATAAGGAAGGAACTACGGTAAAACAAATCCTGTGTCTCCGCGTGCTCCACTATGATCTACTCGTTCCTCTATCTCAATCGCCTTTACTCGCTTGTAGTTAGGTTTGCATATAGGAAAATTCTACATAATAGTATATCTAGAGAATTTACCTTTTGTGTCAAGCCTAAAATTGAAAAAGCATTAAAATTTGAAGTAGCACCTATTCACCCCCCCCCCTCTTTAGGTGCCCATACGATCCATTTCAATTGGCATCAGAGCCCTGTCTCTTTAACCGCCTAAGAGAAGTATGGGTACTAAGGAAAATGAGAATGAGGCTGTGGATAAAGTCACAATGGATGACCTCAAGATGTTGGAAACAACCTTGTTGAAATCCTTTGAGACCAAGATGGAGGAGATGCAGCAAATGATTGCTCGCCTCACATCATCTACAACCCATCTCCATCTTCCTCTAAGGCCACCACTCCTCTATCCAAGGATAAGGCTCACGCCGGATCTAAGGAAGATGAAGTGGTAGGTGAAAAACATAATGGTTCCGCCTCCAAGAAGGGAAGTGGCAAGGAGGACTATAGTGAGGTTCCTCATCTATATTCTCCCGACCCACCTATCCCTCATCCTCATATAAACAATAGGGGTGATCCACCCAAGCTTGCCGCATCTTCATTTAATCAATGCCAAGTCTTAATGAATTCTCATGTTTGCAGTTCGTCTATTGAGCTTTGGAGGATTATCGAAGATGGTCTTCATATTGGAGACCCCACGAACTTGACTAGGAGAGAAGTTGTGGATAGTCAACTGAATTCAACGGCTCTCCACGTGATTTAGCTTGGAGTGGGTCCCAAGGACATGCCCCACATTGAGCACTTCAACACCGCCAAAGAAGCTTGGGATGCACTCACTGACCTATTCATTGGTAATGAAATCATGAGAAGAAATAGGTATGATGCCCTTAGCAATGAAGCTGAAGGATTTTACATGTTGGATGGTGAAGACCATGAAGATATGTATAGAAGGCTCAAGGGCATTGCAACAACATTTAGAAAGCATGGAGCCACTCACATTGATGATGCTTGGATAAATAGGAAATATGTGAGTACTCTAATTCCATTTGAGCCAACGGACTTGAAGAGTTTGCAAGGTAGACACAACTACCATCAAATGACTTCCAATGAAGTCATGCAAGAAATGGCGTCATTGAAGGTTGCAGCTAAGAACGTTGAAGATGCCCGTGCTCAGGCTATTGGAATGCAGAAAGGAGTCAATGTTGCTCTAAAGGCAAATGTTGTTGAACAAGATGAGGATGAAAGAGGATACGAGGGTGTCTCCATGGGCTCTCTCGAGGAAGTCAAGCGTGCTCATGGTGAGTACATGGCTTTCTATGCAAGGAATTTTTGGAAGGATCTATCCAAAGCCAAGTCTAAACTCAAGCACAAGAATGGGTCAAGTGGAAGAAGAGAGAATGGCCCAAAGCTAAGAACATGCTACAATTGTGGAGATAGGTTGCACTTCCTGGCTGAATGTCCATATCAAAGTATAGAAGACAATGGTGGCAGGCTCATCCTTAAAGAAAAGTCCAAGGCACCTTGAAAGAAGCCATTTATCAAAAAGAATGGTCCATACAAGAAGCAACCCAAAATTGTCTTGGTGGCACAAGAAGAATATTCCTCTGCAAGTGAAGACGAAGAGAATGAAGATAGTTCTCGAGAGGTGGCTGCTATAGCCACCACATCTACCCCGTCGTCACTCTTCGACTCTCCAAACGAAAACGTCATCAACAACAACGTCACTTGCCTTATGGCAAGAGGGTCCGAAGTATCATCTTCTATTTCTTCATTTCCTAAGACTAACATAAATATGGATATGGATGATCATACTAGTCTTAAGATAAAAGAAGAAGTTATTGCTTTGGACAATTTTTTCAGTAACTTGCAAGGTGAGCACAAACTTCACTTTGATGCTCTTATGATTCAACTTCCTCGTTTCGAAGCTCTTCTCGAAGAAAAGGGTAGAATTGAAAGAGAAGATGCCTTGGAGATAGCCTCCTTGAAGAATGACTTAGAAGAAGAAGAGGAAGCTCGAGTATCCTTGGAGGAGAAACTCGATTCAATTGAGGAATACCATGAAGAGGTTGTTCCCTAGCTCATGAAAGAACGTGACAATGCTCTTGCTAAGGCAAAGAAACTAAAGAAAGAAAAGGTTGAATTTGGGGCTGCTCATGCTAGACTCTCAAAGAAGTTTGAGAAACTTGACATTGCTCACAAGGCGTTGGAGAGTGAACATTCTACTCTAAATGGGTCTCGTGATCAGCTCCAAACTCAATTGGACAAGTATGATATGCCCAGCACCTCCACTCTATCTTGTGGACATGAAGACATTGTTGAGGAAAATGCAAGGCTAAAAGAAGAACTTGTAAAGGGATCTCAACATAAAGGTAAAGAAGTCCTAGATGAGGTGCTTAGCAAACAAAGGACAAACAATGGGAAAGAAGGTCTTGGTTATGTCCCCAAGATAAAGAAGAAGAAGAAGAAGAAGAGCAAATCTGCTCCACCAAAGACAAGCACCACCTATAATGACAAGACTAACTATGATGGTTTTGTAGGGGCTAATAATCCTAATTATGAGTTATTTTATGATTATTATGGTGATGTATATGCTAGCTATGTAGGTCCTTATGATAGTTACATTTCTTGGTCTATTTGGGTTCCCAAGACCCTTGTCACTAACATGAGAGGACCCATTGAAAAATGGGTACCTAAAACCAAGAAGTAACTTTCTTGCAGGGTTATGCTTCCGGTGGGTCTAAATGGGTACTCCATAGCGGGTGCACCAGTCATATGACCGGAAGCAAGGAGATCATCACGGAGATGCGGCCAAACCATGATCACATAACCGTCTCCTATGGTGACAAGTCAAAATCTGAGGTATTGGGTCTTAGCAAAGTTGTGGTTGCTCACGATATCTCTCTCGTGGATGTCATGCTTGTTGAGACCCTCGGTTACAAATTACTTTTAGTTCGTGCCCTTGGTAAGATGGGCTTTGTAGTCTTTATTGATGTTGATTTGGTCGTACTCTTGTGGAGCAAGTATCTAAAGGTCGCTTTCGTGGGATATGTCGAAAATGACCTATACGTGGTGGACTTTTCGGGGAAAACCACTACAGGCCCGATGTGTCTTTTTGGAAAGGCCAACGCGGTTTGGCTATGGCATCGCCGACTAGCCCACGTCAATATGAGAACTTTGCAAAGTCTCCACAAGGGTGGCCACATCCTTGGACTAAAAGAAAAAGTTTCCTTTGCCAAAGAGGAGGGCTTGTGTTGAAGGGAAAATGCATGACTCTCCCCATCGAAGGAATACCATTATTTCATCAAATAGGATTTTGGAGCTTCTCCATGTGGATCTCTTTGGTCCTCCATCTCATGCAAGTCTCGGCGGGAAGAAATATTGCATCGTAATTGTGTATGATTACTCAAGATACACATGGGTCTATTTCTTTAAGTTGAAGAGCGAGACTCAACAAACTGTCATCGACTTTGCCAATGAGGTCCAACGTCAACACAATGTTCCTATTTTCGCAATTAGAAGTGATAATGGCTCCGAGTTCAAGAACTACACCTTAAATGAATTTGTAAGTGAAGAGGGGATAAGACATCAATATTCCGTTGCATACACCCCTCAACAAAATGGTGTTGCCGAGAGGAAGAACCGGACCTTAATGGATATGGCCAGATCTATGCTAGCTGAATTTAAGTCTCCTTATAACTTATGGCCTGAAGCAATCTCTACCGCATGCCATTCATCCAACTGGCTCTATCTCCGCAAAATCTTGGACAAGACTCCATATGAAATACTTACTGGTAACAAGCCAAACATCTCCTACTTCCGGGTATTTGGTTGTAAGTGTTTCTTTCTAGTTAAAGGAGTTTGTTTATCTAAATTTGAGTCTAAGGCTTTAGAAGGCATTTTTGTTGGTTATGGTGTCGACACTTATAGAGTCTACAATAAGCTCTCCGGAACTATTGTAGAATCTTGTAGTGTGGTGTTCGGGGAAAATGATGGCTCCCGTGCGGGGCAAGTTGATGTTTGTGATGCAGATGTTGAAATACCCCAGGATGCCATAAGAAGAATGGGCGTGGGATTTTTCCGCCCCATTGAGGAACCCCTTGTGGCGGATCGAGAAGGACAATGCTCTACTCAAGTGGAGCCCTCATCGACACAAGCTCAACATGCTCCAACCATTGGAGAAACTTCTACACCAACCACACAAAATGCTGAAGATCAAAATGCTCCTGAAAGCTCTAGGCCAGATTATCCGGTGGACACCAGATTATCCGGCCAACCCTCCTTAACTAGCAGAAATGATCAACCTGTCGAAGAAACTGCTGCAAGTCCCAGGCCTGATTTTCCGACTGACCTCGGATTATTCGGCCACTCTCTAGTTAGAGCAAGATCTAGTCCAGTATGCGAAGATGCTTCAGGTTCTCCCACGCTAGATTATCCGGCCTCACCCTCGGTCGGAGTATCCGGCCCTGAAAATCCTGAAGAACAACAGCCTCCTGTTATGGCTGTTATCCAACATCAAGGGCAAGATTCAACATCTCCTATTCCTGCTAATCAAGCTGAAGATCAAGGTGAATCCAATGATTCCAACAAAGACTCAAATGATGAAGTTATTCCCCCAAGAGACAACAAGTTGATTGAACTTCATCGCAAAGCTCGTGCGGATAGGAATCTTGAATTAAGGGGTCACATTCTTGACAAAGTTGTAGGTGATCTCCGGCGAAGGGTGTCCACGAGAAGGGAGTTAGCAAGTTTTGGTGAGCACCAAGCTCACATATCCATGGTGGAACCCAAGAAAGTGTTTGAAGCTCTTGAAGATCCAGACTGGGTTGTTGCTATGCATGAAGAGTTGAATAACTTTGAGCGCAACAAGGTCTGGAAATTAGTAGAGAAACCCAAGGATTGCTACAATGTTATCGACACAAAGTGGATCTTTAAGCATAAGCAAGATGAAAATGGCATTGTTGTAAGGAACAAGGCAAGACTCGTGGCACAAGGCTATTCCCAAGTGGAGGGCATCGATTTTGACGAGACTTATGCTCCTGTGGCTCGCCTTGAATTCATTTCTATCCTTCTTGCTTATGCTGCTCATAACAATTTTAAATTATAGCAAATGGATGTTAAGAGTGCCTTTCTTAATGGTCCTGTACATGAGTTGGTATATGTAAAGCAACCCCTGGGATTTGAGGATCCTAACTTTCTGAACCATGTCTACAAACTCGATAAGGCACTCTATGGCCTTAAACAAGCCCCACGTGCGTGGTATGAGCACCTTAAAGAGCTTTTGTTAGACCATGGCTTCGAAGTTGGGCAAATCGATCCCACTCTTTTTACTAAGAAGGTTAAGGGGGAGCTCTTCGTATTCCAACTACATGTAGAAGAAGCTTTTAATGTTGAATTTTCAAAGCTTATGACTAACAGGTTTGAGATGTCTATGATGGGGAGTTACAGTTCTTTCTTGGATTTTAGATCAAGCAACTTAGAGAAGGAACCTTCATCAATCAAGCAAAATACATCCAAGACATGCTCAAGAGGTTCAAGATGACGGATCTTAATGGCGTCACCACTCCGATGCAAACAAAATGTCATCTTGAACTTAATCCCCAAGGTAAAGATGTGGACCAAAAGGTATACCGGTCCATGATCGGCTCTCTTCTTTATCTTTGCGCATCTGGACCCGATATTGTGTTGAGTGTAGGGGTGTGTGCAAGGTATCAAGTAGCTCCTAAAGAAATCCACTTAGTGGCGGTCAAGAGAATCTTCCGATATTTGGTTCATTCCCCTAATTTCGGTCTATGGTATACCAAGGGATCCAACTTCTCTCTATGTGGCTATACTGACTCAGATTGGGCCTGTGATAAGGATGATCGGAAATCAACTTCTAGAGCTTGTCAATTCTTGGGAAGGTCTCTAGTGTGTTGGTCTTCTAAAAAGCAGAATTGTATATCTCTCTCCACCGCCGAAGCTGAATATGTGGTTACTGCTAGTGCATGTACTCAATTATTATGGATGAGGTAAACTTTAAAGGAATATTGTGTCATTTGTGACAAAGTGCCTCTTTTATGCGATAGTGAAAGTGCAATCAAAATTGCGTATAATCCGGTACAACACACAAGGATGAAGCATATTGAGATTCAGAATCATTTTATTCAGGACCATGTAGCTCGAGGCGATATTGATCTATCTTTTGTGAGCACGAAGAACCAACTTGCTGATATTTTCACGAAGCCACTTGATGAAGCAAGGTTTTGTTTCCTGTGGAATGAGCCAAATATCTTTGATTCAAGGAGCTTGTCTTGATTACCCATGCACTCACTCTGACATCTCAGTCTTATTTAGTCTAGGTGTGGGCATGGATATAGGGGGAGTGTGGTCCTAATTGATTGGGCTAACCCTCCCCCCATAATGCCGAAACCAAGTCAAATCATTTCTCTTTATATCATATTGTGATATGTGAGCTTATTGATGAGTATTGGTCATGAACCCAAGATATATCTTCGCGGTGTCATACCATGCACTCCAACAAGGTGGCATCAGCCACCGCCCTCTTCCATGAGAAGAGTTGGATTTATGTGGATCTTTTTGGTTGTTTTTGCTCATCTCATGTTCTTATGGGAATCACACTCAGTTTTGGCCTTTAGTTGATTTGATTCTTGCAATTTTGAGTCTGTAGTACCATCTCAGTTTGGTTCTCTTAATCCCAAGCCTCTCCCTACCCCTAAGCCATCTCTTCTTGCACACAAGTCCTTTGTTCACCTTGTGGGGGTTTTATTTGGGGACGCTCGGGCCTAAATCTGTGTGCAACAGAATTTCATATTTTAGGCCGGATAATCCGGCCCAAGTGTAGGCCGGATAATCCGGCCCTAGCGGCTGCATTTTTTAAGGTCTAGGATCGGGGGAAGGGATCATAACGAGCAGCACTTCTCCCCCGACCCTCTCCATCTCCCCAACTGCCGCCTGCCGCCCCCACCCTCCCCGGAGACTCTTCGGTCACCGGATTCTCCGGGCCTCCCCGGATCTTCTTCTCCGCACCTCCGGGTACCTTCTCCTCCGTGTTCTTCCTCCAATGAGTGAGGGTAACTTCCTCTCTCCCCGTCTTTGGTTTGATGTGTCACTTGTTGGGTGGAACGTTGTCTAGAAGGGTGTTGTTTCGTGTAGAGATTGTAGTCTTGCAGCCTCTAGGCCTGATCTATGTTTTTGCATCCAATCTAGGCGATTCTGATTTTTTTAGGGCCGTATTTTCCGCCCCTGGCCAGGCCAGATAATCCAGCCTGACAGAGTAAAAACCGCTTCAGTTTCCAATGGATTTTGTGCATTGTGTTCGATTGGACTATATACTGTTTGCCTACTATTTCTACGTTCTCTCTTGGGCTTGTGTGTGTGCTTATCCCCATGCTATCCATGTTTCTTGTTTCAAAGGTGGTTCCAGTGTCCCCAAGACCTACAAGCGCCGTCCTCGTGGTTTCTATTCCAGGGAAGACAGTGAGGGTCATACTGTGGATGAGGTTGAATTGAGGAGAAGAAAGAAAGAGGCTAACCGCATGGCTGAGCAGGAAAAGAGGGGTCGAACCAGGAAGGGTGTGTCCAAGAGGAAGGGCAAAGAGACCAAGATTGACTATAAGAAGATGGATCTTGTTACTTACTCTTCCATTCGTCACCATGATCTGTTTGCTGAGTTAGCACACGATACTGAGCTGGGTGACTCTCGTTTTTGGTGTGCTGAACAAAAGGGTATCTATGAAGATGTTTATGCTCGGCAGAAGATTCAGCCTATGCATCCTCTGATTATTGATGAGGCCATGGAAAAGCCTCACCTTGTTGATGCAATGTATGTGTCTGAGCGGATGGGGCTGCACCATCTCATGGCTCTTCAATGCTCCTATGATTCTGAGATTGTGAAGTAGTTCTTCTCCACCTTGGTTATTTGCGGTGATGAGCACCGCACCATGAAGTGGATGTCTTGTGATAGGCCTATGCAAGCTGATTTTTGTGCTTTTGCTGGGATGCTTGGATATTCTTTCCACGGCAGGGATCGTGCGAGTGGCCACCGTATCATCACCCAACTCAAGCCCAATAAAGATGTAGTCCTCTCTCCATGCACAATTGACAATGGTATTGTGGGCACCTTTGCTGGTCTTGCTCCAGTATATGCTAGCTTGGTGGGTCTCTTCCGTGATTCTATCACCCCAAGTGGAGGAAACAATGACAGTATCCGTGGTCACCTAGTTCAGCTTCTAGCCTTTTCTCATGAGGTTCCATCTTGTGAGGATGAGTCCGTTAATTACAAGCTGGATGTGATGGACTTTATTTACCATGAGTTGACTGATGCAATGTTCAATAGGTTGTCCATCCCATATGCACCCTACATTATGATGCTGATCAAACACCTGCTTCCCACTGAAGAATTTAACATTGATGTTGTGCACAAGGCGAAGAAGATCTACACCAAGGTTAGGAAGACCTCACACCCATTTTCCGCTCTTGAGGGTCTCATGAGGGATGCTCATGCTAGTGCTCGCAGGCCCCTAGTGCCTCCTATTGCTCGTGAGATCAAGCAGCTGAATTGGTTCCAGCGGAACATTCTTTGCATGGGGGTGGACACTCGCAAGGGACAGTATGAGGCGTACAAGCAGCACCACGATATGGCTCACACTAAGCAGCTCATTCTCCACCATGTGTCCAGAGCATCAGGCGACCCTCTACTCCTACTAATCCCACACCATATGCTCGGCGGAATTCTTCTTCTGGGCTTAACTATGGAGACCTTGAGCGTCACCTGGTTCCTTCCGCGGCCACTTCTGATGATGAGGATGAGGAGGATGACACTGAGGAGCTTGAGGATGAGGACAAGGATGGGGATGAGGACGAGGATGAGGACTACGAGTGATCCCTTGGGGCGTTAGCATCGCTCTTCTTCCTTTTTGGCGTCTCGATGCCAAAGGGGGAGAAGTAGTTCTATTAGGTCTCCGAGGATTTGCATGGGTCGGGCGCAAGCATTTGCACTTTATCTATTCGTCGTTTCTCGCTTGTTCCCATTTAGCATTGAACCTTCATTTGTGATTTTCTTTGTATGAGACTATGTGTTTGTGTGGCTCTGGAGTTATCTCCTGGATTACTCCTATGGATTAATCTATCATATTCTATCATATTGGATATATATCTTGAGGAAGGCATTTATAATGGTTATCACATTGGTTATACTGGCTATCTTGAGGACGCCTCTCTCTCCGTGGTATGATTATGTTGTTTATATTCCAATGAAATAGACTCGTACCTATTTGTGTGCATTTGCATTCAAATGCAAATTTTTAGTGTGCACACATTGAGGGGGAGTCTCTTTCATGTATTTAATGTTTGTGGTCATGTGAGCTTTCTTGCAAATCCAAGTATTGTCATCTAGCACCAAAAAGGGGGAGATTGAAAGAACATTTCATGGTTCCCTATGTTTTGTGTGTTAGATAACAATACCGTGGAGTTTCTATTGTGCACTAAGTGTTGCAGGAAAGTTTGTGGGTGTTTCGGGGCCGGATTATCCGCCCCCATCAAGGCCGTATAATCCGGCCTGACCATCTTGGCTAGGGCTGGCCGCGTGCGAGCTTCTGTTTGGGGGCGGATTTCCCCCGGACAGTCCGGTGCTAGGGCGGATTTTCTCCCCGGACCGGATAATCCGGCCTTCCTTTAGGGCCGGATAATCTGGCACCAGGGAAATCGCCCAAGGGAGCGTCTGTGCGAGCTTCTGTCTAGGGGAGGATTTTCCCCCGGACATTTCGTGGTTGGGGCGGATTTTCCCCCCAGCCAGATAATCCAGCCCTCCTCTAGGGCCGGATAATCCGGTCCTTAGGAGAAGATGCAAAGGCCCATGCGTGAGCTTCTTTTCGAAGGCTGATTATTTGCCGGATAATCCGAGTCTGGGGCGGAGTTTTCCCCAGGCCGGATAATCCATCCCTCACTTGGGCCGGATAATCTGGCCCCCAAAGGCTCCAATGGCTCAGTTGGGATAGGGGATATAAAGGCCCCATCAACACCTTCAGTCATAACTCTTGGTTCATTCGAAAAAGACCAGACCTGTTGCAAGAGCTCTCTCTCTCTCTAGATCTCCCACTTCAACCACCCGAAGGCTTCGATCTTTGGGGGAATTGAAGGAGGAGACATCATACATTGTCATCACGAATCAAGCGCATCAACTCCTCTTCATTCACTTGGAGAAATCCCTGATCTAGTATTCTCGTTAATATCTAGATCTTGTGTTTTGTTATTGATAACTTGTTCTTGTGGCAGCTTGTTGTCATTACGGGAGCCTCCAATTTGGTTGTGGAGTTGTGCCCCGCTAGTTGTGTAAAGGCGTCGGTTCCCGCCTCGAAGAGTTCCTATAGTGGAAAGGTGGATCAGGCCTTTGGTGGCGGGATCCATCGGAGAACAGGGTGAGGCCTATTGTGGCGTGGTGGTCTTAGTACCGCTCACCCCTCCAACGCAGATGTACTTCCCTTCACAAGGAAGGAACTACGGTAAAACAAATCCCGTGTCTCCGCGTGCTCCACTACGGTTTACTCGTTCCTCTATCTCAGTCGCCTTTACTCGCTAGTAGTTAGGTTTGCATATAGGGAAATTCTACATAATAGTATATCTAGAGAATTTACCTTTTGTGTCAAGCCTAAAATTGAAAACGCATTAAAATTTTAAGTAGCACCTATTCACCCCCCCCCCCCTCTAGGTGCCCATATGATCCATTTCAGTGGCCACATTCTCCGGTGTGGGTGTCGATGAGGAGCGCGTGTCCTTGCTCCATCGAGATGCACCATAGTGCCACTACATTTGGACGTCTGCGGTACAGCCCCAATCCACCATGAAGTAGCTTTTAGATTGTCATGCGAAGCACTCCGCCCAGGCCTCTCCCTCATGGAGAGTTCCATCTTTCAGGTGTTCCTTGATCTCGTCGATCCAGGTTGTGTTTTGATGAGTGATCGCCATCATTCGCGGGCCATAGTCTGGAGCATTGTTCGTGGGTGGTGGCGGGAGTTCCTCGATCGGCTCGTTTATGCTTGATGGTCTGGCCGATGTGGTGTATAACCGCTCCCCTTGAATAATCCTAGGTGTTGCGGTAGGCGCTTGGATGCTCACCTGGCGAGGTCATCTGCCTCCGTGTTATCTTCACGGGGAATGTGCTTGATTACCATGTCGCTGAAGCGTGACTCTACCTTGTGCACTTTTTCCATGTACACCACCATGTGGTCGTTTTTGCCTTGTAGCTATTGTTTGAGAAGTTGACCATGAGTTGTGAGTCTCCTTGGATGGTTATGTGCTTGATGCCGAGGGAGATCACGGCCCGTAGGCCGCCGAGCATGTCCTCGTTCTCAGCGATGTTGTTGGAGACTTTATCTTTTCCCTTGAAGTGGAGCTATACTGCGTAGTAGAGCTTCTCGCTTGTGGAGGACATAAGTACCGCGCCAGCCCCCATGCCCTCGTGTGTGAAGGGACTGTTGAAGCTCATGCAATAGCTTCAAGGGGCCAGGTTTGTTGGATGTTGTGACTCCTCCTCAGGGATGTCATCCATGAAGGGGTAAATCCATTCATTGATGAAGTCCACTAAGGCAGAGCTCTTTGTGGAATGTCACCTTGAAGGGCTGCAACTCGATGGACCACTCTGCCATGTGGCCGATGGCATTGGCATTGTGCAGGGTTGTCTCCATGGGGTACTTTGTGACGACCTTGAATGGGGTGCTCCTGGAAGTAGTGGAGCAGTTTTCTTGAAGTGATGAGTGTGTAGATCAACTTCTGTTGCATGGTTTAGCATTCCCGTGCGTCGTGTAGCACTATGCTGACGAAGTATACTAGGTGTTGTACCATCTTTGGCTCCTTTGGTTCTCGAGTTTGTTCCTCCTTGAGCTTGGCTGACATCTCGTCGAGGTTCTTTGTCTCAACTAACTCGGTGAGGCTCTCTGCTTCAGTGTTGTCTGTTACTTCCATTATTACATCTTGTGCTATGTCAGGGATATGACCCCGGGTACCCCGGAGTTGAGGTATCAAGATATTTAATGAAGTATTGAGTAATTCACTAAGAGATGTATGTCAAGCATAAGAGGATATGTGAAGTATAAAGAGAATAAGAAAAAGGAAGGGGAAAAAGGTCAGCTGGGCCAACATAAGGAAGAACTCGGCCTAGTCCTGTAGCCCCCAGGCCGAATTTGTGGGAAAACTGAGCACCAGAGTAACCTGGTTAGGTCGGAATGTTACTCACCCGGCCCAGCTCGCGCCAGCCTCGACACCTCCACGTCGCCATGAGCCCACGCCGAGTCAACACGCCAACCCCGATGCCACCTCTTCACGACTCGATCCCCTCGTCGCCAGCTCCCTTCATCTCCACTGCCACTTCACCCGGGTGGGCCGAATAATTCCTAACTTGGCCCACCACGGGGCTTCTCCACCTCACCTCGCCCCGGTGTCGCCTCACTCCACCACGTGCCTCCCCAATTTCCCCGAGTAGGCCGGCTGCAATCAACTCGGCCCACCTCGGGCCAACATCACCAAGATCCCGCCAAACTCCACAGCTCCCACTGAACTCCCGTGCTACCTTGCCTCCACTTGTTCCACAGCCAGCATTCCCTGGGTGGGCCGACTAAGGGGATTTCCTGGGGCACCCCGGGTCAACCTCGATTCCACTGCTTAGTTCCAACTGGGTCGGACCGGGGGACCATGACTAGGCATGTTCCATTGACCCGGCTGGGCCGGATTACACCAACACCTTGGCTGAGGCACTTCCAAACCTGGCTGGGCCTATTCCTCTCTTGTTGGGCCGAGCCAAGAAGCCCTAGGTCGAGTTTCCCTTTATTATTTCCCTCCAGGCCAAGTCAGCTATCCCTCGGGTCAAGTTTTAGCCAGCTAGGTCAATCTCTTACGTCAGGTGCCAGTCTTGGGACGCCCATGGCTTAGTCTGGCACGTAAAGCATTGTTGGTCCAAGATGCTATGGAATATGCTCGGTATCTCAGGAGATGCTAGGGAATATGTTGGGCATCTCAGGAGATGCTATGGAATATGATGAAGAGATAGGACTGATGACTCAAGATGACAAGGAGAAGCACTACAGGGCAACTGATAGGCCTGACCAGGCCCAAGCGTGTGAGCCAAGTCTTGTCCCCTGGGATCCCCTTTATAAGGAGCACTAGGAGGATCGATCAAGGAGAGGCCCCGAAGGGCTCCTCTCTTCTCTGCTTGATAGGAGCTCATCTTCTTCCTCCTCTGCTCTCCTAGAGAGAGCCATGAGAGGCATAGGGAATACAGCTCAAGGAGCACCATTGTAGCCACAATGCATGGCCAAGTTATATGAGATCTAGATGCAGGAGTAGAGATTTTATCTCACTAGGAGAGCCTCGAACCTGGGTATATCATGTCTCTCTATGTTCTTCCTCGTGTGGTCTTCACTACATCATCCCTCCCTGGATTCCTCCACGTCCATGTAGCCCCAACATTAGCCTACCCATGGCATATGCCGTGACACCACCACGACATGCTACTTCTTCTAGGGCCTTCACGCTTGTTGAGGGTGCTTCTTCCTTGGAGAGGGGCGCCTCCTCTCTTTCTGCAACAAGGACCATGCTTGTCATTTATGGAGTGGCTGACATGTATAGTAGCAGAGGTTCACGGGTTCCCGAGGCGACCATGATCGACGGGCTGGTGAGGTACCTGTTGAGCTGCTCGCTACGTCGGCTTCCAGAGTCCACTTAAAGGTGTCTGACCGCTTCATCATCTTGAATAAAGGTAGTGCCTTCTTGCTAAGCTTGGATATGAACTATCCAAGAGCCTCCATGCATCCTGCAAGGTGTTGCATATCTTTCAGTTTCCGCGGGGGGCGCATCTCCTCAATGGTGCGGACCTTGTCAGGGTTTTCTTTGATGCCACGATGCAAGAAGAGGAAGCCGAGGAGTTTTCCCGACGGTACCCTGAAGATGCACTTGGCGGGGTTGAGGTTGATGTTTACCTTGCACAGGTTAGCAAATGTCTCTTCGAGGTCCACGATGAGCGTGTGCTCCTCGTGAGTATTCATCACGATGTCGTCGACATATTCTTCTATGTTCCTACCCATCTGCTTGCCAAGGGCGATCTGCATGAGCTTCTAGAAGGTGGTGCCTGCATTCTTTACACCGAAGAACATGCACTTGTAGCAGAACACACTACAAGGGGTGATGAACGTTGTTTTCTCCTCGTCCTCCTCTGCCATCCTTATTTGATGATATCCCAAGAAGGCATCCAAAAAGAAGAGGAGGTCGCAGCCCGTCGTGGAGTCGATGATTTGGTCAATGCGCGGTACCGGGTATGGGTCCTTGCGGTAGGACTTGTTGAGGTCTATAAAGTCGATGCAGAGGCGCCCACCGCCGGTGACCTTGGGGACCACCACAATGTTGGCGACCCATTCAGCATAGTCGACCTTGTGGATGATGTTGGCCTGCACGAGTTTCTCCACCTCCTGGATGATGAATTCTTGTTTTCCCGGTGCCATATAGCGCACCTTCTACTTTACTGGATGCACAACGGGGTCCACTGCCAAGTGGTTCTCAATCACATCCTTGGGTACGCCGAGCATGTCTGATGGTGTTGACACGAACATGTTATAGTTAGCCAGTAGGAAGGCAACGAGCATGCTTTCCTATTTTTCAGGTAGATTCACGCTAATGGTGAGGGTTGCCCCCGATCCGCTAGCTTCTAGTGGCACCTTCTTGGTCGTGGCCCGTTCCTAGGAGAACACCTGCCTTTTATTCACGGGGAGCTCGATGGCATCTTGGTGGGTGGTAGCGGCCACCTTGTACGCGTGCTCGATTGAGCACATAACATCTTTTTTGTCACCACGGAAGATGATGGTGCCACCGCTGCCGGGTAGCTTGACGATGTTGTAGGCATGATGAGTGAGCGCCATGAACTTTGCCAGCGTGGGGTAGCCGAGGATGGTGTTGTAAGGAAGGATCACATGCGCCACGTAGAAGTCGATGAGCTCGATGTGGTAGTTCTCGCAGGTCTCGAATTGGACAGGGAGATTCACCTGCCAAATGGGCACAATTGTTCCTTCAGTCACTCCTTAGAAGGACCGAGTAGGCATGAGGCGCTCGTAGGACACTTGTAGCTTCTCGAAAACCTCCATGGAGATGTCGTTGAGGCCTGCGCCTCCATCAATGAACGTCTTGGTGATGAAGACATTGTTGATGGTGGGTGTGCACACCAGAGGAATGGTACCCACAATCTTTGTAGATTTGGGGTGATCATCAGCGTCGATGATGGCAGGGAATTGCGACCACTTAAGATTTGGGTCATCCGTTGAGGGGATAGCCACGCCAATCTCGCGGGTAAGTTTCTTGAGGTGACGATTCGAGGGCAGAGCTTGTGCCCCACCGAGGATACAAGCCATCTTCTTGGGTTCTTGATACCCACCACCTTCTTCCTTAGGGAGGGCATTGTTCCCCTCGGCGAGGTGCCGCTGACAGTGTTCGCTTGGTGGTGCGACTAGTAGCCATCGTTGTTGTTACAACGGCTAGCATTTCTCCATGGGTCGCTACCCCGGCCACCTATGGGACCATAGACGTGGTTGTTCCCTTGGATCCTTTGGTACTCATGCTTCCCGCGGAGGTTCTCGAGATCAAAGCAGTCTTTAGTGCTATTCAAGTGCATCTTATGGAAAATGCAATAGGGATGGTCGTACGTCTTCTCATCGTTGCCGACGCGTTGGTGCTTGTACTCAAGCTTGACCGTGAGCATGACCAGAGCCTTGCGCTTTGTCTCCGCGTGCTTTTCTGTGGTTTTTCTCTTGCTATTGAGCATCGGGGTAGCGACCGCATCAGGGTCGTTGTGTTTGAACAGGCGCCCCTCTTCAGCCTTGGTGCACATGTGCGCTAGCTCAAAGAGCTCGACCACGAAGCTGAGATCATCATTCATGGCGAGTTTCTCAACCATCTTGGTATCGGTGACGCCCGCGAAGAAGATGCAGATGGTGGCCGCAACTGTGACTCTCAACACCTTGTTGTGCACCAAGCTGAAACGCTGAATGTACTTGCGAAGCGTCTCACCAGGCTCTTGGCACATGGTGCGAAGGTTGTTGAGCATGAGCAGGTGGTTTTATGTTCCTTTGAAGTTGGCAATGAACTTTTCGCAGAGGTCCTTCCACAAGGTGATAGACTCGTCTGGAAGATTTTTCATTAGCCAGGAGCGCACCGTGTCCTTGAGGGCCATTGGGAACTAATTGGCCATGACCTTATCGTCGCCTCCTGCGGCTTGGACACCCACGATGTATAGTTGTAGGACCTCGACAAGCTTCTCCTTGTCGTCATCATAGTAGGGAGGGAGGTTTGGCTTGAACTTGAGGGGCCAGACCATGGTGAGTGGTTCCTTGGTGAAGGCGGGACTCCGTTTCTGCACAAAGGGGTATCGCCGACGAGTGCAACACGATTGGCGTTGCCCGTAGGGGCAGCGTCGGTGACGTTGCGCTTTTGGCGTTTCGGCATTTTTCTATGGAGATGCGGGCATCCTCTACGGTTCGCTTGATGATGATGTTAGTCCTTGGATCAACGTGTAGTGAGGAGGCACCATGAGAGAGTGTTGGAGCTTTTGCCATGCCTCCACCAGCAGACGATGGTGTCGGCGGGAGGCACCGTTGTTGGGTATATGCTAAATGGGTGTCACCATTGCATATCTCTAATCCGGCTAACCTAGGTGGCCCATAGTTGGTAGCACAGCCCATGGCCTGCTGGGCGGCATAGTTAGACGGATCCAGAAGGGAGGCCCATGCTAGATAAAGGAAGGCTACGTCGCAGTCACCGACCTACGTGGAGCCTTGGAGTACAAGACACGAAGACTAGTTAGTATTAGTGTAGGACTCTATAACCTGTCTGACAAGGTCTTTTCCCTGTAACCCTAGGTTCTCGCGCCTTTATAAGCCGGGAACGTGGGAGCCTTTAGGGCATGATTCATAACACCTCACACAGCGAACCAATCCCTATAACTCTCTGTATTTCCATTATAGTGATTTATAGCAGGAGTAGAGTTCCACCACCGTTGTGGGACTTGAACCTGGGTAAGCTATATTACCTTGTACCCATCAACTCACCGCCTTCCACCACCTCTCTAAACACGCTCTGTGAGGACCCCTCCATGGCGTACTCATCGGCAATATAGCGACAGTTGGCACCCACCATGGGCAAGAGGCGCTTCGAGCTCTACACCGGGCGAGGTCCAATATCTTCGCGGGAATCAGCGACATTGTAGCCATTGGGCGTGTTCTCTTCTCCGGCAACATTCCGATCGATCCCAGCAAAGACAAACCCCACCCGTTGCTCTGTTGTCCTAGTCAGGGACATCCACATCTTCATCTTCATCGGTGAAACAGACTCGGGTCCTAGCTCCCAGGAAGTCGGAAGCTCATCAAGGACCGCACGCACCACCTCTGGGCAGGATACGTTCATAGAAGGATCTGGCCCAGATCTCTCTTCGGAGTTTACTGGCTTAGATCAGAAAAATTCAAGGCCCACCCAAACCGCCCCTGTGCAAGATATAATGGTGGAAGGACCCCACATGTCTGATTGTCTTCCCTGAGCGTTCGAGAAACGGAGGTCACACTTTACAGCATTATCACCATCTTCGATCTGGCTAGATGTGTTCGGAGAGACGGAGAATCCCCTCGTGAATACCTCACCAGATGGATGAGGGTGAGGGAGACCCTAGATGGTGACCACACTGATGAACTTGTCTACCACTTTGTGGAAGGGCTCACATTCAAAACACTCCTCCGGCATATGCTTAGGAGGAGACAGGCTGACGGCTTGCTTACCCTCAATGAGATGATCGCAACTATTAACAGTTTCGCTGGAGCCAACGAGGAAGCTGAGTCTGACATCACCGCCACAACCGGAGGAGGCAATAACAACAACGACCTTGCACCATACCCCTCTAGCTCCGTCATTGAAAACACCGAGGACAACTCCGACTCGGTGCTTGATGCACTTTACACTGACATCAATATGGATGGCGGCGGCTCTGACGCCAATTCGGAGGAATACGATGCTTCTATGAGGGGAAGGAGATCGAGAGGGAGCAGAGCGCCGAGAAGGTTATCACTTCCCGCTAGGTACTGGTGGCCATCGGGAACGTGATAGAAGAAGACCAGCAGAACCAGGTGGCTAGAAAAGCTCTGCCAGCAGCGGCAGAAGCAGGAGCCGTGGCAGCCAAGGCTAAGAAGGATGTCGATCCTCTAGGATAGGCTAAGGCTATGCCGCCTCTGACTATTCCCCCGCAGCAGCCGCAAGAACTCACTACCGGACCCAGTGCTACGAACACAACAAACCTACCGCCACCGTCGTCCATGCCAGCTGTTGGCACCCCTTGGTCACTCCGGCTGACAAGGTGATGTACGTCCACTACTTGTTGAGCCAATAACCATCGGTCATATCCGGAGCGTCACGGATCTTGACGACAAACGCGTAGAGATCCTCGCAGAGGCCAAGTGCATCACGGAGCAGGGTGCTGATGTCTACGCACTTCTATTCTTGTAGACAGTTGTTGGGCCTCCAAGTGCAGAGGTTTGTAGAACAGTAGCAAGTTTCCCTTAAGTGGATTATCCAAGGTTTATCAAACTCAGGGAGGAAGTGGTCAAAGGTATCCCTCTCAAGCAACCCTGCAATCAAGATACAAGAAGTCTCTTGTGTCCCTGACACACCCAATACACTTGGCAGGTGTATAGGTACACTAGTTTGGCGAAGAGATAGTGAAATACAAGTGGTATGGATAATTATAAGTGGTAACGGTGCCAGAAAAGAGCTTGACGGTAGGAAAAGACTAAAAGGCAAAAAGATGGAAGCAAGCAAAGATGTAACATATCTAGTTGCAAATGGTGTTTCAATGTTTAGAAACAAGGCCTAGGGATCATACTTTTGCTAGTGAACACTCTCATATAACTATCTTCTCTTCATGATACTACTCTGAACTACTCTCCAGTTGGACACTCTAATCCATGGTAGGGCTATAACAACACTCCTCAAAGTCCGCCTTCCCCATCTAGATAACCCCACATTGTCACCTTGAGCGCTAGATGGTTCCAACAAACACCACAATTTCAAAGAGACATCCAACTCCAAATATAGCTCATAACAAGTATTTGTAATCTTAGCCAAAGTGCCACACGGTGTTGATACGTCCATTTTGCATCACTATTCTATATCATAATTTACTGTTATTTATTGATATATTTCATATTAAGAGAGTATACTTATGTTATTTCATCTGTTTTTGCATGGTTGATGACTTCTGGAGCATGGACGGCTGCAGTCAGGATTCTGATGGAAAAGGTGTTGTTTGGAGGCAAAATTCGTGAAAATCATAAAGTCCGGGAAAATACATGGAAAAAAACTATTTTTTTCCAAAGACGAAGATCGCCAAAAGGGGAAATGGAGATGGGCCACAGGGGGCCCACACCACCCCTGGCACGGGCAGCCCTAGGCCACGCCAGCAGGTGGTGTGGCCACCCTGGCCCACTCCAGGCTCCCCCCTCTGGCGTATATTATCCCCCCCGAAACCCTAAGACTCGGGGAGCAACCACAGAAAGATTTTGCTGCCTCTACGGGGCGGAAAACACCGGGAGATAAAGATCTCTCCGGTAGACAGAATTCTGCCGGGGGAATTCCTTCCCGGAGAGGGGAGATCATCGCCATCAACACCACCATCAAGCTAGACTTCATCGGGATCATCATCATCACCACCATCATCTCCACCAGCACCATCATCACCACTTCATACCGCTGTAACAATTGGGTTGAATCTTGCATAGCTCTTAGGGGAAACTTTCCCGGTGTTGATTACTTGTTGTAGTTGATGCTATTGAGTGAACCATTGAATTATCGTTTATGTTCATATTGTTACACATCATTATTTCATCTCTGATCATGATCCATATGATGTCTTGTGAGTAGTTCGTTTTGTTCTTGAGGACATGGGAGAAGTTATGTTGTTAGTAGTGGAATTGTGTTGAGAAAGATTCAATGGTTTGATATTTAAGTTGTGGTGTATTTCTTCTAGTGGTGTCATGTGAACGTCGACTACATGACACTTCACCTATATGGGCCTAGGGGAATGCATTATGTATTTGGCTAATAATCGTAGGGGTTGCCGGAGTGACAGAAACCTGAACCCCTGTTAGGAAACCTTTGCACAAGGGACGTCAGGGTCTTAGAGTTTAAAGCTGTGGTTAGGTTTCTACCTTAATTACTTTCTTGTACTTGTGGATGCTTGCAAGGGGTATAATCACAAGTATGTATTAGTCCTAGGAAGTTCGATACATTAGCACAGGTTCACCCACACAACACTTAGCAAACTAAAGAAGATTAATCAACTATATGAAGCAAAAGCACTTGACGATATTCCCATGTGTCCTCGAGAACGTTTGGTCATCTTAAGTAATACAACCGGCTTGTCCTTTGCTAAAGAAAGGATTGGGCCACTTGCTGCATTTATTCCTATTGTCTTTTATTTACTCATACTTTATTTACCTGCATTATCAAAAAACCCTAAAAATCCGTTTGCTAAGTATTTACAGAGAATTCCTGCTCAAAGCCATTCGCCAACACCTTCTGCTCCTCATTGGGTTCGACACTCTTACTTATCGAAAATACTGCGATACACCCCCTATACTTGTGGGTCATCAAGACTATTTTCTAGCGCCGTTTCCGGGGAGTGAAGTGCTATTGGAGAGTGGAACTGGTAAAGGAAACTTCTACTGTGAATATTGTTTACTTCTCTTAGTTGCTTTATTTCAATATGGATAATTCACTGAGTTTCTTATTTCGTAATGCTACTACCACTGCTAAGGTAGTAAATGAACCACCACCTGCTGAGAATGATACTTTTAAAATACCTACAAGAATTATTGATCGTGTTATGGATAACTATTATGTTGGAGATGGAACTGTCCATCCCGGTGATCATTTGCTCTTTATACACGAATTATGCGGGTTGTTCAAGTGTGCAGGTATTACAATAGATCAAGTCAAGAAGAAGTTATTCTCATTATCACTGAAAGGAAGAGTTGAAGAATGGTATAAGCTGTTGAAGAATGGTCAAGCTCTTGAATGGGAGGAAATAGTACATCTCTTTTATTCAAAGTTTTATCCTCCTAGTGAGATTCATAAAGATCGGAATCAAATATACAACTTTTGGCCTCTTGATGGAGAGAGTACAGCTCAATCTTGGAGGAGATTGAAGTTACTAATGCTCAAATGTCCCATTCATGAGCTCCCCAACAATATTATTATCAATATTTTTTATGCAAGGCTTTCTCTTCGTGATAAGGATTTATTGGATGCTTCTTATGTTGGATCATTCACACACATGGAAGAAGAAGCTAAATGGGATCTTCTAGACCGTATTCAAGACAATGTTGAAGCATGGGAGAATGACAAAGGAAGAAAGTCAGGTATAAATTATGATTATGAATGCATTGAATCTTTTATGGGAACTGATGACTTTCAAAATATTAAAAATGCTTATGGTCTAGACTCTCAAGCTATTGCAACTTATTTTAAGGCTTTTGCTTCCTATATTGAAGTGCCTAAAAAGAAATGGAATAAGTATCATGCACCTTATAAGGACATTGTTAAGTGTGTTCATGCAAGAAATACTGAAGTGTATACTGCTAATCATGTTTTACCTGAACCTTATATTGAGAAAATGCCTTTCCCAGTTAAGATAAAGGAACATTCTATGATAGCTAGTGTTGTTAATGAAAGTACAAATAAAGCTGTTGAACCTGATAAAGGATGATGAACCTATAATAGCAAATGTGAAAGATTTTGTCGCTAAATATGTAGAAGATGGACACACTATCCTTTGTAAGGATATCCCTAATATTGTTTCACAAAGTAGTGTTATGAGAGCTAGTGTTCCTTTGTTTTCTGTTAGGATAAGTGATCATTGCTACAATGGTTCTTGTGATAGTTATATCATTAAGTTTATGCATGATACTGAAAGTTATTATGAGAGAGGGAAGACTGTACTTATGTACCTCAATAATATCAAGTTTCCTCGTTTTATGCTTAAAGTCTTTATGTTGCACTTGTTTTGCCTTCCTATGCTTGTAGCCTCTGGTTTCAACAACTTGTTTGTTTACAAAATTCCCTTGCATAGGAAGCGGGTTAGACTTAAACATGTGTACTTTTGCTTCTTGATGCTCTCTTTTACTTCAATTCATATCTTATGTGAGCACCATTGAACTTATCATGCCCATCTTAATGGCTATAAAGAAAGAGCTTTTTGGGAGTCAACCCAATTTAGGTGTGCTTACAGTTTGTTTTTATTTCTTTGAGTCTTGGAAGTTATTACTCTGGTAATAACCTCTCCTTATCCTTTTTGTTTGGTTTTTGTGTCAAGATCAACCTCTAATGAGAGAGAAATAAGATTTGGGGAAGTTGTTGTCCCGAAACAGATTTTTGAGCTTCACCGTAAAAATTTGTAAGAGATCTCTGTATGTCGGATTGAGCTGTAATTGTTTGTGCTTTTGAACCAGGTTGTTATTTAACTTTCGTTAGTTTTGAACTTTTTGATTTGAGCAACAGAAGATTTTCGAAAAAAATGATCTTTACCTGTTGGTCTGTTTTGACAGATTTTGCCACTCTTGCATTTGCTTCTTTAAATCGATTTCCTTTTTGAATTCTTTTTTTGGGTTTTCAGAAGGAGTTGCTACAGTAGCTTATGATTTGATGGATTTCAGTTGAAATTGGACCTAAAAGGTTTATTACCTCGCTTACACTAATGTTGCTAATGAGAATTGTGTGAAGTTTTGTGTGAAAGAAATTTTCAGGTTAGTGGAGAAAATAGTGTAATAAGATAGTGAAAGGTTTCTTGACTCGAGCAATATGTGTATGAAGATGAAAATATTGATGTTATTCAAGCGGTGACTCCGGAAGAATCTGCTAAATGCCAAATTCAGAGACCTGCAGAGTCCGTTTTCGAATAGGTAACAGTTCTGGTAAGAAAAGTTCCACGAAAATTCTATCCAGTTATATTTTTGCAGTTTTTATCCAACAAGGAAAGCTACGAAGCGAAAGAGGGACGGAAACGGAGCCAGGGTGGCTCACACCACCCCCTGGCGCGGGCCCCTGGCCGCGCCAGTGGTGTGGCGCCTCTGGCCTCCGACTCCGCTTTTCTCGATACCTTCCTTTTGTTGTAAAACTTCGTAATAAATAATCCCCCGAATCCCCAGAGGTTCGTATATCGTGTTCTCGTCGTGTTTTCGTTTCGAGTTGTTTCTGCCAGGAACTATTCTTAAAGTTTAGAAGCACAATGGTCTCCGCCAAGGATAAGGGAAAGGAGCCTATGGAGGAGGATCCTCAAGACCCTGGCCAAGAAAAGGAGATCAAGAGTGAAGATGAAGAGGAGGCAAAGGAAAGCCAGCATCCGCACATCGGCACTACCATTGCAAGCATTGGAGTGTTGGCAAACCCTGCCAAGATTAAAAGGACTGCACTGATGTCAACTGGAGGGAAGCCTCTGCGTCACTGTTTGGCTCCACGGTCACTTCCTCCACGCACCAAGAATCCCTTCCATACCCTTATCCATGAGCATCAGTTCCATGGAACTGCCCAAGGAGAAACTACCCTCCAATTGGGATATGCCTCGTTCTAACCATGCAGGAAAAGAAGACTTCAAGGAGGAAGAGTGGGGAAAGAATCGCAAGAGCTGGAATTCGCAACCCGACATGATCATGAGCCGCATTGAGTAAAACTCGAAGCTCACCTTATAGATTGAGGATTTGGGGAAATTAATCAAAAATCTCATCGAGAGAATACCACCACCACCGAAGGAGTAATTCGTCATCAGATTTTGGCATCCCCTTGGTTTGTTCCAAGCTTGGGGGAGTGTCGCGGTATCACATCACTATTTTCTATCTCTTTACCTTTTTAGTAGAGTCATATCATGAATAGAGAAGTTATCATGTAGGATGGTTTGCATTATGGAAGTGTCCCCCCTCTCGTTAGGTATCTATGTATCCCTTGGAGTGAGTTGCCGTTATGGAATATTAATGAGAAGTTCTATCATTTACTCTTTTGCATATCTTATTTTAGTTTTCAATTCATGGTTATATGATTGATATTGTCATTAGTATTGGTATCACTTTGGGATCATTGAGTTAATTTAGTTGCTTCTAGCAAACCTGGCTCGGTCAGTAGCAACTATTTTTGAGAATTGAATTAAAAAGATGAAAGTACTCTAAAGAAATATAATTTCATCATCTTTCTTGATTTGCTCATAAGTATAGTATTCTCTAATTAAGATCTTTTGTGCTTCCAAGGAAGATTGCATGTTTGTTTTTATCACTTGTATGTTTGTTTGTTTCCTTCAATTCTTATGCTTGCTACCTAGCCTTGCTAGCCAAAAACATGTACTGAGAGGGAATGCTTCTCGTGCATCCAATCCTTAAACCAAAACCTATGCCATTTGTGTCCACCATACCTACCTATTAGCACTATTGCTATTCCAAGTAAATTCATGTTTTTATCTACCTTCCAAATTAAACTTGTTATGTAAAAAATAGTGATTAGAGCTCTCACGAACTTGATGGCACACTTTACTTTCTCGCACTTAATAAACTTGAACCATTGTGCCCATCTATGTTGTGTATATGATTGTGCTTTGTAAGTTGTAAATTAGCAGAACCATGTTGTCATGGGGAATGCTTTCAACATTGCACCGGTACTTTGTACCTAGTTGATATCATGTTCTTTTGTCTATGGATGTCGTCGGTGTGAAATGAAAGGGGAGCTTGTAAGTCCATGGAGTTATGTATATGTGTTAGATAAATACCTGGGCCGCTGGTCTAATCCATGCCTAATGATGGTGCAAACCTACAGCGTAACCATAATGAGCATCTATGAAGAATTCTTCTTATAAAAAAAGAGATAGAGATTGAGAAAAAGAAAAAGAAAAAAGAAAAGAAAGATGAGAAAAGAGGAAAGAGAGAAAAATCACCATATTCCCACGGTAAATAAGAAGATTGCTGAGATGTTTGTTGTCTGCTTGCCTTGTCATTTTGATATGGGGATTCTTCTGTATCATCGGGCAAGGGGTACCCCGTTGGCGGTTCTCTATGATACACATGTACTTACTATGACAAGAACTTACCAGTGACTAAACTTGAGTAGCATGAGGAGCGGCCCTCGTATTCAAGGGACATGAGATTTTCAACTTACAAATTGTCAAGCATATCCTCATATTTGATCACTTTAACCTTAATCACCTAAAGATTCTTATGATAGGGGAAATGAGAGCTGAAAGCTGATAAGTATCATAATTTTTGGAAGCTCTTTATGAAACTTGAAATCCCTGCTTCCCTCTGCGAAGGGCCCTTATTTTATTTTTAGTTGAGTCAGTAAACCTATTCCCTTCTATCTCAGCAAGTATTTTGAGTTGTTGTGTTTCATTCATTCATATGATGATCTATTCAATCATGTTTCTTATGTTCCTTGTTTTGCACATTGCTCTTATCTTGGTGTCTACTACTTTGAAAGCTATCACTGAAAACCAGCAATTTGTGAACTCCTGGAAATTGTCAACTATTCTTCGACCAAGAGCTAAGTTTTCCATTACCAATTATGATTTACTTTATGCATCTTTATTGTGTTTCCTTTACTTATTGCAAGTTAAGTTATATAATAGTGAGTTGTCTTCCATTATGATTTATGTATTGATGAATGTGATGCTTCTTGTTTGTATTCTTTTATCGACTTTTCACTCCATAAACCTGAGGTCATGTTTATTGAGCTCAGTTTTCGCTTGAGGACAAGCGAAGTCTAAGCTTTAGGGGAGTTGATACGTCCATTTTGCATCACTATTCTATATCATAATTTACTGTTGTTCATTGATATATTTCATATTAAGAGAGGATACTTATGTCATTTTATCTGTTTTTGCATGGTTGATGACTTTTGGAGCATGGACCGTTGTAGTTAGGATTCTGATGGAAAATGTGTTGTTTGGAGGCAAAATTCGCGAAGATCAGAAAATCTGGGAAAATACATGGAAAATTTTATTTTTCCAGTAGACAAAGATTGCTAGCAGGGGAAGTGGAGATGGGCCATAGGGGGGCCACACCACCCCCTGGCGCGGGCAGCCCTAGGCCGCGCCAGCAGGTGGTGTGGCCACCCTGGCCCACTCCAAGCTCTCCCCTCTGGCGTATATTATCCCCCCGAAACCCTAAGACTCGGGGAGAAACCACAGAAAGATTCCGCCGCCTCTACGGGGCGGAAAACACTAAGAGAGAAAGATCTCTCCGGCAGACAGAATTCTGCCGAGGGAATTCCTTCCTGGAGAGGGGAGATCATCGCCATCAACACCACCATCAAGTTGGACTTCATCGGGATCATCATCATCATCACCACCATCATCTCCACCAACACCATCATCATCACTTCATACCGCTGTAACAATTGGGTTGAATCTTGCATAGCTTAGGGGGAACTTTCCCGGTGTTGATTACTTGTTGTAGTTGATGCTATTGAGTGAACCATTGAATTATCGTTTATGTTCAGATTGTTACACATCATTATGTCATCTCTGATCATGATCCATATGATGTCTTGTGAGTAGTTCGTTTTGTTCTTGAGGACATGGGAGAATTCATGTTGTTAGTAGTGGAATTGTGTTGAGAAAGATTCAATGGTTTGATATTTAAGTTGTGGTGTATCTCTTCTAGTGGTGTCATGTGAACGTCGACTACATGACACTTCACCTATATGGGCCTAGGGGAATGCATTTTGTATTTGGCAACTAATCGTAGGGGTTGCCGGAGTGATAGAAACTTGAACCCCCGTTAGGAAACCTTTGCACAAGGGACGTCAGGGTCTTAGAGTTTAAAGTTGTGGTTTGGTTTCTACCTTAATTACTTTCTTGTACTTGCAGATGCTTGCAAGGGGTATAATCACAAGTATGTATTAGTCCTAGGAAGGTCGGTACATTAGCACAGGTTCACCCACACAACACTTAGCAAACTAAAGAAGATTAATCAACTATATGAAGCGAAAGCACTTGACGATATTCCCATGTGTCCTCGAGAATGTTTGGTCATCTTAAGTAATACAACCGGCTTGTCCTTTCCTAAAGAAAGGATTGGGCCATTTGCTGCATTTATTCTTATTGTCTTTTATTTACTCGTACTTTATTTACCTGCATTATCAAAAAACCCTAAAAATCCATTTGCTAAGTATTTACAGAGAATTCCTGCTCCAAGCCATTCGCCAACACCTTCTGCTCCTCATTGGGTTCGACAGTCTTACTTATCGAAAAATACTGCGATACACCCCTATACTTGTGGGTCATCAGGTGTGCACACTGTCAACTTCACACACGTGGGGATAAGCAGATATTCATTAAAGCACTTGAGTGGCATAATAGATCTATAGATTATAAAGCTCATGATCTCACAAGATCACGCATAGAGAGAGAGATGAACACATAGCTACCGGTAGAGCCCTTAGCCTCGAGAGAGAACTACTCCCTCCTCATCATGGGAATCAGCAACGGTGATGGAGATGGTGGTGGAGATCGATGGAGATGGCTCCGGCAAGACTTCCCGGCCCGTGGGTGCCAGAATAGAGACTTTCTATCCCCCGAATCTCCCCTTCGGTGGCGGCGGCACTGTGGAACTTTTCGTGGCTAGAGGCTAGATTATTTAGGGTTTTCTCATCGAGAGGCTTCTTATAGGCGAAGGGGCGATGTCAGAGGGTGGACAAGGGGCCCAGATCACCTGGTGGCGCGGCTAGGGGGACCCGTGCCACCACATGGTGTGGCCAACCCCTGGCCCCTCTCCGTCTCGTCTTCTGGCTCCGTGAGTCTTCCGGTAAAATATCGACTTCAGCTTTTGTCCCGTCCAATTCCGAGAATATTCATTTTCTGGCTTTTCTAGAACCAAAAACAAAAGAAAACAGGCAACTGGCACTGTGGCATCTTGTTAATAGGTTAGTCCCAGAAAATGCATAAAAGTATCTCAAAGTATGAACAAAACATAAGAAAGTAGATATAAAACAAGCATGGAACATCAAAAATTATAGATACATTTGCAACGTATCAACATCCCCAAGCTTAACTCCTGCTCGTCCTCGAGTAGGTAAGTGATAAAAAAGAATATATTTTTAGGTGACATGCACCATCATATCTTGATCAAAGTATTTTTAGAACATTGATAGCTAGGATCATAGTACTTTAACATATCATGAAAGATATAGTTCTAACAATAAGACATAGCAACTATGTTATAACATGAAAATATACAAACAAAAGATTCATGAATAACAATGCTTTGAGAGACGTTTGTTTGTTTCTCATATAGAAAACAAAATAAGAATGGTATTCAGCTTGTCCCTCATAGTGTAGCAAAACATAAATGCATAGAACACCTTCAAAGTTCATAAGGGTGACTAGATACAATTAGTTTAAGAACAAGCAATATCAAAGTTATGAGTCAATCAACAAGTCTTGGGACAATGCACATTAAACTAAGAATGGCCACTGTGCTCTCTCAATAGGTGCATAAAGATAGGCGATGGAGACTCAACATAAAAGTAAAAGAAAGGCCTTCATAGAAGGAAGCAGGGATTCAAGTCTCATAAAGAGCTTCCAAAAATTATGGTACTTATTAGCTTTCAGCTCTCATTGCCCCTATCATAAGCATATTGAAGTGATTAAGGTTAAAGTGAACAAACTATGGAGTATATGCTTGACAAAGTATAAGTTGGCAATCTCATGTTCCTTGAATATGAGGGTCGCTCCTCATGCTACTCAAGTTTAGTTACCGGTAAGTTCTTGTCATAGTAAGTACATGTGTATCATAGAGAACCGCCAACGGGGTACCCCTTGCCCGATGATATGGAAGAATTCCCATATCAAAATGACAAGGCAAGAAGACAATAAGCATCTCAGCATCTTCTTATTACCATAGGAAAATGGTGTTTTTTTCTCTCTTTCCTCTTTTCTCATCTTTTTTTATTTCTTTCTCAATCTCTATCTTTTTTGATATAAGAAGAATGCTTCATAGATTGCTCATTATGGTTACGCTGCAGGTTTCCACCATGATTAGGCATGGATTAGACCAGCCGCCCAGGTGTTTCTCTAACACACATACATAACTCCATGGACTTACAAGCTCCCCTTTCATTTCACACTGATGTCATCCATAAATAAAAGAGCATGATATCAACTGGGTATAATATACAAGTGCAATGTTGAAAGCTTTCCCCATGACAGCATGGTTCTGCTAATCCCCAACATATAAGTGCAAGCATATACAACATAGATGACACAATGGTTCAAGTTTATTAGGGGCAAGAAAAGTAAAGTGTGCCATCAAGTTCGTGAGAGCTTTAATCACTAATTTTCACATAACAAGTTTAATTCGGAAGGTAGATAAAAACATGAATATATTTGGAATAGCAAGTGCTAATAGGTAGGTATGGTGGACTCTTTGGAATAACTTAGTTTTATTTCGAGTTGGATGCATGAGTGGAACTCATACTTGGTATGGAGGCTAGCAAAAGACTGGGGGTGACCAACTAAGAGAGCAATAATGGCCATGATCATGGAAAGCGACAAAACATCATTAATTAAAGCATAAAGTGATATTACAAGTCGAAAACTAAAGGATCATAGAGGCTATGGTAACTTGGTATAGTCTTAACATGGTGTGAGCATGCGCCAAGTCAACCCAAATAAAGCATTAAAGGAGAATACCACAATATTATGCTTTCATATGCTAAAACAACGCATGATTCTTTCAAGGCACATTAAGCAATCTCAATTGTTTATAACATGTCATGCTACAGCAATAATCACTAGGCATAAAGCCAAAACAATATCAAGCATGACATGATAAAGTCTAAGTCACAGTCAAAAACAAGCTCCTTTTTACCACTTAAGCATGAACTTTCCTACTCTTTTCCAACACCAATCGAAAACTAAAGCTAAACGAAGTGCTAGCAAAGGAGAACACTTACAGAACAATAAGAGTAAAAACTAGAGTGTTCTAGGCAATGAATGACGAGCTGTGTCTCTCTCCAAAAGAAGTGTGTTGGGATCCAACCAACTTATTTAAGCAAACCAAATAAAAGAAAACTAAAAACAAAAACAAAGACGCTCCAAGAGAACAACACAATTGTGCATGAAACAATAAAAATGAAGTGTTTCGAAGAAAACCTGGGATTTTTATTGATGAAGAAGGGGATGCCTTGGGCATCCCCAAGCTTTGACGCTTGTACTTCTTGAATATTTCTTGGGGTGACACGGGTGGCATCCCCAAGCTTTAGCTTTTGTCCATACTTCATCTTATCACATTGTTCTTCCCTACACTTTAAAATTTCCTTCATACAAAACTTCACACAATCTTCATTAGCAACATTAGTGTATTCAAGATAATAAGTCTTTAGGTTCAGTTTCAACACAAGTAAAACTTACATTAAAACACAAGATACTATAGCAATTCCTTTTAAAAGTTCAAATGATCAAGTAGAACTCAAAGAGAAAGAGATTAAGAGGCAAATGCAAATAATGGCAGAAATCTGTCAAAACAGACCAGCAGGTAAAAACCGATTTTTTCGAAGACCTTCTGTTTCTCAAATCGAAAAGTGTTGAACTAACGAAAGTTAGCTAACAACCTGGGGGATTTATTCATAAAATTACAGCTCAATCCGACATACATAGATTTTTCACGAATTTTTACAGTGAAGCACAAAAATCTGTTTCGGGACAGCACTTCCCCAAATCTTACTTCCCTCTCATTAGAGGTTATTCTTGGCACAAAAAATCAAATAAAAAAGGACAAGGAGAGGTTATTACAGAAGTAATAACTTTCAAGACCCAAGAAAACTGTTGGGTTATCTCTCAAGAAGTACTTTTCTTTAACGCCTTTAAGTTAGGCATGATAGTTTGAGAAGATGCTCACATAAGAAATATGAATTGAAGTAAAAGAGAGCATCAAGAAGCAAATTCAAAGCACATTTAAGTCTAACCCACTTCCTATGAAAAATAATCTTGTAAAGAAACAAGTCATGAAAGCACAAAGCAATAAGCATAGGAAAGCAAAACAAGTGCAACTTTAAAATTTTCAACATAAAGAGGGGAAACTTAATATTGTTGAGATACATAAATCCATGTTTCCCTCTATCATAATAACTTTCAGTAGCATCATGAATAAAATTAACAATATAACTATCACATGAAACATTCTTATCATCAGCCACATGCATAAAAGAATTAATACTCCCCACATAAACATAGTCATTCTTATTAATTGTAGTGGGAGCAAATTCAACAAAATAGCTATCATTATTATTCTCATCACCATAATCATCAAATATAGGAGGCATATTGTAATCATAATTAATTTCCTCCTCAATAGTAGGTGGACTGAAAATATCATATTCATCATTGTAATCATCATATATTGGAGGTATAGTATCATTATAAGCAATAGAATAGTTATCTTCCAAAGTGTGTTCATTTGTAAACATATCATCATTGGAAGGAACATGGATAGTACTAATAGTGCAACAATTATTAACGTCATCATTTTCAGAATTGGTACCGAAGAGATTTTCTATATCAAAAGTAGTGTGCTTTTCCCAATCATGATCACTACTATAGGTAAATGGCATAGGAACATCATCAAGTTCAGACTCATCAAAAACTATAATAGGAGCAACATGCTTAAGGGAAAATACCGTTTCCTCCCTCCTTTTACTTCTCCTCTTCTTCTTTTTCTTCTTCTCTTTAGGAGGGAGAGGATTGAAAGGAAGCTTCTCCATATACCCTGGTTCATTGTTAGAGACAATAGAAGAAACTTTGGAGGATTCCTCCTTTTCATTAATAAGACCAAAACACATATTAGTCATGTCATATTTTGGTAAAATCTCATCATTTACAATATTTTGTATGTAAGTATTTGTGTGACAATTATCAACACAATAAAGATGACAACCATGTAGGTCACTATTCATATCAAAATCACTCATATCTACCAAACAAGTTTTTCTTGATAATTCTTCACACCCCAAAAATAATATAAGTTCATCATGCTGATTAGGAGTGATCATGTCATCACAATACAAACTTGCAGTACTCATTGGATTAGCAAAGCTATTATTATGGCCTGAGCATTGAAAATTCAAATGACCCACTTCAAAACAAAGTTCACAAATAAAAGGATAGAGGGCACAAACTTTTTTACCAAGATCATTTAGAGCCCTAAACCATGTTCTAGTTTTTCCATTCCTGTGGGTGATACAATATTCTTCTTCAATTTGATTATTCTCACAAGGTCTATCTATTCCACAAAAATTAACATGCTTATAAGAAATAGTACTTTCAGAGGTTTGAGCATGTTTATTGCTATCATTTGCAAGTGTCTTTAAAAGGCTCATGATACATGTCCCTTTTTCTTTAAGAGCATTAATATGAGAAGCAAAGGCTCCAAAACAATCAATAAGTATTTGAGGATCAAGACCATATTTAGCACTAAGCTCTTGAAAATCAGCAGTTTCAGCAAAAGACTTAATGCAATCATACTCATAGTTTATACCTAGTTCTTTACCTTTGTCGTTATCCCAATCTTCAGCATTGCTTTGAATTGTTTCAATAAGATCCCACTTAGCTTTGACCTCCTTACTTGTGAAGGATCCCTCTAAACAAGTATCTAGATAGTCATTGTAATGTCCTGAAAGCCTTGCATAGAAATTATTAATAACAATATTACTGGGGAGCTCATGAATGGGACATTTGAGCATTAGTGACTTCAATCTCCCCCATGCTTGGGCAATACTTTCTCCATTATGTGGATGAAAATTATAAATGTAATTCCTATCTTTATGAATTTCATGAGGAGGATAAAATTTAGAGTAAAAGAGAGATTCAAGTTTCTTCCACTCCAAATGATGAGGATCATATAGTAGCTCATACCACTCCTTGCTTTGCCCTTAAGTGATAAGGATAATAGCTTCCTCTTAACTTGGTTCATTGAAATACCTGCACACTTGAACAACCCGCATAATTCATGTATAAAGAGTAAATGATCACCAGGATGGACAGTTCCATCTCCAAAATAGTAGTTATTCATAACACGTTTAACAATTTTGATAGGTATTTTAAAAGGGATGCTTTCAGTATGTGGATTTAAAATATCACAAGTATCATTAGAATTACCACATATGGGAGATAAAGTATCATCAGAGCAAATTTTCTTCTTTAAAGTTGGGGAACTAAAAAGATCATTTTCATAAAAACTAACTTCCCCAACCTTAGACGTTTCCATAGCATTATTAACAAAGGTGTTCAAAAGATTCATACTAATAACATTGCTATTAGCATGCAAAGAAAGTTCCATGGTTTTTTAAATTTTCTTTTCAGACCATTCATGTTCTAACTTAGCAAAAATACTAAAAAGCTCTCTAATTTTGTTGTTGTTTTCCATTAAGCCTAACTAGTGAAAATAAAAACAAGAAACAAAAGGATATAATTGAAGAATCTAAAGGAAATAACTTCGAGCACTCACACCGGAGGATGTGAGTACCTTTTACCTTACCTCCCCGGCAACGGTGCTAGAAAATAGCTTGATGTCTATGCACTTCTATTCTTGTAGATAGTTGTTGGGCCTCCAAGTGCAGAGGTTTGTATAACAGTAGCAAGTTTCCCTTAAGTGGATTACCCAAGGTTTATCGAACTCAGGGAGGAAGTGGTCAAAGGTATCCCTCTCAAGCCACCTTGCAATCAAGATACAAGAAGTCTCTTGTGTCCCCAACACACCCAATACACTTGTTAGGTGTATAGGTGCACTAGTTCGGTGAAGAGATAGTGAAATACAAGTGGTATGGATAATAATAAGTGGTAACTGTGCCAGAAAAGAGCTTGACGGGAGGAAAAGACTAAAGTCAAAAAGATGGAAGCAAGCAAAGATGTAACAGATCTAGTTGCAAACGGTGTTTCAATGTTTAGAAACAAGGCCTAGGGATCATACTTTCTCTAGTGAACACTCTCATATAACTATCTTCTCTTCATGATACTACTCTGAACTACTCTCTGGTTGGACTCTCTAATCCATGGTAGAGCTATAACAACACTCCTAAAAGTCCGCCTTCCCCATCTAGATAACCCCACACTGTCACCTTGAGCGCTAGATGGTTCCAACAAACACCACAATTTCATAGAGACATCCAACTCCAAATATAACTCATAACAAGTATTTGTAATCTTAGCCAAAGTGCCACACGGTGTGCACACTGTCAACTTCACACACATGGGGATAAGCAGAGATTCATTAAAGCACTTGAGTAACATAATAGATCTATAGATTACAAAGCTCATGATCTTATAATATCACGCATAGAGAGAGAGATGAACACATAGCTATCGGTAGAGCCCTTAGCCTCGAGAGAGAACTACTCCCTCCTCATCATGGGAATTAGCAACGGCGATGGAGATGGTGGTGGAGATCGATGGAGATGGCTCCGGGGGCACTCCCCCGTCCCGGCAGGGTGCCAGAACAGAGACTTTTGTCCCCCAAATCTCCCCTTCGGTGGCGGCGGCGCTGCGGAACTTTTCGTGGCTGGAGGCTGGATTATTTAGGGTTTTCTCATCGGGAGGCTTCTTATAGGCGAAGGGGTGATGTCAGAGGGTGGACCAGGGGCCCACACCACCTGGTGGCATGGCCAGGGGGACCCGTGCTACCACATGGTGTGGCCGGCCCCTGGCCCCTCTCTGTCTCGTCTTTTGGCTCCACTAGTCTTCCGGTAAAATATCGACTTTGGCTTTTGTCCCGTCCAATTCTGAGAATATTCATTTTCTGGCTTTTCTAGAACCAAAAACAGAAGAAAACATGCAAATGGCACTGTGGCATCTTGTTAATAGGTTAGTCCCAGAAAATGCATAAAAGTATCTCAAAGTATGAACAAAACATAAGAAAGTAGATATAAAACAAGCATGGAACATCAAAAATTATAGATACGTTTGCAACATATCAGGCGCCCAACTAGACAGGGATTTGGACAAGGCACAACAATCAATCAAGGTGGCAAGGGCAATGGAAGCTGAATACAAGCAGTTGCTGCTAAAGCACAAAGTGAAGAAAGCCCCGGCTCATGTCATCGGAGATCTAGGCGTTCGACGCAAATTGGCGTGGGCTCCGTCCAATCCAACAAAAGCTACCCCTTACATTGATTTAGTCGGGTTGCAAGTCATGCCAACCCCCACCCTTAATATGGTCATCGCCAAGACACTACTCAAACGGGACAGGTCACCTGCGACAGTTGATCAGGTCTATGACCTTGCCGCTAAGGCTTGCTCGCAACAGGAGAAGGCAACCTCGCAGAGGCTGGAATCCAATCCGGAGCTTTGCCAGTCAAGCATGAACAACCACCAAAGAACAAGATCTCCTGGTGATGAAGGATCCCACATAGGCTCCATGGAACAAATACGGAGGGATGCGTGCAATAGGACTGATGCCATCCCAGTATTCTCCGACAATGGAGACAAGGCTCACCCTCATCGCTCATCGCCACCCCCACGGTCCCGGCATCATGAGAAACCACAACCGCGCCACCGTACAAGCATGCCACCACCCATGCGCCCCCAGGTTGGTATCATTATACGCGACAAAGGGGAACAACCCTGGCATGATGGAGGGCGCGGCAGCAATGAAGAGGCAGATCCCACAAGGAAGAACCGTGTCCGACAAGCAACCGCGACAGGTGTGAGTATTCGCATGGAGGGAGCAGCAAAAAGGCTAACCCAATGATGTCTATGCACTTCTATTCTTGTAGACAGTTGTTGGGCCTCCAAGTGCAGAGGTTTGTAGAACAGCAGCAAGTTTTCCCTTAAGTGGATTACCCAAGGTTTATCAAACTCAGGGAGAAAGTGGTCAAAGGTATCCCTCTCAAGCAACCCTGCAATCAAGATACAAGAAGTCTCTTGTGTCCCCAACACACCCAATGCACTTGTCAGGTGTATAGGTGCACTAGTTTGGCGAAGAGATAGTAAAATACAAGTGGTATGGATAATTATAAGTGGTAACGGTGCCAGAAAATAGCTTGATGGGTAGGAAGAGACTAAAGGCAATCTGAAATAAAGATGGAAGCAAGCAAACATGTAACAGATCTAGTTGCAAATGGTGTTTCAATGCTTAGAAACAAGGCCTAGGGATCATACTTTCACTAGTGAACACTCTCATATAAATATCATCTCTTTATGATACTACTCTGAACTACTCTCCGGTTGGACACTCTAATCCATGGTAGGGCTATAACAGCACATCTCAAAGTTCGCTTTCCGCATCTAGATAATCCCACACTATCACCTTGAGCACTAGATGGTTCCAACAAACACCATAATTTCATAGAGACACCCAACTCCAAATATAACTCATAACAAGTATTTGTAATCTCTAGCCTAAGTGCCACCATGGTGTGCACGCTGTCACTTTCACACACATGGGGAGAGTAGAGATCTATTAAAGAACTTGAGTAGCAAAGTAGATCTACTTGATTACAAAGCTCATGATCACAATATGATCATGCATACAGAGAGAGATGAACACATAGCTACTAGTAGAGCCCTTAGCCTCGAGGAAGAACTACTCCCTCATCATCATGGGAATCAGCAACGGCGATGGAGATGGTGGTGGAGATCGATGGAGATGGCTCCGGGGGCACTTCCCTGTCCCGGCAGGGTGCCGGAACAGAGACTTTCTGTCCCCCGAATCTCCCCTTCGGTGGCGGCGGCGCTGTGGAACTTTTCGTGGCTGGAGCCTTCATGATTAAGGGTTTTTGCATCGGGAGGCATCTTATAGGCGAAGAGGCAAGGTCGGTGGGCGGCCAGGGGGGCCACACCATGACCTGGCGTGGCCAGGGGGACCCGCGCCTAGGGATGGTGTGGCCACCCTGTGGCCCCTCTCCGTCTCGTCTTCTGGCTCCGTGAGTCTTCCGGTAAAATATCGACTTTGGCTTTTGTCCGGTACAATTCTGAGAATATTCATTTTCTGACTTTTATGGAACCAAAAACAGAAGAAAACAGGTAACTAGCACTGTTGCATCTAGTTAATAGGTTAGTCCAAGAAAGTGTATAAAAAATACTCCAAAGTGTGGACAAAACATAAGAAAGTAGATATAAAACAAGCATGGAACATCAAAAATTATAGATACGTTAGCAACGTATCAACATCCCCAAGCTTAACTCTTGCTCGTCCTCGAGTAGGTAAGTGATAAAAAGAAAGAATAATTTTTGAGGTGACATGCACCATCATAGACTCGATCAAAGTATTTGTAAAACATTCAAAGATGGGATCATAGTACTTCAATCATAACATGAAAGACAAAGTTCTAGAAATAAGACAAAGAAACTATGATGCAACATGAAAAGGCACAAACTAAAGATTCATGAATAACAATGCTTTGCAAGACGTTTGTTTGTTTTACATAAAGAAAACATAGCATAATTGTATTCAGCTTGTCCCTCAATAGAGTAGCAAATATAAATGCATAGCACACCTTCAAAGTTCATAAGAGTGACTAGATACAATAGTTTAAAACAAGCAATATCAAGTTATGCATCAATCAACTAGTCTTGGGACAATGCACATAGAACTAAGAATGGCCACTATGCTCTCAAAGTAGGTGCATAAAGATAGAAGGTGGAGATTCAATATAAAAGTGGAAGAAAGGCCTTCATAGAAGGAAGCAGGGATTCAAGTTTCATAAAGAGATTCCAAAAATTAGGGTCCTTATTAGCTTTCAGCTCTCATTGCCCCTATCATAAGCATATTTAGATGATTAAGGTTAAAGTGACACAACTAAGAGGATATGCTTGACAATTTATAAGCTGAAATCTCATGCCCGTTACTTACGAAGACCGAACCTCATGCTACTCAACTTTAGTCACAAGTAAACTCTTGTCATTGTAAGTACATATGTATCATAGAGAACCGCCAACGGGGTACCCCTTGCACATGATACAGGAGTTATCCCATAATCAAAATGACAAGGCAAGCAGACAATGAGCATATCAACGATCTTTTTATTCGCTATTTGCATAGGTTTTTATTGAGGATGCTTCATAGAGTGCTCATTATGGTTATGTTGCAAGTTTCCACCATGATTAGGCATGGATTAGGCTAGCGGCTCAGGCGTTTCTCTAACACAAATACAAACTCCATGATCTTAAAAGTTCCCCTTTTATTTCACACCGCCGGGATCCATAAGCAAAAGAACATGATATCAACTAGGTACAATGTACAAGTGCAATGTTGAAAGTGTTCCCCATGATACATGGTTCTGCTAACTTCAACTTATAAAGCGCAAGCATATACGCAACAAAGATGGATGCAATGGTTCAAGTTTATTGAGTGAAAGAAAGTAAAGTGTGCCATCAAGTTCGTGAGAGCTTTAATCACTAGTTTTCTCATAACAAGTTTAATTCGGAAGGTAGATAAAAACATGAATGTACTCGGAATAGCAAATGCTAATAGGTAGGTATGGTGGACTCCTTGGAATAACTTGGTTTTATTTGGAGTTGGATGCATGAGTGGAACTCATACTTGGTATGGAGACTAGCAAAAGACTGGGAGCGACCAACTAAGAGAGCAATAATGGCCATAATCATGCAGAGCGACAAAACATCATTAATTAAAGCATAAAGTGATATTACAAGTCAAAAACTAAAGGATCATAAAGGCTATGGTGACTTGGGATAGTCTTAACATGGTGTGAGCATGTGCCAAGTCAACCCAAATAAAGCATCAAAGGAGAATACCACAATACTATGCTTTAGTATGCTAAAACAACGCATGATCCTTTCAAGGCACATTAAGCAATCTCAATTGTTTATAACATGTCATGCTACAGCAAAAATCACTAAGAATAAAGCCAAAACAATATCAAGCATGACATGATAAAGTCTAAGTCACAGTCAAAAACAAGCTCCCTTTATACCACTTAAGCATGAACTTTCCTACTCTTTTCCAACACCAATCGACTTATTTGAAACAACTCACAAAGATAATAATCAATAAAGATCAGTGAGCTTGTCTCACAAATCCACAAAGAAGAACTAAAAAGTTCTAAGCTGAAAGCACAAGAAAACTAAGGCTAAACACAGTGCTAGCAAAAGAGAACACTCACAGAACAATAAGAATGAAAACTAGAGTGTTCTAGGCAATGAAAACGGAGCATGTCTCCAAAAGAAGTGTGTTGGGATCCAACCAACTTATTTAAGCAAACCAAACAAAAGAAAACAAAAAACTAAAACAAAGATGCTCCAAGAAAAACACAATTGTGCATGAAACAATAAAAACGAAGTGTCTAGAAAGACCTGAGATTTTTATTGATGAAGAAGGGGATGCCTTGGGCATTCCCAAGCTTTGACGCTTGTACCTCTTGAATATTTCTTGGGGTGAAACAGGGTGGAATCCCCAAGCTTGATATTTTGTCCATTCTTCATCTCATTAAATCATTCTTTCCCTACACCTAAAATTTTTCCTTCATACAAAACTTCACACAATCTTCATTAGCAACATTAGTGCACTCAAGATAATAAGTCTTTGGATTCAGTTTCAAAACCAATAAAACTTCCACTAAAACACAAGCTACTGTAGCACTTCCCTTGAAAATCTCAATTCCCCAAAGAGAACTCAAAAAGGAAACAACAAGAAGCAAATGCAAATAATGGCAGAAATCTGTCAAAACAGACCAGCAGGTAAACACCAATTTTTTCGAAGACCTTTTGTTGCTCAAATCGAAAAGTTTTGAACTAACAAAAGTAGATAACAACCTGGGGTAGAAGCACAAAAATTCACGCCTCAAACCGACGTACAGAGATTTTACACGAATTTTTACAGTGAAGCACAAAAATCTGTTTCGGGACAGCAACTTTCCCAAGCATTACTTCTCTCTCATTAGAGGTTACTCTTGGCACAAAAACCAAACAAAAATGATAAGGAGCGGTTATTACAGAGGTAATAACTTCCAAGCCTCAACTAAACCTTTTGGGTTATCTTCCAATAAGTACTTTTCTTTAACGCCTTTAAGTTAGGCATGATAGTTTAAGAAGATGCTCACATAAGAAATATATGAATTGAAGTAAAAGAGAGCATCAAGAAGCAAATTCAAAACACATTTAAGTCTAAATCCACTTCCTATGCATAAGAGTCTTGTAAAGAAACAAGACATGAAAGCACAAAGCAACAAGCATAGGAAAGCAAAACAAGTGCAACTTCAAGACTTTCAACATAAAGAGGGGAAACTTAATATTATTGAGATGCATAAAACCATGTTTCCCTCTCTCATAATAACTTTCAGTAGCATCATGAATAAAATTAATAATTTAACTATCACATAAAACATTCTTATCATGAGCCACGTGCATAAAAGAATTACTACTCCCCACATAAACATAGTCATTTTTATTAATTGTAGTGGGAGTAAATTCAACAAAATAGCTATCATTATTATTCTCATCACCATAATCATCAAATATAGGAGGCATATTGTAATCATAATGAATTTTCTCCTCAATAGTAGGTGGACTGAAAATATCATACTCATTATTGTAATCATCATATATTGGAGGTTTGGTATCATCACAAGCAATAGAATAAGCTATCTTCCAAAGCTGGGGAACTAAAAAGATCATTTTCATAAAAACTAGCTTCCCCAAGCTTAGACTTTTCCAGAGCATTAGCAATAATGGTGTCCAAAGAATTCATACTAACAACATTGCTATTAGCATGCAAATAAAGTTCCGTAGGCTTTTTAATTTTCTCTTCAAACACTTCATGTCCTAACTCAAGATAAATACTATAAAGCTCTCTAATTTTGTTGTTGTTTTCCATTAAGCCTAACTAGTGAAAACAAGAAACAAAAAGACAAAATTGCAGAATCTAAAGGAAATAACTTTGAGCACTCACACCGGAGGATGTGAGTACCTTTTACCTTACCCAAGAGCGCGCCAGAAAATAGCTTGATGTCTACGCACTTCTATTCTTGTAGACAGTTGTTGGGCCTCCAAGTGCAGAGGTTTCTAGAACAACAACAAGTTTTCCCTTAAGTGGATTACCCAAGGTTTATCGAACTCAGAGAGAAAGTGGTCAAAGGTATCCCTCTCAAGCAACCCTGCAATCAAGATACAAGAAGTCTCTTGTGTCCCCAACACACCCAATACACTTGTCAGGTGTATAGGTGCACTAGTTCGGCGAAGAGATAGTAAAATACAAGTGGTATGGATAATTATAAGTGATAACGGTGCCAGAAAATAGCTTGATGGGTAGGAAGAGACTAAAGGAAATCTGAAATAAAGATGGAAGCAAGCAAACATGTAACAGATCTAGTTGCAAATGGTGTTTCAATGATTAGAAACAAGGCCTAGGGATCATACTTTCACTAGTGAACACTCTCATATAAATATCATCTCTTTATGATACTACTCTGCACTACTCTCCGGTTGGACACTCTAATCCATGGTAGGGCTATAACAGCACATCTCAAAGTTTGCTTTCCGCATCTAGATAATCCCACACTGTCACCTTGAGCACTAGATGGTTCCAACAAACACCACAATTTCATAGAGACACCCAACTCCAAATATAACTCATAACAAGTATTTGTAATCTCTAGCCTAAGTGTCACAATGGTGTGTACGCTGTCACTTTCACACACATGGGGAGAGCAGAGATATATTAAAGCACTTGAGTATCAAAGTAGATCTACTTCATTACAAAGCTCATGATCACAATATGATCATGCATATATAGAGAGAGATGAACACATAGCTACCGGTAGAGCGCTTAGCCTCGAGGAAGAACTACTCCCTCATCATCATGGGAATCAGCAACAGCGATGGAGATGGTGGTGGAGATCGATGGAGATGGCTCCGGGGGCACTTCCCCGTCCCGGCAGGGTGCCGGAACAGAGACTTTCTGTCCCCGGAATCTCCCCTTCGGTGGCGGTGGCGCGGCGGAACTTTTCGTTGCTAGAGGCTTGATGATTTAGGGTTTTTGCATCGGGAGGCATCTGATAGGCGAAGAGGCAAGGTCGGTGGGCGGCCAGGGGGCCCACACCATGCCCTGGCGCGGCCAGGGGGACCCGCGCCTAGGGGTGGTGTGGCCACCCTGTGGCCCCTCTCCGTCTCGTCTTCTGGCTCCGTGAGTCTTCCGGTAAAATATCGACTTTGGCTTTTGTCCGGTCCAATTCCAAGAATATTCATTTTTTGACTTTTCTAGAACCAAAAATAGAAGAAAACAGGCAACAGCCACTGTGGCATCTAGTTAATAGGTTAGTCCAAGAAAGTGTATAAAAATATTCCAAAGTGTGGACAAAACATAAGAAAGTAGATATAAAACAAGAATGGAACATTAAAAATTATAGATACGTTAGCAACGTATCACCCACCGCCACCACCGCCATCGTCACCACCCAGCAGTCACCATGGCAGAGGACATCGCAGGTCCCAGGGCTCGCACCACAATTCTCCTCCCCTTGGCGGAAAAGGGAAACAAACAGAGTCGTACGATGCACGTTCGCGGCTTGAAAAGATCCAAGAAGCCAAGGAAGAGCCATACTTGGGGCCGCATTGCTTTGGACCGATCATCCGGTCCACAACTTACCCTAAGGGCCTCCGGGTTGACAAGACTATCAAGCCCTATCACGGCACTGCCAGGCCAGCTACGTGGTTGTAGGACTACCGCGAAACGATCGAAATTGCAAGTGGAAACCCCAATGTCACCATCAAGTACCTCCTACTCATGCTCACCGGCACCACCCGACAATGGATCGATGACTTGCCAGAGAAATCAATCTGCAATTGGTTGGACATGCATGAAGCATTCACCAAGAACTTCGAGGGTACGTACAAGCGTCCCTACACCGTTGGTGACCTACAGTGGAGTGTGCAAAAAAGGACGAGTCTTCTTGTACCTACCTATCTCGTTGGCTAGACAAGAAAAACTGATGCGCGGGAGTACACCATCATATTGCTATGGCCGCCTTCATCGATGACCTAGAAAAGGGAACATTCCTCAGACATACGCTGAAGTGCCATCAGGACAATGGCAAGCTCGACCTCAACTCGATCATTGCCATGGCTAGCGAATTCGCCGCTGCCGATGAAGATGCTCGTAGTTCATTGCCGGCGCTAGCCATCCCTACCTAGGCTAAGAAGAACAGTAACAATAAGCAGAAGAATCCGCCAGAAGGAAAGCAGACAGTCGACATGATCACCACGATGTTTGCTGGCAGAGGCGATGGCGGACAACGTGGTCGTGGCCAGGGGGCTAGTCATGGGAAGCAGCGGAGTGACTCTACACCCACAGGCCCCGCGTTCCCCAGACGTACAAGGAGTACCACGATATGCCATGTTTAGTCCACCTCGATGCACACGGTAAAACCACACACACAAACTACCAATGCAAGTTTGCCAATGACCTCAAGGAAGACCCTGAGTCCAGCTACAAACAAAGTCGGAAGAACAGACCCCGCAGAAAAGGAAAAGGGAAGAAGGAGAAAGTGTCCAAGGATTCAGATGATATGGATGAAGACCCAGACCCTAAACACGCCAACAAGGGCGATGGCAAGGGCAAGAACCCGTTCGAAAAGAAGGCTCCAGTCTACAACACCTTCCTTGGTACTCCCACCGTTTGGGCCTAGAATACCTCACTAAGGATACTGATGGCTACTCTCCCCCCTAGTTCCCCAATACGTTAGGTGGTCGGATATTCCAATCACTTGGGGCACATAATATCACCCAGAACTCATCCCAACAGAGAACCAGTATGCCATGGTCATCAACCCTTTGATTGACGGCAGTGAGTTCACCAAGTACTCGTGGACAGTGGAAGCAGCATCAACATCATGTACCTGGATACACTGCACAAGATGAACTTGACAGAGACCCAGATAAGGAAGAGCAACAACATGTTCCATGGCATCGTTCCTGGCCGGCAAGCTAATTCCCTTGGCTGCAATCACCCTTTTGGTCGCCTTTGGCGATGTTAATAATTACCTCCAAGAGCGCATGACCTTTGAAGTTGTGCCCTTCAAGAGTGTGTACCACGTCATATTTGGACGCGACATCTTCCACTCCTTCCTCGCCAGGCCACGCTTCATCTACAACAAGCTCAATATACCCGGACCAAAAGGCAGCATCACTGCTGCTAGAAGCTTCACAAAGGCAAGGGAGTGCGAGCTAAGCGAAGCCGCCTTCACCGAAGCAGTCCTCTACAGTGAAGAGTTCCAGGAGACCCAGTGCCAAGTCGATGCCTCGGAGATGCCAGCTCTGAAGAAGCATATTTCTGACTCCAAACCCGCATTCAAGGCCGCCACCAAGACCAAGCAGGTGGAGCTTATTGAAGGAGATTCCTCCAAGACCATCGCCATAGGCTTGGACCTGGATCCCAAATAGGAAAGCGCACTCGTCGAGTTCCTCCGTGGGAATAGGGACATCTTCTCCTGGCAACCTGCCGACACGAAGGGTGTACCAAGGGAACTTGCCGAGCGCATCTTAAACATCGATCCTAAAGCAAAACCGGCGAAACAACCTCTACGATGCTTCGGTGATGAAAAACGACGAGCCATTGGGAAGGAGATAGCTAGGTTACTTAAGGCTAGTTTTATCCAAGAAGTTATTCACACCCAGTGGGTGGCCAATCCTATACTTGTCCCCAGAAAGGGAACCAATACTTGCAGCACTGGAGTCAATGGAGCCTATGTTACTATAAATGGTGGCAACCAACCGGGTTATCATAATCGTTTTCATGGTGGAGCGCAAGGAGCCAACGCACGATCACGGAGTTCGGCGAACAGTTTACTATGTAAGTGAGGTATTGACGGGATCCAATGAGCGTTACCCTCACTACCAGAAACTAGCTTATGGAGTTTTCCTTGCTTCACGTAAGATAGGGCATTATTTCCATGAGCATGCTAACTCGTGGTTGATGTCGAGCTCGTTGGGGAACCCCAAGAGGAAGGTATGATGAGCACAGCAGTAAGTTTCCCTCAGTTATGAAACCAAGGTTATCGAACCAGTAGGAGCAAGGAAACACCTCCAAGGTGTTGTTGCCAACTTGGAATCCTGGACAACACAACCACAGAACTTTGCCCCCAACTTACAGTGAGGTTGTCAATCTCACCGGTTTTGCTAAAAACAAAGGATTAAACGTATTGTGTGGAAGAAAGTAAAAGCTTGCAGAAAATAGTAAACAGTTGTAGATTGATGGTAAAATAAAGGACCGAGGTCCATAGTTCACTAGTGGTGGCTCTCCTTAAGATAGATAACATGTTGGGTGAACAAATTACAGCGGGGCAATTGACAAACATCGAGAAAGCAATCATGCATATACTAATCATCTTGACTCCTATTAATTTACCTTCGCACATGGATGAATAACAAATAAAGAGGAGGCATCGGCACCGATAACGACCACTGGTACGGGCGGAGCCCGCCCGTACCGCCCGCCCGTACTAGGCGCCATCAGGACCGCCTCGTCAAATAGTTTCTCCTGGCGAAGACGAGGGAGAGATTCGACATTCACATCCACCAGAAACCACGAAACACCACATCCGAGAGGGATCTGAAGGAGGAACTTGGCTGGGGGGAAATCCTAGCTGCTTCGCGGATCTTTGGAGGACAGCGCATCATCCCCTTCACCATCAACTGCTGCATCTTCATCACCACCATTACTCCATCTTTCATCTATTAGATCTCTTTCTAATTCCAGATCCAATTGTGGTTTGCATTAGATCTAACCCCGTAATTTAATCCATCCATTTGATTATGATGATGTTGTTGATTGCTTCCATGAGTGAGTAGTTCCTTTGTTCTTGGGGAGATGGAGAAACCCTAGCACCACTATGAACTTGTAATGAAGATGATCTATTCTTGTGTCCATATGACTTGCTTGTCTACGATATAATTATGACTTGTGTTTGATTTCTCTCTTTAGATGATATGTGAAGTCGACCATGTATCATTTGCCTTTAGGAATAAAGGGAGGATGAAACCCTTTGGACGTGTTGTGGAAGCGTACCCGGAGTGCCCCGTGACAGATTGGCGTCGGCTCATAACCCTCATAGTCAAAGGGGGATTAAGAGGGACTCCCTAAGCTAATTACGATATCCATGGGGAAACCCTAAATTGCGGTGGCCTATATGGGTGATTGCTATCAAGCATTGTAGTGGTTATTTAGAGGTGACCTCACACTTGGCTCAACAAAGTGGATTCCTACGAGCCTTGTCATGAATATCTTATTATGGGGCTCTCTCCACACATGTCATGACATAATAAGTATGTTATCTTGATTACATATAATAATAGTACAATGCTAGTGGTGTATCCTACATCCCCGAGAACGTTTTATCCCTATTGAGTTCAACCACGCTTTCATACAATCTTGTTACTTGATTTGTTTTACTTGTTTTAATTACTTTTATACAAACAACTATAAACTATTCAAACACCCTTTACTTGAGATCAAAGACAACTTACAAGTATTCTTTGGTAGATAGTAACGAGGGGCATAAATACCTTAACCAATAGCTCTCTGTGGGTTCGATATCTTTACCTCGAAACTAGCTACAATTGGTTTGTGCACTTGCAGTCATCAGTAAGATGTGTTACCTCATACCCGTAAACTCACCGCCTTCCCCCACCTCTCTAAATAAGCTCTATGAGGACCCCTCCATGGCGTACTCGTCGGTAATACCACGACAGTCGTGCATGACTTGGCTCGCTCGAGGAATTTGTTGGCCCACATAGAGATAAAACAAAATCTTTCTACGCGGTGATCCAAATGATCTAGCTAAGGTAGAAGCCCACGAGGATTACCACTAGACGCGCGGTTACGGAACTAATGAAGCGCGTCACTTGATGCAGTGCAGTCCTCACGATCCGATCCAATCCACGATCATCGAAGTGCTGATCATACAACAGCTCTCCAGTATCCACACGTATGAGGAGGAGTGATGGCGGTGGACTCCTAGGTCCGGTACGGCGGCTGGAATAAAATGGAGCTAGGGTTTCCAACATATGGAATGACCTAACTGTGCCCTTTGGGCATCTGCACCCCAATATATATAGGGAGTGAAAGTGGGCTCCACTCACTTGCAGCCCATTCACTAAAGCCTATATTAATCACCGTGAGTCCAACTCACTGACTCACTCCGTATCCGGTTTGGGTCCAACCCAGACGACTTGCTCCCGCTCTTAAGTGTGTGACCCCGCAGGCTCATGGAAACTTGGACATGATTGGAGTACGACTCGCAATCAATCAATCTGTAGTGGATCCTAACAGAACGTGTCGACTCCCAAGTACGAAAGAGTCAAGACGACATACCTTTCAGCGCGACTTGCATTCGAGTCCCTTTTGCCTCATGATACATCTGGTCAAGCTATAGGAAATTAATTGTCATCCTTCAAATAGCTCAACTCACTTCTCAATCTGAGATAAGTGATTCATCGACTAACTCTTAGTCGGCCACCTCGGTTAACACTTAATCGAGTCGTGCATGGCCATGTTTTTCGAATCATATCTTCCAAGAGGGCCCATAGAATATCTCTCTAATCGAAGGGAAAAAATACCATCTTGGTCATCCACATCACGCAACTTGATTCTTAGCCGACCCAAACTCTCCCTTTATAACTGCCCTTTGATGGAATAGCGTATGACATAACCAAAGTCGGTGATCCACAACTTAGATTGTGCAATAACCTCAGTTCTAAGGATTGCTTTGATTGAGACATACACATGATGACTTGTTCATTATATCTCAATATGGTTCAGTCAGACTTGCTAAACTCTTTAGTCAAGTCCGTGTAAGTCGGAATAGCATCACCATGCCCATGACAAGTGGAACTGAGTCATCAACCGACTTTCACATTAGTCTAAATTGTGTGTCCAGCACAACCTCAATGACCAAGGACATTTAATATGAATAACATGAATACATAGTTCCACAACTGAATCACATATTCAATGATACATATCAGAAGCTCATACAAGGACAATACACCAACTTTATGAATACATCAGGAATAACACCATACATGATTGCCTCTAGGGCATATTCCCCACTGCACGTCCCTCTCCTTTGCGTCACCCCGCCACCGCCCGTCCCTGCTCGGCTCCTCCAGCGCCGCCGCTTGCCTCTGTCTTCCCGAGTTCACCTGCAGCGCGCCTTGCTGCCTAAGTCTTCTTCCTGTTGATGTGGTGAGTATGTGAGGATGTTGTTGTTTGGTGTTGTTGGTACTGCTATGGGCCCGAGATGACGCGTGTGACCAAGTATGGCACGACTAGGTGTCGTGAAGGGAAGAGGTCTTGCAAGTGTGTTCTACGCAAGATCTTCATCCTATCGGTGTTTCCATTTAGTCAAGATCGTCATGCACGATACCAAGTCCTTCATCGACCCTTGAAGTTGGAACCCGAAGAGATACATTGCGGTACACCAAGTTCTCCTTCATGGAAATCACAAGACCACCTCCATGGGACCGAAGACCGCGGAATGCCAAGTTCTCCTTCACGAACCCGAAGACCCGATCCCGAATCTGAAGTATGAATCCCTGCACCGGCTTCATGCTCTCCTTCATGGACGCCAAGATCCCATTCCCGGAGGCGAAGACCGATTCTGTTGAGACCTTCTACCCCGAGGCCCAACCCCGGAGACCGAACCAAATCCCTCGAACCCTAGAGGACCAAGATCATCGATCCGCATGTGTGACCCTGATCCGAGACCCTAGTTTATAAATTTCCATCCATATATCTTGTTGCATTTAAATTGTTCATGTTGCATACATATTTATTTTTTGGTTTGGAGGCATTTAGTCGATTCACCTCATAATTAAATATGGAGACTATATGCGGGATATTCTAGTCTTATATTTGGCTCCATTTAAATTTTCGTAGCGAACCGATGACATGTTTTGCATTGTTAAGACAACATTTAAATTGCGGGGTATCTAAATAACATGAACCACTTAATTAAATGTCGGGATCCCGATTCCGCTTAATATTGCCTAATTGCATCACATCTTCGCCATGTCATGCATCATATCATGTACATGCTCGGTATTTTGTCGTAGTATTAAATAGTTCATTCGGTGTTTCTTTTAGTGTTTTGGTTCTTCGCGCATTAGGCCGTTGAGTTGATGCAAGTTTCGACAAGTTTGGATAATGTATCTTTGGCTATTTTTCCCAGGCGAGCAATCTCCCCTTTTCTACCTATTTTTCATTTGTAGTCTTTACTTCCTCCTATTGATCTATTGCTATACGTGTTGCGATGCTTTAGTTTCTGTGCACCATTTAAATTCCTTGCAGCCTCTGTATTGCCTTGGACACATCCTATTGCATGTTGTTTGATAGACAGTCGGCCTTACGAGTCGTAGTTGCCTGCTCAGGTGCTGCTTCGCGTCGTTGTCGTTCCATCGTTGTTGGAAGGTTGACACATGCTTAATGTTGGAGATGATCATGACTTCATTACAACTTGATAATTAAAATGCTAAGAATAGATATAACTAATGCAGAGGCACCGGTGGGCAATAGCTGTTATTTGGTTCTTCCACGCTCACTTGTGTCCCGTAGCACCCCGAGTACTTCATACCTATTCCTTGACTATCGCACTGTCTGCATGTGGGATCATGAATCCCCTTAGTCCTAGCTTGAGTCATAATTAATTTCTTGGGGCCACAAACTAGTTTGTGGATTTATTACTATCATGTACTTATGTCATGCTTTACTGCTTTATTTTCGATTGTGCGTGGAGCACCTGTACTGTTTAGGAATTGCAGAGTGTTTTCACAGTATCAGTAAGCCCAGTCACACTTTCGGGTTCCTAGTTGTTTATAGCTATTGGCGCAAACCTTGGGTCCATCTCGGAGCCGGCCAAATTCGTTGCGGGTAGCTTAATGGGGTCTCCCCATGAAATCAATTATGAATCTTGCGAATGCTTTGTCATGATGCCTCATTGGGTTTTCATTTTGTTTTTCCGAGGTTGATTGTGCCTGTGTTGCTATTTGTGCCCATGTAGGGTAAATCTTTCTGAAAGTCGTGTCTGCGGTTATGGACGACTTGGAGCACAGTATCTCGATCATAGACAACTATAACTAAAGTAGTGCTATAAATTTGACTTTGACATGTCTAGTAATCAGTTTCACTACAACGGAATGAGTAAATAAAAGTGCCAACAAGTGCTAGATTTGGGAGGTCTCATGCTATTTGTATCTGACTAGTAAGTATTGCAACTACAACAAAACGGTTAACTAAAACTGCCCACTTCTTAAGATATTAGGATGACTCGTGCTATCTATATCTGACTAGTAAGTGATGCAACTATAATGGAATGAATAAAACTGCCAACGGTGTGAGTTCCTCGGTTTGACTTCCTCGAGGGGGGAAGGCTGGGGTGGGTATGTTTTGGTGTTACTATCAGGTTGGGTCCGAATAGGTCTTTCTTATCCCTCTCTAATAGCCGACGGTTGAATTGAGTCTCTATAGGTTGTTTAGTGCATTCTTTGCTACCGCTTCAGTCCACCATACCTATGTAGGCGAGAGCCACCGAATTCTAGACTCGTCGTGTACTGGCCTTAGTAGTGACCGCTCCCTTTTTCCTTTGCCCTTTGTCGGCACCCCTTTCATTTTAGCAGGTTGAGATCAACGTCATTAGCAGGGTTACCATTCCGGCTTGGCCTAGGCAGGGTTATGGATGCCATTGGTTATTCTTGAGGGCTCTTAGCCCCATTTTCTTCTTATCGATACTCGAATGTTGTATCGTTTTCAAGGTGATTTGGATCTTTATACTCTATATCTATATTCTGGACTCGTTGAGTCATTGTTGTATGTATATGTTCTGTGGGTTCCATCGTGAACTATTGTGTATGGTATTACTTTGTTTCCACCCACATGCAAGTGCCTAGTGGGCATCTTTGAATCGTTTCTATGCGGGTTTGGCAGGAAGCGCTAAAATCTGCATAGGGCTGATTCGAGGGTGCTACAAATGATGTGATAAACATTCACCCGAAGTATAGTAATACGATCAAAGTCATTATGTTTATATTGCTATAACATCATGCGAAGTAACCCTAATCCTTAGACCACGAGATCATGTTAATTGCTCGCACCGGAAGAGTACTTTGATAACATCAAACATCACACCATAATAGGGTGATTATAAATGTGTGTTTGGGTACTATGAAAGTGTTATGTTGAGGCTCATGGATCAAGAGTGGGATTTGTCTATCCCGATGATTGTTGGGGGGATACCCCCGGGTAGGGTCACTCCGGGGTATAAAGGCCGAGTTAGCCGAGGTTCGGCAGGGTCAAAGCGGATGCTGGCCGGGTCACCTCAAGGCAGGCCGGATCACGGAGTAACCCGGACCAGGGGGGTCGCCTAACATTATCTCAGCCGACTTAAGGAGTAAGTCGGAAGTGCTTGTCTAACTTGTATGCAGGAATAGGTATACCCGGATCTACCATGATCCGGGTCCCGTTTAGCTTCTGGGAGAAGGAAGGAATCTCGTTGGTCAAAAAGAAAGCCCGGTACGCACTGCATGAGCGAAGCAGGCAAGGGAAGGACCACTGGGTCATGGCCGACAAGGGTGACGACGACCGTGTCGGCTGACGCGGGCGCCGCAGAGGATCACGTAGCTAAAGCATGTGTGACGCAGGGGAAAAGCACCCCGGTCGGGTTACCACTTTGAGAGGAGGCATATTCTTAGGAATATGCCTCCATGTATGCCCTAGGCAGAGACCAAACCACCTCTATATAAGAGGGGCTAGGGTTTCAGTAGAAGGGGGTTGGGTTTTCTTCTATACTGATTTGGCTAAGGTTTTAGGTCTGAACTGTGGGTGAGAGTAAGAGAGCTCCTTCTTCCTCCTCTCGCCAATACAGCTCTAGGAGCGCTTGTAATCTTGAAAGAAAACCAATACAAACTTCAGTGTGGAGAATCACTTCACTATCCCTCCCTGGATTCCCCTAGCGTGTATTAGTCCCCACCTTTAGCCTATCCATGGCATCTGCCGTGACACCACCACGACAGTTGGCGCCCACCGTGGGGCTAGCGGCGCTAGCAGGGGTCAAGATCCGGACGGGAAACTTCATCGCCACCGGTGAACGCATTGTCTCCGGGCTCGTTCAGCGCTTTGGAGCGCTGGACTTCGTCAATGACAACGCAGGATGCTTCGGCACGCGCCCACTTCTGTGCAACGGCCTCTTCGTCAAGCTCGGCGCGCACAAGGTCTACGTTGCTGTGGACGTAACGTGCGCTCATCCGCGACGCGTCGTCGAAGTAGGGGAACCACCCCTCACTGTGGCTCGCGGGACGCGTATCGTTCGTTCCCCAGACCATGCAGAGGTGATGATGACCGCGCCTGGTGCGGGTGCAAACAAGGATCCGACGCCAGATCCGAAGGTAACGCCTAAGGCACCAAGGAAAGCTAGGGGTCCTCCACTAGAGGCCGGAAAACATGCTGAGAGAGGCGATGGATAGCTTGGCAAACCCTATAATAGCAGCAGTAGATCCGACTCGGGCACAGGCTGAGCTGGAGGAAACTAGGCAAAAGATACTAGAAGGCGCGAAGAAAATAGCCGCGGCTCAGCAGTCTTTGAACATGACGCTGCGTGAATATGCAAAAGCAAACAAAGTTGACACGGTAAAAGTAAAAGGGAGAAATCTCATGAGTGAGATGAATAGAGAAGGTGATACTAGGATTGAGGAGTCAGAGAACTGTTTGTCCGTGGGGCTGCCGAAGTATACTACCCCGGCAAAGAACCTCAGAGCGGCGGATGCGGCTGCATCCGAGTTAGAGGGTCTGACGGGTGAGGCCCGTCAAAGACAACAAGATAGGGTTAACGAGCTAGTTCGGATCGCGAACAGACAGAACTAAGAGCTACTCAGAGCTAACCCGGAGAGAGCTGGAGCTTCCAAAATCGTCCATTCGGCTATGGCTAACCAGGAGAAATCCACTGGAGCCGCATCTTCTCCTCATGGTGGTCCAAGGAGAGAAGAGGTAGTAACCTCGGTCAGACGGAACAAACAGATCGTCTCGTACGACCCGACGCGGGCAGGAAAAGGAAAAGAAGCACAGAAAAATGATGATCGACGAAGTGTGAGCCGAGGTGAAGCTGGCCGAGGTAACCACGACCAAGGCAATGCCGGTCAAGGGAACGCTGCCAACGGCAATGCCAGACAGCGAAACTCGGCAGGAGCAGGACAACCGCAGCAGCGGAATATACCAAGGCAAGAGCAAAGTGCCGACCGAGGTATGCAACAGAGAGGTGCGCCACAAGAGCAAAACCGATACAACGATGGTGATTCGGAGATGGTGAACATGGGGTACCCAAGACCGGAATATCATGTGATAGGGTCAAGATTGGGAAGCAGGGATTTGATGCCGGATGACGCCAGGTTGAAACTGGATCGCCTGTATAGGTCGGAACAGATCGAATGTCGAGGTCCACCGGGTCTAGCGTGCTTTGGACCCCGGATCATGAAGGAGCCACCGGTACCCAACTTCCAGCTGCCCAAGGGCACGAAGACGTATGACGGCAGTACCAAGCCGGAGGATTGGCTGATAAACTATGCTACGGCTGTGAAAATTGCCACTGGCAACTTGAGATGGGTTGTACGACACGTACCCCAGATGTTGGAAGGTCCGGCCAGAGTATGGTTGAACAATTTACCACCCAGAAGCATCAACTGCTGGATAGATTTTGAGGAAATGTTTATCAGCAATTTCTCAAGTACATATCAGAGGCCAAATAGGCCGCAGACCGTAGCAATGTGCAAGCAGAGGCCTAATGAGACAGACCATGAATTCTTGACCCGGTGGTGTACCGTGAGAAACTTGTGTGAGGGTGTCATAGAGTCACAGGCCATAACGTGGTTTGCGCAAGGGTGCAGATATGGCAGCGAGCTGTGGATGAAGTTGCAAAGGAAAATGCCAATTACGTTAGCAGAGATGATCCGGATTGCCGATTCGTATGCTTTGGGTGATCCGACTTAACCTAGGCTCGCATCAAACGAGTCAAACGAGGAATACTATCAGAGGGATGGAGCCGGGTCATTTCGGAGGAATGACTACAGAGGAAAAAGAAGAGATGATAGATGATAGACCAGATCATCGCTACGGTTCGCAACAAGTTGCGGCTGTGAATCAAGATCAACCCGGAGCAGGGAGCAACCAGCGCCAGAAAACTGGAGGCAATGGACTCCAAGAAACGATGGCAAGAAGACATGGACGCCGGAGCAAAAGAGACAGTGGCAAGAAAAGAAAGACCGTCCGAGGTATACCTATGATTCGATGTTGGACCAGCCGTGTAAGTTTCACCCACCAAACCCGAGTAATCCAGCGGGTCATACGACGAGGCAATGTGAGTGGATGCGCAAGATTGAACAAGGTGGTTCGAGGAATGCTCAGGCACCCCGGAATGATCAGCCTCGGCAGGAGTTACCCCGGCAGCAACTGCTCTCCGGAGCGAACACGCAACAGCTAATGTTGCCTCCCCCTCCGCCGAGGTATGATAACCTGGAGCGAAGGGATGCGGTGCATCAAGTGGAAAACCAACATCAGCCGGATCAGAGGAACCCCGAAAATGAGGGGAGAAATGAGTACAGGGAGCATCATCAGAGCTATTGCATGTTCACCAATCGAGGCCCGGAAAAAGCCTGCAGCGTAGGCATATGGAGGTAAATGCAGTGATGCCGGCAGTGACGAGGTACATGCCTTGGTCGGACCAGGAAATCACCTAGAGCATAAAGGATCATCCCAAGCTTATGCCAAGCCCTGGCTCATATGCGTTAGTGCTGGACCCGACATTCATTGGGCCTAACATTAATGTGAGATTCTCCAAGGTACTGATTGACAATGGTAGTAGCATCAACATTATGTATGCGGATACAATGCGCAAGTTGGGTATCTCGGAGAACATGCTCCAGGCTACGAGGACAACTTTCCATGGTATTGTACCAGGAATTTCTTGTGAGCCCATAGGCAAAGTCCAGGTCGACGTATTGTTCGGCACGAGAGATAATTGCCGAACTGAGAATCTGGAGTTCGAGGTGGTGAACTTGGAAAGTGCGTATCACGCATTACTCGGAAGGCCAGCATTGAACAAGTTCATGGCAAGCTGCCACATCAGTTATCTGAAGATGAAGTTGCCTGGGCCAAATGGAGTGATTACCATTGCAGGAGATGCCTCAGCCGGGTCTAACTTAGCCGAATCGCTTGTGATCGCGTAGGAGAAAAGGAAAATTCAAGAGGTGGCAGCTTTGGCTCAGTCCGAGCAGCAGTATATGCCGGCGCTGAGTAACCCGCATGGATCTGTCTCCTTCCAAGCCACGAAAGATACCAAGAAGGTTCCAGTTGATGACATGTTCCCGGAGCGCACCGTAACAATTGGTGTCGGGTTAACTGATAAATAGGAAAGCGAGCTCGTCAGCTTCCTCCGTGAGAATCGGGACATTTTTGCTTGGTCCACATAGTATTTGCAAGGTGTTTAGAGGGAGTTAGCCGAGCACTCTTTGAACGTAAGACCCAGAGCAAGGCCGGTGAAGCAACCTCTCCGCCGCTTCGCCGAGGATAAGAGAAAAGTCATTGGAGACGAGATAGCTCGGTTGCTAGTAGCAGGACTTATCATGGAAGTACTGTATCCGGATTGGCTCTCTAATCTGGTGCTGGTAGAAAAGAAGAAGGATGATCCGAACGTGGCAGTAGTTTGGCGTATGTGTATCGATTACACGAACCTGAACAAGGCGTGTCCAAAAGATCCATTTCCACTACCGAGGATAGATCAGGTCATAGACTCAACCTCGGGATGTGAACTATTGTCATTCATTGATGCATATTCTCGTTTCCACCAGATACTTCTGAATCCGGATGATCAAACCCGGGGACTGCATCAGCAAACCCGGGGACTGTCTCAGCAAACCCGGAGACTACCTCGCTGGACCCGGGGACTGCTCAGTGTGATCCGGCTGAAGTTATGCCGGTGGATCAGATGGAAATTGATGAGGACGTGTTCCCTCCACGAGTAATACCAGCTTGGGCACGGCCTATATTCCAATTCCTGAAGGATGGAACATTACCCACTGAGGAGGTGTTAGCCAGGCAAACTCAGAGGAGAGCGAAAGCATACACGATTATCAATTCCGAGCTGTACAAATAGAGTGTAACCAATGTCCTCCAGCGATGCATTGACCCAGAAGAAGGGCTCGACATCCTCCGAGATATACACCAAGGAGAGTGTGGGCATCATGCCTCATCCCGAGCCTTGGTGGCAAAAGCATTCCGGCATGGATTCTACTGGCCAAGTGCCTTAGAACAAGCAGAAGATCTGGTGAGAAAATGCAATGGTTGTCAGAGGTACGCTACCAAGACACATATGCCGATGTCGGAACTCAAGACCATACCAATTACATGGACATTTGCCGTATGGTGCTTGGATATGGCTGGCCCGTTCAAACCAGCAAGGGGAAACATGACTCACATTTTGGTCATGGTGGATAAGTTTACAAAATGGATTGAAGTGAAGCCTATAAGAAAATGTGATGGAGCTACGGCCGTAACATTTCTCAAAGACATTATCTTGAGATATGGTTATCCTCACAGTATCATAACTGATAATGGCACAAATTTTGCGGAAGGAGCATTTGCGCGCACGGACAAGAAGATCCGACTCGACGTAGCCTCGATAGCTCACCCGCATCGAACGGACAAGTGGAAAGATCCAACGGATTAGTATTATCCGGATAAAACCTCGGCTCATTGAGCCGCTGCAAAGATCAGCGGTGCTTTGGATAGAAGAACTACGGTGATCTTGGAGTTTAAGAACAACTCGAATCGATCAATGTTATACGCCGTTTTTTCTGGTATATGGGGCAGAAGCTGTATTACCAGCCGACATAGAGCATGATTCGCCTAGGGTCACCCAATACACAGAAGCCGAAGTGCAAGAAGCCCGGCAAAATGATGTTGATCTGCTAGAAGAAGCGAGATAACTGGCACTATCCAGATCCGCCATATATCAGCAAAATCTCCGACGCTACCATAGCCGGAAAGTGTGCCCCCGAGTCTTTCGGGAAGGCGATCAGGTGCTCCGGTTGGTACAACGTACAACCGGCATGCATAAATTATCCCCCCCATGGGAAGGTCCATTCATTGTAAGCAAAGCATTGCACAATGATTCTTATTATCTTATAGATGCAAAGCCACAGGAAAAGAACAAGGCGGACAGGTCCGGAGAAGAATCTAAGCGACCATGGAATGTAGCACTAATTCGTCCTTTCTACACTTAGCTAAGAAGGGTATGTATCCGAGTCGTCTCATATGTCGGTATGTATGTCGGCAATGAGCTTATCAATGAAATATTAGAACCTCGAGCAGTAACTCGGGGACTGCCTTAATAATTTTCGTTGTTGTCTCTTGTGCATTAACTGGAATAAGTTGTTCTACTTAACTCGGATTAGTAATGTGTGAGCACCAAAAACCCAACTCTTCGACTTGCTGCTATCCAACAAGAATTGGCTTCATTGCAAGCAAGAGAACAAGTTTGGAATTGCGTAGCACATGAAAAGCGACTAAGGAAACGAATCTATTCGAGCTAACATTTGTTATTCGGACTAACCCTGTATTTATTCTCAAGTTATTCTGCAGCTTTATTTTTGAGCTAAGTCTGAAAGTTTCTTAGTATTGTTAAGACAATTTTTGAAGCTCGGATTCGTAAGTCATAAAACCGAATCAAGGTAGACACGATCCGAGCCAAAAGATTGGACGAACAAGAAAAAGAAACTCGGGGACTACGCCCAAGTTAACCCGGCATAAGAACTTAGTAGCAAAATATCACATATACACAGGATACAGTTCCGCCCGGCATACCGGGGATCTGATAAATTTTCAAGTTTTTTAACCTAAGGAGCAGCAGGAGGAGGAAGTTCGACATCGTCTTTGTTGTCTTCAATATCTGAGGCATCACCTTCTTCATCCTCATCCGACCCATCTTCAGCGTTCTCAGCGTTCTTGTCCCCAGCGGATTCCAGGAAGCTCGGTCCTTCAACCCATTCATGGATAGGAGAATATTCGATGAGGCTGTAGGCGCAAGCCTGGCGCCGAGCTACCCACTCCGGGTCATTAGTCCATCTGGATCCGGTGCGCCGGCGTGTAAGGAGGCTGAGGTCGATCTTCTCATACCATGTGAGTATGTGGTGAAGGATAGTATCAGCTGCGGCACGCCCAGCGGACTCTCTCCAGAGATCGAGTTGGGTCTCAGTCTCCATTAGCTTCTCGACGAGAATCGCGGTGGTCTCCGGGCTATCTTCTCCGGGCCAGAACATGTTGAAGATGCGAACTGCAGCGTCGAGGATATCCTTGCCATAATTCTTGATGAGTTCCACGCGAGATGACAAGTTGACCAATAGGTCCTCCATGTCATAAGGAACCTCCTCACCAACAGGAGTGGCAGGAGTACCCCTCGCTCGGTGAAAATCTGCAACTGCTGTGCTTGCAATAGTGAGGCTCTCAGGAAATTTGCCTGGAAGCAAGACAAGGGAAGAAGGTAAAGAAAAGACATATGAAGCAACCCGGAAAAGTATGTCAGAAGGAACTTATGTGATATATGGCTGAGGATCCGGGTCAACTCCTTGATGCAGTCATCGCGTCTCTTGCGAAGTTGCTCAAGCTCAGCGTTGCGATCCAAAATTTGGATGTCGGATTCTTTGAGTAGGTCCTGGTCCATGGAGATCTAGAGAGTAAGGCGCTCGCGCTCTTCTGTGAAGTTCTGGCCAAACTTTTGGAGCTCGGTTTGGTGCTGGGCCTTCATCTTCTCCATCTCAGCCTTGAGCCTGGCAATCTCATTGTCCTTGGTCCGGAGCAGAGCGAGTTCATCATCTTTTTTCTTCAGCTCGGCTTGATGCTGCCCTGCTTGTTCGAGAAAATGCAGCATCATATCAGGCACGGGCACAGTATCCTCAAGCGATGCTAAAATAGTATGTTGACCCGGCAGAGCCGAGGAATGAATGTTTGCCGAGCCAAGGAGAAAAGGAAATGGAAAACACTACAAGGTGGGACAAAAAGGACATACCTTTGATTTGCTCCAAGTTCTTCCGCATGATCTTGTTCTCAGCCTCCACCCCAGCTGCAGAAACCAAATGATAAGATTAGTTCGGCAGAAGAAGATGAAGAAAAACGGAAAAGCCCTAAGGGAGAAACTTACCCCTTTTTTCATGTTTCGCGATAAGTGCAACGTGCTTTGCACGTAGCATCTTGTGGGTATCCAGCAGGCGTTGGAATTCAGCACTCCGGTGATTGGTGGTTACCTGAAAAAAGTACAGAAACATAAATTAACTTGGTGCATATTCAAAGTGTACAAGATCCGGGCCAAGTGGAACTTAACCCGGCTCTAGGTGTGTGCATATTCGAAGTGTACAAGATCCGGGCCAAGTGGAACTTAACCCGGCTCTAGGTGTGTGCATATTCGAAGTGTACAAGATCCGGGACAAGTGGAACTTAACTCGGCTCTAGGTGTGTGCATATTCGAAGTGTACAAGATCCGGGCCAAGTGGAACTTAACCTGGCTCTAGGTGTGTGCATATTCGAAGTGTACAAGATCCATGCCAAGTGGAACTTAACCTGGCTCTAGGTGTGTGCATATTCGAAGTGTACAAGATCCGGGCCAAGTGGAACTTAACCCGGCTCTAGGTGTGTGCATATTCGAAGTGTACAAGATCCGGTCCAAGTGGAACTTAACCCGGCTCTAGGTGTGTGCATATTCGAAGTGTGCAAGATCCGGGCCAAGTGGAACTTAACCCGGCTCTAGGTGTCTGCATATTTGAAGTTCTCATAGAGCTACGTCAGTTTTCTAATGAGCATCCAGCCGAGTAACAAGTTACTCCACCGGAGGCTCGGGGACTAATGGTTATTATCTACAGCATGTAAAGGAGAAGCGACATACCTCCATCATCCGCCCCGCGAGGTTAATTGCCTTAGCGGCTGTGTTCATTTGGGCGGAAAATTCTGCGGGGCCGAACTTTTCCGGGAGATTGTCGTTGTGGACGAACTTCGCCTTGTTCCAGTTCATGACGAACTCAATCAGGCTCGGAGGGTACCGCTCACCGGTAGGCATATGGGGTGCCACCAAGCCCTTCGCATGCGCTTCTTTCCTCTCAACCAAAGCAAGGGCTGGGCTGGTATGCAGAACCATTTGTTGTGCATCAGTTGACTCAGCAGGGGCATCCTTCGCTGCTGGAGCTTTCTTCGGAAGCATTGACGCTAGGGTTCGCTGCCCAGCCTCGACGAATGGTGACTTGGTAGTATCCAGAGCCTTTTTGCCCTTGGCTTGCTGGGAAGAAGTAACTGCAACGGATTTCCCCTTAGGAGCTGCTGGGATAGTTCCTCGCCGAGGTTGAGATGACTCAGACGAGGCGGAAGAACTTGGCGCTGGAGCTCTTATAGCTAGACTTGGAGCGGTTGTTGATTTTCTTGGTGCCGCAGTCTTTGGTGCTGGTTGGTCAATCCGACATCGGCTGCTCTTGGTCTTTGGGGCCTTTGGTGTCGAGGTAGTCTCGGTGGCTACTGGTTGCGGCGATGCCGAAGTTGTGGATGCCGTCGCCTCGGCTGGGCCGGTCTCTCCCGCTCCGAGGTTGCACTCCTCTCGACGAGGTAGTGCGGAACCCGGAGCAGCCACAGAACCCTCTGGAATAGGGCTCAGCGGACGTGACTCGTCGTCACGAGGGGGAGAAGGGCTAGATCGGAGCGGTGAAGAGATGCTAGATCCGCTCTGAGGGACCTCCACCGGAGCCCTGCAGAAGAGAATAATGTCAGAAGAGAAATTACAACAATGCAAGGAAAAGGGGGTTACGGAAAGAAAAATGACTTACGCATCCGAGGTTTGGGCCTCCTTGGGTTTCCGAGCCCTTCGTGTCGAGGCTTTGCCTGCCGGCTTGGAGGCAGTTTTGTCTCCGGCCTTCTTTCGCCTTTTTGCGGGCTGAGAAGGTCCGGAGGAGGAACTTAGTGACCACGCCTCTTCTTGGCGCCATCGAACCGATTCGTAAAAGTGGCGGAGGATCCTCGTGGATATGCCCACCAGGGTTAGCTGATGCCAGAAAGGCAAAAGAAAGAGGGATAGCCTCAACAAGTTCAATCACGTTGACATCCGAGTCATCCTCATCATCGGGCCAGTCTCTAAGAGAAGAGAATTTACCGCTAGGTCGTTTTGTAGCGTCGGTCATAGGGATAAACATCTCCTGGTCCGGCTCCTCCTTATCCGGGGTTTCTCGGTCCGGCGCCCACTTCAGGGTCGGATCTGTGCCGTCCTCAAGGGTTTTCTGAAGGAATAGCTGAGAAAAGGAATGAAGAACAGAGTAAAAATACAACAAAAACCGACATATATTTAATCCGAAGTAAGTTTGCCCCGTGAAGCTTACCGCGGGAGGGAGCCTCTCACGACAAAATTGCTCAATTCCCCACGTCCATTCAGCGGAGAAATCTTTGTGGGTGGTGAAGAGAGCCTTAACCCGGCGAAAAATCTCCGTGTTGCTCAGCTCGAAGGAGGAGGTCCGGTTAGGGGTCATGGCGAAACTCATGTGGCACACCTTGTGGGTACGCTTCTGGAGGGGAGAGATTCGGTTGCGCACGAACGTGATCATAGCATCCTCGTTGCGCAATCCGAGTTTCTTCAGTTCCGCGAACCTCTTGTTAACCTGGTTGGCCAAGGTCGTGGGCTTCTTGGAGATCTCCTCCCAAAATTCCGGGTTAGGTGGACCCGGAGTATAGAAACAACGAATCAAATCTTGATGCGAATTCCGGACATAGAAGAAGGTCAGGCCCATCCTTTGCGAGTCAAGCCCGGTGACCGGGGAAAGCGGAAGTCCTCCGGGAGATGGACGCAGCTCGAATTGGGTGAGCTTGTCCTCGACTCAACTTGGATGTTGGGGATGACGTTATGACGGAGGCGAAAACGGATCCACAGCTCCCGTGGGCCACAGTCCAGTGTAGCCTTGATCGTAGAAGCAAAAGCGAGAGAAGTGATAGCGTTAATTTGGAAGGTGGTGTTGGCCGGTAGGTGCTAAGCCAATCCGGAAGAAGCTCGCCAAGCCAAACCCGTTGGAAGTGGGACAAGAACACACGAACTCACCCGGATTGGGTGAGGGGCGATTCGGCGGAGGAGGCGGCGACGACACACCGGCGGGGATGCGCTGTGCAGTAAAGCCAGTCAAGGTCATCTTGACAGACCCAAGACCCGGCCCACGCGCCGCGGTCCGCCGCAATGGCGTCCTCCTCCATCTCTTGCTCGGCGACGACGAGCTCCTCCTCCGTCATCTCGTACTCGCTACCCTTGCTGGCGCTAAGTAAGTCGGAAGCCTGGATTGGCGAGGACCCGTGGCGAGGCTGCGCTGTGATGGCCGTGGCAGATGTACAGGGGAAAAGTCTGGCGGCGCAGTCACGAGGAAGATGAAGAAGAATAGCAGGCGGAGAGGCGCGGAAAATCCTAAGTGCGCCCTCGCTATTTAACCACTCCCTAAAGGGGTGAGTGGGATTGCACCACCAAATGAGCCACATGGTGTGGCGTGTATCACCTGCCTCGGCCAATCGGTGAGGAGCCACGGGGAGGCCACAGCGTAGGCGATCCCGTGGCGTGGCCCGATCACGGTAAACGAGGAGGCGTGGCGTGACCCTCGTCATGTGATAACGACAATTCTGCGGCGATTACATGCAGGCCCTTAAAATAAGACAACGTAATGATTGGCCTCCACGTGGGTTGGCGTATGAAGGAAGGAAACAAGGCCCGGATCGAACCATGGAAACCCGGACAGCCAGTAAAAACTTAGAATGTGCAGAGGGAAAGTAAAGCCATGAGATTCGAGTCAAAGTGGTAACCCGGAACATGCGAAGGGAACGTGCAAAGGGAACGTAAATCCATATAATCCGAGATAAAGAGCTAACCCGGAAATAACGTCCAAGGCTCGAACATAAATGAACCTGATGTGGCCTTAGCGGCCAAGGCAGCTAAGACCGCACCAGCTTCGGGGACTAATGTTGGGGGGATACCCCCGGGTAGGGTCACTCCGGGGTATAAAGGCTGAGTTAGCCGAGGTTCGGCAGGGTCAAAGCGGATGCTAGCCGGGTCACCTCAAGGCAGGCCGGATCACGGAGTAACCCGGACCAGGGGGGTCGCCTAACATTATCTCAGCCGACTTAAGGAGTAAGTCGGATGTGCTTGTCTAACTTGTATGCAGGAACAGGTATACCCGGATCTACCATGATCCGGGTCCCGTTTAGCTTCTGGGAGAAGGAAGGAATCTCGCTGGTCAAAAAGAAAGCCTGGTATGCCTTTGCATGGCCGAAGCAGAAGGCGGGACCACCGGGTCATGGCCGACAAGGGTGACGACGACCGTGTGTCGGCAGGCGCCGCAGAGGCTCACGTAGCTAAAGCATGTGTGTGGGGAAAAGCACCCGGTCGGTTACCACTTTGAGATGAGGCATATTCTTAGGAATATGCCTCCACGTATCTCCTAAGCGAGACCAAACCACCTCTATATAAGGGGCTAGGGTTTCGATGAAGGGGTTGGGTTTTCTTCTATACTGATTTGGCTAAGGTTTTAGGTGTGAACTATGGGTGAGAGTAAGAGAGCTCCTTCTTCCTCCTCTCGCCAATACAGCTCTAGGAGCGCTTGTAATCTTGAAAGAAAAGCAATACAAACTTCAGTGTGGAGAATCACTTCACTATCCCTCCCTGGATTCCCCTAGCGTGTATTAGTCCCCACCTTTAGCCTATCCATGGCATCTGCCATGACACCACCACGACAATGATGGAGAGATATACTCAGGACCCTCTCGGTGATATCATATTGACATAACTTGCAAGCAAGTGATAAGATCACTAACAATGTTATATCACGGGAACAAGAAAAGAGTAATATATTGCAAGACAAAGGGATTTAGTTATGACATCAAAGGTTCTCATCACCACTAGAGTCATCGTCGAATATGTGGGAGTTAGCACGGATCTTTAGGTCACGCTATTGATTATTGATCGGAGAGGGATCTCGATCATATCTGCATTATTCGCGAACTGTAGGGTGACACACTTAAGGTATATTAACACCAAATAGAGCATATATAATACCAGAGAAAGGATTTGAAAGCGCTAGGATTATTCGATGGACACGGGAATTGTTTCAGGTCAAATTGCTGAAAATGGTTTCAGATGTGATATCGAAGTTATGCAAGGGGATTTATGTAGATGTTTGTTAATTAAAGTAATTAAAAAAATTCTGAATAAAATAAATAAAAGTGTTTTATTTAAAGAGAAAAATGCATTTAAATTAGTGGGTAAATAATGCAAAGTAAGTGGAGTTTGTATTAATGGGAGTGGGCTTAGTGGAAGCTCCACTCACCATTATGGAGGGAGAGGTGGGGGAACCACCATGGCCGGCGGCCATGACCCTCTTCCCCTATAAAAGTATGCCTCCTTATCCTCTCTAGTTGCACCACCTCCTCGTGAAGGTTCTCTTTTCCCTCTAGTAAATTCCCCATGGCTCCGGATTACGAAGTACATGTTCTCGGTGGTTTCTCTAGAAGGATCTGTTGTTTTCATTGTTTTGCTGGAGTGAGGACTCGGAGGTTGTCGGGTACTGAACGTGTGTGTGATCACAGATGTGTCGCTACTTTACGACGCTGGACTTCAACTCGGTCTTGAGATCGACAAGTGTACAACTACATCATCTGCGAAATCAGATTTCGTTAACAAAGCTTTCCATTCTTTGAGGTTAAGATATATATGGATGTATAGCCACCAATTGATTGTATCTTGGTAGAAAGATCTTGGTACTTAGTTGTTCATATCATAGGATTTTTTTTGTTTTCTATGCTGCGAACCCAATACTCAATGCGTCTGTCGCGAGCTAGGTGACAAACATTAGTCATTGATCCTGCCTAATCGCACGAACCTTAGGTCGCTATACCGGTTCGGCCTCCTGCAGGAACTGACCGGCGGGCCTGTTAGCGTGTTTGAATCCCGTGGCCTCCCGCGTGCGGTGATACCGGGATGGGCCAGCCCAGCGTCGTGCCGCCTGGGGATGTTTAGATCCGGCCCGTGGTAATCTTTTTCTCTGGTTTCCCTTTTCCATTTTTCCTGATCTATTAAATGCCTGTTAGAAATAAATCCCTAAGAAAATGGAAAATACCTAAAAACATCATGATCTAATTCTTGGAATGTACATGTATGATTTCTCCAACATGCAGAAAAAAAATCTAGCCAATCCAATAAATGTATTACCCCTAGCAATTAAAACACACGAATGTGTCCCGCTCACTAAATAATTATTTTAGGGAGTTTCATAGCTCTAAATAATTTGAAACAATTTTCTACCAGTAGGCATTCAAGGTACCTATCATGTGTCCTTGGATTCACACAATATATATATAGTAGTGAAAATAACAAGAACACCTCAAATTTGACTTCAACAATTTATCTAAGTAGATCCACATCACCTTTTCAGCTGATTTCAACTCTTTGTGATGTGGTACTGCAAGATATACCAAAAGCCAAGTTTACACAATTTATTAAGCAGTTGATGAATTTCGGTGAATTAATTACTACTACATGAAGTTGTTTCAATCAATAAATCATATCCGGAGTTTTACAAGTCTAAAAATAGTGAAACAAAATTTTGAATAAAGCTATCAGTGATTCCTATCTTTTGTCCTTGTTTTGATACCAAATGGACTTGTAGAATAAATCTAATGAAAAAGACAATTTGCTTATAGAACTGACTTTGGGAATTTACCAAGGGCATTATGGTAAATATTTTGAGGTGAATCCAACTCTCCATGAGCCAGTATTCAAGTATCTTTCTAACCTAGAGAGGAAAAGTTTATTTGAATTACAAATATTTTCTGGTGAATTAAATTCCAAAACAGGAGTTAATCTCACTAAGAAATTTATGATTAATTAAATAAAAATGATAAAATGATGAAACCACTTCTGGTATTTTTTTATTTTAATACCTATCTATTGATACTATATTTGTATATTGGTATCATATAGAACTTGGTCTTGGTATAAAACCCGTTGTTTAAGTAGTGTGTAGTACTTAAACCATAAAAGAAGTTTTAAATATGCAAATGGAGTGATTCCTCTTGCCATGAATTGATATCTTCACTACTTACTGAAGGGTGATGTTGTATTGTTCAAATGCTTGCTATATTGTACTGTTGATGTTTTTCCTTATGTTGATTGTGGTGCCTTGCTTGTTTGCATGTGTGATCCGTGACTACGATAGTTGCGATTGTATTGAAGTTGAAAGGGCATGTATGCCCCCATGTGTGGTTTTGGTAATTAATGAAAATCCCTATGGACTAATGTGCAAATTAAGTTTCACTTGTAGGTTTGTCCATTGGCATCGCTTGGACCATGTGTTGGTTTCAAGGATGAAAAATAAGAAGCAGTGTCCAAGGGCTTTGTGCCTATTGGAATCAAGTAGAAGAAGAAGATAAAGTATGTCTTGAAGAAGAAGAAGAAGATGGAGTTCCTCATGGCAATCTTCAAGACATCATCAAGAATTGAAGTGCAAGCTCAAGATGCGTCATCTCTAGAAGATCTCATTCTTAAAGCTTGCCATCCTCGGAAATCATGGAATGATGAAGACAAGTTCGAAGAAGAGGCTTCCCCATGGAGTATGGGGGCGAATTTCTCAAGACTTCATCAAGCAAGTGCAAGTAAGAGCAATCAAGAAAGGTGTTCCATCTTGAAGGTGACAAGATTGTCTACATCAAGCTCAAGTGGGATGCTCAAGGCAAAGGTATGATCATGATAGGGTTTCTATTTTACCGGTCTCTTGTAGTGTTCTTGTAGTGTTAGGAGACCGGGTTTAGGATAGATAGCCGTACTATCAAGAGGGGCTCTCGAGTGGGTGACTCGTTCGTATCTTTCAAAGAGAACTCAAACCTTTGCATACATAGCATCATCTTTCTTGGTTGTTGTTTGGTTCTTGTCCATGTGAGGATCTAGAGCTTCTGGTTATCTTCATAACAAGCTCTAGTTCATCAAAAACGGATTTCCCTTGCATATCTTATTGCGTTTTTGATCTTGCAGGTTTTCCGGCTCCACACCTTGGGAGGTATCTCACATATATATTCATGGTATTTTATCCCTTGGTGATAACCAATATTTCACCTTTTGTTGGATTCTACTCTTTATTATCTTTCCAACAAAATTGGTTTCATCCCAATTAGAGTTTCCAAGCTCAACTTCTTGCGTTTTGGGTTCTCGAGGTTTTACCGGTTCATCGCTTCTGAGAGGTCATACGTTTCTCCATTTTATTTTTATCCTCTCTTGTTGGACTATGATTTTTCTTTGCATAATCTTGTAGAGATTTTTGTTCTCTTCAAAACGAGCCCAAGATCATTGAAATCGGAGTCCGGAGTAAAAAGTTATTGAAGTTTTCGTGCAATGTTGTCCAACGTTTTTGCTTGAGCGGTAGTACCGGCCCAAGTTCCGACCAAAGTTCCGGTAAATCTCGTTTTTCTTCTCTATCTTGTGTTTCTATTTAGAGTTAGTACCGGTGGGGCGCCGGTAGTTCCGGTGGGGTGCGAATCTGGCCCAAACGGGCAGATTTCTCTTGCCCTATTTAAGGGTCCCCTCTTCCCAAAAGTTTCCCCAAGTTTTGAGGTCATTTTTGCTAGCTTTTCCACTCTCTCTCCTCCATTGTTGAACTTCAAAAGCTTGCTCTCTTCCCTTCTCCCTCCCATGATTCTTGCATCTCTTTGAGGGATTTGAGAGAGGGGATCTAGATCTACAACCCCCACCAAACCAAATCCCTTCTTTGTGAAGGAATCCTTGGGATCTAGATCTTGGAGAGTTTTGTGTTCTTCACTTGTGTTCTTCCTCTCTTATTCCCCCAATAGCTTTTGTAGCTTTGGTGGAATTTGAGAGAGAAGGACTTGCCTCTTGCATTTGGTGCATAGGTTTGAGTTCTCCTCGGAGATTCGGTGAGTTCAAGCCCTTGGGCTTGTTACTCTTGGGTTCTTGGAACCCTAGACGGTTGTGTGGTTGGAGTGTTGACCTTTTGTGGTCTTATAGGCTTTTGTGGCCTTGTTGCCTTTTGTGGCTTTGTAGCCTATGTGGCATTGTTTTTGGGAGCCACCAATTGAGTTGTGGAGATTGCCCCAATCTTGTACGGGTTCGGTGACCGCCCTCAAGTGTCCCATAGTGGAACGTGAGTAGGCCTTTGTGGAGAGCTCACGGGAGAATAGGGTGAGCCTTTTGTGGCGTCGGTAGGTTGCGTGCTTTCGCATCTTGGGGTGAGGCCTTGTGTGGCATTGGGTGAGCATCGAGCCACCACACCTCGAGGTGGGCCACTTGTGGCGTTCGAAGTACATTGCGCCCCCGCACCTCTCCAACGGAGACGTAGCTTCTTTGGAAGTGAACTTCGGGAAACAAATCATCGTCTCCGCGTCCATCGGTTATCTCTCAACCAAGCCCTTTACTTATGCAATTTACATTGTGATAGCCATCGTGCTTGAAGTATTATATCTTGCTATCACCTTGTTGCTTGTCTTACTTAGCATAGGTTGTTGGTGCACTTAGTGAACCTAGTGGATATAGGTTTTGGCTTGATAAATTAAACGTTAAGTTTTATTCCGCATTTATTAGAGCCTAAACCGTAATAATTTTAAAACGCCTATTCACCCCCCCCCTCTAGGCGACGTCCATTTCCCTTTCAATTGGTATCAGAGCGAGGTATCTCGCTTCTTAGGCTTCACCGCCTCGAGAGTAAGGATGTCTCCTAGGGGTTTAGTGCACTATCACACGTTTACTTTTGATGGCACAAATTATGATGTTTGGCGCATTCGCATGCTTAGTCATTTCTGGGTCATTGACCCAAATATTGACGAATTCTAGATATGGGCTTGTCTCCTCCTATGGATCCTCAAAATCTATCTTTGGAGGAGGAGACAAACTCTTATCTCGAAGCTCAAGCATCTAATGTGCTTGTTAATGTTGTGAGCTTTGTAGTTCTTTCCTCAATCATGCCTTTCCGGAATGCTCATGATATTTGGACCAAGCTTCAAGAAAAATATGACGTGTCCAAGCTTAATGAGGATGATTGTGTTGCCTCCACCTCCGGCCGTGATGAGTTCTCATTTCCTCCACTTCACCTACATGTGAGTTGTCACAAGGTAATGACATGGTGAGTGGTGATAGAACTTGCAATGTGGATAGTGAGATTGTCATTAATGATTCTTCATATCTATCTCATTGCAATGGTGTATCTTTGGGCATGAACACTTGTAGTACTATATGTGATTTACACCCTAGTGTTGATTTCCCTTGCATATCATGTAGAAATGGATTGAATATATCTCATGATGATATGCTTGCTTTGCCTTGTTGCCATGATAAATGTGCTTCTATTTCCTCTAGTACTTGTGTTGCTAACCATGTAGAGGAAATCGAAGAATGTGTGGGCCAAGGCAAGGTTGCTTTTGAAGCTTCATGTGTTCCCCCATCATCACCTTCTCCCAACATTCACTTATGCCTCATGGCTAAGGAATCAAAGGTAACTTCTCCTTTGGACCCCAATGCACCTCATGATGATGTTAATGTTAACTTAGATGTAGGAGATGATGATGTTGCTTCTTTAAAAGAGAAGGGGGAGCTAGTCCTTCGTGCTCTTCACAATGATAAGAATGCTTGCTCTACTTTCATTGAAATCTTGAACTTTGCCATTGAAAGTAAGCAACTAATTTATGAGCATGAAGAAACAATTGACAAAATGATTAGTCTTGAGCGTGAGTATGCTAATGACATTGCAAACTTAAATGAAGCTCTTGAAGAGGAACAAACCACCAAGGAATATCTTGAGGAGACCTTTGATCTAGAGCTATCTAGAGTAAACAAATCTCATGATAGAGATCTTGAGGTGGCAAGTGACCTCCAAATTAAAAATGATGAGCTTGAAGTTGCCTATGCTAAACTCCTTGAGGATTTTGATCACCTCTACAATGGCTCTAGGGTCATCAAGGGGGAGCTCATCAAACTCACCGAGTCGCATGAGCAACTTAAATCTTCATACTCAAAAGAGCTTTCCAAGTTTCCCTCACCTCTAGCAATTAATCATGATGCTTGTGCTACTAACTCTATCTCTTGTGAAGCATCTATTGTGAAGGAGAATGTTGAGCTACATGCTCAACTTGCTTTGCTAACTATCAACTATGGGAAATTGGAAGAGAGTCATGCTAAGCTCTCAAGCTCGCATGAGGACCTTCTAGTTCCCCATGGTAGTCTAAGTTAGCTCATGAGGCTATTTTGTCAAAGGTAACCTCGAGTATGCCTCATGTGGGCATTAGCACTACTTCTTCTCCTAGTATCATATTACCATGTGCTAGTCCTTGTAATTCATCCACTCATGTTATTGCTATATCTTGTGATGAATTGCATCCCTTGCCTTGTTGCTTTAACAACGTAGCATCTACTTCCTCTAGTATTGTTGTTGATACTAACCATGTAGAGGAAAACAAGAAGCTTAAGGCTCAAGTCAATTCTTTGAAGAATGACTTGAAGAAGTGTCATGAAGGGAAGACCACACTCAAGAACATCTTGGATGTGCGAAGATCCCCAAATGACAAGAGTGGGCTTGGATATAACTCCAACATCAAGAACAAGCTCACCAACTTGTTGAAGCACAAGGGCAACAAGAAGAATGGCCAAGGTCAAGTGAATAATCCGGCCAACATTGTGTGCTTCAAGTGCAAGGAAGAAGGCCATCATGTGAGATGTTTCCCATTGAAGAAGAATCAACAAGGAAAGCAGCCTCAAGCTCCACCTCAAGCTAGAAGCGGGCCTCTTCCCAAGTCTCAAGCTCTTCCTCACGGGGTGGCATCTTCCATGAAGAAAGATAGCAAGAGAAGAACTTGCTACATTTTCCACGAGAAGGGGCACCTTTCTTCCTCATGCACCTTGGGTAACTCCTCATCCAAGCCTATCTTGATTGATGATGTATATTCTCTTCGTAAGGATGAGGTGGGCATTGTGTTTGCCAAATTTGTTGGTGCCCAACATGGTGTCAAGAAAAGAACCATTTGGGTTGCCAAGCCTATTATGACTAACTTCTTAGGACCCAACTTGGTTGGGGACCAACAAGCTAAAACTTGATCAATAGGTGTTGTTTGGAGGGCATTGGAGGCTTGGCTACATTATGAAGAATTTAGGGATCTTCATTATTTATTTTTGTCAAGTCAAGACAATTGGATTATCTTGCTTCTATCTTATATCAAATGTTCCTCCTTGTGGTAACATGTGCTAAACTCATTTACATTGAAAGTTACTTGCCCCCTTGTGCATGTGTTGGTTCCTACCTTGCATGTGTATGTATATGTTGTGCTTCCCTTTTACTTGTATTGAGTTATCAAGTATATTTGTGTATGTTTGTTGGCACATCATATATTTGTGTTCTTGTGTTTGAGCCTTTGATGAATTTATTTGGTATCTTTTTGGGCTCTTGTGAGAGATTAATGGACTATCCCATTATGGGGGAGTGTTATGCTTGGGCATTCCACAATCCTAAAATGTGTATACATGAGGAATACCACTTAGTATTTATATTGCAAGTTTATCTAGTATCTATGTGGTATGTCTTTCTCATGAGAAATTCAAGTTCCATAATGTTCATTAATCATCTCTATTTGGATGTTCTTACCACTTGTTGAGAATTCTTGTTTTATCACATTATGGGGGAGTCATATGCTTTGTGCATATTACAAACCTAGAAAATGTGGACATTTGAGGTAGTGCCACTTAGAATTGATATTGAGAATTATCTAGCTCCTATGTGGCACATTTAGGTCAAACAAGTTCTAATTTGCTTTGTTTGTTTTATTGATCATCTTTTGGATCTTGTTTGTGAGAGATTTTCTTGATATGTGTTTCCTCTTATTTGGACCTCCATATCCTGCATGGAAACCATTTGATTCAAGTTACCCTAATCACTAGTGATTGTGTGACTATTTGGAGCTATCAAGAATCTCTCTCGAAGCATCAAGCATAATTTTTATATCTTGTTACATGCTTCTTTGTGTGAATATGATCATGATTTCCTTGCAAACTACCTCGGGAAAATTTTCCCCATAATTCTTGTCCTTGGACAAGTGGTACTCCATATATGGTAGGATTTATTGATCATGTTTGCTTTGGCCATTGCTTTTCTTTGTCCTATCTTTGGCCAAGAAAATGTTTTCTCTTTCTCCCATGTATTCCTTGCCTCTTGTGGATCCTTTAATTTTATTGGTATTCTCTTGTGTTTTAATTAATGTAGGTAGTGGTGATGATCTCTTTTGTGTGCATTTTGTATTCAAAAGCAAAATTCTATATAATGCACCATTCATGGGGGAGCTCTCCTATACTATCTAGAACACTCCTTTTATGCTTCTTAATTTGATCCATATGGTGTTTCTTGTGCTTGGATGCTTGATCTTTTCATTTGGTACTTTGTGCCATCATGAAAAGTGTAGAGAGTGTGGGTTTGTGTGTTGGAACCTTACTCTATTTGGGAGTTGGCTTTGTCTCATTCTTTGTTACTTGTTTTGATATTTTAGAATGAGATAAATCCTTGAGCATTGTGTGTTTTGTGAATCTATTGCTCTTTGGCTTTTTCCTTGTTCATTTGTTGAATTTGTGTCCTTTCATGTGTTGATTTGGCTCTTTGATACAATTTGGACACCTTTTGTCATGTCACACTCTTGTGTGCTACTTCTTGGTTTACTTGGTGTTTTAGTTCAAATTGTATCTCGTTTTTGGTTCTTGAGAGTCTCGTGCATGCATATTTACTACATGTTTTTATTATGGCATGCTTTCTCTCTTGATCCAATATATAGGGGATTCTCCACCAAATCCTATCGGCTAAGATGTGCATGAAATTCAATTTCATATCAATATGCACACATTTATGTGGAGGGTCTCCTATATATTGTAGTTTTACTAACTACTCTGGACCTAATTTGTTTGGGAACATAGTGTACTTAATTGTGTTTTAGGTACATTGGAGATATATTGGACGATTGTCTCATCCATTAGGAAGAAGTGGTGCCTACATGTCAATTGGAGGCAAGCTAGGATGATCAATGAATTCATATCCACTACATCCTACCAATTATTTCTCGGTAACAAGTATCTCTCTCATGCATACTTATCTTGTTTCCAACCTTTTGTAGGTTACTCGTTGGCATGAATTTGTGTTTGTACAAATTTTGTGGTTCCTATTTTTTTGCAAGTTCTCCTCTATTGCAAATGTGAGTATGGTGAGATGAGTGCATATAAGTGGGCTATACAAAATCATGATGATGATTCACCAATCCCAAATATGTCAATCTAGCAATTTTATTGCATATCTTTTCCTCATTCTATCTCATGTGCAATAGTGAGTATTTTGCATGGTTGATTTCTATTTGTGATACTTGTTGTCTTTCTCCATATATTCCAACTATTCCCTTTTTCCCTTGGTAATAGTTGTAATGTATGTAGTGTGTTGGTGTTTGAAGCTCATTGATGTACAATAAGATATATTTGAGCCTTTGGCCATGCTTTCAAGCAAAAATCTTATTGGTATATTATATGACTTCCTCTTGTTTTTCATGTGCTTTCTTGAGTATCTATTTTGTGTGTGCATGTTTCTTTGTGGGCATATGTCTATGTGATATTCTCCACCTAGAAACTTATACACACAATAGAATATAAATCTTTGGTTGTGTTTGTTTCCCTTGGATACCACCCTTTATCTCTTTGTGACTCTTTGGTGGCTTCCAAAGTTATTTGCCTATGAGTGCTTGTCCCATTTGCTTGCATCTCCGAGCACTCATAATTTGATCTCTCTTGTCGTGTATTGTTAAATGAGTTTGTAGAAGTTAGGATTCCATGATTGTTCACTTTGTTTCCAAATATAATTATTATAATTGGTTCATAATCCTTGGGGAGCTTCTCTAACTCACTTAAGAATGCTAATTTGCCTTTCTCTTTGTTTGAGGTTTAAATGTCTATGGGGGAGTGAGGATTCCATACTTGTGCATGATGTATTCAAATCAATGATTCTAATTTGTGCACAAAGATTGGAGAGCCTCCCTATTACATCTAAACACTCATTTGTTTGTATCATAATATCTTGTGTTTATTCTTTTGGTATCAATTGTTGTTGTCAATTGGTCTTTTTGGATCTTTTGGTTGCTCGCTTCATTTGTTGAAGCTTCATTCTTTTTCCTTTTCTTTTTGCAATCTTTGGGTCCTCAATATATGTTACTTCCTCCCAAGTATTCATTATTGGATACATGCATATGCACACCTTTTGAGGAATTCTCACTATATTGGCCATCTAGAACTTTTCACCCATTTTGACAATCGATGCCAATGGGGGAGAAGTTTTAGAGGGTTTAAGGGGAGATGGTTTATGCTTTGAGTTGGTTCTTAAGCTTTATCCTTGCATGCTCTTGCATCTTTGTTGTTGCTTTGTATGTTTAATATATAGAGGAAACTCAACCACCGATAATGGTTGGCAATCTATGCAATGAAATTCAAGTTCATCACACGTGCATAGATTGTGGGGGAGTTTGCTCTATATATTGTGGTTGTACCAACATCACATACTTGTCTAGTATTTGATGTTGGGGCAACCATTTTGTTTGTTAAATTCCATATTTAAACCCTCTCAAAGGGATTGTCATCAATTACCAAAATGGGGGAGATTGAAAGGGCATGTATGCCCCCATGTGTGGTTTTGGTAATTAATGACAATCCCTATGTACTAATGTGCAAATTGAGTTTCACTTGTAGGTTTGTCCATTGGCATCGCTTGGACCATGTGTTGGTTTCAAGGATGAAAAAGAAGACGCAATGTCCAAGGGCTGTGTGCCTATTGGAATCAAGTAGAAGAAGAAGATAAAGTATGTCTTGAAGAAGAAGAAGAAGATGGAGTTCCTCATGGCAATCTTCAAGACATCATCAAGAATTGAAGTGCAAGCTCAAGATGCGTCATTGATACGTCCATTTTGCATCACTATTCTATGTCTTAATTCACTATTATTCCTTGATATATTTCGTATTGAGAGGTGATACTTATGTTATTTCATCTATTTTTGCATGGTTGATGACTTTTGGAGCATGGACCGCTGCAGTCAGGATTCTGATGGAAAAGGTGCTGCTTGGAGGCAGAATTCGCAAAGATCAGAAAATCCGGGAAAATATACGGAAAATCCTATTTTTCTAGAAGACTCAGGATGCCAGAAGATGGAGTGGAGGTGGGCCACAGGGGGCCCACACCACCCCATGGCGCGGGCAGGCCTAGGCCGCCAGGAGTGGTGTGGCCGCCCTGGCCCACTCCAGCCTCTCCCCTCTGGCGTATATCATCCCCACGAAACCCTAAGACTCGGGGAGCGACCACAGAAAGATTATGCCGCCTCTGCAGGGCGGAAAACACCGAGAGAGAAAGATCTCTCCGGCAGACAGATTTCTGCCAGGGGAATTCCTTCCCGGAGAGGGGAGATCGTCGCCATCAACACCATCATCAAGCTGGACTTCATCGGGATCATCATCATCACCACCAACATCATCACCATCAGCACCCTCATCACCATCTCCATATTGCTGTAACAATTGAGTTGAATCTTGCATAGTTCATAGGGGAAACTTTCCCAGTGTTGATTACTCTTTGTAGTTGATGCTATTGAGTGAACCGTTGAATTATTGTTTATGTTCATATTCTTATACATCATTATTCCATCTCTGATCATGATCCATATGATGTCTGATGACCCACAAGTATAGGGGGTGTATCGCAGTATTTTCGATAAGTAAGAGTGCCGAACCCAACGAGGAGCAGAAGGTGCTGGCTAGTGGTATGGATCAGGAATTCTCTGCAAATACTTAGCAAACGGATTTTTAGGGGTTTTCGATAAAGCAAGTAAACAAAGTACGAGTAAACAAAAGACAGTAAGAATGAATGCAGCAAGTGGCCCAATCCTTTATGCAGCAAAGGACAAGCCGGTTGTATTTCTATAGATGACCAAACGTTCTCGAGGACACATGGGAAGACTGTCAAGTGCTTTCGCTTCATATAGTCGATTAATCTTCTTTAGCTTGCTAAGTGTTGTGTGGGTGAACCTGTGCTAATGTACCATCCCATCCAATACTTAATACATACTTGTGATTAAACCCCCTTACAAACATCCGTAAGTACAAGAAAGTAATTAAGGTAAAACTTAACCATGGCTTTAAACTCTAAGACCCTTACGTCTCTTGTGCAATGGTTTTATAACGGGGGTTCAGGTTTCTGTCACTCCGGCAACCCCTACGATTAGTAGCCAAATACACAATGCATTCCCCTAGGCCCATATAGGTGAAGTGTCATGTAGTCGATGTTCACATGACACCACTAGAAGAAGTACACCACAACTTAAATAACAATCTATTGAATCTTTCTCAACACAACTCCACTACTAACAACAAGACTTCTCCCATGTCCTCAAGAACAAAACGAACTACTCACAAGACATCATATGGATCATGATCAGGGATGGAATGATGATGTATAACAATCTGAACATAAACAATAATTCAATGGTTCACTCAATAGCATCAACTACAAAGAGTAATCAACACCGGGAAAGTTTCCCCTATGAACTAATGCAAGATTCAACTCAATATTTACAGCAATATGGAGATGGTGATGAGGGTGCTGATGGTGATGATGGTGGTGATGATGATGATGATGATGATCCCGATGAAGTCCAGCTTGATGGTGGTGTTGATGGCGACGATCTCCCCTCTCCGAGAAGGAATTCCCCTGGCAGAAATCTGTCTGCCGGAGAGATCTTTCTCTCTCGGTGTTTTCCGCCCCGCAGAGGCGGCGGAATCTTTCTATGGTCGCTCCTCGAGTATCAGGGTTTCAGGAGGAAGATATACGCCAGAGGGGAGAGGCTGGAGTGGGCCAAGGTGGCCACACCACTCCCTAGCGTGGCCTGGGCTTGCCCGCGCCATGGGGTGGTGTGGGCCCCCTGTGGCCCACCTCCACTCCATCTTCTGTCATCTTGAGTCTTCTGGAAAAATGGAATTTTCCGTATGTTTTCCCGGATTTTTTGATCTTTGCGAATTTTGCCTCCAAACAACACCTTTTCCATCAGAATCCTGACTGCAGCGGTCCATGCTCCAAAAGTCATCAACCATGCAAAAACAGATGAAATAACATAAGTATCACCTCTCAATACGAAATATATCAATGAATAATAGTGAATTAAGACATAGAATAGTGATGCAAAATGGACGTATCAACTCCCCCCAAGCTTAGACTTCGCTTGTCCCCAAGCAAAACTGAGCTCAATAAACATGACCTCAGGTTTATGGAGTGAAGAGTCGATAAAAGAATACAGACAAGAAGCATCATATTCATCAAATACATAGATCATAATAGAAGACAACTCACTATTATACAACTCAACTTGCAATGAGTAGAGAAAACACAATAAAGATACATAGAGTAAAACATCATTGGTAATGGCAAACTTAGCTCTTGGTCCAAGAATAGTTGATAATTTGCTGGAGTTCACAAATAGTTGGTTTTTCAATGAAAGCTTTCAAAGTAGTAAACTTCAAGATAAGAGCAATGTGCAAAACAAGAAACATAAGAAACATGATTGAATAAATCATCATATGAATGAATGAAACACATCAACTCAAAATACTTGCTGAGATAGAAGGGAATAGGTTTACTGACTCAACTACAAAGTAAAAGAAAGGCCCTTTAAAGAGGGAAGCAGGGATTACAAGTCTCATAAAGAGCTCCCAAAAATTATGATACTTACTAGCTTTCAGCTCTCATTGCCCCTATCATAGGTATCTTTAGGTGATTAAGGTTAAAGTGAGGTCCTATCTGAGTTATATGCTTGACAGACTATAAACTGAAAATCCCAAGTCCCTTGAGTACGAGGGCCGCTCCTCATGCTACTCAACTTTAGTTATCGGTAAGTCCTTGTCATCGTAAGTATGTGTGTATCATTAAGAACCGCCAACGGGGTACCCCTTGCCTGATGATACGGAAGAATCCCCATATCAAAATGACAAGGCAAGCAGACAATGAGTATCTCAGCAATCTTCTTATTTACCATGGGAAAATGGTACTTTTTTCTCTCTTTCCTCTTTTCATAGTATCTCTTTTTTTCTTTTCTTTTTCTCAATAGCTATCTCTCTATTTTTTATAAGAAGAATGCTTCATAGATATCATTATGGTTACGCTGCAGGTTTCCACCATGTCAGCATGGATTAGACCAGTGGCCCAGGCGTTTCTCTAACACACATACATAACTCCATGGACTTACAAGCTCCCTTTATTTCACAATCACGACATCCATAAACAAAAGAGCAAGGTATCAACTGGGTATATATTTACAAGTGTTGAAAGCGTTCCCCATGACAGCACGGTTCTGCTAATCCCCAGCCTATAATTTGCAAGCATATAACTTTCATGGAGAGGTCACAAGTGTGAAAAATAAAGTGTGCCATCAAGTTCGTGAGAGCTTTAATCACTAATTTTCTCATAACAAGTTTAATTTGGGAGGTAGACAAACAAGAATTTACTTGGAATAGCAATAATGCTACTAGGTAGGTATGGTGGACACAAATGGCAAAGGTTTTGGTTTAAAGGAGGTGGATGCACGAGAAGAATTCCCTCTTAGTACAGGTTTTTGGCTAGCAAGGCTGGGTAGCAAGTACAAGAGTTGAAGGAAACAAACATACAAGTGATAAAGACAAACATGCAATCTTCCTTGGAAGCACAAAAGATCTTAACTAGAGAATACTAAACTTATGAGCAAATCAAGAAAGAAAGATGATGAAATTATTTTTCTTTAGAGTACTTCTATCTTTTTCTTTTCAACTCTCAGAAAGGTGTTGCTACTGACCGAGCCAGGTTTGCCAAAACCAACTAAATTAACTCAATGATCCCAAAGTGCTACCAATACTAACAACAAGATCAATCATATAACCACAAATTGAAAACTAATATAAGCTATGCAAAAGAGTGAATGATAGAACTTCTCATTAATATTCCATAACGGAAACTCACACCAAGGGATACAAATCTAACGAGAGAGGGGACACTTCCATAATGCAAACCATACTACATAATAACTCCTCTATTCATGATATGACTCTACTAATAAGGTAAAAAGATAGAAGATAGTGATGTGATACCGCGGCACTCCCCCAAGCTTGGAACAAACCAAGGGGATGCCAAACCTGATGACGAATTACTCCTTTGGTGGTGGTGGTATCCTCTCGATGAGTTCTCTGATCAGTTTCCCCAAGTCCTCAATCTCGAAGGTGAGAGTACGAATCAACTCCGAGTTGTGCTTAATGCAGCCCATAATCATTTCAGTTTGTGGATACCAGCTCTTGTGATTCTTCTTCCATTCTTCCCACTTGGAGTCTTCTTTTCCTGCATGGTTATGGGTAAAGGTATGGAAGGTACTCTTGGTGTTTGTAGAGGGTGTCCTTGGTGCCAAACAGTAACGCGGAGGCTTCCCTCCAGTTGACATCCGTGCCGTCCTTCTGATCTTGATAGGCTTCACCACTCCAATGCTTGCAATGGTGGTGCCGGTGTGCGAACGTTGGCCTTGCTCCTCTTCACCTTCACTCTTGATCTCCTTCTCCTTCCTGGGGTCTTGGAGGTCTTCCTCCATGGGCTCCTTCCCTTTAGCCTTGGCGGACACCATTGTGCTTCTAAGATCTCAAAGAGTATGTCCTGACAAAAATATATCGAAACAAAAACACGACGAAAACACGATATACGAACCTCGGGGATCCGGGGGGTTATATATTACGAAGTTTCATATCAAAAGGAAGGTACCGGGAGAAAACGAGTCGGAGGCGAAGTCCGGAGTGGCCTCACCACCTGGTGGCGCGGCCAGGGGTGGACCCGCGCCATGGGCTGGTGTGGGCCACCCTGACTCCGTTTCCGTCCCTTTTTTCGCTTCGTAGCTTTCCTTATTGACTGAAAACTGCAAAAATATAGTTGGATTGTATTTTCGTGGAACTTTTCTTACCAGAACTGTTACCTATTTGAATACGGACTCTGCAGGTCTCTGAATTTGGTATCTAGTATATCCTTCTGGAGTTATCACTTGAATATCATTGATATCTTCATCTTCATATACTTATTACTTGAGTCATAAAACCTTTCTCTTCCTTATTACACCATTGTCTCCACTTCCTGGAAATTTCTTTCACACAAAACTTCACACAATTCTTATTAGCAACATTAGTATAAGTGAAGTGATAAAACCTTTTGAGTCCAACTTCAACTGAAAAACCATCAAAACAAAAGCTACTGCAGCAACTCCTTCCAAAAACCCAAAAAGAATTCAAAAAGGAAATCGAATAAAGAAGCAAATGCAAGATTGGCAAAATCTGTCAAAACAGACCAGCAGGTAAAGATCAATTTTTTCGAAAATCTTATGTTGCTCAAATCAAAAAGTGCAAAACTAATGAAAGTTAAATAACAACCTGGGGGAGAAGCACAAAAAATTACAGCTCAATCCGACATGCAGAGATCTCTCACGAATTTTTACAGTGAAGCACAAAAATCTGTTTCGGGACAGCAACTTCCCCAAATCTTACTTCTCTCTCATTAGAGGTTGATCTTGACACAAAAACCAAACAAAACGGATAAGAAGCGGTTATTACCAAAGTAATAACTTCCAAGACTCAAAGAAACAAAAACAAACTGAAAGCAAAAACAAATTGGGTTGTCTCCCATAAAGCTCTTTCTTTATAGCCATTAAGATGGGCATGATAATTTTGGAGATGCTCACTCAGGAATATGAATTGAAGTGAAAGGGAGCATTAAGAAGCAAAAACACACACACACATTTAAGTCTAACCCACTTCCTATGCAAGGGAATTTTGTAAACAAACAAGTTGTTGAAACCAAAGGCTACTTGCATAAGAAGGCAAAAGAAGTGCAACATAAAAACTTTCAGCATAAAACGGGGAAACTTGATATTATTGAGATGCATAAGAACACTTTTCCCTCTCTCATAGTAGCTTTCAGTATCATGCATAAACTTAACAATATAGCTATCACAAGAACCATCATAGCAATGATCACTTATTCTAACAGAAAACATAGGAATTCTAGCTCTCATAACACTACTTTGCGAAACAATATTAGAGGTATCCTTACAAAGGATAGTGTGTCCCTCTTTTTCATATTTAGCAACAAAGTCTTTCACATTTTCTATTATAGGTTCATCAACCATTTGTTTATCAGGTTCAAAAGCTTTACTAGTACTTTCATTAACCATACTAGCTATCATAGAATGTTACTTTACCTTAACTGGAAAAGGCATTTTCTCAATATAAGGTTCAGGTAAAACATGATTAGTAGTATAAACTTCAGTATTTCTTGAAGGAACACTCTTAACAACATCTTTATAAGGCTCATGATACTTATTCCACTTATTTTTAGGCACTTCAATGTAGGAAGCAAAAGCCTTAAAATAAGAAGCAATAGCTTGAGAGTCTAGACCATAAGCATTTTTAATATTTTGAAAGTCATCAGTTCCCATAAAAGATTCAATGCATTCATAATCATAATTTATACCTGACTTTCTACCTTTGTCATTCTCCCAAGCTTCAGCATTGTCTTGAATACGATCTAGAAGGTCCCATTTAACTTCTTCTTCCATACGAGTGAATGATCCAGCACAAGAAGCATCTAATAAATCCTTGTCATGTAGAGGGAGCCTTGCATAAAAGTTATTGATAATAATATTGTTGGGGAGCTCATGAATGGGACATTTGAGCATTAGTAACTTCAATCTCCCCCAAGCTTGAGCTGTACTCTCTCCATCAAGAGGCCAAAAGTTGTATATTTGATTCCTATCTTTATGAATCTCACTAGGAGGATAAAACTTTGAGTAAAAGAGAGGCACTATTTCCTCCCATCCCAGAGCTTGACCATTCTTCAGCAGCTTATACCATTCCTCAGCTCTTCCTTTCAGTGATAATGAGAATAACTTCTTCTTAACTTGATAATTGTATACACTTGCCTTGAACAACCCGCATAATTCATGTATAAAGAGTAAATGATCACCGGGATGGACAGTTCCATCCCCAACATAGTAGTTATCCATAACACGATCAATAATTCTTGTAGGTATTTTGAAAACATCATTCTCAGCAGGTGGTGGTTTATCTGCTACCTTAGCAGTGGTAGTAGCATTACCAAATAAGAAACTCAACGAATTATCCATAACGAAAATAAAGCAACTAGCGTGATAAGCAATACTCACGAGAAGTTTCCTTTACGTTCCACTCTCCAATTCACTCCCCGGCAACGGCGCCATAAAATAGTCTTGATGACCCACAAGTATAGGGGGTGTATCGCAGTATTTTCGATAAGTAAGAGTGTCGAACCCAACGAGGAGCAAAAGGTGTTGGCTAGTGGTATGGATCAGGAATTCTCTACAAATACTTAGCAAACGGATTTTTAGGGGTTTTCGATAAAGCAAGTAAACAAAGTACGAGTAAAAAAAAGACAGTCAAAATGAATGCAGCAAGTGTCCCAATCCTTTATGCAGCAAAGGTCAAGCCGGTTGTATTTCTATAGCGGAACAAACGTTCTCGAGGACACATGGGAATACTGTCAAGTGCTTTCGCTTCATATAGTCGATTAATCTTCTTTAGCTTGCTAAGTGTTGTGTGGGTGAACCTGTGCTAATGTACCGTCCCATCCAAGACTTAATACATACTTGTGATTAAACCCTCTTGCAAACATTCGTGAGTACAAGAAAGTAATTAAGGTAAAACCTAACCACAACTTTAAACTCTAAGACCCTTACGTCCCTTGTGCAATGGTTTCCTAACGGGGGTTCAGGTTTACATCACGCAACCCCTACGATTAGTAGCCAAATACACAATGCATTCCCCTAGGCCCATATAGGTGAAGTGTCATGTAGTAAACGTTCACATGACACCACTAGAAGAAGTACACCACAACTTAAATAACAATCTATTGAATCTTTCTCAACACAACTCCACTACTAACAACAAGACTTCTCCCATGTCCTCAAGAACAAAACGAACTACTCACAAGACATCATATGGATCATGATCAGAGATGGAATAATGATGTATAACAATCTGAACATAAACAATAATTCAATGGTTCACTCAATAGCATCAACTACAAAGAGTAATCAAGACCGGGAAAGTTTCCCCTATGAACTAATGCAAGATTCAACTCAATTGTTACAGCAATATGGAGATGGTGATGAGGGTGCTGATGGTGATGATGGTGGTGATGATGATGATGATCCCGATGAAGTCCAGCTTGATGGTGGTGTTGATGGCGACGATCTCCCCTCTCCGGGAAGGAATTCCCCTGGCAGAAATCTGTCTGCCGGAGAGATCTTTCTCTCTCGGTGTTTTCCGCCCCGCAGAGGCGGCGGAATCTTTCTATGGTCGCTCCCCGAGTATTAGGTTTCGGGAGGAAGATATACGCCAGAGGGGAGAGGCTGGAGTGGGCCAAGGTGGCCACACCACTCCCTGGCACGGCCTGGGCTTTCCCGCGCCATGGGGTGGTGTGGGCCCCCTGTGGCCCACCTCCACTCCATCTTCTGTCATCTTGAGTCTTCTGGAAAAATGGAATTTTCCGTATATTTTCCCGGATTTTCTGATCTTCGCGAATTTTGCCTCCAAACAACACCTTTACCATCAGAATCCTGACTGCAGCGGTCCATGCTCCAAAAGTCATCAACCATGCAAAAACAGATGAAATAACATAAGTATCACCTCTCAATATGAAATATATCAATGAATAATAGTGAATTAAGACATTGAATAGTGATGCAAAATGGATGTATCAATGTCTTGTGAGTAGTTCTTTTTGTTCTTGAGGACATGGGAGAAGTCTTGTTGTTAGTAGTGGAGTTGCGTTGAGAAAGATTCAATAGATTGTTATTTAAGTTGTGGTGTACTTCTTCTAGTGGTGTCATGTGAACGTCGACTACATGACACTTCACCTATATGGGCCTAGGGGAATGCATTGTGTATTTGGCTACTAATCGTAGGGGTTGCTGGAGTGACAGAAACCTGAACCCCCATTAGGAAACCATTGCACAAGGTACGTAAGGGTCTTAGAGTTTAAAGTTGTGGTTAGGTTTCTACCTTAATTACTTTCTTGTACTTACGGATGTTTGCAAGGGGTATAATCACAAGTATGTATTAGTCTTGGATGGGATGGTACATTAGCACAGGTTCACCCACACAACACTTAGCAAGCTAAAGAAGATTAATCAACTATATGAAGCGAAAACACTTGACAGTCTTCCCATGTGTCCTCGAGAATGTTTGGTCATCTTAAGTAATACAACTGGCTTGTCCTTTGCTGCATAAAGGATTGGGCCACTTGCTGCATTTATTCCTTGCCTTTTATTTACTCGCATTTGTTTACTTGCTCTATCGAAACCCCTAAAATCCATTTTCTAAGTATTTGCAGAGAATTCTGATCCATACCACTAGCCAAAGACCTTCCGCTTCCTCGTTGGGTTCGACACTCTTACTTATCAAAATATCGCGATACACCCCTATACTTGTGGGTCATCAAGACTATTTTCTGTCGGGAGTGAAGCTCTATTGAGAGTACCGTAAAGGAAACTTCTACTATGAGTATTGTTTACTCGCTAGTTGCTTTATTTTCGTATGGATAATTCAACGAGTTTCTTATTTGGTAATGCTACTACCGCTGCTAAGGTAGTAGATAAGCCACCACCTGCTGAGAAAGATGTTTTCAAAATACCTACAAGAATTATTGATCGTGTTATGGATAACTATTATGTTGGGGATGGAACTGTCCATCCCGGTGATCATTTACTCTTTATACATGAATTATGCGGGTTGTTCAAGTGTGCAGGTATTACTACAGATCAAGTTAAGAAGAAGTTATTCTCATTATCTGTAACATCCCTAAAATCATATTTCAAAACTCATTCATATCATCATTGCATTCTTCATTCATTTAGGGTTTTTCTCAAAATCATTTAGAAGCAGAAGTTTGTGCTATGATTTCATGTGAGCAAATTCTAACTCAAATGGCCATCACCCTTTGAGACTTGAATGTTTAGAAACTTGTTTGCTTGCCTCCATTGTTGGAAAGTTTAGGTGTAGCATTTTAGACCAAAGTTAAAAATTTAGAAATAATTTCAAAACCCCTATTTCAAACATTTGCAAACTAGAGGCAAAATCTCTGTTTGTATTAAGCCCAAGCTTGACCAAGCCCTTGCAAGGTGACCACTTGTTAAATAACTGGTTTTTGAAACCACAGAACCCTGCAAAGATCCCCAGATTTGTTTGAATTCAAAAGGATTTGAATTCATATCAAAATCATTCCAGAAAATAGAATTAGAAAAAGAAAAGAAGCTAACAAAGGAAAAAGGCCGCGCGGTTGAAATCTGGCCCAACAGTGAAACAGGCCCATCAAGCCCACCCGGGGTTTTTCCTTTTCTTCTCACGCATGAAAGACACGCCCGTCACGACAAAGACCCCACCTACACCTCGACACTTCACGAAGCGGGCCCGGTCCACGCCGTCTCGTTTTCCCAAACGCGTCTGCCGCATCGTCACGCCGCAGTCATTGCCGGTAATGGCGTGGCGTATTGGGCATTAATCATGAAGCTTTCACGCGCCTCGCTATAAGACCCTCTCTGCCTCGCGAGCATTTTCCCCCAAACACCTCGCTCACTCCGCCATCAGGCTGCCCTCAACTCGCACCGCCGCAGACAGAGCCGACTCTGGCGATCAATTACGGTGAGTCTCGACCACCCCTTCCCCTCTGGTTCAAACGAGCAGATTCACCATATCTTTGCGCACCTCCTGACCCCACTAGTTCATCTCAGACGCCCAGTTGCCGGGTTCCACTCGACACCGCAAGCACCGTTTTACGCACCTGACTCGCGAGCTCTAGTGGTAAGTCCAGACCGCCCCAAGCCTTGTCATTCACGCCGCATGTTCTCCGTGATCTTCGCATCTAACCACACCTCCCGCTTGCATCCTAGTGATCTACAACGCCGTCTCCGACCTCAATGTAACCACCTCGCTTTGCCTCTACTCCGACGAGCAATCCTCGCCGTGACAACACGCCCCTTCGCCAACCAACGCAACCTTGAGCTTCAGCAGCCTCTTGCGAACCTGGTATGACCCTTCTCCCTCTCGCGGACGATCTGGAACGCAAACGCCACCGTAGACCGAGCGCTCCGTCGTTCGACGCCGCTACGCCGCCAGACATGGTCGTTGTCGCGCCGTTAGATCTAGATCCAAGCGCTAGGATAGATTCACTTATCGTGACGATGTACGCTGGGAAGCGCATTTATCTGTTTAAATCCGCGGCTGCCAAGCGTGATCCAACCGCGATGCGCGCCAATCACAGCTGACGCGTGGCTAGGGTTAGAACTGAAAACAGATTTAAAATCAGATTTTGATCCAATTTTCAAATGCTTATAACTTTTGAATGCCACGTTAGAATTTTGCAAACTTTATACCGTTGGATTCAGCAAAACAAGACCTTTCTGCCTATCCAATGTGTTTAGCAAATAGTAACCAATAGAATGACTTTATTTGTAGAAACTTGTTTAAAGCTATTTTGAGTATAGATTTAGTTTAGTATTTTGTTTTAGGGTTAAATAAGTTTAGTTGACAAACTTGTGACTTGTTAAGTTTCTGTAATCATGCACTTACTTGGTAGAGTTTTCAAAATCACCACTTAGTAATTTCATGCATGCATGCATTCATATTATTTTTGTTTGTATATATTTGTGTGTAATTGTGTGCTATAATTTTGTGTAGATTTTGCTAGTGATTGTGATTGTGACGAGTGCTACTCTCCCCATTACCAAGGCAAGTGATATCTTCATGAATATTCCATTCCTATATTTATTTTACTTGCATTAGATATTTTGCTAAGACTTGCATGCTACTTTTGTCAAATGTTGATGGGAAATCCTATGTAGTTAGAATGGTAGAATTGCTAGGAAATTTCCCCTAAGGATAAGTTGACATGCCATGCTTAGCCTAGCTAATAGAAAACAAGGGGGAATTATTTATTCATGCTATGGAAAATCTCTAAGTCTAAGAACTTGTGTTTTGTTTAATAAAACAACTAAGTTAATGAATCACCTGGGTGGAATGGGACTTGCTTGGTGGTTTTTGGTTGAGTGGTTCATAAGGCCCATGTTTATGGTTTACCTTAGTGTATCTCACTTGTGGATGGCCACCCAGGAATAAAGAGATTTGAGATGTCAAATGTTGAGAAGCTTCAAGTGCAACCACTTGGCAATATGGGCTCTGCCATGATCTTAGGTTGCTAGAACTTAGTCTCATGGACAGTTGGTGGTAGAGGGAATGATAGGTTGGAAACGTCCATTTGACTAGGAAAGGCTTCTGAAGGATCTTGTCTTGGGAAACCAAGTCTTGTGGGGAAAGTGCACCACCTCTGCAGAGTGTAAAACCTAAGTACTTAGCCATGTCCCTGGTAAAGGACAATTTGAGCATCAAGACATGGAAGCTTCAAGAATCTCATCACTCCAATTTCTAAATAAAACTTGTGGGTGAACAAGGGTTAAAGGATCTTCAGTCTTTGATTGGTAGATGCCTTGGAAAGGATCTTCAGTCTTTGATTGGTAGATGCCTTGGGAAGGTTTTTGTCAAACAAAAACTTAGTGTTTTCAAATGTTAAGGAAAAATCTATTTTGAGCAATGCAAGCCTAAACTCCACTTAGCCAAATGCATATAGTATTATAGTCCACTTATTATATACTAAGGTATCACTTGCCAATACTATTCCAAAGTATTGACCCTCTATGGCTGTAACTTGTAATGTTGCAGGTTACTCCGATGATGATTAGGAGTCATGAGTCTACACTCAATATGCTTGCCTGTGGCACATGAAGATGAAGACTTATGTTTATCTACTTATTCCATAAACTCTTGTATTAGGCCTTTGGCCCTGAGTTGTAAAAGACTATATTTTATCTCTGGAATGACTGTAATAAACGACCTTTGTATCTGTGTACTTCATCTTAAACTGTGGATGCTAGCATTGATCCAGGGACTAGCATTGCAATCACAGGGATCCTTTCCTTTAATAAGGAGGGATCTTACAGATGGTATCAGAGCACTGTGTTGCTTGTAGGATTATGACCCTAGGATTGGAAAACCACTAAGGAAAAAAAATTACTACTTCTACACTTGTCTATTCTTCTCGTAAACTTTTCTAATCTTCCCATTCTCATCTCTATTTGTAGATGAACTCCATCAACGAAGCCGTGAAGAGAGGACCACTCATGACCATGACCTTGGAGTGTGAGACTGAGTTTCCCAAGATTCTCAAAGACCTCATGGAGACAATGGAAGTACATGGTGCAGCTGTGTACAAGGGCTTTCCAGTGATGGAGGAAGGAGTGGAGTATTGGTGGGTGCAACTTCACTTGTACAAAAACAAGGAAGACAACCACAAAGAAAGAGGTTTCTGCATGTACACCAACACTTTTATGCACACCACATTCTTTGAGTCAGCAAAAGAAGCAGCTTGGAAGACTATCAAAGAACTAAGTGCTAGAGTCAAGTGCAGGATGCTCAACCTCCAAAAAGACTTAGAGAAGGAGAAGGAACATACCCAAGAGTTGGAAGTCACCAACCAAACCTTAAGGGGAGATATTATAGACTTAGTGATAGAAGCATGTGAACAAGATAGGCTTATTGCCTCGAGGAACATTGTGTTAGCCACCAGATCTAGTGAGATAGGTTTGTGAACGTACTTCGTTAGTTGGACCACCACCTATCACCTTATTTTCCAAATGATACCTTAAATAAGTTTGAACCTTGGTTGATGTAATGGATTCATGTATGCATGACTTGTGTGATTTTTGTGTTCCATGGATAAGTATGAATGTTAGTCTTGTTTATCTTAAATTGTGTTGTTCTAACTTTTTCAATCTTATAAATAGATGCCTATTGCCATCAGCACTGTTGAGGAGTTCCAGGTTACCTGTTTTGGTCCTCGTATTGTAGAGCTTACTACCTTGCTCGATCTTCCTCTTCCCACCATTACGGTGCACCCACTCACCAAGTTTGAGAGGAAGGACCTCTGGGCTTCAAGGTGAACCAGCCAGGACGCCAGTCAGAGCCTACTACGGAGGCCATCGTCTTCAAGCTTATGCACGATGATAGGGAGAGAGGCATGGAGGTTGTCATGCAGGACTTGATAGGACGACTGTTAGGCCATCACTCCCGACAGGTTAGAGGCACTCACTTCCACGCCTTCGGAAGGCGTGATGATGACGGAGAGTCCATCGACTTTGAGGACGACTTAAGGGTCACAGCAGAGCCGATACGCCTGTACCTCCAGGACTTAGAGACTCTTATTAGGCACGTGGATACTGACAGGACCAACGTCATGCTTAGCAATGACGAGCTCCAGGTGCAGCTTCGCGAGAAGGACAAGCTCTTCGCGCAGCAGGACGAGATAGTCAAGGAGATGGAGGCGAAATTCGAGACCCGAGACCGTAAGTTCAAGAGTCAAGAGAAACGTGTCCAGGATAGGAACAAGAGGATTCGGGACATGACCGAGGAACTGCAGTCCAAGGACTTCGAGTTAGAGTAGTAGCAGACAGTGATTGAGAGACTTCGTTCCCAGAATAGGGCTCTCAAGACCAAGATCGACTCCTTAACCACTACTATCGAGGAGAACAAGACCGCAATGGAGAACACAGGTCTTACCTTTGTCGAGGAGGAGATTGATCTTGTGAGTAGACTTGACTACTCGATTATCTTTATTTACCGTACTTGTTATTTGTGAACTTATTATTGGATCATCCGACATGTGGATGGCTTGCCACTTGTGTGTTTTTACTTTGAGACTTTTTGTTATCTTGTTGTTGAGCTTGAGTTGCATGCTATGTGTTTGCTTGTGTAATGTATTGTGCATAAATCATGTAAGGGTATCTCATTCTTATCTCTATATGAATAAACCACAGATGCCTCCCCGTCGCGCAAACCCCAACCCCAACCCCAACATTACCCCAGAAATGCAACAGATGATGAATGCAGAACGTGACTTATGCAAATGATGGCGACATTCATCCAAAAGAACAACAACAACCCCAATAACAACAACAACCCCAATAACAACAACAACAACCCTCCGGGTTTTGATATGCTCACCAGATTTCTGCGCCCCGAGGCCGCCTAAGTTTTCAGAAACGACCCCATGGTGGCCAATGATTGGCTACGCTCGTGAACAAAGACTTAGTGACCGTAATGCACGGATGCTGAAAAAGTCAGTTCGTGGCACATCTGTTGGAAGGACCAGCCGCGATGGTGGGACAACTTCCAGATCACCACACCTATTGATGAGGTGACTTGGGCTATCTTTGAAGATGGCTTCCAGACTACTCATATCTCACCAGAATGATGAGCCTGAAAAGAAGGAGTTTCACAACCTGGCAGCGCCACCACAGCGTGGCTGAATATATTGAAGAGTTCAACAATCTGCGCTATGCACCGGATGAGGTTGACAGATGCCAAAAGGAAGGAAAAGTTTACGAAGGCTTAAATGATGAGCTAAATCGCAATTGCCGTCATGGCATATGTTCCAACTTATCGCCAACGTGTGACAAGGCTGTTATTGTGGAGAATAAAATGAAACAAGTCGAGAGTAGAAAAGGAAACACTCCGACAAGCACAGCTCGGATCGCCTCATAAACGATCTCACTATGATGATAATGTCACCAGATCCCACAAGCATGGGAAATTTAACAAGCACCACAACCACAACATCATGACAACAAGCATCATCGCAGTCATGACAATGATAAGTACAAGAGTCACGAGAGTGGACATAAGAGCCACCACAAAGTGGAAGTGGAAGTGGAAGTCACCTAAAAGGGACATCAACAAAGTTGAATGCTTCAAATGCAAGAAGCTGGGGCATTATGCTAATGAGTGCCCTGAAAAGAAGGTTGAAGGACCTAACAATCCCAATCCTTTTCAGAAAGGACAGGTTAACCACATCAATGTGGAAGATGTCTACGAAGAGCCTGATGCCGTTGCTGGTAAGTTCAGACTCAATTCCATCTCAGCATTTGTACTCTTTGATACCGGTGCATCTCATTCATTCATATCAAAAGCATTTGTCGAAAGAAATGAACTACCGGTAGAAACCATTGGGTGTCCTATAAGAGTAAGTTCTCCTGGTGGAGAAATGATAGTAAACTCAGGATGTCATGATCTAGTCATAGAGATCGGAAAACATAAGTTCCCAGTAAACCTAATAATCCTGAATTCTCAAGGATTGGATGTGATTTTGGGAATGGATTGGATGGCTAAGTATGAGGGAGTATTAGATTGTGCAAATCGTACAGTTGCACTCACAACCCCTGAAGGTAAGAGGATAAAATTCAAGTCCAGTTTTAGATCTAAAGGAAGTAAGCGGAATTCTCTTAAGGGGGTTAGCATGGACGCTGTGCCAATTGTATGTGAGTATCCGGATGTGTTTCTGGAAGAGTTACCGGGAATGCCACCAGATAGAGATGTAGAGTTTATAATAGATTTGTTACTGTGTTCGGACCAAGAGCAAAGAGGCCTTATAAAATGTCAGTTGACGAACTTAAGGAACTCAAGAAACAACTTGGAGAACAATTGCAGAAAGGATTCATCCAGCCAAGTTCTTCATCTTGGGGAGCTCCAGTTTTGTTCGTGGAAAAGAGAGATAGAACTCAAAGATTATGCATAGATTACCGTTCTCTCAACGAAGTAACCATCAAGAACAAATATCCTTTGCCAAGAATCAATGACTTGTTTGATCAGCTAGAAGGAGCATGTGTATTCTCGAAGATTGATCTTCGGTCAGGCTATTTTCAACTCAAGATAAGAGAGCAAGACATACCTAAAACAGCATTCACCACAAGGTATGGATTGTATGAGTACACGGTGATGCCTTTTGGTTTAACCAACACTCCATCATACTTCATGAATATGATGAACAAAGTGTTCATGGAATTTCTCGACAAGTTCGTTGTCGTTTTCATCGATGACATCTTAGTCTACTCCAAGAGCAAGGAAGAGCATGAAAGACATCTACGCTTGATACTTGAGAAACTAAGGGAACATAAGCTTTATGCCAAATTCAGCAAGTGTGAGTTTTGGTTAGAGGAAGTTGGATTTCTTGGTCACGTTATGACAAAGGATGGTGTAGCAGTTGATCCTGCTAAAGTTTCACCGTGATGTAATGGGAATCTCCTAAGAACGTAAAAGAGGTTCGTAGTTTCCTTGGTTTAGCAGGTTACTACAGAAGATTCATTGAAATTTTTTCAAAGGTTGCTAAACCAATGACAGAGTTGTTAAAGAAAGATAAGAAATTTGCTTGGTCTGAAGGTTGTGAACTCAGCTTTCAAGAATTAAAGAAGAGACTTGTGTCAGCACCTTTTCTGTGCCTACCAGACTTGGAAAAGGATTTCCAAGTGTATTGTGATGCTTCTCATCAAGGATTAGGTGTCGTACTTATGCAAGGCGGAAAAGTTGTGGCTTATGCCTCGAGACAACTCAAAACTCATGAAGTAAACTATCCTACTCATGATTTAGATTTAGCCGCTGTTGTCCATGCACTCAAAACATGGAGACATTACCTTTTGGGAAAACGTTGTGAAGTATTCACCGATCATAAGAGTTTGAAGTATATCTTCACCCAGAAGGAAATTAATATGAGACAAAGGAGATGGCTAGAACTTATCAAGGATTACGACTTGAGTTTGCAATACCACCCTGGTAAAGCAAATGTAGTAGCAGATGCTTTAAGTCGAAAGGCGTTTGTAAATGGCCTTGCCAAAGGAGAATTGCCAGATGACTTGTGTAAGCAATTCAAGGAACTCAGGTTGGAGATTGTGCCAGAAGGACATCTCATGTCTTTGGATGTTCAACCCACTCTGTTGGATAAGATTAAAGAAGCCCAAAAGATGGATAAAGAAATCGAAGAGATTAAGGAAAGAATTAGCCTAGGGAAAGCTAAAAGTTTCCATATAGATGAACAAGGTACTTTATGGCACGGGAAACGTATTTGTGTTCCACAAGATCCAGAATTGCGGAAACTGATTCTACAAGAAGCCCATAACTCTCCGTATTCTATTCACCAGGGAAACACCAAAATGTACATGGATATGAAAGAAAGATTTTGGTGGAATAACCTCAAAAGGGACATCGCCGAACACATTGCTTTGTGTGACGTGTGTAGTAGAGTGAAAGCGGAGCATCAAAAACCAGCAGGATTGCTTCAACCAATGCCTATTCCTGAATGGGAGTGGGAAAATATTGGTATGGATTTCATTACCGGATTACCAAGGACCAGGTCAGGGTATGATTCCATATGGGTAGTAGTGCATCGCCAAACCAAAGTGGCTCATTTTATACCCGTAAAGACAACTTATACCAGTGCAAAGTTAGCCAGAATTTACATGAGCAGAATTGTATGCCTTCACGGTGTGCCTAAGAGTATCGTGTCTGATAGAGGAACTCAGTTCACTTCTCACTTTTGGAGACAGCTTCATGAATCTTTAGGAACGAGGTTGAATTAAAGATCGCTTTTCATCCTCAAACGGATGGACAAACAGAAAGGACTAATCAAATTCTTGAAGACATGTTGAGGGCATGTGCCCTAGACTATGGAGCAAGTTGGGATGAAAGTCTACCTTATGCAGAGTTCTCTTACAATAACAGTTTTCAATCTAGTATCGGGATGGCACCATTTGAGTTTCTCTACGGAAGGAAGTGTACCACCCCATTGCTATGGAATGGTGTGGGAGAAAGAAGTTTGTTTGGACCAGATCTTATCAAAGACGCCGAAGAAAAGGTCAAATTGGTTAGGGACAGGTTGAAGATAGCACAGTCGTGACAGAAAAGCTACGCAGATTCTAAGCGTAGAGAAGTCACCTACGAAGTTGGGAATAGGGCATATCTTAGAGTATCACCACTTCGTGGAGTGAAAAGATTTGAAGTCAAAGGAAAGTTGGCACCAAGATATGTTGGACCATTCAACATTCTAAGTCGCAAGGGAGAAGCTGCATATGAAATCGAACTGCCAGCATCTTTATCAGCAATCCATAATGTTTTTCATGTGAGTCAGCTTAAGAAATGTCACCTAGAAATGGAAGAAACTTCTTTGAAGGATACCATATCTTTGGAAGAAATTCAACTAGAAAGTGATCTCACCTATGAAGAAAAGCCTGTCAAGATACTTGAGACCGCAGAAAGAGTCACAAGGAAAAAGACTATCAAGTTTTGCAAAGTGCAATGGGGTCATCATTCCGAAGAGGAAGCAACATGGGAAAGAGAAGATGATCTTCGGAAAGACCACCCTCACCTATTTGCTAGCCAATCTGAATCTCGAGGGCGAGATTCATCTTAAGGGGGTTAGATTTGTAACATCCCTAAAATCATATTTCAAAACTCATTCATATCATCATTGCATCCTTCATTCATTTAGGGTTTTTCTCAAAATCATTTAGAAGCAGAAGTTTGTGCTATGATTTCATGTGAGCAAATTCTAACTCAAATGGCCATCACCCTTTGAGACTTGAATGTTTAGAAACTTGTTTGCTTGCCTCCATTGTTGGAAAGTTTAGGTGTAGCATTTTAGACCAAAGTTAAAAATTTAGAAATAATTTCAAAACCCCTATTTCAAACATTTGCAAACTAGAGGCAAAATCTCTGTTTGTATTAAGCCCAAGCTTGACCAAGCCCTTGCAAGGTGACCACTTGTTAAATAACTGGTTTTTGAAACCACAGAACCCTGCAAAGATCCCCATATTTGTTTGAATTCAAAAGGGTTTGAATTCATATCAAAATCATTCCAGAAAATAGAATTAGAAAAAGAAAAGAAGCTAACAAAGGAAAAAGGCCACGCGGTTGAAATCTGGCCCAGCAGTAAACAGCCCATCAAGCCCACCCGGGTTTTTCCTTTCTTCTTCTCACGCGAAGACACGCCGTACGACAGCTGACCCCACCTACACCTCGCACACTTCGCTGATGAGCGGGCCCGGTCCACGCCGTCCTCGTCTTCCCCAAACTACCGCGACCACGTCGCTGCTGCAATCATTGCCGTAATAATGGCGGCGTAATTGGGCATTAATCATGAAGTGTTTCTTGTCACGCCTCTGGCTATAAGACCCTCTCTGCCTCGCGAGCATTTTCCCCCAAACACCTCGCTCACTCCGCCATCAGGCTGCCCTCAATCATCCTCGCACCGCCGCAGACAGAGCCGACTCCGGCGATCAATTACGGTGAGTCTCGACCATCCCTTCCCCTCTGGTTCAAACGAGCAGATTCACCATATCTTTGCTCACCTCCTGACCCCACTAGTTCATCTTGTCGCTTCAGTCGCGGTTCCACTCGACGCCGCAGCAGCAGCAACGATGACCCGACTCCGGCGAGCTCTAGTGGTAAGTCCAGACCGCCCCAAGCCTTGTCATTCACGCCCGCATGTTCTCCGTGATCTTCTGCATCTAACCACACCTCCCGTTTGCATCCTAGTGATCTACAACATCGTCTCCGACCTTAATGTAACCACCGCGCCCGCTTACTCCGACGAGCAATCTCGCCGTGGAAAGACGCCTTCGCCAACCAACGCAACCTTGAGCTTCAGCAGCCTCTTGCGAACCTGGTATGACCTTTCTCCTCTCGGACGATCCGAACGCAACCACCGCCAGAGACCGAGTGCTCCGCCGTCACCGACGCCGGCCGCCAGACATGGTCGCTGTTCGCGCCGTTAGATCTAGATCCAAGCGCTAGGATAGATTCACTTATCGGCGAAGCGGTACGCGATCTGGAGCGTACGATCTGTTTAAATCCTGCGGCTGCCAAGCGTGATCCAACCGAAGCGGTACGCGCCAATCACAGCGCGACGCGTGGCTAGGGTTAGAACTGAAAACAGATTTAAAATCAGATTTTGATCCAATTTTCAAATGCTTATAACTTTTGAATGCCACGTTAGAATTTTGCAAACTTTATACCGTTGGATTCAGCAAAACAAGACCTTTCTGCCTATCCAATGTGTTTAGCAAATAGTAACCAATAGAATGACTTTATTTGTAGAAACTTGTTTAAAGCTATTTTGAGTATAGATTTAGTTTAGTATTTTGTTTTAGGGTTAAATAAGTTTAGTTGACAAACTTGTGACTTGTTAAGTTTCTGTAATCATGCACTTACTTGGTAGAGTTTTCAAAATCACCACTTAGTAATTTCATGCATGCATGCATTCATATTATTTTTGTTTGTATATATTTGTGTGTAATTGTGTGCTATAATTTTGTGTAGATTTTGCTAGTGATTGTGATTGTGACGAGTGCTACTCTCCCCATTACCAAGGCAAGTGATATCTTCATGAATATTCCATTCCTATATTTATTTTACTTGCATTAGATATTTTGCTAAGACTTGCATGCTACTTTTGTCAAATGTTGATGGGAAATCCTATGTAGTTAGAATGGTAGAATTGCTAGGAAATTTCCCCTAAGGATAAGTTGCCATGCCATGCTTAGCCTAGCTAATAGAAAACAAGGGGGAATTATTTATTCATGCTATGGAAAATCTCTAAGTCTAAGAACTTGTGTTTTGTTTAATAAAACAACTAAGTTAATGAATCACCTGGGTGGAATGGGACTTGCTTGGTGGTTTTTGGTTGAGTGGTTCATAAGGCCCATGTTTATGGTTTACCTTAGTGTATCTCACTTGTGGATGGCCACCCAGGAATAAAGAGATTTGAGATGTCAAATGTTGAGAAGCTTCAAGTGCAACCACTTGGCAATATGGGCTCTGCCATGATCTTAGGTTGCTAGAACTTAGTCTCATGGACAGTTGGTGGTAGAGGGAATGATAGGTTGGAACGCGTCCATTTGACTAGGGAAAGGCTTCTGAAGGATCTTGTCTTGGGAAACCAAGTCTTGTGGGGAAAGTGCACCACCTCTGCAGAGTGTAAAACCTAAGTACTTAGCCATGTCCCTGGTAAAGGACAATTTGAGCATCAAGACATGGAAGCTTCAAGAATCTCATCACTCCAATTTCTAAATAAAACTTGTGGGTGAACAAGGGTTAAAGGATCTTCAGTCTTTGATTGGTAGATGCCTTGGAAAGGATCTTCAGTCTTTGATTGGTAGATGCCTTGGGAAGGTTTTTGTCAAACAAAAACTTAGTGTTTTCAAATGTTAAGGAAAAATCTATTTTGAGCAATGCAAGCCTAAACTCCACTTAGCCAAATGCATATAGTATTATAGTCCACTTATTATATACTAAGGTATCACTTGCCAATACTATTCCAAAGTATTGACCCTCTATGGCTGTAACTTGTAATGTTGCAGGTTACTCCGATGATGATTAGGAGTCATGAGTCTACACTCAACATGCTTGCCTGTGGCACATGAAGATGAAGACTTATGTTTATCTACTTATTCCATAAACTCTTGTATTAGGCCTTTGGCCCTGAGTTGTAAAAGACTATATTTTATCTCTGGAATGACTGTAATAAACGACCTTTGTATCTGTGTACTTCATCTTAAACTGTGGATGCTAGCATTGATCCAGGGACTAGCATTGCAATCACAGGGATCCTTTCCTTTAATAAGGAGGGATCTTACATTATCACTGACAGGAAGAGCTGAGGAATGGTATAAGCTGCTGAAGAATGGTCAAGCTCTGGGATGGGAGGAAATAGTGCCTCTCTTTTACTCAAAGTTTTATCCTCCTAGTGAGATTCATAAAGATCGAAATCAAATATACAAATTTTGGCCTCTTGATGGAGAGAGTATAGCTCCAGCTTGGGGGAGATTGAAGTTACTAATGCTCAAATGTCCCATTCATGAGCTCCCCAACAATATTATTATCAATAACTTCTATGCAAGGCTTCCTCTACATGATAAGGATTTATTGGATGCTTCTTGTGCTGGATCATTGTTGGGGGGATACCCCCGGGTAGGGTCACGTCGGGGTATAAGTGCCGAGTTAGCCGAGGTACGGCAAGGTCAAAGCGAGTGTTGGCCGAGTCACCTCAAGGCAGGCCGAATCACGGGGTAACCCGGACCAGGGGATGTCCACCTAACTGGGTCTCAACCGACTTAAGCCGTAAGTCGGACAGATGAATCTAACTCATATGCAGGAATAGGTGTGGCCGGATCAACTATGTATGGTCTGGGTCATATCAAGCTTGTAGGAGAAGGAAGGTATCTCGCTGGTCAAAGGTGACCTGCAGAGCATGAGCGGCGCGATGAGGCAGGACCACCGAGGCGTGGCCAACAGAGGTGACGATGCCAATGTCGGCTGACGCGGGCGCCGCAAAGGCTCACGTAGCCTCTGCATGGGTGACGCGGGGGAAAAGTGACCCGGTCGGCTTATTATTTTGGGAAGAGGCATATTCTCTGGAATATGCCTCCACGTATGCCCTAATTGGAGACCTAGCCACCCCTATATAAGGAGGGCTAGGGCCTCTGTAGAAAGGGTTGATCTCTATTGGGTTGAGCTTTACAGGGTTAGTCTTGAGAGGTTATGTTCTTCTAGCAAGTGACTGAGAGCTAGCTAGTGGTGAGAGTAAGAGAGTTCTTTCTTCCTCCTCTCTCCAATACAGCTCGAGGAGCACTTGTAATCGGTGGAAGTGAATCAAATACAAAGCTTCTATGTGTGGAATCACCACACTATCCCTCCCTAGATTCCCCTAGTGCATTTAGTCCCCACCTTTAGCCTATCCATGGCATCTGTCGTGACACCACCACGACAGTTGGCGCCCACCGTGGGGCTAGCGGGCGCTAAGGGTCAAGATCCGGACGGAAACCTCATCGCACCGCCAACACATCGTCTCCGGCTCGTTTCGGCCGCTTTGGAGCGCTGGACTTTGTCACGATAACGCTGGCTGCTTCGCAAGCGCCTCTTCCGCAAAGGGCCTCTTCACAAGCTCGGCGTACAAGGTCTACGTTCTTGTCGATGTGTCATGCGCGCTCATCCGCTGCACGCCGTCGAGGCAGGCGAGCCACCCTTAGCGTGGTTCTCGTATGCCGTATCACCGCCTCCCCGGACTGCGGAGGTGATGATGACTGCGCCAGGTGCAGGCGCAAGCAAGGATCCGGCACCAGATCCAGAGGTAACACCTAAGGCACCGAGGAAAGGTAGAGGTCCTCCACTAGAGAGGCCAGAGAATGTGCTGCAGGAAGCGATGGATAGCTTGGCAAACCCTGTAGCAGCAGTGGTAGATCCGGCTCAGGCACAGGCCGAGCTAGAGGAAACTAGGCAAAAAAATCTAGAGGGTGCGAAAAAGATAGCCGCAGCTCAGCAGTCGTTGAACATGACACTGCGTGAGTACGCAAAGGCAAATAAAGTAGATGCTGTAAAAGTGAAAGGGAGAAATCTCATGAGTGAAATGAACAAAGAGGGTGATACTAGGATTGAGGAATCTGAAAACTGTTTGTCCGTGGGGCTACCGAAGTATAGTACCCCGGCGAAAAACCTCAGAGCAGCGGATGCAGCTGCATCCGAGTTAGAGGGTCTAACGGGTGAAGCTCGTCAGAGACAGCAAGATAGGGTCAATGAGTTGGTTCGGATCGCGAACAGGCAAAATGAGGAATTTCTCAGGGCTAACCCGGAGAGAGCTGGGGCCTCCAAGATCGTTCATTCGGCGATGGGTAACCCAGAGAAATCCACTGGAGCCGCATCGTCTCCTCACGGTGGTCCTAGAAGAGAAGAGGTAGTAACCTCGGCCCAGAGGAATAAGCAGATAGTCCCATATGACCCGGCAAGGGCAGGGAAAGGAAAAGAGGTGCAGAGAAATGAAGATCGGCGAAGTGTGAGCCGAGGTGAAGCTGGCCGAGGTAACCGCGACCAAGGCAATGCCGGTCAAGGAAATATTGTAAATGGCAATGCCGGACATCAAAACTCGGCAAGAGCAGGACAACCACAGCAGCGGAATATACCAAGGCAAGAGCAAAGTGTCGGCCAAGGTATGCAACAGAGAGGTGCTCCGCGAGAGCAAGACCGGTATAATGATGGAGATTCGGAAATGGTGAATGCAGGATACCCAAGGCCGGACTATCATGTGATAGGGTCAAGATTGGGAAGCAGGGATTTGATGCCTGATGATGCGATTAAACAGATCGTGTATAGGTCGGAACAGATTGAATGTCAAGGTCCCCCGGGTCCTGCGTGTTTTGGGCCCCGGATCATGAAGGAGCCTCCGGTACCTAACTTCCAGTTACCTAGAGGCACAAAGACGTATGACGGCAGTACAAAGTCGGAAGATTGGTTGATAAACTATGCTACAGCTGTGAAAATTGCTACGGGCAACTTGAGATGGGCTGTGAGATACGTACCCCAGATGTTGGAGGGGCCAGCAAGGGTATGGCTAAACAATTTGCCACCCGGAAGTATTAACTGCTGGATCGATTTTGAGGAAATGTTTATCAGCAATTTCTCAAGTACGTATCAGAGGCCAAATAGGCCACAGACCCTAGCTATGTGTAAGCAGAGACCGAACGAGACAGACCAGGAGTTCTTGGCCCGGTGGTGTACTGTGCGAAACTCCTGTGAGGGTGTGATTGAGTCACAGGCCATAACATGGTTTGCGCAACGATGCAGATATGCGAGCATGTTGTGGCAAAGATTGCAAAGGGATATGCCAACTACATTGGCAGAGACGATCCGGATTGCTGATTCGTATGCTTTGGGTGATCCAACTCAACCCAGGCTCATGTCAAACGAGTCAAATGAGGAGTACTACCAGAGAGATGGAGCCGGGTCATCCCGGAGGAATGACTACCGAGGTAAAAGAAGAGATGATAGACCGGATTACCGGTACAATTCACAACAAGTTGCTGCTGTGAATCAAGATCAGACCGGAGCAGGGGGCAATCAACGTTAGAAAACTGGAGGGCAACAATGGACGCCGAGAAATGATGGCAAGAAAACATGGACGCCAGAGCAAAAGAAACAGTGGCAAGAAAAAAAGTACCGTTCGAGGTATACTTATGAGTCGATGCTGGATCAGCCGTGTAAATTTTCACACGCCAAATCCAAATAACCCAGCGGGTCATACAACAAGGCAGTGTGAGTGGATGCGTAAGATAGAACAAGGTGGTTCGGGGAATGCTCAGGCACCTCGGAATGATCAACCTCGGCAGGAGTTACCCCGGCAGCAATTACTCTCCGAAGTGAACACGCAACAGTTAATGTTGCCACCCCCTCCGCCGAGGTATGACAACCATGAGAGAAGGGATGCAGTGCATCAGGTGGAAAACCAAAATCAACCAGATCAGAGGTATCCTAGAAATGAGGGGAGAAATGAGTACAGAGAGCATCATCAGAGTTACTGTGTGTTTACCACTGAGGAAATAGATATAAAGAGCTTGCAACGCTGACATATGGAGATCAATGCGGTAATGCCAGCAGTGACGAGGTATATGCCTTGGTCAGACCAGGAAATTACCTGGAGCATCAAAGATCACCCCAAGCTTATGCCGAGTCCTGGTTCATATGCGCTAGTGCTGGACCCGACATTCATTGGGCCTAACATCAATGTGAGGTTCTCCAAGGTACTGATTGACAATGGCAGTAGCATTAACATCATGTATGCAGATACAATGCGCAAGTTGGGTATCACGGAGAACATGCTGCAAGCTACAAGGACAACTTTCCATGGCATTGTGCCAGGCATTTTTTGTGAGCCCATAGGCAAAGTCCGGGTTGACGTATTGTTCGGCACGAGAGATAACTGCCGAACTGAGAATTTGGAGTTTGAGGTGGTGAACTTAGAAAGTGCGTATCACGCGTTACTCGGAAGACCAGCACTGAACAAGTTCATGGCAAGTTGTCACATCAGTTATCTAAAGATGAAGTTGCCCGGGCCAAACGAAGTGATTACCATTGCTGGAGATTTCTGACGTTCCATTGAGTGTGCCTCAGCCGGGTCTAACCTAGCCGAGTCACTCGTGATCGCGCAAGAGAAAAGAAAAATCCAAGAGGTGGCGGCATTGGCTCAGTCCGCGCAGCAATATATGCCAACGTTGAGTAATCCGCATGGTAGTGTCTCATTCCAAGCCACAAAGGATACCAAGAAAGTACCTGTTGATGATACGTTCCTAGAGCGCACCGTAACAATTGGTGTCAGGTTAAATGATAAATAGGAAAGCGAGCTCGTCAACTTCCTCCATGAGAATCGGGATATTTTTGCTTGGTCCACACAGGACTTGCAAGGTGTTCCGAGGGAGTTGGCCGAGCACTCTTTGAACGTGAGACCCGGAGCAAGGCCGGTGAAGCAACCTCTCCGCCGCTTCGCCGAAGATAGGAGAAAAGTCATTGGAGATGAGATAGCTCGGTTACTAGCAGCAGGATTTATCATGGAAGTTCTTTACCCGGATTGGCTATCTAATTCGGTGCTGGTGGAGAAGAAGAAGGATGATCCGAATGTGGCAGTGGTTTGGCGTATGTGTATCGATTACACGAACCTGAATAAGGCGTGTCCAAAAGATCCATTTCCACTGCCAAGGATAGATCAGGTCATAGACTCAACTGCTGGATGTGAACTGTTGTCATTCGTGATGCATATTCTGGTTTCCACCAGATACCTCTGAACCCGGATGATCAAATAAAGACTGCATTTATCACCCTGTATGGGGCTTATTGCTATCGCACCATGCCATTTGGTTTACGTAATGCAGAGGCAACGTACCAGAGATGTATGCAGAAATGTTTACATGACCAAATAGGTCAAAATGTACAAGTGTATGTGGATGATGTGGTTATCAAGACCAAGGAAAGCAAAACGCTCCTTGACGATATCAGGTAGACATTTGTGAACCTAAGAAGGTTCCGGATGAAGCTTAACCCGGAAAAATGTACCTTCGGTGTCCCGACTGGGAAATTACTTGGATTTCTTGTCTCCAGCCGAGGTATCGAAGTCAATCCAACTAAAATCCGGGCCATTGAGCGAATGGAACTGCCGAAGTGTCTTAACGATGTCCAGAAGTTCACTGGTTGCCTGGCATCGTTAAGTCGGTTTGTGTGTCGATTGGGAGAAAAGGCATTGCCTCTCTATCAACTCATGAAAAAGTCGGACAAGTTCATTTGGACGCCGCAGGCCAATGAAGCCTTTATCCAATTAAAGAAAATGTTAGCCACTGCACCAGTGTTAGCCTCTCCACTATCAAAGGAGCCAATGTTGCTCTATATAGCCGCAACCAACCGAGTTGTAAGTGCAGTAATCGTGGTAGAGCGTGACGAAGAGGGTAAGTCAGTGCAAAGGCCAATGTATTATCTCGAAAGGTATTATCCGATCAAAAAATTATCCGCACTATCAGAAAGTGGCGTATGGTGTGTATATGTCGGCAAAGAAGCTAAAACATTATTTTGAGGAGCACCCCATCAAAGTAATATGTGAGGCCCCTATATCCGAGATAATGAGTAACAAGGATGCAAGTGGTAGAATTGCAAAATGGGCAATTGAACTAGCTCCTTATGCGCCACAATATGACAGAAGAAAAGCAATCAAGTCTCAGGTTGTGGCTGACTTTTTTGTGGACTGGGCCAAGGTGCAATATGAACCACCGCTACCGGATCCGAACTACTGGAGAATGCACTTTGACGGGTCAAAAACGAAAACTGGGTTAGGCGCCGGAGTGGTGCTTACCTCGCCAAAGAATGACCAGTTGAAGTATGTGCTACAGATCCATTTCGCAGCATCAAACAATGTCGCCGAATATGAAGCACTTGTGCATGGGCTCAAAGTGGCAAAAGAAATTGGGATACGATAGATCCAATGCTTTGGCGACTCGGATTTGGTAGTTCAGCAAGTGTCGGGGATGTGGGACGCACTTGATCCAAACATGGCACTATACAGATTCCATGTGCAGAAGATATCTGGTTATTTTGAGGGATGCAAATTTCGCCATGTACCCCGGGTGGAAAATGAGGCTGTCGACGTATTGTCGAAACTCGGATCAACCCGACAAGCAATTCCACCGGGTGTAGCATTAGAACACCTCAAAAAACCATCCATCAGACTGTCCCCGGAAACCGACTCAATCTACGTCCCGGAGGATCTGAAGTCCGGAGTTGTACCCATGGACATTGACATGGGAGGTGGTGCGCGAAACCCGGGGACTGCCTCGGCAAACCCGAGGACTGCTTCGCAAGACCCGGGGACTGCTCATCATGATCCGGTTGAAGTTATGCCGGTGGATCAGATGGAAATTGATGAGGATGTGTTCCTTGTACGAGCAATACTAGCTTGGGCACTACCTATATTTCAATTCCTGAAAGATGGAACTTTACCCACTGAGGAGGTGATATCCATGCAAACTCAAAGGAGAGCAAAGGCATACACAATCATCAATTCCGAGCTATACAAAAGGAGTGTGACCAATGTCCTCTAGTGATGTGTTGACCCGGAAGAAGGGCTTGACATCCTCCGAGATATACATCCAGGGGAATGTGGGCATCATGCCTCGTCTAGAGCCTTGGTAGCAAAAGCTTTCCGGCATGGATTCTACTGGCCAAGTGCCTTAGAACAAGCAGAGGGTTTGGTAAGAAAATGCAATGGTTGTCAGAGGTATGCTACCAAGACACATATGCCAATGTCGGAGCTCAAGACCATACCAATCACATGGTCGTTTGCCGTATGGTGTTTGGACATGGTTGACCCGTTCAAACCAGCAAGGGGAAATATGACTCACATTTTGGTCATGGTGGATAAATTTACAAAGTGGATTGAAGTAAAGCCAATAAGAAAATGTGATGGAGCTACGGCCGTGACATTTCTCAAAGACATCATCTTGAGATATGGTTATCCTCACAGTATCATTACTGATAATGGCACAAATTTTGCTGAAGGAGCATTTGCAAGATTCTGCCGAGATAAGAAGATCCGGCGTTGCCTCGGTAGCCCATCCTGCATCAAACGGACAAGTGGAAAGATCCAACGGATTGGTATTATCCGGGATAAAACCCTGGCTCAATGAGCCGCAGCAAAGATCAGCGGGGTGCTGGATAGAAGAACTACCAGCGGTATTGTGGAGTTTAAGAACAACTCCGAATCGATCAACAGGCTATACGCCATTCTTTCTGGTATATGGGGCAGAAGCTGTATTACTAGCCGACATAGAGCATGACTCGCCCAGGGTCACCCAATACACAGAAGCCGAAGTGCGAGAAGCCCAGCAAAACGACGTTGATCTGCTGGAAGAAGCGAGAGAATTGGCATTGTCCAGATCCGCCATATATCAGCAAAATCTCCGACGCTATCATAGTCAGAAAGTAAACCCCCGAGTTTTCCGGGAAGGTGATCTGGTACTCCGGTTGGTACAACATACTGCTGGCATGCATAAGTTATCCCCCCATGGGAAGGGCCATTCATTGTGAGCAAAGCATTGCACAATGATTCTTACTATCTTATCGATGCAAAACCACAGGAAAAGAACAAGGCGGACAGGTCCAGCGAGGAATCTAAGCGTCCATGGAATGTAGCTCTACTTCGTCCTTTCTACACTTAGCAGAGAAGTGTATGTATCCGAGTCTCTCATATGTCGGTATATATGCCGGCAATGAGCTTATCAATGAAATGTTGGCACCTCGAGCAGTAACTCGGGGACTGCCTTAATAATGATTATTGTCTTCTGTATTTATTGTTTATATGTCGGCTGGTGTAAGTTGTTCTACTTAGGTCGGATTAGTAATGTGTGAGCACCAAGAACCCAACTCTTCGACTTGCTGCTGTCCAACAAGAATTGGCTTCATGGCAAGCAAGAGAACAAGTTTGGAATTGCGTAGCACATGAAAAACGACTAAGGAAAGGAATTTAATCGAGCCGACGTTTGTTTTTCGGACTCACCTTGTGTTTACTTTCGAATTATTATGATGAATTATTTTGAGCTAAGCCTAAAGTTTCCAAGTATTGTTAAGACAATTTTTGAAGCTCGGATTCGTAAGTCGTAAAACCGAATCAAGGTAGATACGAGTCGAGCCAAAAGATTGGATGAACAAGAAAATGAAACTCGCGGACTACGCCCAAGTTAATCCGGCATGAAAACTTAGTAGCAAAATATCACTTGTGTACTTAATACAATTCCACCCGGCATATCGGGGATCTGATAAACTTTAAAAGTTTTTTTCACTCAAGGAGCAGCAGGAGGAGGAAGTTCGGCGTCATCTTCCCTGTCTTCGATGTCCGAGGCATCGTCCTCTTCGTCCTCATCCGAGCCATCTTCAACGTTTTCAGCGTTTTCATCTTCCGCGCCACCAAGGAAGCTCGTACCCTCATTCCATTCATGAATGGGGGCATATTCGATGAGGCTATGGGCGCAAGCCTTGCGCCGAGCTATCCACTCTGGGTCACTGGTCCATTTGGATCCGGTACGCATGCGCGCTAGGAGGTTGAGGTCGATCTTCTCGTACCACGTAAGCACGTAGTGGAGAACGGTCTCAGCTCCAGCACGTCCAGCGGATTCCCTCCAAAGGTCGAGCTGGGTCTCGCATTCCATCAACTTATCAACAAGAAATGCGGTCCCCTCCGGAGTATCTTCTGCAGGCCAAAAGGTGTTGAAGATTCGGACTGCCACGTCAAGGATATCCTTGCCATAGTTCTTCACGATTTCCACGCGAGAAGACAAGCTGACCAACAGGTCCTCCATGTCATAAGGAATCTCTTCATCGTCAGGAGCAATGAGGGTACCCCTCTCTCGGCCGAACTTAGCAACAGCGGTGCTCGCAATGGCATTGCCCTCTGGAAATTTGCCTGAAAACAAGACAAGAGAAGCAAGTAAAGAAAAGACATGTGAAGTAACCCGGAGAAATATGCCGGATGAGGGAAAGGAGCTTACGTGAAATATGGCTATGGATCCGGGTCAACTCCTTGGTATAGTCATCATGCCTTTTGCGAAGCTGCACAAGTTCAGTATTCGCCGACTCAAGTTTGACGTCGGCCTCCTGGAGAAGTTCTCGGTCCTTGGCGATCTGGAGGTTGAGGCGCTCGCGCTCTTCAGTGAAGTCCTGGCCAGCCTTTTGAAGCTCGGATTGGTGCTGCATTTTCAACTTCTTCATATCTGCCATGAGCTTGGCAATTTCATCATCCTTGGTTCGGAGGAGGGCAAGTTCATCATCTTTCTTTTTGAGCTCGGCCTGATGCTGCCCTGCTTGTTCGAGAAAATGCAGCATCATATCAGGCATGGGCACACTATCTTCCAGTGATACTGAAATAGTTTGTTAACCCGGCAAAGCCGAGGTATGAATGTTTGTCGAGCCAAGGAGAAAAGGAGATAGAAAGTAGAGCAAGGTCGCACAAAAGTAACTTACCCTTGATTTGGTCAAGCTTCTTCCTCATTATGGTATTCTCAGCTTCCACCCCATCTGCGAAAACCGAATGATGGGTTAGTTCGGCAGAAAAAGATGAAGGAAAACAGGAAAATGTCAAGAAGAGAACTTACCCCTTTTCTCGTGTTCAGCGAGAAGTGCATTATGCTTTGCGCGCAACATTTTGTGAGTGTCCAGGAGACGCTGAAACTCGGCGCTCCGGCGGTTGGTGGTCACCTGAAAAGAGTACAAAAATATAGCTTAAGCCTTGTGCATATTCGAAGTGTACAAAATCCGGGCCAAGTGGAACTTAACCCGGCTCTAGGTGTGTGCATATTCGAAGTGTACAAAATCCGGGCCAAGTGGAACTTAACCCGGCTCTAGGTGTGTGCATATTCGAAGTGTACAAAATCCGGGCCAAGTGGAACTTAACCCGGCTCTAGGTGTGTGCATATTCGGAGTGTACAAAATCCGGGCCAAGTGGAACTTAACCCGACTCTAGGTATGTGCATATTCGAAGTGTACAAGATCCAGGCCAAGTGGAACTTAACCCGGCTCTAGGTGTGTGCATATTCGAAGTGTAAAACATCCAGGCCAAGTGGAACTTAACCCGTCTCTAGGTGTGTGCATATTCGAAATATACAAGATCCGGGTTAAGTGGAACTTAACCCGGCTCTAGGTGTATGCATATTTGAAGTTATCAAGGAGCTACGTTAGTTTTCTAAGGAGCATCCGGCCGAGTAACAAGTTACTCCCCCAGAGGCTCGGGGACTAATGGCTATATCACTAATATCTACAACATGCTAAGGAAAAGGTGAAGTAACGTACCTCCATCATCCGACCCGCAAGGTTAATTGCCTTAGCGGTTGTGTTCATTTGAGCAGCAAACTCGGCGGGACCGAACTTCTCCGGGAGATCGTTGTTGTAGACGAACTCCGCCTTGTTACAGTTATTTACAAACTCGATCAAGGTCGGAGGGTATCGTTCGCCGCTAAGCATGTGGGGCGCCACCAAACCCTTGGCATGCGCATCCCTCCTCTCAACCTGGGCAAGGGCCGAGCTGGTGTGCAAAACGAGTTGCGCGTCAGCTGGCTCGGCAGGGGCGTCCTTCGGTGGTGGAGTTTTCTTCAAAAGCATGGACGCGAGTGTGCGTTGTCCAGCCTCGATGGATGTTGCCCTGGTGGCGTCAGGGGCCTTCTTGCCCTTAGGTTGCTGCTGAGAAGTGGAAGTCGTTGCAGCAGATTTACCCTTGGGAGCTGCCTTGGTGCTTTCTCGCCGAGACTGGGAAGACTCGGACGAGGCGGAGGGGCTTGGTGCTGTTGCTGTTGTTTTTGCTGTTGGTGCTGGTTTCTTCTTCGGTGGAGGTGCTGAGGTAACCTCGGTGGTAGCTGGTTGTGGCGGAGCCGAAGTGGTGGTGACCGCTGCCTCGGCAGAGCTAGTCTCCCCCGCTCCAGGGTTGCCCTCCTCTTGACGAGGTGGGCTAGAACCCAGAGCAGCCGCTGAATCCTCCGGGATTGGGCTCAGCAGGCGTGAATCGTCGCCACGAGGGGGAGAAGGGTTGTGTCGGAGCGGGGAGGCAATGTCGGACCCACTCTGCGGAACCTCCACCGCGGCCCTGCCGAATCAAGCATTGTCGGATGAGAAACTATAACAATAGAAGAACAAGTAAATGGCAAAGGGAAAAGAGGCTTACTCATCCGAGGTCAGGGGCTCCTTGGGCTTCCGAGCCCTTCGTGCTGGGGCCTTGGTTGCAGGATTGGTGGTAGTTTTATCCCCGGACTTCTTTCGCCTTTTGGCTGGCTGAGAAGGTCCGGAGGAAGAAGTTGATGCGGCTCCCCTTTTCTTCTTCGGCGCGACCGGAACAGTATCACCCACGGCAAGGGGAGGGTCCTCATGGATCTGGCCACCGGGGTTAGCTGATGCCGGAAAAGCATAAGAAAGGGGGACATCGTCAAATGCTTCCATCACCTCAACATCCGACTCATCTTCATCGTCAGGCCAATCTCTAATGGAAGAGAGTTTACCGGTGGGTCGCTTGGTCATGTCGGCCATTGGGAGGAACATCTCCTGATCCGGTTCCTCCTCGTCAGAGGTATCCCGGTCAGGCGCCCATTTGAGGGAGGGCTCAGTGCCATCCTCGATAGTTTGCTAAAGGAATTGCTAAGGGAAAGAAAAGACAACAGAGTTAAATATACAACAGTGACCGACATATGATTTAATTTGGATAAAGTTTGCGGCATGAAGCTTACCACGGGAGGAAGCCTATCTCGGCAATAATGTTCCATTCCCCACGTCCACTCAGAGGAGAAGTCCTTCTGGGTGGTGAAGAGGTCCTTGACCCGGCGGTAGATCTCTTTGTTGCTCAACTCGAAAGACGAGGTCCGGTTGGGGTCGCGGCCCCAGCTCATGTGACAGACTTTATGTGTGCGTTTTTGAAGGGGGGAGATCCAGTTACGGACAAATGTGATCATGGCGTCCTCGATGCGCAATCCGAGGTCCTTCAACTCCTGGAACCTCTTGTTGACCTGGTTCGCCAGGACGGTGGGCTTCTTGGGGACCACGTCCCATAGCTCTGGATCGGGAGGACCCGGAGCGTAAGGGTGCAGTCGGGTCAGATCCTCAGTAGTGTCGTTCCGGACATAGAAGAAAGTCCGGGCCCATCCCTTGCAAGAGTCTAGCCCAGTGACTCGGGGGAAGACGGACAGCCTCCGAGCAGAAATTGACGTAGCACCGAACTGCGTGAGTTGCTTGTCCTCCGGGTCAAGCTGGATGTTCGGAATCACGTTCCGGCGGAGGCCAAAGAACCGGATCTAGAGCTCCTTCGTGGGCCATAGTCCGGCGTAACCCTCGATGGTGGAGGCAAAGGCGGAGAGAGAAGTGATGGCATTAGCCGGAAGATGGTGCGACTGGAGCTCGTATGTGTTTAGCCAGTCGTGGAAAAAGTCACTGAATGGGAGACCAAATCCACGTTGGAAATGAGAAAGGAACACCACATACTCACCCGGATTGGGTGAGGGGGCAAGCTCGGTGGAAGCAAGGCGTGCAGTGATGCCCTCCAGGATGCGCCTGGTGCGGTAGATCCAATCCAGGTCATCCTGGCAGACCTAGGAAACGCCACGCTGCAGCGGCGCCAAAGCATCTTCCTCCATCTCCGCCGGCGATGGCGAAGCTCCTCCTCGATCATCTCGAGTTCATCGCCTCACCGGGCGCTTAGCGGCGGGGTGGCGATGGGCCTAGACGCAGCACCCGTGGCGGAAGAGATGGGCTAAGGCGGCGGGCGATTTGTGAGCGTGGAGGCAATCTGGCAATGGCCGCTACTCGGCCTTGATGGTGGCGGCAATCACGGAAGAAGAAGAAGAAGAAGAAGAAGAAGAAGAAGAAGAAGTAGGCGAGGGCGCGGAAGGGAAAGACCCAAGGGCGCCTCCCTATTTAACCACTCCCTCGAGGGGGTAGTGGGATCGTGTTGCGCGGGCGTGCCACACGGTGTGGCCGTATACAACCCGAATCAACCAATCAGCAGTGAGCCACACGAAGGACCACGTATGAAGCGGATCCCATGACGACGTAGTGATACAGATTAACGAGGAGGCGATCGTAGACGGCGACAAGAACTCCCGATAATACAATCGTATCATCTTGTTGCCCTTAAAATGAGGCAAACTAATGATTAGCCTCCACGTGGGGAAGCGTTAGGGCGTCAAGCGGGGCGGGTTGCGGCACAACTTTTTCACTAATCCTTCTCTAATTTTATAAACTTTTGAGACTCCCTTTTGCCTATATTTTGCTTCGCGGGTCGTTATGCGGGTGCCGCTTGCCACCCTAGGAAACGTACGAGAGAAGGAAGAATGACCCGGATGAGGATGTGGTAACCCGGCCAGCAAGTGAAAACTTGGAATGTGCCAAGGGAAAGTAAACCCATGGAATCCGAGATAAGGAGGTAACTCGGAAAAAGAACTCAAAGCTCAGTGAAATTCAACCTACTGTGGCCTTAGCGGCCAAGGCAGCTAAGACCGCACCAGCTTTGGGGACTAATGTTGGGGGGATACCCCCGGGTAGGGTCACGCCGGGGTATAAGTGTCGAGTTAGCCGAGGTACGGCAAGGTCAAAGCGAGTGCTGGCCGAGTCACCTCAAGGCAGGCTGAATCACGGGGTAACCCGGACCAGGGGATGTCCACCTAACTAGGTCTCAACCGACTTAAGCAGTAAGCCGGACAGATGAATCTAACTCATATGCAGGAACATGTGTGGCCAGATCAACTATGTACGATCCGGGTCATATCAAGCTTGTAGGAGAAGGAAGGTATCTCGTTGGTCAAAGGTGACCCCTGTACGCGGAGCATGAGCGAAGCGGACAGAGGTAGGACCACCGAGGCGTGGCCGATAGAGGTGACGATGCCAATGTCGGCTGACGCGGGCGCCGTAGAGGCTCACGTAGCCTCTGCATGGGTGACGCGGGGGAAAAGTGACCCCGTCGGCTTACTATTTTGGGAAGAGGCATATTCCATAGAATATGCCTCCACGTATGCCCTAATTGGAGACCTAGCCACCCCTATATAAGGAGGGTTAGGGCCTTTGTAGAAAAGGTTGATCTCTATTGGGTTGAGCTTTACAGGGTTAGTCTTGAGAGGTTATGTTCTTCTAGCAAGTGACTGAGAGCTAGCTAGTGGTGAGAGTAAGAGAGTTCTTTCTTCCTCCTCTATCCAATATAGCTCGAGGAGCACTTGTAATCGGTGAAAGTGAATCAAATACAAAGCTTCTGTGTGTGGAATCACCACACTATCCCTCCCTGGATTCCCCTAGTGCATTTAGTCCCCACCTTTAGCCTATCCATGACATCTGCCGTGACACCACCACGACAATCATTCACTCGTATGGAAGAAGAAGCTAAATGGGACCTTCTAGATCGTATTCAAGACAATGTTGAAGCTTGGGAGAATGACAAAGGTAGAAAGTCAGGTATAAATTATGATTATGAATGCATTGAATCTTTTATGGGAACTGGTGACTTTCAAAATATTAAAAATGCTTATGGTCTAGACTCTCAAGCTATTGCTTCTTATTTTAAGGCTTTTGCTTCCTATATTGAAGTGCCTAAAAAGAAGTGGAATAAGTATCATGAGCCTTATAAAGATATTGCTAAGAGTGTTCCTTCAAGAAATACTGAAGTTTATACTGCTAATCATGTTTTACCTGAACCTTATATTGATAAAATGCCTTTTCCAGTTAAGGTAAAGGAACATTCTATGATAGCTAGTATGGTTAATGAAAGTACTAGTAAAGCCGTTGAACCTGATAAACAAATGGTTGATGAACCTATAGTATCAAATGTGAAAGACTTTGTCACTAAGTATGAAAAAAGGGACACACTATCCTTTGTAAGGATACCTCTAATATTGTTTCACAAAGTAGTGTTATGAGAGCTAATATTCCCGTGTTTTTTGTTAGAATAAGTGATCATTGCTATGATGGTCCTTGTGATAGCTATATTGTTAAGTTTATGCATGATACTGAAAGTTACTATGAGAGAGGGAAAAGTGTTCTTATGCATCTTAATAATATCAAGTTTCCTCGTTTTATGCTGAAAGTTTTTATGTTGCGTTTCTTTTGCCTTCTTATGCAAGTTGCCTTTGGTTTCAATAACTTGTTTGTTTACAAAATCCCCTTCCATAGGAAGTGGGTTAGACTTAAATGCATGTGTTTTTGCTTCTTAATGCTCTCTTTCACTTCAATTCATATCCCTATGAGAGCTTCTTCAAAATTATCATGCCCATCTTAATGGCTATAAAGAAAGAGCTTTATGGGAGACAACCCAATTTGTTTTGGCTTTCAGTTTGTTTTTTCTTTGAGTCTTGGAAGTTATTACTTTGGTAATAACCGCTCCTTATCCGTTTTGTTTAGTTTTTGTGTCAAGATCAACCTCTAATGAGAGAGAAGTAAGATTTGGGGAAGTTGCTGTCCCAAAACAGATTTTTGTGCTTCACCGTAAAAATTCGTGAGAGATCTCTGCATGTCGGATTGAGCTGTAATTTTTTTTGCTTCTGCCCCAGGTGTTTATTTAACTTTCATTAGTTTTGCACTTTTTGATTTGAGCAACAGAACATTTTCGAAAAAATTGATCTTTACCTGCTGGTCTGTTTTGACAGATTTTGCCACTCTTGCATTTGCTTCTTTATTCGATTTCATTTTTGAATTCTTTTTGGGTTTTCGGAAGGAGTTGCTACAGTAGCTTATGTTTTGATGGTTTTCAGTTGAAGTTGGACTCAAAAGTTTTTACCACTTCACTTATACTAATGTTGCTAATGAGAACTGTGTGAAGTTTTGTGTGAAAGAAATTTCCAGGAAGTGGAGACAATGGTGTAATAAGGAAGAGAAGGGTTTTATGACTCAAGTAGTAAGTGTATGAAGATGAAGATATTGATGTTATTCAAGTGGTGACTCCGAAAGAATCTACTAGATACCAAATTTAGAGACCTGCAGAGTCCGTTTTCAAATAAGTAACAGTTCTGGTAAGAAAAGTTCCGCGAAAATACTATCCAACTATATTTTTGCAGTTTTCAGTCAATAAGGAAAGCTACGAACCGAAAAAGGAACGGAAACGGAGCCAGGGTGGCTCACACCACCCCGTGGCGTGGGCCCACCCCTGGCCACGCCACCAGGTGGTGAGTCCACTCCGGACTCCGCCTCCGACTCGTTTTCTCCCAGTACCTTCCTTTTGATATGAAACTTCGTAATATATAACCCCCTGGATCCCCCGAGGTCCATATATCGTGTTTTCGTCATGTTTTTGTTTCGATCTGTTTCTGCCAGGACATACTCTTTGAAAGCTTAGAAGCACAATGGTGTCCGCCAAGGATAAAGGAAAGGAGCCCATGGAGGAAGACCTCCAAGACCCCGGGAAGGAGAAGAAGATCGAGAGTGAAGATGAAGAGGAGGTAAAGCACACCGACACTACCATTGCAAGCATTGGAGTGGTGGCAAACCCTGCTAGGACTACATCAATTGGAGGGAAGCCTCCTCATCACCGCTCAGATCCCTGGTCACTTCCTCCATGCACCAAGAATCCTTTCCATACCCTTATCCATGAGCATCAATACCAGAATATGCCCAAGGGGAAATTACCCTCCAATTGGGATTTGCCTCGTTCTAGATATGTAGGAAAAGAAGACTTCAAGGAGGAAGAGTGGGGAAAGAATAGCAAGAGCTGGAATTCTCAACACGACATGATCATGAGCCGCATTGAGCAAAACTCACAGCTGATTCGTAATCTCACCTTCAAGATTGAGGACTTGGGGAAACTAATCAAAGAGCTCATCGAGAGGATACCACCACCACCAAAGGAGTAATTCGTCATCAGGTTTGGCATCCCCTTGGTTTGTTCCAAGCTTGGGGGAGTGCCGCGGTATCCTATCACTATCTTCTATCTTTTTACCTTATTAATAGAGTCAAATTATGAATAGAGGAGTTATTTTGTAGTATGGTTTGCATTATGGAAGTGTCCCCTCTCTCGTTAGATATGTATCCCTTGGTCTGAGTTTCTGTTATGGAATATTAATGAGAAGTTCTATCATTCACTCTTTTGCATAGATTTTATTAGTTTTCATTCGTGGTTATATGATTGATCTTGTTGTTACTATTGGTATCACTTTGGGATCATTGAGTTAATTTAGTTGGTTTTGGCAAACCTGGCTCGGTCAGTAGCAACACTATTTTTGAGAGTTGAATGAAAAAGATAGAAGTACTCTAGAGAAGAAAAATAATTTCATCATCTTTCTTTCTTGATTTGCTCATAAGTTTAGTATTCTCTAGTTAAGATCTTTTGTGCTTCCAAGGAAGATTGCATGTTTGTCTTTATCACTTGTATGTTTGGTTGTTTCCTTCAACTCTTATACTTGCTACCCAGCCTTGCTAGACAAAAACTTGTACTGAGAGGGTATTCTTCTCATGCATCCACCTCCTTTAAACCAAAACCTTTGCCATTTGTGTCCATGATACATTGTAAATGTATCTATAATTTTTGATGTTCCATGCTTGGTTTTATCCACTTTCTTGTGTTTTGTTCCAACTTTGGAGTACTTTTATTATTATTTCTTGGACTAACCTATTAACAAGAGCTACGGTGCCAGCTGCCTGTTTTCTACTGTTTTTGGTTCCAGGAAAGTCAGAAAATGAATATTCTCGGAATTGGACGGGACAAAATCCAAAGTGCCTATTTTTCCGGAAGTCATCAAGTGCTAGAATACGAGATGGAGAAGGGCCAGAGGCCGGCCACACCACCTGGCCACGCGGCCAGGCTGGGCCCACGCCAGGGGGTGGTGTGGCCGCTCCCAGCACCCCCTCGGCCTCTCCTTCCGCCTATATATTGCCCTCGGGACGAAAACCCTAAGGACCCGATCAAAAATCCATGAAAGAGTCTATAGCCGCCATCATCTCCATCCCTAGATCGGGAGGGATCTGAAGCTCTTCCCGGCACCCTGTCGGAGAGGGGAATTCACCCTGGAGGCCTTCTTCATCACCATGCAAGCCTCTGGTGTGATGTGTGAGTAGTTCATCCTTGGACTACGGATCCATGTAGTAGCTAGATGGTTGGTTCTCCTCCTTTGTGCTTTCATGTTTAGATCTTGTGAGCTCCGTTCATGATCAAGATCATCTATTTGTAATCATACATGTTGTGTTTGCAGGGATCCGATGGATATTGAGATGCTATTTCAGATTGATTATTGATTCTATCATGTCTTTGTTATTTGAGATCTTGCATGCTTTTCGTTGTTAGTAGCTATCTTGGCCAAGTAGATGCTAGCAACTCCAAGAGTTAGTATTTATGCTCGATAGTGGGTTCATGCCTCCGTAACTGGGAAGTGATGAAATCTCTAAGGTACTAGATGTGTTGTTGCTACTAGGAGAAAACAACGATCTTTTGTTCATAGAACAATCGTATTGTTTACTTTACACGCAGTCAGAAAAGCAATAACTGCTGCTTGCAACTTAATAATCGGAGGGGTTCGATGATAACCTGAAGGTGGATTATTAGTCATAGATGCAGTTGGATGGCGGTCTATGTATTATGTTGTAATGCCTAATCAAGTCTCAGAGGAGTCAAGATGATTAGTATATGCATGTATTGCTTTCTCGGTGTTTGTCAATTGCCCTGCTGTAATTTGTTCACCCAGCATGTTATCTATCTAAGGAGAGCCACCTCTAGTGAACTATGGATCCCGGTCCTTCTTCTTTACATACAATCTACAACTGTTTACTGCTTTGTGTTTACTTTCTGCAAACTTTTACTTCTTTCCCTTCGATACGTTTAATCCTTTGTTTTCCGCAAAACACGGTGAGATTGACAACCTCATCGCAAGTTGGGGACAAAGTTCGGTGGTTGTGTTATGCAGGTCTCCACGTTGCTACTAGCACCGGTAGTGCGCCCTGTCAAAGCTCAGCTAGTAACACCTTTGGAGTGTTTCCTTGCTCCTACTGGTTCGATTAAACCTTGGTTTCATAACTGAGGAAAAACTTGCTGCTGTGCTCGTCATACCTTCCTCTTGGGGTTCCCAACGAGCTCTACGTCGATCGTCGAGCGCATCAAGCTATTTTCTGGCGCCGTTACCGGGGAGTCAAGGACATCTTCACAAGGGGAGTCCCTCATAACCAATCTTTTTACTTTGTTGTTTTTGTTTTGCTTAGTTTCTTTGTGCTTTGTTTGCTTGTTTTGTTCTTCGAAAACACAAAAAAAATAGTTTTACTAGTTTGCTTTCTTATTTCAAAAACACAAAAAAAATAGTTCCTATCTTGAGTTGCCACTATGTCTAGCCTTGCTCCAATCACTATGTCACCCGAGGAAATGATTCTCACTTTTAAATAAGGGATTGAGGAAAGTTTTAAGAAAGCTTGGTCTAGAATCTCTGATTACATGAAAAGACTGAGCCTAAAATGATTCAAGGCTTGTTCCTTAGCAGTTTTTACCTTGGGATTACTCTTTGCTATAGATATGCTTTAGATGCTATTGTGGGAGGAGATTTCCTCCAATGTAATGAGGATGATGCTATTAATGCTATAAAGAAATTGATCCTCACTTACAACATGCCTAATAAATCGATACTTCTTTCGCAAAAATATTTGCTAGGTTGGATACTCTTGAGGCTAGCACTACTAGATTAGAAGGGTGCTATAATACGCTTAGGGAGCAGCATGATTATGTTCCAATAAGCTCTGAACCATCAAGGTGGTTCCCTACAGTAAAGATTGAGATAAACGCTGAAACTTTTCAAGCTCGCTGTGATATCATGTCTGAATCTTGCCTTATGCCCAAAGATATTTATAAATCTCTGAATACTTGGGGTCTCATTGAGGGAGGAAAAGAAATATCTCTTACTAATATACTACCATTTTACCTCTTGGAATAGCTGAAGGAGTGTTTACAAAGATCCTTGGGAAAACGATCTCTATTGATTATCTTGTTATTGAATGTGCAGGAAAAGGACAAATTACACTTGGAAGGTCCCTATTGGAACTTCTTGGAGCAATAATAGATGTGGGAAAGGGGACCATGCACCTTTCTTCTCCACCAAACAATCATATTTTCCCCAAGGTTAAGAATAAAAGTAAGAGAGGTAAGAGCAAGAAAGTTGGTCTTAATGCTTATTCATTTGAGAACACTTGATTCTTTTTTTGCTTCTTATGCCTAACTTAAAGACGTTAAAGAAAAGTACTTGTTGGAGGATAACCCAAGAGTTTTATATGAGTCTTGGAAGTTATTACCTCTATAATAACCTCTCCTTATCCTTTTTATTTGCTTTTTATGCCAAGAGTAACCTCTAATGAGAGTGAAGTAATGATTGGGAAAGTTGCTGTCCCGAAACAGATTTCTGTGCTTCACCGTAACAATTTCTGAGAGAGCTCAGTATGTCGGATTGAGCTGTAATTTTTTGTGCTTCTGCCCCAGGCTGTTATCTAACTTTCGTTAGTTCAGCACTTTTTGATTTGAGCAACATAAGGTCTTCGAAAAAAATCGTCTTTACCTGCTGGTCTGTTTTGACAGATTTCTGCCATTTTCTGTATTTGCTTCTTGTTAGTTCCTTCTTGAGTTCCTTTGGGGAATTGAGCTTTTTGAGGGAAGTGCTATAGTATCTAGTTTTCTAATGGAAGTTTATTTGGTGTTAGAACTGAACCTTGAGACTTATTTATCTTAAGTGCACTAATGTTGCTAATGAGATTGTGTGAAGTTTTGTATGAAGGAAAAATTTCAGGTGTATGGAAGGAATGAGTAACGAGATGAAGGATGGACTAAAGCTCAAGCTTGGGGATGCCACGCGTGTCACCCCAAGAAATATCCAAGAAGTACAAGCGTCAAAGCTTGGGGATTCCCAAGGCATCCCCTTCTTCATCAATAAAAATTCCAGGTTTCTTCCAAACGCTTCATTTTCATTGTTTCATGCACAGTTGTGTTTTTCTTGGAGCGTCTTCTTTTTGGTTTTTGTTTTGGTTTTTAGTTTGCTTGGTTTGCTTAGTTTTCTGAATAAGTTGGTTGGACCCCCTCTTTCATACATTGGTTTGCAAATAGTTTGGTTTGGTTTGGAAAAGAGTAGGAAAGTTCATGCTTATGTGGTAAAAAGAGCTTGTTTTTGACTGTGGCTATGCTTTGTCATGCCATGCTTGATATTGTTTTGGCTTTATGCTTAGTATTATTTTCTGTAGCATGACTTGTTATAAACAATTAAGATTGCTTAATGTGCCTTGGATGAATCATGCGTTGTTTTAGCATATTAAAGCATAGTATAGTGGTATTCTCCTTTGATGCTTTATTTGGGTTGACTTGGCACATGCTCACACCATGTTATGACTTTCACAACTCACCATAGCCTTTATGATCCTTTAGTTGTCAACTTGTAGTATCACTTTATGCTTTGATCAATGATGTTTTGTCGCTTTGCATGATTATGGCCATTATTGCTCTCTTAGTTTGTCGCTCTCATCTTTTGCTAGCCTCCACAACAAAGTATGAGCTCCACTCATGCATCCAACTCCCTAAACCAATTTTTGCCAAAGAGTCCACCATACCTACCTACTAGCTTATGCTATTCCAAGTATATTCATGCTTTTGTCTACCTTTCACTTGTTATGAGAAAACTAGTGATTAAAGCTCTCACGAACTTGATGGCACACTTTACTTTTTTGCCTCTAATAAACTTGAACCATTGGGTCCTTCTTTGTTGCGTATATGCTTGCGCTTTATAAGTTGAAATTAGCAGAACCATGTTTCATGGGGAACGCTTTCAACATTGCACTTGTACTTTGTACCCCATTGATATTATGTTCTTTTGCTTACGGATCCCGACGGTGTGAAATAAATGTGGAACTTGTATGATCATAGAGTTTGTATGTGTGTTAAAGAAACGCCTGGGCCGCTAGCCTAAGCCATGCCTAATCATGGTGGAAACTTGCATCATCACCATAATGAGCACTCTATGAAGCATCCTCAATAAAAACCTATGCAAATAGCAAATAAAAAGATCGCTGAGATGCTCATTGTCTGCTTGCCTTGTCATTTTGATTATGGGAAATCTCCCGTATCATGTGCAAGGGGTACCCCATTGGCGGTTCTTAATGATACACATATACTTACAATGACAAGAGCTTACTCGTGACTGAAGTTGAGTAGCATGAGGATCGGTCTTCGTAAGTAAGGGGCATGAGATTTCGGTTTATAACTTGTCAAGCATATCCTCTTAGTTGTGTCACTTTAACCTTAATCACCTTTAAGATGCTTATGATAGGGGCAATGAGAGCTGAAAGCTACGAGTACCATAATTTTTGGAAGCTCTTTATGAGACTTGAATCCCTACTTCCTTTTACAAAGGCCTTTCTTCCACCATTATATTGAGTCTCCACCTTCTATCTTTATTCACTTACTTTGAGAGCATAGTGGCCGTTCTTAGTTCTATGTGCATTGTCCCAAGACTAGTTGATTGATGCATAACTTGTTATTGCTTGTTTCAAAATATTGTATCTAGTCACTCTTATGAACTTTGAAGGTGTCCCATGCATTTATATTTGCTACTCTATTGAGGGACAAGCTGAATACTTTTATGCTATGTTTTCTTTATGAGAAACAAACAAACGTCTTGCAAAGCATGTTATTCATGAATCTTTTGTTTGTGCCTTTTCATGTTGCATCATAGTCTCTTTGCTTATTGTTAGAACTTTATCTTTCATGTTATGATTGAAGTACTATGATACCAGCTTTGAATGTTTTGCAAATACTTTGATCAAATCTTTGATGGTGCATGTCACCTCAAAAATTATTTCTTTTTATCACTTACCTACTCGAGGACGAGCAGGAGTTAAGCTTAGGGATGTTGATACATTGTAAATGTATCTATAATTTTTGATGTTCCATGCTTGGTTTTATCCACTTTCTTGTGTTTTGTTCCAACTTTGGAGTACTTTTATTATGATTTCTTGGACTAACCTATTAACAAGAGCCACAGTGCCAGCTGCCTATTTTCTGCTGTTTTTGGTTCCAGGAAAGTCAGAAAATAAATATTCTCGGAATTGGACAGGACAAAAGCCAAAGTGCCTATTTTTCTGGAAGGGATCAAGTGCCAGAATCACGAGAAGAGGCTGGGGCCGCCACACCACTGGCAGCGGCCAGGCCTAGCCCGCGCCAGGGGGTGGTCTGGCCGACCCCAGCACCTCCTCGGCCTCTCCTTCCGCCTATAAGATGCCATCGGGAAGAAAATCCTAAGTGCAGATCAAAATCCACGAAAGAGTGCAGGCCACCGTCATCTCCATCCCTAGATCGGGAGGGATCTGAAGCTCTTCCGGACTCACGGAGAGGGAATTCACCCTGGAGGCCTTCTTCATCACCATGCAAGCCTCCGGTGTGATGCGTGAGTAGTTCATCCTTGGACTACAGATCCATGTAGTAGCTAGATGGCTGGTTTCTCCTCCTTTGTGCTTTCATGTTTAGATCTTGTGAGCTCCGTTCATGATCAAGATCATCTATTTATAATTCATACATGTTGTGTTTGTGGGGATTCAATGGATATTGAGATGCTATTTCAGATTGATTATTGATTCTATCATGTCTTTGTTATTTGAGATCTTGCATGCTTTCCGTTGTTAGTAGCTATCTTGGCCAAGTAGATGCTAGCAACTCCAAGAGTTAGTATTTATGCTCGATAGTGGGTTCATGCCTCTGGTAATCTGGGGAAGTGACAAAAATCTCTAAGGTACTAGATGTGTTGTTGCTACTAGGGAGAAACAACGATCTTTTGTTCATAGAACAATCGTATTGTTTACTTTACACGCAGTTCGTAAAGCAATAATTTGTTGCTTGCAACTTAATACTGCAGGGGGTTCGGATGATAACCAGAAGGTGGATTATTAGTCATAGATGCAGTTGGATGGCGGTCTATGTATTATGTTATAATGCCCAATCAAGTCTTAGAGTAGTCAAGATGATTAGTATATGCATGTATTGTTTTCTCGGTGTTTGTCAATTGCCCGCTGTAAGTTGTTCACCCAACATGTTATCTATCTAAGGAGAGCCACCTCTAGTGAACTATGGATCTCGGTCCTTCTTCTTTACATACAATCTACAACTGTTTACTGCTTTGTGTTTACTTTCTGCAAACTTTTACTTCTTTCCATTCGATACGTTTAATCCTTTGTTCTCCGCAAAACACGGTGAGATTGACAACCTCATCGCAAGTTGGGGACAAAGTTCTGTGGTTGTGTTGTGCAGGTCTCCATGTTGCTACTAGCACCGGTAGTGCGCCCTGCCAAAGCTCAGCTAGTAACACCTTTGGGGTGTTTCCTTGCTCCTACTAGTTCGATTAAACCTTGGTTTCATAACTGAGGGAAAACTTGCCGCTATGCTCATCATACCTTCCTCTTGGGGTTCCCAACGAGCTCTACGTCGATCGTCGAGCGCATCAGTCCACCATACCTACCTAGTAGCATTATTGCTATTCCAAGTAAATTCCTGTTTTGTCTACCTCCCAAATTAAACTTGTTATGTGAAAATTAGTGATTAAAGCTCTCACGAACTTGATGGCACACTTTACTTTCTTGCATTTAATAAACTTGAACCATTGGGTCCTTCTTTGTTGCGTATATGCTTGCGCTTTATGAGTTGAAGTTAGCCAAACCATGTATCATGGGGACCGCTTTCAACACTTCATTGGTACTTGTACCTAGTTGATATCATGTTCTTTTGCTTATGGATCATGGCGGTGTGAAATAAAAGTGGAACTTGTAAGATCATGGAGTTTATATGTGTGTTAGAGAAACGCCTGGGCCGCTAGCCTAAGCCATGCCTAATCATGGTGGAAACTTGCAGCATAACTATAGTGAGCATTCTATGAAGCATCCTTAATAAAAACCTATGCAAATAGCAAATAAAAAGATCGCTGAGATGCTCACCATGCTTGCCTTGTCATTTTGATTATGGGATAGCTCACTGTCATGTGCAAGGGGTACCCCGTTGGCGGTTCTCAATGATACGCATGTATTTACAATGACAAGAGCTTGCTCGTGACTGAAGTTGAGTAGCATGATGATCGGTACTCATAAGTAAGGGGCATGAGATTTCAACTTATAACTTGTCAAGCATATCCTCTTAGTTGTGTCACTTTAACCTTAATCACCTAAAGATGCCTACGATAGGGGCAATGAGAGCTGAAAGCTAGTAAGTATCATAATTTTTGGGAGCTCTTTATGAGACTTGCAATCCCTGCTTCCCTCTTTGAAGGGCCTTTCTTTTACTTTGTAGTTGAGTCAGTAAACCTACTCCCTTCTTTCTCAGCAAGTATTTTGAGTTGTTGTGTTTCATTCATTCATATGATGATTTATTCAATCATGTCTTATGTTCCTTGCTTTGCACATTGCTCTTATCTTGATGTTTACTACTTTGAAAGCTATCATTGAAAAAGCCAACTATTTGTGAACTCCAGCAAATTATCAACTATTCTTCGACCAAGAGCTAAGTTTGCCATTACCAATTATGATTCACTTTATGTATCTTTATTGTGTTTCCTTTACTCATTGCAAGTTGAGTTATATAATAGTGAGTTGTCTTCTATTATGATCTATGTATTTGATGAATGTGATGCTTCTTGTCCGTATTCTTTTATCGACTCTTCACTCCATAAACTCGAGGTCATGTTTATTGAGCTCGGTTTAAACAGGGACAAGCGAAGTCTAAGCAAGGGGAGTTGATACGTCCATTTTGCATCACTATTCTATGTCTTAATTCACTATTATTCATTGATATATTTCGTATTGAGAGGTGATACTTATATTATTTCATCTATTTTTGCATGGTTGGTGACTTTTGGAGCATGGACCGCTGCAGTCAGGATTCTAATGGAAAAGGTGCTGTTTGGAGGCAAAATTCGCGAAGATCAGAAAATCTGGGAAAATATACGAAAAATCCTATTTTTCTAGAAGACTCAGGATGCCAAAAGATGGAGTGGAGGTGGGCCACAGGGGGCCCACACACCCCATGGCGTGGCGAGCCTAGGCGCCAGGGAGTGGTGTGGCCGCCTGCCCACTCCACCTCTCCCTCCGCATATATCATCCCCACGAAACCCTAAGACTCGGAGCGACCACGAAGATTCCGCCTCTGCAGGGCGGAAAACACCGAGAGAGAAAGATCTCTCCGGCAGACAGATTTCTGCCGGGAGAATTCCTTCCCGGAGAGGGGAGATCGTCGCCATCAACACCATCATCAAGCTAGACTTCATCGGGATCATCATCATCATCATCACCACCACCATCATCACCATCAGCACCCTCATCACCATCTCCATATTGCTATAACAATTGAGTTGAATCTTGCATAGTTCATAGGGGAAACTTTCCCGGTGTTGATTACTCTTTGTAGTTGATGCTATTGAGTGAACCGTTGAATTATTGTTTATGTTCAGATTGTTATACATCATTATTCCATCTCTGATCATGATCCATATGATGTATTGTGAGTAGTTCGTTTTGTTCTTGAGGACATGGGAGAAGTCTTGTTGTTAGTAGTGGAGTTGCGTTGAGAAAGATTCAATAGATTGTTATTTAAGTTGTGGTGTACTTCTTCTAGTGGTGTCATGTGAACGTCGACTACATGACACTTCACCTATATGGGCCTAGGGGAATGCATTGTGTATTTGGCTACTAATCGTAGGGGTTGCCGGAGTGACACAAACCTGAACCCCCGTTAGGAAACCATTGCACAAGGGACGTAAGGGTCTTAGAGTTTAAAGCTGTGGTTAGGTTTCTACCTTAATTACTTTCTTGTACTTACGGATGTTTGCAAGGGTTATAATCACAAGTATGTATTAGTCTTGGATGGGGCGGTACATTAGCACAGGTTCACCCACACAACATTTAGCAAGCTAAAGAAGATTAATCAACTATATGAAGCGAAATCACTTAACAGTCTTCCCATGTGTCCTCGAGAACGTTTGGTCATCTTAAGTAATACAACCGGCTTGTCCTTTGCTGCATAAAGGATTGGGCCACTTGCTGTATTTATTCCTACTATCTTTTATTTACTCGTACTTTGTTTACTTGCTCTATCGAAACCCCCTAAAAATCCGTTTGCTAAGTATTTGCAGAGAATTCCAGATCCATACCACTAGCCAGCACCTTCTGCTCCTCGTTGGGTTCGACACTCTTACTTATCGAAAATACTGCGATACACCCCCTATACTTATGGGTCATCAGTCATCTCTAGAAGATCTCATTCTTGAAGCTTGCCATCCTCGGAAATCATGGAATGATGAAGACAAGTTCGAAGAAGAGGCTTCCCCATGGAGTATGGGGGGGCATTTCTCAAGACTTCATCAAGCAAGTGCAAATAAGAGCAATCAAGAAAGGTGTTCCATCTTGAAGGTGACAAGATTGTCTACATCAAGCTCAAGTGGGATGCTCAAGGCAAAGGTATGATCATGATAGGGTTTCTATTTTACCGGTCTCTTGTAGTGTTCTTGTAGTGTTGGGAGACTGGGTTTAGGATAGATAGTCGTACTATCAAGAGGGGCTCTCGAGTGGGTGACTCGTTCGTATCTTTCAAAGAGAACTCAAACCTTTGCATACATAGCATCATCTTTCTTGGTTGTTGTTTGGTTCTTGTCCATGTGAGGATCTATAGCTTGTGGTTATCTTCATAACAAGCTCTAGTTCATCAAAAACGGATTTCCCTTGCATATCTTATTGCGTTTTTTATCTTACAGGTTTTCTGGCTCCACACCTTGGGAGGTATCTCACATATATATTCATGGTATTTTATCCCTTGGTGATACCCAATATTTCACCTTTTTTTGGATTCTACTCTTTATTATCTTTCCAACAAAATTGGTTTCATCCCAATTAGAGTTTCCAAGCTCAACTTCTTGCGTTTTGGGTTCTCGAGGTTTTACCGGTTTGTCGCTTCTGAGAGGTCATACCTTTCTCCATTTTATTTTTATCCTCTCTTGTTGGACTATGATGTTTCTTTGCATAATCTTGTAGAGATTTTTGTTCTCTTCAAAACGAGCCCAAGATCATTGAAATCGAAGTTCGGAGTCAAAAGTTATTAAAGTTTTCGTGCAATGTTGTCCAACGTTTTTGCTTGAGCGGTAGTACCGGCCAAAGTTCCGGCAAATCTCGTTTTTCTTCTGTATCTTGTGTTTCTATTTAGAGGTAGTACCGGTGGGGCACCGGTAGTTCTGGTGGGGCGCGAATCTGGCCCAAACGGGCAGATTTCTCTTGCCCTATTTAAGGGCCCCCTCTTTCCAAAAGTTTCCCCAAGTTTTGAGGTCATTTTTGCTAGCTCTTCCACTCTCTCTCCTCCATTGTTGACCTTCAAAAGCTTGCCCTCTTCCCTTCTCCCTCCCATGACTCTTGCATCTCTTTGAGGGATTTGAGAGAGGAGATCTAGATCTACAACACCCCACCAAACCAAATCCCTTCTTTGTGAAGGAATCCTTGGGATCTAGATCTTGAAGAGTTTTGTGTTCTTCTCTTGTGTTCTTCCTCTCTTATTCCCTCAATAGCTTTTGTAGCTTTGGTGGAATTTGAGAGAGAAGGACTTGCCTCTTGCATTTGGTGCATAGGTTTGAATTCTCCTTGGAGATTCGGCGAGTTCAAGCCCTTGGGCTTGTTACTCTTAGGTTCTTGGAACCCTAGACAGTTGCGTGGTTGGAGTGTTGACCTTTTGTGGTCTTATAGGCTTTTGTGGCCTTGTTGCCTTTTGTGGCTTTGTAGCCTTTGTGGCATTGTTGTTGGGAGCCTCCAATTGAGTTGTGGAGATTGCCCCAATCTTGTACGGGTTCGGTGACCGCCCTCAAGTGTCCCATAGTGGAACGTGAGTAGGCCTTTGTGGCGAGCTCACGGGAGAATAGGGTGAGCCTTTTGTGGCATTGGTAGGTTGCGTGCTTTCGCATCTTGGGGTGAGGCCTTGTGTGGCGTTGGGTGAGCATCGAGGCACCACACCTCGAGGTGAGCCACTTGTGGCGTTCGAAGTACATTGCACCCCTGCACCTCTCCAATGGAGACGTAGCTTCTTTGGAAGTAAACTTCGGGAAATAAATCATCGTCTCCGCGTCCATCGGTTATCTCTCAACCGAGCCCTTTACTTATGCAATTTACATTGTGATAGCTATCGTGCTTGAAGTATTATATCTTGCTATCACCTTGTTGCTTGTCTTGCTTAGCATAGGTTGTTGGTGCACTTAGTGAACCTAGTGGATATAGGTTTTGGCTTGATAAATTAAACGTTAAGTTTTATTCCGCATTTATTAGAGCCTAAACCGTAATAATTTAAAAACACCTATTCACCCTCCTCTAGGCGACGTCCATTTCCCTTTCAGAAGTCAAGAAAGAGAATGCATTTATTGATTTGGATTTCTAAGAAGTCTAGGGACATGTTGTTGACCCCACGCAACTCACCTTCCTGAATCCTAAATTGTCCTACCCCTTTTATTGCACTTGTTTTATATCTCCTTTGCAATTGCATTATTACCTGCATGTTTTGTTTTACTACCACCAGATAGTAACTTGGCCCTCCAAGTTATGCATTGGTGTACAATAGGACCCACACCCCTTGTTTACACCTATTACCCCTTAGACCGAGATTGTGATCGGTAATATCTACTCTCTCTTGAAGCCTCGCTCTTTGAAAACAAAATTATTTTGGGATTACCCTAAAAACCAAAGGTTTGGAAATATTTTGCCAAAACCTTGGGAAAGGCATCATTTCCAAGTGGATGTTTTAAAATAAGGCAAAATGGTTTGATCAAAGAACAAATTAGAAATGGTGAAGAGAAGGGATGTTCCATGCCTTTACCAGAACAACTTATCTGTTCAACCACATTACCCCGATGAGATAGGGCCTAACTCGTAGTTTGTTCTCCTTAGCATGGGAAGCCTCTAGAGATATAAGGGAGAAATCCCCGAAGTCGGGTCTTCTCCTGTAAAGATATACAGATCTGGGCTGATGCACTGTCTCTAACAGAGGCCGGGCAAAACAATGGGTCTCCCGCGAAAGGTACTATTCACGGAAACTATATATTCAATTACACAAAATTAAATAACATGAAAGATATAATATAAAATGTCCTTGCCCTAATTCATGTATACATGAGGGGCAAAAGTGTAAAATGAGCAAAGCCTATATTGACACATCACACATGGCATTCATGTGTTATTGCTAGGATCTCTTTAATTCATGACGATTAGTGTCTATTAAAATTAAAATTACATTATTAAATATATCATCCTTATTTTTTGCACAACATTAATTCAAGACACTCTTATAAAAGGCCATGTAACAAAGATATTAGTGTGGATGTCCTTGTTGCAATCGTCGCTCACGCGAGGGTTAAAAGTGCATATTTTTTGGAGGGGGGGGGGGCAAAGCCCGTGTTCCCCTACCACCTCCCTATCCTAGAGAAGTTTGTTATTTATACTTTTGCATAATGTCGAATATTGTTTATGAAATAGGAAAACCTTACAAATATAATTTCTCAAAGTAGCGCCAAATCATCCAAGAATTGTAGAACCAAAAAAGCACTTGACTATTTGGTAGATTTTTATGCTCTCGAGACACGAATGCAAAAAGACATACTCAATTACACAAAACCAAATAAGATGAAAATTTATTCGAAAATGCACTTAGCCTAACTTATGTATATACAAGGGATAAAAATATAAAATGAGCAGGGCATATGTTTGTCGGGGGATGACCCCCGGGTAGGCCAAGACAGGCTCAGCTGGCCGGCTCCAAAGATCTCTGTCCGTCTGGGCTCAAGACAAGGAACCACAACCGGGTGGAACTCTCCACCCGGTTCACATCCAAGTTTTCCCAGCTGGTCCGTCTAGCCGGGTGGCCAGAAGAACCGGCTGAGAGGCCGCTCCTAGCCGGCCGCCTCGGATCCGTTGGCCATGGTACGGTAGGGGGGACGTTCTTTATTGAGTGTACCTCTGACCGGACAGGTTGACTCGCCCGGTCAGCGCTACCAGACAACTGTGCCAAAGCTAGAGGCTGATGAGTAAAACTTCGACTGACGAGTAAAGCCCTAACTGACGAGTAAAGAGCCGGCTGACGGATAAAGAACCGACTGACGAGTAAAGCAAGGGCGCTGGGCACTGTAGCGCTGTCCTCCCCTGTACTGGAGGCTTGACTGGACCCGGGCCTACCGTTCGGGCCCGCCCAGCCGACCCGCTTTGTAAGCCCATATCTAAACAGTAAACCCTAGAACCCACTCTATAAGCTACCCCCAACCAGTATATAAGGAGGGGTAGTGCTAGGGTTCTAGGTAGACAATTACAAGTTAGAAGTTCTCTAGATTGGACAAGTTGAGTAGTTCCTCTTCTTTTTCTAGCAAGGAGTAGCCAGGAAAACAGCTCAAGGAGCATCTGTACTGGGCGTTCGCCCCCTGATAATAGATCATTGCATGAGTAGGAGTGTTACCTCGCCAAGAGGACTCCGAACCTGGATACATCGTTATGTGTTGCAGTATTTGTGCCTAACCCGTTGCGAGTAGCCACCGATAGCATCCTGATTGTCCCCTCTCATGTCATCCCCGATAGCACTGTCGTGTTCCACACCACGACATGTTAACGCATGCCATTCATCCGTCATTGCCTAAGATTTCGATAGTTCACGATGATTTGTGTGTGTTAAAATTATAATTGCATCATTGAATACCATCCTTATTTTTGCACAACAATATTTCAAGTCACTATTATCGAAGGCCATGATTGGTGATTGTTTGCGTTCTCTCTAACTCACGGGAATTAGGGACTCTAAAAATATATAATTGTGAGATGCCAATGATCCCCTTCCCTCTATGCACAACATTCATGTGAGGCTAGTAATAGGTCATCGCTTTACGCTCTTTGATTACTTGATTGAACTATTGTAGAAAATAAGTATCACACAAATGTAATTACTTCATGCAATACCAAAGAGAAACCAATTTATAGAACCAAAAAATTCTACAAATCCTAACCATTCAATACTTTATGTTCTGTGAAGGAACATGAAAAAATATCGTATGTATTCGGTTATACAAATCAAATAATCCACAAAATAAAAAATTGAAATAGTATGAGCTACAAATTACATGACAATGAATCGTGGTGTGGATGTCCTTATTGCAATCACCGTGTACACACATGGTGAAAGTGGGAAGTGCACACTGGAATGCTTTTTTGGGTCTAACTCCCCTATTTCGAATAGAAGATCTCCGAGGTTATCTCTAAGTCAAGGGACGAAGGAAGAAAAATTATTAAGGGAGGCCGATGTAAATTTTTCTTCTTGTAGATTGTTAGGGAGGGACGAGTTACTAAAATAAATAAATTTGAAGGGGGGTTTAGGAAAGAAAAGATGGGATATTAAACAACAAATTCTGAATGTTAGGGAGGAGGGCCCCTGCCGTCCATGTCTCCGCCACTGAAGTCATGTATACCAAGCCTCCAAAGAAGTTCATTATTTATATTTTAGCATGATACCAAATATTTTTTTCTGTATTTATGTAAGACATTAATTTGTTCTAGCTTATCAAAGGCTGCCCTGGGTTGTCCTTCCTTGGGGTCTCTTTAATCCTAGACATTCAATGAAATTATAATCTACTTAGATATGGAGGTAGAAACTGACTGTGCAGCTGTCTTCGCGGCTGTCAATGTTGCTTATAAAGATATGTCCAAGCTCTGTTTCATCTATAGAGAGATCGATAGGATTAGAAATTCAGTGTTCTACTTCTCTTTGTCTCTAGTTAAAAGAGATTGTAATACAATGATGCATGAGCTAGCGAAATATAATAGGATAGAAGGTACGGAAAGGCATCTAAAACATGCGTTTACCTGACCAGATCAGGCCATTCGTCAGTAACGATTGTAACAAGCTCTTGCATCAATGTCTCTTTGACGTCAAAAAAAAATCTCCTTAAATGAAGAAGATCATCCTTATCTTTACACATATCATTGATTCGAGCCCCAAATTCCCCGACCATTGTTTCCTGTCAATTTAATTTATGGGAAAGTATAATTTTGGTATCAAGTATCACCGTCCCCTTGATCCATATATCTTGTGGTGGCTATTCATCAATACTTGTCAACCGTTTTTTCTAATTAGAGGATTCGAGGATTGTAAAAGGAAAAAACTTACTATGTAATTTCTCAAAGTAAAGTCATAAATTTATAGAATCGAGAAAACACTCTTAGAGGCCTATTATGTAGACTATTTATGTTCAGTAAATTGTAAACTCCGAAATATCATAGTATATATTTAATTATACAAATCGAATAACCTGCAAGAGAAAAATTTCTGAAACACCTTTATCCCAATTCACGTATAGAAGAGGGGTGAAAGTGTGAAATGAACAGGGGACTGGGGTTTTTGGCCTAAAGCCCTCGCCCCCCCCCCTCTCCTCGTCCTCCTCTTCTCTCCTGTTCATCTCTTTCTTTTTATTCCATTCCTCTATTCCATTCCCCTCCCCTCCTCCTCCCCTTCCCCACCATTAAATCAATGCGCACCTACCTTTTTCTCCTGTCAAATTGAAGATTTTTAAAGAAGCAACTTGCGCTTCGTCTCGCGAAGGTGGCATCGAGATTAGATTTGGAGCAGAATGTGAGCGGTCAAATCTTTCTTTTTTCTTCGTCGACTTGTGCTCTGCGCGCTCTTGTTCTTTTAGCAGTTCTTGAGGCGTTACTGTGTTCTCGTGCAGTGTGGCCGCGAGGAGGAAGAAGCGGCAGCCATGGCGCAGGATGCGTCTTGGGACCCAGACAAGATGTGAGTTCAATCTCTCTGCTTGCTCCGTCTCCTGTTCTATTTCAGTGAGCAGATTGCTTTTGGTAGGGAAACATGTTGCTACGTTTTGTTTTAACAGCCACACATTCTCTTTTGATGAGCACGAGAAGCTTTCTTCACGTTTTAATGAAGTTTCCTTGCCCCTTCCCCCCCTGTTTATTTCCGTTCGCAGGCTGGTTTCTTCTTCGTTTTACAACGTTCTTTCTTGTGATTTTTTGGTTTCAATGGCGGCTCCTTCTTCCCTGGCATCAGATTATCCGCTAAAAAGAACAAATGCTCTACATTATTTGTTAAAAAAATTCAAATGCTTTAGGTCTCCCTGGAGTTTCTTGAAATTTCTATTTTCCCGTTCTGCACATTCCTCTTTTCTTTTGCAAAAGTTGTCACCTTTTACCTTCTTTCTATGTTTCTTTTTCTGTCCTTTTTCCCCGCGGTATAGTTTTGTTTTCTTGCGTGTTTGCCTTTTTGTTCCTTGCAATGCAACTGCCTCTTTATTTCCTCAGAGTTTAATGCATCTTTAGTACAGTGCTTCAATGCATATTTATCTCTAATATTTCCTCCATTTTTTTGTTACAATCTCCCGTTGTTTCCAGTGCCTGCATGCAAAAGGTTCCTTGCGGGGTTTCTTTCTGGAGTAAATAGTTCATAAGATTTACTATTTAAGTTTTTCCGTGCCTTCATCTAATTAAACTTCATGTTCTATCGACATGTTTTTCTTCGAAAATGGGGATCCCCAGCCTCTGCATCGATTGATGCACGCATCTACTTTTATTGATCTATTGATCTGTACTATTGAACTGATGTATGCCATGTGTATCGTGAAGCAGCTTGGATGTGTACATCCATGACTACTTGGTGAAGAGGAACTTGCAGAACACCGCAAAGGCATTCCAAGCCGAAGGCAATTTGTCTCCAGATCCTGTTGGTGAGTGCTACACCGCGATGTGTCGTGATCAAATTGCGTAGTTGCCAGGAAAGCTAGTACATTTTAGTTTCCCAGCTCTATCTTTCTGCATTAGGGCCAAATATTCCTCGAGCTGTTTTTTCCCAGCCAAGAGGACGCGTAATCAGGTGGACAGTGCCATTTTTGTCCAATCGAGATGAATAATATTTATTGCACACTGCTTGTGCGAGACAGCTAGAGAGATGCATGACTAGATGCGTGGTAGGACGGACATATGCAAATGTGCTAAACATAGTACTGTGCTCGTCTGATTTTATCTATGCAAGTCTGATCTTTCTGCATCTTGAAGAACGGAACTTAATTTTTTTGCACTAACATGGGTCATTTAATTTCACAACTAGCAATTGACGCCCCAGGGGGATTCCTCTTCGAGTGGTGGTCGGTCTTCTGGGACATCTTCATTTCAAGGACGAACGACAAGCATTCTGAACTTGCTACTTCTTACATTGAGGTTCTTATATATGCTTACTGCGATGGCACATACAGATCGATTATTATTAATTGTCCCCGCTGTTGCTTGCTCTGATATCGTAAAAGAATACTGAAATTTTCCACATGAACAGTATAGGCAAACAGCAATAACTTTTGACATTACTGTTGGGAGAAGAAAAGAGAACTTAATCAATCTATCCTGGTTAAAGCCTTTATGGTCCATTCCTGTAAATTTCAATTTTGTGCCCAGGATGCTAATTAAAAGATGACTGCACAACCACACAATTGCTGAAGGACCTGTGACTTTATTTGCATCAGTCAGCCTATACTTGAATTGTTTTTCCCATATATATCAACTAGATTCTGGTAGGTTGTGGCAAATCTGCACTGTGATTGTTTCCTGCAATTTTTTATGCTTCAAATAAATTCTTGAAGTTATGCTACATACCAAACACCAATATCTATTTGCATTGTTAGAGAGGATAAACGGCCGTTGTTTATTTTGATGCCATGGTCTGTAGCCAACTATTTTTATGTTCATTTAATCTGTAGTGTAGAACTATAAATTGTAGGTTAGTGCTTGATAGTAGCTAAGGTCACATGAATCCATTAGACTTGTTTCTGAGTAGATGGTACCTATTTATTTCTAACGGCTAGGCCTCCTTCGTTGCTGCTTGCCACTTCTAGCTATATAATGTGATAATCTTGCATAATCGTGAAGTATCTTTTCTCCCCTTTTCCTCATGGTCTTGTTCCTGTATATGACTGTAACTTTGCATCCCAGACACAGTCGATTAAAGCTCGAGAGCAGCAGTCATCATTGCAGCAGCAGCAACATGCTCATTCCCAGCAGTCACCACAGCAGATCCAGATGCAGCAACACCTGCTCCAGAGGCAGCAGCAGGAGCAACAGCAGCAGCAGCAGCAACAACAGCAACATCCTCAGCAGCAGCAACGGCGCAACCAGAAGCAACAACAGCGCAGCGATAGCACTTACTTGCCCACGAGTCCTCAGAATGGTTCAGTGTCTGCCGATCCTCCACCACAAATAAACACTGTAGCGGCAACTTCTTTGTCTGCAAAGATGTACGAAGAGAGAATGAAGATTCCTGCGCAGAGTGACACCTTGGATGAGGCATCAATAAAGGTAATTCCTTAGTGCTAGATTGCACTGTTGCTTAAACCCCCTTCAAACATTCTGGATATAAAATGACAGACATTAATATCTGCATGCCAACTTGTACTGCAGCAAAGGTATAATGAAAACATTGGGCAGCTGCTGGAATCAAACCCTGCATCTTTGCTGAAGTCTGCCGCATTATCAGCTCAGGCTTCAGGGTACAAACTACTTATTAATGCTTGTTAGTATTGCATCTACTTGTATGGGAGTTTTTTTGTGACATCATCTTTCCTAGGAGCCTAGGACACTGACTAGTGTAAAAAATGCCTCATCTTTGTGGAGAGCTACTCCTAATGCCATCTACCAATCACTGAAGTTCCAGTTTTGTTAATTTTAGTCTTATGCCACCATTTAGAGTCCGAGCTGAAACTCTCAAATCTATTTACTTAATTTGTAGTTCCTGGTTCCTTCTGGACTCTAGCTTTAGTTTCGTAATCATGAAACTTATTCCTGCTGTAGATTTGTTTGCATACTGTTCTTTCATGATGACTTGTTTGTCACAAGGAGTGGTACGGGGGCTACTTGGTTAAAATTCCTTGATATTAGAGCAACCAAAGAAGAGGTTATTTTTCGAACACAGTAATAATCAAAGAACATACAGTACCTTTATCCTTTCCCCTCTGCTTCTAGTTTAACATTTGTCTGAAATTCACCCTTTTAATATATTCCAACATTTCAAATCTGGATGAAAATTACACTTGCTGCATTTCTGATGACCTTCTAGCAAATCTGGATGTCATATGATCAATGCAATCTTTATTCTTTGAACTGAAAATGCAATCTATTCCGGCGATACTTGTTTTGGAAGTCGAAGTTTCAACACCTTTGTGTAAATGGCCATTACAAGTTTAGCAGGCTGATTTCAAGTTAGTAGGCAAATCTATTTGATTGATCCGTCGGCATGTAGCTGTAATAATTTATAGAGTCATGACATGTATTTACCGTTTACCAGGTCCATAAGGAATTAAGGACCAACCACATACATGTCTGTTTTTCCTCCAGTTACAAGGACATTTCTGTTATTTGCATGTGTGCTTGATATTATCACTTTGTTCCTCTTTACATGGATGTTATTAGGATACAAATCTTTTATTCTGTTTTTAGGATACCTGCGTTTCTTAACTTGGGTGGCGTTCTTAAACTTTTAGGCAAATATTTCAAGGATCAGTTGGTGGAGTTTCAGGTACTATGCAACAAGCTCAGGCCAGGAACCTACAGCTTCAGGGATCAACACAGGTAGATAGTTTGCTACAGATATTGTGTTCATGTATGTGCCAGTATACTTACTTGGATAAGTTGAATCATACCAGGAAATCAAGTCAGACACAAATGCCAGTCTAAATCATAGGGCTGCAGGAGCAGACGGATCATTACTTGGAGTGCCAGGTGTTTGCCATTGAACTCTATTATAGTTTGATGTTTCTATTTTTATGCCTCCTGTCGTGTAATTTTCACAGTTATAGTCCCGTAGTATACGGAAGCTGAAAACATAATTTTTATGTTTCTGTTATCTTTTTGTTCGTGCGTCCTCATGGTTTGCTTTGGTGGCTATCTGCTGCATCTCTGAGACTCTGACTGCTTGTTAGATGTCCTAAAACTTGTTCCTTCATTCCATACTGAACGTCATTGTTTGATACTTTGTTGTCTGGCAGGCGCTAATCAAACAGGGCATAATTTGACCTTGAAAGGGTGGCCTCTTACGGTTTGTTTTTTCACCTCATTTGATCTCTGGCATCTGATTTGTAAATTCGCAGCAAGTATGACCTCTACATATTTTATGTTCTCATGACATACTTCAATTTGTCCATAACTGTCCAGGGATTGGATCAGCTTCGATCTGGATATCTCCAACAGAAATCTTTTATTCAGACTCCCCAAGCGCTGCACCATCTTCAGTTTCTCACTCCACAGCAGCAGCAGCTTCTGCTTCAAGCACAACAAAATATTACATCTTCATCTGCGGAGATGGATGGCAGAAGGCTTCGGATGCTTTTGAGTAGTCGAAATATGGTTCCTGGAAGGGATGGTCAGTCAAACACATTCCCAGAGATTATTCCTAGTATGGGCCCTTCACTGCAAAACATGTATTCACCTGTGCCGCGCATGGAGACAGATATGCTGATGAAGGTAGGTTTGACTTGCATATTTTGTTATATGCATATAATTATTCACGCTTGCACTCCAGCTTTATGCATATAATTTTACATCTTGTTTCTTTTCTTTTGTGTTTCCCAATTGGTTCCTACCACAATATAACACTGAATTTTAGTCAGTGATTAGTCATCAGGTTTTATTTAATTTTTATTTTCAAGAAAAATATGCCATGTTGACAACTTGGCACTCTGAAATATCAATTTTTCTTATGAGATAAATGTAGATTAATGAAGTATCAACTTAGGGCAGAGTTTGAGTTCACCCCTGAATTATGGCGAGCAAGCAGTCATCGAACTTTATTTAAATCCATCATAGGAAAATCATCAAACTTTATTTAAATTCATCATAAGGAAATTATTATTCTACTAGGGTGGTTTTGCCTCTGGCTTGTTGTCTATGTGGACGACAACTTGGCTCTGCAGCTGAGCTGGGAATCCTCACAGGGTTTCCTAGAATTGTTATGTGAAGAGAATTGTAACCTTGATGAGCTCTCGGCTACATCCAACTCCAGTCAATTTCTGAGGTCACTGGTCGACCTGTGACCAACCAAAGGCCCCTAAGTTGCAGATTTGAAGCCCAGAAGTCGCGTTTCCATGGGCCTCTGCTAGTCTACAAGTGCCACCTTGCCAAGCCCAGAACCAGAAGCAACCACACTCCAATCATTTCGGACTCAATCAGAGTGTCCACGCATTAACAAGCCACATGATGGATTAAACCTGACCTCTTTCTGCCCAGTCAAGAGCGGGTTCTTCAAGAATGGGCAATCTCCGGCCAAGAATATCCAGCCTGATGCTAAAATATTTGCCAAAGAAGTTATCAGTCAGCAACCAGCCCCAGAATTCCCCGTCTAGATCCTTCTAGAGCTTGGGACTGATTTTTGTAGCATGTCACTAGAGGAGGTTGCTGTCAACAAGCTCTGTGCCTTTAAGGTGATTAATGAAGACGACCATCAATCTGCAGCTCCATGGGCCTCTTTGACGCCCATCTAAGCTTTGTTTGTTTTTGCATTTGACATCTAGTGCCATGATCTGTTATGATAAACTGTCAAAGTTTATCATCTTCATGGACTCCTTCCCTCTATGCCGGACACTGCCTCCAGCTTCTTTCAATCTGGCCTAACCTACCTGGGATAGCACAAACAGGAAACAGAAATTTCTGAATCGGAATATTAGAGGTCAAATGGAGAGGAAACCGTCTGCGTTGTCATTTGCATGTGCAAAACTAAGAAAGAGTGCTTTGATCTCTCTAACACTAGCACTTGATGGATCAATTCCTTGGCTAAAAATATTTCTAGCATCTTGCATGTCAGGCCCATACCTCAAGCATGTGTGAAATGTGCAATGACACGGAGACTGAGGGATTTTTTTTTGAGAATGGTGTGAATCGAAAATTTTGTACCAAGAAATGTACTCCCTCCGTCCAAAAATAAGTGACTTGAATTTGTCTAGATTCACATTTATCTAGACACATTTTAGTGTGTAGGTACATGTGAATCTTGACAAAGCCAAGTCACTTATTTCCGGACGGAGGGAGTATGTATATCCAAGAATGGGAGATTATGTATAATGAGCTTTACAAAGATGTCGCGTTACAACAATTATAACTTTAAACATAAATAATATAATTTAACTTCCGTGACTTGTTTAGAAAGATTTACCTTCTACCGATAGTAATAACAGATTAGCATTTTCCACTTATGTGTAGGGCCTAGTTTATATATTTTGCACAGGGCCCTGAAATATTCAGGTAAGGCCCTGCTGCATGTGCACATGATCGATTGTAGCAATTTGAACGAGAAGTGTTGAACACACATGGAAGCAATGCCTGCTCTCGCTTGTGGCTGGAACCTGAAATCAACTAACCAAGTGGCAAAAGTGAACCTTTCACAACCAAGGATTACGAGTCGACGAGTCGCAACTTGTCGCTGGGGTGGCGACAAGGAGACTAGTCGTGACTAGTCTCGACTAGTGCTGGACAAGTCGATACCTAGTCGAGCTTTAACTACTAAAAAATACTAAGCAACTAGTCTACTGATAGTAGTATATTAACAAGTTGACAATATGTTTTGATGGCATTGGGGAGTCAAGAGGAACTTGGTACTGTGACAATTGTGTCCAGTGGGCAGGGCCTCTACTTCTCCTAGAGACAGCCGTGAAGGAGAGAGATCAGGGCGAGGAGGAGAGGAGCCCAGCATCATCCAGCAAGGTGAGGGAGGCGGCGACCTGGCGGTGGCTAGGTGAGAGGCGGCGCAAGGGGAGGGTGGCCAGGAGAGAGGCGGCTGGGTGGGGGAAATAACAATCTGTGGGAGGTTAGGGTTTTCACTCACATGGGGGCCTTTTTGTTCACAGGCAACTAACTTGTCGATCGACTCAAAATCATAGACTTGTTGTGAATAGTCAACGACTAGTCAACTTGTCGACCAACAACCTCAACTAGTCGAGTCGCTCCAGGTTGTCGACATCGAAGTTGCGACTGGTAGACAAGTCGCGTGACAAGTCGCGACTTGTCGAGCGACTCATAATCCTTGTTCACAACTATTATTTCTCAACCAGATGCAAACCTCTTGGAATCAAAGAGCAACCCACTGAGGAAACCCTAGCTTTAGTACATTAAACCACACATATGGTCTCTCTCTCTCTCTCTCGGAATCAAAGAGCAACCCACTGAGGAAACCCCAAGCAAGCACCTTAGCTCGCTTTTTGGAGCCTTGTTATTCAATAAATAAAAAACATAAGGAAATATAATCAACCATCTCTATGCTTGTCATCATGGCATATTTCTAATTGTCTCCCACTTGCACTAGAATCAATCATTTAAGTACCGAATTACAATAGCTCTTGTGTGTGCCTAATGCTCCATTTGCTGCAGGGGGCAACATATAAACATCACTTTGAATTGTATGTATGGTGAATTTCTTGTCTCTTCTCTAAATGGTTTCCCTATCAGATGATAATGCTGAGTAGGTGTTTGGAATTTGGCAAGTCTTTGGTTCCTTGCCGTTTGCAAAGGCTCCACTCTTATCATAATATAGATCAAATGGATCGGAGACACTTGGAACCACATCTAGTTCAACGATGAAGTACCTTATCTAAACACTTTCTTTTGTAGCTTGAAAAGCTGCAATGTACGCGGCATCCGTCTTGGTGCACCTCCACTAAAAAATGACTATGATTTCAAATTGCGAATGACAATCATCTTTGTCGGTCTAGAAGTTTGCGTCGCTGTAACCATTTACCAGAGGCTCATCCTGACCTTCTTAGACTAAGAACACATCCTTAGTTCTTCTGAGGATATTCTTAATCACTACTCCCTCTGTCCCAAAGCTTAAGGCTTATATTTTTTTTGAAAAGTCAAGCTACGGAAAGTTTGACCAAACTTTTAGAAGAAACTATCAAGAACTATGATATTATATAGATACCATGTGAAAATATGTCTCATGATGTATCAAATGGTATGGATTTCATATTGTAAATATTAATATGTTTTTCTAAAAACTTGGTCAAACTTTACATAGTTTGATTTTTCAAAAAAAAAGCCTTAAGCTTTGGGACGGAGGTAGTATCAATTATCATTTAGATCTCTTTGTCAGTCTAGAAGTTTGCATGATCACATGATCATCTGGCTGTTAATTTATGCTTGCTTAGATGTACCCCAGAACTACCATTAGTAGTCTATCTCTCCCTCACCACTTATGTTCTTTGTAGTAGAAGATAGCAGCAATGCAGCAGCAACAACAAGGCAGCGGTCAGCAACAGTTCCTTCATCAATCATTACTGAGTCAGCAACCACAAAGCTCAAATCACTACCCAGGTCATCATGAAAAAATGGTGGCTGGAAGTGTTATTATGGATGGAAGCTTCTCCAATTCGTTTCGTGGAAATGAGCAGGTTTTACTTTTCTGCATAAGTTCACAGTTGTCATCTTTATATTTATTGCATATGTCCTTTTGTTAGTTCTTCCCTTTCACATAAATCTGTAAACCACAAACTCTGATGTGGTTTTGCAGGTGTCTAAGAATCAGAATGTGCGGAAACGCAAACAGCCGGCCTCATCATCTGGTCCAGCTAACAGCTCTGGCACTATAAATACTACTGGCCCCTGCCCCAGCTCGGCACCCTCAACCCCTTCCACAGATACTCCAGGAGACACCATATCTATGCCATCGATGCATCACAATGCTAGTATACCAAAGGCCTTAGTTGCTTTTGGTGCTGATGCCCCGGGCACAAGGGAATCACCAACAGACCAAATTGTAAGTTATTGTTTACTAGTAGTTTGAACAGTATTCGGACAGCAGCTATTATTAGCCTGTTATATTGATGTGTGAGAGCTAGCTTGGAATATCTGTGTTTTATGTGTTGATCATTTTATGCCTTGACTTCTGTAGGTTGACATGGATCGTTTTGGGGAGGATGACTGCTTGGGAGATAATGTGGACTCATTCCTGTCACATGATGATGATGCAGGTCCAAGTGATGCCCGCAGTCGTTGCATGGCTTCTGCTAAAGGTGGGATATTTTGGTCTAGATGTTTAGTACAAGGCTTATGAGTTATGACAATTACTGGCACTGGTTCTCTGGGTCAGGGGCGTAGTATCAACAGGTCCCAATTGGGCAACTCAACTAGGTTGAAGTTAACATGAAATCCAAGTACTTTATAAAATTACAAACCTTGTGCCCTTTACAAACACGAATTACCTGACATGAGTCGAAGGAAAATATGCTGGTTCAATGTGTTACAGTGTTTAGTAGAAATTTGTATGCTACTTTTCTTATTCAATTTGTTGTGTGTATTTTACGCAGGATTGCCCTTCCGAGAGATTTGTTCAGCTCAAGCAAGCACAAACAAGGTTGTTTGCTGTCACTTCTCATCAGATGGAAAGCTACTTGCTACTGGGGGTCATGATAAGAAGGTAAACTTGCATGTTCATACTAATTATGCTACTCAGTCAAATGGATGTTGTATGATTTGTGGAGTCTTGCATCCTAATATACAACTATATGTTGCAATGCAGGTGGTATTGTGGCATGCCGAAACTTTAAAACGAAAGGCAGTATTGGAGGATCATTCTCTTCTGATAACTGATGTACGGTTTGCTCCAAGCAGTCCACGTCTTGCTACATCTTCATTTGACAAAACTGTCAGGGTCTGGGACGTCGACAATGTAAGCCTTTGTGATTTGTGAACAGTCCAATTTTTTCTTACAGTGTTTTCCCCTTTGATACGTGCCTATCAGTCCACATGCTTTGGATTTGTTGAATTGCACGACTCTGTTAAGTAACATCTAATGATATATCACATTGCTGGTTTTTATTTATAACTCAGTGTAAATGCCTTTCTCAGTTACCTTTGTGCTGAAACTGCAATGTTTAATTAATTAGGTTGTGGATTCACAGAGAATGCAGTTTAAACAAAATGCCCATGGCAAGACCACCTGTTATGGAAGATCCACCATTTATAGCATCAGTTCTTATATTCCTTACATGGAATGAAAATGAATTCTTCATGTTGGAAGTGAATTATTTGTTCTTTAGAAGATATGTATGTTAGTTTTAATTTCGAAAGATTTGAATGCTAAAATGTCGGTCCTTGTTTCCCTTGGATTTATGAATGCAACAAAGTATGTCTACATTTTAGTACTATATTATTATATGTTTTCAATAGTGTCATTGTTAACATTCAACCCATATAATGTTTTTTTTCAGCAAAATGACCCAGTTTGTCTTTTTACCGGGCACTCAGCATCTGTTATGTCACTGGATTTTCACCCAAACAAGGATGACCTCATTTGTTCCTGTGACGGGAACAGCGAGATACGATTTTGGAGTATTGACAATGGGAGAGTTTTCCAAATTTTCAAGGTTACTAGACTTTCCTTACTGAACGTTCTATCAATCTATAATCTCCGCTTTGTTGTGAGTGACACAAAATATTTGTGTTATAAATATTATGTATAAAAGTTGTGCATGCTGAGTGGCTATCTGTTGATGACACTCTATACATCATGTCATACATAATTGTTTAATTTGTGGCAAGTATTGCCATGCATCCCGCTTAAGGAGATATTCTATACATCATATCATACATATTTGTTTAATTTGTGGCAAGTATTGCTATATACCCTTCTTAAGGTTTGTTATTACAAAGAAGTGAGATGTCTCAAATGTGATGACTTGCAGGATCATGTGTTTCTTGATTTACTTAGTTGCATTGCATGTGTAGGGAGGTTCGAGCCAGCTGAGATTTCAGCCACGTCATGGTGCATTTCTTGCAGCGGCTTCACAGAATGTTGTGTCTATACTGGATGTGGAAACACAAGCTTGTGTGAGGAGATTCGAGGTTTGTACGGGATGGCTCTAACCTCTATGTCTCTACCTAACAACTGGGTGTTGTTTAATCCGAGGCGTGGTACCAGGATGTAGTGTTTTGATATCTACCTATTTTTTAAAATTGTTTATAGTCAACTTTGCGAGATTCATTGCTCTCACCTGAGTATTTTTCTCTAGTCATCTGGTGGCTGCTGTAATCTGATTTTAATTCTCTAGTAGTCATTGTAGTTAAGAGAAGAGATCACTCAACGGTTACTCTTCTGTCGGTAATTTTGCAGGGCCACACAGCGCATGTCGATTCACTGTGTTGGAGCCCCTCTGGTGATTTGATTGTCTCTACAAGTGAAGACACGGTAAAAGTATGGTCTTTGAATTCTGCTAGCGGGAACTGCTTGCAAGAGCTCAACAGCAGCGGGAACAAGTTCCATGCATGTGCTTTCCACCCTTCATATACGTCTTTGCTCGTCATCGGTGGTTACCAGGTAAAGTGTTTCTTAACACGTATCATCATTGTACAGCTACCATCATCCAAAACAGTTTTCTTTCCAACACTTGTAGCATCTGTTCAACTTACAAGCGTTTTTGTGTGTGTTTGATACTGCAGTCTCTCGAGCTCTGGGATATGGTGGAGAACAGAAGCATGACTGTCCCTGCGCACGACGGCCTCGTCTCCGCCCTGGCCTCCTCAAGCTCTGGCCTGGTTGCTTCTGTCAGCCATGACAAGCATGTCAAGCTGTGGAAATGAACCGCCGAGCTCGCCGCTGCTGCACTTCCGATCCATGACAAGCTCTTTTTGCTGCACCTTTAGCTGCCCAACCAATCCGCTGCGCTGGTGGTGGAACTCTAGATAGTATAGCCACCTTATGCAGAACTATATATATGGTTGGTTGGAGTACAATCTCTTGCTTGCTTAACCCTGGGACGGAGGGTGGAATATCATCAGTGCGGGGACAGCCTTTTGTATAGAACAGCCGCTAATTAGGGTGTCAAGTTGGATCCCACCAAAGTCCCACTTCTAGTTCATTTGCCAAAATCTAGTGTAAAATTTTGAGAAAAATTTTACACTAGAATTTGACAAATGAACTAAAAGTGGCTTTGGTGGGATCCCACCTGACACCCTACCGCTAATATCTATAATGCATCCCTGGAATGCTTATGGTCTGAAAGATGCTAGGTCGTACTGCATCTCTGCTCTAAATGATGAATGCTCTCACAGTCCTAAAATTTCCAAATCGCCCAAATGTCTTTTATATCTTGCAAAGGTGACTTGCATTTATATTGTGATTGCCCACAAAAGCTGCATGTTCCCCTCAAAACCGCGAGATTCCTGTAGTTTTGTTTACTTGGAACCGTGGATATGTGGCTGATTTTGGACGCCAAACTCTATGCTGGCATGGGCTGACTGCAGATGCTTCGAGCCTAGATCCTGCTAAATAAACCCCAGCCTGCACGGAAGGAATATTTGGCCATCACACTCTTTGTATCACATTAATCAATTTGAATTCGCACGATATATGATCAGAGGTCACAACAAGAGCGGTAGAGGATCCCCGGGTACCTTACAAGGTGAACTTTTGTGTGGCGCCGTCCTGATATCGTTGTGGGCGTGTGATTGGGTTGCGAATTTTTCCTCCCCACAATTTTCTTTAGGAGCACTTTGGAAGCATGGAGTACTGCAACCTTTTTTTTTTTTTTGAACTGGAGTACTGCATCTCTGATCTGAATGATGAATGCTCCACAATTTTCTTGACAATTTTGAAAGCCGTAACAGATGTTAGGTTTAATATTTTTGCATGTCGCCAAAGGAAATTAATATCAACTTCAACCATATGCGGATGCTTCAGGCCCAGGAAAGGGGAAAAGGATCTGGCAACCCACAGCCTACACGGAAGGAATATTTGTCCATCGTGCGCTTTACAGTGCATTGCATAATGCATTACCCTGTGTTCATCAAGAATTGATAATCACAACACGGGGGAAGGAGATCTCCGGGGTACCTGAATATTTCGGTGGCGACGTCGTGCACGCCTTCAGGAGTATGTTCCAAGCTCTCTGCACAGTTCTTCAAGGATTTATCCGGTTTCTTTGGTGTTACTTCAGAGGTATTCACTCCGTTTCAAATTAATCGACTAGGTTTATCTCCGGCCAAACGTGGTCTATGGAACAAATGTGTTAATATCCATAACATCAAATCTCTATATACTCCCTCCATCCCAAAACAAGTGGCTTATTTTGGGACGGAGTGAGTATAACCAAAATGTAGTCTATGATAAATTTATGTTTCATGAACTTGATCAGATTTAATGTAGTTTGACTTATGACAAATCTTACATGCCCCTCTTATCCAAAGGGTTTACACAGGGATTTTGGAGTATTTTTCTTACTATACATGTTGACGTAGCATTATAGACCGTATCATTACTCTTGCTACCATCAGGATAGATCTGTCCTCTTGCTCGACTTCTCCCTACATGATGTGGTATTTTTTGGTGATTTTTTCAATGAAGACTTGGCTTATCATATCATATTTTTGGATCTTTTTTATAATCAACAAGTAGTACCCCACTGATATTAGAAATCAAATACAAATGGGCACTCTTATTAAGGTTTCAGATCCTTAGGATTTTTTCGTATGATGGTTGTTTTGATTTGTAAGATTGAATCTCGTAGGATTTATTCCTAAGGAATCATTTGCCCTAGATTTTATTGGAAAGCTAACATGCACTTAAATCTCTATTTTACAACCCTTTGCTTTTCCTATGATAAAATCAGACAGATTTTGGCGCGTGCAAAATCCCGTAGGATTGGAGTGGGTATGACATTGTAACCTTTGTATTCTTCTATTCCTACATTTTTAGAATCCTGAGAATTAGGAGACCCTATAGCTTTCAATTAATTTGGAAACATAGAGCTAATGTACAATCATCTTGGTCGTCACATGTTTGGTTGCGCTTCGGCTTTCGGCTCCACAAAAACTAGGTACATATGGAATTCAGTAACCTTCATTTCATAGTTTTGACTTTTTTTGATCGATGTTTTGCTGTATAAAGGGGGTTTCATAAGAAAACATGCATGAATAGTTGCTCTTTTCTCGATTCTCGCTTCGATGTTTGGCGACATGGCCAAGCAGTAAGGCAGGGGACTGCAAATCCTTGTACTCCGCAAAAGTTTGGGCAAGAGAGTAACTAGGTCTACCGGTACACCCTAGCATTAAAAGAACCAAATGACGGTACAAAACACCTAAAAAATGAAAATTACATTGAAAACCTCGAGATGCCTTTCATCTTTAACCTCCAGACCGTGTCGACATTGTGCCGCTGCTATCGCTCTTCCCTGAGCCGACGTGACGTTGTTGGTTGCGAACAGGAAGCCGCTGAATGGGTCTAGAAGACCACATCCGGAGCCAAAGAGGAAGAAGAAAGCAGCCTAGGTCTACTGGTACTTGATTTTTACAATCCATAAATCCATACTAGACCATAGTTCTATCCTCAAACTAGGGTTTGCTTTGGCGGTAGTGGCAAAAAGTTTTTTTTTTATAGTTTTGATTGCATAAAAAGTGTGTCCAGTTTGAATTATGTTTTGGAATCTATAGTCTATTAAGATCAAATTTGATATATGAAATTATGGCGGCGGGCACATCGAGATCCAGTAAGTAGGCTAACTTATTTTTTTCCAGAATCTCCAAACAATCAAATGTACCCTTTCGTCTTAAAGGGGATGCCTCAGATTTGTCTAGATGTTGATATTCCCTTTCCCGAGTAAGAAAACAAACTACTCCATCCGAAAAAGGTTGCACATATTTATTTAGATTCGTATGTATTTATACATTAAAACACGTCCAGATACATGTGTATCTAAACAAATCGCAGACACCCTTTTCCGGACGGAGAGAGTACATGTAATAACGTGGCATATGGTCGCGTAAAAATGATGAAAAATCCAACCTATTTTGTGTTTACGTGACTTGTGAGATAGTAGGAAGAAAAAATATCAAATCGGCTCAAGTTTCATGTGTAAATTAGAACGTTCCATCAAGTTTCCCTCAAAAGGAAACCAAGTCCAAAGGACAAAGGATTGGACCCGGTTTAACTTAACCCCTGCTGCTTAAATCCCCCTCTCCAAACCATCGTCTGTTCTAACCTCCTCTCCTGGTCGCCTCGCCGTCTTTCGCCCCATCCCCAAAACCCTAGACCCGACCCGCCTCCGCCGTCGCCCGCCGCGGCCCGCGGCCATGGATCTCCTCCGGGCGAACCTCCACAAGGTCCGCATCCCGGAGCCCACCAACCGCATCCACAAGGACGAGTGCTGCGTCTCCTTCGACACCCCCGTAAACCTTCCCCTCCCTCTCCTGTACCTACTATCCTCTTCGATCGTGCTAGAGCTTGACGCGAAATTTTTCCGTACCCGTGTGTTCAGAGGTCGGAGGGTGGACTGTACGTGGACATGAACTCGTTCCTGGCGTTCGGGAGGGACCACGTGGCCTGGAACTTCGAGAAGTCGGAGAACCCCGTCTACCTCCACATCGTGCAGCGCCGGAAGCCGGACCCCGAGGAGGCGGATCGCCCGCTCAAGAAGCCCACCTTGCTCGCCATCGGTATGAAAGACATGTCGCTCATCACATCGTGTTTCTAGATGTCTCTTACTTAAATTCTTTGTAGCCTGTGTGAATGAACATACTCTGGCTTGGGATGTAATTACATCTGTTGGGCCTTGTTGAATGTGGTGGATATCATCATAAAAATACATTATCTCTGGATTCACTTAAATATGTTAATGTAGAGCTGGTTCACCTTATATAGAACAAGAATTTTTGCGAAACATGCATTATAAGATGTGTTCTGTTGCAGACAAGCACTCTGCAATGGCTGGCTTGTTTTATTTGTTAAAGAGCTCCCGTGATATGAATTTTTGGATCTGCAATGTAGCCCTGCTCGGTCTAGTCTAGTGTAAAACAGTTATCTTCTGGTATAGTTTGTTTTTGCTGAATTCGTGCCTTGCGTACTGCTTTTTTTTTGTTGATATTATGTGTAAATGGAGATTGTGGCATAGTGTAAAATAAAACATAGGAAATTTAGATTATAAGGTGTCTGTTGGTTGACTGTTGTTTTTGTGACTTCTTTATATTATCTTGTGTGCCAGTTTTATATGAGCCTTGTCTATATATATATTTGGATTTTCAGAGTAGAACTTATGTGCTGATAATAAGTACATTATGTTTCTTGTTCCCAAGGTCTGTAGACAGAATGTAGTTCCTATCAACAACATGGCTCTGTTCTGAAAATCCAAATATATGGATTTGTGATGAAGTTTTTGTTAAGTGTCCATAAGTTTCTGATTGTTCTTTTTAAACCTCCAGATGTTCTTTAAATTTGGGATTCATGTACACCCCAATTCAGAATAGAGCTATGTGATGATAAGAGTTGCACTTTTGAACAATGAAATAGAGCTATTTGTCAGACGAATTTTGAAGCAATCACCATCTTTACTAATGCTTTTCCTCCCCTGATTGATAGGAGTGGAGGGAGGTTTTACTGAACAAGAACCTGAATACGACGTGACTTACGAAATTGTTGTCTTGCCTGAATTTATTTCTCTCCCATTTCCATCAGTTGACTTACCAGAGAAGGTAATTTTTGGGCTGAGTTTATAAGGGTGAAGCTGTTATGTTTATAGTTATTTGTTATTTACTGTAGTATAAATCTACAGGTTAGGCTCGCAGTTGATAAAGTTATACTTGCTGAAAGTGCTGATAGAAAGCAACAACTGGCTTCTTGGGTGGCTGACAAGAAGAAAATCAGTGCACATGCTATGGATCTGCAACAACTAGACAATGGTGTAATTGTGCCTCCTAATGGATGGAAATGTAGCAAGTGTGATAAAACTGAGAATCTCTGGTTAAATTTAACCGATGGAATGATCCTCTGTGGGCGGAAGCTCTGGGACGGAAGTGGTGGGAATAATCATGCTGTTGAACACTACCAGCAGACTAAATATCCTCTAGCAGTAAAGCTTGGCACAATTACTGCTGATTTGGAAGGAGCAGGTAATGCTAAACGTTAACTTTTGCAATTTAGGACTTGCTCATTTTTCTTATTTACTCCCTCCGTTTCAAAATATAAGATGTTTTAGTTTTGTGAATGAAGTGTATCTAGACTCATTTTAGGGTGTAGGTTCACTCCAAACATAGATGAATCTACACACTAAAAGAAGTCTAGATACACTTCATTCACAAAACTAAAACATCTTATATTTTGAAACGGAGGTAGTATTACTCTATATACCTGATTCTGGAAGGAGCAGGACAGTCAAACGTGTAATCAAACATTTTGATCTCTAAGCCAGTTGGATGAAAATGATATCAGTTGGTTCGACATAAATGCATGTCTGGAATAACATACTCCCTCCGTCTCAAAATAGATGTCGCAGCTTTATCAAAATTTGGATGAATCTATATACTAAATAGTGTCTAGATTCATCCAATTTTTGACAAATCTGCGACATCTGTTTTGAGACGGAGGGAGTATTTTATTAACTGCAAGAAAAATAGTTGCCAAATTTGCAATCGTGGGCATACTGAGATGAAATGTAGAAAGAGTGAGTATTTTCAAACTGGTATCATCGGTGCAGTTTTCTAACATGTGTCCAAAAGTTTCTTGTTCTTTTCAACCCTCCAGATGTTATCTTCATATATAGTAGTAGGTTTGCTTGTAATTTTTGCCTTTTTGGTATAAAGGTGTTGCCCGCATGCCCATTTAAGTAATACTATAAAGAGTATTCTTGATGCAACCTTATAAGATAGACCAGGCACCATTGTTTGCTTTCTCCATTTCTTTTGCTATTTAGTAAAGTACCTACTCATACCAGATTTTCTGTGACAACCCAGACGTTTACTCATACCCGGAAGATGATAGTGTTGAAGATCCACTGTTAGCTCACCACTTGTCACACTTCGGTATCGATTTTTCTTCACTCCAAAAGGTGAGTTGCAACCTTATTTAGTGGCGCACCCATCTGTGACAATTTTGCTCTACAAGGCATGTTTTTTCACTCTTTTTCTTTTAAAAGATGGTCAAATCAAATTTATTTTTCACAGCAAACATACTATCTGACTTGATTGTAAATTTATTGCATTAAATATCAAGCAGGAAACCAGAATAGAATTAGTTATTAAACTTCTAGGGTATTATATCAATTACCAAAAGGCATTGCACGATTGAACCTATAAAAAATTCTTATGATATTGGCTGGTATGATAATCATATGCTAAGTTGCTCTAAGAATTATTGACCAGGTAAAATATCCGAGTCTATGCTAATTTTAAAGGCAAACAGAAATTTGCTACAACTGGCAGTGCATTGATGCAGAATTTATTTATTGCCCTTCATTTATACGAGGTTCTGTTTTATTTGTTCCTGCAGACTGAGATGACTACTGCTGAAAGAGAACTTGACCACAACACAAATTATGATTGGAATAGACTTCAAGAAAGTGGCAAAGATGCTGAACCTTTATATGGACCAGGCTATACTGGCCTTGTAAACCTTGGAAACAGGTATCACGGCTTGAATACGCGAGATATTTTCTCTTCTCATAACGTGTCTTAAGCAATGCATATATTTTCTCCCTTTGCAGTTGCTATATGGCTTCAGTAATGCAAGTTATGTTTTCAACCCACCCGTTTATATCACGGTTAGTTCTACTTCCTCATATGATACCGTGTGTCTTATTTATCTACTGTTGCACCCAATCCTCTTCACCCTAAGTAGCATTCTCTCTTCCATTTATTTACCCATTGAATGTTTCAGGTACTTTGAAAAGCAGAGCTTGAAAGCTGCATTCGCAATTTCCCAAGCTGATCCAACATTGGACCTAAACATGCAAATGTAAGTTATCACGGATGACCTATCTGTTTGGGTGTGTTCATGGAATGTGCTACTATCTTCAGGTAGTAGTTTTCTGATGCAGTTTGTTTAGCTTTTTGTGCCGAATGCAATCTTAAAATAAAGGAGATGTTAGATTGTGTAATCCTTATGTTGAAACCATCATTTTGTTACAGTTAGATTGCTAACGTCACAGATAAACACTCCTTGATTTTGGTTCTGGTCAGCCATTTTCTGATCTCGGCTTGCACTTATTGGCCACTTGGAGAACACTTTATGACCACCTTATTGGGGTGTTAGTTAGTTGGTACAAAGTATTGCAGGTATATAGCAATAGCAATGTTAAATCAATCAGCATCATGCTTTACAAAGAGAACTGTAGTTGGTACAAAGTATTGAAGGTCTATAGCAATAGCAATGTTAAATCAATCATGCATCATGCTTTAAAAAGAGAACTGTACACTACTACTCCCTCCGTTTCAAAATATAAGATGTTTTAGCTTTGTGAATAGAGTGTATCTAGAACAATTTTAGTGTGTAGGTTCATTTAGGTTTGGAGTGAACCTACACACTAAAAGTAGTCTAGATACACTTCTTTTATAAAGCTAAAACATCTTATATTTTAAAACAGAGGGAGTAGAATTTATCATTAGCGTGATGTCTATTTCTTGTTAACTTTGAATGGCAGGGACCCACGTTGTCGTGCAGGAATTTAATCTAGGTATTGATGTCACTGTTTACTCTCTTTTCAGGACAAAGTTGGCGCATGGTATGCTCTCTGGTAAATATTCTGCGCCCACTCAGGAGGTAATAATTTGTTATATACTTACATGCTGATCTTTTGTTATTTGCATATGCCCTTCAGTTCTTGTGTTCATTTGGGTTATAGGCTGATGATTCAGTCTGGAATGAACTGCTTTTCTTGCTTCATTTTAGCTTTTGTGCGATGCATGGGCGATGCTCTTGTTGATTTCTCACGTAGGGTTAAATGCAAGTTGGGATTTTTTGAATTGCACGATAACGTTCATGTGTTAAATTGGTGGGTCCGGTAAAATTTTCTGGAATTGCATGATAATTTAAAATCCGTTAATTTTCTTTGATAGAAACTCATATTTGATGAAAGGAAGGGAGCTTTGGTGTTTCTTTAACTGTGCTACTCCGAGCTTCCTGATGAGGACAGCACCAAGGCGATTCAGTTTCAGTTTTAATAGACTGCTTTTCTTGCTCCATTTTAGCTTTTGTGCGATGCATGGGTGATGCTCTTGTTGCTTCCTCATGAAGTAGGGTTAAATGCGGTTGTGGATTTTCTTTGAATTGCATGATAATGTTCATGTGTTAAATTGATGGGTCCGGTAAGAAATTCTGGAGTTGCATGATAGTTTAAAATCCGTCAATTTCCTTGGATAGCAATTGCATGTTTAATGAATGAAAGGAAGGGAGCTTTGGGGTTTCTTTAACTGTGCTACTCCGAGCTTCCTGATGGGCACAATACCAATGGTACTTCCATGCTCTCTAGTTTGAGTAATCAATGGCGTGTTTCTTTCAGAATGGTGTAGCATGCAATGTTCATGCTTTACAACCTTTGTTATTGCTTTGTTCCATATTGGGTTGGGGGGAAACAAGTGGTTCCGAGGGACAAATATTCTGTTGACCTATCTTATACAAACATGCTTTTGCACGTTTGTGTACTTCCTCGTAATTCTATCTATGTTAGTATCTACTGTAGTGAAACTATGCGCTGTACTACTCCATTTGTACCTTTTCCTTATTTAAGCAGTACAAAGTGTTGCAGTACCCAACTGCCCAATACCCACCGCACTTTTTCGTTATTCTCATGATCCGGCCTGCTGGTCCGCAAATCTGGTTCTGGATAGCTGACTAGACTGGTCTTGTTATTTTTTGGTTCCAGAGCTTTGCAAATACTCCCTCCGTCCGAAAAAAAGAGACTTGGATTTGTCTAGATTCGCATGTATCTAGACACATTTTAGTGTATATATACATGCGGAAATCTAGACAAATGGAAGTCACGTATTTCTGGACGGAGGGAGTACCATTGAACCTACTTCTGTGCTAATCCACCCGGTGCTCTATTGTTGTTTTACAGGGACAAGAAGGAATACGTCCCCGTATGTTTAAGTCAGTTATTGCAGCAAGCCATCCTGAATTTTCAAGTATGAGGCAACAGGTACCTTTATGCCTATTGGCAAAACCAACCCTTCTTATAACCTTCCCTAATTTCTTGATTTCCACTCAAGTTTCTATACACTGTTTCTCTCTAATTTTACTTAGTTTTTGTGATATTTTCTTTTAATTTTCTTATTCTATATGTTATTTGTTGACTATGCTGCCACATACGAAAACCACTTGCCATGCCATACAAAACTGCTTTGGACGAGTTTCAGGGGGAGGGTTAATCTGTATGACGTTGATAGTTGGGACTTGGGAGCGGGATTTCTTTGATTACAGTTGAGGGTTTAAGTTTAGAGTCCGCCAAGAGTTTATGGGTAGAGAGAATTGAGTTCTTTCTTTCTGTCTTATAGCGAGGCGCTACTCATATGGGTTCTGTTTTAATTTATTGATCCACAGTTTTAAGCACGAGTTTCTTGACTTCCATTATCTTATTTATACTTGTCCAGGATGCCCTTGACTTCTACCTTCATATTATCGACAAAGTTGATCAGGCAAATCCTGGAGACCACCAGTTAAATCCTTTTACAGGTTTCAAGTTCATCATTGAGGAGAGGGTTCAATGCCCTTCTGGCAAAGTTTCGTACAACAAAAGTTCTGACTACATGCTTTCTTTGAGCATACCGTTGCATGAAGCAACTAACAAAGGTGGTTTTTAGAAGTTCTTGTTCTTTTTCGGTTTATAACTCAATGTATTAGAACCTTGACATTTGTGGGGCATGCAGAGCAGCTAGAAGCGTTTCATGAGAAGAAAGCTGCAATGGACTTGGATGGAAAGGAAGTGTAAGTCATTCATGTTTCATGCTGTGCCTACTTCCTAGTGGGTGTATGTCCCATGACATCTGTATCATCGTGTTTCCATGACAGGTCTAATGAGGAGATTGTGAGGCCAAGAGTCCCACTGGAGGCATGCTTAGCAAGTTTTTCAGGCGAAGAAGAAGTTCCTGATTTTTATAGCACTGCATTAAATTCAAAGACGACAGCAATTAAGTATGTATATCTTGAATCTTTATTCAGTATTTGCTAAAAGATGCCATCGAAGTTCTCTTGCATGTGCACAAACTGCAATACTTTATTCCAGGGTTGTTTTTCTAATCCCATTGTCTGTTCTCATGCAATAAGTTATTTTAGTGATAATCTGATGTAAAATGCTAAGCTTTCCTTGGAACTGTAGCATATCCAGATGGAACAATATGAAAGAGAGGCATTCTTCGATTTGTCTTATGGATTATTGGTTACATCAACCTCAGAAAAGCAGAAAAGCTAACATATCTGCATTGAAGTTCAGCAATAACCAATTTTAGAATTGACATGCAATGTCGCCTCTTACTAGTTCAGCATAAACCTGTGCGATAGAAGCGTAATGCTCGAGCAAATAAACATTTTAACTGTAACACCTTATACTTAATATTCTACTATAGTTTAGTTATATGTCTGCACTTTGTTATGAAATTCAGCCAATTAGTTTGAATTTGCGGTCCTCTGGTACTCTTAATGTGAGGATTTGAGAGATCCGTACTTACCTAGGATTTGCATACAACCATTCGACTTCTGTTCATTTTCTCTGCTACTAATTGACTTTTCTAGATCAGAAAGAATGTCTTATCTTTTTACACGTATGTACTGAACAGTAAAGTTCTTTGTTAAATGATATAGTTATTGTACTCTGTCTCAAAATAGATGTGGCATCTATTTTGAGACGGAGGGAGTATATAGTTTTATTGAGTGATGTTTATGGACCGGTAGTCGCCTTCATATTTGCAAATTAATTATCAGTCATTTATCATCATGATCACTTGTAATAATAAGTAAAATTTCATTGCAGGACTGCTGGCTTTAAAACTTTTCCTGATTACCTGGTGCTACAGATGCGGAAGTTTGTAATGGAAGCAGGATGGGTGCCAAAGAAACTTGGTAATACTCCTGACCCTTATCATAATTTCTTATTAGTTGCAATCCACTTACTTTTGTTCAGACTACTCCCTCCGTTTCAAAATATAAGATGTTTTAGCTTTGTGAAGTGAATGCATCTAGACCACTTTTAGTGTGTAGGTTCACTCCGAACCTCTCTGAACCTACACTATAAAAGAGGTCTAGATACATTAGCTTCACAAAGGTAAAACATCTTATATTTTGAAACAGAGGGAGTAGATGATTAACAAATTCATCATATTTTGATGTCTTTGAGTCTTGACATTTTGTTTCCATCTCAGATGTTTATATTGATGTACCCGATATAATCGATATATCGCACATGCGCAGCAAAGGTGTACAGCCTGGGGAGGAGCTACTACCTGAAGGTTTGGTTGTCTCCTATTAGTTTTCTTTTTCCTGCTGAACATGCTCTATTTATTCCCTTCAAAGACCCCCTTCATCTTTGATGACTTGGCAATATCATCTTTCAGCTGCTTGTGGCAACAAAGCTGAACCTGCTCGTCCTGTTGCCAGTGAAGACATTGTGTCCCAGCTTGCAAGCATGGGATTCAATTACTTTCATTGTCAGAAAGCTGCCATTAATACATCGAATACAGGTGTTGAGGAGGCGATGAATTGGCTCCTCTCACACATGGATGATCCAGGTTGGTATGCAGATGCCAAAGGTTCCATTATCTTATTGCTTTTTCATCATGAAATCATGAGTGCATTAGTTGTAACTGTTACAGATGAAACTGCAATGAACTTGTGCAGATATTGATGATCCGATATCTCAAGATCCAACGTCTGCTGAAGACACTGTTGATGAAGCAAGTGTTCAAACTCTCGTTTCCTTTGGATTTCAAGAAGATGTTGCCCGAATGGCCTTGAAAGCTTCCGTAAGATTATTTCTATGATTACATCCACGAATGAATTGTGATGTTTTTTAATAATCATTTATAAAAATAATAGACAGAGATGTTGGCCTTCCTTTGGAAAGTTGGTGTTTGCCTATTTCCCTCGTCAGCATTGCATTTTCTGCTTCTGTCCTTGATACTCTTGCTGCGTCATGTATCAGGGTGGAAATATTGAGAGAGCCACGGACTGGGTATTCAACCACCCTGAAGCATCTAGCTCCGCATCTGCTGATTCTTCAACAAGCAACGTAAAAGATGATGACCAACACATACCAGATGGCAGTGGCAGTAAGTTTATCCAGCACTTGTTTGCTCATTGCTGCAATTAACTTATTATTGTCTGCATGTGTCTATCAAATTACTACTCCCTCACTTATTATGGATCGGAGGGAGTACTAATGTGCAATAGTTTTAAGTACTTGCTCTCAAGGTGGAATTAGTTTACTGTTCAGAGTAATGGTCATTGTAGGCGCAGTTCTTCCCCTCTGAGAAATACACCTTTGTATGGTGCCAACTGGACTGAGTTAATTCCCAATAGTTGTCCTTTGGAAGTTTCACATCTGTACATGCTTGACGCATATCCTTGTAGTTAATATAAATAGTTATCATATACTACTACTCCCTCCGTTCAGAAATATAAGACGTTTTAGCTTTGTGCAATGAATGTATGTAGACACTTTTAGTATATAGGTTCACTCCAAATCTCTACGAACCTATACACTAAAAAATGTCTAGATACATTCGATTCATAAAGCCAAAACGTCTTATATTTCTGAACAGAGGGAGTACATGTTTATAGCACGTTAAGCGGATGCAAAATTAGGACAAGATAATCTGCCCAAAATTGTTTTTTTTTTGGCAATATTGGTTTGCTCTCAGTTACTGTTCCATCACCAAAATTGGTCTGGCCTATATCTAAGCCTGTCAAAACATTGGTTTACTACTGTACTACTGTTTGTAGTTCTGCTAATCACATTATTGCTAAAACTCATTAGCAGTAAGCTAACAACTATATTTATGCTGCCTAGGATACAAGCTGATGGCGTTTGTGAGCCATATGGGCACCTCTACCCACTGTGGGCACTACGTGGCACATGTCCTTAAAGACGGGAGGTGGGTAATCTTCAACGACAGTAAGGTTGCTGCCTCTGTTGACCTGCCCAAGGATATGGGCTACCTCTATTTCTTTCAGAGGATATAAGCAGTTGAAGCAGACATCACAGGCAAATCATGAAGTCATAGTTCTCACACTTATCATCAGAAGCACGGCCGGTGGTTGCAGCACTTTTCTGCAAATCGACTAAACACCGCCACATCCTTGCGTGCTAGTTTTAGACTGATCACCTTGGATACTGCTTTGTTGGTTCAGACATTATGCATTGGAAACTTGAATTACATTTATCCTTAGTAACATGTGACGGTTCATGCTATGCAATGATAGAAATTATGGATCCGTTCAACCCGTTATTGTTCTGATGATGGTTTTCTTGAGTATGAATTTTATTGGAGCATTTCTTTTTCTTTTGAAGTGGTACAATTTGACTGCAGCAATAAGCCAATAATGAACACTAACACAAAAAGCAAGCCTGTAATTCAAATATAGACGCATCAGAATTTTTTTTCCGGTTTACTTTCCATTGTTGTTGAAGCCTGAAATCTGCTTGTATTTAGGTGTATTTTCCTGTTGAAATTTATGCATTTTCCTGTTCGTTTTTTATATCGAATTGTTCCTTTATGTCGACTTAAGAAGCGCACTCTGTTCATTGAACTTCTACACCTTGGGTGGTAAATGTTCATGGCACTCTAGTGCCAACAGTGAGGGCGCGCGGAAAGCCCCAATGGGCCACCATTTGTGGTGGTCGGATTGTCCGTGTTGGCCCATTTCCTCTGCACTTTTGCTATGGAATTGTGCGAGTTGGACATGTCCATTTTGTCCGGCTCTGGAGCCGCCTGGGAGGTTGTGGTTGTCGTCGTAGGGAGCTCTTTGCTGCAACAATGCCCCTAGCCCCGCCTTGAGCCTTCACTACCGGAAGAGGGACACGGTCGAGCGACGATAGAGGGCTGTTGGGGCGGAGGACGAGGGCTTCCATGGCTGGCTTCAAGGGCTCGTGGCGATTCAAGGCACTTTTGTCCATGACCATGCAAGCGCTTGCATCTTGTAGTTGTCGACGAGGTCAGCTAGGCGCACTTGGAGCGCCGCCATGGCCGAGCTCGGGAGCTTACGTGAGCGGAGTGGCAGGGTGCCACGAGATGTGTTGTTTGGCCGCTGCGGTGCCGCGAGATGTGTTGTCTGACCGCCGTGACGCGGAGTAGAACGAGGATGTGGCCTCGCCGCCCAGGAACAAGACTTGTCCGGAAAGGTACGGGGAGGAGAAATGAGCTAGAGTGAAGTAGAGAAAAAAAAAGACGAGACTTGTCCAGGAGGTGTGCTTGTGGGCACAACCAAACCCTAAACAGACATTGCCCTTTTTGTCCGAGAGACCACCACAAACGGATCAATTCAAACACTTTTCATGTTTGATTTGGGAGCACTACTGGAGTTGCTCTAACAACACGGCTACAAGCAAGGGGTACATCAAATCGGTTTCTCACTACAAGGAAGTTTCTACTGCAATGCAAAACAGTCTTAGTGCCTCTGGGATGCGCGTTGGTTCGATTGATCTGACGGCGGCGTTCATCGCCGGGCCAGTGGCGGGTCCGTTGCCCCTGCCGCGAGACACGAGCGCGCACATGATGGGCCGTTGGCTAGTTGGTGTGCTCCCTGCGCCGGGCGGCCGGAGATAGATAGACGCCCTCAAGACGTCTTTCGCCGGAGCCGGGTTGTCGGGGGAGCAGCCGCCTGATGCCACCCACACGCCAGTGTCAGTAACCACCTCACCGCCCCTGGCCGATATGGTAACCAGATCCCATCTCATGTAGTCACGTCTGGGATCCTATCTCCTTCCCAAAACTATAGTAAACTCTTACCCGTCATCGTTCTCGAATTCTAACTGCCGAATGGCCCGATAAAACAGTGTAAAGACCGTGATCGATCGTTACATTTTATTTTGTGTCTTCACGTGTGGATTTGCTGCTGCTACGTGGTTCCACCATCTTGTGTTCGTTGGTTACATTACACCGTACCGGCTTAGTGAACAGTGACGTGCAACGTCGCAAGGTCTATCTGTTTCTGTTGATCGTGATGGTCTAACCTTTTCTTGTTTGTAGCACGTGACGGCCTCGTGCATGTAAGCATGTTATATCAATGCCAACCATCGATCCATACGGTTGGATTACTATATGGGGAGACGGTTTGTTGGGTGTCACGTACCAGTTCAATGCTTCCGGCCAAGTCAACTGCTGGACAAAAATGATGCCCAAAAGCGTTGCTGCCATCAGTCTCTTTTCTCGGTCGCGTACGGTTCAACGCAGCACTTTGATGCGGTAACATGATCGTCGTCGTCATAGTAGCTGGTTGATGCATTGTTGCCGTGATAAACCATGACGTACGGGCAGATCCAGATTCTTACATTTTTTTTTGACGATATAAAGAGAATGCTGTTTCGTCTATTGTTTTTTTTTCCCAGCTAGCTCGACCTTTGGTGACCTCATCGGTAACGACAGGTACACCCACGCATAGTGAGTGAGCACTGAGCAGCCTGATATTTTCCTGGAAACCATGATATGCTTAATTAGGTGTCGGTCCCTTGTTGCGACCTGCTTGGATCTGTCTCGAAGCTCTTTATCCGCCCCAGGCGATGGATGGATGGATGGATCGATCGCGGCTGTCTCGAGCCCACATCGCGGTGTCCGGGCGACCGGACTGGTTCAGCTTTTGCATGGATTCAGAGACAACCATAACAGGCAGGCAGATGGACAACTTGCTCTGCTCCTCTCCTAGCTGCTCTCGTTTCTTCTTCCATCCATGAGCTGTTGAATAGACATGCAGATGGACGGACACTCACGTACGTACATGGGGAAAATATCAATCATGATGAATGCACTGTACCCTGGGTCGCCGTCGTGGGTCCCTTTCCGTGCCAAGGCTCCGGGTGAAACACCTAGAGTCCGATTCATCAGACTCTATGTGTCGTTCGTTACCTTCTTGGGGCGTTGTCACGGATCTTAGAGTTTTGCTGGTTGCAACTTCGAGTTTGCCTTGTTCATGACGTACGTGAAGCTTCTTCGGCTCTAGCATGTATGGGATGATCTTGCTGGTCTCTTATCTCTTACACGTGGCTGCGTTGTCATGTACCCGGTCTTGTTGGTCTAAGATTCATCGAACTTGACGGCGGTGGCGCTGTGCGTCGTTACCCTCTTGTGGACGTTGTTGTGGATCTTTGAGAGTTCTGCTAGTTCCAACTTCGAGTTTGCCTTAGTCATGACGCGAAGCTTCTTCATGGGATAATCTTGCTGGTCTCCGATCTCTTACATGTTCCCGGAGCTGGAGGGCAAGCTAGCAGCCCTATGTAGCAATAGCTTGATGTGTTCGGTACAACATTGTCAAATGATCTTCTCATGCATGCGGCGTGGTGTTATACCTGCTCCGTTGTCTAGGTTGCCTAGTGCTAGTTGGGGCGTCTACGGTTTTCACACTCGACTTGGAGTTGGACGTGTGTTTGCTTTCCTCTCGTTTGTCTTTCTTTTTACTTGCTTTGTAAGAAGGTTTTCTTATCACTTTGTATCAATTCGGTCTTGGTAGTTTTATTTATATAAAGCTAGACGAAAGCATGTTCTTAGGAAAATGAATCCCTGCACAACTCAAGGTTTTGGGTTGGGTTCGGATTGGGTTTGGTTGGAGACATGGCAGGCGAGGTGCCAGCACGTGCGGGATATGATGACGATGGTTATCAGAACAGTACGTCTGGTCTCGGCTACGTGTACCACTACCATGCAATAATCTTGGTCTGGTTGCACGGACAGCCGAGAGCCGAGCACGTCACGCCGATCTTCAGCCTGCCTTCAGGGTTCAGGCCAGGGGTCGTTGTACAGGCAGCTCGATCGATCGGCCCAGACACGTCCGACGGCCGGGCACAAACTCATAACTGTGCTAGCTGTTTTATCTGTTTATTGCAGAAAACGATGTGTTAGGTTTAGCTAATTAAAGCTTCATCATGTCAGACATGTTCTTCTGCGAGAATAATGACAGAGAAAAACGAAATAGTAATACAGTTTAAGCAGCTGCGACCACGGCGACAACGACAGTGACGCGCCGCCGTGCGGTACACCCATGACCCATCTGCTGAATGAAGATCGTCCCGAACGATCTCCCTGAAATCGAAGAGAACAGCAATGATTCCACTTCCAGCAAGCTATAGCCGCCATGCAAGCTAGGCTGTCAGGAGCCGGCCGATTGGCGGACGATCGAGGAGGTGACCGAAACTACAGTTGGCGACCCAGCGGGAAAAGTGGCTTACGCACCAACGTTGTCTGCTCGCATCCCATCGCATCATTACCCGATTGATTTGTTAGAGTTGCTATTGCTATGCGATCGTCATGGATCATGGATGGATGATGAGCATGTCGTGTTCTGGTGGCGGCCCCCCTCATCTGATCCCATCCGCCATTAACGCGAACCCCCCATTGATGAGCTACGCAACAAGCACCAGTGAAGCAGCAGCTGCTGCTGCATGCGACGCAGTGATTAGGGAGCCAAAACTATTTAGAGGAAGAAATGTCTCTCTTTTTTTTAAAAGAGTATATATTAATATCACAGAGATAGCAATTACACCCACGCATGCCCTAACGATCCTACGGATGCACACAGCCCAGAAAAAAGAAAAAAGAATTACAAAAAAGAAAAGTCCCGCTACAGAGAACTAATCCTCAAAACAATGACACTGACACCATCCGAACAACACCAGTAGTCCTCCACTCCAATAACAACGCCTTCAAGAAGGAAACGGTGCCCAAACACCGTCGTTGCCCGATCAAAGATCATAGGTTTTCACCCTGGAAAAATCCTCGCTCACAAAACAATGCCTTCAACAAGGTCATTGCCAGACACAACCAGTTAAGGCCAGACCTTGGATTTTCACCCTGCAAGGTAATACTGGGAACTCCCCCTATGTTGTCTTCCCGCACCAGCAGTCACTACAACGGGTCCTAGATCACGCAGCCAGTTCTCCGTCGCCACAAGAACTAAAATCACCATCGCTATCCTCATATTTCCGCTTTCCTGACATTCTCCGCATCTGACTTCACCATGGCTCAAAGAATGGCACTTGGTGGGAACAAACAACAGAGCTTCGCAACGCTCCCGCTGAAACCAAACGACTAGAAAAACAAGGTGCGCATGACTAAATACCTTCCGATCCAGCAATCTCCAGACATGATACGCCCATGGGAGTTCGCCGACGGAGCCTTCCGAAACCCGCCTCTCCAGACCAGATCAACGAGGGCAGACATCAAGAAGATCTTCGTCTTCGTGCGAAAGAAACCAAAGGACCACCTCCTTTATTAGATCCGACGCAGCGATCCCCACACCGCCGGCCGGTTCCCGGAGAACGGATCGAGCAGGCAATAAGGGATAGAGAGCCGATCTAGGTCTTCCAACGGAATCCCATCGCCGGCACCTCCTCCACCAGATCGCCACCCGCTCCACGCCGGAAGAGGCCGCCGCCTCTAGATCCAAGCTCCCATGAAGCCACCGTCGCCCGGAGCCGTGAAGACGTCGATGGCGAGGGGGCCCCGTCCAGCGCCAGTGTTCTCCTCCCTACCGCCGCGCTAGGGCCGGGAGGCCAGATCCCGCCGCCCCCATCACCGGCGCCGCGCACTTAGGCCGGTGGACCTCCGGGGGCGACGAGGAGGGAGAATGATGAAGGGGGAGGAGAGAGAGAGAGAGAGAGAGAGAGAGAGAGAGAGAGAGAGAGAAAGGTCTCTCCTTGTTTAGATGTTCGGATGTATGCTAGTATTTCTAAGGCAAACTATTTCTAGTTCAACACTAACACCTAAAAGATGAAAAGATAAGCATGTGTGAGTTAATTCCACCTTTTACCCCTAGTTATGCATTTATGGTGCTAATTATCCTGTCGAATGAAAATTCGTTTGGGTTGCCTCTTTAAGAATCTTTTGACCCTCGTTTTCTCATGTGTGTCCATTGTGCAAGGCTTTGGGTGATGATCGGGGTTCAAAATTATCAAGGGAGGAATGAAACAAATGGACGAGAGAAGTCTAGACATGGTCGTCGATGACGTCCTTTGATCTTTACACATTTTGTCCCGCCACATCGAAGCAACATGTCAGGTCCTATCTAACAAGAAATAAATAAAATGCTAAATCAGGGTAAAAACGTGTTCAAAATCTTCTACTCCTTAGATGGGATATTCCGACAAAGGTTCTACTAAGTGAGATAATATGTGTAAATGCACACCCACAAAGTCAAAAAATGAATTCCGCTCCGAGTATTGTTAAAAATATGGGCTAAATCCATTGGCCCATTGTGATATTTCAGATTTTCCCTAAATCTCAAAGCCCATGTGTGTGAAAGCCCATATGTGATTTCACCCAAATTGGTGGCAGCTCAGATGTGTCCGTGGGAAGAGGAGTGAGCTAAAGTTTAGTCCCACACAAAAAGTTGGAGGAGAGTTACACCATCTTATAATATGAAGTGTCTCACCACTTTGTAAGTAAGTGAGAAGAGAACTCCGACGACGCCGCTCGCTCGCTCGTCACAGCGCGCACACGCTGCGGTTTGCGGAATGAGTCTTGTTTGACAAACGTGTCAACAGTTAGTCAGTCCGGATCACTCCCGGATCGTGGGCTACTGTAACAATGTGGCCTCGGCCTATGTTGTGCCCTGTACGATTTCTCGAGCCGCTCTATATAAGCATCTGTGCGGCTTCTAGCATGTATACGACCGAAAACCAATCTAGGGTTTTGCCTCCTCACTGCTTGCGCCACCACCGTAGGCTACTCCATCCCGCGCTCCGATGGACGGGAGAGCAGGTCTACGAAACCACTCGCCTTTCTGATCCTGTACGGGAGAAGGCGAATAAGGTTTCTAAAAAGCGCTCTACGCGACTGCTCAAGTTCTTCATCACGCCGCGTCTTCCTCGATGTCAAGAGCATCCGCGTGCACGACGTCTGCTACACCGTCTTCTTCGACAGGCTACAACAACCTCTGCATCAACGATGATTATGGCTGTTCTTGCATATGCAATGCCACTGTTCATGTTGATTAATACATCTAGTATGTTAGAGTTTTATGTGTTCGGGTGTAGTCATGATTTATATTTTGGAATTAATTGTGGAAATTCTGCCTAATAATCCAACAATCCAAAAACCTTAATATAAGCAATTTCCTGAGTTAAATATGGGACACTTGGCCGATGCGATGAAGCCAGATAAGTTTACTGGTGTTCATTTTAAAAGATGGACGTATAATACCATGATGTGGTTGCAAGTTCTGAAAGTATTTGAGGCCAGTGAGGGTTAACCTAAAGGAACTATATCTAACGAGGTTCATAACAAGTTTAAGAAAACCAATCTTGCCTTTATGGGATGCGTTCTAAGTGTTCTTGATAATATACTGTTTGATGTTTACATGTACATCAAAGATGGAAAAGAGCTCTGGGAGGCATTGAATGTTAAGTTTGGTGTAGCAGATGCTGGTAGTGAGCTGTACATCATGGAGAACTTTCATGATTACAGGATGGTTAACAATCGTTATGTAGTCGAACAAGCTCATAAGATACAGTGCTACAATAAGGAGCCCGAAGTCCTTAACTCCTTATCTTACCCGACAAGTTTGTGGCTGGATGCATTATTGCAAAGTTTCCTTCTTCATGGAGGAGCTTCGCCACAACTCTCAAACACAAGAGACAAGAGATATCGGTTGAAAACATGATAGCGTGTCTTGATATTGAGGAGAAGGCTCGGGCTAAGGACATTGCTGAGAAAGGATGCGATGGTCAGTCTAACGCTAATATGGTGTAGAAGAAAACCTTCGGCAAGAACAAAGGAAACAACAAGCCCTCGTTCAACAAGCCTGCACTACAACCTTCAAGAATAAGAAGAAGCCGAACAAGATTGAGATGGGTTGCTATACCTATGGAGAGCTCGGCCACTTTTCCAAGGACTGCCCAGAACATGCAGATCGTAGAGGTAAAAACGGGAAGACTATCAACATCGTGACCGCTAGCAACACTAATGGGTACGGTAATTTATTTACTATTCTTTCAATATTTCAATCACCACGTTGGTGGATTGATACAGGTGCTAATGTTCATGTGTGTGCTAACATCTCTATGTTCACTTCTTATCAGTTCACTCGAGATTCTTCCGTCCTAATGGGAAATGGATCACATGCTTCTATTTATGGTGTTGGCACAGTGGGTCTAAAGTTTACTTCTAGAAAGATCGTGCAACTAAGGAACATGTAGCATGTCCCTACTATGAACAAGAATCTCATTAGCGGCTCCCTTCTATGCAGAGATGGGTTTAAGATTGTTTTAGAGTCTAATAAAGTCATTGTTTCAAAACATGGACAATTTATTGGTAAAGGTTATGAGTTCGGAGGCTTGTTCTGATTTCACTTTCAGAGTTTTGTAATAAATCTATGAATCATATTTGTGGCGGTGTTAATAATGATACCAGTGTTTGGCATTCTCGTTTATGTCACATTAATTTTGATTTGATGTCTTGGATGTCCAGTATGAGTTTAATTCTAAATTTCACTATTGCCAAAGGTTCTCAGTGCCATAGTTACGTGCAATCAAAGCAACCTCGAAAGCCTCACAAGGCTGTCGAGAAGAGAAACTTGGCACCTCTAGAACTCATACATTCTGATCTATGCGAGATAAATGGTGTGTTGACAAAAGATGGAAAGAGATATTTCATGACATTGATAGATGATGCTACTAAATTCTGCTATGTTTACTTATTGCAAACTAAATATGAGGCTTTAGACCACTTTAAAATTTATAAGACCGAAGTTGAAAATCAACTAGAGAGAAAGATCAAGCGTATTAGATCGGATCATGGTGGTGAGTATTTTTCCAAAATATTTGATGAATTCTGTGAGGAACACGGTATTATTCATGAGAGGACGCCTCCGTACTCGCCTTAATCAAACGGGGTTGCTGAGAGGAAAAAATGCACGCTGACTGACTTGGTGAATTCCATGTTTGCCACTGATGGTTTATCAAAGGCATGGTGGGGGAGGATTTGTTGACTTCATGTCATGTCCTGAATAGAGTTCCTAACAAGAATAAAGAAAAGACCCCTTATGAGGAGTGGGCCAGGAGAAAACCATCACTTTCGTACTTGTGGGTGTTTGGTGAAGGTCAACATACCGATTCCTAAGAAACACAAGCTCAGACCTAAGATAGTGGATTGTATATTTCTAGGATATGCTCCATGGAGTGTAGGATATATGTTTCTAGTGGTGAAATCCGAGGTACCTGATATGCATGTTGATACTATAATGGAATCTCATGATGCAACATTCTTTAAGAATATGTTTCCTATGAAAGATATGGATATAATTGGAAGAATTTCTTCTGAAATACTTCATGAATCTAGTGCATCTATTGAGAATTCTGAACAACCACATGAGGAAGTCCTTAAGAAAGATGGCGATGAATCTCCCATGAGGAGTAAGAGATAGAGGATTGCAAAATCCTTTGGCAATGATTTTATTGTGTACCTTGTGGATGATACTCCCAGATCCATTGATGAGGCATATGCATCTCTAGATGCAGATGATTGGAAAGAAGATGTCCAAAATGTGGACTCGATTCTTTCTAATGAAACCTAGGAATTATCAGAATGACCCTATGGTTGTAAACCTGTGGGCTGTAAGTGGGTGTCCAAGAAGAAGCTAATGCATGATGGTACTATTGAGAAGTACAAGGCACAACTTGTAGCTAAGGGCTACACACAGAAAGAAGGCGAAGATTACTTTGACACCTATTCACCTGTCGCTAGACTGACCACCATTTGAGTAATACTTTCCATGACTGCCTCTTATAGTCTTCTCGTTCATCAAATGGACATGAAGATAACTTTCCTTAATGGAGAGTTGGAAGAGGAGATCTATATGGACCAGCCATATGGATTTGTGGTAAGAGGTGAAGAGACAAAGGTGTGCAAGTTGTTAAATCTTTATATGGCCCGAAACAAGCACCTAAGCAATGGCATGAAAAGTTTGACAGAACTCTACTTTCTACTAGATTTGTCATTAATGAGGCTGATAGGTGTGTGTACTATCGCCATGGTGGGGGCGATAATGTTATATTATGTTTGCACGTGGATGATATTCTAATCTTTGGTACAAACATGAGAGTGATAAGAATTCAAGTCTTTCGTGTCAAAGAGTTTTAACATGAAAGATCTAGGAGGGGCTGATGTGATTCTGAACATAAAGCTTATTAAGAACGAGAATGGGATTACTTTAACGCAATCTCATTATGTTGAGAAGGTCTTGAGCTGATTTGGCTTTATTGATGACAAGACTGCTCCAGCACCTTATGATACTAGTTTGACATTGCAAAAGAATAAGAAGGAACAACATATCAGTTGAAATATTCACAAATTGTTGGTCCTCTCATGTACTTAGCAAGCACTACAAGACCTGATATCTCTTTTGCTGTGAGCAAGTTAAGTAGGTTCATGTATAACCTGGGTATTGATCATTGGCATGCACTTGAAAGGGTCATGCGCTATCTATGTGGTACAATGAGCTATGGGATTCACTATTCAGGGCACCTTGATGTGCTTGAAGGATATAGTGATTCGAACTGGATCTCTGATGTTGATGAACTCTACGCCACAAGCAGGTATGTATTTAGCCTTGGAGGTGGCGCAGTGTCATGGAGGTCTCATAGACAAACCATATTGATGAGGTCAACTATGGAATCATCTTACTGCTTTAGACACAACCAGTGTTGAGTCAGAATGGCCGTGAGAGCTCTTGATGGACTTGCTTATGGTTGAAAAATCCGGAGTAATAACTATTACGTATATTCAAACAGACAAAAATCTGGCAGATCCCTTTACAAAGGGACTATCATGGAATGTGATAGAAAGTGCATCGAGGGATATGGGGTTGAGACCCATGGATGTTACACCATAGTGGTAACCCAACCTATGTGATCGGAGATCCCCATGAATTAGGACCTAGGAAGAACAAACTAGTGGTTTGACCGAGGAGCGTAATTTGTAACCCTCTCTATGTGAAGATGCATAACTCTCAAAATCTGTAAGACAGGTTGGCAACATGCCTATTAATGTGTTTCTGTTGGCTATAACTAGCAAAGGTGCCATCCTACATGGCATTCTTGAAATAACACACCTATATGAGCTCGACTATAAACGTCGCGGTCTATGAGACCTGGGTGGTCTCTAGTAAACTCATGAATAGACTAGGGAGTATGACACCTATGCTCCAACCCACGGGGTAGGCTACTGGCAGCTAGGTACTAGTTATGGTTTAGAGTGAAATCTATTGGCACCAAACTTGCAATTCATGGTTCGTCCATTGTTCAAGTTGCCGATAGACGTAGCTCTAGATTCTAGGTGGAAGTTCAACTTGATAGTCTCTGCTGAAACACTAGTATATAAACAAGTAGCGATGATTGGCAAATCTTCAAATGGGCATTTGTGATCCGGTGGAGGATTGTTAGAAATATGGGATAAATCCATTAGCCCATTGTGATATTTCAGATTTTCCCTAAATCTGAAAGCCGATGTGTGTGGATGCCCATATGTGATTTGACCCAACTCACATGTTTGTGTGGCAAGAGGAGTGGGAGCTAAAGTTTAGTCCCAAATGGAAAGTTGGAGGAGAGTTACACCACCTTATAAGGTGGAGTGTCTCACCACTTTGTAAGTGAGTGAGAAGAGAAGTGCTGCATGCATGCTCCTCCTCCGACGATGACGCTCGCTCACCCTCGATCCCTCCCTTTCATCTCGTCACGACGCGCACACCGTGGTTGGCAGAATGATCCGAGCTTATCCTTTGTAACTCGGGAAAACTGGTGCGGTTTTGACAGATGTGTCAACAGTTAGTTAGTTCAGGTCGCTCCCGGATCATGGGTTAATATAACGATGTGGCCTCGGCCCATGTTATGCCCTGTACGGTTTCTCGAGCCGCTCTATATAAGCGCCTGTGCAGCTTCCACCATGTACATGACCAAAAACCAATCTAGGGTTTTGCCTCCTATATGCTTGCGTGCAACCGTAGTCTACTCCATCCCACGCACTGGCGTGCACCAGCAAACATGAGAGCAGGTCTTCGGAATCACCCGCCTTTGTGATCGTGTATGGGAGAGGGCGAATAGGGTTTTTGGGAAGTGCTCCGCGCGACTGCTCAAGTTTGTCCTCACAACACGTCTTCCTAGGCATCAAGAGCATCCGTGTGACACCCCCGGGATCAGGGCTAGACAAATCCTAGACCTTAGTATGACATAAGCCTAACCTAGAGCTCCGAGATATCCAATGAAGAATCGGTAACACAATAGTGACCCTACGACACAAAAATTATTATAGCAAGGTCATAACCGAGTAGAGAACCAAAATATTACAAATAGAGGTCACTGACCACAAACATTAAAAATGGAAGGAAAATTATGCTATTAAGTATACCAAACTTAACAAATGGCCTAAGAGGCCTAAAGCATAAGGATGACGTCCCAACCTATAGATTCTAGGCTGCCGGCCGGGAACCCCAAGCTACTCACCAGTGTCGATGTCATACAAAACTCATCTTCAGGGGAACACTTACTCTTCTAAAAAGTATCAACAAAGCAAGGGTGAGTACAAGGTGTACTCTGCAAGACTTATGGCTAGTGGGGTTATTTTTCATAAATCCATCTTTGTAAATACTTTCATCTTTGAAATAGTTTTCACAAGCACTAGACTCAACATCGACCAATATCAAGGTTTTCCTACGGTCGGTACTGCTCTGATACCAAAACCTGTGACACTCCCGGGATCAGGGTTAGACAAATCCCAGACCTTAGTCTGACATAAGCCTAACCTAGAGCTCGAGGATATCCAGTGAAGAATCAGTAACAAAACAGTGACCTTGCGACACAAAAATTATTACAGCAATCTCATAACTAAGCAAACAACCAAAATATTGCAAACAAATGTCACTGACCACAAACATCAAACAACGGAAGGCAAATTATGCTATTAAGTATAGCAAACTTAACAAATAGCCTAAGAGGCATGAAGCATAATGATGACGTCCCATCCCATAGATTCCATGCTGCCGGCCGAGAACCCCAAGCTACTCGTCAGTGTCGATGTCGTACCAAAATCGTCTTCAGGGGAACAATTACTCTACTACAAAAGTATCAACAAATCAAGGGTGAGTACAGGGTGTACTCCGCAAGACTTATGGCTCGTGGGGTTATTTTGCATAAAGCCATCTTTGTTTGTAAAACAAGAGGGAGAAGAAGCTCGTCCAATCAAAACATATTAAAAGGGGATAAGAGAGAGACATCCCCAAAGTATTGATCATCATATCTTTGATATCCACCAAATCATCATCTGACTGTCAACTAGGATCACCCCCTCATACCCATGAGGAAGCATCCTTAAGCACACGTTGATCTGCCAAGTTTTATGATTAGGTTAAAGTTCTCTATGATCTTAGAAGCTGGTCACCAAGTGTTTATAACCGTGAACACGACTTCTCGAAAAGATTTAACCCTGCAATGGTGTACAACTTTACCCACGTGTACCAACCTACTCTTAATGCCACATGATTATCCCTCTTGATTGGAAGGCCGACATAGGGTGGTTGACCACGACCTTTACCTTTCTTTCGCCGAGACCATGAGTCACGCCCTAAGGAGGGTTCCGCCGTAACGGGTCAAATCCCAAATCCGGTACCTAGATATGTGAGGCGAGGCTGGTTTGTCAGGGGCTCTATCCACCCCAATCGACCCGGTCCATGCTTCCCTACCTGTTATGATGCACCTCCTTCAGCACCTTTGAGAACAACCAGAATGCATATGTCGAATGGAATGCTCGAACTATGTGACTCAGAGAATCTACTAGGCAAGTTAGTTAGTCGAGGGGTTCCTAAGCCCCGTGTGGTTATACGCTCGTCTCCGTTCCAAAGGCAAGAACTCGGTTTCTAGTGGTGGCGAGCATGGGACTATAAAAAGCACTTCCCACCATGGCCTCCCATATAAGCCTAAGCATGTTTAACCTTTACCACTGATCTCACCTCAACAGTATACCTCATTCTCCTATCATACTAGATTCTCTGCATCTGATACATCATTTGGATGAACCAGCACCAACAGTTAAGCATGGCTAAGCAGGACACATATATAAGCTCTAGTAGTTCACACAAGCCAAACCTAGTTATGCTAGGAGTAGTGGATTAGGTAATATAAGTTTGAAGGGAGTAATGCAATAGATAGGATACTCTATCTATCGATAAAATAATAGAAGAATAGTATGCATCATGTCAAGAATTGAAATGCTTTCAAAATCATAGGATTATATAATGGTGGGGCTATGCTTGCCTTTGCCCGTTGATAATAGATAGACATACCTTTGGAAGCCTTGTGCTTGACTTGATTATAGTTGATCAAGTATTTATCCTCGATCTTCGACGGTCTTCGATCTCGATCTCGATATCGTATTCTATCGGGAAGAACCAAACACTGGAAAGAAAGGGAAACACTCAACACATGACATCGATGCACTGCCAAGCAAAAATGATGATATGACAAGTTAAAGTTTGCTGAAATGTAACCCTAACGTATGCTTGTCTATTTTAAACAAGGTCCGAGGGGTTTAAACCCTGAAAACAGGGAAACCTCAGAATCACCTTCGGGAGTTCATCATGTTCTTCTATTAAACTTGTTAGTTGAACTTGTCGAACAATGCATGATTTTGATGCTAAGGTGTAGATCTTATTTTTCTGAACATTTTGATATATTATACATATTGTCTGAATATTTTGATATATTATACATATAAATAATTAGTTATTGGTTTTATAAGATTATAAAATTTTCTGAAATTATTAAAGACGTTATTACGTCATGATAACATCACCAGGGGGATTTAACCTTTTACACAGGGGCTAGCTCTAGCGACAGTGGCTGACGTGTGGGGTCAGGTCTACGTCGGTTTGCCACATTGGCAAACCTTGTGCAGCGCTGACGGATGCGCCATGTCATGGCCACACATGCGCCATGCGGGGCTCGCGGGAGAACATGTCGGCGGTAGTGGGTGATGGCGCTAGGGTGCGAGCAGGGCTGCACGGAGCAGCGCGTTCGAACGAGCCAACAAGGAGAACCTAGATTTGGTGGCGCCACTGGGATTTGGTCACCGAGGTAACCTCCCCGATGGCGAGTGGCGGCGGGCCTTGCAGGTACTCGTGGAGGCGGCGCTACGGCAAGAAAATGATGAAACGAAGAGGTCCATCTGGACTAGAAGCTCACTAGGAGCACGTAGAGGGTGGCGGCGAGGTGAGGTGGGGTCAGAATCAATAGCAAGTGACAGTGGCTGACGTTGGAGACGAGGTGGAAATTCCGTTGATTGGTACCTTGCTTACTTGTGCGCTTCAGGGCAAACGACGGAGACGAGCAAAGCGGTCATGGTGGTGGCCTTAAAACAATGAGGGGAGGCTAGAGACGACGGTGCACGATGACACCTGCGGGCTAGGGTTCGGGAGCCTCTGCCCAAGATTGTCCCAAAGTGAGAGAGAGAGAGAGAGGGAAAAGGGGATGCGACAAGAGAGGGTGTCGCGAGCGTTCTTATCCTCAGCTCCAGGTGCGGTGGAGGGCATCACAGCGTGCGGGAGATTGACGACCAGCGGCGAGACACGCAGCAACTTCGCTGCGTCCTTTTGGCGGAGGAAGAATAAAAGGAAAAGAGGCAAAGGGGTACCAGGCCACGGATGGGCTGGTTTGGGCCGCACTGGGCTACGGGAAGCTGAGCTAGGCGGTAGAGAGAGGGATGGAGGAGAGATGGGACGGCCTGGGCTGAGCTCTGGCTCTGTTTTATTTCCGAAAACATTTTTCTATTTTCGTTTTCTCTTTTCTATTTGTATTTTTGAGTTCTTTTCTGTGTTGAATATTCCAAATATACCATAAGGTTTATAAAAGATGTAACATACTCTGGGGCCCTTTTAGTCGATGTGGGATCCACTCTTTTTTGTATTTTGCAAAAATATCAAAACCATTTTGAATGATTTTGAGAGGGAGGAAATTAGGGTTTAGGGTTTTGCTTTAGTGTTTTCTTTACATGCATTTTTTACTCTTAGCAAAATAATGATGCTCATGCAATGCACATCAAACCCTAATTAAGATTAACTAAAACTAGGGGTGTTACTGATCTATCCCCTTTACGATAATCTCGACCCCAGATTCATAAGGTTTAAAGAGAGAGTAGGGAACATGGTCACTCTAAGGATAAGAAGGAAAGACACTAAACAACACACCGAGTATCTCATGGCAAACTCATGGAGGAAGTGTTCAGAAACAACTCTGAAATGACGACATGAAACACACCAATATAAACGAGGAAATATAAGGAGATGGTTTCAAGTTGACAGATAGCTGGTCTTCATAAGGATTGAGACCATGGAGCTTGTAGAAAGGGTTTAAACTTCTGAGGGAAGGAGGCTTCCAACAGAAAGAACATTACCACAGACTTCGAGATATGGAACTCTACTAGGCGACTTAAGTAGAGATTTGATGGTTACAGATGTACGGATAACCAAGCTGTTGAACTACTTTTAAAATAGAAGGGTCACTCTTTCATTCAATAGAAGGCCAAGACAGAAAGTTGTTTTGTGGCGAGGACTCATAAGAGTCACAAGGAACATGTAACAAGAGGAGCCGCTGATTACCAAAATCATAGTCACTCTTTGAACATGATCCAGAAACCGAAGGAAACTACTTATTAATCTAGGTTTACCAAAATCTTTGCCAAAGATTATGATATCACTTTTACACCACCAAGATGGATAGGTAACAAGATTCTTGATAACACAAGAAAAATAAACTTCATTCTCAGACTTCAATTACTTGGCACAACAGAACGCTTGCCAACATAAAAGGGTCTGGAAGATCGACCGAGAGACATTTAGCAACACTAATTTAAACGTTCTCCTTGATGTTCGAGATACCAATATCAGACATCAAGTAAAGGCCGAACTTCGTATTTAAAGGAAACCATGAGCACAACTCCTATAATAAATCATAGAAGGATCCTCCTAAAGAGTGGTTGTTAGTGCTAAATCAGGAGAATATGCCAATAGGCCTTCCGACTAATTGTGTCAACCATTACATCGATTTTGCCGGATTTACAAGGAGACCGATGTCATTACCTTGAAGAACACCAACCATGATATCTGTTTGAGATTCAGATTTGGTTTGGTGGGAAGATATTTTAGACTCAAAATGTCTTAATAGATAGGGTGCAACATTTACACCGAGGTTAAGTCACTAGATTCTCAAGCCATGGAATACAATGTCAAGCTCCAATCGACTGAGCTTCATTGCTAGACCCATGCATTATTGATACATTGCAAATGTATCTATAATTTTTGATGTTCCATGCTTGGTTTATCCACTTTCTTGTGTTTTGTTCCAACTTTGGAGTACTTTTCATATGATTTCTTGGACTAACCTATTAACAAGAGCCACAGTGCCAGCTGCCTGTTTTCTGCTGTTTTTGGTTCCAGGAAAGTCAGAAAATGAATATTCTCGGAATTGGACAGGACAAAAGCCAAAGTGCCTATTTTTTCCGAAGGGATCAAGTGCCAGAATACGAGACGGAGAGGGACCAGGGGCCACCACACCACCTGGCCACGCGGCCCAGCTTGGCCCGTGCCAAGCGGTGGTGAGGCCAGCCCTGGCACCCCCTCGGCCTCTCCTTCGGCCTATAAGTTGCCCTCGGGACGAAAACCCTAAGTACCCGATCAAAAATCCATGAAAGAGTCTATAGCCGCCGTCATCTCCATCCCTAGATCGAGAGGGATCTGAAGCTCTTCCCGGCACCACGCCGAGAGGGAATTCACCCTGGAGGCCTTCTTCATCACCATGCAAGCCTCCGGTGTGATGCGTGAGTAGTCCATCCTTGGACTACGGATCCATGTAGTAGCTAGATGGCTGGTTTCTCCTCCTTTGTGCTTTCATGTTTAGATCTTGTGAGCTTCGTTCATGATCAAGATCATCTTTTTGTAATTCATACATGTTGTGTTTGCGGGGATCCGATGGATATTGAGATGCTATTTCAGATTGGTTATTGATTCTATCATGTCTTTGTTATTTGAGATCTTGCATGCTTTCCGTTGTTAGTAGCTATGTTGGCCAAGTAGATGCTAGCAATTCCAAGAGTTAGTATTTATGCTCGATAGTGGGTTCATGCCTCGTAACTGGGAAGCGAAATCTCTAAGGTACTAGATGTCTGTTGCTACTAGGGAGAAAACAACAATCCTTTGTTCATAGAACAATCGTATTGTTTACTTTACATGCAGTTCGTAAAGCAATAATCTGCTTGCAACTTAATCTTGGAGGGGTTCGGATGATAACCTGAAGGTGGATTATTAGTCATAGATGCAGTTAGATGGCGGTCTATGTATTATGTTGTAATGCCTAATCAAGTCTCAAAGGAGTCAAGATGATTAGTATATGCATGTATTGCTTTCTCGGTGTTTGTCAATTGCCCCGCTGTAATTTGTTCACCCAGCATGTTATCTATCTTAAGGAGAGCCACCTCTAGCGAACTATGGATCCAGATCCTTTTTCTTTACATACAATCTACAATCTTTTTCTGCTTTGTGTTTACTTTCTGCAAACTTTTACTTCTTTCCATTAGATACGTTTAATCCTTTGTTTTCCGCAAAACACGGTGAGATTGACAACCTCATCGCAAGTTGGGGACAAAGTTCTATGGTTGTGTTGTGCAGGTCTCCACGTTGCTACTAGCACCGGTAGTGCGCCCTGCCAAAGCTCAGCTAGTAACACCTTTGGGGTGTTTCCTTGATCCTACTAGTTCGATTAAACCTTGGTTTCATAACTGAGGGAAAACTTACTGCTGTGCTCATCATACCTTCCTCTTGGGGTTCCCAACGAGCTCTATGTTGAAAGTCGAGCGCATCAAGATCTTTTCTGGCGTCGTTGCTGGGGAGTCAAGGACATCTTCACAAAGGGAGTCCCTCATAACCAATCTCTTTACTTTGTTGTTTTTGTTTTGCTTAATTTTTTTTTTGCTTTGTTTGCTTGTTTTGTTCTTCAAAACACACAAAAAAAAATAGTTTTACGAGTTTGCTTTCTTATTTGAAAACCCAAAAAAATGACTACTCTTTAGAAAACTAAGTTGTGTGACTTCACTAGAACCAACAACAATGATTTTATGAGCACACCTATTGCTCCACCTGTGGCTGAAAATACTTTCTATGAGATAAAACCTGCTTTGCTTAATCTTGTTATGAGAGAACAATTTTCTGGTATTGGTAATGAAGATGCTGCTTCCCATCTAAATAACTTTGTTGAACTTTGTGAGATGCAAAAGCATAGGTATATAGATGGTGATATTATTAAACTGAAATTGTTTCCTTTCTGTTTGTGAGGAAAAGCTAAAAAATGGTTGAATTCCTTAACTAGGAATAGTATTGATTCTTGGACTAAGTGCAAAGATGCTTTTATTGGAAAATACTATCCTCCTGCTAAGATTATATCCATGAGAAGTGAAATAATGAAGTTTAAACAACTTGATAATGAGGATGTTGCTCAATCTTGGGAAAGAATGAAATTTTTGGTAAAGAATTGTCCCACTCATGGACTAACTGCTTGGATGATCATCCAAACTTTTTATGCAGGATTGAACTATTCTTCAAGGAACCTATTGGATTCTGCTGCTGGAGGTACCTTTATGACCATCACTTTGGGTGCTGCAACAAAACTTCTAGACAATATGATGGTTAATTATTCTGAATGGCATACTGAGAGAGCTCCACAAGGTAAGAAGGTAAATTCTGTTGAGGAAACCTCCTCCTTGAGTGATAAGATTGATATTATTATGTCTATGCTTGTTAATGGGAAATCCCGTATTGATCCAAATAATGATCCTCTAGCTTCTTTGATTGCTCAAGAAGAGCAAGTTGATGTGAACTTCATAAGAAATAACAACTTTGGCAACAATGCTTATGGTAATAATGCTTATAGGAACAATTTTGGTAACAACAATTATAAGCCTTATCCTCCTAATACTACTTATGGCTATAATGGTAAATGTGAATTACCTAGTGAAGGAAGAATTTTAGAAGTTAAAAGAGCCACTAAAAACTTCATGCAAATGCAATATGAGAAAAATAAGCTATGTACTAAAACTATGGAGGAACAATCTATCATTTTGAAGAACATTATCCATCAACTTGAGAGTCTAAATAGGGAAATTCCTGGTTTACAATTGAAACTCTCTAATGCTGAAAGAAATATATCATCTCTATCTGAAGCTCAATCTTCATTGATTAATAAAATGGCTGCTAAACCTGAAACTAATGAGAATCCCTTTGCAGTCACTAATGCTATATAAGTAAGAATTGATGAAAATGTTAGACTATTAGCTGAATTACATGCTAAGTGGGAAAGAGAAGATGAAATTGCTAGAAACATTAGTGTTTCTACTATCACCACCACTAGTGTTGAGGCTAGTAATAGTTGTACTACTTTAGATGATAAATTTGATTTTGATCTTGATGGTTGCAATATCCCTGAAGTTATTAAGTTCCTACAAAAGCTTGCTAAAAGCCCTAATGCTAGTGCTATGAACATGGCCTTTACAAAACACATTACCGATGCTCTCATAAAGATTAAGGAAGAAAAGATGAAACATAAAGCTTCTATTCCTATAAAGCAAGAAGATGGTTGGGAACCCATCATTAATATGAAAGTGAATGACTTTCATTTCAAAGCTTTGTGTGATCTTGATAGTAGTGTTTCTATTATGCCTAGAAGGATTTATGATATGCTTGATTTGCCTCCTCTTGAAGATTGCTATTTGAATGTCCCACTTGATGATAATGTTAAAAACAAACTCATGGGCAGTCTTAATGATGTTCTTATTATGGTTAACGATTCTTATGTCCCCGTTGATTTCTATGTTTTGGATGTTGAATACAATGCTTCTTGTCCTATTACTTTGGGAAGACCTTTTCTTAGAACTGTTGGTGCCATCATTGATATGAAAGAAGGCACCATTAAATATCAACTCCCACTCAATAAAGGTATAGAACACTTTCCTAAAAAGAGAGAAAAGATTTCTTTTGCTTCTCCTATGAAAACAAAATTTGGTCTTAATGCTTCTTCATTTGAGAACACTTGATTCTTTCTTTGCTTCTTATGCCTAACTTAAAGGCGTTAAAGAAAAGTACTTTTGTTGAGAGATAACCCAAGAGTTTTAGTTGAGTCTTGGAAGTTATTAATTCAGTAATAACTGTTCCTTATCCTTTTTATTTGCTTTTTGTGCCAAGAGTAACCTCTAATGAGAGTGAAGTAATGATTGGGAAAGTTGCTGTCCCGAAACAGATTTTTGTGCTTCACCGTAAACATTCCTGAGAGAGATATGTACGTCGGATTGAGCTTTAATTTTTTGCACTTCTGCCCCAGGTTGTTATATAACTTCCGTTAGTTCAACAATTTTTGATTTGAGCAATAGAAGGTCTTCGAAAAAATTCGTCTTTACCTGCTGGTCTGTTTTGATAGATTTCTGCCATTTTCTGCATTTGCTTCTTGTTGGTTCCTTCTTGAGTTCTTTTGGGAAATTGAGCTTTTTGAGGGAATTGCTACAGTATCTAGTGTTCTAATGGAAGTTTATTTGGTGATATAACTGAACCTTAAGACTTATTTATCTTAAGTGCACTAATGTTGCTAATGAGATTGTGTGAAGTTTTGTATGAAGGAAAATTTTTAGGTGTATGGAAGGAATGAGTAATGAGATGAAGGATGGACTAAATCTCAAGCTTGGGGATGCCACACGTGTCATCCCAAGAAATATCCGAGAAGTACAAGCGTCAAAGCTTGGGAATGCCCAAGGCATCCCCTTCTTTATCAATAAAAATTTCAGGTTTCTTCCAAACGCTTCATTTTTATCGTTTCATGCACAATTGTGTTTTTCTTGGAGCATCTTCCTTTTCGTTTTCGTTTTGGTTTTTAGTTTGCTTGGTTTGCTTAGTTTTCTGAATAAGTTGGTTGGACCCCCTCTTTCATACATTGGTTTGCAATTAGTTTGGTTTGGTTTGGTTTGGAAAAGAGTAGGAAAGTTCATGCTTATGTGGTAAAAAGAGCTTGTTTTTGACTGTGGCCTGTGCTTTGTCATGCCATGCTTGATATTGTTTTGGCTTTATGATTAGTATTCTTTGCTGTAGCATGACTTGTTATAAACAATTGAGATTGCTTAATGTGCCTTGGATGAATCATGCGTTGTTTTAGCATATTAAAGCATAGTATAGTGGTATTCTCCTTTGATGCTTTATTTGGGTTGACTTTGCACATGCTCACACCATGTTATGACTGTCACAAGTCACCATAGCCTTTATGATCCTTTAGTTTTCAACTTGTAGTATCACTTTATGCTTTGATCAATGATGTTTTGTCGCTCTGCATGATTATGGCCATTATTGCTCTCTTAGTTTGTCGCTCCTAGTCTTTTGCTAGCCTCCACAACCAAGTATGAGTTCCACTCATGCATCCAACTCCCTAAACCAAGTTATTCCAAAGAGTCCACCATACCTACCTACTAGCTTATGCTATTCCAAGTATATTCATGCTTTTGTTTACCTTCCACTTATTATGAGAAAACTAGTGATTAAAGCTCTCACAAACTTGATGGCACACTTTACTTTATTGCCTCTAATAAACTTGAACCATTGGGTCCTTCTTTGTTGCATATATGCTTGCGCTTTATAAGTTGAAATTAGCAGAACCATGTTTCATGGGGAACGCTTTCAACATTGCACTTGTACTTTGTACCCCGTTGATATCATGTTCTTTTGCTTACGGATCCCGGCGGTGTGAAATAAAAGTGGAACTTGTAAGATCATGGAGTTTGTATGTGTGTTAGAGAAATGCCTAGGCCGCTAGCCTAAGCCATGCCTAATCATGGTGGAAACTTGCAACATCACCATAATGAGCACTCTATGAAGCATCCTCAATAAAAACCTATGCAAATAGCAAATAAAAAGATCGCTGAGATGCTCATTGTCTGCTTGCCTTGTCATTTTGATTATGGGAAAGCTCCCGTATCATGTGCAAGGGTACCCGTTGGCGGTTCTTAATGATACACATATACTTACAATGACAAGAGCTTACTCGTGACTGAAGTTGAGTAGCATGAGGATCGGTCTTCGTAAGTAAGGGGCATGAGATTTCGGTTTATAACTTGTCAAGCATATCCTATTAGTTGTGTCACTTTAACCTTAATCACCTTAAAGATGCTTATGATAGGGCAATGAGAGCTGAAAGCTATAAGTACCATAATTTTTGGAAGCTCTTTATGAGACTTGAATCCCTACTTCCTTTTACAAAAGGCCTTTCTTCCACCATTATATTGAGTCTCCACCTTCTATCTTTATGAACCTACTTTGAGAGCATAGTGGCCATTCTTAGTTCTATGTGCATTGTCCCAAGACTAGTTGATTGATGCATAACTTGATATTGCTTGGTTTAAACTATTGTATCTAGTCACTCTTATGAACTTTGAAGGTGTCCTATGCATTTATATTTGCTACTCTATTGAGGGACAAGCTGAATACAATTATGCTATGTTTTCTTTATGTAAAACAAACAAACGTCTTGCAAAGCATTGTTATTCATGAATCTTTAGTTTGTGCCTTTTCATGTTGCATCATAGTTTCTTTGTCTTATTTCTAGAACTTTGTCTTTCATGTTATGATTGAAGTACTATGATCCCATCTTTGAATGTTTTACAAATACTTTGATCAAGTTTATGATGGTGCATGTCACCTCAAAAATTATTCTTTCTTTTTATCACTTACCTACTCGAGGACGAGCAGGAGTTAAGCTTGGGGATGTTGATACATTGCAAATGTATCTATAATTTTTCACGTTCCATGCTTGGTTTTATCTACTTTCTTGCGTTTTGTCCACACTTTGGAGTACTTTTCATATGATTTCTTGGACTAACCTATTGACAAGAGCCACAGTGCCAGCTGCCTGTTTTCTGCTGTTTTTGGTTCCAGGAAAGTCAGAAAATGAATATTCTCGGAATTGGACGGGACAAAAGCCAAAGTGCCTATTTTTTCGGAAGGGATCAAGTGCCAGAATATGAGACGGAGAGGGACCAGGAGGCCACCACACCACCTGGCCGCGTGGCCCAGTTTGGCCCGCGCCAGGGGGTGGTGAGGCCAGCCCTGGCACCCCCTTGGCCTCTCCTTCCGCCTATAAGTTGCCCTCGGGATGAAAACCCTAAGTACCCGATCAAAAATCCACGAAAGATTCTGTAGCCGTCGTCATCTCCATCCCTAGATCGGGAGGGATCTGAAGCTCTTCCCAGCACCCTGCAGAGGGAATTCACCACAGGCCTTATTCATCACCATGCAAGCCTCCGGTGTGATGCGTGAGTAGTTCATCCTTGGACTACGGATCCATGTAGTAGCTAGATGGATGGTTTCTCCTCCTTTGTGCTTTCATGTTTAGATCTTGTGAGCTCCGTTCATGATCAAGATCATCTTTTTGTAATTCATACATGTTGTGTTTGCGGGGATCCGATGGATATTGAGATGCTATTTCAGATTGATTATTGATTCTATCATGTCTTTGTTATTTGAGATCTTGCATGCTTTCCGTTGTTAGTAGCTATCTTGGAAAGTAGATGCTAGCAACTCCAAGAGTTAGTATTTATGCTCGATAGTGGGTTCATGCCTCTGGTAATCTGGGGAAGTGACAGAAATCTCTAAGGTACTAGATGTGCTGTTGCTACTAGGGAGAAAACAACAATCCTTTGTTCATAGAACAATCGTATTGTTTACTTTACACGATTCATAAAGCAATAATCATTGCTTGCAACTTAATATCTTGGAGGGGTTCGGATGATAACTGAAGGTGGATTATTAGTCATAGATGCAGTTGGATGGCGGTCTATGTATTATGTTGTAATGCCTAATCAAGTCTCAAAGGAGTCAAGATGATTAGTATATGCATGTATTGCTTTCTCGGTGTTTGTCAATTGCCCTGCTATAATTTGTTCACCCAGCATGTTATCTATCTTAAGGAGAGCCACCTCTAGTGAACTATGGATCCCGGTCCTTTTTCTTTACATACAATCTACAATCTTTTTCTGCTTTGTGTTTACTTTCTGCAAACTTTTACTTCTTTCCATTCGATACGTTTAATCCTTTGTTTTCCGCAAAACACGGTGAGATTGACAACCTCATCGCAAGTTGGGGACAAAGTTCTGTGGTTGTGTTGTGCAGGTCTCCATGTTTCTACTAGCACCGGTAGTGCATACCTTAAGCTCAGCTAGTAACACCTTTGGGGTGTTTCCTTACTCCTACTGGTTCGATTAAACCTTGGTTTCATAACTGCGGGAAAACTTACTGTTGTGCTCATCATACCTTCCTCTTGGGGTTCCTAACGAGCTCTACGTTGAAAGTCGAGCGCATCAATTATCAACTTGTCGGAGGACAACTGCTCATACATCGAAGACTTGCAATTATAAATAACTCTATCCTTAGAGGGATCATAGATAACTCTGCTCAAATTCACTGCGACATCTTTCAACAACTGCACATGAATCGGATAAGGTCACTTCAAAAATCCAAAACACATTCTTCGAGATGACTCGAAGATGGTTCTTAAAGTTTTCCAATGTTGATGCCAAATGTTCCATATGAATCTAGTCTATCCCGGAGTAGATAAGGATGTCATTGATGGGCTCAATGACAAACTTATCAACATACTCCAAGAAGATGGACTCATATGTCGTATGAACAAGGCAAGAGTATTGGTCAGGCCAACGGACATGAGGATGTACTCAGGTGAAGCATCACGAGTAGTAACATCTTCAAGATATTCCTTAGAACTGAGTTTAATTTGATGATAACCCAAATCAAATCAAAGGCAGGGGAAGATAACATATCCACGGAGGATTGATACATTGCAAATGTATCTATAATTTTTGATGTTCCATGCTTGGTTTTATCTACTTTCTTGTGTTTTGTCCACACTTTGGAGTACTTTTCATATGATTTCTTGGACTAACCTATTGACAAGAGCCATAGTGCCAGTTGCCTGTTTTCTACTGTTTTTGGTTCCAGGAAGTCAGAAAATGAATATTCTCGGAATTGGACGGGACAAAAGCCAAAGTCGCCATTTTACCGAAGACATCTAGAGCCAGAATACAAGACGGAGAAGGGCTGGGGCCTGGCCACACCACCTGGCCGCGCAGCCAGGCCTGGCCCACGCCAGGGGGTGGTCTGGCCGACCCCATCACCCCCACGGCCTCTACTTCAGCCTATATATTGCCTCCGATACCAAAACCCTAAGTACCCGATCAAAAATCCACGAAAGAGTCTGTAGCCACCGTCATCTCCATCCCTAGATCGGGAGGGATATGAAGCTCTTCCCGGCACCCTGCCGGAGAGGGGAATTCACCCTGGAGGCCTTCTTCATCATCATGCAAGCCTCCGGTGTGATGCGTGAGTAGTTCATCTCTGGACTACGGGTCCATGTAGTAGCTAGATGGCTGGTTCTCCTCCTTTGTGCTTTCATGTTTAGATCTTGTGAGCTCCGTTCATGATCAAGATCATCTATTTTTAATCCATACATGTTGTGTTTGCGGGGATCCGATGTATATTGAGATGCTATTTCAGATTGATTATTGATTCTATCATGTCTTTGTTATTTGTGATCTTGCATGCTTTCCGTTGTTAGTAGCTATCTTGGCCAAGTAGATGCTAGCAACTCCAAGAGTTAGTATTTATGCTCGATAGTGGGTTCATGCCTCTGGTAACTGGGAAGTGACATCTCTAGGGTACTAGATGTCTGCTGCTACTAGGGAAAACAACAATCCTTTGTTCAAAGAACAATCGTATTGTTTACTTTACACACAATTAAGTAAATCAATAATCATTGCTTGCAACTTATCTTTGGAGGGTTCGGATGATAACCTGAAGGTGGATTATTAGTCATAGATGTAGTTGGATGGCGGTCTATGTATAATGGTGTAATGCCCAATCAAGTCTCAAAGGAGTCAAGATGATTAGTATATGCTTGTATGCTTTCTCGATGTTTGTCAATTACCCCGCTGTAATTTGTTCACCCAGCATGTTATCTATCTTAAGGAGAGCCAACTCTAGTGAACTATGGACCCCGGTCATTTCTTTTACATATAATCTATAAACTATTTACTGCTTTGTGTTTACTTTCTACAAACTATTACTTCCTTCCATTCGATACGTTTAATCCTTTGTTTTCACCAAAACCGGTGAGATTGATAACCTCATCGCAAGTTGGGGGCAAAGTTCTATGGTTGTGTTGTGCAGGTCTCCACGTTCTTCTTGGCATCGGTAGTGCCAACGTTCAACTAGCTACACCTTTGGGGTGTTTCCTTGCTCCTACTGGATTGATAACCTTGGTTTCTTACTGAGGGAAAACTTGCTGCTGTGCTCATCATACCTTCCTCTTGGGGTTCCCCAACGATCTCAATATATTTGGGCCATCAACAACTTTTTTTTGGCGCCGTTGCCAGGGATTGAAGAAGAAGAAGCTCCCACGTCAACCACGCGCCATCAAAAACTTTTTCTGGCGCCATTGCCGGGGAGTCAAGGACATATTCACAAGGGGAGTCCCTCATAACCAATCTCTTTACTTTTTTATTTTTGTTTTGCTTTTTTTGCTTGTTTCTTTATCAAAAACACAAAAAACTAGTTTTACAAGTTTGCTTTCTTTATTAAAAACACAAAACAATGACTACTCTTGAAAACACTAAGTTGTGTGACTTCACTAGCACCAACAACAATGATTTTGGAGCACACCTATTGCTCCACCTGTCCCTGAAGCTACTTTCTTTGAGATAAAACCTTCTTTACTCAATCTTGTTATGAGAGAACAATTTTCTGGTATTGGTAATGAAGATGCTGCTGCCCATCTAAATAACTTTGTTGAAATTTGTGAGATGCAAAATCATAGGGATATAGATGGAGATATTATTAAGATGAAATTGTTTCCTTTCTCTTTGAGAGGAAAAGCTAAAGAATGGTTGAATTCCTTAACTAGGAATATTATTGATTCTTGGACTAAATGCAAAGATGCTTTCATTGGAAAATACTATCCTCCTGCTAAGATTATATCTATGAGAAGTGAAATAATGAAGTTTAAACAATCTGATAATGAACATGTTGCTCAAGCTTGGGAAAGAATGAAATCTTTGGTAAAGAATTGTCCCACTCATGGACTGACTGCTTGGATGATTATCCAAACTTTTTATGCAGGATTGAACTATTCTTCAAGGAACCTATTGGATTATGCTGCTGGAGGTACCTTTATGACCATTACTTTGGGTGCTGCAACAAAGCTTCTGGATAATATGATGGTTAACTATTCTGAATGGCATACTGAGAGAGCTCCACAAGGTAAGAAGGTAAATTCTGTTGAGGAAACCTCCTCCTTGAGTGATAAGATTGATATTATTACGTCTATGCTTGTTAATGGGATATCCCATATTGATCCACATAATGTTCCTTTGGCCTCTTTGGTTGCTCAAGAAGAGCAAGTTGATGTGAACTTTATAAGAACTAACAATTTTAGCAACAATGCCTACAGGAATAATTTTGGTAACAACAATTATAAGCCATATCCTCCCAACAATGGTAATGCTTATGGAAGTTCCTACAACAATAATAGGAGTGCTCCCTCTGAACTTGAAGTCATGCTTAAAGACTTTATTAGTAAACAAAGTGCCTTCAATAAAACTATTGAGGAAAAACTCTCTAATGCTGAAACAAATATAGCATCTTTGTTTGAAGCTTAATGCTCATTGATTAATAAAATGGCCGCTAAACCTGAAACTAATGATAATCCCTTTGCAGCTACTAATGCCATACAAGTAAGAATTGATGAAAATGTTAGACTATTAGCTGAATTACATGCTAAGTGGGAAAGAGAAGATGAAATTGCTAGAAAAATTATTGTTTCTACTATCACCACCACTAGTGTTAAGGCTAGTAATAGTTCTACCATTCTAGATGATAATTTTGACTTTGATCTTGATGGTTGCAATATCTCTGAAGTTATTAAGTTCCTACAAAATCTTGCTAAAAGTCCTAATGCTAGTGCTATGAACATAGCCTTTACAAAACACATTACTGATGCTCTCATAAAGATTAAAGAAGAAAAGATGAAACATAAAGCTTCTATCCCATAAAACAAGAAGATGGTTGGGAACCCATCATAAATATGAAAGTGAATTATTTTGATTTCAAAGCTTTATGTGATCTTGATAGTAGTGTTTCTATTATGCCTAGAAGGATTCATGATATGCTTGATTTGCCTCCACTTGAAGATTGTTATTTGAATGTCCCACTTGATGATAATGCTAAAAAGAAACTCATGGGGAGTATTAATGATGTTCTTATTATGGTTAACGATGCCTATGTCCCCGTTGATTTCTATGTTTTGGATGTTGAATACAATGCTTCTTGTCCTATTACTTTAGGAAGACCTTTTCTTAGAACTGTTGGTGCCATTATTGATATGAAAGAAGACACCATTAAATATCAACTCCCACTCAAGAAAGGTATAGAACATTTCCCTAAGAAGAGAGAGAAGATTTCTTTTGCCTCTCCTATGAAAACAAAATTTGCTCTTAATGCTTCTTCATTTGAGAACACTTGATTCTTTTTCTTGCTTCTTATGCCTAACTTAAAGGCGTTAAAGAAAAGTATTTATTGGGAGATAACCCAAAAGTTTTAGATGATTCTTGGAAGTTATTACTTCAGTAATAAGTGCTCTTTATCCTTTTTATTTGCTTTTTGTGCCAAGAGTAACCTCTAATGAGAGAGAAGTAATGATTGGGAAACTTGCTGTCCCAAAACAGATTTCTGTGCTTCACCATAAAAATTCTTGTAAAATCTCTGTACGTCCTTATGAGGCGTGAAATTTTGTGTTTCTGACCCAGGTTGTTATCTAACCTTTTGTTAGTTCAAAACTTTTTGATTTGAGCAACAGAAGGTCTTCGAAAAAATTCGTCTTTACCTGCTGGTCTATTTTGACAGATTTCTGCCATTTTCTGCATTTGCTTCTTGTTGGTTCCTTTTTGAGTTCTTTTGGGGAATTGAGCTTTTTGAGGGAAGTGCTACAGTAGCTAGTGTTTAAATGGAAGTTTTATTGGTGTTAGAACTGAACCTTAAAGACTTATTATCTTGAGTGCACTAATGTTGCTAATAAAGATTGTGTGAAGTTTTATATGAAGGGAAAATTTCAGGTGTATGGAAGGAATGAGTAATGTGATGAAATATGGACTAAATCTCAAGCTTGGGGATTCCACGCGTGTCACCCCAAGAAATATCCAAGAAGTACAAGCGTCAAAGCTTGGGGATGCCCAAGGCATCCCCCTCTTCATCAATAAAAATCCCAGGTTTCTTCCAAACACTTCATTTTTATTGTTTCATGCACAGTTGTGTTGTTCTTGGAGCATCTTCTTTTTTGTTTTCATTTTGGTTTTTTGTTTGCTTTGTTTGCTTAGTTTGCTGAATAAATTGGTTGGACACCCTCTTTCATACATTGGTTTTCAAATAGTTTGGTTTGGTTTGGAAAAGAGTAGGAAAGTTCATGCTTTTAAGTGGTAAAGAGAGCTTGTTTTTGACTGTGGCCTATGCTCTGTCATGCCATGCTTGATATTGTTTTGGCTTTATGCTTAGTATTCTTTGCTGTAGTATGACTTGTTATAAACAATCGAGATTGCATAATGTGCCCTGGATGAATCATGCGTTGTTTTAGCATATTAAAGCATAGTATAGTGGTATTCTCCTTTGATGCTTTATTTGGGCTGACTTGGCGCATGCTCACACCATGTTATGACTATCTCAAGTCACCATAGACTTTATGATCCTTTAGTTTTCAACTTGTAGTATCACTTTATGCTTTGATCAATGATGTTTTGTCGCTCTGCATGATTATGGCCATTATTGCTCTCTTAGTTTGTCGCTCCCAGTCTTCTGCTAGCCTCCGCAACCAAGTATGAGTTCCACTCATGCACCAACTCCTTAAACCAAGTTATTCCAAAGAGTCATATGCTATTCCAAGTATATTCATGTTTTTGTCTATCTTCCAAATTAAACTTGTTATGAGAAAACTAGTGATTAAACCTCTCACGAACTTGATGGCACACTTTACTTTTTGCATTTAATAAACTTGAACCATTGGGTCCTTCTTTGTTGCGTATATGCTTGCGCTTTATAAGTTGAAATTAGCTGAACCATGTATCATGGGGAATGCTTTCGACATTGCACATGTACTTTGTACCCCGTTGATATCATGTTCCTTTGCTTATAGATCCCGGCGGTGTGAAATAAAAGTGGAACTTGTAAGATCATGGAGTTTGTATGTGTGTTAGAGAAACGCCTGGGCCACTAGCCTAAGCCATGCCTAATCATGGTGGAAACTTGCAACATCACCATAATGAGCACTCTATGAAGCATCCTCAATAAAAACCTATGCAAATAGCAAATAAAAAGATCGCTGAGATTCTCATTGTCTGCTTGCCTTGTCATTTTGATTATGGGAAAGCTCCCGTATCATGTGCAAGGGGTACCCCTTTGGCGGTTCTTAATGATACACATATACTTACAATGACAAGAGCTTACTCGTGACTGAAGTTGAGTAGCATGAGGATCGGTCTTCGTAAGTAAGGGGCATGAGATTTCGGTTTATAACTTGTCAAGCATATCCTCTTAGTTGTGTCACTTTAACCTTAATCACCTAAAGATGCTTATGACAGGGCAATGAGAGCTGAAAGCTATAAGTACCATATTTTTTGGAAGCTCTTTATGAGACTTGAATCCCTACTTTCTTTTACAAAAGGCCTTTGTTCCACCATTATATTGAGTCTCCACCTTCTATCTTTATGCACCTACTTTGAGAGCATAGTGGCCATTCTTAGTTCTATGTGCATTGTCCCAAGACTAGTTGATTGATGCATAACTTGATATTGCTTGTTTTAAACTATTGTATCTAGTCACTCTTATGAACTTTGAAGGTGTCCTATGCATTTATATTTGCTACTCTATTGAGGGACAATCTGAATACAATTATGTTATGTTTTCTTTATGTAAAACAAACAAACGTCTTGCAAAGCATTGTTATTCATGAATCTTTAGTTTGTGCCTTTTCATGTTGCATCATAGTTTCTTTGTCTTATTTCTAGAACTTTGTCTTTCATGTTATGATTGAAGTACTATGATCCCATCTTTGAATGTTTTACAAATACTTTGATCAAGTTTATGATGGTGCATGTCACCTCAAAAATTATTCTTTCTTTTTATCACTTACCTACTCGAGGACGAGCAGGAGTTAAGCTTGGGGATGTTGATACATTGCAAATGTATCTATAATTTTTCATGTTCCATGCTTGGTTTTATCTACTTTCTTGCGTTTTGTCCACACTTTGGAGTACTTTTCATGTGATTTCTTGGACTAACCTATTGACAAGAGCCACAGTGCCAGCTGCCTGTTTTCTGCTGTTTTTGGTTCCAGGAAGTCAGAAAATGAATATTCTTGGAATTGGACGGGACAAAAGCCAAAGTCACTATTTTACCGGAAGACATCTGGAGCCGGAATACGAGACGGAGAAGGGATGGGGCCTGGCCACACCACCTGGCCGCGCGGCCAGCCCTGGCCCGTGCCAAGGGTGGTCTGGCCGACTCCAGCACCCCCTCGGCCTCTCCTTCCGCCTATATATTGCCTCCGATACCAAAGCCCTAAGTACCCGATCAAAAATCCACGAAAGAGTCTGTAGCCGCCATCATCTCCATCCCTAGACCGGGAGGGATCTGAAGCTCTTCCCGGCACCTTGCCGGAGAGGGGAATTCACTCTGGAGGCCTTCTTCATCATCATGCAAGCCTCCGGTGTGATGCGTGAGTAGTTCATCTCTAGACTACGGGTCCATGTAGTAGCTAGATGGATGGTTCTCCTCCTTTATGCTTTCATTTTTAGATCTTGTGAGCTCCGTTCATGATCAAGATCATCTATTTGTAATCCATGCATGTTGTGTTTGCGGGGATCCAATGGATATTGAGATGCTATTTCAGATTGATTATTGATTCTATCATGTCTTTGTTATTTGTGATCTTGCATGCTTTCCGTTGTTAGTAGCTATCTTGGCCAAGTAGATGCTAGCAACTCCAAGAGTTAGTATTTATGCTCGATAGTGGGTTCATGCCTCAGTAATCTGGGAAGTGATGAAATCTCTAAGGTACTAGATGTGTTGTTGCTACTAGGGAGAAAACAACAATCCTTTATTCATAGAACAATCGTATTTTTTACTTTACACGCAATTCGTAAAGCAATAATCTGTTGCTTGCAACTTAATACTAGAGGGGGTTCGGATGATAACCTGAAGGTGGATTATTAGTCATAGATGCAGTTGGATGGGGGTCTATGTATAATGTTGTAATGCCCAATCAAGTCTCAAAGGATTCAAGATGATTAGTATATGCTTGTATGCTTTCTCGATGTTTGTCAATTGCCCCGCTGTAATTTGTTCACCCATCATGCTATCTATCTTAAGGAGAGCCACCTCTAGTGAACTATGGACCTCCGTCCTTTCTTTTACATACAATCTATAACTATTTACTGCTTTGTGTTTACTTTCTGCAAACTATTACTCCCTTCCATTCGATACGTTTAACGCTTTGTTTTTAGCAAAACTGATGAGATTAACAACCTCATCGCAAGTTGGGGGCAAAGTTCTGTGGTTGTGTTGTGCAGGTCTCCACGTTGCTGCTGGCACCGGTAGTGCACCCTGCCAACGTTCAGCTAGCTACACCTTTGGGGTGTTTCCTTGCTCCTACTGGATTGATAACCTTGGTTTCTTACTGAGGGAAAACTTGCTGCTGTGCTCATCATACCTTCCTCTTGGGGTTCCCCAACAAGCTTGATATATTTGGGCCATCAACAAGGATAAACTATGTTTCTTCATCATTAACGACACTAGACATCCCTTTAAAAATTAACTAAGTTGGATAGAACTTTTGTCTTACAACTTTCCTAGTTGTTGTTTAAGCTCAACCAACTAGTTCAAGGGTATCCAGTGCGAATCCTTGGAGAAAGGAGAAGTTCAGAGAACTTGCTTGCTCAAGAACTTGACAACATGATCATGTGGCAACATGGAAATAATTCTAGTAGACATCTAGAATATCATAAACCACTGATATGTCACTTAGTTCGAGACTAAACTTGCTTGGTAAGGCAAGAGACATAGTCTCAGAGTTTTGGCACGAGCCTAACTCTTTGACCAAAGAAGAGTGTACCAGAATAACGGACTTGGTAGAATAATCATTTTTTGCTTATTGATAGGGTTAACCATCATGCTAAGAATGACACAAATGTCCTTGGAGCTCAAAGCAATAAGAATTACTAAGAACCTCAGATGGTGACATCATTACGCACACACATCACTCACCAGCATGAACAACTCAGAGGAAGGGTGGGTAAAAATGTGTAGAAGCATCACTTAATTAAGAGAGTCATGAAACTCAGCATGACCTCTTGGATAATAAGAATGTGATACGCTAAGGCAGAGCGGACATAAACTAATTAGTGCCTCTTGATCTGCGGATTACAAAACTTTGACTTGGTCCTAGATATGACAAGGTACCGGAATTGGTTTCTCCTGACATCCCGAAATGGTTTTTCATGATGGACTACAAGAGTATCTTGCATCGGAAGACAACAATGCGCATTACTACTTGGCTACCAATCAGTAGACAAAGTTCGGCAACAACAAGGGGAAGGAACATACTCAAGAGATTTTGTTGAGATGTGGATGCACAGATTAACAATTTTCTGAAAACCAATGCATAGAAGGGAGGTATGGCAGTCATGAGTATAGATGCGAGACTCGCGAGGAGTATTCTTGTCGGGATCTATTTCGTTCCATTAAAGAACATCTACCATAACTAGTGGTAGGGGAAGTCCCTAGTTGTCACGATTTAGCAGCAACAATAACCACAAGCTTGAAGGCTAGAATTTTAGTACCAGGCATCCTGAGGAAATGTGTGAACATTAGCAACAGGGGTCAAAAGAATAGGCCTTGGATTAAAGATCAACTTCATGTACAAGATTCACAACACTAGAATCCAGAATAATCTAGGACCTTCGGTTCAAGTCAAAGGGTTAAAACCCGAGAAATAAGTAATTAATACTTGAGCGACATAGCGTACACTACAAGGTAGTAATCACGAGGTAGCTTCCAGAAGAAGAAACGACTTCTGAATTACCCAAACAAATAAAAAGCAGGCACACGAGGTGAAAGGAAACCTCGAAGCCTAGAATAGAACACCGTGGAACATTATATTGTAGGTTCCATAAGACAGAGAGATTATGATGAAGAGGAATCTCCCAACTGAAGTAGAGAAAAGGGGAACAAGGAACACACAACACACACAACTCTAAAGAACTCAATGCTAGGTCAACTGGTTAAGAAACGACATGCCTAGAAGGCACCTAAGTTTTAAAAGACTAGAAGGGCATCAAAACTTTCCAAAGTCAACACAAGATAAGATGACCCAGAGTTAGAGCAATACCAGATAAGGAGTAAAATAAGCATGAGTTTTTGCAAATACTTTCATCTTTGAAATAGTTTTCACAAGCACTAGACTCAACATCGACCAATATCAAGGTTTTCCTATGGTCGGTACTGCTCTGGTACCAAAACCTGTGACACTCCCGGGATCAAGGCTAGACAAATCCCAGACCTTAGTCTGACATAAGCCTAACCTAGAGCTTGAGGATATCCAGTGAAGAATCGGTAACACAAAAGTGACCCTGCGACACACAAGTTATTACAGCAATCTCATAACTAAGCAAAGAACCAAAATATTGCAAACAAATGTCACTGACCACAAACATGAAACAATAGAAGGCAAATTATGCTATTAAGTATAGCAAACTTCACCAATGTCCTAAGAGGCATGAAGCATAACGATGACGTCCCATCCCATAGATTCCATGCAACCGGCCTAGAACCCCAAGCTACTTGTCGGTGTCGATGTCGTACCAAAATCGTCTTCAGGGGAACAATTACTCTACTACAAAAGTATCAACAAAGCAAGGGTGAGTATAGGGTGTAGTCCGCAAGACTTATGGCTGGTGGGGTTATTTTGCATAAAGCCATCTTTGTTTGTAAAACAAGAGGGAGAAGAAGCTCATCTAATCAGAACATATGAAAAGGGGATAAGAGAGAGACATCCCCAAAGTATTAATCATCATATCTTTGTATCCACCAAATAATCATCTGAACTCTCAACTAGGATCACCCCCTCATACCCATGAGGAAGCATCCTTAAGCACATGTTGATCTGCCAAGTTTTACGATTAGGTTAAAGTTCTCTATGATCTTATAAGCTGGTCACCAAGCATTTATAACCGTGAACATGACTTCTCGAAAATATTTAACCCTGCGGTGGTGTACAACTTTATCCACATGTACCAACCTACTCTTAATGCCACATGATTAGCCCCGTTCATTGGAAGGCCGACATAAGGTGGTTAACCACGACCTTTACCTTGCTTTCGTCGAGACCATGCGTCACGCCCTAAGGAGGGTTTTACCATAACGGGTAAAATCCCAAATCTGGTCCCTAAATATGTGAGGCGAGGTTGGTTTGTTAGGGGCTCTATCTACCCCAAGCAACCCGTTCCACGCTTCCCTACCTGTTATGATGCACCTCCTTCACCGCCTTTGAGAACAACCAGAATGCATATGTCGAATGGAACACTCGAACTATGTGGCTCAGAGAATCTACTAGGCAAGTTAGTTAGTCGAGGGGTTCCCAAGCCCCGTGTGGTTGTGCGCTCGTCTCGGTTCCAAAGGCAAGAACTCGTTTCCTAGTGGTGGCGAGCATGGGACTACAAAAACCACTTTCCACCATGGCCTTCCATACAAGCCTTAGCATGTTTAACCTTTACCACTGATCTCACCTCATCAGTATACCTCGTTCTCCTGTCATACTAGATTCTCTGTATCTGATACATCATTTGGATGAACCAGCACTAGCAGCTAAGCATGGCTGAGAAGGACACATATATAAGCTCTAGTAGTGCACACAAACCAAACCTAGTTATGCTAGGAGTAGTGGATTAGGTAATATAAGTTTGAAGGGAGTAATGCAATAGGTAGGATCTATCTAACGATAAAAGACCACAAAAGAATGTTATGCATCATGGCAAGAATTAAAATGCTTTCGAAATCATAAGATTATATAATGTTGGGGCTATGATTGCCTTTGTCCATTGATAATAGATAGACAGATCTTCGGAAGCCTTGTGCTTGACTTGATTATAGTTGGTCAAGTATTTATCCTCGATCTTCGATGGTGTTGATCTCGGACTTCTATCTCGATCTCGATATTGTGTTCTTCCGGGAAGAACCAAACATCGAAAAGAAAGAAAAACAATCAACACATGACATCGATGCAATGCTCAAACAAGAACGATGATATGACAAGTTAAAGGTTGTTGAAATGTAACCCAAATGCATGTTTGTCCATTTTAAACAGGGTCTGAGGGGTCTAAACCCTGAAATAGGGAAACCTCGGAATCACCTTCAGGGGTTCATCATGTTCTTCTATTAAACTTGTTAGTTGAAGTTGCTGAACAATACTTTATTTTGATGCTAAAGTATAGATCTAATTTTTTAAACATTTTGATATATTATACATATTTTTCTGACTTATAAATAATTAGTTGTTGATTTTATAAGATTATAACATTTTCTTAAATTATTAAAGACTTTATTACGTCAGCGAGGCTGACGTCACCAGGGGGATTTAACCTTTTACACAAGGGCTGGCTCTAGCCACAGTGCCTGACGTGTGGGGTTAGGGCTACGTCGGTTTGCCACACTAGCAAACCTTGCGTAGCGCTGATGGATGTGCCACGTCATGGCCACGCAGGCGCCATGAGGGGATCGCCGGAGAACACGTCGGCGACGGTGGGTGATGGCGCTAGGGTGCGAGCGAGGCCGCGCGGAGCGGCGCGTTCGAACGAGGCGAACAAGGCGTACCTAGAATTGGCACCGCCGCTAGGATTTGGTCACCAAGGTGACATTCTCGACGATGACGAGCAGCAGGGCTTGCAGGAACTCGTGGAGACGGTGCTATGGCAAGAAAACAACGAAACGAAGAGGTCCATCAAGACCATGAGCTCACTAGGAGCACATAGAGGGTGGCAGTGAGGTGAGGCGGGGTCGAAATCGATGGCGAGCAGCAGCGGCCGATGTCGGAGATGAGGTGGCGATTGTGTAGATTGGGATCTCGCCTGCTTGCGCGCTTCAGGGCAAATGATGGAGACGAGAAAAGCGGCCACGGTGGTGGCCTCAGAACGATGAGGGGAGGCCAGAGACGGCGGCACCGACAGGCTAGGGTTCAGGAGTCTCTGCGTGAGAGCGGCATAGAGTGAGAGAGGGAAAAAGGGATGCGGCGAGAGAGGGCGTCGTGGGCGTTCTTATCCCCAGCTCTAGGTGCGGCGGCGGGTATCACAGTGCGCGGGAGATCGATGATCGGCGGCGAGATACGCAGCAGCTTCGCTGCGTCCTTCTGGCGGAGGAAGAAGAAAAGGAAAAGAGGCGGAGGGGTACCAGGCTGTGGGTGGGCTGGTTTGGGCTGCGCTGGACTACGGGAAGCTGCGCTGGGCGGTAGAGAGAGGGAGGAAGGAGAGACGGGCCGGCCTAGGCTGAGCTCTGGCCCTGTTTTATTTCTAAAAACATTTTTCTATTTTTGTTTTCTCTTTTATATTTGTATTTTCAAATTCTTTTTTGTTTTGAATATTCCAAAGATACCAGAAGGTTTATAAAATATGTAAAATACTCTGGGGCCCTTTTAGTCTATTTGGGCTCCACTCCTTTTTGTATTTTTCGAAAATATCAAAACTATTTTGAATGATTTTGAGAGGGAGAGGGAAATTAGGGTTTAGGGTTTAGGGTTTTGATTTAGTGTTTTCTTTCTATGCATTTTTACTCTTAGCAAAACAATGATGCTCATACAATGCACATCAAACCCTTATTAACATTAACTAAAACCAGTGGTGTTACAATCCGCGTGCACGGCGTCTGCTATGCCGTTTTATTCGATAGGCTACAACAACCTCTGCACCAACAACAACTTCATCTGCAACCGATCGGTACGTATGCTATAATTCCATCCGTGGCTATTTTATGGCTGCTTTGCGTATGCACTGTTACTGTTTATGTTTTTTTTGAGAATCTGTTGTTGTTCATGTTGATTAATATATCTAATATGTTAGAGTTTCACGTGTTCTTAGCTGGTATAGTCATGATTTATATTTTAAAATTAATTGTGAAAATTATGCCTAAGTATTTGGATGTCGATCAGCCAGCAACTGTCGCTCTCTATAGCTCGATCTTTCTTTTGCTATCGCTCCCTCTCCTAGAGAATTATTGAACCCTGGAATGAATGAACAGGCTGGATAGATCATCAATCATGAAACTAATAACAGGGTGGTGGTGTTCTTCACTCGTGCTGTCATGCATATGTCGATATGCATAGATGGACTTTTGGTGTCATCTGGCAATGATTGCATGCATATCCTGATCGATCTTGGGTAATGGTCTTTAAATTGTAGCAATCAGAGATCCAGAGTTATTGCAGCTATTAACTGCATGCGTTTTTTCCCCACCTTATCAAATTCAGCCTCGGTCGGTTGAAATTGGTTGCTCTTTTGCCAACAAGTGTGTTGTTCCATTTGATCCATAGCAAGTGTCGCTGATTTAGTGCTAAGTTGTATTAAATCAGCGATAGGTGGAGGGAGTAGTATTTCTTACTAGTACTACTTATGGTAGCCCACTGGCCATCCGCCCATGTGTGTACATATAAGCACTTCGAGCATCTTGTTCTTGAGCTCCCAGTGAAAACCACAGGTCCCATCTCCACTGGTTGTTCAAACCAATTCTCTAGGATGGAAACCTTAGGTTTAACCCACGTCGTTTTTGTGCAAACATGCTTTCAAAGGTTAAAACTCTTGTTATGGCCATCAATGACATGATTATTCGACAATGAGAAGTTGAGGACATACATGCATTGCTCCTTTGTCAGAGATGTTGATTAGTAGAACCAATCTCACATGAGAATTAAGCAAAAATCGTTGTTGCGTGATAGGGTGTTCGCTATACATGACCATTGGTCGTCGTGTCCTTTTTTCCTTTCTAGTTCCCATAATTTAGTATGTGCTCATCTTTAAGAATCGAGATGTATATAGGGAAACTCTTGCCTCATATGCCCGATGTATTTTGGTTACTCGGAAATTGGGATAATGTCACTACTAATCGGGCAATTGAGATATGTCATCAGCCGACGCGGTTACAAATTGGGTAATTAGAGATATGCCATCAGCCGGCGCGGTTTCGTTACGTCCTTGACCCTAGTTCCATTTGACGTTGGCCGCCATTTTCCCTATCTAACTTGTCGTCTGGTTGACTCGATTTTTTACATGTGGGTCTCATCACGCGCAACTGATGTTCTAACAATACTGACGAGCGGGCCCTGCCACTTGAGCTATCGACCGCGCGCATCCCATGTTTAAGGATCCGAGCCTGCATTATTTTGCAATTTCTCATATTTCCCCGCTTCACTCTATTGTTCTCGCCCTTCCCGCCTCACTGTTCTGTCTTGCACTGCTCGGAACCTCCATCGCCCTCCCTCTGGCCTCTGTTGGTCGCCTCGTCGCTGTCCCCTTCCTTCCCTCTCTCCTTCCCGCCGTGACATGTCCTGGCGTGGTCAAGAGGCCGGAAGCGAGAAGCTGAGCCGACCTTTGGTCGCACGACCACAACGGTGGACGTGAAGCGGATCCGACACAGAGATGGATCATGCATGACAGGAGAGCACGAAGATGAATCCTGCGAGGCTGGAGAGCACGAGCGATGGCGACACAGGGGAAGAGGATCCGAGGAACAAAGCTCTGCAGCTCGAGAGACCGGTGAATGTGCGTTTCGTCCTCCCTGATAGGTAAGAACTGTAATTCCGTATCTTCCCTTTTCAATTAGCGACTCTAGTCCAATGGTAATAGCAAGGATGTGTGTTCATAACCGTATGACGTCTGCCGCATCCGGATTCCTACTGAAGATTTGGCATGAGTGTCAGACTGAAACTTGCCCGACGGTAGAATTGTAGTAAGCACTAGTTTTTATTATCAACTGACAATAGACACGACAGACCTAACTCTATGTGACTTGTACATAGAATTTGGCAAGTTCCCGATCAGCCAAAACAAGAAATTCGTATCTAGGTACTACGACACAAATTCCCGGACTTTCTGCGACATTAGGACTGACGAGGCCCTAACAATGATGTGGGTAAACATCTGGGGACTAGGACTATGCTGATGTCTATCCACGTTGTTAATAAAGAGAGTAGGGAAGAGACTATCTTCAATGACTCCGGACCACTTGAAACGCAAACAACTCAACCAACCATAAGAGAGCAGCCTTTCCTCGCAGTACCGAGTGCAACCGCCTAGCTTCCCCTTGAGCATGATGGCTTGTCAAGAGAGCACGACGACATAAAAATGAGGGGAACCGAGGACGATTTTGTGTTCGGAGATAATGATGACAAGAAAGCATGTCCAGATGTTGCTGCTAATCCTGGTAGGATGGAAAGTAGTGGTTGATCTGGACTTTGAGCCTGACTATGGTGTCATGTCCAAGGTTTGACACCAGGAATGGGAGGTCCCCTTTTAGTTTGGCCAGGGGTGCAAAGTACGACGAGCTGATCGGCGGGTGAGAAGAACTCACAATCACACATAGACACATGTTTTTACCCAGGTTCAGGCCACATTGTGCGAAACCCTACATCCTACAATGATAATCTTTCTGGTGGGTGATCAACTGGTTCCATAGAGGAAAGAGTCACTAGTGCCTTCCTAAGTAAGCTTATCTCTCCCCCTATCCCTTTTCTCTCAACTGGCTTGGGCCTCCTTTTATAATATCAAGGGGACGCCACATGGGCCGGTAACCATGCAACGTGGTGTGGCGTGCATGGTCACAACATGGCGGGGCGATTATGCTGCCAGACACGTGGTCTACTGTTGCACGCTAGGTTCTGTCCCATTAGTCTGTCTCTATTTGAAGGTTGCTTGCCAGGTACTCCTATTCCCTGAGGAAGACGTCTCCGAATTCCCGAGAAGGATCCCGGCTGAGAACATTCCCAAGGTCCTTTTCTTCTAGAGTCACAGTCCACCTGTTGGATCCGGGATACCCTCGGTTCCACGGAGATGACAGTAGCCCCAAGGCGTGCCTCAGCCATGTTAGATATGGATGGGGCCACGTCCTTATCCTAGGTGGAGCCGCGAATTTAATCATATCTTCATCATGTGAGTCCTGACCCCTCTGTATGTGGGGTGTTGCTTCTGCCTTGTGCCCCACGAGCTGCTCAAATGGTCACGCACTGGTGTGCTTTGGAAATACGCATTATTTATGGCAGACTAGGAAGCGGTTGGGTGTCTCCCAAGACTGGGCTTATAAAACACACACCCGCGATCCGCTCCCCCACTTTTGTCTTCTCCTATCTTCTCATCCAACGAACTCAAGCCCCGATCAAACCACCAAGATGGTGAGTCGAGGAGCGACTAGATTAGGGAGGGGCTTCATCATCCTGGACCTGATCTGGCGTTACGAGGGTGCAGAGACGCTTCCACACCCACCTACTATCCACCGAGGATGAGGCGAAACTTCAAGCCTTGCAGGCTCATGTCATGGATGACCGCCACGAGAACGGGGCTACCGTGCTTTGCTGTGACGACTGTGGGTTCGCAGAGGAAGAGATGCCCATCTACACCTACTTTCTCGGGATGGGGCTAGTTCCCCTCCCCGGAGTTCTTCCTCGAGCTGATGAAGGCGTACAATTTTCTTCTTGCCTAGATTCACCCCAACGCCCTCCTTGCACTGGCAGCGGTCGCTTACTTCTACGAGGCATTTATCGGCGTGATGCCTTCTCTGGCGCTATTTCACCACTTCTTCATGCCCAGGGTGGACAAGAAGTTGATGCTAATCGGGGGCAACACTTTACGCCTCCTCAACAACCACTCCAAGTATACCTCCCGGGGAAGCTACCGAGGAGGAGGAAGACTTGCCGGAGGGGGTCGTATGGTCATCCTCGGGCTTTCAGTTCCAAGCTCCCCATCCTCTAAAGGATGTTCACGGTAAGAGGGCTGCTGTCAATCCAACAACCCCGATCATCCCCTCTCCATCTTCTGCAGAGCGCACCAGGACTCTAGCGTAGTGGGTGGGTTCATCTGACCCACCGCACAAGCGATCCTAGGGAGACTTTAGTGCATTATATTCTCCACCCCCCAAGTTCCCTTCCTCTTATGAAGAAAGGGAGGTGAAACTTTGAGGGCGGCCTCTATTATGTGTTGTTCTTAAATTCTTCTTTTGTGCGTCATGCTCCTGGGTTATGTGGATATGCCAATCGGGGTATGCCCAGAAGGCCGATTCGACTGGCCGAAGCCCATAGCAAGTGGCCCCGCAGGAACGGTGACTGGAAAGGGATTGAAGGAAAAGCCCGACGACTAGAAGCTTGAGGCCCAAGAACCTAGATAGGCCTAGTCGGATTAGGTCAAATCCTCCAAAACCTGAACTGATTCGGTTGTAATCCTATAAACCTTAGCGAGGTACCCCTATATAAACCTCCCTAGGGTACTCTGCATACTTACGTGCTATTATCTACCCCATCCAAGCAACTCGCTGCCTAGCTGCCGAGCTCACCCACCTTGTAATTCACTCACCAGTAATACAATCTAGCAGGAAGTAGGTCTTTACCCTACATGGGGCCGAACCTAGGTAAATCCCTTATCTCTGTTCCTAATATTGCACCACAGATGACGACTAGCTCTTGCCCCAAATCGTATTAATATCTACCCCTGGTAGCGACTGCCGTGGTCATTCCCACGATAGTGGCACCCACCGCGGGGCATAGTCGGTCAAGCCTGAGATCTGCGGCGAGACCATACTCTCCAATCGATTGGCCGATCACCACTGGTCGCATGGTCGCCAGCGGCGGGTTCCTCTAGATCCTGCCAAGTAGCTACATCCCGGTGTCAGGCCCAGTCACCCACGCCACGGTGATGCCGGTCGGCTCCATCAACCTCTTTGTTGGATTCACCCATGCCATCGACCCGACGATGGTGATCGGCGGATCACCCCCGCGTGATCGAATCTCGGAGGACCAGGTCCGCTCCATCACCCTCCTCACCTCCAGGTACGACTCGGCCGCTAGCGACGCGACCCTACGCGACAACGCCGACTCAACGACCCTTGCTTCGGTCACCAGCTCCATCACCGCCGCATCGCATGAGGACTCCATCACGTGAGTCTCCAATGCGGAAGACTTCGAGGACCCCTCCATCCTCAGGATCTTCGACTCCGACTCCAGATTGGAGTCCTCCGACAACATCGATGCTAGATCCAATCACTACGATGCCATCTACATGGCGGGTAGTGTCAATGCCCTACCAGATCCCTTCTCCATGCCCCTTCCGCCGACCGTGATGGTGCTGGAGATTGAGGAATACAGCAAACAGCTAGAGGCGGCAAAGCTCATGGAGCAGGCCGAGCGCGAAAAATTTCGCCTCGAGTAGCAAACAGTGCAGGAGCTGTCGCTCTACCACCAGCGCCACATCAGAAGTCACTTGAACTCCAATGTCCAGGGCTGCACCCTGAACTTCGATGACGAACACGACCCCTCTAGTGCGGCCGAGCATGAGGTTTGCCACAACGCGCCACCTGGCGACAATCGCCCACCAACTGGCGCGCCCGTGACTGGAGCTCCACCGCCACCCCGCTGCTTGCCTTCACAGGAGCAACCGAGGATCTTGATCTCCCCGCAGGCACGCGACTCCAACAGACTCCCACTCTACTCCACCCTGATGGACAATGTCATCACAGGATAGGCCACAGTTGCCAACCTAAACATCACTGGAGAGGGTGCGCTGCAGGTCAAGTACGCGCAGACCCTACTTGCTAGGGCCATCGAGTAGCAAGTCGTGGGGATCGACCCGCGGGGACGGATGTACTCCCGCTTGTCTGACATTCGCGCAGCCTCGAGCGGCCGCCCAATAGTCTCCAATGCCATCAACTGCCCACCATCCGAGCCCTTGCAGCTCCAATCGTGGGAAGCTAACCCCACGCTCTCCACCAACAAGCTGCGGCCTGTGCACAACACAGTCGCTGCTAATGTTCAGTCGATCAACGCGCGGACCCACATCATCAACAACCAAGCCTGGAAAGCTCTCCAACAAAATGACTTGAGGAACACCCTCACCAACCACGGCGAGCCCGAGCCAAGGGGCTCGCTCAGCCGAATCGGCCCACAGTGCTTTGGACCAATGATCCGAGGCAAAAAATATCCCGCCAACTTCAAAGCACCGAAGGACATTGAGAAGTCATACGTTGCAAACGTATCTATAATTTTTGATGTTCCATGCTTGGTTTTATCTACTTTCTTATGTTTTGTCCACACTTTGGAGTACTTTTTATACACTTCCTTGGACTAACCTATTAACAAGATGCCACAGTGCCAGTTGCCTGTTTTCTGCTGTTTTTGGTTCCAAGAAAGTTAGAAAATGAATATTCTCGGAATTGGACGGGACAAAAGCCAAAGTCAGTTTTTCACCGAGGGGGACACGGAGCTAGAATACGAGACGGAGAGGGGCCAGAGGGCCTCCACACCACCTGGCCGTGCGGCCAGGCCTGGCCCGTGCCAAGGGTGGTGTGGCCGCCTAGGGCACCCCCTCGGCCTCCCCTTTCGCCTATAAGATGCCTCCGATACAGAAACCCTAAGTACCCAATCAAAAATTCCACGAAAGAGTCTATAACCGCCATCATATCCAGCCCTAGATCGGGAGGGATTTGAAGCTCTTCCCAGCACCCTACCGGAGGGGAGAATTCACCCTGGAGGCCTTCTTCATCACCATGCAAGCCTCCGGTGTGATGCGTGAGTAGTTCATCCTTGGACTACGGGTCCATGTAGTAGCTAGATGGTTGGTTCTTCTCCTTTGTGCTATCATGTCTAGATCTTGTGAGCTCCGTTCATGATCAAGATCATCTATTTGTAATCCTACATGTTGTGTTTGCGGGGATCCGATGGATATTGAGATGCTATTTCAGATTGATTATTGATTCTATCATGTCTTTGTTATTTGTGATCTTGCATGCTTTCCGTTGTTAGTAGCTATCTTGGCCAAGTAGATGCTAGCAACTCCAAGAGTTAGTATTTATGCTTGATAGTGGGTTCATGCCTCTAGTAATCTGGGGAAGTGATAGAAATCTCTAAGGTACTAGATGTGTTGTTGCTACTAGGGAGAAAACAGTAATCCTTTGTTGATAGAATAATCGTATTGTTTACTTTACACGTATTGCGTAATGCAATTATCTGTTGCTTGCAACTTATCTTTGGAGGGGTTCGGATGATAACTTTGAAGGTGGATTATTAGTCATAGATGCAGTTGGATTACGGTCTATGTATAATGTTGTAATGCCCAATCAAATCTCAAAGGAGTCAAGATGATTAGTATATGCATGTATGCTTTCTCGATGTTTGTCAATTGCCCCGCTGTAATTTGTTCACCCAACATGTCATCTATCTTAAGGAGAACTACCACTAGTGAACTATGGACCCCGGTCCTTTCTTTTATCATCAATCTACAACTGTTTATTGTTTTCTGTTTACTTTCTGCAAGCAATTACTTTCTTCCACACAATACGTTTAATCCTTTGTTTTCAGCAAAACGGTGAGATTGACAACCTCACTGTAAGTTGGGGGCAAAGTTCTATGGTTGTGTTGTGCAGGATTCCAAGTTGGCAACAACACCTTGGAGGTGTTTCCTTGCTCCTACTGGTTCGATAACCTTGGTTTCATAACTGAGGAAAACTTACTGCTGTGCTCATCATACCTTCCTCTTGGGGTTCCCGAATGAGCTCGACATCAACCACGAGCCAGCAAGAAGTACGACCCCATGTACGATCTAGCCGTGTGGATCGACACGTACCTCATGGCAATGGGGATCGCCGGCCACACCGACCTGCTTACCGCTCGCTACCTTCCCCTGATGATGGAGGGAGCGACTCAGCCATGGATCAACACCCTCCCCAAAAATAGCATCGAATCATGGGAGGAAATGCGAGATGCCTTCATCAGGAACTTTGAGAGCTCCTATACCCGCGCCACCACCATCGAGGAACTGGAACGCTGCATCTAGGGACCACGCGAGTCTACCCGCCACTAGGTGAAGTGGTGGCAGGATTTGTGGAGCAACACCTCTGGCATCCACCCAGACATGGCGATTCACTGCTTCAAGAACGTGTGCCGGTACAAACCCTTGGTCGCCAAGATCAAGAGGGTCTACTGGATGCTTGACAACATCCCCGACCAGTATTAGCTACCCCATCCAAGCAACTCGCTGCCTAGCCGCCGAGCTCACCCACCTTGTAATTCACTCGCCAATAATACAATCTAGCAGGAAGTAGGTCTTTACCCTATGGGGGGACGAACCTGGGTAAATTCCTTGTCTCTATTCCTAATCTCGCATGGCAGATGGCGACTAGCTCTTTCCCCAAATCATTTCAATCGCTACCCCTGGTAGCGACTGCCGTGGTCATTCCCACGACACTAGGGTTTTACTCAATAATTATCTTCCATTATGCTAGGGATACACTTGGTATTTTGAATACAAGTGATTAGGTGACTGTTCACATGATTTCTTTGGGAGGGAAGCCCACATTCCTATGCCCAATGCCATAGTTTAGCAACGTATGCTTCTCTTATGCTTTCCTTCTTAATCTTGATTACTTTCCCTATTGTCTTGTTGCTTAATAACACTGGTCATTCTTTACAATCGATGTCGTCTTCAGCCCTAAACATACTAGGAGCAAGGCTGCCTGCTGTCGGGTTGTCCCTTGAAGAGGCTAGAACCTTGGGATCCGGAGACACCAATTTCTACTCCTTGCTGATTGGGAAGGGATATGGCTCGACGGGGTAGGAGATCTCGAACTTTACATGGGCTCAAATGAGCTCATCCTTGAGCACCACCACTCGGCCGAGGCGAAAGAGTGACGCAGGCATACAGCACTTGCTGGTGCCACCCCTTGGCCCGGTGGAAAACAGACCCGTCTCCTGTGTCGGTTCTGTGCTCTTTACGGGTCACAGAACCACGGGCTCCGGACCGGGTGCTCCATGGACTGCCCAGCCGGGAGGCCCGAGGAGCTCTCCCTGGGTAGATCCACAAATCAGCTGTCCAGATTGGAAGGCCTCCCGAAGACAAAGACGATAGCTGGCCTGCAATGTCTGACCCAATACATACTGCGTAGTGAGGACACTACGCACCGAACCATCGGAAGAACCAAGGCCACATTTCTCCCACTGTTAGCGCCCACCCGACACATGGCCTCCATGCACATAGCACCTCATCGCGTGGCCGCTTGAGCGGGATGCCCTCCCGGGCCCCAGCGGCGCTCCTGCCGATAGCCCCGTCCGGGAAAGGCTGCCCGGAGACAAGAATCAAGTTGACAACACTAGACCAACGCCTGTCTGCCATATCCGAATAAGCGACACATGACATCGAGGTACAATTGCTAAGCCATGTTGCAATTCATGACCTCAGCGTGGCTAAGACCTCGACGCCCCATGTGGTCTGACCCCTGTGGTCTCCTCTTACCCATAGAAAAGGAGGCCCAGGTTGAACCTAGAAAGGGTGTGTAAGAATTGTAATAACTAGATAGTAGATATTTGCAGGACGTAGGGATCCATCTACAATAGACCTGAACCTAGGTAAAAAAACACCCCTTCTCTTTCTGTGGGATCGTTCGTCCAATTTATCGACCGTGGTTGTTAGACACTACTCCCCTGATCGAACAACTAAGGAGAACACACCCCTGGTGTCGAAAATCGAGACACGACATCTAGTGAGGTAGGTAGGGGGCACATTTCTACCAGCAAAACTCGCCAGCGGCACGACTCTCCCTCTGTGCATGGCGGCGCAGAACCAGAGGGGGCGCCGGCAATAGGTGGTCAGTGTGACCGAACAGGCGAGGAGGATTACCTAGATCCTCCATCGAACCAAGTGCGGTGGGATCTGCCCTGCATTCTTTGCCGCCCCGATGGTGGGGCGGAACCAGATGGCCTTGGAGAGGCCCCAGAAGGAGGGACACACGATGCCACCGGCGAACTGCCACAACCCCCGGCTGATTTTTTTTCTCTGATCGGGGGTCGCACTAGTGGTAGCCGGCGCTCTTCTTCATTTCCCGCCCGAAGCATCGGAGATATCCCTAGGGTGGGATCTTGGCTTGTTCGACTCATGGACCTCGTGGGATACTCCTATGATGCCACTAGCCAACTAGCCCTAGCCCCGCCAAGATTATTCCCCGGGCTGTCGCAGCGACTAGGGGGAGGCAATCCTGGACTTTTGGACAAGGAAACTTGCACCTTTCTCGTTTCCTGGCCGGGCCCCTGGCAAATGCCCACCACGAGGCTTCGCACGGGCAAACCCTCGATCGCGGGATGTCTTGTGCCTGCATGGGGGGCCTCGGCCTTCCCCTCACACAACATCGTCAAACGGCTTTCCCCGGAGGTGTACGTTGTGCACCCAAGCATGGACGCTCTATGCCCTCTCAAGTGGTCGGCCGTGTTGGTTACCTTTGACGCTAAATATCACCCTGACCTATGCGCAGGTGTGGGAATCTTGCCACCGGTGGTCTCTCCGACCATCATCAATGTCAGGATAACCAAGATGCTAGTGGACAGAGGTGCGGGCCTAAACCTCCTATCCACACAACTCCATATCCCCGTGGAATGCCTCTCCCTACCAGGGGCATTCCAAGGGGTCAACCCGGTGGCAATCCAACCGTTGGGGCAGGTCACCCTACCCGTCATGCTTGGGACACCCAAGAATTTCCGCACATAGAACATCACATTCGATGTTGCGGATATCCTTCTACCTTACAATGTGTAACACCCTCGAATCAGCCCTATGCAAGTTTTAGCGCTTCCCGCCAAACCCGCATAGAAATGATTCAAGGACGCCCACCAGGCACTTTCGTGCGGGTGGAAAACAAAGTAATATCATTACACAATAGTCCACGATGGAACCCACAGAACATATATACAACAACGACTCAACGAGTCAAGAATACAGATATACAATACAAAGATCCAAATCACCTTGAAAACGATAGAACATCCGAGTACGGACAAGATGCAAATTCGGCTAAGAGCCCTGAAGAATAACCAATGGTGTCCATAACCCTTCCCAGGCTAAGCCGGAAGGGTAACCCTGCTAACGATGTCGATCTCAAACCTGCTAAAACAAAAGGGGTACCGACAAAGGGCAAAGGAAAAAGAGGAGCGTCAGTACTGAGGCCAGTACACGGCGAGGCTAGAATTCGGCGGCTCTCGCCTACATAGGTATGGTGGACTGAAGCGGCAGCAAAGCATGCACTAAACAACCTATAGAGACTCAATAAACTGTCGGCTATTAGAGAGATATAAGAAAGACCTATTCAGAACCAACCTTATACTAACACCAATCATACCCATCCTGGTATTTCCCCTCGAGACCAAACGAGGAAGTCAAACCGAGGAACTCACACAGTTGGCACTTTTATTTCATTCCATTGGAGTTATGATACTTATTAGGCAGGTATAACATGACACGATACACCCTAGTTCCACCAGTTGTTGGCACTTTTATTATCCATTCCATTGTAGTGAAGCCGATTACTAGTCACATATTAAGTCAAATTTATAGCACTACTTTAGTTATGTTTATCTATGATCGAGATACTGTGCTCCAAGTCGTCCATAACCGTGGACACGGCTTTCAGAAAGATTTACCCTGCAGGGGTGCACAAATAGCAACACACACACGATCAACCTCGGAAAAACCAAATCAAAACCCAACGAGGCTTTCATGACAAAGCAATCACAGGATTCATAAATCTTTTCAGGGGCCACCCCAATAAGCTACCCGCAACAAAGTTGGCCGGCTCCAAGATAGACCCAGGGTTTGTGTCAATGGCTGTAAACGACTAGGAACCCAAAAGTGTGACTGGGCTTGTCAATACCGTGAAAACATTCCACGTTCCAAAACAGTACATGTGCTCCACGCACAATCATAAATAAAGAAGTAAAGCATGGCATAAGTATAGGATAGTAATAAATCCCCAAACTACTTTGTGCCCCCAAGAAATAAGAAATGAATCAAGCTCTGGCTAAGGGGATTCATGGTCCCACATGCGGATAGTGCGATAGTCAAGGAACAGGTATCAAGTACTCGGGGCCTACGGGACACAAGTGAGCGGTTAAAAACCAAATATTTGCTATTGCCCACCGATGCCTCTGCATTAGTTATAACTATTCCCAGCATTTTAATCAAGTTGTATTTAAGGTCATGATCATCTCCACCATTAAACATGTGCCAACCTTCCAACAACGGTGGAGTGACAACCACGCGAAGCAGCGCCTGAGCAAGCAACTATGACTCGCAAGGCCGACTATCTATCAAACAACAGGCAATAGGATGTGTCCAAGGAAATATAGAGGCTGCAAGGAATATAAAGGGTGCACGGAAACTAAAGCATCGCAACACGGATAGCAATAGATCAACAGGAGGAAGTAAAGACTATAAATGCAAAATAGGTAGAAAGGGGGAGAATGCTCGCCTGGAAACATAGCCGTAGATACATATCCGAAGGACTTGTCGATACTCGCATCAACTCAACAGCCTAATCCGTGAAGAAGCAAAGCACTAAAAGAAACACCGGATGCACTATTTAATACTACGGCAGAAGATCGGGCATGATGCATGACATGGCAAGGATGCGATGCAACTAGGCAATATTAAGCGGAACCAGGGTCCCGACAATTAATTAGATGGTTCAAGTTGTTTAGAAACCCCGCAATTTAAATGTTGAATTAACAAGGCAAAACATGACATCGGTTCGCTAGGCAAATTTAAATGGAGAAGACTAGAAAAGCCCGCATACGGTCTCCATATTTAATTTAGGTTAAACATCTAAATACCCCCAAACAAATGAATATGTATGCAAGCATGAATAATTTAATATGCAACAAGATAGATATCATATTATATTATAAAATAAGGACTCGGATAGAGATCATACATTGGGGGGTCCGAAGATCTTGGGGATCCGAGGTTCACCGGGGTTCGGGATTGGCCTTCGGTGAGGAGGAAGAATAACGCCGAGGTTCGGTCTTCGAGGTCAGGGATCTTCGGGGTTCCATGTGGGCGATCTTGGCATCCGGGGGCTCGGTCATTGTATCCGTGATGGAGGTCCTGATGTTCCATCTCGATGATCATTGGTGGGCTGCACCATGGTCTTTAGATGCACTCGTACACGGTGTTGGGATCTTGATAGCGTAGAAGGGATCTAGGCAGAGATCCAGGTACTGTGAATATGGAGCGAGGTCACTGCCTTGAAAACAAACACACAAGCACCAACACATACACGCACGGACACGGGCGTGCACCTCCTGGCTTACATGCACCGGCGGACAGACGGAGAACGGGGACTGGAGATGCTCGGGAGGAGGGCGTCATCGAAGTACATGTGCGGGGCACCGAGGCGTCGGCGAGAGGGGGCCGCGGTACAGCGCAAAGGCGAGGAGGCGGGGCCAGGGTGCCGCGTCGGGGTGGGCTAGAGCATGCGAGGGAGAGGCGTGTCGTGTACGTGAGTAGGGCGGTTCCCGTGCAGACGCTGAGTAAGGAAGGGGCGGGGTCAGGGACTTGGTCAGGTGGGGATCAGATCGAGGAGGGGCAGGTCAAAGCAGCGACGAGTGGGTGGGGCCGCGCTCGCGTGGTGGCGTGCATGTGGGGTGGGTTCGAGCGACGCGGGGTGATCGTGTTTGTCGCTGTCGTCTTGTGTGTCTTGTTGGCGAAATGCGGGGCGGCGACTAGCGGTGGCGTTAGGGTTTGGTTGATCGGGGTTGTAGGCTTTAAATTTCTTTGGGCTTTGGGCACTGGCCTCCCTCCTAAAATATATTTTTTAGAAGGCTTTTGCAATAGTTTTTAGACAAATCGTAGATCCGAAAAGACCGAGGTTTGTACTTTGGAATAAAAGGGAGGGATTAATGTAGAAAACAAAATAGGGCTTTTAGTAAAATAGTTTTAGGCAAAAGATATGCAGGATGACATGATGATGCTCACATGCAATGTGGCATGATGACATGAGCATGCGATCATGATGATGCATAAAACAGAAACACCAAGTGATTTTCTAGCAGTGGTTTTATTGGGGTGCTACACAATGGCATACTGGGGCGACCGTCCTTGGCTAAGTTCATGGTGGTTACCCATTATGCCTACAACACTATGAAGATCCCGGCTACGAAAGGGGTCATCACTATCAAGGCCAATCCTTGGGACGCAGTCTTTTGCATGGAGTAGTCATACCGAGAGACCGCAACAACGGTTTCCTGGGGCTCATGAGACCCAAATGCACTAGGATCATCGGCCATGCGAAAGAAGTGCCTAAACGAGGACCACAACCTCACCAAGAAGATCCCTCTGCTCCAGGGGGAGGTTGCCCCATCACTATTGGATCCCGCCTCACAGACAAATAGGAAAGCGTGCTCGTCTCCTTCCTCTAGGAGAACACTGATGTGTTCGCTTGGGAACCCATAGGTTTACCCAGGGTTCTAAGGGAAGTGATCGAGCACCATCTAGCAGTGAGCCCAGGAGCCCACCCGGTAAAGCAGAAAGTTCGACGTCAAGCCTAGGACAAGCAAGACTTCATAATCTTGGAGGTTCTAAAGCTGAAGGCCGCTCAGGTCATCCGAGAAGTATGGCACCCTACATGGGTCGTGAACCCCGTTGTGGTGCCCAAGCCCCATAGCAACAACAAGAGTCTGTCCGTTGACTTCATGGACCTCAACAAGGCCTGTCCCAAGGACCCATTCCTGTTGCCACGAGTCGACCAAATCATCGACTCCACGGCGAGATGCAATCTCTTATGCTTCCTCAACGCCTTATCCGGGTACCATCAAATCAAGATGGATAAGGAAGAAGAGGAGAAGACGGTGTTTTATCACCCCGAAGGGCTGCTTCTACTGCACTTGCATGCCTTTCGGGTTGAAAAACACTGACGCCACATTCCAGCGTGCCATGCGAGTGTGTCTCGGGACCCAGACTATCCGCAACACGGAGGCCTACATCGATGACATCATGGTGAAAACCAAGCATCATCAGACCTTGATCAGGTATTTGGACGAAACATTCAACAACCTGTGCAAGATCAACTTCAAGCTCAACCCCGAAAAACGTGTTTTTGGGGTGTCCTTAGGAAAGCTACTCGGTTTCCTGGTTTCTCACCGGGGAATCGAAGCCAACCCCGACAAGATCAAAGCCATTGCCTAGATGGAGGTTCCGAGGCAGGTCAAGGACATGCAACATCTAAACGGGTGCATCACCACCATCAGATGCTTCGTGTCCTAACTAGGAGAGCGAGCCCTTCCCTTCTTCAAGTTGCTGAAGAAGACTAGCCAATAGAATGGACACCTGAGGTAGAGGCCGCATTCCAAGGTCTGAAATGCTACCTCTCCTCCCCTCCGGTCCTCGTGGCACCTAGACCTGGGGAGCCACTGCTACTATACATCGTTGTCACTACCCAAGTGGTCAGTGCGGTACTCGTCGCAGAGAGGGTAGAAGATGACACGCATGTCATCGCCAAGGACCCTGATCAGCGGACCAAGCCAGGCACACCTCCTAGACTCTTTGAGCCAGGAAGCGACCTTGGATGCCCGGAAGCGCCTCTTCCTGATCCCGGCGAGGCGGATCCCATGGAGGGAGATGACTCGAAAGTCATCGCTAAGGGACCCAATTTAAGGACCGAGCCAGGCACACATCCTGAACTCTGGGAGTCAGGAAGCAACCCTCGATGCCCAAAAGCGCATCCTCCTGAGCCCTTCAACTCAAACGATGAGGACCGTTAGGAGCCCCGGAAGAAGTGTACGGTATAGTGCCCCATGTATTTCATCAGCAACATGCTGCACGATGCCCGGGTTTGCTACCCAACCCTACATAAGCTCCTGCTTGGTATCCTCATCACATCAAGGAAGCTTCTTCACTACTTTGAGGCCCACCAGATCACTGTGGTGACCAAACACTCACTAGAGCGCATGCTGCGCAACATGGAACCTACCGGACAGGTGGAGTGGGTCGTGGAGCTATCCGACTTCGATCTCCACTTCGCCCATAGCCAAACCATCAAAAGTATGGCTCTAGATGAATTCATCGCCAAATGGATGCCAACTCTGAAGGACGAGGAGGATCCCTTGTCCTCCCTGCCAGGGAACATCGACGTGCGCGACTAGATCATGTAGTGGCTAGTGTGCTCCCCGTGTCACCAAAGGGGGACCAGCTGAAATACATGGTACAAATGCTCTAACATGGAGAACATTCGACCAACAACACCGCCGAGTATGAAGGCCTGCTCGCCGGCCTCTAGTGAAGTGACTATGTCCTGAGAGGCAATGATAAAGTTCTTATTATATGTATTCTAAGTATATGATAGATGTTTATTTTGCATGATATAATTGTATTAATTGGAAATGTTAATACATGTGTGCTTAATAAACAAATATAAAGTGCTTAATAAACAAATAGAAAGTTCCTAGTTATGCCTCTCCTATAAACTAGCTCGTTGATTAACAAGATGATCAAGGTTTCCTGATCATGGACATTGGATGTTGTTAATGACAAGGTCACAACATTAGTGGAATGATGTGATGAACATTCATCCGAATTATAGCATTATTATCAAAGTCATTATGTTTATATTGCTATAACATCATACAAAGTAATCCTAGTCCTTAGACCATGAGATCATGTCAATCACTAACACCAGAAGAGTATCTTGATAACATCAAACGTCACACCGTGAAAGGGTGAATATGAAGGTGGGTTCAATGCTACGAAGGTGTTATGTAGAGGCTCATGGATCAAGATTGGGATTTTTCCATCCCGATGATGGATATATATACTCTAGGCCCTCTCGATGATATCACATTAAGATAGCCTGCAAGCAAGTGATGTGATCACTAGAATGTTATATCACGGGAACGAGAAAAGAGTGCATGTCGGTAACAAGATCAAACTAGGTATAGAGATACCGATGACCAAATCTCGGACATGTAATGTATCTCGAGACAAAGGGATTTAGTTACTAGAGTTAAAGGTTCTCACGATCACAGAAGTCATCGTTGAATGTGTGGGAGTCAGTATGGATCTCCAGGTCTTGCTTCTGATTATTGATCCAAGAGGGGTCTCGACCATGTCTGCATTATTCGTGAACCGTAGGGTGGCACACTTAAGGGATACCAACACCATTTGGAGCAAATATGTTTCATACGAAAGAATTGCAAAGCGCTGGAATTATTTCAATGGACACTAGAATTGGTCTGGGTGAAATTGCTGAAATTGGTTCTGCATGTGATATTGTAATGTTGTAGGGTTTTTATGTGAATGTTTGTTAATTAAAGTAATTAAAAAAATTCTGAATAAAATCAATAAAAGAGTTTTATTAAATGAGAGTTGCATTAAATTTTGTGGAAATTTAATGCATGTGACTGGCAATTTGAGTGGAGGCAAAATTGATGTGAGTGGAGCTTCACCACTTGAATGTGGAAGAGGTGGGGGCACCTCCTCTTGGCCACCGTCCATGGGAGGGGCTGCCTCGTATCCCCTATAAAAGGCCCCCTCTCCTCCCTCTCAAAACACACCTCCTCTTGAAGGATCTCTCTCCCCCTCTAGAATTATTCCCCCATGGTCTCGGATTAGCGAGATACATGTTCTTGGTGGCATTTATCTCGAAAGGAGCTTGCTCTGGCTTTGGAGCGAGGACGGAGGTTGTCGGGTACGGACGGTGATCACGATGCACCGCTGCTTATGTGCTGACTTGGTGGTGCTGGAGCTGGATCGATGGGCGTCTTTGGGCGGACCTGCTAGACTTCATCACGATCTTGAGATCGGCAAGTGTAATGACTACATCAACCACAGTTCCTACTGTTAACAAAGCTCGTTGTCTACGAGGGTAAGTTCTCGTTGGATGTATGTCCACCCGTTGCTTTGTACCTAGTAGATAGATCTTGGCGTGTAGTTCACCATCGAGGAATTTTTGTTTTCTAGGCTGCGGACCCAACATTTAGATTACACAAAGATGCCCTAATTAGCTAAACCGCTAGGATACTAGCTACGGATACCAACTACGGATACCAGCTGCGGATCCTTCTAGGTGTACGAATTACCCTACGGGTTTTGACTTACTATTGGCATTCTCTCAGAGTTGTCAGAGCTTGAATACCACCTTTATTCTAAGACTTCTTCTTTGCACTTATTCATGATACTTCCATGAACTAGGCAACTTCTTCATTAGCTTCTTAGCAACATCAACTATTTTGAGTGAACTTAAATTCATTCTTTTATGTTGCTCCACACCTTTTTTTACCCTACACCTTTTTTATTGACTCATAGTGAGTTGGGATTGATCCATCCTTCAAAATAGTGTTGATACTACTTATATTCAGCTTCCTTCTTCTTGCAAGTCTTCAACTTGATCTTGAACTCGCACACTCCCTAACACGAATTCTCTTTTCTATCTAGGTCTATAACATCAAGTAGTAACTTGGTGATGCAACATGCATTTGCACATCAAGTCAAACTTCATGCATGTATCTAGTCAATCAAGAAGATGCAATAAAACGAGAAATCCAAATGTGGTACATATAATACATCATTCTACCGGAATATTATAGTTAAGTATAGTACCTCTAGAATTCAGGCTTAGCTATGTAGTATATGACACCTCCTACTATAGGTTCACTTCGTGATACTTAGCACTTAGTGTTAAACTACTCTTTGTCTCATTATTTACCCAAACTGCCCAATTGCAACTAGATGATTTTGAGCAAAGTGGTCTCACTTTGGTTCTGACTAACCTCTCACTTTTCTTCAGGACTACTAAAGACTACCAATCTTCCATTCTATAAACTATCCTCACATGATCTCTCAAAACTACTAACAAAATTGTAGTTACTGCCTTAATCCTAAAATTATATCATATTGTAATACCTATGACTTCATCCTTATCTACTGCCTTTACATTCTTTACTTGTTACAAATTATTTACTAAGTACTTGTCCTAATTAGACTTATCATGGTTTGACTATTCTCACCACAAACTTGTTAAGATTACCTAGCCATCATGATTGAGCCTAATCTCACCATGATGACTCTTCTTCTTAGCTTACTATTAATGATTCCTAACAAAATTCTACTGCATAACATGGAATTCTCAAGTGAATTCCACATGATTTACTTCCAATTGCATCTATACATACTCTGATGGTCTACCTTAAGGTGATATAGTGGTATCAACTAGTGGTAAGATTCTGCTACTTCACATGGATTCTAAATATAGACTCCATCACTAATACTACTCAACATGATATCCTAATCTTAATTGTAATCTTCTTTGATATTTTAACTTACTACAGATATCTTAGTGGTGTTATACCCATTTAGAGCTACACTCAAATGACATTTCTCTAGAGAATACACATAACTAAACCTTAAGAAAGATGATAAGAACATCCAACTTAAGTGTGACAAGATTATCCTCAAGTGGATATCCATCACAATTCTTGGTTTTAGTTAAGATGGCTCCTATAGTCACTATCCAAGCCCATTTCCTTAGTTCTTATCAAGTAATTAAGTGCGGTGACCCAGCATACCACTGCATGATGTAGTACACTATAGTCGTTGACATAACACCAACGAAACACCGTTCACTAGTATTACATCCCTCAGAGGGGTACAACAGAAACACAGCAGGTCCAAGACATGACTATATATTACAACTAGACTCTTTACAAAAGATCTAGAGAACACTCTAGGTTAAAGAGAGAAAGAACTTATTAGAAAGAAGAACCAGAAATAAGAATTCAGAACTATCTAGTAACTATGACTAGCATCTAAACTATTTGGCTTGCCATTGCTGCTATTGCAATGCTCTACAGAAATAGGTTTTATGGCTAGAGAATCTACTCCTATCTAAACCGACACTTTATCTTCACTTCAGCTGATGTATATGTTGACTTCATTGACTTTATTGAGGACTTGAGTTATCGATGATGGTTTCTTGAGCAGACATTGATGTTGACGTCGTCTTCAATGGCTTAGAACCTATCAAGGGTTAAGAAGGTATGATTGAGTACGGGCATACTCAGCAAGTTCACTAAAAACGAGTGTATGATGCACTATCTCTATGGTCACAGACCAGAGGTCGTAGGCAATGCAAGTTTTCGTAAACATTTCTTCAAAGGTTGCTTTTATTCTGAAAACTATGTTCGACAGCCTTCACAGGTTGACCAGAACTTCATTGAGTTCCTTTCCTACCGCGTTCGTAGCTCCTTCCTGGAACAGGGAGTAACATGTCACAATTCTTACACTCTGCAGAGGTGCGTCACTTTTCCCACAAGAGACCATAAGCTTTGTTGCACAACCGGGAGTATGTCCCCATTCAAACTTCCTTGGTTTGAGGCCCAACTTAAGATCCAAGCCAATCTCTGCCCTCTCCGTGACCTCATATGTCTGCACGATCCTTCGGGGCTGGCTACACCTCCGTTAAGCCGCCAACTAGGGCAAGCTTTAACCATGGGGAGTTCCCGAAGACTCTATGAGCTGGTGATGCCCCTGGAGGTCCTATACCTCCGGCAGCCACTCATAACTAATCTAGACACCAAAATCGTGGGGCCTAAGGGTGCCCACCCATATGTTGGATCCACACCGGGAATCCCAACATCACGATAAGGTCATCTTGCCTCCATATGAAAGGGAGAAGATACAGCTGACTTTCCCGTCCCATTCCAAGTCTTATGGTTGACGCGTAATATACGACACTAGAATCACTAGTGACATTGGTTGTTAAGTCCTAGATATTATGTTCCTTTACCACTGGAACTGTATCAGTAGATTATTACCATCTGGTAAATAATCCATAATCATATTATTATGAAAATAGTATTTTCTGTCCTTTTTGAAACGCAAGTGATGACATAGTTGAGTTACAAGCATAGAAAATAATCAAAGGACATGAGCAAGTTGTGAACTTGCCTTTTGTGATTGCAAGATTATGCACTCATGCTATTTGGAATAATAGAAGATCCAAATTCTGTAAACATCATCATTGGTCCGGTACGGACTAATGTATAAAGAAGCAAGATGCAACGATGCATAACTAATGTAATGCGATTTGATAAATGCGAATCCTCAGATTAGTCGTATCGGATCTAGGGTTCAGAAACTAGGAATGGTTCTTTAGAATGTGTTGCACTTTTGTAACAGATTCACACTTGTGGTTCTTATTAAGGCTTGTGAGATTGTCTGAAACAATATGTAAACACAATAGATAGTATGTAATTACTAAAGCATTCAAATGGATCATGGTATCTAAAATATTTCTTAAACAAGATTAAGAATCAAGTAGAGCTTTTAAAGAAGTGTTCAAGTATCACTTTTAATGTTCCTTAAAAGAATAACTTTTGAGGAAAGATTACTTTTACAAAGTAAAAAGTATTCAAGCTTAAAACTAACATTTTAAGGTTTTCTTATTAGCTAAAATTATTAAAAAGGAAGACATTACTACATTAAACAATCATAGCATAAGTGGTGGAAATTTGCATGTATTGAATAAGGCATCACTTGTTATTACATTGTAGATGGTTTACTTCTTAACATTCCACAAAATTAGAATTTAAATGTTATTACTTGAATGAGATGGTGTTTTATTAGAGTTCGTGTTTTATTAGAGTTATAAGTGGATACTCTTACTTAATTTTAAATGGTAGTTTTAGTGAGTACAAGTTGAATTGATTATACCTATCTTAATTTCATTTAAACATAGCTTGAACTTGTTATTACATTTTTAGACTCTAAACAAATAATGATAAAGACAATAGTAAAGGCTTATATATTTTTTAATGAATTAAAATGAAAGACAAGGGTTTAAATAAGATTTATTATACATTTACCTTTTATTTTAGTTCAAAAGTATGATTTGATATTTTTGGCGTGTGGATTTCATTTTTGTGATCATTTTGGTATATTATAAGTATTTTTGTGAATTTTAAATAATAAGATATGATTTTTACAAGTTTTATTTACTTATAAATACTTACTAAAGAACAAATATTAGTTAAGTGATTCAAAAATGTATAAAACAAATTTATAAGTCTTTATTTTGTTTTTGTAAGATTTTTGATATATTATACTTATTTTTATAGATTTTAAATAATAAAATCCTTATTTAAGATTTATTCCAATTAGCTTATTTACTAATAGTAATTATTATATTATTTAAGTTGGAAAATAAAATATTATAATAAGTTTATATTATATAATTTATTTTTTTGAACATTTTGATATATAATATTCTGAATTATAAAACAAAAGATATTGGATTTACAAGTTTAATTCATTTTATTAAATTTTTGGAAATTATTTATATATGATTTTATACTATTTTAACTATTTACTAAACCAATAATACTTTTTACACCGAGGTAACTCCTACCCTAAGGCACTGACCTGTCGGCCAGTGGCCACATCGGCACGCCACGTTGGCGCGGACCAGTCCATGCTTGGACTTGGTCAAGGGTGACATATCTTGTGAGTACGTCATGCGATGATGATGCATCTTGCACTGGGGACCACTTGAAGTGGTGCGTTCGAAAGAGGCCGGTGAGACGAGGTTAACTACGCAAGCACCGCTAGGTTTTGGTCATTGGAAGTGCTCCGGCGACGAACCTCTCTGGAGGCGAACCTCTCCGGCGGCGCGGTCAAACTCACATGGACAGAGAGATTAAGCAAGCAATCGACCAAGAGAAAAGGTGCTGGAGCACTAGGAACTCACCCTAGTTGTAGCGGTGATGTTGGTGAGGTCTGACTCGGTCGGAGATGAGCGAATGGACCAGAATTCTTGTGAACACCGGCGGAAGGAAACAGAGAAATCTTCATGATTCCGAGCTCCCCTTGCTTTACTTCTACCACTATAGTAACAAGGATAGCGAGGGGCTTCTTCCAAGCTATACCACACTTCCCGAGGTGGACTCCACCGTCCGCTAGCCGGAGACCTGGGAGCTAGGGTTTCAGTGATAGAGAGAAATCAGAGAGAGAGAGAGCTCGTGAGGGGAAAGTGAGTGGATGAGGATGTGATAGGAAGGCCTCTGGTTGATCTTATCCCCCTCCTGGCAACGACGGCGAGGATCTTGGCGTGGCGACGATGGTGCTGCCGCTAGTGAGCTGCTTCGCCTGCCGTACGCAAGGTGGACGATGGAGATAGGAGCGACGAAACGGTATCTAGGCTGGGCTGGTACTGGGCCACGGTGGAGTGGGCTGAAAGTGACCGCTGCTGCCCACGAGCAACAGATAGCGAGGAGGAAATGGGCTGTGGGCCGGTTCTGTTGGCACTTTTTTTTACAATTTTCTGTTTTTGTTTTTATAAAACCTTTCCAAAAAATGATTTTCTCAAGGTTTGAAATACCTAGAATATTTGTAAATCCTAAATAATATTATAAGGATCAAGTATAATCAATTTCTTCTACAATTCTAATTGTGTTCACAAAATGTATTATTATATGAAGGGTTCTTTTATTTAGTGAAGTAAGTACAATTAGGGTTTTAGGGATTTGTTTCTCATATGAAAATCTTGTAGAAATGATTTGTATTACCACTAAAAGAATGTATTAGTAGTGGTTTAAGAGGCTAATGATTGATGATAGTGAGTGATAGGCATGGAATATATGTATATTTAACCTTTTTTTAATAACCATATTAGAGGTTGGTTTAAATCCTGGCTTTATAATATGGTGATTGGAATCCCATGGTTCTACCTATTTGGTGATTTCACCAAATCCAATTCTACTTGATTTGTAGTGTTTAGAATTAACACAGAACAGTCTTGGTTAATTCATCATGAATCAATATTAATAATTGGTAGAGAAATACTAAGGTTTATTCAAATATAGGTACAAAGGTTTTGAGAGGATTTAATAACCCATATTCAATTATAGATAGGGACAAGGATGAAGGTTTAGGGATACTACTTCTAAATCTATCAGTGGGTTTGATATCTCCACATAGAGTGAGATATTGGCATTACTTAGTAATATGATCATGATAATTCTATCATTCTAGGTTTCTATTAGGGTTTAAGACAATCAACTGGGCAAGGCTTCACAAACACTCACCTGGAATTCTACTTATCTATTAGACATTTCATTTGACTAAGAGATACTATCCATTGGCTTCTTAAAGATAGGAACTAGTTTAACTACCTTCTTCATTCAAAATTTTAGAACAAAGAGGTAGACATGGTTCTGTTCATGGCTTGACATGATCTTGGTTAAGGCTTCTAAAGAATCCTTACCTTAATATCTTGAGATAAGGAATTCCTTTCCTAAATATACTCTATATATCTCTCTTACCTTATTCACACAGATCACATCTTCCTGAATAAGATAATCATCTGACTCCACCATATCCATCATCATATGATGACATGGTCATGCCACTTCAACACTACTCCATCCTTACTCCTAGTATATAACTCCTCTTAATTAACAACCACTGATACACCTATCAATGTAGCTACTACTAACTCCTTCTATTAACTTCCTTAACTTCATCTTGCAACTACTTCCAAGGTTTGCAAGACTACAATCCTTACTGTACATACAAAGGATATCAATCCTTTGAAATAGGTATAGTACTACTCCCATAATACTAGTTGTCCTTATATTAACTTGGTTAAGCTACTATGCCTCCAACTACTCCGTACAACTCCTCAAATACTTCATCATACTCTAGCTTGACTTCTAATGATCAAGCTAGATGATTCAGCTTACTAGGACTTGCCTAACTTGGTATATTCATAACTCTTCTTCAACACCTAATCATCTATTCTCAAGTGACTTGAGAATAATGACCACCATCCTTTGATCATACAAAGCTTAGGCTTCTAATTGTCTTATCAAGATCTATACTCAACTAAGTAGTAAACTTGTATTAGTCTCTCTATATACTTAGCTTGTTAAGCAAGCTTATTCTAAGTCTATATCCACTTGTCCTAACAATATTGTTATCTAATGTACTAATACTACTAGCTTTCTCATAGCTCCTCAATTACTAGCTCAACCCTTGATTTTAGGTACTGCTTCTAGTTAACTCATGAGTGAGTTAACTCCTCCAACATCAAATGGTTTGATCTCCACTAAGGATCACATTCCATTGATGATGGTACACTCAACCATATCTAGTTCTTCCTTTAGATTAATTTACTTAAGGTATTTTAAAGGTCGACACAATAGGTCAAAGGCTATGAGTCAATAAGTTCTAGGTCAAGAATTGATCACTCAATATTGATGATCAGTTGATACTAGGACTTGGTTAAATAGATATGGCATCTCTTAATATCATATTAAGATTATATGCTGGATGGTCCTGGCTTGACTTCCTTTCTACTCTATCTATGACAAGAGTTAATGTTTAAGAACTACCATGATACCCATGGTAAGAGTAACTATCTGATACATTGCAAATGTATCTATAATTTTTGATGTTCTATGCTTGGTTTTATCCGCTTTCTTGTGTTTTATTCGAACTTTGGAGTACTTTTCATATGATTTCTTGGACTAACCTATTAACAAGAGCCACGATTGCTGCCTGCTTTTCTACTGTTTTTGGTCTAGGAAAGTCGAAAATGAATATTCTCGAATTGGACGGACAAAAGCCAAAGTGCCTATTTTTCCTAAGGGATCAAGTGCCGAATCACGAGAGAAGGGCCAAGTGAGCCACCACCACCTGCGCGGCCAGGCCTGGCCCGTGCGTGGGGTGGTGTGGCTTCCCTCACCCCTTCCGCCTATAAGTTACCCTGGGATGAAAACCCTAAGGACCCGATCAAAATCCACGAAGAGTCAGAGCCACCGTCATCTCCATCCCTAGATCGGAGGGATCTGAAGCTCTTCTGGCACCACGGAGAGGGAATTCACCACAGGCCTTCTTCATCACCATGCAAGCCTCCGGTGTGATGCGTGAGTAGTTCATCCTTGGACTACGGATCCATGTAGTAGCTAGATGGTTGTTTTCTCCTCCTTTGTGCTTTCATGTTTAGATCTTGTGAGCTCCGTTCATGATCAAGATCATCTACTTGTAATTCATACATGTTGTGTTTGCGGGGATCCGATGGATATTGAGATGATATTTCAGATTGATTATTGATTCTATCATGTCTTTGTTATTTGAGATCTTGCATGCTTTCCGTTGTTAGTAGCTATCTTGGCCAAGTAGATGCTAGCAACTCCAAGTTAGTATTTATGCTCGATAGTGGGTTCATGCCTCACAGTAATCTGGGAAGTGACAGAAATCTCTAAGGTACTAGATGTCTTTGCTACTAGGAGAAAGCAACAATCCTTTGTTCATAGAACAATCGTATTGTTTACTTCACACGATTAAGTAAGCAATAATCTGTTGCTTGCAACTTAATCTTGGAGGGGTTAGGATGATAACTGAAGGTGGATTATTAGTCATAGATGTAGTTGGATGGCGGTCTATGTATTATGTTGTAATGCCCAATCAAGTCTCAAAGGAGTCAAGATGATTAGTATATGCATGTATTGCTTTCTCGGTGTTTGTCAATTGCCCCGCTGTAATTTGTTCACCCAGCATGTTATCTATCTTAAGGAGAGCCACCTCTAGTGAACTATGGATCCCGGTCCTTTTTCTTTACATACAATCTACAATCTTTTACTGCTTTGTGTTTACTTTCTGCAAACTTTTACTTCTTTCCATTCGATACGTTTAATCCTTTATTTTCCGCAAAACACGGTGAGATTGACAACCTCATCGCAAGTTGGGGAAAAAGTTCTGTGGTTGTGTTGTGCAGGTCTCCACGTTGCTACTAGCACCGGTAGTGCGCCCTGCCAAAGCTCAGCTAGTAACACCTTTAGGGTGTTTCCTTGCTCCTACTGGTTCGATTAAACCTTGGTTTCACAACTGAGGGAAAACTTACTGCTGTGCTCATCATACCTTCCTCTTGCGGTTCCCAACGAGCTCTACGTTGAAAGTCGAGCGCATCACTATCACAAACAAGTGTTTCAAGGTTTAGTTATAGATTTTCTTTTACTTAAGTTATATACCTACTTTTGTTGGGTTCGCAGCATAGAAAACAAAAAATTTCCTACGATGAGAACTATACGCCAAGATCTATCGACTAGATACAGAGCAACGGATGGATATACATCCATAGAGAACTTACCCTCGAAGACAACAGAGTTTTGTTAACAAGTTGGAACTCGTGGATGATGTAGTCGTACGCTTGCCGATCTCAAGATCATGTGGAAGTCCTAGCGCCGCAAATCAGCAGCACATCCGTCCTCGCACACACGTTCAAGCCACCGGACAACCTCCACCCCCTCGCTCCAGCGAATCAGCGGAAGCATCAACTCCTTCTAGACGCAAGGCCACCGAGAACATATATCTCGCTAATCCGAGACCATGTGGGGATATCTAAAGGGGGAGAGAGATCCTTCACGAGGAGGTGTACTTTGTGAGGGAGGAGAGGGGGGGCTCATCCCCTCCCATGGCCGGCGGCCAAGGGGGGTGCCCCCACCTCTTCCTCATTCATGTGGTGGAAGCTCCACTCACATTAATTCAAGCTCCACCCAAAATTCCACTCACATGCATTAAATTTCCACCAAATTTAATGCAACTCTCAATTAATAAAACTCTTTTATTTATTTTATTCAGAATTTTGTTAATTACTTTAATTAACAAACATTCACATAAAACCCCTTGCAACATTTCAATATCACATGTAGAACCACTTTCTGCAATTTCACCCGAAACAATTCCGGTTTCTATCGAAACAATTCATGCACTTTGCAATCCTTTCGTCTGAAACATATGTGCTCCAAAATGGTGTCCGGCAACCCTTAAGTGTGTCACCCTATGGTTCACAAATAATGCAGACATGATTGAGACTCCTCTCAGATCAATAATCAGAAGCGGGACCTAGAGATCCATACTGACTCCTACACATTCAATGATGACTTCTGTGATCATGAGAACCTTTAACGCTAGTAACTTAATCCCTTTGTCTCATGATATAATAAATGTACAAGATTTGATCATCGGTATCCAAATACCTAGTTTGATCTTGTTACCGACATGCACTCTTTTCTCGTTCCCGTGATATAACATTCTAGTGATCACATCACTTGCTTGCAAGCTATCTTAATGTAATATCACCGAGAGGGCCCAGAGTATATCTATCCGTCATCGGGATTGACAAATTCCACTCTTCATCCATGAGCCTCAACATAACACCTTCGTAGCACTGAACCCACCTTTATAGTCACCCTGTTACGGTGTGACGTTTGATGTTATCAAGATACTCTTCCGGTGTTAGCAATTAACATGATCTCATGGTCTAAGGACTAAGATTACTTCGTATGATGTTATAGCAATATAAACATAATGACTTTGATCGTAATGCTATACTTCGGATGAATGTTCATCACATCATTTCACAAATGTTGTGACCTCGTTATTGACAACATCCAATGTCCATGATCAGGAAACTTTGATCATCTTGTTAATCAACGAGCTAGTCTATAAGAGAGGCATAACTAGGGACCTTTTTGTTTATTAAACACACATGTATTGACGTTTCCTATCAATACAATTATAGCATGCAAAATAAACATCTATCATATACAAGGAATACATAATAACAACTTTATTATTGCCTCTTAGGGCATATTTCCTTCAGTCTCCCACTTGCACTAGAGACAATAATCTAGTTCACATAGTGATAAATCTAACACCCATGGAGTTCTGGTGTTGATCATGTTTTGCCCTTGGGAGAACTTTAGTCAACGGATCTGCTACATTTAGGTTCGTGTGTACTTTATAAATCTTTATATCTCCATCCTTGATATGCTCACGGATGGAGTGAAACCGGCGCTTAATATGCTTGGAATTCTTGTGAGACCTTGGTTCCTTGACATTGGCTATGGCTCCATTGTTGTCACAATAGATCACCATTGGGTCCAATGCACTAGGAACCACACCTAGTTCCGTTATGAACTCCTTCATCCAAACCGCTTCCTGCGCCGCTTCTGAAGCAACAACATATTCTGCCTCCATCGTTGATCCAGCCACCACAGGTTGTTTGGAACTCCTCCAACTAACTGCTACTCCGTTCAAGAGAAATACATATCCGGATTGAGACTTAGAGTCATCCGGATCAGTGTCAAATCTAGCATCGACATAACACTTAGCGACTAGCTCTTCTTCACCTCCGTATACAAGAAACATATCCTTAGTTCTTCTTAAGTACTTAAGGATATTCTTGACCGCTATCTAGTGTTCCGAACCTGGATCAGATTGGTACCTACTAGTCAAACTAATAGCATGTGCCACATCCGGTCTTGTACATAGCATGGCGTACATTATAGAGCCTATGGCTGAGGCATAGGTGATCTTATCCATTATCTCTCTTTCTTCCGCCGAAGCCGGACTTTGAGTCTTACTCAATGTCTTGCCTTGCAACATAGGTAAGAACCCCTTCTTACTTCCGTCCATATTAAACTTCTTTAATATCTTATCAAGGTATGTACTTTGCGATAACCCAATTAGGCGCCTTGATCTATCTCTATAGATTTTAATGCCTAATATATATGAAGCTTCACCAAGGTCTTTCATCGAAAATTTGCTGTTTAGATAACTTTTAACACTATTTAAAATATATATATCATTTCCAATCAATAATATGTCATCCACATATAATATCAGAAATGCCACATTGCTCCCACTCACTTTCTTGTAAATACAAGCCTCTCCATAAGTTTGGACAAATCCAAACACTTTGATCACCTCATCAAAGCGGAGATTCCAACTCCGGGATGCTTGCTTTAGTCCATAGATGGATCGCTGAAGCTTGCATACCTTATCAGCATCCTTAGGATCGACAAAACCCTTAGGTTGTATCATATACAATTCTTCTTCAATATTACCATTGAGGAACGCGGTTTTGACATCCATCTGCCATATTTCATAATCAAAATATGCAGCAATTACTAACATAATCCTAACCGACTTTAGCATCGCTACGGCAGAGAATGTCTCATCGTAGTCAACTCCTTGAATTTATCGAAACCCTTTTGCGACAAGTCGAGCTTTATAGATGGTCACATTACCACCGGCATCAGTTTTTCTTTTGAAAATCCATTTATTCTCAACGACCTTTCGATCGTGAGGTAAGTCCACCAAGGTCCAAACCTGGTTTTCGTACATGGATTCCATCTCGGATTTCATGGATTCTAGCCATTTGTTGGAATCCAGGCTTATCATCGCTTCTTCATACGTCGCAGGGTCATCCATTTCATCAATCATGAAATTCATAACAGGATTACCGTACAATTCAAAAGATGCACGTGTCGTGCTTGACCTGCGAGGTTCGGTAGTGTCCTCTTTCAGAGTTTCATGATCAATATCATTAGCTCTCTCTTCATTAGGTGAAGTCAACTCCGAAACAACTTCCGGTGCTGCGCTACTCGCCATTTCATGAAGAGAAGGTTCAACAACCTCTTTGAGTTCTACCTTCCGACTACTCACACCTTTCGTGAGAAACTCCTTCTCAAGAAAGGATCCATTCTTGGCAACAAAAACCTTGCCCTCGGATCTGTGATAGAAGGTATACCCAATCGTTTCCTTAGGGTATCCTATGAAGACACATTTTTCCGCTTTGGGTTCGAGTTTATCTGGCTGAAGTTTCTTCACATAAACATCCCATCCCCAAACTTTAAGAAATGACAGCTTAGGTTTGTCTCCAAACCATAATTCATATGGTGTCGTTTCAATGGATTTAGATGGTGCCCGATTTAAAGTGAATGCAGCGGGTTCCAGTGCATAACCCCAAAATGACAGTGACAAGTCAGTCATAGACATCATAGATCGAACCATATCTAATAAAGTACGATTGCGATGTTCCGACACACCATTACGTTGTGGTGTTCCGGCAGGCATGAGTTGTGAAACTATCACACAGTCTTTCATATGTGTGCTAAACTCGTAACTAAGATACTCTCCTCCACGGTCGGACCGCAGAAATTTAATCTTTCTGTTATGATGGTTTTCCACTTCATTCTGAAATTCCTTGAACTTTTCAAAGGTTTTAGACTTATGTTTCATCAAATAGATATACCCGTATCTACTCAAATCATCCGTGAAAGTAACAAAATAACAATATCCACCTCGCGCCGACACACTCATTGGTCCACACACATCAGTATGTATGATTTCCAATAAATCTGTCGCCCGTTCCATTGAACCGAAAACGACGTTCTAGTCATCTTGCCCATAAGGCATGGCTCACATGTATCAAATGATTCAAAATCAAGTGATTCAAAAAGTCCATCAGAATGGAGTTTCTTCATGCGTTTAACGCTAATATGACCTAGACGGCAGTGCCACATATATGCAGATATATCATTATCAAGTTTAATCCTTTTAGCATCAACATAATGAATATGCGTAATACTACTATCGAGATCCAACAGAAATAAACCATTCAACACAGGTGCATGACCATAAAAGATATCATTCATATAAATCGAACAACCATTGTTTTCAGATTTAAAGAAATAACCACTTCGCATCAAACACGATCCGGATACAATGTTCATGCTCAGTGCAGGCACCAAATAACAATTATTTAGATTTATCACTAATCTCGACGGCATATGGAGAGGCAGCGTTCCGACGGCGATCACATCAACTCTTGATGCATTGCCGACCCGCATCGTGACCTCATCCCTTGCTAGTTGTCGCTTGTTCCACATCCCCTGAATCGAGTTACATATATTACCAACCGATCCCGTATCAAATACCCAGCTGCTACTGCGAGTACTAGTCAAGTACACATCAATAACATGTATATCACATATACCTTTGTTTGCCTTGCACGCCTTCTTGTCTGCCAAATACTTGGGGTAGTTGCGCTTCCAATGTCCAGTCCCCTTGCAATAGTAGCACCGGTATCAGACTTAGGGCCAGCTCGGGATTTCTTTTCAGGTGCGGCAACAGATTTGCCGCCCTTCTTTCCCTTCTTCTTGCCTTTCTTGTCCTTCTTGAAACCGGTGGTCTTATTGATCATCAACACTTGATGTTCTTTCCTAATCTCCACTTCTACAGTCTTAAGCGTTGACAGAAGCTCGGGAAGAGACTTCTTCATGCCCTGCATGTTATAGTTCATCATGAAGCTCTTGTAGCTAGGTGGCAGATATTGGAGAACATGATGTATGCCTAAGTCAATGTGAATCGTTATTCCCAAGGACACAAGCTTATTGGCGTACCCAGACATTTTGAGTACGTGCTCACTAACGGAGCTGTTCTCCTCCATCATGCAGATAAAAAACTTTTTAGAAGCATTATAACTCTCTACGGAAGCATGGGTATCAAAAATCATTTTCAATTCTCCCATGGTATCAAAGGCATTGCCAATTTCGAAATGCTTTCGAAGTTCTGGCTCTAGCCCATACAGTATGCCGCAATGAACTAAGTTGTGGTCCTCCTGATGAGTTATATAGACATTCTTTTCCTCGTCAGGGGCATCAGGAGCTGGTGGGGGGCCTAGTGGCGCCTCTAGCACATATTGCTTTTGTGCAGCAGTGAGGAGAATCCTCAAATTCATAGCCCAGTTGGTGAAGTTGCTACCATTCGCAGCAAGTTTCTCTTTCTCCATGAACACATTAAAATTAAAAGCAGGTGGTGCCATCTACAACAGAATTTGTAAAGTTTATTTAGACTAAGTTTATGATAGATTGAGTTCAACTAATCCAAATTACTAATGAACTCCCACTCAAAAACGACATCCCTCGTGTCTTTTTGGTGATTACATGAACCAAATCCACTACACCAAGTCCGATCATCACGTGAGTCGGTGTAGCTTCAAAGGCGAGCATCTATATGGGCATCATATCAACTATATGACTCATGCTTAACCTTTCGGTCCGGGTTCCGGGGCCATGTCTGTACATGCTAGGCTCGCCAAGTAAGAACCTTAGTATTCGCGTGTGTAAAACTCTCTTACACCCGTTGTATGAAAGCGCGGAGTCGAGTACACCCGATCATCACGTGATGTCTCGAAACACGATCCATAGAATGGTGCATACTTAAGGAAGAACACATTTTATCTTTATATCTAAATGAGGGATCATCTTACAATGCTACCAAAAGCGCCAAACTAGCAATATAAGATGTAAACATCTAATGTGTAAAGTGAGATGATATGGTCCATGCATTTGATCTCTATCATTTGCATCGTGGTATGATCTCTATCATTCCTTTGTGTGTAAGGCCAAGGTCTATGGAACTTACACGTTAAGTGTGTTGTAAGAGTATCTATGATACATCTACTTACAACACTACCATATCAATACACTAGCCCAGCAACAATCTAAACTAGACGCCTCTAATTTATCCATTGCAAGTTTTACGTGGCTTAGGGCTTTCGGATATAGAACCGGTATTACCTACAAACATGGAACCACAACGAGGATAACCAAGTTATTAGCAACTCGTAGTAAATCAGATATTGACTATAGTAGGAGAGACAGACACCCGCCAGCCACTTATGCAAAACTAGTTGCATGTCAGTCGTGGAACCGGTCTCAAGTGCGATGACATGTAAGGTTGGTCCGGGCCGCTTCATTCCACTATGCCACAAATATCCAAAATACATAAAAGATGCAATAACATGATCATCATCGCCCACATATAAACATATGTGTACTCCCCGTGCAAAGCACCTACGCATAGATCAGGCTCTGATACCACTGTTGGGTTCGCAGCATAGAAAACAAAAAATTTCCTACGATGAGAACTATACGCTAAGATCTATCTACTAGATACAGAGCAATGGGTGGATATACATCCATAGAGAACTTACCCTCAGAGACAACAAAGTTTTGTTAACAAGTTGGAAGTCGTGGATGATGTAGTCGTACGCTTGCCGATCTCAAGATCGTGTGGAAGTCCTAGTGCCGCAAATCAGCAGCGCATCCGTCCTCGCACACACGTTCAAGCCACCACACAACCTCCACCTCCTCGCTCCAGTGAATCAGCAGAAGCGGCAACTCCTTCTAGACGCAAGGCCACCGGGAACATGTATCTCGCTAATCCGAGACCATGAGGGAATATCTAGAGGGGGAGAGAGATCCTTCACGAGGAAGTGTACTTTGTGAGGAAGGAGAGGGGGGCTTTTTATAGGAGAGGGGGGCTCCTCCCCTCCCATGGCCGGCGGCCAAGGGGGGGTGCCCCCACCTCTTCCTCATTCATGTAGTGGAAGCTCAACTCACATTAATTCAAGCTCCACCCAAAATTCCACTCACATGCATTAAATTTCCACCAAATTTAATGCAACTCTCAATTAATAAAACTCTTTTATTTATTTTATTCAGAATTTTGTTAATTACTTTAATTAACAAACATTCACATAAAACCCCTTGCAACATTTCAATATCACATGCATAACCACTTTCTGCAATTTCACCCGAAACAATTCTGGTTTCTATCGAAACAATTCTTGTGCTTTGCAATACTTTTGTCCGAAACATATGTTATCCAAAATGGTGTCCGACAACCCTTAAGTGTGTCACCCTACGGTTCGTGAATAATACAGACATGATTGAGACTCATCTCAGATCAATAATCAAAAGCGGGACCTAGAGATCCATACTGACTCCTGCACATTCAACGATTACTTCTGTGATCGTGAGAACCTTTAACGCTAGTAACTTAATCCCTTTGTCTCATTATATAATACATGTCCGAGATTCGATCATCGGTATCCAAATACCTAGTTTGATCTCGTTACCGACATGCACTCTTTTCTCGTTCCCGTGATATAACATTCTAGTGATCACATCAGTTGCTTGCAAGCCATCTTAATGTAATATCACCAGGAGGGCCCAGAGTATATCTATCCGTCATCGGGATTGACAAGTTCCACTCTTTATCCATGAGCCTCAACATAACACCTTCGTAGCACTGAACCCTCCTTTATAGTCACCCTGTTACGGTGTGATGTTTGATGTTATCAAGATACTCTTCCGGTGTTAGCAATTAACATGATCTCATGGTCTAAGGACTAATATTACTTCATATGATGTTATAGCAATATAAACATAATGACTTTGATCATAATGATATACTTCGGATGAATGTTCATCACATCATTTCACAAATGCTATGACCTTGTTATTAACAACATCCAATGTCCATGATCAGGAAACTTTGATCATCTTGTTAGTCAACGAGCTGGTCTATAAGAGAGGCATAACTAGTAACCTTTTTGTTTATTAAACACACATGTATTGACATTTCCTATCAATACAATTATAGCATGCAAAATAAACATCTATCATATACAAGGAATACATGATAACAACTTTATTATTGCCTCTCAGGGCATATTTCCTTCAACTTTGCTATTCAAGGTTTGTGGTAGATAATACCTTGATATCATCTTTAGAAGATTAAGTATTCATCCTTGAGTTGTGGCATGGAATACCATGTAATGATCTCTATAAGAGCAAGTACTCCTTATTAAGTAATGTGTTGTGACTTAGTTTTATTACATTTGATCTACCCTTAGATCAAATTATATTACCCAAAGATAAGGTTTTAGCAAAGGTCATATAGAAACTTATCACAGTCAACTTGATGATCTACTTCAGTTCCACCAAGTTAAGAGAAGCTTCAATCACTTTGACAAGTTTTATTTAAAAGCGCGAAAACTATCCGGATTTTGTATGCATGAATGCAATGCACACACATGTATTCAGCTTATTTCTAAGCTCTAATGCTGGGACATTACAAACTCTTCCCCTTAAAATAAACTTCTTCCCCGAAGTTCGTACTCTCTTGCGTTTCAGAATGAGGAGTTGACTTGTATTGATCACACCATTTCTCAAATCCATAGTGATCAAATTTGGGGATAATTGTGATATCCTGTATCCAGATCTGTTTCCTTGAATCATCTTCATTCTTGGCAACTTTGAACTATCATTCCTAATTTGTCCTATGGTTTCTGTTATGATAATCCCTTGGATTATATCCTGACAGTTCTCTTTAGAATTGGTTGTGGACACATTTTGTCCATTCCAATCTGATTTTCGTATAACACTTTAGTGATGTATTTTGGAATACTCTCTTCACTCTTAGGGACACTTATGAGCTATTTCCCCTATATAACTAGTCCACTAGGTTTAAGTTGTTATATCTCCTTCGATCTTTCATCCGAACATACTCTAGAGAGTACTCTTATACAGATGATTTCTTATAACCTTATGAGAATAAGGCTTAATCTCATCATAGTTTAGTACTTCTTCCCCAACTTTAGTTGGAAAGTTAGACAACAATACTTCAGTGTTTATTGTTTACTCTCCCCCTTGGGGTTTCCTAATGGTCTCTAAACTTCATGTATAATACCCACTAGTTAAGGTATTAGTCTCTGTCTAGCTTAAATCTTACCTATATAAGGTCTCACGAAAGAATCTATGGTATACCCACATAGTTGTGGATCTCCAAAATGACTCTTCCGACACTCTGTGTCTTACTTTTAACCTTTTGGACACTTTCGCTTTGGTAAACCCGATTTCATGTAGCGTCACGAAAGACGATCTTTAATTTCATACTTCCTTAGGTCTAACTTAACTTAGGCCAAGTTTTATACTCTTTAAATTACACAAAGATGATCTAATTAGCTAAACCGCTAGGATACCAGCTACAGATACCATCTATGTATACTAGATGCGGATCTTCCTAGGTGTACGAATTACCCTACGGTTTTTGACTTCTTACTAGCATCCTCTCTGAGTTTGTCAGAGCTTGAATACCACTTTTGTTTCAAGACTTCTTCTTTGCACTGATTCATGGTACTTCCATGAACCTGGTACAACTACTTCATTAGCTTCTTAGCAACATCACCTATCTTAAGTGAACTTGAGTTCATTCTTCATGTTGCTCTCCCCCTTTTTCTGCACTAATAATCCTTCTTATTGCCAGCTCATAGTGAGTTGGAGTTGATACATCCTTCAAAATAGTGTTGATACTCCTTATATTTGGCTTCCTTCTTCATGCAAGTCTTCCACTTGATCTTCAGAACTCGTCACTTCCTTACATGAATTCCCTTTTCTATCTAGGTCTATAACATCAAGTAGTAACTTGATGATCCAACATGCATTTGCACATCAAGTCAAACTTCATGCACAGATCTAGTCAATCAAGAAGATGTAATAAAAACCAGAAATCCAAATGTGGTACATATAACACACATCATTCTAAGCCTGGAATATAATAGTTGAGTATAATACCTCTAGAATTCAGGCTTAGATGTGTAGTATATGACACCTCCTATTATAGGTTTACATCGTGATACTTAGCACTGAAGGGTTAAACTACTCTTTGTCTCATTACTTACCCAAATTGCTCAGTTGCAACTGAATAATCTTGAGCAAAGTGATCACACTTTGGTTTTGACTAACCTCTCACTTTTCTTTCAGGACTACTAAAGACTACCAATCTTCCATTCTATCGTAAACTATCCTCACATGATCTCTCAAAACTACTAACAAAATTGTAGTTACTACCTTAATCCAAAAATTATCATAATGTTATAATACTTATGACTTCTATCATAGACCTACATTGTTCCTTACTTACTATTATTACCAGATTCATTACTGAGTACTTGTCCAAATAACAGACTTATCATGGTCTCGGAGTTATTCTCACCACGAACTTGTCAAAATTTACCTAGTCATCATGATTAAAGAGCTAATCTCACCATGACAACTCTTCTTCTTAGCTTACTATTAATGATTCTTAACAAAATTATACTCCATCACATGGAATTATCAAGTGGATGCCACATGATTTACTTCCATTTGTATCTATACATACACTGATGGTCTAACTTAAGGTGATATAGTGGTATCAACTAGTGGTAAGATTCTGCTGCTTCACATGGATTCTAAATATAGACTCCATCACTAATGCTACTCCACATGGTATCCTGATCTTAGTCCTAATCTTACTTGATATTTTATCTTACTTAAGATATCTTAGTAATGTTATATCTAGTTAGAATGATACTAAAATGGAATTTCTCTAGAGAATACATATAACTAATCCTTAAGAAAGATGATAAGAACATCCAACTTAAGTGTGACAAGGTTTATCCTCAAGTGGATATCCATTGCGAGTCTTGGTTCAGATAAGATGGATCCTATAGTCACTATCCAACCTACAGATCTTCCTAAAGGGGTTTTAATCCTAAGGTCAAAGCATATGCTCTGATACCAGCTGCGGTGACCCAGCAAACCACTGCATGATGTAGGACACTATAGTCGTTGACATAACACCAATGAACACCGTTCACTAGTATTACATCCTTCAGAGTGGTACAACAGAAACACAGCAGGTCCAAGACATGACTATATATTACAACTCGACTCTTTATAAAAGATCTAGAGAACACTCTAGGTTAAAGAGAGAGAAAGAACTTCTTACAAAGAATAACCAGAAATAAGAATTCAGAACTATCTGGTAACTATGACTAGCATCTAAACTATTTGGCTTGCCATTGCTGCTATTGCAATGCTCTACAGAAATAGGTTTTATGGCTAGAGAATCTACTCCTATCTAAACCAACACTTTATCTTCACTTCAGCTGATGTATATGTTGACTTCATTGACTTTATTGAAGGACTTGAGTTATCGATGATGGTTTCTTGAGCACACATTGATGTTGACGTCGTCTTCAATGGCTTAGAACCTAGCAAGGGTTAAGAAGGTACGGTTGAGTACGGGCGTACTCAGCAAGTTCACTAAAAAGGAGTGTATGATGCACAATATATCTCTACAACCATAAACCAGAGGTCGTAGGCAATGCAGGTTTTCATAAACATTTCTTCAAAGGTTGCTTTTATTCTGAAAACTATGTCCGCCAGCCTTCACAGCTTGACTAGAACTTCATGGAGTTCCTTTCCTGCCGCGTTCATAGCTCCTTCTTGGAACAGGGAGTAACATGTCACAATTCTTACACTCTGCAGAGGTGCGTCACTTTTCCCACAAGAGACCATAAGCTTTGTTGCACAACCAGGAGTATGTCCCCGTTCAAACTTCCTTGGTTTGAGGCCCAATCGTTGCCCTCTCCGTGACCCCATATGTCTGCATGATCCTCCGGGGCTGACTACACCTCCGTTAAGCCGCCAAGTAGGGTAAGCTTTAACCATGGGGAGTTCCCAAAGACTCTATGAGCTGGTGATGCACCTAGAGGTCCTATACCTCCGGCAGCCACTCATAAATAATCTAGACACCAAAATCGTGGGGCCTAAGGGTGCCCACCCATATGTTGGATCCACACCGGAAATCCCAACGTCACGATAAGGTCATCTTGCCTCCATATGAATGGGAGAAGATACAACTGACTTTCCCGTCCCATTCCAAGTCTTCTGGTTGACGCGTAATATACGGCGCTAGAATCACTGGCGACATTGGTTGTTAAGTCCTAGATATTATGTTCATTTACCACTGGAACTATATCAGTAGATTATTACCATCTAGTAAATAATCCATAATCATATTATTATGAAAATAGTGTTTTCTGTCCTTTTTGAAATGCAGGTGATGACACAGTTGAGTTACAAGCATAGAAAATAATCAAAGGACATGAGCAAGTTGTGAACTTGCCTTTTGTGATTGCAAGATTATGCACTCATGGTCTTTGGAATAATAGAATATCCAAATTCTATAAACAACATAACTGGTCCAGTAAGGACTAATGTATAAAGAAGCAAGATGAAACAATGCATAAGTAATGTAATGCAATTTGATAAATGTGAATCCCCGGATTAGTCGTATCGGACCTAGGGTTTAGAAAGTAGGAATGGTTCTTTAGAATGTGTTGCACTTTTGTAACAGATTCACACTTGTGCTTCTTATTAAGGCTTGTGAGAGTGTGTGAAACAATATGTAAACACAACAGATAGTATGCAATTACTAAAGCATTCAAATGGAGCATAGTATCTAAAATATTTCTTAAACAAGATTAAGAATCAAGTAGAGATTTTAAAGAAGTGTTCAAGTATCACTTTTAATGTTCCTTAAAAGAATAACTTTTGAGGAAAGATTACTTTAACAAAGTAAAAAGTATTCAAGCTTAAAACTAACATTTTAAGGTTTTCTTATTAGCTAAAATTATTAAAAAGAAAGACATTACTACATTAAACAATCACAGCATAAGTGGTGGAAATTTGCAGTATTGAATAAGGCATCACTTGTTATCACATTGTAGATGGTTTACTTCTTCACATTCCACAAAATTAGAATTTAAATGTTATTACTTGAATGAGATGGTGTTTTATTAAAGTTGGTGTTTTATTAGAGTTATAAGTGGATAGACTTACTTAATTTTAAATGGTAGTTTTAGTGAGTACAAGTTGAATTGGTTAGACCTATCTTAATTTCATTTAAACATAGCTTGAACTTGTTATTACATTTTTAGACTCTAAACAAATAATGATAAAGACAATAGTAAAGGCTTATATTTTTTAATGAATTAAAATAAAAGAAAAGGGTTTAAATAAGATTTATTAGACATTTACCTTTTATTTTACTTCAAAAGTATGAGTTTATATTTTTGGTGTGTAGATTTCATTTTTGTGATCATTTTGGTATATTATAAGTATTTTTGTGAATTTTAAATAATAAGATATGATTTTTACAAGTTTTATTTACTTTATAAATACTTACTAAAGAACAAATATTAGTTAAGTGATTCAAAAATGTATAAAACAAATTTATAAGTCTTTATTTTGTTTTTGTAAGATTTTTGATATATTATACTTATTTTTATAGATTTTAAATAATAAAAATCTTATTTAAGATTTATTCCAATTAGCTTATTTACTAATAGTAATTATTATATTATTTAAGTTGGAAAATAAAATATGATAATAAGTTTATATTATATAATTTCTTTTTTTGAACATTTTGATATATAATATATATTTTTCTGAATTATAGAACAAAAGATATTGAATTTACAAGTTTTATTCATTTTATTAAATTTCTGGAAATTATTTATATATGAATTTATACTATTTTAACTATTTACTAAACCAGTAGTACTTTTTACACTGAGGTAACTCCTACCCTAAGGCACTGACTCGTGGGCTAGTGGCCACATCGGCACGCCACGTTGGCTCAGACCAGTCCATGCTTGGACTTGGTCAAGGGTGACGCCAGGCTGACGACCACTCGCCGGACTCTCGCCGGAGTATGGCGGCGACGCCAAAATACCGCACCAGGGACCTCTTGAAGTGGTGCGTTCGAACGAGGCTAGTGAGACGAGGCTAACTACGCAAGCACCGCTAGGTTTTGGTCACCGGAAGTGCTTCGGCGACAAACCTCTCCGGTGGCGCGGTCAGACTCACGTGGATAGAGAGATTAAGCCAGCAATCGACCGAGAGAAAAGGTGCTGGAGCACCAGGAACTCACCCTGGTTGTAGCGGCGACGTTGGTGAGGTCTGGCTTGGCCGAAGATGAGCGAATGGACCAGAATTCCGGTGAACACCAGCGGAAGGAAATGGAGAAATCTTCACGATTCCGAGCTCCCCTTGCTTTACTTCTACCACTCTAGTAACAAGGACAGCGAGGGGCTTCTTCCAAGCTATACCGCACTTCTCGGGGTGGACTCCACCGGCGTCTAGCCGGAGACCTGGGAGCTAGGGTTTCGGTGATACAGAGAAATCAAAGAGAGAGAGAGAGAGCTCGCGAGGGGAAAGTGAGTGGATGAGGATGTGATAGGAAGGCCTCTGGTTGATCTTATCCCCCTCCCGGCGACGGCGACGAGGATCTTGGCGTGGCGACGAGGGTGCTGCCAGCGAGCTGCTTCGCCCGCTGTACGCAAGGTGGATGATGGAGATAGGAGCGACGAAACGGTATCTGGGCTGGGCTAGTACTAGGCCGCAGTGTAGTGGGATGAAAGTGACTGTTGATGCCCACGAGCGACAGATAGCGAGGAGGAAACGGGCTGTGGGCCGGTTCTGTTGGCACTCTTCTTTTTACGATTATCTGTTTCTGTTTTTATAAAACCTTTCCAAAAAATGATTTTCTCAAGGTTTGAAATACCTTGAATATTTGTAAATCCTACATAATATTATAAGGATCAATTATAATCAATTTCTTCTACAATTCTAATTGTGTTCACAAAATGTATTATTATATGAAGGGTTCTTTTATTTAGTGAAGTAAGTACAATTAGGGTTTTAGGGATTTGTTTCTCATATGAAAATCTTGTAGAAATGATTTGTATTACCACTAAAAGAATGTATTAGTAGTGGTTTAAGAGGCTAATGATTTATGATAGTGAGTGATGGGCATGGAATATATGTATATTTAACCTTTTTTAATAACCATATTAGAGGTTGGTTTAAATCCTAGCTTTATAATATGGTGATTGGAATCCCATGGTTCTACCTATTTGGTTATTTCACCAAATCCAATTCTACTTGATTTGTAGTGTTTAGAATTACCGCAGAACAGTCTTGGTTAAGTCATCATGAATCAATATTAATAATTGGTAGAGAAATACTAAGATTTATTCAAATATAGGTACAAAGGTTTTGAGAGGATTTAATAACCCATATTCAATTATAGATAGGGACAAGGATCAAGGTTTAGGGATACTACTTCTAAATCTATGAGTGGGTTTGATATCTCCACATAGAGTGAGATATTGGAATTACTTAGTAATATGATCATGATAATTCTATCATTCTAGGTTTCTATTAGGGTTTAAGACAATCAACTAGGCATGGATTCTCTAACACTCACCTAGCATTCTACTTATCTTTTAGACATTTCATTTGACTAAGAGATACTATCCATTGGCTGCTTAAAGATAGGAACTGGTTTAACTACCTTCTTCATTCAAAAGTTTAGAACAGAGAGGTAGACATGGTTCTATTCATGGCTTGACATGATCTTGGTTAAGGCTTCTAAAGAATCCTTAACTTAATACCTCACTAAGGATATCTTGAGATAAGGAATTCCTTTCCTAAATATAGTCTATATATCTCTCTTACCTTATTCACAAAGATCACATCTTCCTGAATAAGACAATCATCTGACTCCACCATATCCATCATCATATGATGACATGGTCATGCCACTTCAACACTACTCCATCCTTACTCCTAGTATATAACTCCTCTTAATTAACAACCACTGATACACCTATCAATGTAGCTACTACTAACTCCTTCTATTAACTTCCTTAACTTCATCTTGCAACTACTTCCAAGGTTTGCAAGACTAAAATCCTTACTGTACATACAAAGGATATCAATCCTTTGAAATAGGTATAGTACTACTCCCATAATACTAGTTGTCCTTATATTAACTTGGTTAAGCTACTATGCCTCCAACTACTCCGTACAACTCCTCAAATACTTCATCATACTCTAGCTTGACTTCTAATGATCAAGCTAGATGATTCAGCTTACTAGGACTTGCCTAACTTGGTATATTCATAACTCTTCTTCAACACCTAATCATCTATTCTCAAGTGACTTGAGAATAATGACCACCATCCTTTGATCATACAAAGCTTAGGCTTCTAATTGTCTGATCAAGATCTATACTCAACTAAGTAGTAAACTTGCATTAGTCTCTCTATAGACTTAGCTTGTTAAGCAAGCTTATTCTAAGTCTATATCCACTTGTCCTAACAAGATTATTATCTAATGTACTAATACTACTAGCTTTCTCATAGCTCCTCAATTACTAGCTCAACCCTTGAGTTTAGGTACTGCTTCTAGTTAACTCATGAGTGAGTTAACTCCTCCAACATCAAATGGTTTGATCTCCACTAATGATCGCATTCCATTGATGATGGTACACTCAACCATATCTAGTTCTTCCTTCAGATTAATTTACTTAAGGTATTTGAAAGGTCAACACAATAGGTCAAAGGCTATGAGTTAATAAGTTCTAGGTTAAGAATTGATCACTCAATATTGATGATCAATTGATACTAGGACTTGGTTAAATAGATATGGCATATCTTAATATCATATTAAGATTATATGCTAGATGGTCCTGGCTTGACTTCCTTTCTACTCTGTCTATGACAAGAGTTAATGTTTAAGAACTACCATGATACCCATGGTAAGAGTAACTATGCCAAACAAGTGTTTCAAGATTTAGTTATAGAGTTCCTTTTACTTAAGTTATATACCTACTTTGCTATTCAAGGTTTGTGGTAGATAATACCTTGATATCATCTTTAGAAGATTAAGTATTCATCCTTGAGTTGTGGCATGGAATACCATGTAATGATCTCTAGAAGAGCAAGTACTCCTTATTAAGTAATGTGTTGTGACTTAGTTTTATTACATTTGATCTACCCTTAGATCAAATTATATTACCCAAAGATAAGGTTTTAGCAAAGGACATATAGAAACTTATCGCAGTCAACTTGATGATCTACTTCAGTTCCACCAAGTTAAGAGAAGCTTCAATCACTTTGACAAGTTTTATTTAAAAGGGCGAAAATTATCCGGATTTTCTATGCATGAATGCAATGCACACACATGAGTTCAGCTTATTTCTAAGCTCTAATGCTGGGACGTTACAGGATATTCTTGACTGATATCTAGTGTTCCAAACCTGGATCATATTGGTACCTACTAGTCAAACTAATAGCATGTGCCACATCCGGTCTTGTACATAGCATGGCGTACATTATAGAGCCTATGGCTGAAGCATAGGGGATCTTATCCATTATCTCTCTTTCTTCCGCCGTAACCGGACTTTGAGTCTTACTCAATGTCTTGCCTTGCAACATAGGTAAGAACCCCTTCTTACTTTCGTCCATTTTAAACTTCTTTAAAATCTTATCAAGGTATGTACTTTGCGATAACCCTATTAGGCGTCTCGATCTATCTCTATAGATCTTTATGCCTAATATATATGACGCTTCACCAAGGTCTTTCATAGAAAATTTGTTGTTTATATAACTTTTAACACTATTTAAAAGATCTATATCATTTCCAATCAATAATATGTCATCCACATATAATATCAGAAATGCCACATTGCTCCCACTCACTTTCTTGTAAATACAAGCTTCTCCATAAGTTTGGACAAATCCAAACTCTTTGATCACCTCACCAAAGCGGAGATTCCAACTCCATGATGCTTGCTTCAGTCCATAGATGGATCGCTGAAGCTTGCACACCTTGTTAGCATCCTTTGGATCGACAAAACCCTTTGGTTATATCATATACAACTCTTCTTCAATGTTACCATTGAGGAACGCAGTTTTGACATCCATCTGCCATATTTCATAATCAAAATATGCAGCAATTGCTAACATAATCCTAACTGAATTTAGCATCGCTACGGGAGAGAATGTCTCATCGTATTCAACTCCTTGAATTTGTCGAAACCCTTTTGCGACAAGTCGAGCTTTATAGACGGTCACATTACCATCAGCATCAGTTTTTCTTTTGAAAATCCATTTATTCTCAACGGCCTTTCGGTAATGAGGTAAGTCCACCAAGGTCCAAACCTGGTTTTCGTACATGGATTCCATCTCGGATTTCATGGCTTCTAGCCATTTGTTGGAATCCAGGCTCATCATCGCTTCTTCATACGTCGCAGGGTCATCCATTTCATCAACAACAGGATTCCCGTACAGTTCAGGAGCTGCACGTGTCCTGCTAGACCTGCGAGGTTCGTTAGTGTTCTCTTTCGGAGTTTGATGATCATTATCATTAGTTCCTTCTTCATTTGGTGAAGTCAACTCCGGAACGACTTCTGGTGCTGCGCTACTTGCCATTTCATGAAGAGAAGGTTCAATAACCTCTTCGAGTTCTACCTTTTGACTACTCACACCTTTCGTGAGAAACTCTTTCTCTAGAAAGGATCCATTCTTGGCAACGAAAACTTTGCCCTCGGATTTGTGATAGAAGGAATACCCAATTGTTTCTTTAGGGTATCCTATGAAGATGCATTTTTCCGCTTTGGGTTCGAGTTTATCCGGCTGAAGTTTCTTCACATAAGCATCGCATCCCCAAACTTTAAGAAATGACAGCTTAGGTTTGTTTCCAAACCATAATTCATACGGTGTCGTTTCAACGGATTTAGACGGTGCCCGATTTAAAGTGAATGCAACGGTTTCCAGTGCATAACCCCAAAATGATAGTGGCAAGTCAGTCAGAGACATCATAGATCGAACCATATCCAATAGAGTACGATTACGATATTTTGACACACCATTACGTTGTGGTGTTCCGGCAGGCGTGAGTTGTGAAACTATTCCACACTCTTTCATGTGAGTGCTAAACTCGTAACTTAGATACTCACCTCCACGGTCAGACCACAGAAATTTGATCTTTCTATTACGATGATTTTCCACCTCTTTCTGAAATTCTTTGAACTTTTCAAAGGTTTTAGATTTGTGTTTCATCAAATAGATATACCCATATCTACTCAAATCATCTGCGAAAGTAACAAAATAACGATATCCACCTCGCACCGACACACTCATTGGACCGCATACATCAGTATGTATGATTTCCAATAAATCTGTCGCCCGTTCCATTGAACCGGAAAACGGTGTTCTAGTCATCTTGCCCATAAGGCATGGCTCACATGTATCAAATGATTTAAAATCAAGTGATTCCAAAAGTCCATCAGAATGGAGTTTCTTCATGCGTTTAACGCTAATATGACCTAGACGGCAGTGCCACATATATGCAGATATATCATCATTAAGTTTAATCCTTTTAGCATCAACATTATGGATGTACGTATGAGTACTATCAAGATTCAGCAAAAATAAACCATTCATTATGGGGTGCATGACCATAAAAGATATTATCCATATAAATCGAACAACCATTGTTTTCGGATTTAAACGTATAACCACATCGCATCAAACAAGATCCAGATATAATGTTCATGCTTAGTGCAGGCACCAAATAACAATTATTTAGGTTTAAAACTAATCCCGATGGTAGGTGGAGAGGTAGTGTTCCGACGGTGATCACATCAACTCTTGATCCATTGCCGACATGCATCTTGACCTCACCCCTTGCTAGAGGTTGCTTGTTCGCATCCCCTGATTCGAGTTACATATGTTAGCAACCGATCCGGTATCAAATACCCAGGTGCTACTACGAGTACTAGTCAAGTACACATCAATAACATGTATATCATATATATATATATCTTTGTTTGCCTTGCCGGCTTTCTTGTCCGCCAAAAACTTGGGGCAGTTGCGCTTTCAATGTCCAGTCCCCTTACAATAGTAGCACTCGGTATCAGACCTATGGCCAGCCCAGGATTTGTTTTCAGGCGCAGCAACAGATTTTCCTCCCTTCTTTCCCTTTTCTTTACCCTTCTTATCTTTCTTGAAACCGGTGGTTTTATTGACCATCAACACTTGATGTTCTTTCCTAATCTCCACTTCTACAGTTTTAAGCATTGACAGAAGCTCGGGGAGAGTCTTCTTCATGCCCTGCATGTTATAGTTCATCACGAAGCTCTTGTAACTAGGTGGCAGAGATTGGAGAACACGGTGTATGCCTAAGTCAATGAGAATCGTTATTCCCAAGGACACAAGATTATCGGTGTACCCAGAAATTTTGAGTATGTACTCACTTACGGAGCTGTTCTCTTCCATCATGCAGCTAAAGAACTTTTCCGAAGCATTATAACTCTCTATGACAGCATGGGTATCGAAAATCATTTTCAATTCACCCATGGTATCAAAGGCATTGCCATTTTCGAAACGCTTTCAAAGTTCTGGCTCTAGCCCATATAGTATGCCGCAATGAACTAAGTTGTGGTCCTCCTGACGAGTCACATAGATATTCTTTCTCGCCAGGCATCGTGAACTGTGGGGGCCTAGTGGCGCTTCTAGCACATATTGCTTTTGTGCAGCAGAGAGGAGAATCCTCAAATTCATAGCCCGGTTGGTGAAGTTGAAGGGAATATGCCCGAGAGGCAATAATAATGTGGTTATTATCTTATTCGATGTTTATGATAAATGTTTATTTTGCATGCTATAATTGTATTGATCGGAAACATCAATACATGTGTGTTTAATAAACAAAAAGGGTTCCTAGTTATGCCTCTCTTATAGACTAGCTTGTTGATTAACAAGATGATCAAGGTTTCCTGATCATAGACATTGGATGTTGTTAATAACAAGGTCACAACATTAGTTGAATGATGTGATGAACATTCATCCGAAGTATAACATTACGATCAAAGTCATTATGTTTATATTGCTATAACATCATACGAAGTAACCTTAGTCCTTAGACCATGAGATTGTTGGAGATATTCCCAAGAGGCAATAATAAAGTGGTTATTATCATATCTTCATACTTATGATAAATGTTTACATACCATGCTATAATTGTATTAACCGGAAACATTAATACTTGTGTGATTTGTAAACATAAAAGAGTCCCTAGTAAAGCCTCTTGTTAAACTAGCTTGTTGGTTAATATATGATCATGGTTTCCTAATCATGAACATAGAGATGTTATTAAACAACAGGGTCATATCATTAGGAGAATGATGTGATGGACATACTCCTATAGTTAAAGCGTAGCATAAAGATCAAGTCATTTAATATAGTTCATTTGCTATAAGCTTTCTGATACATAGTAACCTAATTCCTTCGACCATGAGATCATGCATATCACCTTTACTGGAAGGATGCTTTGATAACATCAAACACCACACCGTAACAGGGTGGCTATAAAGGTGGCATTGAGTGTTCGGAAAGTATTGGTTGAGACACATGGATCAAGAGTGGGATTTGTCCATCCATATGACGGATAGATATACTCTGGGCCCTCTCGGTGTAATGTCATCCAATTAGCTTGCAAGCATGTGACTGGATCACAAGGGATCACATACCACGGGAATGAGAAAAGAGTACTTATCGATGTGAGGTTGAACTAGGTATGCGAGATACAAGCGATCATAACCTCGGATAAGTAAACTATCGTGAGACAAAGGGAAATTGGTATCATATGTAAGTGGTTCATTCGATCGCAAAGTAATCGTAGAAATATGTGGGAGCCATATGAATTTCCAGATTCCTCTATTGGTTATTGATCGGAGAAGTGTCTTGATCATGTCCGCATAATTCACGAACCGTAGGGAGACACACTTAAGGATTCGATGTTGTTGAGTAGTTATGGAATGATGAGTAAGAGACCGAATGTTGTTCGGAGTTTCAGATGGGATCCGGGATATCACGAGGAGATTCGGAATGGTCCGGAGAATAAGATTCATATAAGGAAAGTCCCATTTTGGAGTTGGGGAATGGTTCCGGTGTTTTCATCGGGAACATTCTAGAAGGTTCCGGAATGTCCGACTCCGGGGAAGGGTACATGAATGTGTCATTGTAAGTTGGAATGATTGCATCATGTACTAGGTGTCATTGCTGTCCAAAATAAAGGGTTTATTTAAATCCTAAATTGAAAAGTCAAACGGCTAGTTTGAAAGTCAAACGGCAAGTTTTTGGAAAGAGGAGAAGAGGTGGAAACCGAGTTGGGGAAGGAGTCCTCCTCCCCAAGCCAGCGCACCACCCAAGCCGAGTTAGGGAGGGACTCCTCCTCCTTGGCAGCCCCCTCCACCTATATAAGGAGGGGCAGGGCTCCTCATAGAGACACAAGTCCTTCTCCTCTAAACCAAAACCCTAGCCACAGCCTAGGGATTTCTCCCAAGCCGTCAAGTTAGAGCTTCTAATTGCCCTAGCCTCCGGTTTAGAGCCTTCTAATTGGTGTGTCTAAACCCTAGATCACCAAAGCTCTCTCATACTCCACCATACTCGCTCCGGCTTAAGGAGAAGCCCTGCGAGATCTCCCCTCTACTTCCGGTACCACGCCGTTGTCTTCAGGAATCGAGGAGAGTGCTACAACCTCCACTGCTTTGGAACAAGGAGAGGAAGGTCTTCATCAGTCTTGAGCGTGTGACCGATCATGGAAGCGCTGCCGGAACGCAGCACCGTAAGGATCGTCTACGCGATCTTGAGATCGGCAAGTGTACGACTACATCACCCACGAGAATCTGCTCTCGTTAACCGCTTTGGAATCTTCGAGGGTGAGTTCCTCTATCGACTCGTTGCTACAATCTAGTAGATAGATCTTGGCTTGATCATAGATTAGATCTTGATTGTGTGTTCATGCGGTAGAAATTTTTTGTTTTCCATGCTACGAACCCCTACAGTGGTATCAGAGCCGTGTCTATATGTAGATCTGTTGCACGAGTAGAACACAATGGTCATTGTGGGCGTTGATGCTTTTATTGTCGATTGCTTCTTGTGTACTTTGCATCTTGCGGTATGTTGGGATGAAGCAGCTTGACATGCAACTTGCTCATGAGACTTGCTCCACGCTTGACATGCAACATGTATTGCATAAGTGGCTTTGCGGGTGCCTGTTTCTCCTAGCATAGTTAAGATCCAATTTACAACGGGTGATTAACAATACTAGTATCAATGTTGTGGTTCTTGTTCGTAAGTTAGAATGACACTTATTGAAAGCCCCAAACCACGTAAAATATGCAAAGAAAGTAGAGGCGTCTAACTTTGTTTTGCAGGGGTGTGCAGTGATGTGATATGGCCATGATTGTGATTATATTTGATGTATGCAATGTTCCTTATTGTAAGTTGGCAACCGGCCGGAGCCATATGGTTGTCTTTAAATTATGTTAAGACCCGCATGTCTATTCAAAGTAGTTGTAATAGTTGAAGCCGGTGGACGACAACCATGGAGAAGCGTCATTGACCTTGATGCAATGCCGGTGATGATGGAGATCATGTTCGTGCTTGAAGATGGAGATCGGAAGCACAAAGAAGAAAGGCCATATCATATCACATATTATGAATTGCATGTGATGTTAATCCTTTATGCATCTTGTATTGCTTAGTAGACGACGGTAGCATTATAAGATGATCCCTCATGCACATAAATTTCAAGTTCTAAAGTGTTCACCCTTAGTATGCACCGTTGCTAAAGCTTGTTGTTTCGAAGCACCACGTGATGATCGGGTGTGTTAGATTCCGCGAGTGAATACAACGTAAGCAAGCCAGATTTGCTTATGCGGTAGCTAAGGTTTGATATTGACAAGCCTAGCATGTACAGACATGGTCTCAGGAACACGAATCACCGAAAGGTAAAACATGAATCATATAGTAGATATGATGAACATGTCGATTGTTCGCCATTGAAACTATATCAACTCTCGTGATGATCGGTTTTGATATAGTGGATTTGGTTCGTGTGATCACTAAAACAATGTGAGGGATGTTGTTTTGAGTGGGAGTTCACCTAGATTAATTTAATTATTGATTAGAACTCAATTTATCATAAATTATATCAAAGTGAATTTGCATAGTTGTTGTAGTCATTGGCATCCGTTTACCACCTTGCGCTTAGTTTTAATTGAGATGATAGAACTATAGAATTCTGGTTAGTTACTTTACGAACTGGTATCGTATTGTTTTGAAGTGTTAATCTAAAGTTTAAAAGTCCTATTGCAAACTTTCGTAAGTTAAGTTACTCCATGAATTTTAATAATTGGTATTAAATCAAGAGTGACAATTCCAAGTGTTAGTGTATGAGTATCGTGTTTGTCTCCATGATTCTTGATATTCAAAGGATTGTCTTAATATCAACGTTATCTAGGATCTGAAAGAGTTGTTTCAGAAACCATGATGTGTGGAAGATATTGTGATATCTGAAACGAAGTTTTGGTTGCAACATGATAGAGTATAATATGGCAAAATTCATGTTCTCGTATTTAATGAGAATTTGCAAAAGGTTGAAGACACTAGTTGTCCTAATCCTCCAAAATGTTTTGGAGAGCAACATTATACTCGTAATTCATCGTTATAAGCTAAAAGTAGCTTGATCATGGACGATTCCATGATAAGGGTGAATATTTGATGTAGGTAAAGTGTTTACTACACCAAGAGATTACTAAAGAAAGGAATTTGAAAGCACACCAAACATTTGATGATGGTGATCTACTTCAAAGTGCAAGTCCAAAGACATTGGTATTTAACTATACACCCTTTGGACTATGTGTCATATGTATGACTCCACTTGATGTTGATAGATTCTTTCAAATGTAAAATAAATCTTGAAGAGAATCTCATAAATATATGGCGTAAAAGAAAAGACTAGAATTGTTCAGTTTAAGTATATAGATGATATACATGTTATGGCTATATTCTTTGCTTATTAAACAATGTGGTTCTTAAGTATTTGATACTGAATTTGTTGGTGTGAATCGTCATACGAAACAACACAATTCATGAACTACAATGGCCTAAGTAACTAGCAAAAGAATATGTGATGATGTTCATCAAGAACAAATAAAGGGTTATTGTGTTGCTCGTTAAACATCAAAGCTTGCCTTCAAGATTTGTTTTATCAGGTATTATGAGAACAAAAGGGTTGTTCAAATAATTGCCGTAATCCATAAAAGATGGATGATTCACAAATCTCGTTGGAGAAATCACATCCATAAAACTAGTGCTAAAAATGTCGAAAGACAAATTGATTAAAAGATCACTTAGGAAGTGACATCGCCGTTTAAATTATATTGGAAAGAAAACATGAAGAAACTCCATGTGGATGGAATTTTGGAGTCTTTTGATTTTTGATCACATGACACTTGTGAAACTTTCCTAGAGATAATTAAAACTTCGTTCATAGGCCAAAAAGGGAACGAAAGACTAGCTTATTGGAACTTGTACATATTGTTGTACAAAGTCCATTATGTGTAGTCAACAACGATGGATTTCAACTTCATATGCTTTCTCCGAAAATTTGAGTGAATATATGAATATTTACTTAATAAGGATGAAGTATGAAACATTTGAAAAAGTTCAAAGTCTTTCAAGATGAAGTGCAAAATCATTGTAATAAGAATATAAATAGTTTATGATAAAAATCATAAAGGAAGATATTTGAGTTACAAGTTTAGCATAATACCTAAGATTTAAGGAATCGTTCTGTGGATTTGCATTTCCCGAAACACCATAAGAGTATGGAGCGTTCGAGATATGTAATTAAAACCTTGTTTGACATGGTAAGATCGAAGGTGTAATACACAAAACTGCCGTTATATTTTAAAAATTAAAAGCTTTAGAGACTACCGTTTTCCACTAAAAAGAGCTCCATCATAATCCACTGAAATGACACCATATAAAGTTATGGTTTGGGATAAAACCCGAATAGTCCTTTCTTAAACATTGGTATGCTATGCATAAGAAAGATGTTTGCAACCAAAGTCGGATGAAACTGTCTTTGTATTACTGTTAAGTATTCCTCCATAAACACCGGAGACAAAAGTGTTTGTCGCTTAGAACGTCAAGTTTCTTTGAGAAGGAATTTTTCGTGAAAAGATAAGTGGGAGGACAATAGAACTTTGATAAGGTTAAAGGAACCTTAGCTATATGTGCAGAGTTGCGCAGCACCAAAAAGTGTTCCGGAGGCAGCAACAATGCTCATGGCTCACGTGCCTCAACGGTTGTGGTTACGGAGATCCAAGTTCCTATTGAAACCAGTAGGTCGGATGAACAATCGAATACCAAGATTTGAGAGTTAAATCATTATTTGACAATAATGATTCGACTACATGCAAAGAAGCGATGATGAGCCCTGACTCCGTCAAATGGCTTGAAGCCATAAAATATGTGATAGTTCCATACACGAGAAATCAAGTTTTGAACTTGAAGGACCCTCGAGAAAGGTGTAAGACCTTACAGTCGTGTTTGGATCTATAAAGAAATAGACATGGATGTTTTACATCTATGAAATAGTCGACATGTTGGGAAAAGTTCACAACAATGTTCAAAGGTTGACTATGATAAGATTTGATCTTTCATAGTGATATTTAGTCTAGACGGATTAGTGTAGCAACCACTACATATAATTTTGTTATATGGTAGTTGAATAAACAAAACAATTTCTTCTAATAGAATTGTTACCTAGGACATGTGCATAACACGGTCCATAGGGTTTTGTTAATTCAAAGGATGCTAAAAGCATATGCAAACTTCAATGGTTGAAGTAAGTATCGCGGAGTTGGAATCTTCACAATGATGAAACTGTTAAAAGAGTTTAAATTCATCAGAGACAATGAAGATGCTTGCATTTGCAAGAAATTAAGTGGGAGCGCTAAGACATATTTCTAATACATTATGTGGAGGACATATTGTTGATTAGAAATGATGTATCTTTTATTAACACATATTAAGAATTTCATCCTGATGAAAGGCTTAGGCAAAACCCAAATATTTGGCATCAATAGACGCTAATATGGTTGTGCCAGAAGTACATAGACGAGATATTGAATGAGTTCAATATAGAAACTACAAGAAAGGTTCTTGTCACACAGAAAGGATTGAATGAGTTCAATATTGATGATATATTCAAATGTATTGACATTTGGTAAGTAAAACAAGATTCAAGTATAGATTGATGCTTGATCACAAAGAGTATTTATATCAATCATACTATGATATGTACAAATCCAGATATGTCCTATGCTCTAAATGTTGTGAGCATAGTAAGAATATTCTTATGATCTTTTGGAAGAACTAAGAGTATATTATTTGTAGAAGTGACAAATAGATGATTAGTTCATTGTAAAGTACTACATTGATACTAGTTTTGTCACAAAGTACAAATTAAGTTTATCTCAATCTAAACTAAGGGTGGCACAATATAATGGAAAGTAAGTTCCATAATGTATTTGGATGAGTTCCAAAGTTAAGACATTGTGACAGATACTACAACAAAAGGCTAAGTATATGACTGCTATAATAGCAGCTAAAGAGGGCATTTGTGTCAAGTAGTTTGTTGTCAAACTAGGTGTAGTTCACAGCGGGATAATACTATGAATATATATTGTACGACAATATTATCAACATGTTTTAACCCCAAAGAACTAAAGGTCTCACCGAAGGACCAAATTTATACAAAGCCATCTCATTAGAGAATGAGTGATGCGTAGAGACGCAAAGACATGCAATTACACACGGACCTGGAAGTGTCAGATCCGGAGATCAGTTGACCACTAGCAATCGTGTACATACAACACCAGAAAGCCATATGTGTTGAATACACAAAGGTTTGAAACTAGATTATTGACTCTAGTGCAAGTGGGAGACTGTTGGAGATATGCCCAAGAGGCAATAATAAAGTGGTTATTATCATATCTTCATACTTATGATAAATGTTTACATACCATGCTATAATTGTATTAACCGGAAACATTAATACTTGTGTGATTTGTAAACATAAAAGAGTCCCTAGTAAAGCCTCTTGTTAAACTAGCTTGTTGGTTAATATATGATCATGGTTTCCTAATCATGAACATAGAGATGTTATTAAACAACAGGGTCATATCATTAGGAGAATGATGTGATGGACATACTCCTATAGTTAAAGCGTAGCATAAAGATCAAGTCATTTAATATAGTTCATTTGCTATAAGCTTTCTAATACATAGTAACCTAATTCCTTCGACCATGAGATCATGCATATCACCTTTACTGGAAGGATGCTTTGATAACATCAAACACCACACCGTAACAGGGTGGCTATAAAGGTGGCATTGAGTGTTCGGAAAGTATTGGTTGAGACACATGGATCAAGAGTGGGATTTGTCCATCCATATGACGGATAGATATACTCTGGGCCCTCTCGGTGGAATGTCATCCAATTAGCTTGCAAGCATGTGACTGGCTCACAAGGGATCACATACCACGGGAACGAGAAAACAGATTTATCAAGAACGAGGTTGAACTAGGTATGCAGAGATACACGATCATAACCTCGGATAAGTAAACTATCGTGAGACAAAGGGAAATTGGTATCGTATGTAAGTGGTTCATTCGATCGCAAAGTAATCGAGAAATATGGGAGCCATATGAATTTCCAGATTCCTCTATTGGTTATTGATCGGAGAAGTGTCTTGATCATGTCCGCATAATTCACGAACCGTAGGGAGACACACTTAAGGATTCGATGTTGTTGAGTAGTTATGGAATGATGAGTAAGAGACCGAATGTTGTTCGGAGTTTCAGATGGGATCCGGGATATCACGAGGAGATTCGAAATGGTCCGGAGAATAAGATTCATATAAGGAAAGTCCCATTTTGGAGTTGGGGAATGGTTCCGGTGTTTTCATCGGGAACATTCTAGAAGGTTCCGGAATGTCCGGCACTCCGGGGGGGAAGGGTACATGAATGTGTCATTGTAAGTTGGAATGATTGCATCATGTACTAGGTGTCATTGCTGTCCAAAATAAAGGGTTTATTTAAATCCTAAATTGAAAAGTCAAACGGCTAGTTTGAAAGTCAAACGGCAAGTTTTTGGAAAGAGGAGAAGAGGTGGAAACCGAGTTGGGGAAGGAGTCCTCCTCCCCAAGCCAGCGCACCACCCAAGCCGAGTTAGGGAGGGACTACACTCCCTCCCCTTGGCCGGCCAGCCCCTCCACCTATATAAGGAGGGGCAGGGCTCCCTCCTTAGAGACACAAGTCCTTCTCCTCTAAACCAAAACCCTAGCCACAGCCTAGGGATTTCTCCCAAGCCGTCAAGTTAGAGCTTCTAATTGCCCTAGCCTCCGGTTTAGAGCCTTCTAATTGGTGTGTCTAAACCCTAGATCACCAAAGCTCTCTCATACTCCACCATACTCGCCCGCTTAAGGAGAAGCCTGCGAGATCTCCCTCTACTTCCTGTACCACGCCCAGTTGTCTTCTTAGGAATCGCGAGGAGAGTGCTACAACCTCCATTTCACTTTGGAACAAGGGACAGGAAGGTCTTCATCGAAAATCGAACGCAGTGACCGATCATGAAGCGCTGTTTAAACGCAGCGCCGGAAGGATCGTCTACGCGATCTTGAGATCGGCAAGTGTACGACTACATCACCCACGAGAATCTGCTCTCGTTAACCGCTTTGGAATCTTCGAGGGTGAGTTCCTCTATCGACTCGTTGCTACAATCTAGTAGATAGATCTTGGCTTGATCATAGATTAGATCTTGATTGTGTGTTCATGCGGTAGAATTTTTTTGTTTTCCATGCTACGAACCCCTACAGAGATCATGTTAATTGCTAACACCAGAAGAGTATCTTGATAACACCAAACGTCACACCGTAACAGGGTGACTATAAAGGTGGGTTCAGTGCTACAAAGGTGTTATGTTGAGGCTCATGGATCAAGAGTGGAATTTGTCAATCCCGATGACGGATAGATATACTCTGGGCCCTCTCGGTGATATCACATTAAGATAGCTTGCAAGCAAGTGATGTGATCACTAGAATGTTATATCACGGGAACGAGAAAAGAGTGCATGTTGGTAACGAGATCAAACTAGGTATGGAGATACCGATGATCGAATCTCGGACATGTAATATATCGCAAGACAAAGGGATTTAATTACAAGCGTTAAAGGTTCTCACGATCACAGAAGTCATCGTTGAATGTGTAGGAGTCAGTATGGATCTCCAGGTCCTGCTTCTGATTATTGATCTGAGAGGGGTCTCGATCATGTCTGCATTATTCGCGAACCGTAGGGTGACACACTTAAGGGATACCGACACCATTTTGAGAAAATATGTTTCAGATAAAGATTTAAGAAAGCGCTAGAATTATTTCAATAGACACCGAAACTGTTTTGGGTGAAATTGCTGAAATTAGTTCTGCATGTAATATTGAAATGTTGTAGGGGGTTTTATGTGAATGTTTGTTAATTAAAGTAATTAACAAAATTCTGAATAAAAATAATAAAAGAGTTTTATTAAATGAGAGAGCATTAAATTTGGAGAAATTTAATGCATTTAAAGTAGGGACTTTAAAGGGGAATGTGAAGAGGCATTTTAATGTGGAGGGGTTACCACCACATGAATGGGGGAGGTGAGGAGTCACCCCCCCATGCGCCGGCCATGAAGGAGGGGCACCCCCTCCTCCTATAAAAGGCCACCCTCTTCCTCATACTTCCTCACACCTCCTCGTGAAGGATCTCTCTCCCCCTCTAGTATTATTTCCCCATGGTCTCGGATTAGCGAGATACATGTTCCTGGTTGCTTTATCTAGAAAGGAGTTGTTGCTTCCGCTGCTTTGTTGGAGCGAGGGATGGAGGTTGTCGGGGTACCGGACGTGTGTGCGATCACGGATGCACCGCTGCTTTGCGGTGCTGGACTTGGTGGTGCTGGAGCTGGATCTGAAGGACGTGCTGGAGCCGGACCTGCTCGGACTTCCTCACGATCTTGAGATCGGGAAGTGTACGACTACATCAACCACGAGTTCCTACTCGTTAACAAAACTCCTTGTCTTCGAGGGTAAGTTCTCGATGGATGTATGTCCACCCGTTGCTTTGTACCTAGTAGATAGATCTTGGCGTGTAGTTCTCATCGTAGTAAAATTTTTGTTTTCTATGTCATGGACCCAACAGTGGTATCAGAGCCTGATCTATGCGTAGGTGCTTTGCACGGGTAGTACACATATGTTTATATGTGGGCGATGATGATCATGTTATTGCATCTTTCATGTATTTTGGATATTGGTGGCATAGTGGGATGAAGCGGCTCGGACCAACCTTACATGTCATCATACATGAGACCGGTTCCACGACTGACATGCAACTAGTTTTGCATAAGTGGCTGGCGGGTGTCTGTCTCTCCTACTATAGTCAATATTTGATTTACAATGAGTTGCTAATAACTTGGTTATCCTCATTGTGGTTCCATGTTCGTAGGTAAGAACAGTTCTATCTCCGAAAGCCCTAAGCCACGTAAAACTTGCAATGGATAAATTAGAGGCGTCTAGTTTAGATCGTTGCTGGGCTAGTGTATTGATATGGTATTGTTGTAACTAGATGTATGATAGATACTCTTACAACACACTCAACGTGTAAGTTCCATAGACCTTGGCCTTACACACAAAGGAATGATAGAGATCATACCACGATGCAAATGATAGAGATCAAATGCATGGACCATATCATCTCACTTTACACATTAGATGTTAGCATCTTATACTGCTAGTTTGGCGCTTTCTGTAGCATTGTAATATGATCCCTTATTTAGATATCAAGATAAAAATGTGTTCTTCCTTAAGTATGCACTGTTTTATGGATCATGTTTTGATACATCACGTGATGATCGGGTGTACTCGACTCTACGCTTTCATACAAACGGGTGTAAGACAGTTTTACACATGCGAGTACTAAGGTTCTTACTTGGCGAGCCTAGCACGTACATACATGGCCTCGGAACATGTACCGAAAGGTTAAGTATGAGTCATATAGTTGATATGATGCCCATATAGATGCTCGCCTTTGAAGCTACATCAACTCACGTGATGATCGGACATGGTGTAGTGGATTTGGTTCATGTAATCACCAAAAGGACACGAGGGATGTCGTTTTTGAGTAGGAGTTTATTTCTAATTTGGATTAGTAGAAATCAATTTGTCATAAAATAAATCGAAGTGAATTTGCATAATTGTTGTAGTCATTGGCATCTGTTCACTACCTTATGCTTAGTTTTAATTGAGATAATAGAACTGTAGAATTCTGGATATTTACTTTAAGAACTGGTATCGTATTGTTTTGAATGTCTATTTAAAGTTTATAAGTCCTATTGCAAAATTTCAGCAAACTCCATTTACTCCATGAAGTTTAATAAGAAGTATTAAATCAAGAGTAAGAATTCCAGTGTTAGTATCTAAAGTATCATGTTTGCCTCCATGATTATTGATATTCAAAAGTTGTTTTAATATCAAGATTATATTGGAGCTGAAAATTGTTTCAGAAACCATCATGTGTGAAAGATATTGTGATATCCGAAAAAATGTATTTGGTTGCATTATGATAGAGTATAATTTAGCAAAATACATGTTCTTATATTGTACGAGAATTTGTGAAGGATGGAGATGCTAAGAATCCGAATCTCCCAAAAAGGTTTTGGGAACTAACATTATACTCGCAATTCTTCCTTATAGGCTATAATAGCTTGATCATGAAAGTTGTCATGATAAGGGTGAATAGAATATGTAAGTAAAATGTTTACTACACTAAAATATTACTAAAGAATGGATTTTTGATAGAATACCAAACATTTGATGATGGTGATCCACTTCAAAGTGCAAGTCCAAAGGTATTAGTATTTGACTATATACGCTTTGTACTATGTGTCATGTGAATGACACCACTATTGATGTTGATAGATTCTTTTAAAAGGAAAAGGAATTGTTGAAAGAGAATCTATAAAATATTTGGCAGAAAAGAAAAAGTTGGAAATGTCCAGCTTAGGTATATATAGAAGATATACATGTTATGGTTGTATTCCTTGCTTGTTAAACAATGTGGTTCTTAGGTTTTGGATACCGATATTGGATACCGAATTGGTTGGTATGAAGTGTCATACAGGACAACACAATTCATGAACTGCAATGGCCTAGGTAACTGGCAAGAGAATAAGTGATGATTGTTCATCGAAAACAAATAAAGTGTTATTGTGTTTTTTCGTTGTCGTCAAACCTAGCCTTCAAGATTTGTTTTAATAATTGTTATATTGTTCCGATATTATGAGAACAATGGTTGTTCAAATAATTACCGTATTCCATAAAAGATGGATGAACTTTTACAAGTCTAGTGGGAGAAATCACATCCATAAACACTATTGCTAAAATGTCGCAAGACAAATGATTGAAAGATCACTTATGAAGTGACATCGCTATTTTAAATTATATTGGAAAGAAAACATGAATAAAATCCATGTTGATGGATTTTTGGAGTCTTTGATTTTGATCAATTGACACTTGTGAAACTTTCCTCGAGACAATTGAAACTCCGTTCATAGGCCAAAGAGGAACGGATGACTAACTTATTGGATATTATGCATGTTGATGTATATAGTCCATTATATGTAGCCATATGCGATGGATATTTTTGCTTCATATGCTTTCTCCAGAAATTTAATTAAATACGGTCTATATATTTACTTAATAAGGAAGAAGTATGAAACATTTGAAAATTGTTCAAAGACTTTCAAGATGAAGTGGAAAATCATTGTAACAAGAAAATAAAGAGTTTATGATTCGATCATAAAGGAAGATATTTGAGTTACATGTTTAGCAAAACACTTAAGATTTGAGGAATTGTTCCATGATTTGTGTTTCCCAATAAACCATAGGAGTATGGCATATTCGAGAGATGAAATCAAACCATGTTTGACATGGTAAGATCAAAGGTGTCATTTATAAAACTGCCATTATGTTTTAAGGATTGAAGCTTTAGAGACTACCGCTTTTACACTGAAAAGAGCACCATCGTGATCCGTTGAAATGACACCATATAAGTTATGGTTTGGGATAAAACCCGAATAGTATTTTCTTAAATTTTGGCATGCTATGCATAAGTAAAATGTTTACAACCAAAGTCGGATAAGCACGTCTTTGTAGGTTATCCCAAAGAATTTGTTGGGAATTTCTCCATAACACCGAGGACAAAAGAGTTTGTTACTTGGAACGTCAAGTTTCTTGAGAAGGAATTTCTCGTGAAAAGTTAAGTGGGAGGACAATAGAACTTTGATAAGGTTGTTGAACCTTAGCTATATGTGCTAAGTAGTAGCGCCGAAAGTGTCCCGTGGCGCCACAATGCTCATGGCTCACGTGATTACAAAGGGTGTGATCTCGGAGATTAGAGTTCCTATTGAACCGCAGGGTCGGTAAGAAGAATCAAATAGTGTGATTTGATAAGCAAGTCGTTATTGTTTTGACAATGATGAACCAACTACATGCAAAGAAGCGATGATGGGCCCTGACTCCATAAAATGACTAGAAGTCATAGAATCCGTGATAGTATCCATACACGAGAAATCAAGTTTCTGAACTTGGAAGACCCTCTAGAAAGGCGTGAAGCCTATCGGTCGTGTTTGGATCTATAAATAAATAAGACATGGATGTTTAACATCTATGAAATAGTCGACATGTCGGAAAGAAGTTTATGGCAATGTTCAAGGAGTTGACTATGACAAGATTTGATATTTCATAGCGATATATAGTCTTGACGGATTAATGTAGCAACCACTACATATAATTTGGTATATGGTAGTTGAATAAACAAAACAATGTTCTTCTAATAGAATGGCTACCTAGGACGTGTACAAGACACAGTCCGAAGGGTTTTGTTAATTCAAAGGGTGCTAAAAGGGCATGCAAACTTCAATAGTTGAAGTAAGCATAGCGGAGTTGGAATCTTCACCATGATGAAACTGTTAAAATAGTTTAAATTCATCGGAGATGATGAAGATGCTTGCATTTGCAAGAAATTAAGTGGGAGCGCTGAGACATATTTCTAATACATTATGTAGAGGACATATTGTTGATTGGAAATGATGTATCTTGTATTGACACAAGTTAAGAATTTCATTAAAATAAGATTTTGATGAAAGACTTGGGCAAACCTAGAATATTTGGCATCAATATCTATATGGATAGATTAAGGCGCTAATATGGTTGTGCCAGAAATACATATATGAGATATTGAAAGGGTTCAATATGGAAACAACAAGAAAGGTTCTTGCTACATGGAAATAATTGTATCAAGATTCAAGTGTTTCAACACTTGGTGAGTAAAATCACATGAAGATTTTGATCGATTATACCGTGATATGTATATATCCAAAATGTCATAAGTGTTATAAGCACATACCAGGATGATTCATAAGATGATCATTGGACAATAGTAAAGATATTCTTATGAGCTTTGGAAGAACTAAGAATATATCATGTATAAGTGACAAATAGTTAAAGGTAGTTCATTGTAAAGTGTTACATTGATACTAGTTTTGTCACAAGATACAAATTAAATTTATCTCTAGACTATGGGTGGCACAATGTAATGGAAAGGATGTTCCATGATGGATTTCGATGAGTTCCAAAGTTGAGACATTGTGACGGATACTACAACAAAAGGCTAAGTATATAACTGCTATAGTAGCAGCAAAGAGGGCATTTGTGTTAAGTAGTTTGTTATCAAACTAGGTGTGGTTCAAAGTGGGATAATACTATGAAGATATATTGTGTGACAATAATATCAACATACTTTAACCCGAACGAAATAAAGGTCTCACCAAAGGACCAAATTTATACAATGCCATCTCATTTGAGAATGAGTGATGCGTAGAGACTCAAAGACATGCAAATACACACGGACCTAAAACTGTCAGATCCAGAGATTATGTTAACCACTAGCAATCGCGTATATGCAACACCAGAAAGCCATAGGTGTTCAATACGCAAAGTTTTTCAAACTAGAATATTGACTCTAGTGCAAGTGGGAGACTGAAGGGAAAATGCCCGAGAGGCAATAATAAAGTGGTTATTATCTTATTCGATGTTTATGATAAATGTTTATTTTGCATGCTATAATTGTATTGATCGGAAACATCAATACATGTGTGTTTAATAAACAAAAAGGGTTCCTAGTTATGCCTCTCTTATAGACTAGCTTGTTGATTAACAAGATGATCAAGGTTTCCTGATCATAGACATTGGATGTTGTTAATAACAAGATCACAACATTAGTTGAATGATGTGATGAACATTCATCCGAAGTATAGCATTACGATCAAAGTCATTATGTTTATATTTCTATAACATCATACGAAGTAATCTTAGTCCTTAGACCATGAGATTATGTTAATTGCTAACACCAGAAGAGTATCTTGATAACACCAAACGTCACGCCATAACAGGGTGACTATAAAGGTGGGTTCAATGCTACAAAGGTGTTATGTTGAGGCTCATGGATCAAGAGTGGAATTTGTCAATCCCGATGACGGATATATATACTCTGGGCCCTCTCGGTGATATCACATTAAGATAGCTTGCAAGCAAGTGATGTGATCACTAGAATGTTATATCACGGGAACGAGAAAAGAGTGCATGTTGGTAATGAGATCAAACTAGGTATGGAGATACCGATGATCGAATCTCGGACATGTAATATATCGCGAGACAAAGGGATTTAGTTACTAGCGCTAAAGGTTCTCACGATCACAGAAGTCATCGTTGAATGTGTAGGAGTCAGTATGGATCTCCAGGTCCCGCTTCTGATTATTGATCTGAGAGGGGTCTCGATCATGTCTGCATTATTTACGAACCGTAGGGTGACACACTTAAGGGATACCGACACCATTTGGAGCAAATATGTTTCAGATAAAGATTTAAGAAAGCGCTGGAATTATTTCAATAGACACCAAAACTGTTTCGGGTGAAATTGCTGAAATTGGTTCTGCATGTAATATTGAAATGTTGTAGGGGGTTTTATGTGAATGTTTTTTAATTAAAGTAATTAACAAAATTCTGAATAAAAATAATAAAAGAGTTTTATTAAATGAGAGAGCATTAAATTTGGAGAAATTTAATGCATTTAAAGTAGGGACTTTAAAGGGGAATGTGAAGAGGCATTTTAATGTGGAGGGGTTACCACCACATGAATGGGGGAGGTGAGGAGTCACCCCCCCCCATGCGCCGACCATGAAGGAGGAGCACCCCTCCTCCTATAAAAGGCCACCCTCTTCCTCATACTTCCTCACACCTCCTCGTGAAGGATCTCTCCCCCCTCTAGTATTATTTCCCCATGGTCTCGGATTAGCGAGATACATGTTCCCGGTGGCTTTATCTAGAAAGGAGTTGCTGCTTCCGCTGCTTTGCTGGAGCGAGGGACGGAGGTTGTCGGGGTACCGGACGTGTGTGCAATCACGGATGCACCGCTGCTTTGTGGTGCTGGACTTGGTGGTGCTGGAGCTGGATCTGAAGGACGTGCTGGAGCTGGACCTGCTCGGACTTCCTCACGATCTTGAGATCGGCAAGTGTACGACTACATCAACCACGAGTTCCTACTCGTTAACAAAACTCGTTGTCTTCGAGGGTAAGTTCTCGATGGATGTATGTCCACCCGTTGCTTTGTACCTAGTAGATAGATCTTGGCGTGTAGTTCTCATCGTAGGAAAATTTTTGTTTTCTATGTTGCGGACCCAACAGAAGTTGCTACCATTCACAACAAGTTTCTCTTTCTCCATGAACACATTGAAATTAAAAGCAGGTGGTGCCATCTACAACAGAATTTCTAAAGTTTATTTAGACTAAGTTTATGATAGATTGAGTTCAACTAAACTCCCACTCAAAAACAACATCCCTCGTGTATTTTTGGTGATTACATGAACCAAATCCACTACTAATTAAGTCTGCTTCAAAGGCGAGCATCTATATGGCCATCATATCAACTATATGACTCATGCTTAACCTTTCAGTCCATGTTTTAAGGCCATGTCTGTAAATGCTAGGCTTGCCAAGTAAGAACCTTAGTACACGCATAAGACAGTTTTACACACGCGAGTACTAAGGTTCTTACTTAGCGAGCCTAGCATGTACAGACATGGCCTCAGAACACAGACCGAAAGGTTAAGCATGAGTCATATAGTTGATATGATGCCCATATAGATGCTCACCTTTGAAACTACACTGACTCACGTGATGATTGGGCAGGTTTCAGGAAGAGGAAAGGTTCATGAGGCAGAACAAGGACCAAGCCTTCCATGTTGGCTCCCACAAGAGAAAGCATGATGGGTCAAGTTCCCCAAAGCCTCCAAAGAAACCCTTCAAGAAAGAAATGCCAAAGTCTAAGGGAAAGGAAGTTGGACAGTCCTCTGGAAGCGCGAATGATGAGAATGTGTGCTTCCATTGCAAGCAAGGAGGTCATTATAGGAAGAACTGTCCAGAATACTTCAAGTGGATGATGAAGAGAGGTACAGATGAAATTACTTTTGTTGATGAATTACATTATGAAAATTTCTCTTGTACTTCATGGTGGATTGACTCTAGAGCAACTGCTCATGTTGCTAACTCCATGCAGGGATTAAGTATGATCCAAACTACAACAAGAGGTTCAAGAAAGCTTAAAGTAGGGAATGGAGTTGAAGTCGACGTTGAAGCAATAGGGTCACTCACCTTGGAGCTCCACACCGGATTTAATATTCATTTGAATAATGTTCTTTATGTACCTACTTTGAGTAGGAGTTTAATTTCTGTCTCTTGTTTAGATGATGAGATGTTTGAATGCTTGTTTGGTCAGAAACAATTTATTTTGAAATATTGTAAGAAATATGTTGGCCTCGGTGTGAGACGAGGCAAACTATATATGTTATCTCTCAATGATTATGTGATGCATATGAGTAATGTTTCGAATAATGAAAAGAAATGGAAGGGTACTAGCACTTCTTCGAAATTGCGACATCGTCATTTAGGCCACATTTTGAGGGGGAGAATGGAAAGACTTATTAAAAATGATGTACTCCTTCCATTAGACTTTTTGGCTACAGACAATTGTGTAGACTGCATTAAAGGAAAATATGCGAAAATGATTAAGAAAGGAGCCGTTAGAGCCACAGAGGTTCTCCAACTTATTCACACTGACATATGTGGACCTCTGAATGTTAAGACTATAGATGGTTTTGATTCGTTCATCACATTTACAGACGATTACTCCCGGTATGGGTATATCTACCCCATACGCGATCGATCGGAAGCTTTGGACAAATTCAAAGTGTTCAAAGCCAAAGTTGAGAACCAACTGAATGCAAAAATTAAAGTTGTACGATACGATCGTCGGGGAGAGTATTATGGAAGGCATGCTCCTTACGGGCAAATTCCAGGACCTTTTGCCAAGTTCCTATCTGAAAATGGAATTATTGCCCAATATTCAATGCCTGGCGAACCTCAGCAAAATGGTGTAGCTGAGCGTAGAAATCGCACACTCATGGATATGGTGTGAAGCATGCTTAGCCATGCAGATTTGCCAGTAAGCCTATGGATGGAGGCTTTGAAGACAGCCGCACATGTACTAAATCTTGCTCCTACTAAAGCAGCACCGTGCACACCTTATGAGATGTGGACGGGAATGAAGCCAAGCTTGAACTACCTACGTGTGTGGGGTTGTCCTGCTGAAGCTAGAGTTTTCAATCCACAACAAAAGAAGCTAGATCGAAAAAAAGTTAGTTGTTTCTTTATTGGATAACCTCATAGGGGAAAGGGATATCGTTTCTATTGTCCAGGTCATACCACTAAGTATGTGGAGACACGACAAGCGGTATTTTTTGAAGACAATGAAGTGACGGAAATGAGGAAGATCGAGCTTGAGGAGAAGAGGGTATGTGCTCCATGTCCGACTATCCAAGAAATCGTTCTACCAATACCAAGGAGAGTAACTTCTCACCTTTCTAAATCTGACATTTTAGTCCCTCCACCTAATGGTGATGCTGAAACTAATGAAAATAATAATGAAGAGCCTCACCAGTCAGATGAAGAAAATGATCCACAAAATAATGATGCCCCTTCACCACCTCCTCTGAGAAGATCATTGCGAGAAAGAAAGAAAGCCGTCCAGAATATTATGTCACTTACATGAGTGAGGATGTAAATGATATAGGAAAGGTGGAGGATCCAACCTCATATAAAGAAGCCATTAAAAGTATGAATTCGTCTAAGTGGCAAGTTGCCATGGAAGACGAGTTGAAGTCTATGACCTCAAATGATGTTTGGGACTTAGTAGAAGTTCCCAATGGAGCTAAAAGAGTAGGCTGCAAATGGGTCTACAAAACCAAGTATGACTCCAAAGGAAATGTCGAAAGGTTCAAGGCAAGACTTGTGGCAAAAGGGTTCACACAGAGAGAAGGAATCGATTACAATGAGACCTTCTTTCCCGTGTCATCTAAAGATTCCTTTAGGATCGTCATGGCTCTAGTAGTGCATTTCAACCTAGAATTACACCAAATGGATGTTAAAACAACTTACCTGAATGGAGAACTGAAAGAAGATGTTTACATGACTCAGCCGGAAGGTTTTGTCATGGAAGGAAGTGAACACTTGGTGTGTCGCCTAAAGAAATCCATCTATGGCTTGAAGCAAGCTTCGAGACAGTGGTACCTTAAGTTCGGCAAGATCATTAGAACTTTTGGTTTTACGGAAAATGTTGTGGACAACTGCATTTATGTCAAGTTTAAGGGCAGTAGGTTCACAACATTAGTCCTATATGTGGATGACATATTATTGGCTTGCAGTGATAAGGATATGCTGCATGGGACCAAGAATTTTCTGTCTTCCAATTTCGATATGAAAGATCTCGGTGAAGCCTCGTATGTACTTGGCATAGAGATTCATCGAGATAGGTCTAAAGGTGTATTGGGACTATCACAAAAGGCATACTTTGAGCGAGTACTAAAGAAATACAATATGCATAAGTGCTCAGCCTCACCTTCTCCAATAGTCAAGGGCGATAAGTTTGGGACATTTCAATGTATAAGGAACCAAATTGAAACTGATCAGATGAAGTCGATTCCTTATGCTTCAGCTGTCGGAAGCATCATGTATGCACAAGTTTGTACGCGCCCTGACTTGGCTTTTATAATGGAAATGCTTGGCAGATTCTAATCGAATCCAGGAATAGACCACTGGAAGGCTGCAAAGAAAGTCTTGCGTTATATGCAAGGTACTAAAGACTACATGCTTACATATAGAAGGTCTGGTAGCCTAGAAGCCATTGGCTATTCAGATGCTGATTATGCCGGTTGTGTGGACAGTAAGAAATCCACGTCAGGTTATGTGTTCACACTTGCTGGAGGAGCCATATCATGGAAAAGCTCCAAGCAAACGATAATTGCCTCATCTACGATGCAAGCAGAATTTATAGCATGTTATGAGGCCACTAGGCAGGCTGTATGGTTAAAGAATTTCATTCCCGGGCTTAAAGTGGTAGATAGCATCTCTAAACCACTTGTGTTGTACTGCGATAATGAACCCGCAGTTTTCTATACGAGTAACAACAAGTCAAGTGTTGCTGCCAAGCACATTGACATAAAGTATCATGTTGTGAAAGATAGAATTCAGGATCATACTATTGATGTTAAGTATATTAGTACTACTCATATGCTTGCGGATCCGCTGACAAAAGGCTTACCATCCAGTATTTTTCATAAGCATGTTGTCGGCATGGGATTACTGGAAGCCTTATGATTCTGGAATAAAGGAACCATTACAAAGAACCACTCCCATCAAGTAAAATGTTATTCATTTCGAAATAGGTTGGTATCTCATAAGTGTTGAAGTTCAACGGCATTTCATTGGCTGTTGCAACGCCTCACTTTGGTGTATTATTCCTACGGAGAATGAGCAAATGATCTTAAACACCTAACGATCAAGGGGGAGAATGTTGGTGTTGATTTGTCAGTTTAACAGGCAAAAGACAGAGTCAATAAACAGATAAGTTTAGATTAACATTAAGTAGAAGGGGTCCACCAAAACCAACATTTTTGTGCACCTCGTACGCTAACTTACGTCTCCGATCGGGGCACCAACCAACCTGTGGGCTCCAAGTCCCTCGTCACGCCATATAAAGGTAGGGAGGCTGGCAGCAATCGACGCTCTCCAGTCCACGATCTGCTTTTCCTACTCCCCGATATCCCCAAAACCCTACCGATCTAGGGCATCACCGAGGAAGGCTCAACCACACACTCACGGTGTTAGGGTCAGGTCACCGGAGACCCAGAGGGTATCCGTACCTTCCCTGCTTCATCTTCTTCGACCTCTGCACAAGCCTGCATCAACCGGGCAGCAATGGCGTCTTCCTCGACTCCAGCACCCCGTAAAGTTCTAATCTACCACCTTTTATGTTCATTATGTGTTTTAGATGTTGCTCTTGCAAGATCTTGTGTGGCTACTGTGGTATTTTTGACCTAACAGGGGATTTCTCCAAAGTCAGCTCAAACTGCCATCGGACTGACCGTGTAATTTCAAACTGCCATCCGACTGACTGTGTAATTGTTGAGTCAAAGATAGACACGATGTATGTTTAGTAAGTGCGGTACATTGGTCCGAGTTTACTAGAACAGTAGGAACTCCCGTTCTTGGCAGGCCGGGCTGTCTTGTGCTGCTGGGCTCCTGCAGTCCTGCTAGATCTGCAGGAGGACTGGACCTGGACGGCAATAATGCGCCGCGCCGCGTAGGAGTCGACGACGAGGGTGATGAGGACCAGATCGACCCATCTCCGGTATCCTATGAGCTACCCGTTTGGGCACCAGCTGAACCCAACTGTTTATTCCCGTGACAGCCTGCGCGCATACCTGTTTATCCGCAGCGTCGTCATGCCGTCGCTTTCCTTCATGTGGTGGTGGTGCGTGAGCGCGTGTAATCCTCGGAGTTGTTTGAGGCACCGGCAGCCCAATCACCTGCACAGATTTGGGATAACTACCAGAATGAACTAACTTTTCCTCCAGACATTTCCGTTGACAAATCTAATTAATCGCTGGGAGTGTCCGATGGAAAGCGAAAACGAGGGGACGCCGGGAGCAGGAACCAGCTCCGGCGCCCCGTTGCCCCGCGTCCTCCCAGCACGGCTCGTTGTCACGCCGTTGCCCTCTCATCATCCTGTCCTGCGGATGTTGGGATAGATCGATGCACTCGTGAAGTTTCCGTTGCAGGTGCAGCTACTACCTGGAGCGCGCGGCGCGTGGGAGGAGCGGGCGCGGCGGGCGGGTGATGGTGGAGGTGGACGGTGTTGGCCGTGCTCCAGTGGGCTCCCACAGCGTGTCGGGAGGGCTCCGGCGAGCGACAGACAGCCGGTGCACTTGGGTGCGTGGCCGGTCGACAGGGGGAGGGGGGGACAGAAAGGTCGGCACCTGCCCCACGTATCCGCTCACGGAGCCATCCCCGTCACCGATCACCTCCTCGCTGTTGCCTGTTGTTGCTGCGCCTCTGCCTCTGCCCGTCGTTTCCACGCCTTCCCCACGCATTCCATTATTACCAATACCCGTTTTTCCTCTTCGCCCAAATTACCGACGCGCGACGGCGTCGAGCGAGCCGAGCTAGCTACCATCCGTCCGTCGTCTATCGAGTCTCTTGCTTGCACCAACCCGGTGAGGAGGAGTGAAATATCTCCGCCGGACATTTACTCCAGCAGTCCAGCGAGGGAGTGCTGCTGCAGCTGCCAGATCGGACTCAACAGAGGAACTCTGTGCGTCCATTCAAGTGATGACGCCACCACCAAAATTGATTGTCCTTCACTGATATAAACCATGTCACGCTGTGCATGCGCCTGGACATGCTCATTCATGCAGTCAGTCAGTGCCCACCACTCATTCCGTTTGCCTATTCACACACATTGAATTAGTTCCAGGCAGAGACCCAGTAGGATATATGTTGTCATGTGCCCTGCCCACACATTATTCTCAACCTTGTAGTATGTGTGCAATGGACAGTAGCAAGCAAGCCTGTTAATTTCCCAGCTTTCAGAGAGAGAGAGAGAGAGAGTCACGCTGAGATGGCATCTGTTTTGTCATGACCCGGCCGGGAAGATGGTACAGTACTAGCCAGCTGCTTATTATGCAACTTGCAGCAGCTAGCTAGCTGCCTTCCGGATGTTAGTTGGGGATAATCTAATGGGTGGCTCCTCCTCCTCACTCACTCACTCAGTGTGTCCTCCTCATGGCATCTTGTCTCTGTTTGCATCAAGCAGCGGCATCCAAAAGGTGAAAAGATCCCTGCAGATCTCCACAGTCTCTCTCCCCACCCCAGTTTATTTTTCTTCTTCTTTCGTTCAGGAAGTAGGACAAGCGCCACAAAAGGGTCTCTCTCCCTTGGCCGCTTCCCGTTGTTGCCTTTGTCCTTGCAGCCCCAAACACCCCCCTGGCTCTACCCCACCACATGTACAATGCTGCATGCATGTGTATGTATTATCCATATACATACAGCCAGACATACGCCCTCCCCTCTTCGTCCTCCTGTCTCACCCCCTTGTGCATATGCCTGCTCTGCTCTGGTCCATCATCGATCTGGTGGCAAACTTCTCGCTCGATGCATATGCATGTACGCTACACTACAGTACAGCAGGTATTTCCATGTACAACGGTACAAGCCAGATGTAAGATGCATGCACTGCACATCCATCCATGGCCGGCCCCGCCTATATATTTCCTCCACAGGAGAGAAGAGGAGTGTCCACACATTGCTTGGGTATATATGTACACGCATACCTGTACAAGATCAGGTTCGCTACTAGTTTTATTATACACATGCTCCTATCATTTGACCAGCTAGCCTGGCTACCTAGCTACTGGACATGCGCCCTCCCTGCCAAATTTGCTCCAGGACAAGAGTAATTCACCCATTAACTAGTAGCCTTGTACTGGTAACAAAACAAACATTTGATCACTGACCAGGCTGCAGCTGGAAGAAACAGTATGAGCCATGTATTTGTTTCTTCCTCTGTTTCTTTCATCTGCCTCCCATTAATTGCAGATTTTTTTCACCTAAATTATTAACGAATTAATCTGCAATCTTTGTCGCTGCTCTTTTTTTTTTTGAGAGAGAACCTTGGTCGCTGTTTCTCCAAAAGAACAGAACAGAAAAGAAAAGAAAGGACAGGTTAATTACCTTGGTTTCTGCAAATTAAGCATGTACAGATTCTTCTTAATTAGTTGGACGCACGCACATGCACATGCACATGCAGATATATGGACGAAACCTTAAACACGACAACCGCACGCGCGCTAGCTAGCTCTTCCACAAGCGATCCAGCATTTCCAACATGCATGCGTGTTTCCTTTCTTCCCTTCACTAATTGTTTCTATAGACCCCCGGCCGATCCCTCTCTCTCTATCTACGGCGGGAGGCCGCCGTCGTCGTCGTCGTCGGCGGCGGCGGCGTTGGAGACGACGGAGACCATGTTGAGCGCGGACGCGCCGGTGGTGAAGGCCTTCTTGCGCACTGCCATGTACTCGGGCCACGTGACGGCGCGGTATGCGGGCTTCCCGCCGGTCCGGCCCACGGCCTCCCTGAGCGGCGCCACCTTGGTGTCCGCGGGCGGGCCGAGGAAGTAGCCCAGCGAAATCCGGTCGCTGTCGCGGTTGACGACGGCGCGGTGGTAGACGCTGTGGAACCGGCCGTTGGTGAGGATCTGGAAGAGGTCGCCGACGTTGACGACGAAGGCGTCCTGCACGTCCGCCGGCACCGTCACCCACCGGTCGGGCCCGTGCCGGAACAGCTGCAGCCCGGGCACCAGGCTCTGCAGCACGAAGGTGAAGAAGCCCGAGTCCGTGTGCGCGATCAGGCCCAGCGCGCGCTTCGGGTCCGGGCACTTGGGGTACCTGAAATAAACACGTACGACATGGCTCCGTGTTAACTGACGACCGCACCAACATGTCACATACATATATATGGCTCTTCTTGCATGGTGTACGTGTCGTGGCTGGCTGCTACTAGGTGTCGCCATTTGTACGTACCAGTTGAGGTGCATGGTGGCGGTCATGGTCTCGGCGATCCTGTGCTCGGCCTCTACGGCGGCGGCCTGCTCGCCGGTGAGCCCGAGCGCCCCCAGGAACAGCTCCATCAGCCTGTCGGACAGCGCGCGCATCTCGCCGTGGAACTCCTCCATCACGTCACTGCACAGCAACACGTACGGAGCAGTTAATAGGTAGCGGTACACATGGCGCGCGGCACGTGCGTACTACGTAGCAACATAAAAAGTTGAGTCGCGCGCGCATGCATGCATGGTCGTCGGACTCGGACACGTCGGCCCGGCCGTCACGTGTGTGTTAGCCAGGTAGGTAGGTAGGCAGGGCGTATACGTATATCGGTGGCACGAGCGAGGGAGAAACGTACCAGAAGAGGCGGTAGTCGTGGCCTTGCTTGGGCCAGAGCTTGCGGAGGTCGGACCGGAGGTTGGCCGGGGAGAAGGTGTAGCCCTCCGACCACATGGACTTGGCGAAGAAGGAGGAGATGGGCGGCGACCCGTATCCGCACGAGTCGCCGGGACGACGCACCGCGCGCATCTTCTCCTGCGCCGGCAGAGCGAACATGCCCGCGATCCGGGCCTCCACCCGCGCAAGCAGGTCGCGGGAGACGCCGTGGCCCTCCAGCAGGAACGCGCCCCACTGTTCCGCCGCGCGCGCCACCGCCTCCGCCGCGCCCGGGTCGCGCATGTCCACCACCGGCACGGCGTCCTCTCCGGCGCCGGCGCGGCCGTCAACCACCGGGTGCTCGTGCAGCCCGGGCCACGCGTGCGTCTCCGGCACGCGCCGCGCCGCGCGGAAGTCGAAGTAGCGCGGGTCCGTGCTGCTCAGGTGGGACGGCGTCGGCATCACGTACGGCGACACGACCGATCGCAGCACAAGCAAAATATATAACCAAATCGACCTCTTCTCAGATAGGTTTTAGGTAGCTCGCTGACTTTGCGGTATTGCAGGAGCTCGAGCTAGACAGTAATGGCGGAGATGGAGGGAGCTAGTGTAAGGAGGAGAGAAGTACACGAGAGCTGTATATATAGGGGGAAAGGTTTTGGAGCGTAGCGGCCGAGCTAGCCAGAGGGGAATCCAACCATGAAATTTATGGAGTAAGTAATTAGAGAGGAAAAAGATTAGCAACTTTTGGGAAGAACAAGAAGAAGAAATATCGTAATGAAAAGAAAAAAATGCGGAGAGTTTTGGAGCGATGTGGAGCACACAAGGCCACCAGCTACGCAGCACAAATCTAGCAATGGTGCTGCTGGCTGGCTGGCTAGTGGCACTGCTGCCCAATTAATACACACAAAGATAGAAACAAACACGCATGTAAAGCGCCCCGGTCGATCGAAATAATTCTAGGTGATCGACCACACCACGAATTAATTAGTGACCTGGTCCACGGTAGAAGGTCTATTAATTCCTGGGTTGGTGATACATGGATTTTAGCGGACATAGTACTCCTACTATGGGATACACCCCCGATCTATAAATAACTGTACTTCTAATATTTGTCTTAAGTCAAACTTAACAAAATTTGATCAATCTTAAATAAAAATGTAGCAGCATTTATGACACTTAATAGTATCATTAGATCTGTTTTGAAATGTTGGTTTATAAAGTAACGATTTAATTATATGTATGTTGCTACATTGATCTGCAAAATTGGTCAAATGTTAAAACGTTTGACTCAAAACAAATGCTAGAACTATACTTATTTACGGACCGAGGGAGTAGTGTTTTCGCTCATAGCTGTAAATGCTCACATCATGCAGAATATATATAAAATAGTTTTAAAAAATGTGTGTATTTGATATTATATGTTCATACACAAAGTTTCGTGAAAAAGAATTGTTTGTGTCTTTTGTAAGTGTTTTGTGAATAGTCATATTGGAACATCGAAAATTGTTTTTTTACTTATGTCACAAAAATATCATTTTTCCGAAACTTCATGTCTGAACATAAAATATCCAGATGTATACACTTTTTAAATTTTTAATTTTTAATGTGATTTTTTTGGCAATAGGTGCATATACAACTTGGAGCCAAAATGGATTTTCGTCCTACTACATATGTTGCATAAAACAAGTCATATAAATTTTGCTATAAGTTAAAACTTACTTGATTTGACTAGATAAGTATATAGATGAAGAAGAAAGTATCAACATCTATAATATTGGATAATACAATATTGTAAAAGTATTTTTCTATTGATATTGATTTGGTAGTATAGGTATTCTGAGACCGGTCAAACTCAAAAGAGTTCACTTTTAACTAAAAAATATATGCCATATACTTTGGAACAAAGATTATTACTAACATGGGGGAGAGAACAGAGAAGGAACAAAGTTCATTCTTTGCTAAGAGCGAATACTATAGAGTAAGTCACTACTCATTTAATGTTGACCCTTTGTGAATAGAAAAACCAGGGCATATAACCTATTTTACTTTTTAGACAAGACATTCATTGCATGCATAAAATTTTGACTCTATCTTCGTAAGTACTTTTTCACTCTTTCATTATTGTATCAGGTAATTATATTTGCATGGAGAAAAATTCATAAGCAAACATGCGTGGATTAGAGAAGCAAACACGTTGTCAATCCATCTACAACATTATTTACAATGGATAGGAATTCCTGCTATCTAGTGCTCCATCAAGCCATGCGTACAACCTTTTTCCCCAGATGGTCACTAAGAGGAGGAAAGAGCGAGATTCTCCAACTGAATTCCACTGAGAAATGGCCAAAATACATGTTGTACACAATAGAGCAACCCTAGTCCTCGCAACTGAAAATTAATAGTGATCAAGTCCATGGAAGAAGGTCTATAAATTTTCATATGTAGGCGATTCATGAATTTAGGTGGAAATTATTATCGATGTTGAAGAGAGAGAACAGAGCAGGCTCTTTCCTAAGTGTTGTTGATTTGGTACTAGAGGTGTTTTAAAAATGGTCAAATTTAAATGAGTTGACTTTCTATAAAAAATTACATGCCATATACTTTGGAACATAGAGTATTACTAAGATGGGGGAGGGGATAAGGAAATTCACTCTTTGCTAACAGTGAACGCTCTTTGACCCTTTGTGTAGAAAAAACCCGACATATAACATATTGTACTTTTTAGATGAGATATCTATTGCGAAACGTGTCTTTGGCTCCTGGGCATGAGTGATCCCTTCAATTTTTAAAATTTCAGAAAACCATATTCATAAGTTTCAAAAAATCATGAAAAAATCTGGACATATCCAATGAAGCATCCTTCAAACATGAAAAATTGCAATACGTAATTCTTTGCATTGTGATCTACACAAAAATGACAAAATCTGATTAATTGGAGATTTGAAAATATGCATATCATATCCACACTTTTGTCATTTTTGTGTAGCTCAAAATATAAAGTATTTTAAAATTGATATTCTACAGGCTTGTGGGATATAACATTGGTTACATCCAGGATTTTTAAACCTTGTTTCAAACTCAAAAATATGAATTCTGGATCTTTTAATAATATACTTGTATCACTAGAGGTCAGGAGCTAGAAATCTCGGACTGCATCTATTGCAAGTATAAAAAACAACTCTATCTTTGTAAGTATTTTTTTCACTATTCCATTGTTGTATCAGGTAATTATGTTTGCAAGGATCAAGAACTAGTAATTTCGCAAAAACAAGGATCAAGAACTAGAACATAGCGACCCTAAGGACACCCCCTTGGCAACGACAACGAGCTTGTCATCAGTTAAAATAATTTACTTGTGGCCAACGAAAGCTTTCTTATAGGGCCCCCCTTGACCCGACCAACATCAACAATGGGCTGAAATATGGGACCATATCTTAAATATTGGAAACAGAGATCTAAAAAGTTCGGATGTGACTACAATGGCATCGGTCTCTCATGGAAAACCTCTCGCAATGATTTTCCCTATTTCCAAATATAAGAAGTTTTGAGATGGAAAACTCTCAAAACGTCTTACATTTAGGAGCGGTGGTACTTTCAAACTCACAACAAATTGTTTCACATGTACATAATAAGCACATGAAAGACATTCAGTAGGAATGAAAACAATAATTTTATACTTAAAACAAATAGTTTCACAGGACGTAGACAAATGGAGCTCAAGCTCCATGGAGCCCTTTTCTTAAAAAAATCATTCTGTAAATTCAAAAAAGTCTGAAAAATACCTAAATGTAGGTAATATTGTGCTCTACCACCATGCAAAATCTTACCTAAAACATTACATTCGGGGGTACACAAAAATGACAAAATCTAACATCTAAAGTAGTGAAAAGTAAAAATTTCTAACCTCTCAAATCTATGAGATTTTGTCATTTTTGTGTAGCCCCGAATATAATTGTGTTCGACTTAATATTTGGCACGCTGGTAATGGACAACATTTTATACATCTAGGATTGTTTTGTAGATTTTTTTGAAACTTTAAAATAATGATTTCAAAGTTTGAAAAGTAGTAGCCTCCATGGAGCGCAAGCTCAGGTTTCCGTAGTTTCACACTTATAACAAATTGTTTCAAACTTAACAAATATAATTCCGTCCATAAACAACAGGCGCGCAAGCTAACGAAACAAATTGGCAATCTGATCATCATCTTAGCTAGACCTTAACCACACGGTGAACATCGTCCATGGGTCCGGAATAAGCGGTAACATTGTGTGCAGAATGCAAAAGGTGACACATGCTCTATCCCACTCATACATCTTCTCGTGAAAGCTCGCTAGATCTTTGTTATGCATCTTGATGTAGACATACTCTAAGTCACCATTCCGATGAGTTGGACAATGCACCACCTAGCATCATGCATCTTATTTAAGAGGAGACATGCAACCACATAACCCTTCGTTTGTATGTTTGGGGTTACAACGGCTTCCAGAATCCTATTCTGATGAACACCTTTTATCACCGTTAGATGAAAGATTACTATGCGAGAGATCATTGATCTCTTTGAGGATTTGATGTCAACATTAGGTGATCTCGGTGGAGGATCATCGTCATCATCATCTTTGTCCTATTCTTCTTATTTATCCTTGAGGTCTTATTTATCACAACCGAAATTTCTTGAACTACCTCCGTCTAGATAACCATAAGGATTCGTGTCTTCAGAATCACTTTCTGGTTTAGAATGTGCTTTCTCCTCCTAGGCGGCCTCCTGGACTTTGTACTGATCTTTCTCATGTTATAACATGCCATAATATATACATCGAACTATATATTAATAATAAGTTTACAAATAATTACATTAGATATTTTTTAAACAAAAATACGAAAAAACTCAGTCACTACCTTTTCATCTGGGCAACAGAATGAGCTTCTAGCTCAAGCCCTCTCGACCAAACATGCGCTTGCTGGATCCTTCCCCGCCAGCCCTCTATGGTAAAAAAAATCTGTATTTAGTAAATAGTAACAATATTTTATAAGAAAATTAGAGGGGAGATCTTTTGTACCTTGTTTCCAAACGTTAAAGCTAGATATGATTGATGTTATTGCTGGCGACTCAGTAGTTTTGACTCGGTAAACCGAAAGTTATGCTACATATTTACTTTTCATATAAACTACCAGTCCTAACTTACTAATCAAAATATGTACGCACGCTTTAGCGGTGGTGGTCGCGGTGGGGCAAGCAAGGCTAGCCGACCCCCGAGAAAAGGTGGAGTAGGCGAGAGGATGACCACCCTCGCGGGATTAGTGACTATGGGATCTAACATGATCTAACATAAATACATAGGTACCTATATGTTAGATCATGTTCTTCTGAAAGTACCTATGTATTTATGTTGGTTTTTGTCAGTGTTAGATCATGTTCTTCTGAAAGTACCTATATGCTGCTCAGTCATGGCTCTTTTGAAACCAGCAGTTTATTTCGGGCACAATACATAACATTTTACTAGCGACTGGTGTCCCCAAGTTTGTCCTCCATAGAGCATTTTAAAGATAGATAAACTCGAGTGCCACATTTTAGTTCAATTCTAGCATTTCGAATGTCGATGACCTAACATAATTCTTTATATTCATTCAAACAATTGCTCTTCAAATTAGATTTCGATGACACTGCATAAAGTGCCACACTAGGTGAGTGATTCCATGGGAAGAAACGTTGCTATCAGGACGTGATACATTGCAAATGTATCTACAATTTTTGATGTTCCATGCTTGGTTTTATCTATTTTCTTATGTTTTGTTCACACTTTGGAGTACTTTTTATATGATTTCTTGGACTAACCTATTAACAAGAGCCACGTGCTGCCACTGTTTCTCTGTTTTTGGTTCCGTGAAGTCGAAATGAATATTCTCGAATTGGACGGAAAAAGCCAAAGTTATTATTTTACCGAGGACACTTGGAGCGAATCTGAGACGGAGAAGGGCCAGAGGGCGGCCACACCACCTGGCAGGCGGGCTTGGACCGCGCCAGGCTGGTGTGGCCAGCCTGCACCCTCGGCCTCTCCGCCTATATATTGCCTCCGAGCACGCTAAAACGCTGTAGATCAAAATTCCACGAAAGAGTCAGTAGCCATCGTCATCTCCATCCCTAGATCGGGAGGGATCTGAAGCTCTTCCCGGCACCCTGCCGGAGAGGGGAATTCACCTTGGAGGCCTTCTTCATCATCATGCAAGCCTCTGGTGTGATGTGTGAGTAGTTCATCTCTGGACTACGGGTCCATGTAGTAGCTAGATGGCTGGTTCTCCTCCTTTGTGCTATCATGTTTAGATCTTGTGAGCTCCGTTCATGATCAAGATCATCTATTTGTAATTCGGCATGTTGTGTTTGCGAGGATCCGATGGATATTGAGATGCTATTTCAGATTGATTATTGATTCTATCATCTCTTTGTTATTTGTGATCTTGCATGCTTTCCGTTGTTAGTGCTATCTTTGCCAAGTAGATGCTATCAACTCCAAGAGTTAGTATTTATGCTCGATAGTGGGTTCATGCCTCTGGTAATCTGAGGAAGTGACAGAAATCTCCAAGGTACTAGATGTGTTGTTCCTACTAGGGAGAAACAACAATCCTTTGTTCATAGAACAATCGTATTGTTTACTTTACACGCAATTCGTAATGCAATAATCTATTGCTTGCAACTTAATACTGGAGGGGGTTCGGATGATAACCTGAAGGTGGATTATTAGTCATATATGCAATTGGATGGCGGTCTATGTATAATGTTGTAATGCCCAATCGAATCTCAAAGGAGTCAAGATGATTAGTATATGCTTGTATGCTTTCTCGATGTTTGTCAATTGCCCCGCTGTAATTTGTTCACCCAGCATGTTATCTATCTTAAGGAGAGCCACCTCTAGTGAACTATGGACCCCGGTCCTTTCTTTTACTTTCAATCTACAATCAACTGTTTACTGCTTTGTGTTTACTTTCTGCAAACTATTACTTTCTTCCACTCGATACGTTTAATCCTTTGTTTTCAGCAAAACCGGTGAGATTGACAACCTCATCGCAAGTTGGGACAGAGTTCTGTGGTTGTGTTGTGCAGATCTCCATGTTGCTGCTGGCACCGGTAGTGCGCCCTGCCAACATTCAGCTAGCAACATCTTTGGGGTGTTTCCTTGCTCCTACTGGATTGATAACCTTGGTTTCGTACTAAGGGAAAACTTGCTGCTGTGCTCATCATACCTTCCTCTTGGGGTTCCTCAACGAGCTCGATATATTTTGGGCCATCAAGCTCTTTTTCTTACGCCGTTGCCGGGGAGTCAAGGACATCTTCACAAGGGGAGTCTCTCATAACCAATCGCTTTACTTTGTTATTTTTGTTTTGCTTAGTTTACTTTTGCTTTGTTTGCTTGTTTCTTTATCAAAAACACACAAAAATTAGTTTTACAAGTTTGCTTTCTTTATTAAAAATACAAAAAATGACTACTCTTGAAAACACTAAGTTGTGTGACATTAGTAGCACCAACAACAATGATTTTATGAGCACACCTATTGCTCCACCTGTTACTGAAGCTACCTTCTTTGAGATAAAACCTGCTTTACTCAATCTTGTTATGAGAGAACAATTTTCTAGTATTGGTAATGAAGATGCTGCAACCCATCTAAATAACTTTGTTGAACTTTGTGAGATGCAAAAGCATAGGGATATAGATGGAGATATTATTAAGCTGAAATTGTTTCCTTTCTCTTTGAGAGGAAAAGCTAAAGAGTGGTTGAATTCCTTAACTAGGAATAGTATTGATTCTTGGACTAAATGCAAAGATGCTTTCATTGGAAAATACTATCCTCCTGCTAAGATTATATCTATGAGAAGTGAAATAATGAAGTTTAAACAATTTGATAATGAACATGTTGCTCAAGCTTGGGAAAGAATGAAATCTTTGGTAAAGAATTGTCCCACTCATGGACTGACTGCTTGGATGATCATGCAAACCTTTTATGCAGGATTGAACTATTCTTCAAAGAACCTATTGGACTCTGCTGCTGGAAGTACCTTTATGACCATTACTTTGGGTGCTGCAACAAAGCTTTTGGATAATATGATGGTTAACTATTCTGAATGGCATACTGAAAGAGCTCCACAAGGTAAGAAGGTAAATTCTGTTGAGGAAATCTCCTCCTTGAGTGATAAGATTGATATTATTATGTCTATGCTTGTTAATGGGAAAGCCCATATTGATCCAAATAATGTTCCTTTAGCCTCTTTGGTTGCTCAAGAAGAGCAAGTTGATGTGAACTTTATAAGAAATAACAATTTTGGCAACAATGCTTATGGTAATAACAATTATAAGCCATATCCTCCCAACAATGGTAATGCTTATGGGAATTCCTACAACAACAATAGGAGTGCTCCCTCTGAACTTGAAGTTATGCTTAAAGACTTTATTATTAAACAAACTGCTTTCAATAAAACTATTGAGGAAAAACTCTCTAATGCTAAAAGAAATATAACATCTTTGGCTGAAGCTCAATCTTCCTTGAATAAAATGGCTGCTAAACCTGAAACTAATGAGAATCCCTTTGCAGCCACTAATGCCATACAAGTAAGAGTTGATGAAAATGTTAGACTATTAGCTGAATTGCATGCTAAGTGGGAAAGAGAAGATGAAATTGCTAGAAACATTAGTCTTTCTACTATCACCACCACTAGTGTTGAGGCTAGTAATAGCTCTACTACTTTAGATGATAATTTTGATTTTGATCTTGATGGTTGCAACATCTCTGAAGTTATTAAGTTCCTACAAAAGCTTACTAAAAGTCCTAATGCTAGTGCTATGAACATGGCCTTTACAAAACACATTACTGATGCTCTCATAAAGATGAAAGAAGAAAATATGAAACATAAAGCTTCTATTCCTATAAAACAAGAAGATGGTTGGGAACCCATCATTAATATGAAAGTGAATGATTTTGATTTCAAAGCTTTATGTGATCTTGATAGTAGTGTTTCTATTATGCCTAGAAGGATTTATGATATGCTTGATTTGCCACCACTTGCAGATTGTTATTTGAATGTCCCACTTGATGATAATGCCAAAAGGAAACTCATGGGGAGTCTTAATGATGTTCTTATTATGGTTAAAAATGCCTATGTCCCCGTTGATTTCTATGTTTTGGATGTTGAATGCAATGCTTCTTGTCCTATTACTTTGGGAAGACCTTTTCTTAGAACTGTTGGTGCCATTATTGATATGAAAGAAGGCACCATTAAATATCAACTCCCACTCAAGAAAGGTATAGGATACTTCCCTAAGAAGAGAGAGAAGATTTCTTTTGCCTCTCCTATGAAAACAAAATTTGATCTTAATGCTTCTACATTTGAGAACACTTGATTCTTTTTCCTTCTTATGCCTAACTTAAAGGCATTAAAGAAAAGTACTTATTGGGAGATAACCCAAAAGTTTTAGATGAGTCTTGAAAGTTATTAATTCAGTAATAACCGCTCCTTATCCTTTTTATTTGCTTTTTGTGCCAAGAGTAACCTCTAATGAGAGAGAAGTAATGCCTGGGAAAGTTGCTGTCCCGAAACAGATTTCTGTGCTTCACCATAAAAATTCGTGTAAAATCTCTAAACGTCCTTTTGAGGCGTGAATTTTTGTGCTTGTGCCCCAGGTTGTTATATAACTTTCGTTAGTTCAACACTTTTTGATTGGAGAAACAGAAGGTCTTCGAAACAATTCGTCTTTACCTACTGTTCTGTTTTGACAGATTTCTGCCATTTTCTGCATTTGCTTCTTGTTGGTTCCTTTTTGAGTTCTTTTGGGGAATTGGGCTTTTTGAGGGAAGTACTACAGTAGATAGTGTTTTAATGGAAGTTTAATTGGTATTGTAACTGAACCTAAAGACTTATTATCTTGAGTGCACTAATGTTGCTAATAAAGATTGTGTGAAGTTTTGTATGAAGGAAAAATCTCAGGTGTATGGAAGGAATGAGTAATGAGATGAAGGATGGACTAAAGCTCAAGCTTGGGGATGCCACGCGTGTCACCCCAAGAAATATCCAAGAAGTACAAGCGTCAAAGCTTGGGGATGCCCAAGGCACCCCCTCTTCATCAATAAAAATCCCAGGTTCCTTCCAAACGCTTTATTTTTATTGTTTCATGCACAGTTGTGTTGTTCTTGGAGCTCTTCTTTCTCGTTTTCGTTTTGGTTTTTCGTTTGCTTAGTTTTCTGAATAAATTGGTTGGACACCCTCTTTCATACATTGGTTTTCAAATAGTTTGATTTGGTTTGGAAAAGAGTAGGAAAGTTCATGCTTAAGTGGTAAAGAGAGCTTGTTTTTGACTATGGCCTATGCTTTGTCATGCCATGCTTGATATTGTTTTGGCTTTATGATTAGTATTCTTTGATGTAGCATGACTTGTTATAAACAATTGAGATTGCTTAATGTGCCTTGTATGAATCATGTGTTGTTTTAGCATATTAAAGCATAGTATTGTGGTATTCTCCTTTTATGCTTTATTTGGGTTGTCTTGGCACATGCTCACACCATGTTATGACTATCTCAAGTCACCATAAGCATTTATGATTCTTTAGTTTTCAACTTGTAGTATAACTTTATGCTTTGATCAATGATGTTTTGTCGCTCTGCATGATTATGGCCATTATTGCTCTCTTAGTTTGTCGCTCCCTGTCCTTTGCTAGCCTCCGCAACCAAGTATGAGTTCCACTCATGCATCCAACTCCCTAAACCAAGTTATTCCAAAGAGTCCACCATACCTACCTATTAGCTTATGCTATTCCAAGTATATTCATGCTTTTGTTTACCTTCCAAATTAAACTTGTTATGAGAAAACTAGTGATTAAAGCTCTCACGAACTTGATGGCACACTTTACTTTTCTTGCCCTTAATAAACTTGAACCATTGTGTCGTCTATGTTGTATATGCTTGCACTTACTTGTTGGGGATTAGCAGAACCATGCTATCATAGGGAACGCTTTCAACATTGCACTGGTACTTTATACCTAGTTGATATCATGCTCTTTTGTCTATGGATGTCGTCGGTGTGAAATGAAAGGGGAGCTTGTAAGTCCATGGAGTTATGTATATGTGTTAGAGAAACGCTCGGGTCATTGGTTCAATCCATGCTGACATGGTGGAAACCTGCAGCGTAACCATAATGAGCTGTCTATGAAGCATTCTTCTTATAAAAAAAGAGTCCGATATTGAGAAAAAAAGAGAAAAAGAAAAAAAGAGAGATATATGAAAAGAGGAAAGAGAGAAAAAAGGCACCATATTCCCATGGTAAATAAGAAGATTGCTGAGATGCTCGTTGTCTGCTTGCCTTGTCATTTTGATATGGGGATTCTTCCGTATCATCGGGCAAGGGGTACCCCGTTGGTGGTTCTCTATGATAGACATGTACTTACGATGACAAGAACTTATCAGTGACTAAACTTGAGTAGCATGAGGAGCGGCCCTCGTATTCAAGGGACATGAGATTTCTAAATTATACTTCGTCAAGCATGTACACCATAGTTTGTTCACTTTAACCTTAATCACTTCAAGATGCTTATGATAGGGGCAATGAGAGCTGAAAGCTATAAGTACCATAATTTTTGGAAGATCTTTATGAGACTTGAATCCCTACTTCCTTCTATGAAGGCCTTTCTTCCACCATTATATTGAGTCTCCACCTTCTACCTTTATGCACCTACTTTGAGAGCAGTTCTATGTGCATTGTCCCAAGACTTGTTGATTGATGCATACCTTGATATTGCTTGTTTTAAACTATTTGTATCTAGTCACTCTTATAAATTTTGAAGGTGTCCTATGCATTTATATTTGCTACTCTATGAGGGACAAGCTGAATACTACTATGCTATGTTTTCTTTATGTGAAACAAACAAACATTTTGCAAAGCATTGTTATTCATGAATCTTTTGTTTGTGCCTTTTCATGTTGCAACATAGTTTCTTTGTCTTATTGCTAGAACTTTGTATTTCATGTTATGATTGAAGTACTATGATCCCAGCTTTAAATGTTTTACAAATATTTTGATCAAATTTATGATCGTGCATGTCACCTAAAAAATTATTCTTTCTTTTTATCACTTACCTACTCGAGGACGAGCAGGCGTTAAGCTTGGGGATGTTGATATATTGCAAATGTATCTATAATTTTTGATGTTCCATGCTTGGTTTTATCTACTTTCTTATGTTTTGTCCACACTTTGGAGTACTTTTCATATGATTTCTTGGACTAACCTATTAACAAGAGCCACAAATGCCTGTTTTCTCATTTCTGTTTTGGTTCCAGGAAGTCAAAAAATGAATATTCTCGGAATTGGACGGGATAAAAGCCAAAATTATTATTTTACCAGGGGACACTTGGAGCTAGAATACGAGATGGAGAAGGACCAGAGGGTGGCCACACCACCTGGCCACGCGGACAGGCTTGGCCCACGCCAGGGGGTGGTGTGGCCAGCCCAGGCACCCCCTCGGCCTCTCCTTCCGCCTATATATTGCCTTTGATATGGAAACCCTAAGTACCTGATCAGAATTCCATGAAAGAGTCTGTAGCCGCCGTCATCTCCATCCCTAGATCGGGAGGGATCTGAAGCTCTTCCTGGCACCCTGACAGAGAGGGGAATTCACCCTGGAGGCCTTCTTCATCATCATGCAAGCCTCCGGTGTGATGCGTGAGTAGTTCATCTCTGGACTACGGGTCCATGTAGTAGCTAGATGGCTGGTTCTCTGATACGTCCATTTTGCATCACTATTCTATGTCATAATTTACTGTTATTCATTGATATATTTCATATTAAGAGGTGATACTTATGTTATTTCATATGTTTTTGCATGGTTGATGACTTTTGGAGCATGGACCGCTGCAGTCAGGATTCTGATGGAAAAGGTGCTGTTTGGAGGCAAAATTCGCGAAGACCAGAAAATCCGGGAAAATACACGGAAAATCCTATTTTTCCAGAAGACGAAGGAAGCCAGAAGGAGGAGTGGAGATGGGCCATAGGGGGCCCACACCACCCCCTGGCGCGGGCCACCCTAGGCCGCTCCACCAAGTGGTGTGGCCGCCCTGGCCCACCTCTGGCTCTCCCCTCTGGCGTATGTATTCCTCCCGAAACCCTAAACCTGGGGGAGGGACCACATAAAGATTCCGCCGCCTCTACGGGGCGGAAAACACCGAGAGAGAAAGATCTCTCCGGCAGACAGATTTCTGCCGGGGGAATTCCTTCCCAGAGAGGGGAGATCGTCGCCATCAACACCACCATCAAGCTGGACTTCATCGGGATCATCATCATCATCATCACCACCATCATCATCATCAGCACCCTCATCACCATCTCCATATTGCTGTAACAATTGGGTTGAATCTTGCATAGTTCTTAGGGGAAACTTTCCTGGTGTTGATTACTCTTTGTAGTTGATGCTATTGAGTGAACCATTGAATTATTGTTTATATTCAGATTGTTATACATCATTATTCCATCTCTGATCATGATCCATATGATGTCTTATGAGTAGTTCGTTTTGTTCTTGAGGACATGGGAGAAGTCATGTTGTTAGTAGTGGAGTTGTGTTGAGAAAGATTCAATAGTTTGATACTTAAGTTGTGGTGTACTTCTTATAGTGGTGTCATGTGAACATCAACTACATGACACTTCACCTATATGGGCTTAGGGGAATGCATTGTGTATTTGGCTACTAATCGTAGGGGTTGGCGGAGTGACAGAAACCTGAACCCCCATTAGGAAACCATTGCACAAGGGACGTAAGGGTCTTAGAGTTTAAAGCTGTGGTTAGGTTTCTACCTTAATTACTTTCTTATACTTACAGATGTTTGCAAGGGGTATAATCATAAGTATGTATTAGTCCTAGGAAGGTCGGTACATTAGCACAGGTTCACCCACACAACACTTAGCAAGCTAAAGAAGATTAATTAACTATATGAAGCGAAAGCACTTGACAGTCTTCCCATGTGTCCTCGAGAACGTTTGGTCATCTTAAGTAATACAACCGGCTTGTTCTTTGCTGCATAAAGGATTAGGTCACATGCTGCATTTATTCCTACTGTCTTTTATCTACTCGTACTTTATTTACTTGCTTTATCAAAAACCCCTAAAAATCTGTTTGCTAAGTATTTGCAGAGAATTCCTGATCCATACCACTAGCCAAAGACCTTCGCTTCCTCGTTGGGTTCGACACTCTTACTTATCGAAAATACTGCGATACACCCCCTATACTTGTGGGTCATCAAGAATATTTTCTGGCGCCGTTGCCAGGGAGTGAAGCGCTATTGGAGAGTGGAACTGGTAAAGGAAACCTCTACTATGAGTACTGTTTACATCTGTTAGTTGCTTTATTTTTGTTACGGATAATTCGCCGAGTTTCTTATTTGGTAATGCTACTACCACTGCTAAGGTAGTAGATGAACCACCACCTGCTGAGAATGATGCTTTTAAAATACCTACAAGAATTATTGATCGTGTTATGGATAACTACTATGTTGGGGATGGAACAGTCCATCCCGGTGATCATTTACTCTTTATACACGAATTATGTGGGTTGTTCAAGTGTGCAGGTATTACTACAAATCAAGTTAAGAAGAAGTTATTCTCATTATCACTAAAAGGAAGAGCCGAGGAATGGTATAAGCTGCTAAAGAATGGTCAAGCTCTTGAATGGGAGGAAATAGTACCTCTCTTTTATTCAAAGTTTTATCCTCCTAGTGAGATACATAAAGATCGGAATCAAATATACAACTTTTGGCCTCTTGATGGAGAGAGTACAACTCAAGCTTGGGGGGATTGAAGTTACTAATGCTCAAATGTCCCATTCATGAGCTCCCCAACAATATTATTATCAATAACTTTTATGCAACGCTTTCTCTTCATGATAAAGATTTATTGGATGCTTCTTGTGCTGGATCATTCACTCGCATGGAAGAAGAAGCTAAATGGGATTTTCTGGACCGTATTCAAGACAATGCTGAAGCATGGGAGAATGACAAAGGTAGAAAGTCAGGTATAAATTATGATTATGAATGCATTGAATCTTTTATGGGAACTGATGACTTTCAAAACATTAGTAATGCTTATGGTCTTGATTTACATGTAATTACAAACTGCTTTAAGGCTTTTTCTTCTTATATTGAAATTCCAAAAAGGGGATGGAACAAGTACCATGCACCTTATAAAGATATTGTTGACTGTGTTCCTGTTGGGAGTACTGAGTATTGCACTATTGATCACATCTTACCTGAACCTTATATCAAGAAGATTCCCTTCCCAGATAAGGTAAAGGATCATCCAATGATAACTAGTATAAGCACTGAAAGTGAAAAGAGAACTGTAAAACCTGATGAACAAATAAATGTTGAACCAGTGGTAGCAATTGTGAAAGACCTTGTCACTAAAAGCATAGAAGATGGACACATAGTCTTTTGTGAGGATGCTTCTAATATTGTTTCACATCCTAATAGAACTAAAAAGGCTAGTGTCCGTGTGCTTTTAGTTAGAATTGGTGATCATTGCTATTATGGTTTATGTGATATTGGTGCAAGTTCTAGTGCTATTCCTTATGAGCTTTACAGAGAAATTATGCATGAAATTAGTCCCTGCGATTTGGAAGAGATTGATGTGGCTATTCACCTTGCTAATAGAGAGACCATCTCTCCAATTGGTATTGTACGGGATGTGGAAGTTCTTTGTGGTAAGATTAAGTATCCTGCTGATTTTCTAGTACTTGGTTCAGCTGCTAGTAAAACTTATCCTATCATTTTTGGTAGACCTTTCTTGAGTACTTGTGGAGCTATTATATATTGCAAGAGGGACAAAATGTTGACTAAGTTTGATGGGGAATCTTATGAGTTTAATTTTTTGAAATTTACTAAAGAACCTTGTGAAGAGGAAACCCATAATGAGGATTCTAGAGTTGAACAACTTGCTTCTATTTCTCTTGCTCCTAACAATGCTTTGCAGCAATTTATGGAAGATCACGAAAATGAGATCTTCATGGAAGAAAGGAATGAGATTGACGAGATTCTCCGTCGTCAACCCAAGATGCTTAAGCATAACTTTCCTGTAGAAGACTTGGGTACCACGTTGCCACCTAAAAAGGATCCGGTCTTCGATCTAAAACCTCTCCCTGATGATCTTAAATATGCTTATATTGATGATGAAAAGATATTCCTGTTATTATTAGCTCTACATTTCAGGGAAAGAATAAGAAAGGTTATTGGAGGTTTTGAAGAAACACCGAGGAGCTATGGGCTATACTTTGGATGATTTAAAAGGGATTTCACCTACTATATGTCAGCATTCTATCAGTATAGAACTAGATGCAAAGTCAGTAGTAGAGCACCAACGACGTTTAAATCCTAAGATGAAGGAAGTGGTAAGAAATGAGGTATTGAAACTCCTTGATGCTGGTATTATTTACCCTATTGCTGATAGTGAATGGGTTAGTCATGTTCATTGTGGTCCTAAAAAAGGAGGAATTACCGTTGTTCCTAATGATAATGATGAGCTATTCCCCAAAGAATAGTGGTAGGCTATAGGATGTGCATTGATTTTAGGAAAGTCAACAAAGTTACTAAGAAAGATCACTACCCGCTTCCTTTTATTGATCAAATGTTGGAAAGGTTGTCTAAAAAGACCCATTTTTGTTTTCTTGATGGTTATTCTGGTTTCTCTCAAATTGCTGTTAAACAACAAGATCAAGAAAAAACTACTTTTACTTGCCCTTACGGAACTTATGCTTATAGACATATGCCTTTTGGTTTATGTAATGCTCCTGCACCTTTCAAAGATGCATGTCTGCTATCTTTCATGGTTTTTGTGAGGAAATTGTGGAAGTGTTCATGGATGACTTTTCTGTCTATGGAATTTCTTTTTATAATTGTATGCACAACCTTGATAAAGTTTTGCAGAGGTGTGAAGAAACTAATCTTGTTCTTAATTAGGAGAAATGCCACTTCATGGTTAATGAAGGGATTGTCCTTGGGCATAAGGTTTCTGAAAGAGGCATAGAAGTTGATAGAGCTAAGGTTGAGGCAATTGAGAAAATGCCATGTCCAAGAGACATCAAAGGTATTTGTAGTATCCTTGGTCATGCTGGTTTCTATAGAAGGTTTATTAAAGATTTTTCTAGGATATCAAAACCCCTCACTAATCTTCTTCAAAAAGATGTACCCTTTGTTTTTGATGATGATTGTAAGGAAGCTTTTGAAACTCTTAAGAAGGCTTTAACTACAACTCCTATCGTTCAACCACCTGATTGGAGTTTACCCTTTGAAATAATGTGTGATGCTAGTGATTTTGTTGTAGGTGCTGTCCTTGGGCAACGAATTGATAAAAAGCTAAACGTTATTCATTATGCTAGTAAGACTCTAGATGCTGCTCAAAGGAATTATGCTACCACTAAAATAGAATTTCTAGCTGTCGTCTTCGCTTGTGATAAGTTTAGACCCTATATTGTAGACTCAAAAGTCACCATTCATACTGATCATGCTACTATTAAATACCTTATGACGAAGAAGGACGCTAAGCCTAGGCTTATTAGATGGATGCTGCTTTTACAGGAGTTTGATCTACATATAGTAGATAGGAAAGGTGCTGAAAACCCTGTAGCTGATAATTTATCTCGATTGGACAACATCTCTTTTGACCCTATGCCTATTAATGATAGTTTTCCAAATGAACAGTTGGTTGTGGTAGGGGTAAGCTCGCTAAGGAGCCCTTGGTACGCTGATTATGCTAACTTTGTTGTCTCCAAGTATTTGCCTCCAACTTTTATAGGTCAGCAAAGAAGGAAGTTCTTCTATGATTTGAGGCATTATTTTTGGGATGACCCACACTTATATAAAGAAGGAGTGGATGGTATTATGTGAAGATGTATTCCAGAATATGAACAAAAGGAGATATTGCGTAAATGTCTTGGTGGTGCTTATGGAGGACATCATGCAGGAGATAGAACTACGCAAAAGGTGCTACAATCAGGTTTCTACTGGCCTACCCTTTTTAAAGATGCAAGAAAATTTGTTTTATCTTGTGATGAATGTCAGCGTGTTGATATTTCTAGACGCAATGAAATGCCTATGAACTACTCTCTAGTTATTGAACCCTTTGATTGCTGGGGATTTGACTTTATGGGTCCTTTTCCTCCCTCGAAAGGTTATACTCATATTATTGTTGCCGTTGATTATGTTACTAAGTGGGTAGAAGCCATTCCTACGAAGAGTGCTGACGGGGAGACTTCTCTAAAAATGCTTAAGGATGTTATCTTTCCTAGGTTTGGAGTGCCTAGGTATCTCATGACTGATGGAGGTTCTCATTTCATTCATGGTGGTTTTAGAAAGACCCTTGCTAATATGATGTTAATCATAGAATTGCTTCAGCTTATCACCCCCAAACTAGTGGGCAAGTAGAGTTATCAAATAGAGAAATTAAATCCATCTTGCAAAAGACTGTTAATAGATCTAGAAAAAACTGGGCTAAAAAGTTGAATGATGCTTTGTGGGCTTATAGGACCGCCTACAAAAACCCTATGGGGATGTCTCCTTATAAAATGGTTTATGGGAAAGCTTGTCACCTACCTTTAGAATTAGAACACAAAGCTATCAAGTGCTTAAAGAACTAAATAGAGATTGTAAGCTCGCTGGTGAGAAAAGATTATTTGACTTAAGTTCTTTAGATGAATGGAGGAGTGAAGCCTATGAAAATGTTAGGCTCTTTAAGGAAAAGGTTAAAAGATGACATGACAAGCGAATACTTAAGAGAGAATTTCATGTTGGTGAGAAGGTTCTATTGTATAGTTCTCGTCTCATGTTTTTTTGCAGGAAAACTACTGTCAAAATGGGAAGGACCATTCATTATTGAAGAAGTGTACCGTTCGGGAGCAATAAAAATTTCTTGTTTAAAAGATAACACTACACAAGTGGTGAATGGGAAGCGACTCAAGCACTATGTTGCTGGAGATTGTTACAATGAAGATGTTGATGCCTTTCAAGTTATAACTCCAGAAAAATTTATCAAGGACCAAATTCAGAGACCTACGGAGTCCATTTTCAAATAGGTAACAGTTCTGGTAAGAAATGTTCCGCGAATATACTATCCAACTATATTTTTGTAGTTTTTAGCCAATAAGGAAAGTTATGAAGCAAAAAAGGGACGAAAACGGAGCCAGGGTGGCTCACACCACCCTGTGGCGCGGGCCCACCCCTGGCCGCGCCACCAGGTAGTGTAGCCACTCCGGACTCCGCCTCTGACTCGTTTTCTCCCAGTACCTTCCTTTTGTTATGAAACTTCATAATATATAATCCCCCGGATCCCCCGAGGTTCGTATATTGTGTTCTCGTCGTGTTTTTGTTTCGATCTGTTTTCGACAAGTAGAGTCCCAGATTTGGAGCCACATTATCTTCCTCTAGATCAGCCAAGGAAGATTCTTTAGAGGATATCATCAACCCATACATGAGAGAGTTGAAGATTCATCCCAAGGAGTTGTTGCTTGAAGATGGGGAGGTCCGGATAAAAGAGGTTCAAGGCCCTAAGGGTGAAGGAGGTCTGGAGGACAGGAAGGAAGCACTGGAGCAAGAAGTCTTTAGGTACAAGAAGATGGCGGAACGCGAAGTGGATATCATCCATAAGAATTGTTCCGAACTTATCACCGAGCACCAAAAGGAGAATGCTGCACTCAAGGATGAAGTCCTCTCACTCTGCCAAACAACCAACGAACTGCAAGCACAGCTCTACGACGTTCAAAATCAAAATTGTGAGTATGAGGTTAGGTTTAAACGCATAAGTACTGCTGCAAGTTTCAGGATGTTGGAGACCATGATGTCCTTTGTTGATGGGGAGCCCTTACCCTAGAAGTCGGACGATGATGAGAAGATACCACCACCACCGAAGGAGTAATTCATCATTAGGTTTGGCATCCCCTTGGTTTGTTCCAAGCTTTGGGGAGTGTCGTGGTATCACATCACTATCTTCTACCTTTTTACCTTTTTATCTAGAGTCATATCATGAATAGAGAAGTTATCATGTAGGATGGTTTGCATTATGGAAGTGTCCCCTCTCTCGTTAGATATGTATCCCTTGGTGTGAGTTGCCGTTATGGACTATTAATGGGAAGTTCTATCATTTACTCTTTTGCATAGCTTATATTAGTTTTCAATTCATGGTTATATGATTGATCTTGTTGTTAGTAGTGGTATCACTTTGGTATCATTGAGTTAACTTAGTTGGTTTTGGCAAACCTGGCTTGGTCAGTAGCAACACTATTTTTGAGAGTTGAATGCAAAGATAAAAGTACTCTAAAGAAATATAATTTCATCATCTTTCTTGATTTGCTCATAAGTCTAGTATTCTCTGGTTAAGATCTTTTGTGCTTCCAAGGAAGATTACATGTTTTTTTTTATCACTTGTATGTTTGTTTGTTTCCTTCAACTCTTATACTTGCTACCCAACCTTGCTAGCCAAAAACTTGTACTGAGAGGGAATTCTTCTCATGCATCCATTTCCTTTAAACCAAACCCATGCCATTTGTGTCCACCATACCTACCTATTATCATTGCTGCTATTCCAAGTAAATTCTTGTTTTTATCTACCTTCCAAATTAAACTTGTTGTGTGAAAATTAGTGATTAAAGCTCTCACGAACTTGATGGCACATTTTATTTTCTTGCACTTAATAAACTTGAACCATTGTGCCCATCTATGTTGCGTTTATGCTTGCGCTTTGTAAGTTGTGAATTAGCAGAACCATGCTGTCATGGTGAACGCTTTCAACATTGCACGGGTACTTTGTACCTAGTTGATATCATGTTCTTTTGTCTAGTAGTTTTGTGCAAGTTATAAGAGAGAATAGGAAATATTTTCTTATTTATTATTTTTCTTAATTTTATCAATATTTTGAGCTCGCAAGATTTTGAACCTCGCCATGACTAAACTTCTATATTTCTATATATCGATATATACATATATAATCTCTACATAATATCTCTATCTATACATATAATATGTACATTATGCAGTAGACCCATAATGGGAAATCAAAGTGTCAAATTGTTGAATTAAATAAAAAGCCCTTTTAACTCAGTGGTAGAGGATGTCGTCGGTGTGAAATGAAAGGGGAGCTTGTAAGTCCATGGAGTTATGCATGTGTGTTAGAGAAACGCCTAGGCCGCTGGTCTAATGCATGCTGACATGGCGGAAACCTGGAGCGTAACCATAACGAGTATCTATGAAGCATTCTTCTTATAAAAAAAGAGTCTGATATTGAGAAAAAGAGAAAAATAAAAAAGAGATATTATGAAAAGAGGAAAGAGAGAAAAAAGCACCATATTCCCATGGTAAATAAGAAGATTGTTGAGATACTTGTTGTCTGCTTGCCTTGTCATTTTGATATGGGGATTCTTCCGTATCATCGGGCAAGGGGTACCCTGTTGGCGGTTCTCTATAATACACATGTGCTTACAATGATAAGAACTTACTGGTGACTAAACTTGAGTAGCATGAGGAGCGGCCCTCGTATTCAAGGGACATGAGATTCTCAATTTACAACTTGTCAATGCATATCCTCATATTTGATCACTTTAACCTTAACCACCTAAAGATGCCTATGATAGGGGCAATGAGAGCTGAAAGCTAGTAAGTATCATAATTTTTGGGAGCTCTTTATGAAACTTGAAATCCCTGCTTCCCTCTGCGAAGGGCCTTTCTTTTACCTTTTAGTTGAGTCAGTAAACCTATTCCCTTCTATCTCATCAAGTATTTTCAGTTGTTGTGTTTCATTCATTCATATGATGATTTATTCAATCATTTTTCTTATGTTCCTTGTTTTGCACATTGCTCTTATCCTTGTGATTACTACTTTGAAAGCTATCATTGAAAATCAGTTATTTGTGAACTCCAACAAATTATCAAATATTCTTCGACCAAGAGCTAAGTTTGCCGTTACCAATTATGATTTACTTTATGTATCTTTATTGTGTTTCCTTTACTTATTGCAAGTTAAGTTATATAATAGTGAGTTATCTTCTATGTATTGATGAATGTGATGCTTCTTGTTCGTATTCTTTTATGGACTCTTCACTCCATAAACCTGAGGTCATGTTTATTGAGCTCAGTTTCGCTTGGGGACAAGCGAAGTCTAAGCTTGGGGGGAGTTGATACGTCCATTTTGCATCACTATTCTATGTCATAATTTACTGTTATTCATTGATATATTTCATATTAAGAGGTGATACTTATGTTATTTCATCTGTTTTTGCATGGTTGATAACTTTTGGAGCATAGACCGCTGCAGTCAGGATTCTGATGGAAAATGTGCTGTTTGGAGGCAAAATTCGCGAAGATCAGAAAATCCAGGAAAATATACGGAAAATCCTATTTTTCTAGAAGACGAAGGAAGCCAGAAGGACGAGTGGAGATGGGCCACGGGGGGCCCACACCATCCCCTGGCGAGGGCCACCCTAGGCTGCGCCACCAGGGGGTGTGGCCGCCCTGGCCCACCTCTGTCTCTCCCCTCTAGCGTATATATTCCTCCCGAAACCCTAAACCTGGGGGAGCGATCACAGAAAGATTCCTCCGCCTCTGCAGGGCGAAAAACACCGAGAGAGAAAGATCTCTCCGGCAGACAGATTTCTGCCGGGGGAATTCCTTCTCGGAGAAGGGAGATCGTCGCCATCAACACCACCATCAAGCTGGACTTCATCAGGATCATCATCATCATCAGCAGCAGCACCCTCATCACCATCTCCATATTTCTGTAACAATTGGGTTGAATCTTGCATAGTTCTTAGGGGAAACTTTCCCGGTGTTGATTACTCTTTGTAGTTGATGCTATTGAGTGAACCATTGAATTGTTGTTTATGTTCAGATTGTTATACATCATTATTCCATCTCTGATCATGATCCATGTGATGTCTTGTGAGTAGTTCGTTTTGTTCTTGAGGACATGGGAGAAGTCATGTTGTTAGTAGTGGAGTTGTGTTGAGAAAGATTCAATAGTTTGATATTTAAGTTGTGGTGTACTTCTTCTAGTGGTGTCATGTGAACGTCGACTACATGACACTTCACCTATATGGTCCTAGGGGAATGCATTGTGTATTTGGCTACTAATCGTAGGGGTTGCCAGAGTGACAGAAACCTAAACCCCCATTAGGAAACCATTGCACAAGGGACATAAGGGTCTTAGAGTTTAAAGCTGTGGTTAGGTTTCTACCTTAATTACTTTCTTGTAGTTACGGATGTTTGCAAGGGGTATAATCACAAATATGTATTAGTCCTAGGAAGGTCGGTACATTAGCACAGGTTCACCCACACAACACTTAGCAAGCTAAAGAAGATTAATTAACTATATGAAGCGAAAGCACTTGACAGTCTTTCCATGTGTCCTCGAGAACGTTTGGTCATCTTAAGTAATACAACCGGCTTGTCCTTTGCTGCATAAAGGATTGGGCCACTTGCTGCATTTATTCCTACTGTCTTTTATCTACTCGTAATTTATTTACTTGCTTTATCAAAAACCCCTAAAAATCCGTTTGCTAAGTATTTGCAGAGAATTGCTAATCCATACCACTAGCCAGCACCTTCTGCTCCTCGTTGGATTCGACACTCTTACTTATCAAAATACTGCGATACACCCCCTATACTTGTGGGTCATCATTCACCCTGGAGGCCTCCGGTGTGATGCATGAGTAGTTCATCCTTGGACTACGGATCCATATAGTAGCTAGATGGCTGGTTCTCCTCCTTTGTGCTTTCATGTCTAGATCTTGTGAGCTCTGTTCATGATCAAGATCATCTATTTGTAATTCTGCATGTTGTGTTTGCGGGGATCCGATGGATATTGAGATGATATTTTAGATTGATTATTGATTCTATCATGTATTTGTTATTTGTGATCTTGCATGCTTTCCGTTGTTAGTAGCTATCTTGGCCAAGTAGATGCTAGCAACTCCAAGAGTTAGTATTTATGCTCGATAGTGGGTTCATGCCTCTGGTAATCTGGGAAAGTGACAGAAATATCTAAGGTACTAGATGTGTTGTTGCTACTAGGGAGAAAACAACAATCCTTTGTTCATATAACAATCGTATTGTTTACTTTACATGCAATTCATAATGCAATAATCTGTTGCTTGCAACTTAATACTGGAGGGGGTTCGGATGATAACCTAAAGGTGGATTATTAGTCATAGATGCAGTTGGATGGTAGTCTATGTATAATGTTGTAATGCCCACTCGAATCTCAAAGGAGTCAAGATGATTAGTATATGCTTGTATGCTTTCTCGATGTTTGTCAATTGCCCCGCTATAATTTGTTCACCCAGCATGTTATCTATCTTAAGGAGAGCCACCTCTAGTGAACTATGGACCCCGGTCCTTTCTTTTACTTTCAATCTACAATCAACTGTTTACTGCTTTGTGTTTACTTTATGCAAACTATTACTTTCTTTCACTCGATACGTTTAATAGTTTGTTTTCAGCAAACAGGTGAGATTGACAACCTCATCGCAAGTTGGGGACATAGTTCTGTGGTTGTGTTGTGCAGGTCTCCACGTTGCTGCTGGCACCGATAGTGCGCCCTGCCAACGTTCAGCTAGCAACACCTTTGGGGTGTTTTCTTGCTCCTACTGGATTGATAACATTGGTTTCGTACTGAGGAAAAACTTGCTGCTGTGCTCATCATACCTTCCTCTTGGGGTTCCCCAACGAGCTCGATATATTTTGGGCCATCAGGATGCCCATGACGGAGCTGACAAAATCTGGGTTGGCTACTCCCGTTTCTCAACCAAATTAGTAATCTAAGTTACTACTGAAATCTATTATATTAGAAATATAATAGGTCATATTATGGTTTAGTGAGATGTCGATCTAACATGAGCATGTACTTCATGCTGTGATTAAAATATAATAGGGACATTGATATGTTATATTAATGAATAAATGAAATATGCTTATGTTTACATGCTTGTGCTATGTGACATGTTAATACGCTGCAAATTTACACATTATAGGCAGAGAAAAACAAGCTCAGCACAAACAAATGGAAGTAAAATAATTGTAACTGATGATCCATACTTTAGGAAAACAAAGTAATAACAAAGACCATTGCCCAAAGTGTGGGTTATCTGCAATAGTTTTGGCTCCATTAACTTAGAGGCCTTCACAACGTATCATTTTTCCATTGTCGAATGGGTTTTAGACCCATGTCCATAGCGTCGTTTTGTACTAGTGAAGAGTCGTGAGCAATTATAAGTGGATTAGAGAAGCAAACACGTTGTCAATCCATCTACAACATTATTTACAATGAACGTGAAGTCCCTCTATCTAGTGCTCCATCAAGCAATGCATACAACTTTTCCGCGAATGGTCAGTAAGAGCAAAGAGAGCGAGATTCTCCACATGAATTCCACTAAAAATGGAAACAAAATCCATGGAGCACCCCTACCCTGCCAACAAAAAAAATAGAGCACCCCTACCCTGCCAACAAAAAAATAGTAATTAGGTCCATGGAAGGTCTACCAATTTGTGTATGTAGGTGATTCATGAATTTAGGTGGAAATAATATAAATATGTATTTTTACCAATGTTGAAGGGAGAGAACATAGCCAGCTCTTTGCTAATAGTGGGAACTATAGGGCGTGCCGCTACTTATTTAGTGTTGGCCCTTTGTGTATTAAATATAAATTTGCATATACTGCGTAATACTTTTTCAATGACAAATGCTAATGCAAGGATCAACTATTGACAATATCTTTGTATGTACTCTCTTTACTCTTTCTTTTATTGTATCAAGGTAAGTATGTTTGCACGGAGCAATAGTCGAAAGAAAGCACACATGGGCTATAGAAGAAAACATGCTATCAATCTATGTGCAATGGTATTTATGATGGATATGGATTGATGTTGTCTGATGTTTTATCAAGCCACACATGCAACTTTTTCTGAGTAATCATTGATGTTGTCTGATGTTTTATCAAGCCACACATGCAATTTTTTCTGAGTAATCACTCGAGCAGGGGTGAGGGGAGAGAGGTTTCCCACCTTAACTTCACTCAAGGTAGCTAAAATCCAACTTGTATAATTTCTGGACATGGTAGGAAAGAATTGCCCCAAAACTGAATTAGTGATCCGGTTTACGGTAGAAAGTCTATTAATTTTCATATGTGGATCTATGGATTTAAATATGAAAAAATAGAAAAAAAGACCTACGGATTTACTTCCAAACGATGCAAAGACATACTTACCACTGACCTGGAAGAGAGCGAGCATAGTTGGCTCTTGGCTAAAAGTCAACACTACACGGTATGTCATTACTCATTTACTGATGTTCCTTTGTGTATAGAGACAAAATGACATACAATCTATTGTGACACATGACTCGTGTACATATGTTCACTCTTTCACCAAAGAAGCACACATGGACTAGAGAAACAAACACGTCGCCGACTTACGTGCGATGGTATTTATAATGAATCCATTCCGTTTAGAATTCTATCAAGGCACATATATGAAGAATAGGCATCGAAACACTTCTCTGTGTAGTGTGTCAAGTGGGATCTCACTTCTATCCCACTTCCATCTCATTTGAACATTTCTAATATAAATTTGGAACAAATAGTTAAACTAAAATCTTCAAATAATCTAGAAATAAGATATAAATAGGATCCCACTTGCATCTTTATCCACACGACTCCATTGTATGTAGTAACGCGGACGCGAGAGGGTGCATGTCGTGGCGTAAGCAGGATGTGTGGCATGCTTGTCATGTAGTAGTATATCTTACTAAAATCCGGAGAAGAGAACAAAAGGTAATACATACCACCTATACTACTACACAACACTATATGTATAACTATCACAAGTAAAACAAAGCATGATCCATATGTAATCAGTATGAATCAGTAGGCAGTAGTATATTATTACATGTAGAAAACCAATTGGTGATGAGGACATGGAAAGAAATGGGACAAACGGGGTGACGCGCCATAGAGCAAGTGACTTTGTGACGGTGGCGAGGATCCCGAAGTTGCTAGCTGACAGGGCTCAACACAGCTCATGGCCTTGTCGCGGACGCCGCGCTCCAAGTTGTGGGGCGCTATGTCGACTAGTCTGGTGAAACTAATATCGTAATTTCAAAGTAAAAAATGCATTTAGCTCATGAGTTCCATGGAGCTCTTAGTTTTAAAAAATTTAAATGATATTTTGAAATTCTAGAAAATATGTACATATAGGTAATGATGCACAATTTGAGAGTGCAAAGTCTTAATCTCAAACATATCATATTATGGGCTACACAAAAAAGAAAAAATCTAACAAGATGTAGAATAATGCAACATATTTTGGATTGAGACTTTGCACACTTGAGGTATATAGCCTATATGCATTTTTTTCAGATTTTTTTGGAACTTTGAAAATACATATTTTAAATGATCAAAATAAAAGACTCCAGTGAGCCCAGGAGTCAAATTGATGCTCTCCATTTCAAAGGTGCTATTAGCTTAGCCTTGGTTCCTATTATTGGAAATGGGAGAGGCAGCTCTTTTTACCAAAACCAGAAAACTGATTTTTTTTTATAAGAGCATGATAGTAGGGGAAATATAAAACTCATATACACACGTCTCGCAACAGAAAAGTAGAGACCCCAAGTTCAAGATCGCCGGATTTTGGAGGGGACGTTGTTTCTCTCTAAAAAAAAAATACATCCCACCTTAACAAAACACACAGAATGACAAACCAGCGGTCTGGACCCTCGGCGGTCTATGGATACCGTCCCCGCATAACTATCCAACCATGTTCTCAAATAGTGCTCATTGGATGAACTAAGCTGGGTGATAGTACGGCTTGTGCGATCAAAATACTCAAAAAAGTTGTTGGATAGATTTCTCCATGGTTGCCTGGTCACCTGTAAAATAGCGTTCGGCCATCACTGCCACCGTAAATGTGTAGTGTGTGGCTCATAATGTAGAACCCACTTTGCACATACAACTACTGAACGGGAAAACCTGCACAAGAAAATATCATTACCCGAAACAGTACTAAATGTAGGGAAAAATTAATTAGTACTCATACTGTATGCTTTTGGATCAGCAGAAACATTTCTTGTCCTGTACAGGCTGTACTACAGCATCTATGCTTGCCCGGGAGGCCGGGGTTTCTTCCTGTCGTGCATAAGCATGTACACCCTCCTGTAAAACTGAATTTGCACGCATGGTCCATCCCACTGATGTACCGGGGCAAGTGGAAGGTGGACCGCTTGATTAACTATAAGGTCTCGTTTACTTTTCTAGTATTCTTACCCGCTATACTATAGTTTTGGAATATGCTGTGATTTGGTGTTCATCCAATATTTTAATCTCCTAAAATACACTTTCTCAAAAATACTCTATCATGGAAGAGTTTTTAATCTAGACAAAAACAAGAAATATTTGTGGGGATATCCCGGTTAAACCTGGCATGATAAACGGACTACGGGGATTTTGCGGGAATTAAAATAATCTCTTCCGATCCCCGCGAATACACTAGCGAATATGAGAAAAGTAAACAAGGCCTAAGTGGGAATAAAAAATAAAAATCATGCACACGGTTCCAATTAATATGACTCTGAGGGGATCATGTACTACATTTTCTAACTAGGTGCTTCAGAGGCATCTGTTTGTGCTACGTCTGTTGATCATATTGTTCTCATGCACCTATCCATTCGACAAATTGCAGAAGTAACAAAATAGAAAAAATATTGCGAGGATAAGTGCTATGAATGTCCAAAGAGAAAATCAAGATCAGCATGGAGGTTGTCTGTGCTCTTGTCTTAACATGTAGATGGGTGATATCATGCATATGGCCCCGCCATGAGATCTCACCTCCATATGATAAGTATAATGTAAATATCGAATGATTGGACATTGTGGGACTAATTTACAAAAATACTTACAGGTTAATAGCAAACCATGCAAACGTTCAAAACTAACATAATTGAAACATACATAATAATAGGTTTTCTTGTTATTTACAAGTGAACTTGATCTATTATTAAAATTTTACGTGTGTTTTACAAATGAACATTTAATTTTGCACTTTTTGAAGAAATCTTAGCATATATGGAACATATTGTGAGTGCAAAACATTTTAAACCTGCGTATACATCATATAATTTCATGATAGATTAGTTTCAGAGATGCCGTGAAACTAATATATGAAACTTTTTAAATGAAGTTTCACAAAAAAAAACTCTCATGTATATAAAATGAAATTTGAGCTATAAGAAGACAACCGTGAAACTAGGTGACCATACGCATATGAGTGATTAGTGCCTACAAAATGTATAAGAGTATATCATTTGTTGACAACTATTGGGTGGATAATTATGATCTAGATTAATATTTAACACTCAGGTAAACAATATCTTTTTATTTTTTTTGAACCTTAATATCTTTTTATAGGTTTAGATTATTTGTATTAACGATCAATATTCATATGAATAATTAAGTATATATAAAAATTAAAATATAAAATATATAGAAGTACAATATTTCAAACTCACACAGAATAATTTACATTTAACGTATTTACTACTGTTATAATTATTTAAAGAATAGAGTAGTCCACAACAAACATATTGACAATAAATCAAATTACAAAAAAATGCTTAACTCAATTTAATTACACACATGTTCAAAAAGTCATTGTTTTCATGATGGAGTAAACTTTGCCAATGGTATTTTTTTGTCAAGGCATGCCTATAAATATTCTTCCTTCGCAGTCAAGATTAATTCTAACCAACTGCATTGCGACAGCGAAGCTGTTTCCAAACGGCAGTACATCCGGCCAATAATATGAAATGCACAGGGTTGCATGGTTCTTTTGGGGCATCCGTTGTCCCAACATTGGTGGAGAGTACAACTATTACTCGCTACCTCCTATGTACCCTCTAGCCATTAGACTGAGCTCCACAGTTGGAGCCATCCATCCGGCCACCTGAAAAAGAGAAGGAATCTTTACGTGTTGGACTCTTGGAAAAAACAGCACCTTCCTCCTACCTATATTTCTTAAAACTGTTCATCGCTCTTGGTTAGTTAGCTACCTATATAGCTATGGCCCATGATAATGTTGCTGGTTACTACTAGTAGTTCGCTAGCTATAGCTATGTCCCATGATAATATTTTTTATTTCGATTATGATAAAGACAACTGCATATACATATACACCATCTCGGACACACAACAGTGGGTCACCCAATCACAATCTAGAATTGACGGAAAGGCAAAATTCACTAAATTTCTCCTGAACACCTTGGGTGTGCTGTACATGTGAGCATCGTAATATTCGCAACCTGGTTTTCTTTCAATCCAAAATGGCACTGGGCCCCGCTTGTCAGCCTCACGCCGGCAGATGATACTTCCTAGTGGTTTACACGTCTTTGTGACTTGAATTGCGATGGCACTGAGCTAATTTTCTATTTTTGTTTGGTGACGCTGATCCCTTGAATAGTCAGGCAGCGGAAAGAAAGCGACTGCATTATTTAGCCTTGCATGAGAACCGGGCTCTGCTTTGTAAAGTGATGGTGAGAGACGCATTAATACTTGTCACACACAAGCACACGCAAGGCGACAAGAAAAGATTTGCGATTTGTCTCGTCACACGTCCTCATGTTAGCTTGGCTTATGTGCAGACACATTAGCTTAGCTAATGGGATTTTGTCTGTGTGTTTGTCTTTTAAGCACGTAGTACTGCCAGCAATTAAGAATGTTAACGATGTAGCGTCTACCTAATGGAACATCTTCTTCTTGCTTGATGCTGCAGGTCCCAACTAATTTATCCTAAATGATACGTGTGGTCACTGTCCATTCAGTTAACTAGAAAGGCTGCCCGCACAGCAAGTTCAGACTCCGGCATATTTGTTTTTAAAAAAGAGGCGTATATTAATATCGCGAGATATCAGTTACACCCGGTCTATCCAACAATGCATGCCCTGGCGCCATATGGATACACACAACTCACAAAAAAAAATTAAAAAAAGAAAAAGTCCGCTAGAGTGAAACTATTCCTTGCAGCAACGGCACTAACACCACCAGAAGTCCAATTACTCCAATAGTGACGTCTTCAAGAAGGAAACAATCATCAAGCATTGTCATCACCCGATCAAAGATCATAGATTTTCACTCTCGAGAAAGTGCATGCTCACAAAACAATGCCTTCAACGAGGCCATTGCCAGACACAACCAATTAAAGTCAGACCTCTGATCTTCACCTTGCAAGGTAGGACAGTGAACTCATCCGGTGTTATCACCCCTACAAACAATCGTTGTCGTGAATCATAGATCACTCAGCCAGTTTCCTATCACCACAAAGACTCTAATCACCATTGCTAGCCCTCATGTTTCCGCTTTCGTGATCTTCTCCGCATCTGACTTCACCATGGATCGTCCAAGACATGGCACATGTTGGTAACAAATAGCAGAGCTTCACGTCGCTTCCTCTGAAACCAAATGACCAGAAAAAATATGGGTACGCACGACCGAATACCTTCTTATACAGCAATCTCCAAGCATGGTACACGCATAGGAGTTCACCGGCGGAGCCTTCTGGAACTCGCCTCTCCAGTCCATATCAAGAAGGGAAAATATCAAGCAGATCTTCGACTTCGCACGGAAGAAACCATAGGACCACCTCCTTTATTGATGCCGGCGCGACGGTCCCCACACCTTCCGTACGGCTCCCGGTGAACGGATCGAGCGTGCCGACCTCCAGCGCCGACAAGCACGTAGGTTTAGCGTTGCCACCATGGGCACAATACCGTCTCCGGCCTGCGGCACCACGACCATCGCTACCTCCACAACACCTCATAGTCGCGCACCGACGAGCACCTTGCATAGTAGGTACCACCGCCCCGCCGTCTTGTCCACCACCTGCGAAGCCCTAGAGTCGAACCCCACTAGTAGGAAAAGGCTTATTGCAGTCATTTTTCTAGTAGCATCCGAAATAAAATCTGCGCCACTATTGTACGTCAAAATAGGGCGATGTTCAGAAAAGGTCGAACGTCGCCACTATTGATTATTCATGGCGTTCGGGAAAAGTTGAATGCCGGCACTAAGTGGGGACAATGAGGCGAGCCAGGACCAATACAACCCAGGCGTTTGCCACCTTCGAACTCCGCAACTACGATTTAGTAGTGACGTTCGATATATCGTAGACGCCACCACGGTGCCGTCCAAAATTTCCTTAAAGACAACACCCTTCCTGCATCCAGGTCTTTTAAGTCCACACCTCACCCCTTCATTCGTCGCGGCCGCCGCCCACGTCGCCCCGTCCTGGTCTAGCCCAGCTTCGCCTCCACCGACACGCGCCTCCCAGCCCCGCACCGGCCCGCGCCACAATGGATCCACCGGCCCCGCGTCGACCCCCGTCCTCTCTGTCCCTGTCTTGTCCATTGCCGGCCCAGCCCCGCACCGGTCCATGCCGCAATGGATCCACCGGCCCAGCGGCGACCCGTCTCTCCGTCAGCCTAGCCGACGCGCGGTCCGGCCATGACGGATCCATCGGCCCTACCCTTCCGCTACCGGCCCAGCCCCATGGTGACCCTGTCCTTTCTGCCCCCATCCTCTCCGCCGCCGACCCACACCTCCCCCGACCTCGTGCCGCCGCATGTAGAATCCCACCCCCTCTTAGTTAGTTTATTTAGTTTAGTGATTTTAGGTGATTTTGGATGTATACCTAATTTAGGCGATTTTATTGTAGATGTATATTATGGGTGTATATTTGGTTCTTGTACCCTATATCATGTAGAAGTCAATGTTAATTAACTACCTAACACTTGAATTTTTTGGGAACATGGTTTAGAGAAACGAAGGAGAAGATTCTAGAATGATGGAGAAGTGTATTTTGAGGTTTCTGCATAGCGCTCATTATGCTAAAGACTATCAATGGAATCTTCTACATACTAGAATGCAAAAAAAGATCCAACGGCTGAAAATATTGGGATTCGTGATTCTTGATCCAACGGTCAATATTTAAAGTTATTCATACAGTATATATTGGTAAGATAAGATAAGACTAGTAAGTTGCACGAGCATTGCACGTGAGACTTAGATAATAGACGTATGACATGACATCACAATATAAAATTCTAATAGGTAATGTCAAAAAATAATTATAATTTTGAGCCACATCCATAAAGTATCAGGTGTATATATTTGGTTCTTATACTTTATAACATGTATAAACCAACCATTATTAGCTACCTAATACTCAAAATTTTTGGTAATATTCTCTAAAGAAATGAGAGAGAAGATTTTAGAATGATGGAGAACTGTGTTTTAAGATTTGTGCATAGCGTTCATTGTGCTAAAGACTATTAATGAAATTTTCTACTCCCTTTGTTTCATAATATAAGTTATTTTAGCTTTTATGAAACGAGTGTATATAGAAACCTTTTAATGTCACTCCGAATTTAGACATTAAAATCCATCTAGATGCATTCATTTCACAAAGCTAAAACATCTTATATCTTGAAACAGAGGGAGTAGATGCTAGCATAGAAAAGAATATCCAATGGCTAGCAATGTTAGGATTTCTATGTCTTGATCTAACGGTCAATGGTCGAAGTTATTCGTACACTATATAGTGGTAAGAGTATAAAGTTTTGCACGTGCCTTTTACATGAGAATCGGATAATAAAAGTATGTCATATCATTTTTTATATAAAATTATAATAGGTGAAGCTCAAAAATAATTATAATTTCGATCCACGTTCATAAAGTATCGGGTGTATATTTGATTCTTGTACTTTGTATCATGTAGGAATAAACCTATTAGTTAACTAATACTCGATATGCTCTAGAAAAATGACGAAGAAGAATCTATAATTATTGAGAAGTGTGTTTTGAGGTTTGTGCATAGCGTTCATTGTGCTAAATAGTATCAAAAGAACACACTTTTGAGAATAGTGATGGGCCTAAAGCAGGCCTTAATAGTACCGGACCGGTGTGGCGTATGCCTCTAATGGGCTACACAGTGATGGACCAAGCTGGGCCTTATGCAGGCCGAAACAGTAATGAGTCATCTTCTTATTGGGCTTGTCTCATCGGTCGACCCACTTAATAATTACCATGCCTTGGCTGGGCCTTGGCTTCTACCACAGTTTTGTGATCATTTACCACGGTAACTGGCCGTTAATGGTGCTTTTCATGTGGTAGTTTGCATGACGTCAGCAGTCAACGGGGCTGGCAAAACCGATCTACCATGGCACGAATTTCTGTGGATGAAGGGTGTGATCCGCCATGTTTAGGAAAAATCGTGGTATATTCTTTAGTGACGGGGCTTTTACCACAGTGGCCATCCGTCGTAGAAGAATTTTTAACCACAAAAAATGGGCCTTCAACCACGAAAACCGTCTGTTGTAAAAGCCAATCAGTTGTAAAAGCCAAATTTTCTTGTAGTGTATGTTGGCAAGGAGAGACACCTATTTCCAGCCCCGGCGAGGGCGTATCCACCTCCAGCAGATGAGAGCGATGATGGCACTAAGGATGGTGATGACTCTGATGAGAACCAAGAGTCTTTGATCTTCTAGAGACGTTAGCATCGCTCTTTTCCCTTTTTGGTGTTCCGATGCTAAAGGAGGAGAAATAGTTCTATTAGGAACTCCAAGGGATTTGCATGGGTTAGGGACAAGCAGCAGTTGACCTCTTATTTGCATTTTCTATCTACGCTTGTGTCCATTTATCTAGTGTTAACCATTTATGTCTATTTGATATGTGTGTTGTTGAGACTTTGTTTAAGTATGCTTGTGAGTGATGAGTGCATATTTGCATCATATTTTTTATTATTATTTTGCACTGTAGTTGTAGGATCTTGGTACTTTACGGCGTTCACGCGCATATTTTATGTCTATTTTCACCAGGATTAGGACAGATGATGGATACAATGGACACAATTCTTGGAGCAGTTGTATTGGGGAGAAATGGAGTCAAAAACAATGTAAATCGCTTATTTGGGAAATATCAATAACACTAGAAGAAAACCCGAAGCGATCGAGGCATCCAGATAGTTTAACGACCAACTATACGGCGGTAATAATTTTCCAGACGTATAGTTCCCGCCGTATAGTTGGCGCTGCCACCGCCTCCTGAAATAATTTCACCCCATGCAACTGGATCGGGGAGACGGCATACAGAACAACCAGAAATCACCAAAACCTCACCTCCAGAAGGCATCTAGAGGGGGAACTTGTCCACCGGGGATCCATCTTCACCCTGCGCAAATCCGGGAGGCTAAGGCATCGATCTTCATCATCAACCACATCATCACCACCATCTCCATCCATCCATTATACATCTTGTCTAGATCTTGTTGTAATTTCCATACTCGTTGTGGATTTATATAAGTACTATTCATCTACGATAGATTCCATTGTTATTGCCATGATGTTGATTGCCTCCATGTCTGAGTAGATTATTAGTTCCTGGGGAGATGGAGAAACCCTAGTATGAGATTAAAATAAGATAAAGTTTATTATGATATTCATCTTTGTGACCATGTGTTAGATTGTCTTCATCTTGATGTTGGGAGAAGTCGACCTCTCAATATTTGCCTCTTGTGGGGACTTGATGGAGAGAACTACTTGTTGGTAGACGGAGGTGTGTTAGCACATACAGTGACTATAAAGCTATTGTCACGCCTTACGTGTCAACTTGGGAACCGAGAAAACTCACGGAACACTATCCATGCCATGGGATACGTCCTACGGGATTAAGTCCCTTAATAGCGCAGTAATTCGATTGATGTCGATTCTTCGATCTTTGTGGTTATGAGGATGATGTGAGCAATGGTTGCTACCTATTTATCCAAATACGGAGTTCCTCCCACACATACATAGTTGAGAATGTTCATGATAATAATCTTTACCTTAGTTCGTTATAATGCTAGAGGTGTATCTGCTACTCCCTGAGAACGCCTTTTTCCCATTGCGGTTTCAAATCTCTTTTACATACGCGACACTTACTTTCTATGTTCAGTTGTTTTACTTTACTTATTATTCTCTTATACCAAAATCCCAAAAACACCTTTTTACACAATACTCGCATTTTATCTTGTTACTTAGAACTTTATTTAGCATTTCTATTGTAGTATTTAATTCAAGAGTTATTAGACTTCAGACTCCTGCTCCCTGTGGGATCGATATCTTTATTTTTAAACTAGCTACAAACGATCTGTGCACTTGCAGTCATCGAGCTATTTTATGGTGCCATTGTCGGGGAGCTAAGCGTTGTAGGTTTTTTAGTTTTTGCTTATTTATTTTTGTTTTGCTAAGTTTTGTTTTGAGTTACAGGTTTCCACCAACATGATGGAGTTTGAGCATATGGCTAGTGCTTACCCACTCAGCCACTTTGGGAAGCCCTATGATATTAATAAAAGAGACAACTCCAACAAGAATACAAGGGGGTTTGAAATAAATCCTCTACTACTTGGTATTCTACACAAGAAGCAATTTACTGGAGATGAAGAAGATCCTGATCCATATGAGCATATTGCATGTTTTAAAGATATATGTGGCACTTTCCAATTACCGGGATACAGTGCTAATGAGGTAAGGGTTAAAAAAAATAGTTAAACTTTGACTAGTACAACTCTCTCATGGTATAGATGTCTACCCCCAGAAGCCACTACTACTTGGGATAATTTAGCCTATGAGTTTCTAGCAAAATATTATCCATTATCCAAATCTTTTGGAATCAGGTTTCTTATAATGACTTGGAGGAACCGTCCTAATGAAGGACTAGTAAGAGCTTATATCATATTTAAAGATTTACTTAATCTATGTCCTCATCATGATTTGCCTGAATGGTATTTATTGCATATCTTTTATGGCGGTTTAATTGAACCTTATAAAATTGAACTAGAATCTTTCACGAAAGGAGCCTTTATGAATCTCCCTATAACTAAAGCTTGGGCTTTACTTAACAGAATTCACGATCATAGAGTTTCATGGAATTTTGGTCTAGGAAGCAAAGAAGGCATAGAAATAGATTATGATTGTATTCATGACTATAATAAAAATGGCCATGTTAAAGAATTATCTAAAGAACTTTATTTGGATTCAGATCTTGTGTTGCATGTTGTTAAAGCTTTTATAGAACACATAAAAGCTCCAAAAGAGGGTTTGGTCAAGTATGATCCACCACCCGAACCCGAGAAGAAAACAGAAGTTAAAGCAACACTAGCCTCCCTAGAACCAATATATGAGATAACTTTCCCTAACACTGCACAGAAGTATATTTTTGAATATGAACAGGTCAAAGTAGTACAGGAGAAGAAGGAAGAGGAAAGTACGCCAGAAGTTGAGGAACATCTGGAAGAAACCAAAGATGAAGTGGTAACCAAGGAAGAAATTATGGCTATGTATGCACATTGTAACATAGCTGAACTTGATAAAGAGACTTCCGTATTGGTTGAAGGTAAAACAAAGGTAAAATATGTGGGTAAGCCTATTCTTCCCTGCATATTTAAGGAAACCTCGCATTATGGTTTATGCGATCTTAGCACCGAAGTTAATGTTATATCTTATGATTTCTATTTATAAATAAAAGAAGAAATAGAAACGGCTACAATTGAAAATACTGATATGACGATCATGTTAGCCAATAAAACTCTTATAATTCCAATGGGAGTAGTTGAAGATGCAACTTTCACAATTGGCAATAAAAAATTTCCTATCGATTTTGCAGTTGTTGATATGTCAGCTGACACTCTTTGCCCAATTATATTTGGAAGAAACTTTTTGAGTGATGTAGGTGCCAAAGTTGATTTCAAAAAGGAGATTGTGTCTCTTAAGCTTGGGGAAGAGGAAAAAGAATTCCACTTTTCCAAATTTCAAGATAGACCTCTAGTAATACAAGAAGAAGAGAAAGAGAAAACTATTGAGAAAATGGAAGCTCTCTTCTTTAGTGATCAAAAATAAGAAATAAATGAAGACTTAAATTATGAAGAAATAGTTACGGAGGAAAAGTTCCTAGAAGAATTAGAAGGTGGATTCGATTCACTTCCCATTATAGGGCCTCCAACTAATGAGGCTTTTGAAGATCCAAAAAAGAGAGGGGACGGGGAATTACCACCCCCAGAGTTGAAGACTCTACCAGATAATCTTAAATACAGATTTTTAGATGATACAAATAAATTTCCTGTTATTATTAGTGCTAAACTTTCAGGGGATGAAGAAGAACTCATGGAAATACTTAAGGAGCATCGCAAGGCCTTTGGGTACTCAATGGATGATTTGAAGGGCATTAGTCCCATGATAACCGTCCATCGAATATTCATGGAGGAAGGTGCTAAACCAGTTGCGGAATTTAATAGAAGATTGAAGCCCAAAATGAAGGAAGTGGTAAGAAAAGAAATATTACGCCTATTGGACGCAGGTATAATCTATCCTATAAAAGAAAGTGAATGGGTAAGTCATTTTCATTGTGTCCCTAAGAAGGGCGGTTTTACTGTTGTTCCAAATGAAAACAATGAATTGATACCTACTAGAACTATTGTTGGACATAGGATGTGTATAGATTTTAGGAAATTGAATAAAGAAACTAGGAAAGATCACTATCCTTTACCATTCATAGATCAAACTTTAGAGAGGTTAGCAAACCACACTCATTTTTGCTACTTTGATGGATATTCTAGTTTTTCTCAAATAGATGTTCATCATGATGACCAACTTAAAACAACTTTAATTAGTCCTTATGGTTTACATGCTTACCGTCGTATGCCTTTTGGTTTATGTAATGCTCCAGCTACTTTTTAGAGATGCATGACTGCTATTTTTGTGGATTTTATAGAACTGATAATGGAAGTATTTATGGATGACTTTTCTGTCTATGTAACTTCATTTACTAGTTGCTTGGATAATCTTAGAAGAGTTTTGTAGCATTGCGAAGAAACCAATCTTGTTTTAAACCGGGAGAAGTGCCATTCTATGGTCAAAGAAGGTATAGTCCTTGGACATAAGGTATCATGTAAGGGAATTGAAGTGGATAGAGCTAAGGTTGAGGCCATAGAGAGAATGCCACAACCTAGGGATATAAAAGGTATAAGAAGTTTCCTTGGTCTTGTGGGTTTTTATAGAAGGTTCATTAGGAATTTCTCTGGAATATCTAAACCTTTGACTAACCTTCTGCAGAAGGGAGTAAGATTTAATTTTGATGATAAATGTCTTTGTAGGGGTTCCACGCATGAAAACAATAAAATTTTACCCTACGCCCCTGAACCCCTGATGTTACCAGGACCTATCTATTAGTAATACAGTAACGGGAGTGGATTTTCGCGAACTTACCCTTGAAGACCGAAAAGCGTTGTCAATTCTCAAGAGAGCATGGTTGATGTAGACGAGCCGAAGCCGACCTCAAGGTCGTGATGAAGTCCTTGCGCTCCTTTGGCTCCAACGACTTGAGTGCCTCAGGTGCAACACCTCGCGGGAAGTTACACATGTCCGGTGCCTGACGATGACTCCCGCTTCCTCGATCCAGCAACAGTTACGGAAGTAGAGCTCCTGGATCCGAATCCCGCAATGGGACAAAAGGAGAGGGAGAGGGGGCGCAGCCACCGGCCGGCCCTAGTGGGCCCCACGCGGGGGGGGGGGAGGGGTGGGCTTGGCCCAGCCAGCCACCCCCTTGCCCCTTATCCCCTCTTGCCTTTCCCTAATGGGCCCTCTTCCCTCCAGAATCAGCCCATTAAGCCTTTTGACCTTTAAATTGATTTTCTCTTTTATTAAATAATTATGAATAAATGATTAAATCAATATTTAACATTCATTCATATAGTATTCAGTCTCCGTGGCTATGGAACACCTTCCACCTCCACTCCGGACATCCTCCGGACTTACCGAAACCCTTCCGATTTTCTCTCTACTATTCTTCGGCGATTCTACTGATCCTATAAACACTCTCTAAGCATCATCAAACCCTTAAGCGTGATACCCTACGATTCAGGAACACTCCAGACATGGTCGGGACACTCCCGGACCAATGATCAGCAGAGGGGCCTGGATGGCCATGTGACCCCTGTGCGTTCCATGAAGATCTTTTGTCGTTTGAACCGAGACAGTCATGTCTTATTCCCTTTGTCTCTTGAACTTGCATTTCCCGAGATCTGATCAATGACATCACCATGTCGTGTTCAATCTCGTTACTGAACAATGCTACTTGACTCGTTCCGACTTGCATATAACTTCTCCGAGTGGGCCCTTGAGTATCTTTCCGTCATGTGGACGGACAAATCCCCCTCTTGACATATATTGCCTCTACGGTTTCCTCCGAGTACCTGAACACACCTTTATAACCATTGTATTACGAAGTGGTGCTTGATGCTGTCTAAGCACTCTCGGGAGACAGGGATTGATATAGCCTCATGGTCTAAGGAATAGTCTACAAGGATCCATTTCTAATCATCGTAACTTGAACTTCGTGACATGATCGGGTCATGATGTTTAGGTTGGGTATTGGTTCATCATATCATTCTCATAATGAGTTGACTCCATTTCCAACTGCATAAATGCCACATGATCAGGAAACTTGATCATCTGTTGACCAATGAACCAGTGACTAGAGTTTCATTGGGAACCCCTAGTTTTTTATATATCACACGTGTATTGATGTTTCCACTCATTGCAGTTATAGCATGATATAAAACTTAATCATAAACTTTATAAAATATGATAATAGTCCTTATTACTATTTGTCTCTAGGGCATATTTCCAACAGTCTCCCGCTTGCACCAGAGTACAAATACACTAGTTGCATTTGTTGTTAATCATTGGCACCATATCCGGTACCCTGAACATGCTTGCTGATGGAAGAGGTTGAGTCTTGGGTCTGTACTTTACAGTCCCAAATCCTTTGCAACTTACTAATGTCACCTTGATTAACATTAATACTTTATCATCACATGATAACATCTCATCGCTATGGCAGCAGAACGAGGCCTGATTCCAGGAGCCTACAGTGACTTTAGATCAACCTCGAGGGCTTTATCATCGGCACTGTGCCCTAGGACACATCATTCTATGTTAAAAGCGAACTAGCCCTGCCATAACATTATACAACACTTTAGATGGTACCCTTATCTATTATTATAAATGTATTCATCGAAATACTAGTGCACTCTGTGCATTTTTCGATGTTTTGTTCACCTTGCTTCCTACTTGTCTTAAATCGGTATTTACAGGAGTTTCCAACATATTCCGTTATAACATAACCCTTTATGCTTTAAGATATGTCATCCTTTATGGATTTGGAAAACATGTATGCAGTTCTCTATTAGATACTGTGGACAAACTTAGCTCAAGGTTTTGTGATTCAAACTTAATCACTTTTAAACGTTCCTTATTGGATCATATATTATGTTAAGTTATCATCATGGTTTTCTAAGATAGAACCTATGTCTCAACATAGTGGATGATGATCATCCTTTTCTTTCTTTCAACCATTGATGTTAAACTTAATACTATTCCTAATTTGAGTTATTAAGGACCAGTTCCTTAATTAACTTCTATTCCGAAACCCTTTTCAGAATCCCTTAAGGAATACTACATAATATCATAATACACTTATTGTCAACTTCCATACCTTATAAATCATTATATATCGGTACTTTTGCTTTTATTCTTAACACACTTAAGAATCACTCCTATAAGCTCCCACTCAAAATATGTTCCCACATATTTGGGTATGAGTCAGTACTCTTACTCAAACTATGTTCCTACATATTTGAATTTGAGAATTATATTGCTCCCATGATACGTCCATTTTTCATCACTATTCTATGTCTTAATTCACTATTATTCATTGATATGTTTCATATTGAGAGGTGATACTTATGTTATTTCATCTATTTTTGCATGGTTGATGACTTTTGGAGCATGGACCGCTGCAGTCAGGATTCTAAAGGAAAAAGTGTTGTTTGGAGGCAAAATTCACGAAGATCAGAAAATCCGGGAAAATATACGGAAAATCCTATTTTTCCAGAAGACTAAGGATGCCAGAAGACGGAGTGGAGATGGGCCACAGGGGGGCCACACCACCCCCTGGCGCGGGCAGCCCTACGCCGTGCCTGGAGGTGGTGTGGCCACCCTGGCCCACTCCAGCCTCTCCCCTCTGGCATATATCCTCCTCCTGAAACCCTAAGACTCGGGGAGCGACCACATAAAGATTCCACCGCCTCTGCGGGGCGGAAAACACCGAGAGAGAAAGATCTCTCCGGCAGACAGATTTCTGCCGGGGGGAATTCCTTCCCGGAGAGGGGAGATCGTCGCCATCAACACCACCATCAAGCTGGACTTCATCGGGATCATCATCATCATCATCATCACCACCACCATCACCACCATCATCACCATCAGCACCCTCATCACCATCTCCATATTGTTGTAACAATTGAGTTGAATCTTGCATCAGTTCATAGGGGAAAGTTTCCCGGTGTTGATTACTCCTTGTTGTTGATGCTATTGAGTGAACCGTTGAATTATTGTTTATGTTCAGATTGTTATACATCATTATTCCATCTCTGATCATGATCCATATGATGTCTTGTGAGTAGTTCGTCTTGTTCTTGAGGACATGGGAGAAGTCTTGTTGTTAGTAATGGATTTGTGTTGAGAAAGATTCAATAGATTGTTATTTAAGTTGTGGTGTACTTCTTCTAGTGGTGTCATGTGAACGTCGACTACATGACACTTCACCTATATGGGCCTAGGGGAATGCATTGTGTATTTGGCTACTAATCGTAGGGGTTGCCGAAGTGACAGAAACCTGAACCTCCGTTAGGAAACCATTGCACAAGGGACATAAGGGTCTTAGAGTTTAAAGCTGTGGTTAGGTTTCTACCTTAATTACTTTCTTGTACTTACGGATGTTTGCAAGGGGTATAATCACAAGTATGTATTAGTCTTGGATGGGGCGGTACATTAGCACGGGTTCACCCACACAACACTTAGCAAGCTAAAGAAGATTAATCAATTATATGAAGCGAAAGCACTTGACAGTCTTCCCATGTGTCCTCGAGAACGTTTGGTCATCTTAAGTAATACAACCGGCTTGTCCTTTGCTGCATAAAGGATTGGGCCACTTGCTGCATTTATTCCTACTGTCTTTTATTTACTCGTACTTTGTTTACTTGCTTTATCGAAAACCCCTAAAAATCCGTTTGCTAAGTATTTGCAGAGAATTCCTGATCCATACCACTAGCCAGTACCTTCTGCTCCTCGTTGGGTTTGACACTCTTACTTATCTAAAATACTACGATACACCCCCTATACTTGTGGGTCATCAAGACTATTTTCTGGCGCCGTTGCCGGGGAGTGAAGCGCTATTGGAGAGTGGAACTGGTAAAAGAAACTTCTATTGTGAGTATTGTTTACTTCTGTTAGTTGCTTTATTTTTGTTATGGATAATTTGCTGAGTTTCTTATTTGGTAATGCTACTACCACTGCTAAGGTAGTAGATAAGCCACCACCTGCTGAGAATGATGTTTTCAAAATACCTATAAGAATTATTGATCGTGTTATGGATAACTACTATGTTGGGGATGGAACTGTCCATCCTAGTGATCATTTACTCTTTATACACGAATTATGCGGGTTGTTCAAGTGTGCAGGTATTACTACAGATCAAGTCAAGAAGAAGTTATTCTCATTATCGCTGGAAGGAAGAGCTGAGAAATGGTATAAGCTACTGAAGAATGGTCAAGCTCTGGAATGGGAGGAAATAGTTCCTCTCTTTTATTCAAAGTTTTATCCTCCTAGTGAGATTCATAAAGATCAGAATCAAATATACAACTTTTGGCCTCTTGATGGAGAGAGTACAGCTCAAGCTTGGGGGAGATTGAAGTTACTAATGCTCAAATGTCCCATTCATGAGCTCCCCAACAATATTATTATCAATAACTTTTATGCAAGACTTCCTCTACATGATAAGGATTTATTGGATGCTTCTTGTGCTGGATCATTCACTCGCATGAAAGAAGAAGCTAAATGGGATCTTCTGGACCGTATTCAAGACAATGCTGAAGCTTGGGAGAATGACAAAGGTAGAAAGTCAGGTATAAATTATGATTATGAATGCATTGAATCTTTTATGGGAACCGACGAATTTCAAAATATTAGTAATATTTATGGTCTTGATTTGCAAGTTATTACAAATTTCTTTAGATCTTTTTCTTCCTATATCGAAATTCCAAAAAGGGGATGGAACAAATACCATGCACCTTACAAAGATATTGTTGACTATGCTCCTATTAGAAGTGCTGAGTATTGCATTATTGATCCCATCTTACCCGAACCTTATATTGAGAAGATTCCCTTCCCCGAAAAGGTAAAGGACCATCCTATGATAACTAATGTAATCACCAAAAGTGAAAAAAGAACTGTAAAACCTGATGAACAAATAAACATTGAACCTGTGGTAGCAATTGTGAAAGACCTTGTCACTAAAAGCGTAGAAGATGGGCACATAGTCTTTTGTGAGGATGCTTCTAATATTGTTTCACATCCTAATAGAACTAAAAAGGCTAGTGTTCCTGTGCTTTCTGTTAGAATTGGTGATCATTGCTATTATGGTTTATGTGATATTGGTGCAAGTTCTAGTGTTATTCCTTATGAGCTTTACAGAGAAATTATGCATGAAATCAGTCCTTACGAGTTGGAAGAGATTGATGTGGTTATTCACCTTGCTAATAGAGAGACCATCTCTCCAATTGGTATTGTACAAGACGTGGAAGTTCTTTGTGGTAAGATTAAGTACCCTACTGATTTTCTAGTACTTGGTTCAGCTGCTAGTAAAACCTACCCTATCATTTTTGGTAGACCTTTCTTGAGTACTTGTGGAGCTATTATTGATTGCAAGAGGGAGAAAATCTTGACTAAGTTTGATGGGGAATCTTATGAGTTTAATTTTTTGAAATTTGCTAAAGAACATTGCAAAGAGGAAACCCATAATGAGGATTTTAGGGTTGAACAACTTGCAGCAATTTATGGAAGATCATGAAAGTGAAATCTTCATGGAAGAAAAGAATGAGATTGACAGGATTCTCCGTGATCAACCTATGATGCTTAAGCACGACTTGCCTGTAGAAGACTTGGGTACCACGATGCCACCTAATAAGGATCCGGTTTTTGATCTAAAACCTCTCCCTGATGATCTTAAATATGCTTATATTGAAGATAAAAAGATATATCCTGTTATTGTTAGCGCTGAACTTTCAGGGAAGGAAGAAGAAAGGTTATTGGAGGTTTTGAGGAAACACCGAGGAGCTATGGGCTATACTTTGGATGATTTAAAAGGGATTTCACCTACTATATGTCAGCATTCTATCAACATAGAACCAGATGCGAAGCCAGTAGTGGAGAACCAACGACGTTTATATCCTAGGAAGAAGGAAGTGGTAAGGAATGAGGTATTGAAACTCCTTGATGCTGGTATTATTTACCCTATTGCTGATAGTGAATGGGTTAGTCCTGTTCATTGTGTTCCTAAAAAGGGAGGTATTACCGTTGTCCCTAATGATAATGATGAGCTTATTCCTCAAAGAATAGTGGTAGGCTATAGGATGTGCATCGATTTTAGGAAAGTCAATAAAGTTACTAAGAAAGATCACTACCCGCTTCCTTTTATTGATAAAATGTTGGAAACATTGTCTAAAAAGATCCATTTTTGTTTTCTTGATGGTTATTCTGGTTTCTTATGGAACTTATGCTTATAGACGTATGCCTTTTGGTTTATGTAATGCTCCTGCTACTTTCCAAAGGTGCATGTCTGCTATCTTTCATGGTTTTTGTGAGGAAATGGTAGAAGTGTTCATGGATGACTTTTCTGTCTATGGAACTTCTTTTGATAATTGTATGCATAACCTTGATAAAGTTTTGCAGAGATGTGAAGAAACTAATCTTGTTCTTAATTGGGAGAAATGCCACTTCATGGTTAATGAAGGGATTGTTCTTGGGCATAAAGTTTCTGAAAGAGGCATAGAAGTTGATAGAGCTAAGGTTGAGGCAATTGAGAAGATGCCATGTCCAAGAGACATCAAAGGTACGTAGTATCCTTGGTCATGCTAGTTTCTATAGGAGGTTTATTAAAGACTTTTCTAGGATATCAAAACCTCTCACTAATCTTCTTCAAAAAGATGTACCCTTCGTTTTTGATGATGATTGTAGGGAAGCTTTTGTAACTCTTAAGAAGGCTTTAACTACAGCCCCTATTGTTCAACCACCTGATTGGAGTTTACCCTTTGAAATAATGTGTGATGATAGTGATTTTGCTGTAGGGGCTGTCCTTGGGCAACATATTGATAAAAAGTTAAACGTTATCCATTATGCTAGTAAGACTCTAGACGCTGCTCAAAGGAATTATGCCACTACTGAAAAGGAATTTCTAGCTGTTGTTTTTGCCTGTGATAACTTTAGGCCCTATATTGTGGACTCAAAAGTAACCATTCATACTGATCATGCTGCTATTAAATATCTTATGACAAAGAAGGACGCTAAGCCTAGGCTTATTAGATGGGTACTGCTTTTACAAGAGTTTGATCTACATATAGTAGATAGGAAGGGTGCTGAAAACCCTGTAGCTGATAATTTATCTCGTTTGGAAAACATCTCTTTTGACCCTATGCCTGTTAATGATAGTTTCCCAAATGAACAGTTAGCTGCAGTAGGGGTGAGCTCGCGAGGAAGCCCTTGGTACGCTGATTATGCTAACTTTATTGTCTCCAAGTATTTGCCTCCAACTTTTACAGCTCAGCAAAGAAGAAAGTTCTTCTATGATTTGAGGCATTATTTTTGGGATGACCCACACTTATACAAAGGAGTGGATGGTATTATGCGAAGATGTGTTCCAGAATATGAACAAAAGGAGATATTGCGTAAATGTCATGGTAGTGCCTATGGAGGACATCATGCAAGAGATAGAACTGCACAAAAGGTACTACAATCAGGTTTCTACTGGCCTACCCTTTTTAAAGATGCAAGAAAATTTGTTTTATCTTGTGATGAATGTCAGCGTGTTGGTAATATTTCTAGACACAATGAAATGCCTATGAACTACTCTCTAGTTATTGAACCTTTTGATTGTTGGGGATTCGACTTTATGGGTCATTTCCCTCCTTCGAAAGGCTACGCTCATATTCTTGTTGCCGTTGATTATGTTACTCAGTGGATAGAAGCCATTCCTACAAAGAGTGCTGACAGGGAGACTTCTCTAAAAATGCTTAAGGATATTATCTTTTCTAGGTTTGGGGTGCCTAGGTATCTCATGACTGATGGGGGTTCTCATTTCATTCATGGTGGTTTTAGGAAGACCCTTGCTAAATATGATGTTAATCATATAATTGCTTCAGCTTATCACCCCCAAACTAGCGGGCAAGTAGAGTTATCAAATAGAAATTAAATCTATCTTGCAAAAGGCATTAATAGGTCTAGAAAAAACTGGGCTAAGAAGTTGAATGATGCTTTATGGGCTTATAGAACTGCTTACAAAAATCCTATGGGAATGTCTCCTTATAAAATGGTTTATGGGAAAGCTTGTCACCTACCCTTAGAATTAGAACACAAAGCTTCACAGGCGTTGAAAGAACTAAATAGAGATTGTAAGCTCATTTGGTGAGAAAAGATTATTTGACTTAAGTTCTTTAGATGAATGGAGGAGTGAAGCCTATGAGAATGCTAGGCTCTTTAAGGAAAAAGTTAAAAGATGGCATGACAAGCGAATACTTAAGAGAGAATTTCATGTTGGTGAGAAAGTTCTATTGTATAGGTCTCGTCTCAGATTTTTTGCAGGTAAGCTACTATCAAAATGGGAAGGACCTTTCATTATTGAAGAAGTATACCGTTCAGGAGCAATACAAATTTCTTCTCTAAAAGATAATACTACACAAGTAGTGAATGGACAGCGACTCAAACACTATATTGCTGGAGATTATTACAATGAAGATGTTGATGCCTTTCAAGTTATAACTCCGGAGAAATTCATTGAGGACTAAATTTAGAGACCTGCAGTCATTTTCAAATAGTAACAGATTACGGTAAGAAAAGTTCATGAAAATACTATCCAACTATATATTTGCAGTTTTAGGTCAATAAGGAAGGTTCTGAAGCGAAAAAGGGCGAACCGGGCAGGGGTGGCTCACACCACCACATGTGCACCCTGCCACGCCACCAGGTGGTGAGGCCACCCCAGACTCCGCCTCCGACCCGTTTTCACCCAGTACCTTCCTTTTGATATGAAACTTCGTAATATATAACCCCCTGGATCCCCCGAGGTCTGTATATCATGTTTTCGTCGTGTTTTTGTTTCGATCTGTTTCTGCCAGGTAAAATCCCAGATTTGTAGCCTCAATGTCTTCCACTAGATCAGTTGAGGGAGATTCGTTGGAAGATATCATCAACCCATACATGAGAGAACTGAAGATTCATCCCAAGGAGTTATTGCTCGAAGGTGGGGAGGTTCGGATTAAATAGGTTCAAGGCCCTAAAGGTAAAGAAAGTCTGGAGGACAGGATGTGGAGCAAGAAGTCTTTAGGTACAAGAAGATGGCAGAGCGCGAAGTGGATATCATCCATAAGATTTGTTCCGAACTCATCACCGAGCACCAAAAGGAGACTGCTGAACTCAAAGACGAAGTCCTCTCACTCCGCCAAGATGAGAGGATACCACCACCACCAAAGGAGTAATTCGTCATCAGGTTTGGCATCCCCTTGGTTTGTTCCAAGCTTGGGGGAGTGCCGCGGTATCACATCACTATCTTCTATCTTTTTACCTTATTAGTAGTCATATCTTGAATAGAGGAGTTATTATGTAGGATGGTTTTCATTATGGAAGTGTCCCTTCTCTCGTTAGATATGTATCCCTTGGTGTGAGTTTTCCATTATGGAATATTAATGAGAAGTTCTATCATTTACTCTTTTGCATAGCTTATATTAGTTTTCAATTCATGGTTATATGATTGATCTTGTTGTTAGTATTGGTATCACTTTGGGATCATTGAGTTAATTTAGTTGGTTTTGGCAAATCTAGCTTGGTCAATAGCAACACTATTTTTGAGAGTTGAATGAAAAAGATAGAAGTACTCTAAAGAAAAATAATTTCATCATCTTTCTTTCTTGATTTGCTCATAAGTCTAGTATTCTCTAGTTAAGATCTTTTGTGCTTCCAAGGAAGATTGCATGTTTGCCTTTATCACTTGTATGTTTGTTTGTTTCCTTCAACTCTTGTACTTTCTACCCAGCCTTGCTAGCCAAAAACCTGTACTGAGAGGGTATTCTTCTCGTGCATCCACTCCCTTAAACCAAAACCTTTGTCATTTGTGTCCACCATACCTACCTAGTAGCATTTTTGCTATCCCAAGTAAATTCTTGTTTTATCTACTGATGTCTACGCACTTCTATTCTTGTAGACAATTATTGGGCCTCCAAGTGCAGAGGTTTGTAGAACAGCAGCAAGTTTTCCCTTAGGTGGATTACCCAAGGTTTATCGAACTCAGGGAGGAAGTGGTCAAAGGTATCCCCTCTCAAGCAACCCTGCAATCAAGATACAAGAAGTCTCTTGTGTCCCCAACACACCCAATACACTTGTCAGGTGTATAGGTGCACTAGTTAGGTGAAGAGATAGTGAAACACAAGTGGGATGGATAATTATAAGTGGTAATGGTGATAGAATATACTTTGATGGCGTGGAAGAGACTAAAGGTAAACTGAAATAAAGAAGGAAGCAAGCAAACATGTAACAGATCTAGTAGCAAACAGTGTTTCAATGTTTAGAAACAAGGCCTAGGGATCATACTTTCACTAGTGAACACTCTCATATAAATATATTCTTCTTTATGATACTACGCTGAACTACTCTCCGGTTGGACACTCTAATCGATGGTAAGGCTATAACAGCACACCTCAAAGTTCATCTTTCCCATCTAGAAACCCCACACTGTCACCTTGAGTACTAGATGAGTCCAACAAACACCACAATTTAGTAAAGACACCCAACTCCAAATATAACTCATAACAAGTATTTGTAATCTCTAGCCTAAGTGCCACCATGGTGTGCACGCTGTCACTTTCACACACATGGGGAGAGCAGAGATCTATTAAGCACTTGAGTAGCAAGGTAGATCTACTATATTACAAAGCTCATGATCACAATATGATCATGCATAGAGAGAGATGAACACATAGCTACCGATAGAACCCTTAGCCTCGAGAGAGAACTACTCCCTCCTCATCATGGGAATCAGCAATGGTGATGGAGATGGTGGTGGAGATCGATGGAGATGGCTCCGGGGGCACTTCCCTCCGGCAGTGCTTGAACAGAGACTTTCGTCCCCGAATCTCCCCATACGTGGCGGTGCTCTTGGAACTTTTCGTGGATTTCTGATTAATGATTTAGGGTTTTTGTATCGGGAGGCTCTTATAGGCGAAGTTGGCAAGGTCGGTGGAGTTCCAGGGGGCCCACACCACCTGGTGGCGCGGCCAGGGCTAGCCCGCGCCACCATATGGTGTGGCCAGGCCCTCCTCAAATCTCTGCTTCGCTCGTGAGTCTTCGGTAAAATAGGAACTTTGCTTTTGTCCGTCAATTCGAGAATATTGATTTCGACTTTCCTGGAACCAAAACAGCGAGAAAACAGGCAAGCACTTTGTGGCTCTTGTTAATAGGTTAGTCCAAGAAATCATATGAAAAGTACTCCAAAGTGTGGACAAAACACAAGAAAGTGGATAAAACCAAGCATGGAACATCAAAAATTATAGATACATTTGCAATGTATCAACATCCCCAAGCTTAACTCCTGCTCGTCCTCGAGTAGGTAAGTGATAAAAAGAAAGAATAATTTTTGAGGTGACATGCACCATCAAAGACTTGATCAAAGTATTTATAAAGCATTGAAAGCTGGGATCATAGTACTTCAATCATAACATGAAAGACAAAGTTCTAGCAATAAGGCAAAGAAACTATGATGCAACATGAAAAGGCACAAACAAAATATTCATGAATAACAATGCTTTGCAAGACGTTTGTTTGTTTCACATAAAGAAAACATAGCATAGTGGCATTCAGCTTGTCCCTCATAGAGTAGCAAACATAAATGCATAGGACACCTTCGAAGTTCATAAGAGTGACTAGATACAAATAGTTTAAAACAAGAAATATCAAAGCTATGCATAAATCAACAAGTCTTGGGACAATGCACATAGAACTAAGAATGGCCACTATGCTCTCAAAGTAGGTGCATAAATATAGAAGGTGGAGAACCAATATAATGGTGGAAGAAAGGCCTTCATAGAAGGAAGTAGGGATTCAAGTTTCATAAAGAGCTTCCAAAAATTATGGTACTTATTAGCTTTCAGTTCTCATTGCCCCTATCATAAGCATTTTGAAGTGATTAAGGTTAAAGTGAACAAACTATGGTGTACATGCTTGACAAAGTATAAGTTAGAAATCTCATGTCCCTTGTATACGAGGGCCGCTCCTCATGCTACTCAAGTGTAGTCACTGGTAAGTTCTTGTCATCGTAAGTACATGTGTATCATAGAGAACCGCCAGCAGGTACCTTGCCTGATGATACGGAAGAATCCCCATATCAAAATAACAAGGCAAGCAGACAACGAGCATCTCAGCAATCTTCTTATTTACCATGGGAATATGGTGCTTTTTTCTCTCTTTCCTCTTTTCATAATCTCTTTTTTCTTTTTCTCTTTTTTTTCTCAATATCAGACTCTTTTTTTTATAAGAAGAATGCTTCATAGACAGCTCATTATGGTTGCGCTGCAGGTTTCCACCATGTCAGCATGGATTAGACCAGCGGCCCAGGCGTTTCTCTAACACATATACATAACTCCATCGACTTACAAGCTCCCCTTTCATTTCACACCGACGACATCCATATACAAAAGAGCATGATATCAACTAGGTACAAGTACCAAGTGCAATGTTGAAAGCGTTCTCCATGACAGCATGGTTCTGCTAATTCCCAACAAATAAGTGCAACCATATACAACATAGACGACACAATGGTTCAAGTTTATTAAGGGCAAGAAAAGTAAAGTGTGCCATCAAGTTCGTGAGAGATTTAATCACTAGTTTTCTCATAACAAGTTTAATTTGGAAGGTAAACAAAAGCATGAATATACTTGGAATAGCATAAGCTAGTAGGTAGGTATGGTGGACTCTTTGGAATAACTTGGTTTAAGGAGTTGGATGCATGAGTGGAACTCATACTTGGTTGTGGAGGCTAGCAAAAGACTGGGAGCGACAAACTAAGAGAGCAATAATGGCCATAATCATGCAGAGCGACAAAACATCATTGATCAAAGCATAAAGTGATACTACAAGTTGAAAATTAAAGGATCATAAAGGCTTAGGTGACTTGAGATAGTCATAAAATGGTGTGAGCATGCGCCAAGTCAACCCAAATAAAGCATCAAAGGAGAATACCACTATACTATGCTTTAATATGCTAAAACAACGCATGATTCATCCAAGGCACATTAAGCAATCTCAATTGTTTATAACAAGTCATGCTACAGCAAAGAATACTAAGCATAAAGCCAAAACAATATCAAGCATGGCATGACAAAGCATAGGCCACAGTCAAAAACAAGCTCTTTTTACCACATAAGCATGAACTTTCCTACTCTTTTCCAAACCAAACCAAATTATTTGAAAACCAATGTATGAAAGAGGGGGTCCAACCTAATTTATTCAGCAAAGTAAGCAAACAAAATCAAACAAAAACCAAAATGAAAACGAAAAAGAAGACGCTCCAAGAACAACACAACTGTGCATGAAACAATAAAAATGAAGCGTTTGGAAGAAACCTGAGATTTTTATTGATGAAGAAGGGGATGCCTTGGGCATCCCCAAGATTTGACGCTTGAACTTTTTGGATATTTCTTGGGGTGACACGCGTAGCATCCCCAAGCTTGAGCTTCAGTACATCCTTCATCTCATTACTCATTCCTTTCATACACCTGAAAATTTTCCTTCATACAAAACTTCACACAATCTTTATTAGCAATATTAGTGCACTCAAGATAATAAGTCTTTAAGGTTCAGTTCTAACACCAATAAAACTTCCATTAAAACACTAGCTACTGTAGCACTTCCCTCAAGAAGCTCAATTCCCCAAAAGAACTCAAAAAGGAACCAACAAGAAGCAAAGGCAATTAATGGCAGAAATCTGTCAAAACAGACCAGCAGGTAAAGATGAATTTTTTCGAAGACCTTATGTTGCTCAAATTAAAAAGTGTTGAACTAACGAAAGTTAGATAACAACCTGGGTCAGAAGCACAAAAATTCACGCCTCAAAAGGACGTACAGATATTTTACACGAATTTTTACGGTGAAGCACAAAAATCTGTTTCAGGGCAGCAACTTACCCAATCATTACTTCTCTCTCATTAGAGGTTACTCTTGGCAAAAAAAGCAAATAAAAAGGATAAGGAGCGGTTATTACTGAGGTAATAACTTCCAAGACTCATCTAAAACTTTTGGGCTATCTCCCAATAAGTACTTTTCTTTAACGCCTTTAAGTTACGCATAATAGTTTGAGAAGATGCTCACATAAGAAATATGAATTGAAGTAAAAGAGAGCATCAAGAAGCAAATTCAAAGCATATTTAAGTCTAACCCACTTACTATGCATAGGAATCTTGTAAAGAAACAAGTCATGAAAGCACAAAGCAACAAGCATAGGAAAGCAAAACAAGTGCAACTTCAAGACTTTCAACATAAAGGGGGGAAACTTAATATTATTGAGATGCATAAAACCATGTTTCCCTCTCTCATAATAACTTTCAGTAGCATCATGAATAAAATTAACAATATAACTATCACAAGAAACATTCTTATCATGAGCCACATGCATAAACGAATTAATACTCTCCACATAAGCATAGTGATTCTTATTAATTGTAGTGGGAGCCAATTCAACAAAATAGCTATCATTATTATTCTCATCGCCATAATCATCAAATATAGGAGGCATATTGTAATCATAATTAATTTTCTCCTCAATAGTAGGTGGACTAAAAATATCGTATTCATCATTGTTCTCATCATATATTGGAGGTCTGGTATCATCATAAGCAATAGAATAGCTATCTTCCAAAGCTGGGGAACTAAAAAGATCATTTTCATAAAAACTAGCTTCTCCAAGCTTAGACTTTTTCATAGCATTAGCAACAATGGTGTACAAAGAATTCATACTAACAATATTGCTATTAGCATGCAAATAAAGTTCCATAGGTTTTTTAATTTTCTCTTCAAACACTTCATGTCCTAACTCAAGATAAATACTATAAAGCTCTCTAATTTTGTTGTTGTTTTACATTAAGCCTAACTAGTGAAAATAAAAACAAGAAACAAAAAGACAAAATTGCAGAATCTAAAGGAAATAACTTCGAGAACTCACACCGGAGGATGTGAGTACCTTTTACCTTACCTCCCCGGCAACGGCGCCAGAAAATAGGCGTTTACCGTGGGAGGTTCTTCTTCTTTAATTCTCCGGTGTGAATACCTTTTACCTTACCTCCCCGGCAATGGAACCAGAAAATAGCTTGATGTCTACGCACTTCTATTCTTGTAGACAGTTGTTAGGCCTCCAAGTGCAGAGGTTTGTAGAACAGCAGCAAGTTTTCCCTTAAGTGGATTACCCAAGGTTTATCGAACTTAGGGAGGAAGTGGTCAAAGGTATCCCCTCTCAAGCAACCCTGCAATCAAGATACAGGAAGTCTCTTGTGTCCCCAACACACCCAATACACTTGTCAGGTGTATAGGTGCACTAGTTCGGCAAAGAGATAGTGAAACACAAGTGGGATGGATAATTATAAGTGGTAATGGCGATAGAATATACTTTGATGGCGTGGAAGAGACTAAAGGCAAACTGAAATAAAGAAGGAAGCAAGCAAACATGTAACAGATCTAGTAAGCACTTGAGTAGCAAGGTAGATCTACTAGATTACAAAGCTCATGATCACAATATGATCATGCATAGAGAGAGAGATGAACACATAGCTATCGGTAGAACCCTTAGCCTCGAGAGAGAACTACTCCCTCCTCATCATGGGAATCAGCAATGGTGATGGAGATGGTGGTGGAGATCGATGGAATGGCTCCGGGGGCACTTCCCTGTCCCGGCAGGGTGCCGGAACAGAGACTTTCTGTCCCCTGAATCTCCCCTTCGGTGGCGGCGGCGCTGCAGAACTTTTCGTGGATTTCTGATTGCTGATTTAGGGTTTTGGTATCGGGAGGCTCTTATAGGCGAAGGAGGCAAGGTCGGTGGAGTGCCAGGAGGCCCACACCACCTGGTGGCACGACCAGGGCTAGCCCGCGCCACCATATGGTGTGTCCAGGCCCTGGCCCTCCTCCGTCTCTGCTTCTGGCTCTGTGAGTCTTCCGGTAAAATAGGAACTTTGACTTTTGTCCCGTCCAATTCCGAGAATATTGATTTTCTGACTTTCCTGGAACCAAAAACAGTAGAAAACAGGCAACTGGCACTGTGGCTCTTGTTAATAGGTTAGTCCAAGAAATCATATGAAAAGTACTCCAAAGTGTGGACAAAACACAAGAAAGTGGATAAAACCAAGCATGGAACATCAAAAATTATAGATACATTTGCAATGTATCATCTACCTCCCAAATTAAACTTGTTATGTGGAAATTAGTGATTAAAGCTCTCACGAACTTGATGGCACACTTTACTTTCTTGCATTTAATAAACTTGAACCATTGTGCTCACCTATGTTGCGTATATGCTTGCGCTTTGTAAGTTTTGAATTAGCAGAACCATGATGTCATGGGGAACGCTTTCAACATTGCACTAGTACTTTGTACCTAGTTGATATCATGTTCTTTTGTCTATGGATGTCGTCGGTGTGAAATGAAAGGGAAGCTTGTAAGTCCATGGAGTTATGCATGTGTGTTAGAGAAACGCCTGGTCATTTGGTCAATCCATGCTGACATGGTGGAAACCTGCAGCGTAACCATAACGAGTATCTATGAAGCATTCTTCTTATAAAAAAAGAGATAGAGATTGAGAAAAAGAGAAAATAAAAAAAAGATATATTATGAAAGAGGAAAGAGAGAAAAAAGCACCATATTCCCATGGTAAATAAGAAGATTGTTGAGATACTTGTTGTCTGCTTGCCTTGTCATTTTGACATGGGGATTCTTCCGTATCATCAGGCAAGGGGTACCCCGTTGGAGGTTCTCTATGATACACATATGCTTACGATGACAAGAACTTACAGGTGACTAAACTTGAGTAGCATGAGGAGCGGCCCTCGTATTCAAGGGACATGAGATTATCAATTTGCAACTTGTCAATGCATATCCTCATATTTGATCACTTTAACCTTAATCACCTAAAGATGCCTATGATAGGGGCAATGAGAGATGAAAGTTAGTAAGTATCATAATTTTTGGGAGCTCTTTATGAGACTTGCAATCCCTGCTTCCCTCTACGAAGGGCCTTTCTTTTACTTTGTAGTTGAGTCAGTAAACCTACTCCCTTCTATCTCAGCAAGTATTTTGAGTTATTGTGTTTCATTCATTCATATGATGATTTATTCAATCATGTTTCTTATGTTCCTTGTTTTGCACATTGCTCTTATCTTGATGTTTACTACTTTGAAAGCTATCATTGAAAAACCAGCTATTTGTGAACTCTAGCAAATTATCAACTATTCTTCGACCAAGAGCTAAGTTTGCCATTACCAATTATGATTCACTTTATGTATCTTTATTGTGTTTCCTTTACTCATTACAAATTGAGTTATATAATAGTGAGTTGTATTCTATTATGATCTATGTATTTGATGAATGTGATGCTTCTTGTCCGTATTCTTTTATCGACTCTTCACTCCATAAACCTGAGGCCATGTTTATTGAGCTCAGTTTCGTTTCAGGACAAGCGAAGTCTAAGCTTCCCACTCAAAAATATTTCATTCACATATTGTTTTAGGAAGACTTCCATAGCTCCCACTCAATTTCATGCAAATTGCATATCCACTCACTATTTTGAACAATTTCAAAATCCTTTGATCAAATATCAAACTTGGAGTTTTATTATGAGATACTAGTACTTTTACTAGTTTTAAATCCTCTAGACATTCAGCATACTTGAATCAAATTCATTTGAATTCTTCCAATACTTGACAAATTTTGCTTTTTTCATTCACCCCCTTTTCCATAATGGCTTTGCAGTCATTTGGGAAAATTCCAAGTAACCCCTTTTACTTGTGAGATTCAGCAACGAATTGCTTTCTAATCTCAAGTGAATTTTGCTTCTAGGATTTCTCATAATTCTAGTTTACCATTATTTCCTTAGTAGTTCGTAGGTATGTGATATTCCAAAAATCATGACAAATGATTCACAAATGTCTCCATACAAGATATGGATTATTTTGAATCCTACTTCATGTAGTGAAAATACCAGTGGGGAACACACAATGATCATTATCATTGATTATTTCCTTTGTGAAGATAATCGTTCAGAAACTTTGTACGTTGCGCTTCTCAACACTCTGATGCAGGGATATGAATCCTCATCGTGTTTTTCACTATCTTCCATTTGCTTCATAATCGAGAAATATGACTAAAAGTGCGCTTTCTCAAGAATGCACCAAAATCCAAGCAATACGAGTTTGCTTCTCTTTTGGTTTCAGCTATGGATTTCGTATTCAAAGTTTCTAATGAATACTCTACAAGTACTTATTCGCTATTATTTTGGTTATATCGAATAACCCCAAAACTTTTACAACGATCCATACTAGATATGGAGCCGCTTTCACGAATCCAGATGGTTCATTATATATTCTAATTGAGTGCTAACTATTTCTAACTAATGGTATCTACATCGACACTACAACGATTTATTTGGTGCCATTTATTCACCCATTTTGATATCTAATATCACATTGTGATGCTTTGCATTTTTACATTTCAAAACACTTTGGATTTCACAATTTCTTTTATGTCATTCTTATAAAGTCGAATTTCATTACTATTGATCAAATCATAGTAATTAGATTCTCTTTTATATTTATACCCTTTGTTGATGAAACACTTTGATCATATCAAATAGTTTCATCCTCATGTTTCTTTTGGTAAACTTCTTTACACATTTAAACAATCATATAATGATAATTACCATTTTCATTAAAACACAATACATCGAATATGTATTTACTTTTAATAATTCAATAAACACTTTGTATTCAACTAATACATAGTGTTCAAGTTATTTTGCCGAACTTAGGAATGATTTATATGTGATAAGAAATCAAATGACTTTCACATATTATCATATAACTTTGAATTTAAACAATGGTTACATTCATTAATGAACATATCATTAAATTGGGTATTTTTAAAGCATTTCTATATTTTACAAATGTCCATTTATTATCAATTAGTTTCAAACAACAAGGATAATTCACACATAATCAAATAAGATATGAACACGAATAGAGATTATTCATAAAAGTAGAACAACTGTTTGTTACAAATTGATATGAATAACTGTCTCACAAAGTGTGAGACACACTAAAGAGGTTCACAATCTTTTGATTACAATAACTATCCAAAACCATAAACTAAATGATAAATGTTGACGGAGAGTGTCGTTGGCCATCATCATCATGCTCGCTATCAACACGCAATGTCACCTCCTCTCCAGCAAGCACCTCTCATGCAGAAGGACCTGTTTTCAGCAAAACAGAACAAGTATCAAATATACTTAACACTGTAAATGTGTTTGCAAGATTATAACATTTATAAAATTGTATATGAAATATATACCTTTGTCATCTATGACCTCTCCGGTGATTGGTTCAACCTTTACGTTCCTGAAACGTAATATGAACTCTTGGAATTCCAATGTTTCCGTATCACCACTCATGATGCTACTCCGGACATGTCCTTCGTAGCTAGGAGGTAACGATCGAAGCAGCACGCCTATAGCAAACGAGCCATCCATCCAGTAGTCCACGAAGTGGACCAGTCTCATGTGTGCATCATGCATGCACTCCAAGTGACCCTTCAGAGATGTGTGCTCCTCCATCTGTATGGAAAGGAATTCTCCAAGCAGCTCGTGCTTCCACATGCGCACCTGTTCCATGAAATGTGTTCTAAGTTGCAGCATTACCGTACGAGGGTTGACATTACCCATGACAGGCCACAGCTCGTCTACCATTCCAAAACGCATTGTAACTAAAATGAAGGAGGCCATCTCCCGACGGTGATAGCGGTCTTCCCGCTGCTCTGGGGTCTCTAGGTCAATGGGTTGATCCAAATCCATCTCGTCGAGTATGTAGTCGACCACGTCATTCTCGCTAAGGAGAACATGGAGATGCATAACCCGTATAGAGAAGTTTGATCCGTCTATCCTGAGCTTCTCTCCTTCTAACCAATCGTAAATAGGGAAGGTAATCTCGGGGAGAACCATTTTCTACATTTATAATTGCAAAGAGGGATTTAGACTAAGTTTATAATTAAATGAGTTAATAATAACTCCACTCAGAAACACCTATCCCCATAAGGGTTCCTAGTGATAACACGACCCCCTTCAGCCACATCTCCCCCGATCATCACGGTCATCAATGTGGGTTCAAGGGTGGACGCTAAACGTCAGTCACATCATTCATGCGACTCGTGCTCGATCTTTCGACCATCCGTGTTCCGAGGCCATGTCTGTACATGCTAGGCTCGCCAACTCAACCTTAGTGTATTTGTTGTGCAACATGGCTTACACCCACTGTATGCGAACATAGATATGTCTGACACCCGATCATCATGGCCTGCCTCATACCGAAGAACTTTCTTGGTGGTGCACACTAAGGGGGAACACAATCAATGGTAATTTTAACAGGGATCATCTTATTAGGCTACCGTCGAGTATCTAATACTAGCACACAATAAGATATACAAACATTAACGTTGAATGTAAATGCAATGTGATATGGTCCTTCATGTCGTGATCTCTATCCGTCAATGCGGATTCGGTGCCGGATTCTGACGCCAGAGACAAGTGGTACGGTGTCTTCCGCATGGTAGTCCGCCACCTCTTTGACTATCTACTACAACGTAACATAAAGTAATCACTTTACCTTTGCCACAACCATATCACAAAGCAACGCCCCAGCAAAACAAAGTTAGACGCCTCTACTTTATCTTTGCATATTTTATGTGGCTGAATGGGCTTTCGCACAAGAACCGTTCTTACCTATGAACTGTCACCACAACGCTGATCAAGTAGTTGTCTATACTACACCCCTTTTGGGGCCCTCCGTTGTAAATGGCATACCAACTAATGCGAGAGAGACAGACACCCCCCTAAGCCACTTTATATGGTACAAGCCGTATGTCAAGCATGTACCAGTCTCGCGAATGAACGCATAAAGTCGGTTGGGGGCCGCTTCATCAAGCATTACTGCGGTATACACAAGTACACGTGGGAGGGTAATAACTAAAAGATCAACGCCCACACGCTAAATCTCGTGTGTTCTACCCGTACTAACATTACACTTTCTTGGACTAACCTATTAACAAGAGCCACAGTGCCAGCTGCCTGTTTTCTGCTGCTTTTGGTTCCAGGAAATTCAGAAAATGAATATTCTCGGAATTGGACGGGACAAAAGCCTAAGTCAATTTTTCACCGAGGGATACATGGAGCCAGAATACGAGACGGAGAGGGGCCAGAGGGCGGCCACACCACCTGGCCACGCGGCCTGGCCTGGCCCGCTCCAGGGGGTGGTGTGGCCAGCCCATGCACCCCCTTAGCCTCTCCTTTCTCCTATAAGATGCCTCCAATATAGAAACCCTAAGTACCCGATCAAAATTCCATGAAAGAGTATGTAGCCGTCGTCATCTCCATCCCTAGATCGCGAGGGATCTGAAGCTCTTCCCGACACCCTGCCAGAGGGGAGAATTCACCCTGGAGGCCTTCTTAATCATCATGCAAGCCTCCGGTGGGATGCGTGAGTAGTTCATCTCTGGACTACAGGTCCATGTAGTAGCTAGATGGTTGGTTCTTCTCCTTTGTGATACCATGTTTAGAGATTGTGAGCTCCGTTCATGATCAAGATCATCTATTTGTAGTTCTACATGTTGTGTTTGTGGGGATCCGATGGATACTGAGATGCTATTTCAGATTGATTATTGATTCTATCATGTCTTTGTTATTTGTGATCTTGCATGCTTTCCGTTGTTAGTAGCTATCTTGGCCAAGTAGATGCTAGGAACTCCAAGAGTTAGTATTTATGCTCGCTAGTGGGTTCATGCCTCTAGTAATCTGGGGAAGTGATAGAAATCTCTAAGGTACTAGATGTGCTATTGCTACTAGGGAGAAAACAACAATCCTTTGTTCATAGAACAATCGTATTGTTTACTTTACACGCAATGCGTAATGCAATTATCTGTTGCTTGCAACTTAATACTGGAGGGGGTTCGGATGATAACCTGAAGGTGGATTATTAGTCATAGATGCAGTTGGATTATGGTCTATGTATAATGTTGTAATGCCCAATCGAATCTCAAAGGAGTCAAGATGAGTAGTATATGCATGATTGCTTTCTCGATGTTTGTCAATTGCCCCGCTGTAATTTGTTCACCCAACATGTTATCTATCTTAAGGAGAGCCACCACTAGTGAACTATGGACCCTGGTCCTTTCTTTTATCATCAATCTACAACTGTTTACTGCTTTCTGCTTACTTTCTGCAAACTATTATTACTTTCTTCCACACAATACGTTTAATCCTTTGTTTTCAGCAAAACCAGTGAGATTGACAACCTCACTGTAAGTTGGGGGCAAAGTTCTGTGGTTGTGTTGGGCAGGTTTCCATGTTGCTACTGGCGCCAGTAGTGCGCCCTGCCAAAGTCCAGCTAGCAACACCTTTGAGGTGTTTCCTTGCTCCTACTGGATTGATAACCTTGGTTTCATAACTGAGGGAAACTTACTGATGTGCTCATCTTACCTTCCTCTTGGGGTTCCCCAATGAGCTCATTAATACATGAGTCAGCAGCCACCCCCTTGCCCCTTCTCCCCTCTTGCCTTTCCCTAATGGTCCCTCTTCTATCCGGAATCGGCCCATTAAGCCTTTTGACCTTTAAATTGATTTTCTATTTTATTAAATAATTATGAATAAATGATTACATCTATATTTAAAATTCATTCATATATTATTCAATCTCCGTGGCTATGGAACACCTTCCACCTCCACTCCGGACATCCTCCGGACTTACCGAAACCCTTCCGGTTTTCTCTCTACTATTCTTCGGAGATTCTACCGATCCTATAAACACTCTCTAAGTATCATCAAACCCTTAAGCGTGATACCCTACAGTTCGGGAACACTCCAGACATGGTCGGGACACTCCCGGACCAATGATCAATAGAGGGACCTGGATGGCCATGTGACCCCTATGCGTTCCACGAAGATCTTTCGTCGTTTGAACCGGGACGGTCATGTCTTATTTCCTTTGTCTCTCGATACTTGCATTTCCCGAGATCTGATCAATGACATCACCATGTCGTGTTCAATCTCGTTACTGAACAATGCTACTTGACTCGTTCCGACAAGTGATATCCCTGTGATCAAATCACACGCTGTGCAGCTATTGCATATAACTTCTCCGAGTGGGCCCTTGAGTATCTTTCCGTCACGTGGACAGACAAATCCTGCTCTTGACATATATTGCCTCTATGGTTTCCTCCGAGTACCTGAACACACCTTTATAACCATTGTATTACGAAGTGGCGCTTGATGCTATCTAAGCACTCTCGGGAGACAGTGATTGATATAGCCTCACGGTCTAAGGAATAGTCTATGAGGGTCCATTTCTAATCATCGTAACTTGAACTTCATGACATGATCGGGTCACGATGTTTAGGTTGGGTATTGGTTCATCATCTCATTCTAAGAATGAGTTGACTCCATTTCCAACTGGCATAAATGCCACATGATCAGGAAACTTGATCATCTGTTGACCAATGAACCAGTGACTAGAGTTTCACTGGGAACCCCTGGTTGTTTATATATCACACGTGTATTGATGTTTCCACTCAATACAGTTATAGCATGATATAAAACTTAATCATAAACTTTATGAAATATGATAATAGTCCTTATTACTATTTGTCTCTAGGGCATATTTCCAACAGTCCTGTAGCCTTTAATAAGCTTAAATATGCTTTATCCCATGCTATCATTAAACCACCTATATGGGATATGACTTTTGACTTAATATGTGAAGCTAGTGATGATGCTGTTGGAGTAACTCTGGGACAACATATAGGTCACAGATTTAATATTATACATCATGCTAGTAGAACTCTTAATAGTGCTCAAAAGAATTATCCTAAGGAAGGAAGGGGAATTTTTGCTGTATTTTTCTCTTGTGATAAATTTTGTTCTTATGTAGTTGATGCAAAAGTAAGAGTTCATACGGATTGTGATGGTTTAAAAGAACTCCTTTAGAGGAAAAATCATAAGCCAAGACTGATCCGTTGGATCCTTTTACTTCAAGAATTTGAGTTGTAGATTATGCAGAGGCAAGAAATAAAGATGTTGGATGCAGTGTCCATATTCACCCAACAAGACACCAATCTTATTGAGAGGAACTTTAGTCCTGGTTATTTCTTTTTACGAGAATTATTAAATGAACTAAGGTCAATTCCTCCAAAAGAGAAGAAGTCTTTGTTGTTGGAGGAGCTTGTCATCCCCGAATAATTAAACGGTAAGTGCAAGGTTTGTGTTTTTCTGAAGTTTATGAAGGTTTTTACCAACTATATGGTCACAACTATATGACTAGAGAAAAATCTCCCGTTGTATAGTTGGTCGTTAAACCTTCTCTACCTTCTTCGTGAAATTGTTTTCAATGTCTGGAAACTATACGGTCGCAACTATACGGCCGGAGAAAATCGTCATGCCGTATAGTTGGTTGTTAAATTCTCAGACATTTTCCATTTTTGATGTTTGGAACTATACGGTCGCAACTATACAGCCGGAGAAAGTCCTCCCACCGTATAGTTGGTCGTTAAAGTCTCATAAATTTTCGATTTCTTTTTTGTTTTAGTTAAAAAACGGTTTTGTTGGTTCCAAGTCGGTAACTTAGTCGACCTAGACTCGAGATATTTGGAAATATCTCCCCAGAACCAACTATACAGCCGGAGCTATACAGGTCGTGCCCGTACAGTTGGTCGTTACGCGGCGGGACTTCTTCAAATCCGCGATTTCTTTCCCTATTCCGTTAAGATTCTTTTCTTGGGCATGAATTTGGTGTTTCTCATGAGTTTTACCGACCTTTGACCCCCCTTATATATTGCCATTGTCTCTCTCTAATCATAATCTCTAGAAACCAATCTACCTCTTCATACGTGAGAACACGCAAACCAAGGGACAAAAGCCAAGGAGATAAGTTCCTATGGAGATCGGGAGCAATAGCGAGCAAGGCAAGGAGATCAAGATCTTCCCTATGGAGTTCCTCGATGATGACAATGAACGTCAGAAGAGGGAGTTGAAATCCCTCGAGCTGAAGATTGAAGATATGGACAAGGAGACAATGGGAACACCCAAACATCTTCGGTTGCTGCGACTTTATCTTGATAAACTTGATGAATATATTAAGAAGACAACCGAATCAGGTTTTTGTATGAGTCTTAAGGGGATACAAACCCTTCAAGATAACAATGAGCTCGTTAAAAAACAAGTGAAAGTGCTGGAGAGGAATAATCTTTTCTACAAGCTGCGTGTTAAAGAATTAGAGGATGTTAATCAATCCCTCCGCCTCAGGCTGGCCCGTGAAGAGAAGATACCGCATGCCATGGCGCCATAGTGATCTACAATAATCACGGTATCAAATAATCGCAAGGGATTATTTGATCCTGCCTAGCTTGATTCCAATCTTGGGGAGATCTTTAAGCCCTTGTAATCTATCTTATAAGTTTTACATTACTATTTTAGTTTTGCATTAGTTCAAAATCGAAATAAAGTTTGCATCATTAGAATTCCCTTCATGAATAGTCAATCCCTTTTATGAAATTCTGAGTTTATTATCATATATGGAGCAATATTGAGTTTGTGATTGTCCTATGGGATATATGAATGGCTTGAGTATAATTTTAGTATTTTACTTGCACTTGATGATAGCAATATGTTAATCCACCACTATATTGTAGTAAGACTAAGAGATGTTTTGAGATTTTGAATCCCAAGTGAATATGTTAATCCCAAAACACTTGGGACTACCTTGCTAACTCATTCGGTCGAATCGAATACTTTTACATCATGTTGAGATTCATCTTTTGTGAACTGTTGATCACTAAGGTGTGGAAGCCTTCTAATATTATTCGGATGGTTCGAGTAAGGTACTATTCATGAACTTATTCCTCTATATTATATATGATAAATACATGCTACAACTGCCTCATTTATTTTATCGACTCAGCTTCATGAATATGAGCATCACATCCATTAAGCTAAACTTGCTCGGGACGAGCAAGAGTCTAAGATTGGGGAAGTTGATGAGTGCATATTTGCATCATGTTTTATATTATTATTTTGCACTATAGTTGTAGGATCTTGGTACTTTACGGCGTCCGCGCGCACATTTTATGTCTATTTTCACCAGGATCAGGACAGATGATGGATACCATGGACACAATTCTTGGAGTAGTTGTATTGGGGAGAAAAGGAGTCAAAAATAACGTAAATCGCTTATTTGGTAAATATCAATAGCACCAGAAGAAAACCCGAAGCGATTGAGGCATCCAAACGGTTTAACGACCAACTATATGGTGGGAATAATTTTCCGGTCGTATAGTTGGCGCCGCCACCACCTCCTCAAATAGTTTCACCCCGTGCAACTAGATCGGGGAGACGACATACAGAACAACCAGAAATCGCCGAAACCTCACCTCTAGAAGGCATCTGGAGGGGGAACTCGTCCACCAGGGATCCATCTTCGCCCTGCGTAGATTCGGGAGGCTAAGGCATCGATCTTCATCATCAACCACAGCATCACCACCATCTCCATCCATCCCTTCTACATTTGTCTAGATCTTGTTGTAATTTCCATGCTGATTGTGGATTTATACAAGTACTATTCATCTATGATAGATTCCATTATTATTGCCATGATGTTGATTGCCTCCATGTCTGAGTAGATTATTAGTTCCTGGGGAGATGGAGAAACCCTAGTATGAGATTAAAATAAGATAAAGTTTATTATGATATTCATCGCTGTGACCATGTGTTAGATTATCTTGATCTTGATGTTGGGAGAAGTCGACCTCTCAATATGTGCCTCTTGTGGGGACTTGATGGAGGGAACTACTTGTTGGTAGACGGAGGTGTGTTAGCACATACAGTGACTATAAAGCTGTTGGCACGCCTTACATGTCAACTTGGGAACCGAGGAAACTCACGGAACACTATCTGATACATTGCAAATCTATCTATAATTTTTGATGTTCCATGCTTGGTTTTATCTACTTTCTTGTGTTTTGTTCCAACTTTGCAGTACTTTTCATATGATTTCTTGGACTAACCTATTAACAAGATGCCACAGTGTCAGTTGCTTGTTTTCTGCTATTTTCGGTTCTAGGAAGTCAGAAAATGAATATTCTCGGAATTGGACGGGACAAAAGCCAAAGTTACTATTTTCCCGAAAGACTCACGGAGCCAGAAGGAGAGTCGGAGAGGGGCCAGGGCCTGGCCACACCCCCCAGGCGCAGGCAACCCTAGGCCGCGCCAAGGCATGGTTTGGGCCCCCTGGCCGGCCACCGACCTTGCCTCCTTCGCCTATATATTCCTCCCGAGGCAAAAACCCTAGATAGTCAATCAGAAATCCACGAAAAGTTCCGCAATGCCGCCGCCACCGAAGGGGAGATTCGGGGGACAAAAAGTCTCTGTTCCGGCACACTGTCGGGACGGGGAAGTGCCCTCGGAGCCATCTCCATCGATCTCCACCACCATCTCCATCACCGTTGCTGATTCCCATGATGAGGAGGGAGTAGTTCTCTCTCGAGGCTAAGGGTTCTACCGGTAGCTATGTGTTCATCTCTCTCTCTATGCATCATCTTATTGAGATCATGAGCTTGTAATATATAGATCTACCTTGCTACTCAAGTGCTTTAATAGATCTCTGCTCTCCCCATGTGTGTGAAAGTGACAGCGTGCACACCATGGTGGCACTTAGGCTAGAGATTACAAATACTTGTTATGAGTTATATTTGGATTTGGATGTCTTTATAAAATTGTGGTGTTTGTTGGACTCATCTAGTACTCAAGGTGACAGTGTGGGGTTTTCTAGATGGGAAAGACTTACTTTGAGGTGTGCTATTATAGCCCTACCAACGATTAGAGTGTCCAACCGGAGAGTAGTTCAGCGTAGTATCATGAAGATAATATATTTATATGAGAGTGTTCACTAGTGAAAGTATGATCCCTAGGCCTTGTTTCTAAGCATTGATACACCGTTTGCAATTAGATCTGTTACATGTTTGCTTGCTTCCATCTTTATTTCAGTTTGCCTTTAGTATTTTCCCACGTCAACCACACGCCACCAAGTTGTTTTCTCGCACAGTTACCACTTATAATTATCCATACCACTTGTATTTCACTATCTCTTCGCCGAACTAGTGCACCTATACACCTGACAAGTGTATTGGGTGTGTTAGGGACACAAGAGACTTCTTGTATCTTGATTGTAGGGTTGCTTGAGAGGGAATACCTTTGACCACTTCCTCCTAGAGTTCGATAAACCTTGGGTGATCCACTTAAGGGAAAACTCGCTGCTGTTCTACAAACCTCTGCACTCGGAGGCCCAACAACTGTCTACAAGAATAGAAGTGCGTGGACATCAAGCTATTTTCTGGCGCCGTTGCCGGGGAGGTAAGGTAAAAGGTATTCACATCGGAGGATTAAAGAAGAAGAACCTCCCATGGCAAACGCCTATTTTCTGGCGCGGTTGCCGGGGAGGTAAGGTAAAAGGTACTCACATCCTCCGGTGTGAGTGCTTGAAGTTATTTCCTTTAGATTCTGCAATTTTGTATTTTTGTTTCTTGTTTTCACTAGTTAGGGTTAATGGAAAACAACAACAAAATTAGAGAGCTTTATAGTATTTATCTTGAGTTAGGACATGAAGTGTTTGAAGAGAAAATTAAAAATCCTATGGAACTTTATTTGCATGCTAATAGCAATGTTGTTAGTATGAATTCTTTGGACACCATTATTGCTAATGCTATGGAAAAGTCTAAGCTTGGGGAAGCTAGTTTTGATGAAAATGATCTTTTTAGTCCCCTATCCTTAGAGGAGAAAATTTACTTTGATGATACTATGCCTCCAATATATGATGATTACAATGATGAATATGATATTTTCAGTCCACCTACTATTGAGGAGAAAATTCATTATGATTACAATATGCCTCCTATATTTGATGATTATGGTGATGAGAATAATAATGATAGCTATTTTGTTGAATTTTCTCCCACTACAATTAATAAGAATGACTATGTTTATGTGGAGAGTATTAATTCTTTTATGCATGTGGCTCATGATAAGAATGTTTTATGTGATAGTTATATTGTTAATTTTATTCATGATGCTACTGAAAGTTATTATGAGAGAGGTAAACATGGTTTTATGCATCTCACTAATATTAAGTTTCCCCTCTTTATGTTGAAAGTCTTGAAGTTGCACTTGTTTTGCTTTCCTATGCTTGTTGCTTTTTGCTTTCATGACTTGTTTCTTTACAAGATTCCTATGCATAGGAAGTGGGTTAGACTTAAATGTGCTTTGAATTTGCTTCTTGATGCTCTCTTTTACTTCAATTCATATTTCTTATGTGACCATCTTCTCAAACTATCATGCCTAACTTAAAGGCGTTAAAGAAAAGTATTTATTGGGAGATAACCCAAAAGTTTTAGATGAGTCTTGGAAGTTATTACTTCAGTAATAACCTCTCCTTATCCTTTTTTTTGTGCCAATAGTAACCTCCAATGAGAGAGAAGTAATGATTGGGAAAGTTGCTGTCCTGAAACAGATTTTTGTGCTTCACCGTAAAAATTCGTGAAAGAACTCTGTATGTCGGATTGAGCTCTAATTTTTTGTGATGCTGCCCCAGGTTGTTATCTAACTTTCTTTAGTTCAACACGTTTTTATTTGAGCAACAGAAGGTCTTAGAAAAAATTCGTCTTTACCTGCTGGTCTGTTTTGACAGATTTCTGCCATTTTCTCCATTTGCTTCTTGTTGGTTCCTTTTTGAGTTCTTTTGGAGAATTGAGCTTTTTCAGGGAAGTGATACAGTAGCTAGTGTTCTAATGGAAGTTTATTTGGTGTTACAACTAAACCTTAAGAATTATTTATCTTGAGTGCACTAATGTTGCTGATAAAGATTGTGTGAAGTTTTGTATGAAGGAAAATTTTCAGGTGTATGGAAGGAATGAGTAATGAGATGAAGGATGGACTAAAGCTCAAGCTTGGGGATGTCACGCGTGTCACCCCAAGAAATATCCAAGAAGTACAAGCGTCAAAGCTTGGGGATGCCCAAGGCATCCCCTTCTTCATCAATAAAAATCCCAGGTTTCTTCCAAACGCTTCATTTTTATTGTGTCATGCACAGTTGTGTTGTTCTTGGAGCGTCTTCTTTTCGTTTTAGTTTTGGTTTTTCTTTTGCTTGGTTTGCTTAGTTTTCTGAATAAATTGGTTGGACCCCCTCTTTCATACATTGGTTTGCAAATAGTTTGGTTTGGTTTGGAAAAGAGTAGGAAAATTCATACTTATGTGGTAAAAAGAGCTTGTTTTTGACTGTGGTCTATGCTTTGTCATGTCATGCTTGATATTGTTTTGGCTTTATGCTTATTATTCTTTGTTGTAGCATGACTTGTTATAAACAATTGAGATTGCTTAATGTGCCTTGGATGAATCATGCATAGTATAATGGTATTCTCCTTTGATGCTTTATTTGGGTTGACTTGGCGCATGCTCACACCATGTTATGACTATCTCAAGTCACCATAGCCTTTATGATCCTTTAGTTTTCAACTTGTAATATCACTTTATGCTTTGATCAATGATATTTCGTCGCTCTGCATAATTATGGCCATTATTGCTCTCTTAGTTTGTCGCTCCCAGTCTTTTGCTAGCCTCCACAACAAAGTATGAGTTCCACTCATGCATCCAACTCCCTAAACCAAGTTATTCCAAAGAGTCCACCATACCTACCTACTAGCTTATGCTATTCCAAGTATATTCATGCTTTTGTTTACCTTCCGAATTAAACTTGTTATGAGAAAACTAGTGATTAAAGCTCTCACGAACTTGATGGCACACTTTACTTTTCTTGCCTTTAATAAATTTGAACCATTGTGTCGTCTATGTTGTATATGCTTGCACTTATTTGTTGGGGATTAGCAGAACCATGCTATCATGGGGAACGCTTTCAACATTGCACTTGGTACTTTGTACCTAGTTGATATCATGCTCTTTTGTATATGGATGCCGTCAGTGTGAAATGAAAGGGGAGCTTGTAAGTCCATGGAGTTGTGTATATGTGTTAGAGAAACGCCTGGGCTGCTGGTCTAATCCATGCTGACATGGTGGAAACCTGCAGCGTAATCATAATGAGCTGTCTATGAAGCATTCTTCTTATAAAAAAAGAGTCAGTTATTGAGAAAAAAGAGAAAAGGAAAAAAAAGATATGAATAGAGGAAAGAGAGAAAAAAGCACCATATTCCCATGGTAAATAAGAAGATTGCTGAGATGCTCGTTGTCTGCTTGCCTTGTCATTTTGATATGGGGATTCTTCTGTATCATCGGGCAAGGGGTACCCCGTTGGCGGTTCTCTATGATACACATGTACTTACGATGACAAGAACTTACCGGTGACTAAACTTGAGTAGCATGAGGAGCGGCCCTCGTATACAAGGGACATGAGATTCCTAACTTATACTTCATCAAGCATGTACACCATAGTTTGTTGACTTTAACCTTAATCACTTCAAGATGCTTATGATAGGGGCAATGAGAGCTGAAAGCTATAAGTACCATAATTTTTGGAAGCTCTTTATGAGACTTGAATCCCTACTTCCTTCTATGAAGGCCTTTCTTCCACCATTATATTGAGTCTCCACCTTCTATCTTTATGCACCTACTTTGAGAGCATAGTGGCCATTCTTAGTTCTATGTGCATTGTCCCAAGACTAGTTGATTGATGCATAACTTGATATTGCTTGTTTTAGACTATTTGTATCTAGTCACTCTTATGAACTTTGAAGGTGTCCTATGCATTTTTATTTGCTACTCTATGAGGGACAAGCTGAATACCATTATGCTATGTTTTCTTTATGTGAAACAAACAAACGTCTTGCAAAGCATTGTTATTCATGAATCTTTTGTTTGTGCCTTTTTCATGTTGCATCATAGTTTCTTTGTCTTATTGCTAGAACTTTGTCTTTCATGTTATGATTGAAGTACTATGATCCCAGCTTAGAATGTTTTACAAATACTTTGATCAAGTCTTTGATGGTGCATGTCACCTCAAAAATTATTCTTTCTTTTTATCACTTACCTACTCGAGGACGAGCAGGAGTTAAGCTTGGGGATGTTGATACATTGGAAATGTATCTATAATTTTTGATATTCCATGCTTGGTTTTATCTACTTTCTTGTGTTTTGTTCCAACTTTGGAGTACTTTTCATATGATTTCTTGGACTAGCCTATTAACAAGATGCCACAGTGCCAGTTTCCTGTTTTCTGTTGTTTTTGGTTCCAGGAAGTCAAAAAATGAATATTCTCGGAATTGGACGGGACAAAAGCCAAAGTTACTATTTTCCCGGAAGACTCACGGAGCCAGAAGGAGAGTCGGAGAGGGGCCAGGGCCTGGCCACACACCCCCAGGCGCGGGCAACCCTAGGCCGCGCCAGGGCATCATGTGGGCCCGCTGGCCGGCCACCGACCTTGCCTCCTTCGCCTATATATTCCTCCCGAGGCAAAAACCCTAGATACTCAATCAGAAATCCACGAAAAGTTCTGCAGCGCCGCCGCCACTGAAGGGGAGATTCGAGGGACAGAAAGTCTCTGTTCCGGCACCCTGCCGGGACGGGGAAGTGCCCCCGGAGTCATCTCCATCAATCTCTACCACCATCTCCATCACCGTTGCTGATTCCCATGATGAGGAGGGAGTAGTTCTCTCTCGAGGCTAAGGGTTCTACCGGTAGCTATGTGTTCATCTCTCTCTCTATGCATGATCTTATTGAGATCATGAGCTTGTAATCTATAGATCTACCTTGCTACTCAAGTGCTTTAATAGATCTCTGCTTTCCCAATGTGTGTGAAAGTGACAGCGTGCACACCATGGTGGCACTTAGGCTAGAGATTACAAATACTTGTTATGAGTTATATTTGGAGTTGGATGTCTTTATGAAATTGTGGTGTTTGTTGGACTCATCTAGTACTCAAGGTGACAGTGTGGGGTTTTCTAGATGGGAAAGACTTACTTTGAGGTGTGCTATTATAGCCCTACCAACGATTAGAGTGTCCAATCGGAGAGTAGTTCAGCGTAGTATCATGAAGATAATATATTTATATGAGAGTGTTCACTAGTGAAAGTATGATCCCTAGGCCTTGTTTCTAAGCATTGATACACCGTTTGCAATTAGATCTGTTACATGTTTGCTTGCTTCCATCTTTATTTCAGTTTTCCTTTAGTCTTTTCCCACGTCAACCACACGCCACCAAGCTGTTTTCTCGCACCGTTACCACTTATAATTATCCATACCACTTGTATTTCACTATCTCTTCGCCGAACTAGTGCACCTATACACTTGACAAGTGTATTGGGTGTGTTGGGGACACAAGAGACTTCTTGTATCTTGATTGCAGGGTTGCTTGAGAGGGAATACCTTTGACCACTTCCTCCCTGGGTTCGATAAACCTTGGGTGATCCACTTAAGGGAAAACTTGCTGCTGTTCTACAAACCTCAGCACTTGGAGGCCCAACAACTGTCTACAAGAATATAAGTGCGTAGACATCACTATCCATGCCATGGGATACGTCCTACGGGATTAAGTCCCTTAATAGCGCAAGTAATTCGATTGATGTCGATTGCTGATTGTTGTGGTTATGAGGATGATGTTAGCAGTGATTGCTGCCTATTTATCCAAATACGGAGTTCCTCCCACACATACATAGTTGAGAATGTTCGTGGTAATAATCTTTACCTTAGTTCTTTATAATGCTAGAGGTGTATCTGCTACTCCTTGAGAACGCCTTTTTCCCATTGCAGTTTCAAATCTCTTTTACATACGCGATACTTACTTTCTTTTTTTAGTTGTTTTACTTTACTTATTGTTCTCTTATACCAAAAACCCAAAAACACCTTTTTACACAATACTCGCATTTTATCTTGTTACTTAGAACTTTATTTAGCATTTCTATTGTAGTATTTAATTCAAGAGTTATTAGACTTCAGACTCCTACTCCCTGTGGGATCGATATCTTTATTTCGAAACTAGCTACACAAACGATCTATGCACTTGCAGTCATCAGTGAGACGCAGATGGATTTATCTATGGAGTTATCGGATTTATATTCTATGAGACATATGGATTTATCTATCTATGATTGAGACTATATAATGGTTGGTAGGATGGTATGATCTCTATCTCAAGTCTAGTGTTTACTTTATTATATATCTTAGTATCCAATTCATAAAGTGACTTTGAACCTATATGTTGTGCATTTGTATTCCAAAGAAAATTACTTATATGCACACATTTAGAGGGAGTTTGTTTATCTTTTGGGTTTGTTGCAGTTTAAAGTAGTGCTGTATTGCAAATCCTAGTATTTTCATCTAACACCAAAAAGGGGGAGACTAAATGAGAATTTCTTGACCCCTAGTGTTTTGTTTGTTAGATAACAATACCATGGACTCTCTGGTTGTGTGTTGAGTGTCGCAGATGCAAAAGACCATTTACATGTGTCAGCATCGTCCTTCCAAAAAGAGTGGAAAAGAGCCCCTACTCAATTCAGCACGATAAAGGTTGCAAGGCCATATTATCTGGCCCTAACGAGGGTTGGATAATCCGCCCCTAGCGATTTTGGCTAAGGACCAGGAGCGCATCTCTCTGGAGAGGGGACAGATTTTTGGCTCTAGGCCAGATGTTTGCCTAGGACGGATAATCCGGTCCTAGCCAGATCCAAATAATCCGCCCCTCCCTAGTTGACTAAGGACCATACGACGCGTTTCTCAGATATGGAGGAGGGTAATTGGCCCTGATTTTCAGCCAGGGCCAGAGTTTTTGCCTAGGCCGGATAATCCACCCCTCCCAATGAGCCGGATTATCCGCCCCCTGGGAATTTCGCTAAGGACTGGCGGCACGGCTTGCACATAAGGGGGCAGAGGTTTGGGCTCGAGTTTTTGCTCTAGGCTGGATCTTTTTCTAGGAGGGATTATCCGGCCACCACTTGGGATGGATTATCTGCCCCCTCAACTCCAAACACCTACAGTTTGGGAGGGAGTACAAATACCCCTCCCCATCTTCAACCTAGATCTACTTGATTCCCCTCTCAAGAATAGTATTTCGTGAGCCACCAAAGGTCTTGATCTTTCGAGAATCAAAGGAGAAGGCCTTGATCTACATCATCACTGAAGTGATCTGGATTCCCCATCATTCACTTGAGGGCCCCTTGCATCTAGAGTTTCTTTGGAAATCCTAATCGTTTTACCTATTGCTAAACTTGATTTGTTGTGATAGCTTGTTGTCCTACTCGGGAGCCTCCAATTTAGTTGTGTATACATGCTCCAAGGTTGTTGTAAAGGCGTCGGTTCCCACCTCGAATGGTACCGATGGTGGAAGAGTGGATCAAGCCACTTGTGGCAAGATTTACTAGAGAATAGGGTGAGGCCTTTGTGGTGTGGTAATCTTAGTATCGCTTACTCATCCAACATAGACGTACTTCCCCTCAAAAGGAAGTAACTATGGTAACTAAATCCTATGTCTCCACGTGCTCCACCCTCAGTTACCTCTATCCTTTACTTGCCCTTTACTTCTATTGTTTATCGTTTCTAGGTGCTAGTTTGTCATGTAGGGAAATTCACCTTAGTTGCATATCTAGAGAATTTACCTTTATGTCAAGCCTAAATTGAAAAGGAACTAAAAGTTGGAGTAGCACCTATTCACCCTCCACCTCTAGGTGCCCATACGATCCCTTTTCACTTATCTCATTCTTGCTCAGGAATGACAACAACAACCAACAGTCAGAAAGAATAGTGTATAATAGCAAGTATATCAACATTAGAGTTCAACAAAAATCACCAGCAGAGGCAATAGTAAAATTAGGAAGGTAAGTAGAAGCCAATTAACATAAAGGTTACCTCAAACCTAGGATTCTTTTAAAGAATCAAGTGAAGCTAATGAACACTTGTAGTTCGTCAAGCTACATGAAAATGTATCAAGAAAACATACACATAAATTGGTGTAAACTATAAGAACATGATCACTGAATTTCTATTAGACAATGCCAAAATGCACAACTTAAAATTAAATGTTTTGCCAAATTGACCAAGGCAGAATTACCAAAATAGCCCTTAACCGACATGCCACTTATGGCATATGACATAAGCTGATCAGAACACTAGAATCCAAGCTAGAGAGGCAGTTTAAAGCAGCTTAGTCACTGTTTGCATGCATTGAGGTGTCACAGCCACATGAACCATAAAACACTATAAATAGGACCCTAGACCGAGCTCAAAGATCACAATAATCGGAACAAAGCTCATAAGAAACACTCTCTAACCAGAGGTTGAGAGAGAGGAAAAACATCTTTCCACACTCAATAGTGGGAGATAAAGATCTAGAGAGGTCACTGAAGCAAGAATAGGAGCCAGAAATAGGAAGAACGGCTCTAGATCTTCCTCAAGCCCATTTTGGACTCTTCAAAGATTTTTAGCTTAACTTTACAATAAATTAGGAAGAGAGATATTATCATTAGGTAGCACCTAGACTAAGCAAGGGCTAGATTCTTTACATCTCCATTAATGGAGAACACCATAGAGCCATGCCTCTAAGATTATTTGGCACATCCTATGATTAATTAGTAAATCATCTTAAAGAACTACATCTTATAATAAATCCCCGTGTTGGGGGGATACCCCCGGGTAGGGTCACGCCGAGGTATAATGGTCGAGTTAGCCGAGGTACGGCAAGGTCAAAGCGAATGCTGGCCGAGTCACCTCAAGGCAGGCCGAATCACGGAGTAACCCGGACCGGAGGATGACCACCTAACTGGGTCCCGGCCGACTTATGTCGTATGCCGACATGATTTGTGTATGTTGTATGCAGGTACCAATGTGGCCGGATTAACCAGGCACGATCCGGGTTATATTAGGCTTGCAAGAGAAAGAAGGTATCTCGCTAGTCAAAAGGAGGTCACTGTACGCTGGAGCGTGAGCAAAGCGGACAGAGGCTAGGACCACCGAGGCGTGGCCGACAAGGGTGACGCTGCCTGTGTCGGATGACGCTAGCGTCGCAGATGCTCACATAGCCTCTGCATGGCTTACGATGGGGAAACGTGACCCGGTCGGTTTACTATTTTGGGAAGCAGCATATTCCCTGGAATATGCCTCCATGTATGCCCTAATTGGAGACCTATCCACCCCTATATAAGGAGGGCTAGGGCATCTGTAGAAGGGGTGGGTGGAGTTTTACTTGGTTGATCTCTAGTTGGTCCATGAGAGCTAGCTAGTGGAGAGAGTAAGAGAGTTCCTTCTTCCTCCTCTCCCCAATACAGCTCAAGGAGCACTTGTAATGTAGTGAATACAAAACATTTGTGTGTGGAATCACCACACTATCCCTCCCTGGATTCCTCTAGTGCATATTGTCCCCACCTTTAGTCTATCCATGGGAGCTGCCGTGGCACCACCACGATAGTTGGAGCCCACCGTGGGGGAGCGGCGCTAGCAGGAGTGAAGATCTAGACGGCAAACCTCATCGGCACCGGCGAGCGCATTGTATCCGGGCTTGTTCAGCGCTTTGGAGCGCTGGACTTTGTCAGCGACAATGCTGGATGCTTCGGAAAACGACCCTTTCCGCGCAACGGCCTCTTCGTCAAGCTTGGCGCGCACAAGATCTATGTCACTGTCGATGTGTCGTGCGATCACCCGCGTCACGTCGTCGAGGGAGGCGAGCCACCCCTTAGCGCGGTTCACGGGGCGCGTATCACTCGCTCCCCTGACTGCGCCGAAGTGATGATGATAGCGCCTGGCACTGGCGCGAGCAAGGATCCGGCACCAGATCCGGAGGTAACACCCAAGGCACCAAGGAAAAGTAGAGGTCCTCCACTAGAGAGGCCAGAGAACGTGCTACAGCAGGCGATAGATAGCCTAGAGAGCCCCATAGCACCTGCAGTAGATCCGGCTTAGGCACAGACCGAGTTAGAGGAAACTAGGCAAAAAATACTAGAGGGTGCGAAAAAGATAGCCGCGGCTCAGCAGTCGTTGAACATGAAACTGCGCGAGTACGCAAGAGAAAATAAGGTAGATGTTGTAAAAGTAAAGGGGAAAAACCTCATCAGTGAAATGAACAAAGAGGATGATACTAGAGTTGAGGAGTCATAGAACTTTCTGTCCGCGGGGCTGCCGATGTATAGTAACCCGGCAAAGAACCTCAGAGCAGCGGATGCAACTGCATCCGAGTTAGAGGGTTTGACGGGTGAGGACCGGCAAAGAAAGCAGGAAAGAGTCAATGAGTTAGTTCAGATCGCTAAGAGACAAAATAAAGAGTTGCTCAGGGCAAACCTGGCAAGGGCTGGGGCATCCAAAGTTGTTCATTCAGCTGTAGGTAACCCAGAGAAATCAGCTGGAGCTGCATCATCCCCTCATGGAGACCCAAGAAGAGAGGAAGTGGTAACCTCGGCGAGGAGAAACAAACAGATAGTCCCCTATGACCCGGCAAGGGCAGGGAAAGGAAAAGCAGTGCAGGGAAATGATGATCAGCAAAGTGTCATCCGAGGTGAGGCTGGCCGAGGTAACCACGACCAAGGCAATGCCGGTCAGGGAAGCGCTATAAACGGCAATGCCGGACAGCGCAACTCGGCGGGAGCAGGGCAACCGCAGCAACGGAATATACCACGGCAAGAGCAAAGTGTCGGCCGAGGTATGCAACAGAGAGGCGCTCCACGAGAGCAAGACAGATACAATGATGGTGATTCAGAAATGGTGAACGCAGGATACCCAAGGCCGGACTATCACGTGATAGGGTCAAGATTGGGAAGCGGGGACTTGATGCCTGACGACGCCAGGTTAAAACTAGATCGCCTTTATAGGTCGGAGAAACTCGAGTGTCAAAGTCCTCCGGGTCCGGCGTGTTTTGGGCCACGGATCATGAAGGAGCCTCCGGTACCAAACTTCCAGTTACTCAGAGGCACGAAAACGGAGGATTGGTTGATCAACTATGCTACGGCGGTGAAAATTGCTACAGGCAACTTGAGATGGGCTGTGAGATATGTACCTCAGATGCTGGAGGGGCCAGCAAGGGTATGGCTAAACAATTTCTCACCCGGAAGTATCAACTGTTGGATTGATTTTGAGGAAATGTTTGTCAGCAACTTCTCGAGCACGTATCAGAGGCCGAATAGGCCACAAACCTTAGCGATGTGCAAACAGCGACCAAATGAAACAAACAGGGAGTTCTTGACCCGCTGGTGCACCGTGAGAAACTCATGTGAGGGCATGATCGAGTCACATGCAATATCTTGGTTTGCACAAGGGTGTAGATATGCAAGCATGCTGTGGCAAACGCTACAAAGGGATATGCCAACTACACTGGCAGAGACGATCCGGATTGCTGATTCATATGACTTGGGTGATCCGACTCAACCTAGGCTTGTGTTGAACGAGTCAAATGAGGAGTACTACCAGCGAGATGGAGCCGGATCATCCTGGCAGAATGACTACCGGGGTAAGAGAAGAGATGATAGACCGGATTACAGGTACAGTTTGCAACAAGTTGCTGCTATAAATCAAGATCAACCCGGAGCAGGGAGTAATCAACGTCAGAAAACTAGAGGGCAACAATGGACTCCGAGAAATGATGGCAAGAAAACTTGGACGCTAGAGCAAAAGAAACAGTGGCAAGAAAAGAAAGACCAACTGAGGTATACCTATGAGCCAATGTTGGATCAACCGTGTAAATTTCACACGCCAAATCCGAGTAACCCGGCGGGTCACACGACTCGGCAATGTGAGTGGATGAGGAAGATAGAACAAAGTGGTTCGGGGAATGCTCAGGCACCTCGGAATGATCAACCTCGGTAGGAGCTACCCCGGCAGCAATTGCTCTTCAGAGCGAACATGCAACAGTTAATGTTGCCTCCACCTCCGCCGAGGTATGAAAATCATGAGAGAAGGGATGCAGTGCATCAGGTGGAAAATCAGCATCAGCCAGAAATGAATACAAAGAGCATCACCAGAGTTACTATGTGTTTACCATAGAAGAAATAGATAGAAAGAGTTTGCAGCACCGACATATGGAGGTGAATGCGGTAATGCCGGCAGTGACAAGGTATATGCCTTGGTCGGATCAGGAAATCACATGGAATATCAAGGACCACCCCAAGCTTATGCCAAGCCCTGGTTCGTATGCGTTGGTGCTGGACCCAACGTTCATCGGGCCAAATATAAATGTGAGATTCTCCAAGGTGCTGATTGACAATGGGAGCAGCATCAATATCATGTACGTGGATACGATGCGCAAGTTGGGCATCTCGGAGAACATGCTCCAGGCCACAAGAGCAACTTTCCATGGTATAGTGCCAGGCATTTCCTGTGAACCCATTGGCAAGGTCCAGGTTGACGTATTGTTCGGCACACGAGATAACTGCCGAACTGAGAATTTGGAGTTTGAGGTAGTGAACTTAGAAATTGCATATCACACGTTACTCGGCAGGCCAGCACTGAACAAGTTCATGGCAAGTTGTCACATCAGTTACTTGAAGATGAAGTTGCCCGACTCAAATGGAGTAATTACCATAGCTGGAGATTTCCGACATTCCATTGAGTGTGCGTCAGCCGGGTCTAACCTGGCCGAGTCACTCGTGATTGCGCAAGAGAAAAGAAAACTACAGGAAGTGGCGACATTGGCTCAGTCCGCGCAGCAGTATATGTCAGCGTTGTGTAACCCGCATGGAAGTGTCTCATTTCAAGCAACAAAGGATACGAAGAAAGTGCATGTTGATGATCTGTTCCCAGAGCGCACCGTAACAATTGGTGCCGGGTTAAATGACAAATAGGAAAGCGAGCTCGTCAACTTCCTCCGTGAGAATCAGGATATCTTTGCTTGGTCCACACAGGACTTGCAAGGTGTTCCGAGGGAGTTGGCCGAGCACTCTTTGAATGTGAGACCCGGAGCAAAGCCGGTGAAGCAACCTCTCCGCTGCTTCGCCGAAGATAGGAGAAAACTCATTGGGGATGAGATAGCTCGGCTGCTCGCATCCGGGTTTATCATGGAGGTGCTTTACTCGGATTGGCTATCTAATCTGGTGCTTGTGGAAAAGAAAAGAGATGATCCGAATGTGGCAGTGGTTTGGCATATGTGTATCGATTACACGAACCTGAATAAGGCGTGTCCAAAAGATCCATTTCCACTGCCAAGGATAGATCAGGTCATAGATTCTACTGCTAGGTGTGAACTGTTGTCATTCATAGATGCATATTCTGGTTTCCACTAGATACCGTTGAATCCTAGCGATCAAATAAAGACTGCATTTATCACCCCGTATGGGGCTTATTGCTATCGCACCATGCCTTTTGGTTTACGTAACGCAGGGGCAACGTACCGGGCAACGTACCAAAGATATATGCAAAAATGTTTGCACGATCAAATTGGTGGAAATGTGCAAGTATATGTGGATGATGTGGTTATAAAAATCAAGGAAAGCAAAACGCTCCTTGAAGATATCAGGCAAACATTCGCGAACCTAAGGAGATTCTGGATGATGCTTAACCCGAAGAAATGTACCTTCGGTGTCCCGGCTGGAAAATTGCTCGGATTTCTCGTCTCCAGCTGAGGTATCGAAGTTAACCCGACGAAAATCCGAGCCATAGAGAGAATGGAATTGCCAAAGTGTCTTAATGATGTCCAAAAGTTCACTGGTTGCCTGGCATCTTTGAGTCGGTTTGTATGTCGGATGGGAGAAAAGGCATTGCCTCTCTATCAACTAATGAAAAAAGCGGACAAGTTTGTATGGACGCCGCAGGCTAATGAAGCCTTCATCCAATTAAAGAAAATGTTAGCCACTGCACCAGTGTTAGCCTCTCCACTATCAAAAGAGCCAATGTTGCTCTATATAGCCACAACCAACCGAGTTGTAAGTGCAGTGGTGGTGGTAGAGCGCGATGAAGAGGGTAAGTCAGTGCAAAGGCCAGTCTATTACCAAAGCGAGGTATTATCCGCATCCAAGAAAAACTATCCTCACTATCAGAAAATGGCATATGGTGTGTACATGTCGGCAAGGAAGCTAAAACACTGCTTTGAAGAACACCCAATCAAAGTGATATGTGAAGCCCCCATATCTGAGATAATGAGTAACAAGGATGCAAGCGGCCGAATCGCAAAATGGGCAATTGAGCTAGCCCCTTATGCTCTGCAATATGACAAGAGAGATGCGATCAAGTCTCAGGCTGTGGGTGACTGTTTCGTGGACTGGGCCGAGATGCAATACGAACCACCGTTACTAGATCCGAACTACTAGAGAATGCATTTTGATGGATCAAAGACGAAAACCGGGTTAGGCGCCGGAGTTGTACTTACCTCGTCAAAGAACGACCAGCTGAAGTATGTGCTGCAAATCCATTTCGCAGCGTCAAACATTGTCGCTGAATATGAAGCACTTGTGCGTGGGATCAAAGTGGCAAAAGAAATTGGAATACGTCGGATCCAATGCTTTGGCGACTCGGATTTGGTAGTTCAGCAAGTCTCGGGGCAGTGGGACGCCCTTGATCGAAATATGGCATTGTACAAATTCCATGTGCAAAAGATATCTGGGTACTTTGAGGGATGCGAGTTTCACCATGTACCCCGGCTGGAAAACGAGGTTGCCGACGTATTGTCGAAGTTTGGATCAACCCGACAAGCAATTCCATCGGGTGTAGCACTGGAACACCTCAGAAAACCATCTATTAGGCCGTCCCCAGAAACCGAGTAAATCTACATCCCGGCAGATCCGGAGTCAGGAGTTGTGCCCATGGACATTGACGTGGGAAGTGGTTCAGGAAACTCAGGGACTGCTTCGCAGAACCCGGGGATTACACAGCAAGATTCGGCTGAGGTTATGCCGGTGGAACAAATGGAAGTAGATGAGGATGTGTTTCCAGTGCGAACCATACCTGCTTGGGCATTGCCCATAGTCCAATTCCTGAAGGATGGATCCTTGCCCGATGATGAAGTGCTTTCAAGGCAGGTTCAGAGGCGCGCAAAGGCATACACAATTATCAATGCCAAACTATACAAGAGGAGCGTCACAAATGTCCTGCAGCAGTGTGTTGACCCGAAAGAAGGGCTTGACATCATCCGAGATATACATCAAGGGGAATGTGGGCATCACGCCTCTTATAGAGCATTAGAGGCAAAAGCTTTCCGACATGGGTTCTACTGGCCAAGCGCCTTGGAACAAGCAGAAGATCTAGTAAGAAAATGCAATGGCTGTCAGAGGTATGCTACCAAGACACACATGCCAATGTCGGAGCTCAAGACCATACCAATTACCTGGCCATTTGCTGTATGGTGTTTGGACATGGTTGGCCCGTTTAAACCGGCAAGGGGAAATATGACCAATATCTTGGTTATGGTGGACAAGTTTACAAAGTGGATTGAAGTGAAGCCAATAAGAAAATGTGATGGAGCTACGGCCGTAACATTCCTTAAAGATATTATTCTGAGATATGGCTATCCTCACAGTATCATAACAGATAATGGCACAAATTTTGCTGAAGGAGCGTCGATTCTGCCGAGATAAGAAGATCCTGCTGGAAGTTGCCTCGGTAGCCCATCCCGCATCGAACGGACAAGTGGAAAGATCCAACAGATTAGTATTATTCGGGATAAAACCCGGACTCATTGAGCCGCTGCAAAGATCAGCGAGGTGTTGGATAGAAGAACTACCAGCGGTACTGTGGAGTTTAAGAACAACTCCGAATCAATCAACATGATATACGCCATTCTTTCTGGTATATGGGGCAGAAGCTGTATTACCAGCCGACATAGAGCATGATTCACCCAGAGTCACCCAATACACAGAAGCCGAAGCGCGTGAAGCCCGGCAAAATGATGTTGATCTGCTAGAAGAAGCGAGAGAATTGGCATTGTCCAGATTCGCCATATATCAGCAAAATCTCCGATGCTATCATAACCGGAAAGTTAACTGTCGTGGTGGTGTCACGGAAAATGCCATGGATAGGCTAAAGGTGGGGACTAATACACGCTAGGGGAATCCAGGGAGGGATAGTGGAGTGATTCTCCACACAGAAGATTGTATTGCTTTCCTTTTAAGATTACAAGTGCTCCTAGAGCTGTATTGGCGAGAGGAGGAAGAAGGAGCTCTCTTACTCTCACCCACAGTTCATCCTTAGAACCTTAGCCAAATCAATATAGAAGAAAACCCAACCCCCTCTACTGAAACCCTAGCCCCCCTTATATAGAGGCGGCCTGGTCTCTGCCTAGGGCATACGTGGAGGCATATTCCTAAGAATATGCCTCCTCTCAAAGTGGTAACCCGACCGGGGTGCTTTTCCCCCGCGTCACACATGCTTTAGCTACGTGAGCCTCTCATGCCACACGCAAGGCCGTCACCCTTGTCGGCCATGACCCGGTGGTCCTGCCATTGCTTGCTTCGGCCATGCAGGCGCATCGGCCTTCTTTTGACCAGAGATTCCTTCCTTCTCCCAGAAGCTAAACGGGACCCGGATCATGGTAGATCCGGCTATACCTGTTCCTGCATACAAGTTAGACAAGCACTTCCGACTTACTCCTTAAGTCGGCTAATATAATGTTAAGCGACCCCCCGGGTCCAGGTTACTCCGTGATCCGGCCTGCCTGGAGGTGACCCGGCCAGCATCCGCTTTGGCTTTGCCGAACCTCGGCTAACTCGGCCTTTATACCCCGGAGTGACCCTACCCGGGGTTATCCCCCCAACATTAGTCCCCGAAGCTGGTGCGGTCTTAGCCGCCTTGGCCGCTAAGGCCACATCAGGTTCATCTATGTTCGAGCCTTGGACGTTATTTCCGATTTAGCTCTTTATCTCGGATTATGTGAATTTACGTTCCCTTCGCACGTTCCAAGTTTTCACTTGTCGGTCGGGTTACCACTTTGACTCGGATCTCATGGATTTACGTTCCCTCTGCACATTCTAAGTTTTTACCTGCTGTCCGGGCTACCATGGCTCTATCCGGGCCTTGTTTCCTTCTTTCATACGCCAACCCAGGTGGAGGCTAATCATTACGTTGTCTTATTTTAAGGGCCTGCACAGTAACCGTCGCAGTAATTGTCAGTTATCACCGTGCGAGGGTCACGTCACGCCTGCCTCCTCGTTTACCGCATCAGTGCGTCATGTCATGGGATCGCCTCTGCCCCGTGGCCCTCCGTGTGGCTCCTTACTGATTGGCTGAGGCAGTTGATACACGGCCACACCATGTGGCTCATTTGCAGGGCGCGATCCCACTCACCCTCTTAGGGGGTGGTTAAATAGCAGAGGGGCGCACCCCTTAGGATTTTTTCCTCTTTTGCGCCCCTTTGCCCGTTGCTCTTCTTCTTCATCTTCCTCGCGACCGCGTCGCCGCCAGTGCTCCTAGCAGCAGCGCCGCCGCCGCACTTTTCCCCGTGCCTCTACGTCGCAGCCACCGCTGTGCAACTCCCTCGCCACGGGTCCTCGCCAATCCAGGCCTCTAATCCGCGCCCCCGCTAGCGCCAGCAAGGGTAGCGAGTACGAGATGACGGAGGAGGAGCTCGCCATCACCGAGCAAGAAATGGAGGAGGACGCCACTGCGGCGGACCGTGGCGCGTGGGACGGGTCATGAGTCTGTCAAGATGACCTTGACTGGCTCTACCGGACCAGACGCATCCCTGCCGGCGTCGTCGCTCGTCTCCCCTCCGCCAAACTGGCCCCCTCACCCAATCCGGGTGATTTCGTCGTGTTCTTGTCCCACTTCCAACGGGGGTTCGGCTTGCTGGTGAGCGACTTCTTCCGGGATTGGCTTAGCACCTACCACTTGCAGCCGCACCACCTTCCAGCCAACGCTATCACTTCTCTCTCTGCTTTTGCTTCTACGATCGAGGGCTACACCGGACTGTGGCCCATGAAGGAGCTGTGGATCCGGTTTTTCGGCCTTCGTCGTAACGTCATCCCCAACATCCAAGTTGAGTCGGAGGATAAGCAGCTCACCCAATTCGGAGTTGCGTCCATCTCACCCCGGAGGACTTCCGTTTTCCCCCGGGTCACCGGGCTTGACTCCTCCAAAGGATGGGCCCGAACCTTCTTCTATACTCCGGGTCCACCTAACCCAGAATTTTGGGAGGAGATCTCCAAGAAGCCCACGGCTCTGGCCAACCAGGTTAACAAGAGGTTCGCATAACTGAAGAAACTCAGATTGCGCAACGAGGATGCCATGGTCTCGTTTGTGCACAACCGAATCTCTCCCCTCCAGAAGCGCACCCACAAGGTGTGCCACATGAGTTTCGGCCGCGACCCCAACCGAACCTCCTCCTTCGAGCTGAGCAACACGGAGATTTTTTGCCGGGTTAAGGCTCTCTTCACCACCCACAAGGATTTCTCCACTGAATGGACGTGGGGAATTGAGCACTTTTGTCGTGACAGGCTCCCTCCCGCGATAAGCTTCGCGGGGCAAACTTACTTCGGATTAAATATATGTCGGTTTTTGTTGTATTTTTGACTCTGTTCTTCATTCCATTTCTCAGCTATTCCTTCAACAAACCCTTGAGGACGGCACGGATCCGACCCTTAAGTGGGCGCCGGACCGAGAAGCCCCGGATGAGGAGGAGCCGGACCAGGAGATGTTTCTCCCTATGACCGACGCTACAAAACGACCTAGCGGTAAATTCTCTTCTCTTAGAGACTGGCCCGATGATGAGGATGACTCGGATGTTGACGTGATTGAACCTGTTGAGGTTGTCCCTCTTTCTTTTGCCTTTCCGGCATCAGCTAACCCAGGTGGGCATATCCATGAGGATCCTCTGCTTGCTACGGACGAACCGGTTCCGGTGGCACCGAAGAAGAAACGCGGAGCTGCACCGAGTTCCTCCTCCGGACCTTCTCAGCCCGCAAAAAGGTGAAAGAAGGCCAGAGACAAAACTACCTCCAAGTTGGTAGGCAAAGCCTTGGCACGAAGGGCTCGGAAACCCAAGGAGGCCCAAACATCGGATGCGTAAGTCATTTTTCTTTCCATAACCCACTTTTCCTTGCATTGTTGTAATTCCTCTTTTGACATTATTCTCTTCTGCAGGGCTCCGGTGGAGGTCCCTCAGAGCGGATCTAGCATCTCTTCACTGCTCCAATCTAGCCCTTCTCCCCTTCATGACGACGAGTCACGTCCACTGAGCCCTATTCCAGAGGGTTCCGCGGCTGCTCCGGATTCCACACTACCTCGTCAAGAGGAGTGCAACCTCAGAGCAGGAGGGATCGGTCCAGACGAGGCGACGGCGTCCACAACTTCGGCATCGCCGCAACCAACAGCCACTGAGTCTATCTCAACACCAGCACCGCCCCCAGCACCGGCGGCAGTTCCAGTACCAGCGACCGAATCAGCACCAGCACCCGTTCCGGCACCAAGAAAATCAACAACCGCACCAAGTTCTTCCACCTCGTCCGAGTCATCTCAACCTCGGCGAGGAACTAGCCCAGCAGCTCCTAAGGGGAAATCTGCTGCAGTTACTTCTTCCCAGCAAGCCAAGGGCAAAAAGGCTCTGGATTCTACCAAGTCAGCATTCGTCGAGGCTGGGCAATGAACCCTAGCGTCGATGCTTCCCAAGAAAGCTCCAGCAGCGAAGGATGCCCCTGTCGAGCCAACTGACGCGCAGCAAATGGTTCTGCATACTAGCCCAGCCCTTGCTTTGGTTGAGAGGAAAGAAGCGCATGCGAAGGGCTTGGTGGCACCCCATATGCTCACCGGTGAGCGGTATCCTCCGAGCCTGATTGAGTTCGTCATGAACTGGAACAAGGCGGAGTTCGTCCACAACGACGATCTCCCGGAAAAGTTCGGCCCCGCAGAATTTTCCGCCCAAATGAACACAGCCGCCAAGGCAATTAACCTCGCGGGGCGGATGATGGAGGTATGTCGTTTCTCCTTGACATGTTGTAGATAATAACCATTAGTCCCCGAGCCTCCGGTGGAGTAACTTGTTACTCGGTCGGATGCTCATTAGAAAACTAACGTAGCTCCATGTGAACTTCGAATATGCACACACCTAGAGCCAGGTTAAGTTCCACTTGGCCCGGAGCTTTGTACACTTCGAATATGCACACACCTAGAGCCGGGTTAAGTTCCACTTGGCCCGGATCTTGTACACTTCGAATATGCACACACCTAGAACCGGGTTAGGTTCCACTTGGCCCGGATCTTGTACACTTCGAATATGCAGACACCTAGAGCCGGGTTAAGTTCCACTTGGCTCGAATCTTGTACACTTCGAATATGCACACACCTAGAGCCGGGTTAAGTTCCACTTGGCCCGGATCTTGTACACCAAGCTAATTTATGCTTTTGTACATTTTTCAGGTGACCACCAATCGCCAGAGTGCTGAATTCCAACGCCTGCTAGATACCCACAAGATGCTACGCGCAAAGCACATTGCACTTATCGCGGAACATGAAAAAAGGGGTAAGTTTCTCCCTTGGCGCTTTTCCATTTCTCTTCATCTTCTTCTGCCGAACTAATCTCCTCATTCAGTTTCTGCAGCTGGGGTGGAGGCTGAGAACAATATCATGCGGAAGAACTTGGAGCAAATCAAGGGTATGTCCTTTTTGTCCGACCTTGTAGTGTTTTCCATTCCTTTTCTCCTTGGCTCGGTAAACATTCATTCCTCGGCTCTACCGGGTTAACATACTATTTCAGCATCGCTTGAGGATAGTGTGCCCGTGCCTGATATGATGCTGCATTTTCTTGAACAAGCAGGGCAGCATCAAGCCGAGCTGAAGAAAAAGGATGATGAGCTCGCTCTCCTCCAGACCAAGGACAATGAGATTGCCAGGCTCAAGGCTGAGATGAAAAAAGATGAAGGCCCAACACCAAACCGAGCTCCAAAAGGTTGGCCGGAACTTCACAGAAGAGCGCGAGCGCCTTACTCTCTAGATCTCCAAGGACCAGGACCTACTCAAAGAGTCCGACATCCAGCTTGGATCGGCAAACGCTGAGCTTGAGCAACTTCGCAAGAGACGCGATGACTGCATCAAGGAGTTGACCTGGATTCACAGCCACATTTCACGTAAGTTCCTTTCCCTTATCCGACATAATTCTCCGGGTTACTTCATATGTCTTTTCTTCAGCTTCTTCCTTTGCCTTGTTTCCAAGCCACTTTCCAGAGGGTACTCCTATTGCGAGTGCTGCTGTTGCCAATTTCCGCCGAGAGAGGGGTACTCCCGTAGCTCTTGACGGTGAGAGCATTCCCTTAGACATGGAGGACCTATTGGTCAGCCTGTCATCTCGCGTGGAAATCATCAAGAACTACGGCAAGGATCTCCTCGACGTTTCAGTCCGAGTTTTCAACACGTTCTGGCCCGGTGAGAGCGCTCCGAAGAGAATCACACTTCTTGCTGAAAAGCTGTCGGATATCGAGACCCAGCTCGACCTCTGGAGGGAGTCCGCTGGGCATGCCGCAGCTGATACTATCCTTCACCACATACTCACATGGTATGAGAAGATCGACCTCAGCCTCCTCACACGCTGCCGCACCGGATCCAGATGGACTAATGACCCGGAGTGGGTAGCTCGGCGCCAGGCTTACGCCTACAGCCTCATCGAATATTCTCCTATCCATGAATGGGTTGAAGGACCGAGCTTCCTGGAATCCGCTAGGGACGAGAACGCTGAGAACACTGAAGATGGGTCGGATGAGGATGAAGAAGGCGATGCCTCAGATATTGAAGACAGCGAGGACGACGCCGAACTTCCTCCTCCTGCTGCTCCTTAGGTCAAAAAACTTGAAAATATATCAGATCCCCGGTATGCCGGGTGGAACTGTATGCTGTGTATATGTGATATTTTGCTACTAAGTTCTTATGCCGGGTTAACTTGGGCGTAGTCCCCGAGTTTCTTTTTCTTGTTTGTCCAATCTTTTGGCTCGGATCGTGTCTTCCTTGATTCGGTTTTATGACTTACAAATCCGAGCTTCAAAAATCGTCTTAACAATACTAAGAGACTTTCAGACTTAGCTCAAAAAATAAAGCTGCATAATAACTTGAAAATAAATACAGGGTTAGTCCAAAAAACAAACGTTAGCTCGAATAAATTCGTTTCCTTAGTCGCTTTTCACGTGCTACGCAATTCCAAACTTGTTCTCTTGCTTGCCATGAAGCCAATTCTTGTTGGACAGCAGCAAGTCGAAGAGTTGGGTTTTTGGTGCTCACACATTACTAATCCGGGTTAAGTAGAACAACTTATTCCAGCTAACGCACAAGAGACAACAATAATAATTATTAAGGCAGTCCCCGAGTTACTGCTCGAGGCGCTACTATTTCATTGATAAGCTCATTGCCGACATACATACCGACATATGAGACGACTCGGATACATACACTTCTTAGCTAAGTGTAGAAAGGACGAAGTAGTGCTACATTCCACAATCGCTTAGATTCCTCTCCGGACCTGTCCGCCTGGTTCTTTTCCTGTGGCTTTGCATCTATAAGATAGTAAAAATCATTGTGCAATGCTTTGCTCACAATGAATGTCCCTTCCCATGGGGGGATAATTTATGCATGCCAGTAGTACGTTGTACCAACCGGAGCACCAGATCGCCTTCCTGAAAGACTCGTGGGCACACTTTTCGGCTATGGTAGCGTCAGAGATTTTGTTGATATATGGCGGATCTGGACAGTGCCAGTTCTCTCGCTTCTTCCAGCATATCACCATCATTTTGCCGGGCTTCGTGCACTTCGGCTTCTGTGTATTGGGTGACCCTAGGCGAATCATGCTCTATGTCGGCTGGTAATACAGCTCGCCCAGATACCGTAAAAACGGCGTATAGCCTGTTGATCGATTCGGAGTTGTTCTTAAACTCCACAGTACCGCTGGTAGTTCTTCTATCCAGCACCCCGCTGGTCTTTGCAGCGGCTCAATGAGCCGAGGTTTTATTCCGGATAATACTAATCCGTTGGATCTTTCCACTTGTCCGTTCGATGCGGGGTGAGCTACCGAGGCTACATCGAGTCGGATCTTCTTGTCCCGGCAAAAGTGCGCAAATGCTCCTTCCGCAAAATTTGTGCCATTGTCAGTTATGATACTGTGAGGATAACCGTATCTCAAGATAATGTCTTTGAGAAATGTTACAGCCGTAGCTCCATCACATTTTCTTATAGGCTTCACTTCAATCCATTTTGTAAACTTATCCACCATGACCAAAATGTGTGTCATGTTTCCCCTTGCTGGTTTGAACGGCCCAACCATATCCAAGCACCATACGGCAAATGGCCACGTAATTGGTATGGTCTTGAGTTCCGACATTGGCATATGTGTCTTAGTAGCATATCTCTGACAACCATTGCATTTTCTCACCAGATCTTCTACTTGTTCTAAGGCACTTGGCCAGTAGAACCCATGCCGGAATGCTTTTGCCACCAAGGCTCTGGATGAAGCATGATGCCCGCATTCTCCTTGGTGTATATCTCGGAGGATGTCAAGCCCTTCTTCCGGGTCAACGCATCGCTGGAGGACATTGGTTACACTCTGTTTGTACAGCTCGGAATTGATAATTGTGTATGCTTTTGCTATCCTCTGAGTTTGCCTGGCTAACACCTCCTCAGTGGGTAACGTTCCATCTTTCAGGAATTGGAATATAGGCAGTGCCCAAGCTGGTATTGCTCGTGCAGGGAACATGTCCTCATCAATTTCCATCTGATCTACCGGCATAACTTCAGCTGGATCACGCTGAGCAGTCCCCGAGTCCAGCGAGGTAGTCCCCGGGTTTGCTGAGGCAGTCCCCAGGTTTGCTGATGCAGTCCCCGGGTCTTGCGTACTACCTCCCGTGTCAATGTCCATGGGCTCAGCTCCGGATTCTGTATCTTCCGGGACATGGATCGAGTCGGTTCCTGGGGACGGCCTGATAGATGGTTTTCTGAGGTGTTCCAAAGCTACACCCGGTGGAATTGCCTGTCGGGTGGATCCGAGCTTTGATAGCATGTCGGCAGCCTCGTTTTCCACTCGGGGTACATGGTGAAATTCACACCCCTCAAAGTAACCAGATATCTTCTGCACATGAAACCTGTACAGTGCCATATTTGGATCCAGGGCGTCCCACACTCCGGACACTTGCTGCACCACCAAATCCGAGTCACCAAAGCATATTATCCGACGTATGCCAATCTCTTTTGCCACTTTGAGCCCATGCACAAGAGCCTCGTACTCAGCGACATTGTTTGATGCCGCGAAATGGATCTGCAATATGTATTTTAGCTGGTCCTTCTTTGGCGAGGTAAGCACAACCCCGGCACCTAATCTAGTTTTGGTTTTTGACCCGTCAAAGTGCATCCTCCAGTAGTTTGGATCTGGTGGCGGTGGTTCGTATTGTACCTCAGCCCAATCTACAAAAAAGTCCGCCACAGCCTGAGACTTGATTGCTTCTCTTCTGTCGTATTGGGGCGCATAAGGAGCTAGCTCAATTGCCCATTTTGCAATTCTGCCACTCGCATCCTTGTTACCCATTATCTCGGATATGGGAGCTTCACATATCACTTTGATGGGGTGCTCCTCAAAGTAATGCTTTAACTTCTTTGCCACCATATAGACACCATATGCCACCTTTTGAAAGTGCGGGTAGTTCTGTTTTGAGGCAGATAATACCTCGCTCAAGTAATACACTGGCCTCTGCACCGACTTTCCCTCTTCATTGCGCTCTACCACAATCACTGCACTTACAACTCGGTTGGTTGCGGCTATGTAGAGCAACATTGGCTCCTTTGATAGTGGAGAGGCTAACACCGTGCAAGTACCAACATCTTTTTTAAGTGGGCAAAGGCTTCATCGGCCTGTGGCGTCCAAACGAACTTATCCGACTTTTTCATGAGTTGGTAGAGAGGCAATGCCTTTTCTCCCAACCGACATACAAACCGACTCAACGATGCTAGGCACCTAGTGAACTTCTGGACATCGTTAAGACACTTCGGCAGCTCCATTCGTTCAATGGCCCGAATCTTAGTTGGATTAACTTCGATACCTTGGCTAGAGACGAGAAATCCGAGTAATTTTCCAGCCAGGACACCGAAGGTACATTTTTCCGGGTGAAGCTTCATCCGGAACCTTCTCAAGTTCGCAAATGTCTGCCTGATGTCGTCAAGGAGCGTTTTGCTTTCCTTGGTCTTGATAACCACATCATCCACGTATACTTGTATGTTTTGACCTATTTGGTCGTGCAAACATTTTTTCATACATCTTTGGTACGTTGCACCTGCATTACGTAAACCAAACGGCATAGTGCGATAGCAATAAGCCCCGTATGGGGTGATAAACGCGGTCTTTATTTGATCATCCGGATTCAGAGGTATCTGGTGGAAACCAGAATATGCATCGATGAATGACAACAGTTCACATCCCGCGGTTGAGTCTATGACCTGATCTATCCTTGGCAGTGGAAATGGATCTTTTGGACACGCCTTATTCAGGTTCGTGTAATCGATACACATACGCCAAACCACTGCCACGTTCGGAGCATCCTTCTTCTTTTCTACCAGAACCGGATTAGAGAGCCAATCCGGATACAGTACTTCCATGATAAATCCTGCTGCTAGCAACCGAGCTATCTCGTCTCCAATGACTTTTCTCCTATCCTCGGTGAAGCGGCGGAGAGGTTGCTTCACCGGCCTTGCTCCGGGTCTTACGTTCAAAGAGTGCTCGGCCAACTCCCTCGGAACACCTTGCAAATCCTGTATGGACCAAGAAAAAATGTCCCGATTCTCACAGAGGAAGTTCACGAGCTCGCTTTCCTATTTATCAGTTAACCCGGCACCAATTGTTACGGTGCGCTCCGGGAACATGTCATCAACTGGAACCTTCTTGGTATCCTTTGCGGCTTGGAATGAAACGTTACCATGCGGGTTACTCAACGCAGCATATCTTCATGGATCGAGCTAATGCCGCCACCTCTTGGATTTTTCTTTTCTCTTGCGCAATCACGAGTGACTCGGTGTAACATCCCAAAACTTCAATCCAAGCTTATCAAAGATCAAATAATCCAAATTTAGGATTAACAAAAACTTTTCCATAATTAAAATGAAAGCATTCATATATGTGTGCATTTAAAATAGGAGTTGTTTTGAATTGCCATGATTGTGTGATCCTTTGCTTCTAAAATGTTTCTTAGGGGATTTAAACATCATCTATATCATTCCCAAACTTTTCCTAAAAGAAATCAAATCAAAAAGAATTAAAATAAAGGAATGGTCATTTTGACAAAATTAACTCTCGTGCCTACTTTGGCTATTCCTAGTACTCAATTCTTAACAGAAACAATTATGGATCTTTACACCCCTTGCTAGTACACATAATGAGGTACCAAGGCCCACCTTTTGATCTTCTAAAAACATTCTAGAAACTATTTTAAATGACAGTTTAAAATTGAATCTAATGCATATGCATAGATCACCCCTATTTCAAAAACCATGTATTTGAGCTCCATTTTCAAAACCCTTGCAACCAGAGACTACCTAGCAATAGTGGAGATCACCCAAAAAATTTGAACTCAAAATTCAAAACTTTTTCTCTTGCGGCCATTTCATCAAACACTTGGCAGGCAGAATCCTAACTCTAATCCTAGCTCACTGTTTTGAACAGGGTTTTGCCCCCATTTGATCTCCATTTAATCCCTCTGTCCCCCTTTGATCGAACCAGGCCAATTGCAGCCCATCCCCTATGCCCTAGTGGCCATGCCAAGCCATGCCGAGCACCACCCTGGCCGGCCAACCTTGCAACCGTCGCAGCAGATCACTCCCCCTTCCCTCGCCATGTCTAGGAGGTAGCCAATGCCGCACCGCCCCTCTCTGTCCCTTGCCCGAGCCAAGAGCAGCCGTGGACCACCGAGGAGAAGCTGCGCCTAGTGCCACCAGACCATGCCGACGCCGCCCGCAGAGAGCGCACTGTCCCCGTGTGCACAAGCCACCACTCGACACCAGCCCGCGCCCACCGCTCCGCCTCGACCTAGAGAACACCCCAGACACCCCCGTTCGCCGCCCAAAGCCCCACAGCCACCGCTCGTCGTGGACACCGCCGCCTCTGCCTCTCAGAGCGCCACCTCACCCCAACCGCATACCACCGCCCCTACAGCCGCATTTAAGCGCTAGAGCACCGCCAGGGGACCGCCCATCGATCGCCATCCCCAGCCATGCCGCTAGCTCGTCGTAGCCATGTCGCCACCGTCGACCGCCCATCCCGCTCGGTCTCACCGTCGAGCCTATAAAAGGAGCCCTCCCCACCACCAAAGACTCACACCATTCCACTCCCCTCACCTCTCTGAACCTCAACCACCCCTCGCCGGAGCAAGTGGAGCAGCTGAATTGGAGCCGAGCCGCCTGGAGAAGAAGGGTGTCGATGATTCAGTCACCCTAAGCTCCGACCACGCCTCGCCTCGCCTGCCTTCCACTTGCTCGCGCATCGCCGACCCGCTGGAGCCCTGCACGCCTCAGAGACCCCCCACCGAGCCGCTTAGGGTTCGAGTCACTGGCGTCTGTCATCGACGACGCACCCTTAGCCAGAGATCTAGCCTCTAATCGATGGGCCCACAAATGCTGCATCAAGATTTAAGTGCCGCCACCAGTGGGACCCGTCAGCTGAGCCCGTGCCGCATAGCGCCACTGGCCGCCCATTTCCTTTCCGCCAAGCCCGTAGATTCAAATTAGGATTTTTCTTTTTAGTTAGAATATAGTTTCTGTCCAGTGTTTCAAAATTCAATTCTATGAGTTTGACAAATCCAAATTGCATGAAACCAATTTTGTCTGAAAGGTATTGAAAAGTTCTATCCAAGACCGTTGGATTTAATTCATTTAGAGTTATAGATTTCTCCTAATAAAAATAAGAAGACATAAGCTTTTGCAACTTGAAACATTTTTATAAAATCAACCAAGTTAGATTTTGAGTTGATTCCAACTCTGAAAAATCACATTTCATCATATCTATCCAAATATGTAATAATATTAAGGTTTACAGGCAGTGACTTTGGACTAGTACCAAAATAATGCTATATAGGCATTTCTAGTCACTTTAAATCATTAAATAATAAACTTAAACCAAAGTAATATTGATCCAACCTTTAAATCTCATTCCCACATGTTAGAATATGTGGTGAGGACATGTGTCCACATGATCCCATGTTTTAGTGGTGAATTTTAAATTGTAGTTAATTTTTCAATGAGTAGAAATTACTTTTCCAAAATAAAAAGGTTGAAAATATTGAATTAAAACTTATGATGTTTGGGATGATATTAGATCATCAATTGTGTGGTTTAGACTACTACTTAGCCTAAGTTAAGTATTGTTTGGTGATTGTGCACTCCCTATGTATTTATAGACGATAGTACCGACCAAGCCTTCGAGGAGGAGGAGTTCTACCAAGAAAAAGAAGAAGAAGAAAACTTCAACCACTGCACCAACCAAGGAAAGCTATTGTAGCAAGCTATTAGTGGCAAGCTAACCCTTGCAAACATGCTTTAGTAAGCTATTGTAGCAAGCTAGAATAAAACTAGATAGTTTAGTAAAGATGCCTTAAGCATACTTTGATCACACCCCCTTAGTTTACCCAAAGTTCTTTAATTAATTTTGAAGGTAGCATAAAGAGTATAAAACTTGACCTAATTATAAACCCTTAGATGTCATGCTATGACATGAGATTGATCCCACCTTTCCACCTTAGTGAACACTCTTAACCTAGTGTTTTAGACTAGATCAAACTTGAGTCATTTTAGATGGGAACACTTGGTGAAAATGAGTTATGAAAACCTTGGAATGATGAGTCATTCTATTGAGATGTTTTGACATGTGTTGAGAAACACAATTGGTTTATGATGATGAAAATGATGAGGCATGAGCCTTAACCCTTTTTATAAAACTGATGGTTGGATTCGGATGCGATACCATTCCAAATTTACCGTATAACCACATTACCTGAATTGGGTAAGGCTTAGCTGGAAATTTATATGCGTTAGTATTAGTTCCCTCAAGGGAGAGGTTTGAGCTGAGGCTACCTCTCAATGATGTCCACCTATGCAGTGCCCAAGATGACTGATGGTCATGGTTGGGAGGCCATGCTCATAGGAGAGGTGCTTGTACTAGGGTGTGTAAAGTGAAGGTTATGTTTGATTATCTGCATACTAAGTATGATGGTTCAGGGTTATCCCTGACAGATGTATCGAATCTTGTGGTGAAAGTGTACCACCTCTGCAGAGTGTCAAACTATTCGAATAGCCACGTCCGCGGTTATGGACAGTTGGAATGGCCATACTGTTTCATTGTCAGATGTTTTCTAAATAACTTGAAATGAATGATGAACCTTGACTTGACCACAACAGGATTGTGTATATGAAAATAGCTTCCCAACTTAAGTGATTCTAGACTTTTATTTTATCTTTTCTTGTTTCAGAACTCAGCTTAGGTTTCAAACTTAACTGGATAGTTATTCTTTCAATTCTGTACTTTAACTTAGAATCAAAACCCTTGCTAGTAGTGGTTTGCGAGTACTTAAAGAGTACTCATGGCTTTTGTCCTTGGCTATTATCATGGCCAGACTATGAAGGAGAGTATCAAGATGATGGTCAGCAGGACGGCTATGATAACTAGGACTATCTGCCTTCATCAGCATTGCCTGTGCCCTTAAGATGGACCCCACCGCTACGCTATCGTTTATTTCCGCTGCTTGTTGTATTAAAGACTGGATCATGAGATCCTTATTGTGTAAAACCTTATGTATGGTTTGTAATGGATGATGTACTATGATATCCAATCCGTTATGTCTCGCAAAAATGGTAATCCTGGGATTGCGAGGTATGGCATAACGGGCATCTGGGATTAAAAATCCGGGTGTTGACACTCGGCTAGGTTAGACCCTGCTGAGGCACACTCAATGGAACGTCGGAAATCTCCAGCAATGGTAATCACTCCATTTGGACCGAGCAACTTCATCTTCAGATAATTAATGTGGCAGCTTGCCATGAACTTGTTCAATGCTGGTCTTCCGAGTAACGCGTGATACGCACTTTCCAAGTTCACCGCCTCAAACTCCAGATTCTCAGTTCGGCAATTATCTCTCATGCCGAATAGCACATCAACCCGGACTTTGCCTATGGGCTCACAAGAAATGCCTGGTACAATACCATGGAAAGTTGTCCTTGTAGCCTGGAGCATGTTCTCCGAGATACCCAACTTGCGCATTGTATCCGCATACATGATGTTAATGCTCGCCATTGTCAATCAAGACTTGAGAACCTCACATTGATGTTCGCCCAATGAATGTCGGGTCCAGCACTAGCGATACGAACTGACTCGCATAAGCTTGGGATGATCTTTGATGTTCCAGGTGATTTCCTGGTCCGACCAAGGCATGTACCTCGTCACTGCTTGCATTACCGCATTGACCTCCATATGTCGGCGCTGCAAGCTCTTTCTATCTGTTTCCTCAGTTGTGAACACACAATAGCTCTGGTGATGTTCTCTGTACTAATTCCTCCCCTCGTTTCCGGGGTACCTCTGATCCGGCTGGTTCTGATTTTCCACCTGATGCACTGCATCCCTTCTCTCATTGTTGTCATACCTCGGCGGAGGGGGAGGCAACATTAGTTGTTGCGTGTTCGCTCCGGAGAGCAATTGCTGTCGGGGTAACTCCTGCCGAGGTTGATCATTCCGGGGTGCCTGAGTATTCCCCGAACCACCTTGTTCTATCTTATGCATCCACTCACATTGCCTTGTTGTGTGACCCGCCGGGTTATTCGGATTTGGCGTGTGAAACTTACATGGCTGGTCCAACATCGACTCATAGGTATACCTCAGACGGTCTTTCTTTTCTTGCCATTGTTTCTTTTGCTCCGGCGTCCATGTTTTCTTGCCATAGTTTCTTGGAGTCCATTGCCCTCCAGCTTTTGGGCGCAGCTGGTTGCTCCTGCGGGTTGATCTTGATTCACAGCTGCAACTTGTTGCGAACCGTAGCGATGATCCGGTCTATCATCTCTTATTTTTCCTCTGTAGTCATTCCTCCGAGATGACCCGGCTCCATCCCTCTGATAGTATTCCTCGTTTGACTCGTCTAACACGAGCCTAGGTTGAGTCGGATCACCCAAAGCATACGAATCGGCAATCCGGATCATCTCTGCCAACGTAATTGGCATTTTCCTTTGCAACTTCATCCATAGCTCGCTGCCATATCTGCACCCTTGCGCAAACCACGCTATAGCCTGTGACTCTATGACACCCTCACACGAGTTTCTCACGGTACACCACCGGGTCAAGAATTCACGGTCTGTCTCATTAGGTCTTTGCTTGCACATTGCTAGGGTCTGCGTCCTATTCGGCCTCTGATATGTACTTGAGAAGTTGCTGATAAACATTTCTTCAAAATCTATCCAGCAGTTGATGCTTCCGGGTGGCAAATTGTTCAACCATACTCTGGCCGGACCTTCTAACATCTGGGGTACGTATCGTACAGCCCATCTCAAGTTGCCAATGGCAATTTTCACAGCCGTAGCATAGTTTATCAGCCAATCCTCCGGCTTGGTACTTCCGTCATACGTCTTCGTGCCCCTGGGCAGCTGGAAGTTAGGTACCGGTGGCTCCTTCATGATCCGGGGTCCAAAGCACGCTGGACCCGGTGGACCTTGACATTCGATCTGTTCCGACCTATACAGGCGATCCAGTTTCAATCTGGCGTCATCCGGCATCAAATCCCTGCTTCCCAATCTTGACCCTATCACATGATAGTCCGGTCTTGGGTACCTCGCGTTCACCATCTCCGAATCACCGTCGTTGTACCGGTTTTGCTCCTGTGGCGCAACTCTCTGTTGCATACCTCGGCCGGTGCTTTGCTCTTGCCTTGGTATATTCCGCTACTGCGGTTGTCCTGCTCCTGCGAGTTTCGCTGTCCGGCATTGCCATTGACAACGTTCCCTTGACCGGCATTGCCTTGGTCGTGGTTACCTTGGCTAGCTTCACCTAGGCTCACACTTCATCGATTGTCATTTTTCCGTGCTTCTTTTGCTTTTCCTGCCCGCGTCGGTTCGTACGGGACGATCTGTTTGTTCCGTCTGGCCGAGGTTACTACCTCTTCTCTCCTTGGACCACCATGAGGAGACGATGTGGCTCCAGCGGGTTTCTCCGGGTTACCCATCGCCGAATGGACGATTTTGGAAGCTCCAGCTCTCTCCGGGTTAGCTCTAAGTAGCTCTCCGTTCTGTCTGTTCGCGATCCGAACTAACTCGTTAACCCTATCTTGTTGTCTTTGACGGGCCTCACCCGTCAGACCCTCTAACTCGGATGCAGCCGCATCCGCTGCTCTGAGGTTCTTCGCCGGGGTACTATACTTCGGCAACCCCACGGACAAACAGTTTTCCGATTCCTCGGCTCCATTATCACCTTCTCTGTTCATCTCTCTTATGAGATTTCTCCCTTTTACTTTTACCGTATCAACTTTGTTTGCTTTTGCATACTCACGCAGCGTCATGTTCAACGACTGCTGAGCTGTAAGATCTCACCATAATAAGGTAAGATCCCTGTGATTGCAGTGCTAGTCCCTGGATCGAAAATGCTAGCACCCACAGTTTAAGATGAAGTACACAGAAACAAAGGTCATTATTACATCGCATATCTAGGAATATAATGGTTCTTACAGCTCACTTAGCCCAAGGCTAAGGCACTTAAAATTCACATTACATAGCATAATAATAATAGAGTCTTTAGTCTTCATGTGCCACAGGCAAGCATGTCGAGTGTAGACCCGCAACCCTACTCATCATCAGAGTACCTGCAACATAATAAGTTACAGCCACAAGGGTCAATACATTTGGAATTGTATTGGCAAGTGATACCATAGATACTTAGTATAATCCAACAACTACATGAATATGTGGCTAAGTGGGGTTTATGGCTGGCTTTGCTAAAATTAGTTTAACTTATAGTTTTTGAAGAAGTTTTTCATTCCAGCTATAAGGTACCAATGATAGACATCACTGAACCTCTACCCATGTTCACCCACAAGTTTTAACTTAGAGAAATTTGGATGAGGAGATTATTGAACTGCTTCACTGTCTTGAGGCTCAAGAATGTCCATAACCGGGGACATGGCTAAGTACTTAGTTTTACCCTCTCGAGAGGTGGTGCACTTTCCCCACAAGACTCGACATGCATCGAGACAAGACTTTTCAGAAGCAATCCCTTAGACCACCACGGACGCGTTCCATCCTATCATCACTACCACCCTCTCTCCGTCTGGCTGAGTTCTCGCAACTTAGTCGGTCAAGGCAGAGCCCATATGCCATGTGGCTGCACTGGAAGCTTCACGACAAGAACGTCTCCAATCTCTTTGTTCCTGGGTGGCCATCCACAAGTGTGATACACCAGCTGACCATAGACATGGCCCCTGAGTAGCCACTCAACATAAACCAAGCAAGCCCATTCCACCCAGGTGTTTCATTAACATTAGTTGTTTTCTTAGTTAAACAAAATAATATCTTTCCATGCTATCTTATGTGTACATTCCACCCACGAATTCTAATAGCATAGCTAAGCATTCTAGCATACAAAGTCTTTATCTAGGGAATACTACTAAGATATACACTATAGGGTAACATAGCATAGTATAGTAACATATGAATAATTCTACCATGCTAAGATCTACCAAAATATCACTAGTGCAATAGTGAAAATAATAGGACATGAGATGAAATATCACTTGGCTTGGTAGCTAGGGGATAGGTACAATCCTCACAGCAACAAACTTCACAATCCACACAATCTACACAAGATTAATACAACAATAACAATTCAATCAATAAAACATTACAAAAACATGAATGCATGCAAAATGCAATGATATGATCATAATTCTATAATTTACAGAGTCTACAGTATAGAGGATAGAATACCTCATCTAAATGCATAAGAAATACCCAAAAATAATTTATAGAACAAATTTTTATGAGCAAAATACTCCTAAAAAGGTTCTGCCTATAATTCCAAATTTACTGAGGCAAAAGTATGAAACAAGGCCTCCATAATAAAGGTCTTATTTTTCTGAATCCATAGACACCAAATTTGTATTTTTCTGAATTGTGGATCAAAAGTTATTGAATTTCTAAGTTTAATACTAAATCTGTCTATTTTCTAATTAAACAGAAATAGTCTGGCGACGTGGCGTTATCCTATTGGCTGGTACCGGTTCGGTCGGATTGACCGCTGTGGGCCATCAGATTTAAGTGACGTTGGACGGATCAGATCAGCCGTACCCTTTCGTTTAAGTGATCTAATCTTAACCGCCAGGATCTGATCGAACGGCTACTAAGCATCTCGCCGGGGACTGGCGGTGCTAACGACGGCGCGCGGCGGCAGAGCGTCAGCCGATGAGGTTCTTGCGATTATACGAGGGCTAGGATACCGTGGACACGTACCATAGGTTGAGGAGGTCGTGGCGATCTTGATGGAGGTCACGGCGGTGCGGGGGGTGCTCGGGCTTGGCCTAGATCCCTCGTCGGAGTTGCGTTGGAGGCGGAGCTCATGGCTCGGTGACGGAGATGACGACCTGGGGCTCGAACAAACCAGCAAGGGGGTCAGTGAGATGCGCACGGAACAGCACGGTCTATCAGAGGTCAAAAAGGGGCGGCGGAAACCCTACCTTCACCGGAACAAGCGATGGACGGCGGCGGCAGAGGAGTTCGCCGGACTTGGTCTGAGTCGTCGATCTGGGGCAAGAGAAAACACGTGGTCGGGTTTAAAACACGCGCCAGTATACGACAATCAAAGTAGGACAGAGAGAAGGGCGCCGGGCGGCCTGGGTTCACCGGAATCGTCGCCGGAGTCCGTCGGACAGCGGCGGTTCGAGCCTGGGGGTTCTCCGGGGTGGTGTCTGTGGGGAAAATGATGGGGAGGGAGAGGGGATTAAGAAGGGGCGCGGTGGTGGCGATTTAACTCACTTAACGCTTTAATTCGCCGGTTTTAGAACGGCAGAGGGGGTTGCTTTCGGCCATGGGGTTGAAGACGACAGGGTGGCGGGGTGACGTGGCGTGGGGTTGACCTGTCAGCGGGAGGGGGTAGTCAGGGGCGCGGTAAGAAAAGCAGGGGAGAGGGGAAAAGCCAGGTGGGCTGGTTTTGGGCCAAAAGGCCAGAAGCTGTCTGCTGCTCTCTTTTTTTTCTCCCTTATTCTTTTTCTTTTTCTATTTCTGTTTTCTCCACAACTTTGGATTTAAGGATTCAAATTGATTCAAATCAATTTGTGAACATTTGTAAAAGCTCAAATTAGGTTTTTAGGGTATTATGAAACATATTTATCTTCTATTTTAATCCAAAGTATTTACTTTGGATTTAATAGGTAATATAGCATTTTCTTTGATTCTATTTCCAAAAATTCATATCTTTTTGTTCATGGCTCAAAATTACACCAAATTTTTGGAGGACATTCTAAATGCAATGCAAATACATGCTATGATGATATGAGTGCAATGATGATGAATTTAGATGAAATTTTGGGGGTTTACAAATCTAACCCCCCTTAAGATGAATCTCGCCCTCGAGATTCGGGTTGGCCAGCAAATAGGTGAGGGTGATCTCTCCGAAGTTCATCCTCTTGCTCCCAGGTTGCTTCTGATTCAGTGTGATGGTTCCACTGCACTTTGCAGAATCTGATGGTCTTGGTACGGGTAATTCTTTCTGCGGTCTCTAGAATCTTAATAGGTTTCTCTTCATAAGTGAGATCATTATCTAGCTGAACTTCCTCCAATGGTATAGTGTCTTTCAACGAAGTTTCTTCCATCTCTGGGTGACACTTTTTCAGTTGACTAACATGGAATACATTATGAACTGCTGACAGAGATTCTGGTAGTTCTATCTCATATGCCACTTCTCCTTTGCGACTCAAAATCTTGAAAGGCCCTACATAGCGTGGTGCTAGTTTTCCTTTGATTCCAAATCTCTTTACACCACGAAGTGGTGCTACCCTGAGGTAAGCTCTATCACCAACCTCATAGGTAACCTCTCTACGTTTTGGATCAGCATAGCTCTTTTGCCGAGATTGAGCTACCTTTAGCCTATCTCTCACCAGCTTGACTTTCTCTTCGGCCTCTTTGATTAGGTCTGGCCCGAACAAATTTCTTTCCCCTACTCCATTCCATAGTAATGGTGTAGTACACTTCCTTCCATAAAGAAATTCAAATGGAGCCATTTCTAGGCTTGATTGATAGCTGTTATTGTAAGAAAACTCTGCGTACGGTAGACTTTCATCCCAACTGGATCGATAATCTAACGCACATGCTCTTAGCATATCCTCTAATATTTGATTGGTCCTTTCTGTCTGTCCATCAGTTTGTGGATGAAATGCAGTGCTAACTCCAGTCGAGTTCCCAATGACTCGTGAAGTTGTCGCCAAAAATGCGAAGTAAACTGAGTTCCTCTGTCAGACACGATACTTTTAGGTACCCCATGTAAACATACAATTCTATTCATGTAAATCTTGGCTAGTTTGGCACTTGTATAAGTGGTCTTCACTGGTATGAAATGGGCCACTTTTGTCAAGCGGTCAACGATAATCCATATGGAATCGTATCCAGATTTAGTCCTGGGTAGTCCGATGATAAAATCCATACAATTTTATCCCATTTCCAATCAGGTATTAGCAGTGGTTGTAATAATCCTGCCGGTTTCTGATGTTCTGCCTTTACACGACTGCACACGTCGCACAAGGCAATGTGCTCTGCTATGTCCTTCTTTAAATTATTCCACCAAAACCTCTCCTTAACATCCATATACATCTTGGTATTGCCAGGATGAATTGAATATGGTGAATTGTGAGCTTCTCGTAAGATCAACTTCTTAAGTTCAAGATCCTGCGGAACACAGATACGTTTTTCGTACCATAAGATTCCTTGATCATCCACATGGAATCCTTTCGCCTTGCCTTCACTAGCTTTACTTTTGATTTCTTCTTTTTCTTTGTCCAACTTTTTGGCTTCTTGAATTTTGTCCATTAGTGTGGGTTGCACTTCCAAGGATGCAAGATATCCTTCAGGCACAATTTCAAGTCTCAGCTCTCTAAATTGGGCACATAACTCCTCCGGCAATTCTCCTTTATTGAGGCCATTTACATGAGCCTTGCGGCTTAATGCATCGCTCTGACGCTTGCCTTTCTGTGGTGGTATTGCAAACTTAAGTCATAGTCCTTGATAAGTTCTAGCCATCTTCTTTGCCTCATGTTGAGCTCTTTCTGTGTAAAAATATATTTCAAACTCTTGTGATCAGTGAACATCTCACAACGTTTTCCCATAAGATAATGCCACCATGTTTTTAGTGCATGCACAACTGATGCCAACTCTAGGTCATGAGTAGGGTAGTTCACTTCATGATTTTTGAGTTGTCTTGATGCATAAGCTACCACTCTACCTTCCTGCATCAACACACCTCCTAATCCTTGGTGAGATGCATCACAGTATACTTGAAAGTCTTTCTCAAGATCTGGCAAACATAACACTGGTGCTGAAACTAGCCTCTTTTTCAATTCCTGAAAGCTGGTTTCGCAAGTTTCTGTCCAATTAAACTTATTCTCCTTATTCAGCAGATTAGTCATGGGCTTTGCAATCTTAGAGAAATTTTCAATGAACCTTTGATAGTACCCTGCTAGGCCAAGGAAACTACATACTTCTTTAACGGATTTAGGAGGTTCCCATTCTGTCACAACTGCCACTTTTGCAGGATCAATAGCTATACCATTACCAGATACTATGTGTCCAAGAAATCCCACTTCATTCAGCCAGAATTCACATTTGCTGAACTTGGCATAAAGTTTATGTTCTCTAAGTTTCTCTAGAATCAGGCGTAGATGTTCTTCATGTTCTTTGCTGCTTTTGGAATATACCAATATATCATCGATGAATACCACTACGAACTTGTCAAGGAATTCCATGAATACCTTATTTATCATGTTCATGAAATAGGCTGGTGCATTAGTCAATCCGAATGGCATCACTGTATATTCATACAACCCATATCTAGTGGTGAATGCAGTCTTGGGTATGTCATGTTCTCTGATCTTTAGTTGGAAGTATCCTGATCGAAGATCAATTTTTGAGAAAACACATGCTCCCTCTAGCTGATCGAAGAGATCATTTATTCTAGGCAGGGGATATTTGTTCTTTATGGTCACTTCATTGAGTGAACGATAATCTATGCATAGCCTTTGACTCCGGTCCTTCTTCTCAACAAACAAGACTGGTGCTCCCCAAGACGACGAGCTTGGTTGAATAAATCCCTTTTTCAACTGTTCTCCCAAATTGCTTTTTGAGTTCTTTTAACTCGTCCACCAACATTTTATAAGGTCTCTTTGCTATAGGTCCCGTTCCTGGTAGTAGGTCTATCAGAAACTCCACGTCCCTATCTGGTGGCATGCGAGGTAATTCCTCGGGGAACACATCTGGATATTCCCTTACTATTGGCACATTATCTAGGCTAACCCCCTTAAGAGAATTAACCTTGCTCCCCTTGGGTTCAAAGTTAGACTTGAACCTGATCCTTTTCTTTTCTGGGGTGGTGAGCATAACACCGGTTAAGTGGCACAATCAATCACCCCTTCATAACGGGTTAACCAGTCCATCCCTAATATAACATCTAATCCTTGGGACTCTAAGATTATTAAACTAATCGGGAATTTGTGTTTTCCAATCTCTAGGATGATATGTCGGCACCCTGAATTTACTATCATTTCTCCACCCGGAGAACTTACCTTCGTAGGACACCCAATAGTTTCAGTGGAGAGTTCATTTTTGATTACAAATGCTCTTGAAATGAATGAATGTGATGCGCCAGTATCGAAAAGGATAAGTGCAGGAAAGGAATTAATCATGAACTTACCGATCACGACATCAGATCCTTCTTGGATTTCCTCCACATTAATGTGATTCACATGGACCTTTTGGAATGGGTTTGGCTTAGCCCCATCAGTCTTCTTTTCTGGGCATTCATTAGCATAGTGTCCTGTCTTCTTACACTTGAAACATTCCACCTGACTGATGTCTTTCTTTGCTGGCTGACTGTGACGGTTCTGACCATTTTGGTTCCCATGGCCATGATTATTGTGATTGTTCCTGAATCCACTTTTGTTATGTCCATGATGATTGTTTCCATCATGGTGGTGGTTGTTGTTATGATGGTTATTATGATTCCCATTCTTGTGGAATCCTGAGCTCCCACTTCCTTCACCATGAGGGTGCTTGTGAGGAGATCCTGATCCAAACTTATCGAAATGGTGTTTCCTCTTTCTACCCTCCACTAGTTTCATCTTGTTTTCTAGGATGGTAGATTTATCACATAAAGATTGATAAGTTGGAACATATGCAACAGATAGTTGCATAGAAATTTCATCATTCAGCCCATCTAGGAACTTCTCCTTCCTCTTTGCATCAGTGTCAACATCATCGGGTGCATAACATGACAAATTATTGAACTCCTCGATGTATTCAGAAATACTACGGTGGCATTGCTTGAGGTTATGAAACTCCTTTTTCTTCAATCCCATTATTCCAGCAGAGATGTGAGTGGTGCGAAACCCATCTTCAAACATTGCCCAAGTCACTTCCTCAATAGGGTGGGTAATTTGAAAATTATTCCACCAAGCAGCTGCATGACCTTCCAACAAGTGTGCTGCAAATCTGACCTTTTCTGCATCCGTGCATCCAACCGTGACTAGGTCCTTATTCACAGAGCGTAACCAATCATTTGCTACCATGGGGTCAGAGGTACCTGAGAACTTGGCAGGTCTCAGCCTTAGAAATCTGGTCATCATATCCAAAGGTGGTGGATTGTTCTGGTTGTTATTGTTATTATTGTTGTTCTGGTTCTGGTTCGCCATAAATTGAGTCATCATTGGGTCTGTGCAGCCATCATCTGCTGCATTCCATTGTCATTGTCATTGTTATCCTCGTTGTTGCGTCAAGGAGTCATCTGTGGGTTTAGTAAGGGTAAGTAATGATAGATAACCCAAATAAAACAACAATTCAGACAAACAAGCACATGCAAGTTCCAACATCACAACAATAACAGAGTCTGCAAAGATAACATACTAGCATAGTCACCCACAAGTCGGTATGACCTATGCACTCAATAATAATAGAACGATAGGTAGATGGAACAGTATCACTACTCCTCCATGTCAACTTCCTCCTCCACTAGAGCAAGTCCTGCTGATGCGAATCCTGCCTTGTATTCCTCCAAGCTGGTAGTCAGAGCATCGATCTTCGTCTGTAACTCTCTCTTCTGTGTGCGTAGCCTCTCTATCACCTCGTGATCCGCTTCCAGCTCAATATTCTCCAGCTCTAACTCGGTCTCCAAGTCTCTAATCTTCTTGTTCTTCTCCTAAACTCTCTTCTCTTGGTTCTTGAACTTCTTATCTGGGGTTTATGGCTAGCTTTGCTAAAATTAGTTTAACTTATAGTTTTTGAAGAAGTTTTTCATTCCAGCTATAAGGTACCAATGATAGACATCACTGAACCTCTACCCATGTTCACCCACAAGTTTTAACTTAGAGAAATTTGGATGAGGAGATTATTGAACTGCTTCACTGTCTTGAGGCTCAAGAATGTCCATAACCGGGGACACGGCTAAGTACTTAGTTTTACCCTCTCGAGAGGTGGTGCACTTTCCCCACAAGACTCGACATGCATCGAGACGAGACTTTTCAGAAGCAATCCCTTAGACCACCACTTGACGCTGCTCCATCCTATCATCACTACCACCTCCGTCCGTCTCTGCTGAGTTCTCGCAACTTAGTCGGTCAAGGCAGAGCCCATATGCCATGTGGCTGACCTGGAAGCTTCACGACAAGAACGCTCCAATCTCTTTGTTCTGGTGGCCATCCACAAGTGTGATACACCAGACCATAGACATGGCCCCGAGTAGCCACTCAACATAAACCAAGCAAGCCCATTCCACCCAGGTGTTTCATTAACATTAGTTGTTTTCTTAGTTAAACAAAATAATATCTTTCCATGCTATCTTATGTGTACATTCCATCCACGAATTCTAATAGCATAGCTAAGCATTCTATCATACAAAGTCTTTATCTAGGGAATACTACTAAGATATACACTATAGGGTAACATAGCATAGTATAGTAACATATGAATAATTCTACCATGCTAAGATCTACCAAAATATCACTAGTGCAATAGTGAAAATAATAGGACATGAGATGAAATATCACTTGCCTTGGTAGCTAGGGGAATAGGTACAATCCTCACAGCAACAAACTTCACAATCCACACAATCTACACAAGATTAATACAACAATAACAATTCAATCAATAGAACATTACAAAAACATGAATGCATGCAAAATGCAATGATATGATCATAATTCTATAATTTACAGAGTCTACAGTACAGAGGATAGAATACCTCATCTAAATGCATAAGAAATACCCAAAAATAATTTATAGAACAAATTTTTATGAGCAAAATACTCCTAAAAAGGTTCTGCCTATAATTCCAAATTTACTGAGGCAAAAGTATGAAACAAGGCCTCCATAATAAAGGTCTTATTTTTCTGAATCCATAGACACCAAATTTGTATTTTTCTGAATTGTGGATCTGAATTTCTAAGTTTAATACTAAATCTGTCTATTTTCTAATTAAACAGAAATAGTCTGGCGACGTGGCGCTATCCTATTGGCTGGTACCGGTTCGGTTGGATCGACCGCTGTGGGCCGTCAGATTTAAGTGACGTTGGACGGATCAGATCAGCCGTACCCTTTCGTTTAAGTGATCTAATCTTAACCGCTAGGATCTGATCGAACGGCTACTAAGCATCTCGCCGGGGACTGGCTGTGCTAACGACGGCACGCGGCGGAGGAGCATCGGCCGATGAGGTTCTGGCGATTATACGAGGGCTGGGAGACCGTGGACACGTACCAGAGGTTGAGGAGGTCGTGGCGATCTCGATGGACGTCACTGCGGTGCGGGGGGTGCTCGGGCTTGGCCTGGATCCCTCGCCGGAGTTGCGTTGCCGGCGGAGCTCACGGCTCGGTGACGGAGATGACGACCTGGGGCTCGAACAAACCAGCAAGGGGGTCAGTGAGATGCACACGGATTAGCACGGTCTATCAGAGGTCAAAAAGGGGCGGCGGAAACCCTACCTTCACCGGAACAAGCGATGGACGACGGCGGCAGAGGAGTTCGCCGAACTTGGTCCGAGTCGTCGATCTGGGGCAAGAGAAAACATGTGGTCGGGTTTAAAACACGCGCCAGTATACGGCAATCAAAGTAGGACAGAGAGAAGGGCGCCGGGCGGCCTGGGTTCACCGGAATCGTCGCCGGAGTCCGTCGGACAGCGACGGTTCGAGCTCGAAATTCGGGGAGCCTGGGGGCTCTCCGGGGTGGTGTCTGTGGGAAAAATGATGGGGAGGGAGAGGGGATTAAGAAGGGGTGCGGTGGTGGCGATTTAACTCATGACGCCTTGAATTCGGCCGGGTTTTAGAAACGGCAGAGGGGTGGGGTTGCTCGACGGCGGGGTTGAAGATGACGGGGTGGTGGGGTGACGTGGCGTGGGGTCGACCTGTCAGCGGGAGGGGGTAGTCAGGGGCGCGGTAAGAAAAGCAGGGGAGAGGGGAAAAGCCGGGTGGGCTGGTTTTGGGCCAAAAGGCCAGAAGCTGTCTGCTGCTCTCTTTTTTTTCTCCCTTATTCTTTTTATTTTTCTATTTCTGTTTTCTCCACAACTTTGGATTTAAGGATTCAAATTAATTCAAATCAATTTGTGAACATTTGTAAAAGATCAAATTAGGTTTTTAGGGTATTATGAAACATATTTATCTTCTATTTTAATCCAAAGTATTTACTTTGGATTTAATAGGTAATATAGCATTTTCTTTGATTCTATTTCCAAAAATTCATATCTTTTTGTTCATGGCTCAAAATTACACCAAATTTTTGGAGGACATTCTAAATGCAATGCAAATACATGCTATGATGATATGAGTGCAATGATGATGAATTTAGATGAAATTTTGGGATGTTACATGAGCCGCGGCTATTTTCTTTGCGCCTTCTAGTATTTTTTGCCTAGTTTCCTCTAGCTCGGCATGTGCCTGAGCCGAATCTACCACTGCTGCTACCGGGTTTGCCAAGCTATCCATAGCTTCTCTCAGTACATTCTCAGGCCTCTCTAGTGGGGGTCCTCTACCTTTCCTCGGTGCCTTAGGTGTTACCTCCGGTCCCAGATCTTGGATCCTTGCTTGCGCTGCTGCCGGTGTGATCATCATCACTTCCTGAGTCCGGGGAGCGAGTGATACGCGCCCCGTGAACCACGCTAAGGGGTGGTTCCCCTGCCTCGACGACGCGCCACGGATAAACGCATGATACGTCCACAGCAACGTAGACCTTGTGCGCACCCAACTTGACGAAGAGGCCATTGCGTGGAAGTGGGCGCGTGCCGAAGCAGCCAGCGTTGTCGCTGACGAAGTCCAACGCTCCAAAGCGCTGAACGAGCCCGGAGACGATGCGTTCACCGGTGCCGATGAGGTTTCCCGTCCGGATCTTCACCCCTGCTAGCGCCGCTAGCCCCACGGTGGGCGCCAACTGTCGTGGTGGTGTCACGGCAGATGCCATGGATAGGCTAAAGGTGGGGACTAATACACGCTAGGGGAATCCAGGGAGGGATAGTGGAGTGATTCTCCACACAGAAGATTGTATTGCTTTCCTTTCAATATTACAAGTGCTCCTAGAGCTGTATTGGCGAGAGGAGGAAGTAGGAGCTCTCTTACTCTCACCCACAGTTCACCCCTAGAACCTTAGCCAAATCGATATAGAAGAAAACCCAACCCCCTCTACTGAAACCCTAGCCTCCCTTATATAGAGGCGGCCTGGTCTCTGCCTAGGTCATACGTGGAGGCATATTCCTAAGAATATGCCTCCTCTCAAAGTGGTAACCTGACCGGGGTGCTTTTCCCCCGCGTCACACATGCTTTAGCTACGTGAGCCTCTTCACGAAGTCGGTGACAGGCGTCGTCCTTGTCGACCATGACCCGGTGGTCCTGCCCTTGCTTGCTTCGCTCATGCAATGCGTACCGGGCCTTCTTTTTGACCAGAGAGATTCCTTCCTTCTCCTAGAAGCTAAACGGGACCCGGATCATGGTAGATCTGGCTATACCTGTTCCTGCATACAAGTTAGACAAGCACTTCTGACTTACTCCTTAAGTCGGCTGATATAATGTTAGGCTACCCCCTGGGTCCAGGTTACTCCGTGATCTGGCCTGCCTGGAGGTGACCCGGCCAACATCCGCTTTGGCTTTGCCGAACCTCGGCTAACTCGGCCTTTATACCCCGGAGTGACCCTACCCGGGGTTATCCCCCCAACATTAACCCCCGAGTCTTTCGGGAAGGTGATCTGGTACTCCGGTTGGTACAATGTACTACTAGCATGCATAAGCTATCCCCCCCATGGGAAGGGCCATTCATTGTAAGCAAAGCATTGCACAATGACTCGTATTATCTCATCGATGCAAAACCACAAGAGAAGAACAAGGCGGACAGGTCCGGCGAGGAATCTAAGCATCCATGGAATGTAGCCCTACTTCGTCCGTTCTACACATAGTAAAGAAGTGTGTGTATCCGAGTCTTCTCATATGTTGGTATGTATGTCGGCAATGAGTTTATAAATGAAATCTTGGCACCTCGAGCAGTAACTCGGGGACTGCCTTAATGATATTTACTGTTTTCTGTATTTGTTATTCGTATGTCGGCTGGCGTAAGTTGCTTCTACCTAAGCCGGATTAGTAGTGTGTGAGCACGAAAAACTAAACTCTTCGATTTGCTGTTGTCCAACAAGATTTGGCTTCATGGCAAGCAAGAGAACAAGTTTGGAATTGCGTAGCACACGTAAAACGACTAAGGAGAAGAACTTAATCGACCCGACATTTGTTATTTGGACTAACTTTATGTTTACCTTGTTTTTACTTTGCTGAATTATTTTGAGCTAGTCCTAAAGTTTCCAAGTATTGTTAAGTCAATTTTTGAAACTCGGACTCGTAAGTCATAAAACCGAACCAAGGTAGACACGAGCCGAGCCAAGAAATTGGAGAAACAAGAAAATGAAACTCGGGGACTACGCCCAAGCTAATCCGGCACGAGCAACTTAGTAGCAAAACAAAACTTGTGTGCTTAATACATTTGCACCCAGCATACCGGGGATCTGATAAACTGCAAAGTGTTTGATCAAGGAGTAGCAGGCGGAGGTAACTCGGCGCCAGCAGGGGGAACTCTAGCCTCGGCTTCAGCATCATCTTCATCTTCTTCGACATCCGAGGCTTCATCCTCTTCCTCCTCACCTGAATCATCTTCGACATATTCGTCGTCAACAGTGCCAAGGAAGCTTGGTCCCTCGTTCCATTGATGGATGGGGGCATACTGAATGAGGCTATGGGCGCAAGCCTTGCGCTGAGCTATCCAATCCGGGTCAGTGGACCACCTTGATCCGGTGCGCATGCGCTCGAGAAGCTTCAGGTTTATTTTTTCATACCATGTGAGCACATAGTGGAGGACAATTTCAGCTCCGGCGCGTCCGGCAGATTCCCTCCAGAGGTCAAGTTGAGTCTCGCAATCCATTAGCTTGTTAATCAGAGCAGTGGACCCCTTAGGAGTATCTTCATTAGGCCAAAAGGCATTGAAGATCCAGACTGCTACATCCAGGATATCCTTACCATAGTTCTTCACAATATCGACGCGTGAAGATAAGCTGACTAGCAGGTCCTCCATGTCATAAGGAATGCTTTCGCGAGAACCGATTGGGTTAGTGCCCTCTTACGGCGGAACTTGGCAACGGCAGTGGCTGCAATAGCATCACCCTCCGGAAATTTGTCTGAAAGCGAGACAAGTGAAATAAGCAAAGGAAGTTGACCCGGAAAGATCAATGACGGTTAAAGGAACAGGGCTTACGATAACTATGGCTGTGGATCCGGGTCAGCTCCTTGGTGCAGTTGGCACGCCTCTTCCGGAGTTGCACAAGTTCGGCATTTGCCGACTCAATCTTAGTGTCGGCCTCCTTCAGCAGTTCTTGATCTTTGGAAATTTGGAGGTTTAGACGTTCCCGCTCTTTAGTAAAGTCTTGGCCAGCTTTATCCAGCTCGGTTTTGTGGAGCGCCTTGAGTTTCTTCATTTCTGCCTTGAGATTGGCAATTTCACCATCCTTGGTCCGAAGAAGGGCGAGCTCATCATCCTTCTTCTTAAGTTCATCCTGATGCTGCACTGCTTGTTCGAGAAAATGCAGCATCATATCAGGCACGGGCATACTATCTTCAAGAGATGCTGAAACAGTTTGTTGACCTGGCAAAGCCGAGGTATGAATATTTGCCGAGATCAGGAGAAGGGAAAGAGAGCATAGAAGTTAAGTAACCGAAGTGACTTACCTTTTATCTAGTCCAAGTTCTTCCTCATGAGGATGTTCTCGGCCTCCACTCCGGCTGCCCAATCCGAATAACAGATTAGTTCGGTGGGAAAATACAAAGAAAGATGGAAAAAAAGCCAAGGAGAAAACTTACCCCGTTTCTCAAACTCAGCAAGAAGCGTATAATGTTTCGAACGCAGCGCTTTATGTGTGTCCAAGAGGCACTAAAACTCGGTGCTCCGGTGATTGGTAGTCACCTGAAAAAGATCAAGAATAGCTTAGTCAGGTGCATATTCGAAGTGTACAGAATCCAGGCCAAGTGGAACTTAACCCGGCTCTAGGTGTGTGCATATTCGAAGTGTACAAGATCCGGGCCAAGTGGAATTTAACCCGGCTCTAGGTGTGTTCATATTCGAAGTGTACAAGAGACGGGCCAAGTGGAACTTAACCCGGCTCTAGGTGTGTGCATATTCGAAGTGTACAAGATCCGGGCCAAATGGAACTTCACCCGACTCTAGGTATGTGCATATTTGAAGTGTACAAGATCCGGGCCAAGTGGAACTTAACCCGGCTCTAGGTGTGTGCATATTCGAAGTGTACAAGATCCAGGCCAAGTGGAACTTCACCCGGATCTAGGTGTGTGCATATTCGAAGTGTACAAGATCCAAGCCAAGTGGAACTTAACCCGACTCTAGGTGTGTGCATATTCGAACTGTACAAGATCCGGGTCAAGTGGAACCTAACCCGGCTCTAGGTGTATGCATATTCGAAGTTACTAGGGAGCTATGCTAATTCTCTAAGGAGCATCCGACCAAGTAAAAAGTTACTCCCCCGGAGGCTCGGGGACTAATGGTTATATGACTAAGTACTAGTACATGTTAAAGAAAAGACGAAGTAGCGTGCCTCCATCATCCGGCCGGCAAGGTTGATAGCCTTGGTAGTTGTGTTCATCTGCACCACAAACTCGGCAGGCCCAAATTTCTCTGGGAGATCGTCATTATTGACGAACTCCGCCTTGTTCCAGTTATTGATGAACTCGATCAAGGCCAGAGGATAGCGTTCTCCGCTAAGCATGTGGGGCACGATCAAACCCTTGGCGTGGGCCTCTTTCCTCTCAACTTGTGTGGTAGCGGGGCTGGTGTGCAGAACGAGTTGTGCATCATCTGATCCGGCAGAGGTGTCTTTCTTCGGTGGTGTCTTCTTCGGAAGCATGGACGCAAGTGTACGCTGTCCAGCCTCGATAGATGCTGCCCTGGTGGCGTCAGAAGCCTTCTTGCCCTTGGGCTACTGCTGAGAGGTTGAAGTTTGTGTTGCGGATTTGCTCTTGGGCACAGCCTTGGTGCTAGCCTTGGTGCTGGTTGTGTCTTCTCGCCGAGCCTTGGTAGACTCGGACGAGGCAGAGGGAGTTGGTGTTGTTGCTGATGCTTGTGTTGCTGCTGTTGGTGCTGCTGCTGGTGCTTGTCTTGGCGAGGGTGATGTTGGTACCTCAGAGGTAGCTGGTTGCGGCTGAGCCGAGGTGGAGCTGGGAGCATCTACTGCTCCGGCAGAGCCACTTCCCCCTGCACCGAGGTTGCCCTCCTCTGGACGAGGTGGGCTAGAACCTGGAGCAGATGCTAAACCCTCCTGAATGGGGCTCAGCGGGCGAGATTCGTCGCCACGAGGGGGAGAGGGGCTATGCCGAAGGGGTAAAGCAATACTGGATCCGCTCTGAGGTACCTCCACCGCAGCCCTGCCGAATCAAACGATGAACAATAAGTTACAACAGAAGAAAAGCACGAAGCAGAAAATTGGATAAGGAAGAAGTGACTTACTCATCAGAGGTCAGAGGCTCCTTGGGCTTGCGAGCTCTCCAGGTTATGGCCTTAGTCGTAGGCTTGGTGGCGGATTTGTCTGTGGACTTCTTTCGCCTCTTGGTTGGCTTAGAAGGTCCGGAGGAAGAAGCAGAAGCGGCTCCCCTTTTCTTTGACGCGGCCGGGACAGGCTCGCCCGTGGCAAGAGGAGGATCTTCGTGGATCTTCCCACCCGGGTTAGCTGATGCCAGAAAGGCGTAAGAAAGGGGGACAGCGTCAAATGCTTCCATCACCTCAACGTCGGAATCATCTTCATCATCAGGCCAATCCCTTAAGGAAGAGAAGTTACCGGTGGGTCGCTTGGTGGCATCGGGGAACGGCAGGAACATCTCTTGATCCGGCTCCTCCTCGTCCAGGGCATCTCGATCATTCGCCCACTTGAGAGAAGGCTCGGTGCCATCCTCGAGGGCTTGCTGAAGATACAACTAAGAATAAAATGCAAAGGGATCAAACAAACAACAAATTCCGACATATGATTTAACTCGGAAAAAGATTGGATCACGAGATTTACCGCAGGAGGAAGCCTATCTCGGCAGAAGTGCTCGATCCCACACTCCCAATCAGCGGAGAAGTTTTTGTCAGTGGTGAAGAGGGCCTTGACCCGGCGGAATATCTCGGTATTGCTCAACTCGAATGAGGAGGTCCGATTGGGGTCAAGGCACCAGCTCATGTGGCAAAGCTTATGAGTGCGTTTCTGAAGAGGGGAGATCCGGTTGCGGATGAACGGGATCATCGTGTCCTCGTTGCGCAGCCCCGCGTCCTTCAGTTCCTGGAACCGTTTGTTGACTTGGTTCGCCAAGACTGTGGGTTTCTTGGAGATCCGGTCCCACAGATCCGGATTAGGAGGACCCGGAGTGTAGGGGCGCAGCCGGATCAGATCTTCAGTTGTGTCATTTCTGACATAAAAGAAGGTTCGGGCCCAGCCCTTGCAAGAATCAAGCCCCATGACTCGGGGAAAGACGGATTGTTTCCGGGGACAGATAGAAGCAGCACCAAACTACGTAAGTTGTTTGTCCTCCGGGTCAAGCTCCTTATTCGGAATCACGTTCCGACGTAGACCAAAAAATCGGATCCAGAGCTCCTTAGTGGGCCACAATCCGACGTAACCCTCTATGGTGGAGGCAAAGGAAGAAAGAGAAGTGATGGCATTCGTCGGAAGGTGGTGCGGTTGAAGCTCGTAGATGTTAAGCCAATCGTGGAAGAAATCGCTAACGGGGAGGCCGAACCCACGCTGGAAGTGGGAGAGGAACACTACGAACTCACCCGGATTAGGTGAGGGAGCAGGATCCTCGGCGGCGAGACGGGCAACCACGCCCTCCGCGATGCGCCGGGTGTGGTACAACCAGTCTAGGTCATCCTGGCACACCTAGGAGCCAGCCCAGGCGCCACGTTTGGCGTTCTCCGCCTCCTCCTCCATCTCCTCCTCCGCGACAGCAAGCTCTTCCTTAGTCATGTCTAGGTCGTTGTCCTCATTGGCCCTATCAGAGGTGGGGGCAGTGCCTTGGATTGGCGCGGACCCGTGGCGGTGGAGTTGCGCGGGAGTGGCGGCGATGCTGGTGCGGAAAGGCACGGGGCGGAGGCGGCGCTGCTAAGCAGGTGCGGCGGCAGCGACGTTGTTGCTAGGAAGAAGAAGAAGGAGAAGAGACAGAGGGGCACAAGAGTGGGGAAAAATACCAAGGGGCGCGCCCCTCCCCTATTTAACCACGCCCAGGCTGGGGTAGTGGGATCGTGCGGTGCGGCGAAGCCACACGGTGTGGTCGTGTATTCGTCGGGTTAGCCAATCACAGACAAGCCACAGGAAGGGCCACAGGGCGCAGGAGATCCCACAACGCGACATGGTGATAGAGTTAACGAGGAGACAGACACGATGTGACGTATGCAACAGTAACACATGACATTAACTGCAACAGTAACTGGCGCAGGCCCTTAAAATGAGGCAAAGTAATGATTACCCTCCAGGTGGGGAAGCGTACGAGAGAAGGAAGAATAACCTGGATAACTATGGGATGACCCAGCCAGCGAGTGAAAACTCAGAATGTGCCAAGGTTAAAGCTAGCCAATGAAATCCGGGATATGAGGTAACTCGGAAAAGGGAGAAAAAGGCTCGGTAAAGTTGAACCTGCTGTGGCCTTAGCGGCTAAGGCTGCTAAGACTGCACCAGCTTCGGGGACTAATGTTGGGGGGATACCCCCGGGTAGGGTCACATCGGGGTATAATGGCTGAGTTAGCCGAGGTACGACAAGGTCAAAGTGAATGCTGGCCGAGTCACCTCAAGGCAGGCCGAATCATGGAGTAACCCGGACCAGAGGATGACCACCTAACTGGGTCCCGGCCGACTTATGTCGTATGCCGGCAGGATTTGTGTATGTTGTATGCAGGTACAATGTGGCCGGATTAACCAGGCACGATCCGGGTTATATCAGGCTTGCAAGAGAAGGAAGGTATCTCGCTGGTCAAAAGGAGGTCACTGTACGCTGGAGCGTGAGTGAAGCGGACAGAGGCTAGGACCACCGAGGCGTGGCCGACAAGGGTGACGTTGCCTGTGTCAGATGATGTTGGCGTCGTAGAGGCTTATGTAGCCTCTGCATGGCTTACGATGGGGAAAAGTGACCCGGTCGGTTTACTATTTTGGGAAGAGGCATATTCCCTAGAATATGCATCCACGTATGCCCTAATTGGAGACCTAGCCACCCCTATATAAGGAGGGCTAGGGCATCTGTAGAAGGGGTGGGTGGAGTTTTACTTGGTTGATCTCTAGTTGGTCCATGAGAGCTAGCTAGTGGAGAGAGTAAGAGAGTTCATTCTTCCTCCTCTCCCCAATACAGCTCAAGGAGCACTTGTAACCTACTGAATACAAAACATCTGTGTGTGGAATCACCACACTATCCCTCCATGGATTCCTCTAGTGCATATTGTCCCCACCTTTAGCCTATCCATGGCATCTGCCGTGACACCACCACGACACCCCGCATCCCTAAATAGGATCATTTGATCATCTAAGGATGAGAAGATTGATTACAGAGATGAAGCTCTGAATCTATTAAGCACCTACATCAAACTAAATCATACTAATCAACATACTTACAATAACACTAAACCAAAGGTTCAGAGAAATCAAGTTTTTAATATAGAAGTACATGACAAAATCATGCTTAAGACTATAAGCTAGAATTAGTGTACCAGTAACTGGAACTTTGAGTCAGCAACTAGCAAAGGTGATTAAAGATACACATCTAAACCTAGATAAGATAGTTGAGTTGTGTATTTTGGCTACATTAATCACAACAACACCACTATCACACTAACACCACTAATAACTATCAGATAACCACCAAACACTGACAGGTAGCAGTAAACAAGTGAACCAAGTAACAATTACGAGTATTGTTCATTGAATTATAATGATCAGTACCATAGTAAGTAGTATACTAACAAAGCTAACAAATCAATCATGAGCAAACCACTCGCCAAAGCATATAACAAATAACAAAAACATGTTTACTAAACCTACACTATCGACGAAACTAAGTAAAACCTAAGCTAGCAATAGAAGTAAGAACAGTAGAATATTAGTAGTCTAAGATTAGTAGAGAAACTAATAGAACCTTCTAGAAACTACTAGAACCACTAGAAGCCATTAATAGAGCTAGAACAGTAAACCCTAGAAGGGTAAGCTAGTAGTAGAACTAGAGTAGGATTAGAGAGAGGAATAAAGGAAGATAAGGAGTAGAGAGAGAGCCTATCTTTGGCCAAAATGGGAGCCGAGCTCACCAGAGCTAGAGAGTAGAATGAAGAAGATAATCATGGTTAGCACAGGAAGCAACATGGGGGTACCTCGACCTGTGCAGCCATTAGAGCATGGGGAGGATGCTATAGAGTGCGCCGACACCAGCTCGATGGCAAGGGAACGCGTGAGGAACACTAGAGCATGGTGGTGCCATGTCACCGAAACCCTAGGGTTAGGGTTAGGGTAGTGCAAGACTGCGAGAGGAAGATCTAGGTGAATCTAAGTGGTGGAAAGTGAAGGAGATATGCCCTATTGGCAAATAATAAAGAAGTTTATTATCATATATTGTTAGTTCATAATATTTTTATATATGCTATAACTATATCAAGAGGAAACATTGATACATGTGTGATATATAAACAAACCAAAGGTCCCTAGTAGCTGCTATTCAACTAGTTCATTGGGAAGGTGATGATCAAGATTTCCTGATCGTGGTGTATTTATGCCAACTAACAATGGAGTCATGTCATCTAGAAATGATGTGATGGACATTACCCACCTATGATTCTGGCAACACGATCAAGTCACAAAGTTCACAGTTGCAATAGTTAGAAACAAGGTATCCTAATCCTTAGACCATGAGATCATATTTAATCACTATCACTTGGGGCTGCTTTGACTGCATCAACCGTCATGACTGTAACTAGGTGACTATAAAGATGTATGTTGGGTATTCCAGAGGGACATGTTGAGGTGGATGTATCGAGATTGGGATTTGTTCTCCTGTGTGATGGGAATATACACTGGACCCACTTGGTGAATTACATCCATAAAGTTGCACAATGTATGACTAGGTCATGGGGATGGAATATCACCAGAACAAGTAAAGCAATACTTGTTGGAAACGAGATTGAACAAGGTATCATGATACCAATGATCAGATCTCAGACAAGTTAGGTATCAAAGTAATAAGGGAATTGAATTCGACGTTGATGGTTCATAACAACGTTGATGTCATGGAATGCACAGGGGTCATTATGGACATCCTGGTCCCACTATTGACCATTGACTCGAGATTGTCTCGATCATGGCTAAGCCATTCCTGAGCCATAGGTTAACACAATTAAGGGCATTATGACTCCTATAGATCATTTTGGAATTGATGGAATCACAGAAGAAAGAGAAGAGAGAAACCAGAAGTGTTCCGTGAGAGAACCGGAATCGTTTGGAGAAGATCCGAAGATGTTCGGAGTGAACCAAAAGGTGTTTCGAGTCAAAGCGGATTTAATAATATGTATTTCAAATTAATTATTGGAATTAATATTGAATAAAGTATATAAAATTAAATTTATTGTGAAAATTCCCCTTATGGGCCAAGTTCCCGGAGGGAACAAGGCCCAAGAGGGAAACCACCCAAAGGGGGGCCGCCGCCACCCTAGGAGGGGCGGATGTTCCTTGGATGCATGGGGTCCATGGCCGCCAATGCCGGCCGGCCATCCCCTCTCCCCTACTCCCTCGTTTAGTCCCACATGGGGAGCTCTTGGGAAGAGTACACCCTCTTAGAGTATATAAATGGGAGCCTATGGGTGGGAATAAACACAACAATTGAGATATTTCTCTAAGGCATTTTCCTTAGGGAATTCTCCTTGAGAAACATCATAGTCATAGTGTATGAGATACATATGGTCTAAAATGATATTATATTGGTTAAACATTAGAAATAAGAGTTATAGACCAAAATAGTAAACACTCATTTGAAAGTATAAGGAACATGTAAAGATTCATGGAAACAACACTATATGAGATATGGCAAGTTCGAGTTTCTAGAGATTTCAATAATTCAAGATCATTACGAATAAATAAATCTTTGTAATGTATTCTTACAAAACTATGAATACAAATTCCAAAACTAAAACCAAATAAGGCAAAACTTGTATTGCCGAGCATGGTACTTCCTTGAGAAAGTATTTTCTTATGGAAGATGTTAGTGGAAAATAGTATAAGTCTAAGCAGGGTTTGACATAACCTCTGGATTGTGGAGTAAGTGAAACAGAACATGTTCCGGGAGACAAACTCTACAAATATAGGGGAAACTAATGATAAAGTGATCATGATGTTTTGGCTAATACTTAACTAAGGAAAGTAGGATTCAAGAATATGTTCTGCCACTTGCTGAATTTTATTACTGATTCACTTGTCATGTTATTGGAACAATACATACATATGAATTACAAAGAAAGAATGATGAACCTAAAGTAAAATAAATTACTAAGAGTTATGACATCTCATATTAAGTTACATTTGAGACTATGAAGTAAAAGGTTACTTGATCTCATTAAGTAATGGCATTTACTTAATCCTTCCCAGTAAAGAGAAAAGTTGAAAGGAAGAAATGAACTTAAAAGTAAGACATAATCTCGATTTGTCACAAAGAATGTTTTTGACAAATTCAGAAGATTGACTACAATGTGTAGATATGCTTAAAGTCTACTGGATTTACAATAGCAATTAGTCCAATTTGGAAATTGTTAAGTGACTATTCAAAACTATAAGTCTTCAAGATGTTGAAGAGAAAGGTTGTAAATAGTACAACAAGCAGGTTATTGATCAATCATGTTATTGCTAGTATCTTGTAACAGAGAATTCTCGATTTTATGAAAGATCAAAGAATTTTGGATATACCAAGATTATCGAGAGAGTATGTGATTACAATAAATTGAGTGGGAGCTAAGAAGTTTTCCAAGTCGGATATGTGGATGACATTTGAGTGGGAGCTGAGTGATATCCTAGTCTATCAAATATGGATGATATATTTGAGTGGGAGCGTAAAACCATTCTTATATGTGTGATTGACATATTAAGAATGATGTGCTTGGTATTAGAATTGATTAGAACATTAGATGGATGAAATTTAACACATATTAAACATAAGGAATCTATGAAGATAGATCAACATGTTTGATAAACATTAAAATGTCGAAATGCTTCAAGGATTCTGAAAGAAGTTTAGAAAGTCCTAGTTGAGACTCTAAAAACATTTTAGAATATATTCAAGTGAAGAATGTATTCTTACTTGTGAAACTAGTAAAACCATTGAGTAGAGACTCTGTATTCATGACAATGGTTAAAATAGAGGAAAGAGAGATGCATTGCATCACCTATGCCTTGATCATAGGTTTTCCACATAAACCCATGTTATATATACTCGACATAATGTGACCCAAGTTCTTATTTATAAGAACAGGTTCCTGAGTGATCAGAGTTAATCACTGAACCAGAATTAAGTTTAACATGAAGGAAGCATGGTTAGGTATCAAAGGCGTAAGTATTGCACTTTGATCAAATCTACACAGATATATAAATATTAGAATATTTCAGTATAGACAAGTATAGTTATGGTTTAAGAAAGTTCAACTTTCGATTGAGAGGTTTATAGGTATACATGACAACATTGAAAGTTCAATTGACTAATATACCATCATTGTATACGCTAGAAAACAGAAGTCTCACTTTGTCACCAAAACAAATACTTCAACACATTATGAGATAATTATGTTAATGTCAAATAGGTGACATTAATGATTTGAAAGACTATACAGATCTAGTAAGACATATCTAGGACAGGAAGATTTCCATGATTTGAAAGACTATATAGATCTGGTAAAACGGATCTAGGACAAGAAGATTTCCATGAGAAAGCATGATCAATAAACACATATATGATACGGTTTATGATTAATAACAATGCAACTAGATTTATACGCTAGTGAAAGTGGGAGAGTCAAGGAGATATGTCCTAATGGCAAATAATAAAGACGTTTATTATCATATCTTGTTAGTTCATGATAGTTTTATATCATGCTATAACTGTATCAGCATAAACATTGATACATGTGTGATATACAAACAAACCAAGGTCCCTAGTAGCCTCTGTTCAACTAGTTCATCGGGCAGCTAATGGTCAAGGTTTCCTGATCATGGTACATTTATGCCACCTGGCAATGGATTCATGTCATTTGGAAATGATGTGATGGACATTACCCACATATGATTATTGCAACACGATCAAATCATAAAGTTCATAGATGCAATAGTTAGAAACGAAGTGTCATAATACTTAGATGGTGTGATCATATTTAATCACTGTCACCCGAGGCTGCTTTGATTGCATCAACCGTCATGATCGTAACTAGGTGACTATAAATATGTATGTTGGGTACTCCGGAGGGACATGTTGAGGCGTATCTATCGACATCGGGATTTTCCATCCTATGTGATGGGAAGATACATTGGTCCCACTCGGTGAATTATATACATAAAGTTGTGCAGCGTATGACTAGGTCATGGGTATGGAATATCACGAGAACGAGTAAATAAGTACTTTTTGGAAACGAGATTGAACAAGGTATCATGATACCGATGATCAGATCTCAGACAAGTTAGGTATCGAAGTAACAAGGGAATTGGATTCGACGTTGATGATTCGAAACGACGTTAATATCATGGAATGCACATGGGTCATTATGGGCATCCTGGTCCCACTATTGATCATTGACCCGAGATCATCTCAATCATGGTTGTGCCATTCCTGAACTGTAGGGTAATACACTTAAGAGCATTACGACACCTGGAGATCATTATGGAATTGATGGAATCACAGAAGAAAGAGAAGAGAGAAACTGGAAGTGTTCCGTGAGAGAACCTAAATTGTTCGGAGAAGATCCGAGGATGTTCGTAGTGAAGCTAAAGGTGTTTCGGGTCAAATGGAATTTAATAATATGTATTTCACATTAATTAATAGAATTAATATTAAATAAATATTTAAAATTAAATTTATTGGGAAAATTCCCCTAATGGGCCAAGTTCTTAGAGGGAACAAGGGCCAAGAGGGAAACCACCCAAAGGGGGGCCACCGTCACCCTAGGAGGGGTGGGTGGGCCTTGTCCATGTGGGGCCCATGGCCACCACGACCGACCGGCCACCCCCCTCTCCCCTAATCCCTTGTTTAGTCCCACATGGGGAGCTCTTGGGAACAGTACACCCCCTTTGCCTATATAAAGGGGTGCCTATGAGTGGGAATAAACACAACAATTGACATATTTCTCTAAGGTATTTTCGTTAGGGAATTCTCCCCTCTTCTCTATATCATTGCCTTTTGTAGTGGCACGGTCCCTAGAAGGACTGTACACGTAAGAGACAACATCGCTGCTTCATGCCATTGTGCTACGGTGATTCCGGCCAAGAGATCTAATTTCGCAATCTCGACCGAGATCAGAGATCAGAGAGTCGTCGTCTTGCATCGACAGGGATCAGAGATCGGGGGGTGCTGCCACTTGTAGTACCGGATCATCGTACGAGGACCTAGACAAGGGGTGACTAAGATCTTCGCGACCTTGAGGTCGAACGAGTACGACTACATCATCCACATTCTTGCATGAGCGTTAAACACTTACGGTCTACAAGGGTATGTAACCGACGTCTCTCCCCGTTACTGTATTACTCGTAGATAGATCCTGGCCAGGTGTGTTCTGCCCTGGAATTTTTTTGTTTTCTGCCATGGAACCCTTTCAGAAAGAGAGAGTGGAGTGAGGAAGTTCGATTGCGAGCTATGGTGGCGGAGAAGGAGGCCGAGAGCGGTCGGAATCCAACAGCATGGCCGCGGCGAACGTAGTCGCTTTAGGAGGCGTGGGGTGAGAGCGAGCGCGAGTGAGGGTAGGGAGAGTGAGTGACTGGACTAGTTCGGGTGGGACCGAACCATGTCACCTGGTTTTGACCACTTGGGTCTCACCAGTGGACCCCGGGGAATTTTAGTCTTTACACTTTTTCTTTAAAAGGCCAATTAACAAAAAGAACCCTAGGCATTTTCTAAAAATAAAATAAAAATAGTTCCCAATAGGGAAAATGTGAGGATTCCAAATCCTATTTTTGGAACTATTACAAATAATTTAGATAGGATGAAAATTCCAAGTGAGTAATTTGACTTAATTAAATACTTTTAAAATGAGTAAAAATACTCACAAATCCTTATAAGCCTAAATAATATTCTTTAAAAATAAGGGAATGTTATTTTAAATCCAAAAGCTCACGAAAGTGAATTTTAATGAAATATATATAATTTAGATATATGGAAATTCTAATGTGAAATTCAAAGAAACCCCTAAAAAGAGGGAGATTCATGAAAGATCATAATAAATCAAATAAAAAAAATTATTTAGAAGCAATAAAATGAAAGCATTGCATAACATATAGTTGCACTAAAAGTATATTTGTTTTTATAAGCATTATCTTTATCGGACAATGATTGCTTTTTACAGAACATGAGGTTAAGGGTCAACTTGAACCTTCGAACTACATTATCTCGCGGTTACCAGGCAAGTTCAACCTTGCATAGAATTGGAAAATTCAAACTTGCACAACTCTTGCAAGTTATATTTAGCAAATACTTTTTCAAAAGTATCACAAATGTTCCTACAAAATAAAATATTGTTTGTGTATGAAATGAATGATTAGAAAGTAAAAGGAAATCACAATTTGATATATTGGGGCAACAGATTCCATTGTACCAAGAGAAAACTTAAGAGTAAGTAACAACTATACTCAATTATTCTAAGGCGCCTTACAAACCGTGTTGACCACAAAGCTTGGAATGGGGCGAGCAAGTTAGAAGTTTCGCTTTGTTCCGTATAACTTCATATAACTAAGTTGTGTTGTATTCCCAGAGAATAATTGTAGTCGATGGGAGCCCATAATGTCCCCATCTTGTTCTGCAAGATGAAAACTTTTGCGCCTCTAAAAGGATAGCATTTAAGCAGCGGTCGTTGACCGGGATCAGTGCAAAGGAAGGAATATGGAATATAGTAGGGCTCGGCATGACTTGGAGAAACTTGGTAATAGGCCACACACCTAAGGAAATGTGTGTTGGTAAAATGCTAGGGACATTTGTGGAAAAAGTAACGCACCTCTCGAGAGTGTATAAAATATGTCATGATACTCCTTATCCGAGGAACGGATTGCGAGTGCAGCGTGGAGAGGAACTTAAGAAAGTGCTAACAACCCTGAAAACCGACGGACATAGCTTTTCTATATTAAAAGCATCCTTCGATAAAGAAACCAGTTTGGACACCAAAAAAAGAACCTGCATGTTCAATCCACGGTTACATCCAACTATTAGGACTTGCTGAGTGCACTCGTACTTAAATTATCTTCTTAATCCTTGCTAGAATGTGAGAATATCAAGATAGAGAGAATAGTTTAAATAGTGATGACAGATAGGTCTATTACGAGGAGCTGGATCCTTCTGGAGGCATTGAAGTAGTAGACTATAGTATAGAATATGGAGCAGTCTATACAGAGCAGAACCTGAAGACACGGAAACAGAAGAATAGTTATTAGAATAGGATAGATGAGCCGAGCATCATATAATTACGTAGAATAAGTTGCTGAGCTCCAGTGACATTTCATGTAGTGATGCCATTGCTACTCAAATTCAATAGTTTGAACTTCAACATTCGAAAAAGTCCTCAATGAACTGATGAGGATTTTGAAACCTCTGTGCAATTTTTTTAAAATAATATGAACATGTAAAAGTCACAGATCCGCAATGTTTTTGTTGTACCACTCTAAGAGATGTGATATTTGTAAAACAGTACTTCATGAATATTATATCATCGACTTGCGCACTATAACTTGTAGTGGTGTGATGGGCACTGCACCATACCTTGCCGCTGCCGTCGGTAGCCCCCGCACATCGACTGGTTCTAATTAGACGTCGGGGTCATGCATGCGTGGAGAATCTACATCGCCGGCGGTCGCCCATTGTTGTTGTAGCCGGTGGTAAGTATCTTTTCCCCTCTTTTGGTTAGGGTTTTTATAGATACTTTGATTTGGTGCTTAATTCTTAGATTAGGTACTTGCAATGCTATATTCTTACGATCTTTTGTCTGAATCAAACGTTTTAGTAGTAGAATCGTTGTGTGTGTGGGTGCATCATGAACCATGGCAATGGCAGTGCACTGATGCATGCCATGCTAGTCAGCTCCATCGTGGCATTGACATGGTTGCAAATGCCACCGTGGTGATCACTGCAATGGCGTGCATTTGTGCAATGACATTGCAATGGTTAGCAATGCACACATATTTCATTTGTGCATAGTTGATCATTGCCATGGCATGCATCCTTGCATTGCAATTGGAATGGTTGCCATGCTCGACCTAAAATTGTGTACGGCCCTGTAGAACTAGGAGTTTGTGGCCAGGGTCGAAGCTCTTGAGCCAATTGAAGCAGATCACATCCCACTATACACCTAAGGCATGTCATACCAGGCATCATTGAGGAGGTGCAGGAGCTAGAGATCCCCAAGAAGCATAAGGGGCGCCCTACAGGGCTCCGCCACACCGACATCCCTGAGAATACACTTCAGTTCTAAGTGCAGGTTGGCGCCCAGGATCTCTAAGCTCTTGCCGTCCTGCCTTCAATGGAGAAACTGCTCGTGATGAAGCTGTAGATCGCGGACAAGGGCATGAAGGGGCCGATCCACCTGAACAAGTACTGCGAGCGGCGCGTGCAGATCAAGTGGTCTGGTGAGAGCCTAGTGTTAATGAAGGGGTGGAATAAGTTCATGGAGAAGAACAGTTGAAAGAAGGTGACACCCTCGTCTTCAAGTTCAAGAACTCAGGTTCAACCTCACCGTCTACAGGAAAACCACCTCTGTGTAGGTGGCGTACTGATGTGTTTGCCATGGCTACTGAACGCCACCGTGATCATGATTTTGTGATGATGATCATGTAGTTCTGATGCTGGCCAGTAGAGGCTGAAGATCATATTCTTTTGCGATAGGAGTGTGTTCCCCTATTGTTAATAGTAGTGAGGTTGCTTAGGTATGCACCCCATACTAAGTTAAGTATTGTGTAGTAGTTAATCTATGAATGTTAATAGTGTAGTATGTTTGTTAATACTTATGATATGTGTGTGACCGAGATATGCTGGATGGTGGTAAGCTCACTATTTTTAAAAGAGGTGGTGACGTAACAGTTGTGTGTGCAGGTTGAAGAATCAACTACCTACTAAACATGTATGTGTTGTCTCTACTGAGCCACAATGAGAAATTGCAGGCAACTAATCAAACTAGAGCCTGCGTTCACAGCCGTGCAATGCAGACCAACTGCCGAAGTTGAACCAGAACCAGTTTTTGCTCGGTTTCAGGGAAACGACAAGGAAACCGAAAACTGTTCGGAAACAGGAAACAGTCGATTCAGATCGAGAAAAGAAGAAAGTCGGGTCGGACACGCTGCAGACGCAACAGGACCGGGGTGAACATGTTCCAGGACCTAGCTAGGACCAGACCGAAATTGGATGTCGACTACCAAACGACGCCCCAGATGACCAATGCTCCGTACTACTCATCTGTTTCCATTAAAACCGCTACCCTAGTCCAGGGAGTACGTGGCCAACGCTAATCTACACGTCTTTTGCTTTTCTTTTCCCAGTTAGTGCACGGTGCTTAATGCTGTCACTAATATCCCCTCTAGAAAAGCTTATCCTACGCCGCTTCCCTAATGTCGGTACATGACGCTGTCGGGCGCGCTGGAATAATTCAAGATTTGTTTTCTGTGGTCAACGTCGGTCCTGCATGCAGCTTTCTTGTTTTAGTAAAAGGACATGCAAAACCCTACCTAGCTAGCTAGATGCTGCATGACCATGAGTCGTAGTATAGTATCAGTCTGCCACTAATTTGATTCAGATGGCACAAAAGGACATAACCTTTTTGTGTGGAAAAAACAGAATCAATCGAACTCCAGTTGAATTTTATGCTAGTGGGTGAAATAAGTGTCACTACTGACTGATCTCGGGAAGATGCCGTAAGATGGTGGTGTCCTAGCTAGCAACTGACTATAATTCGGTAAAGGAACAGATATTTTCTCAAGTGTATGGCATGACTATGTTTTTATCCATCAGCTGTTTAATTACATTATTTCTAAACCTGATAAACTTGGTCAAATACCCGATCTGAAGCGGTTCCTTTGCTAGTGGGGTTCTTCATCCGACCAGTCATGTGGTCGACATTGGCGCATATAAAACTTGCCACGTCGACGTATGAACCAAGAGCGCATATGAAGTGGAGAAAAGAGGAGATGTTTGGCTCCAGGGAGAGCTCGAGGTCGCTAGAGCTAGAAGGGGGAAGAGTACCGAGTGAGGATGAAAACGAAAGCAAGAAGGGAAGAAGAACATGGAAGGACCGTGCGTGTCAAGTCAAGTCAAAATCCACACCACGTCCAGTTGGACTGAGGACCAAACTTGTCTGGTTACAGAAGATAAGGGACCAAATTAAGATGTACGAAGAAAAGTTTAAGGATTCTATGTGAACTTTATTTATTCCACGTCGTTTTGACTTACTGCAGTGTTAAAATTGCGAAGTTTGATACGGAACTTTCTCTTGCAGACAAATAAAGACACCACTATGTTTCCTTGAACTTCTTTAATGGGTACCAAGCATAAAAACATCTCTCGAGTTACCAACATGGCATGTTTAGCTATGTGCATTGTTTCGATGCAGAGGTCAAGGCTAAACAAGAACATGTATGTTAACCATACTGTTAATTCAAACATACTACCTCCGTCCCATAATTTAAGATGTTATTACAACCAATATATGATTATGAGATGGAGGAAGTACGTAGTATATCCATTCTTGTTTCTTCTTCAAGTATGTACGTGCGTACAGTTGAATCGACGGGAAAAGTAGCTACCTTAGTAGCTGGGACAGATACAAGCTAAGGGTAAGGTCGATCGAGGATACATACGTGCAACAAGTGCATGCAGCAACAAGATAGGCTTTTTCTCCTCATCGCATATCGTCGGATCTTGTGACAAGATTCTTGTCACTGATCACCTTGTCTTTTGCTTGGCTTGGATTGGTTGGCTAGCTAAAACGCCGATAGGCTGGATGACTAGATGAGTCACCGAAAGGTCACTACCGCTAAAAGACAGATCAATCTTCGAACCACGGTGTTTGTTCCCAGCCTAGCTATTTGATCTCCACTGTCAAAAACGACACGGTATACCTTATTTAATCATATATTCAGTGTGCAATTGCCCTCCCAAAAAAGCTTGGTGTTCATTATTCACTACCACTAGCAACAACTCGCACGCCAACTTTACGCAACATGCAGCACGGCAAAGGCTCCGTCTCTACAACTATAGCCTTTGCATATGGCACATCCATGTCCTATAGCTTGCTAGCCATATATGGATTAGCAATACGCATGCAAGCAAATTCCATCTCAATTTTTTTTTCTGTTTTGAGAATCAAATCTACGCCATATCTGATCTTGCTTGCTCATGGTGTGAAGTGACTTTAGTCGAGGTGTCGATCTCATAGTTTTTTTGCGCTAGGAGGAGAACATTGATCTAACAAAATGCGGGGGAACATCTGAATTGTTCACAATTTCTAAATTGGTTCGTTAAAATGATCGAGATCCGTTAGTGTGTAGTTTTTGTTCTGTTTCGTGTAAATATAGTAAGGCCATACTATTTTGCACACCAAATATGACATAAATAAATAATTAAAGAAGACTCTGAGATTATGTGTTGTCGCTCTTTCTTTCACTCGGAAAGAGAGTGCTCACAACATTTTTCTAAAAACAAAATACGAAGGGTAGCAACCTATCGAGCTGGCATTTACAACGAACAATCTTTATAGATATAACAAATTTTATCATGTGATCCTTTTTTTCTCCTTTGTTAGATGCATTAGCGGGCAAAGATTACAAAATCAACCCTCATAGCAATGCTTTTATGGGATATGGGTCCAGGATCTCAGGAACGAAATCCAATGAAAATTCAACACTCCGTTGAGAAATTACAAAAAGAACTATAACTTCTCAGGAGAGTATTTTGTCTTCCATTTATCTAAAAAAGAAGAATAAGTAGGTGGTCGATCTTGCTAGAGACATATAATATGGCCTATATCGGGGTTCATCCCTAGCGATCACTGAGGTATCGACTTCTCACTGGAACCGTTGGATGTCTTCAGCAGCATCCTCCTATGGATTTCCTTTGTTTGATTGTGTGTCCCATCTTTCAGCTACACATGGTCCAATCATGCTAAAGCATATCATTAACATCTAGTAAGTAGTAGTACTGTCAAAACAACCCATTTGCATAGAACCAGTAGTGGTAACTCCAAAATGGAGGCTCACCATGTGGGCATTCCAAGCCTCCAACAGATATTGTCTAGGGACATTGCAAGTGCCAATATGACAGCCCAAACTGAAACTAGGAAGTAATTGCCTTCCATGTGGATGACACATGATGTGGGGAACCAACCTAACAAAATTACAGTGCGCAAACAACACCGGAATTCATGAACACAAGAGTAATGCTTGCCATGTTACTCGACTTGTCTGGCCGGTGCACACATACCCAAAACAGCGATTTATCATGTGGTCAAAATTGACGATGCACACATACACATACGTATGGGTGGGTATAGATCATGCTAATCATGGTCCATGGGACAAACTCTCACCAATGGAAGCATTTGTGCATGTTGCACCTCACACACGTAGAATCTAGCTAGGTTAGGAAACATTAGGACAAAGTGTGTGAGGGTGGTGGGTGTTGAGGGGGGTAATGTGATGTCCCTTGGTGAGGCTGCGAGGATGCATTGCTAGCCATAGCTGGTTGGTAGCCACATACAAAGGAGATGGAGTGTAGTGTCTCCTAGCTGACAGGACCTCCAACACCGAGGGCTCGGTGGGAAGAAAGAAGGAAAGAAAGAAAATAGCATGCACGCATCTAGAAGCAGCACATGGGAATTTCGTTGTTTCAGTGTTAGAACCTATTCTCATGTACTCCCTCTGTTTAGAAATATAAGACATTTTAGCTTTGTGAATTGAATGTATCTAGACGGCTTTTAGTGTATACGTTCGTAGAGGTTCGGAGTAAACCTATACACTAAAAAATGTCTAGATACATTTGTTTCACATAGCTAAAATGTCTTATACTCCCTCCGTATTAAAATATAAGATGTTTTATCTTTGTGAAAAAAGTGTATATAGACTCTTTATAGTGTGTAGGTTTACTCTAAACCTAGATGAATCTACACACTAAAAGTGGTCTAGATACACTCTTTTTATAAAGCTAAAATATCTTATATTTTGAAACGGAGGGAGTATTTCTAAACGGAGGGAGTAGGACAGGAAAACACATTGGCTAGCTAGCTCCGCGTGACGAAGCTGGTTAGGCCACTCCCCTTTGCTTGACAAAAAAGAGAGGGACACTGGGCTTTGTTGCTTCTGATCACGAACAGGACCCGTTTTGTTGTGAGTGTGTGAGGCGATCGTTGTGGGAAAAAGCAGTTGGGATATGTTTGTGAAAATGCGCTGTCTATCATGATGCTGTCCTAGATCGGGATGTATAGTATGTCTAGCTATAGCATTTTTCCTACTCCCTTTTCCCCCTTTTCCTTGACCTCCTCCTGCATCGTACTGTGGCACACTAGTCAAGGCATGGCATGAAAATTCGGTGCAAGTACTCTGCTACTTTTTTTTGCTTGGAATCCTTTGTCGATGTAAATCATTCTGCATTATTTCTTCAGCAGATATTTTCTCACTGCATAGTTTTGTATTACTACTCCAGATGCTTAGTTCCACTGATCTTGTAAATGTGTTGATGCATATACTAGTACATATTGTCGTCAGATCTGATCACACTGTAGAATTAAATGATCGATATGATTCTCCCAAGTGTACCCCCAAGATAAGCTAGATCACATATATGTATGGTGCATCATGCACCAGAGAGTTATTGCTGCCTTTAGTCTCTCTCACCGATGCGATTTTCCTTGAAACCATTATGGCTAAAACTAGGGAAACTATCAGATATAGTACTACTATTTAAAATGAAAAGTTACAGATCATTGTCAATCGCAATCAAGCGTATTGAAGGGAGGGGGCAGGAGGACATGCTCAATTTGCCAAGTGCCCCATTAATTTGCCATGTCCCGTCGACTGATTCATACGCATCCATATAAGCCAAAATCATGTATAATCACTCTTATCTCCTTGTTGCTTCTTCACCCAGCAAGGGTCCCATGAGCATAAGTCTCCTTTAATTTCCTTTTGTGCCACCACAAGCACCGGACAGAGAGGCATGAACCGGTTGCAAAATCTTAGCTGAAATACGATGTGGATTAAGCACTGCTAAGTAGAGATAAAAGCAGATACCATATTATCTCACATGTCTGGGCATATATATGGACATACTCCATCATTCCCAGGTGGCAAAGAAGGTGGACTGAGTGGGGCAAGAGTATTAGATAATGTTGCCTTTTATTCGCCACTATTTATATTCTTTGATTTATTAGTTATTCTGGATATGATGGAATTTGGCACATACATGACACTTCGGTATTCATTCTGCAGGACTTGCCACGTGTGCGAGACCACCGCCAATCCTCAACAACGAGCCTTCTGCTCGCGCTATTGATGGTAGTCGTCGCTAGGTGGTCCAATGACTTATTTGTAATTTTTATGACATTTGGGTCTATACTAGTATTGTTGATGATTTTTAATAGATTTGTGAATTTTCGCAACAAAAAAACTTGTATAGCTTTACGCTAATTTAGGCTAGACATAGTGCTAGTATCAGAAACAAAAGTGGCCGGGCACGATTTGAGAAGCAAAAGAAAAACCCATTTCCTTTGTCAAGATCTTGTTTGGACGCTAGAGAGAAGCTGAAGACGGTAAAATCCTACTCTACGCAGCCACTAGCTACGAAGCTAGGTGACGTCTAATGGATCGTAGCTGATTAATTAGTAGTTAGTTGGTGCTTTGCTAGAGAGAGCGAGAGGGTTCCTTGTCATTAGCGTTGGTCTTTCTTTGGTCCGTTCTCTTGGAACATGCCTATCTAGCTTGGCTCCTCAACTCCTTCGGACGGCACGTAGAAACCAAAGAAGACGCACATCGATCTGACTCACGCCATACGTATACACGCACGAATTGAACACGGTGCTAGGAATTCTGTGGACAGGCAGACAAACAAAACAGAAGAGAACGAATGAGACATATGCGTATAGCCTATGCTCTGTTTAAATACTATTCCCTCCATTCACTAATAGTATAAGAACTTTTAGCTTTAAAAAAATATATACATGTATCCCCACTTTTTTTTATTGTTTAGTTCAATTATTTTAGTCCGAATCTAGTCTACACTCTTGAAATATCTAAAGATCTTACAATAGTGAACGGAGGGAATACTGAATTCGACCTTTTTTTTGGAAATGGAAAGAAAAAACATGGATCGTCTCTCTAGATAGTTCTCCACCTCCTCTCATGGTCTGTTTAAAGACTTTTACTATTTTGGTGTTCCTCTCTTGTCCAAACTTACGAAATTGAAAACATAAGAACGGCAGGATTGACCGAAAACTTTTCGTTGTTTAAATACTACTAGTGAATTGGACCTGTGGGGTTGGAATAAACAAGGATCGTCTCTCTAGATAGTTCTCTACATCCTCTCTGCTCTGCATGCGTGGCCGGGCGGGCAGTGAGCCGATGGAGAGATCGGCAGAAATGTGCGGATTCTGTCACCGTCTGCGGCGCCGCACCTGCAGCTATAGCTTAGCTACTAGCCGCCAAAAGATCTAGTGGTAACTAACAGCTAACGAGATGATGATGATGATCATGCATATATACATGATCGGCCCAATTATTGTTAGGTATTGTGTAGTAGTATTACCTTACCAGCTAGCTACTGACAGGCTGATAGGTTAGCTAGCGGCCGTCCATCAGACCATCACTAACGACAGATTCATGCATGGCTGGCTTGGCTGGCTGGCTGTCTGGTGCACGCATGCAGTCACTCACACACAACACTTGCCCCTGCTCGATCGGTCTCAACTTGAACTAGTAGTTGATGAGATGGATCGATACATCGAGAATAATCGATCAAATCAATCTAAAATGTATATACAAGCACGCACGCATGCATGGTTGCGCGGAGACGGCCGGGATAAGCCTCGCCGCCTTGGAGAGAGAGCTCGGCGATCGACGTACCACTGACTGGCTGCCTAGATCGATGACACGATGACGATGAGAGCGAGCGCGCCTCGCGGTCTGTGCATGCATGCAACGCATGCAATGCAGCACTGTCGTGACGCGCGCGCGAACTGGCGACATGCAAACCAATCTGAACGGGATGGATGGACTATGCAGGGAGGAAGGGCTACGCAGCACCGTAGGAACCCCCTACCGCGCTACCATCCACGCCCGTTCGCCACACCAAAGGGTCTCGTCAAGCGGCATGCAGCTACACCGAGACTGACCGACCGACCACCTCCATCCACTGGTGCACGCACGCATGGCGCTGATACAGATCAACCGATCGATTCCGCCACCAAGGCTATGAGCGGCGGCCACATTTGCCTCGCTCGCCTCAGAAACAGTAGATAGTAGTAGTAGTAGTGATCCTGTCATGTCATCGGTAGTGATCTGCTTCTGCCGCTGCTCAAGCGCGCGCAAGAGCCCAAGCCGTAGGTCAAAAACGCCGTCGAGGCAACCAGACTGCGGCCACGACGACGGCGCCAAGGCGAGGCAAGCGGACAAACGTTCGGTACTGGCGTATTGTTTGGTTGCCAATTAGCTCGACCCCCGCCGTGCGTGACGTGTGTGCGCGCCAACGACAAGAACCCTTCCACCACATGCGTACGCATATGGTACTAGCAGCAGCTAGCAAGTATATATTCCCAATCAAGCTGTAAAAAACTACTAGACACAAGACAGACGGATAGATAGATAAAGCTGGGCTGTGTGTCTTGATCTGTTGTGTGTTCGTGCGTGCGTGCGAGCGAGCGTACCTGCTGCAGTGCAGCGCAGTGCAGAGAGAGATGCTATGCTCGCCGTGAGATGGGTGGTTCTTTCTCCGGTCGCGTCCAACGGTCAGGTCAGCTCAGTCAGTCCTCCGTAAAGCAGCTAGCTAGCTGCCTGCTGCTGCTGCATGCTATACGTCAGGGACAGACAGCCCGATCCCAAAGCGGTCAAAAAAGGCGGCCAGGTGTCGACCGCCCACGGGCGCGCCTGGACGCGGCAAATGCTCCACGAATATATCCAGGTCCCAACCCTTGTACTATGATCAACAAACCTTCTGCTGTTCTGCATGCTGCTGCTATACACTTCTTGTTTTGAATAAATAAAATGATGAGTCTCTCCTCTCGTGACAGGCAATTATTTACGAGCGATCCAGGTATCACAAATTGCTCAACTTAACCATCTAGCTAGGTACATTGCTGCGGTTTCACGCTCGGATCATCTGCGCTGGAAGTTGAGGCACTTGATGGCCAGCGCGAACACAACGGCGAAGAGCACGCAGAAGCCGACCACCATGGTGGCCACCACGCCCAGGAAGTCGTGCCGGAACCCAAAGTGCTCCTCTAAGAACGCCACCACGGTGGTGGTCCTGATGCCGTCGGCCAGCAGCAGGGGCTGGTCCAGGTCGCCGAACTGGGAGGTCAGGAGCCCGTAGAGCGTCCAGGACACGGGGTTGGCCCAGTAGTACCACCTCCACCACACGGGGATCAGCTGCATTATTTGTCAATAACAACACACTTGTTAATCAAACAACACAAGATGGTATAGTAAGTGAGAGTATCATCTGTTGTCGTTCTGGTCGGATAGTACAAGTGTGTGTCCCGCAAAGAAAAGAGAGTGTGTATGGGGAAATCCCTTTTGGATCAATTATGAGCATCCACCGAAATGCTACGCTGAATAGACATTCAGTTTGCCTATTTATTTTCTTAAATGTTCGACAAAAAAATGTACCCATGTGCCTGTGCTGGTTTACAGCCTGGATAGAAGAATATCCTTCTCATCTTTTCTTAAAAAAAAAGAATACCCTCCTTATTAGAAGAAAAAGATAAGTTGGCAAGCCCAGTGGTCAAGTGCTAGTGCACAGTGATCTCACTGGTGTATGAAGCCCATATGGCCCGACACATTCTGCACAGGCCAGCCAAACATATTAGGGCCCACCTAGGACAACTAACCTGCCTTATCATAAAATAAAAATATGTGAGACCCGTTTTTTTCCTAGTATATCCAACGGAATTGCTTATTCAACTCTAGAATCCAAATAAGAACAAATCTTAGGATCATGTGTAGTAGTATCGATTATGGGTTGAATGTTGTGCGCTTCAAAAAATTCTCCTCTAGAAGATCAAAAGAGCTATCACATTTGATTTTCCCAAAGGTCATACCCTAGGACTCAATCATATCCAGGCTGCCAAACGGGAAGGTAACTGTAGGACGGAAGTTATTGATTGGTTTTGTGGAGTCACCAAGAGGACGTTAGGTGCAAATCATGGGGCTGCTATTTCTTCCATACCTTTCTCGGGATCATGAACCCGCAGAAGAGATTCCATAGCGTGTAGAATGGGGCGGCAATGATAGGTGCAACCATATGGTTTGGAGTAATCGCCGTTGTCATCATGCCGTAGAAGGTGAAGTACAGCAGGGTGAAGTACATGAAGAACAGAAACCACAAGAACTTCACTGCTGTCCACTCAAATGACCCCAGACTGTAGAAGATTGTACCATAGACCAGTGACTGCATAAGAATGTAAGGGAACTCCACAGTAACCTGCCAAAGAACAATGTGTTAAAAGTTCAGTCATGATACGAGCGCTAAACATGCTGCGGGAAGGACAAGAAATATACCAGAGAGAATGCGAAAGGTAATGCTGAGTACATTCCAGCAGCTCGCTCTCTGTATGATACAAATCTTTCGATGGAAATCACAGGTTGAACAGAAGTGGCGTTAGTAATCCCGATGAAAAGAACAGCTGCATACATGGCACCCATGGCATTGAATATATCATGTTGGGTCCCCCTGGCAATTAGAAAACGACATTATGGTCAGCTCATCACGAAGACCACTATGTACAGGTTCGCCGAGAAATTAGTGTTGGAAACATCAGAGGACATACCTTCTAGAGCCAAATTTCCAACAAATCGTCCCAAACATCAAGGAAATGATGACAGTGTAGAAGAATCGAACTGCAGTGTATTGAGGATTCCTCCAGTATGATAGGTTTTGCTTCCACAAACAAGCGCGAAACTGCGCACAGAATGGCTGAGCATACTTGGTAGAGAAAGTAAGCTCTTTTGATTCACTGTTCGGTTTGCTCAGGGTCTCAACAATTTCTTTCGTCTGCCTGAAATGCAATACAAACAGGTATGAGTGGTGGAAAGGTGACTGAAAGAAGTAGTGAGATTAAAAGGGACTTTGTGATTACAGAAATAATTTCGACTGTCGATAGTATTCAGCAAAATCCACTCCAAGAATTTGCTCCATTTGAGAACTTGTGACCTCCAACATCCATGCAGCAGGATTATAGCCATCCCTGATTTTGGGCACTCCTGGAATTGCCTGCTTATAAACTTCAGTGTGTAAGTAAAGCGGACTTGCCTAAGTTTTTTCAGGAGAAAGCACATACTGCAGAACATACCTCAAAAAACTCAACCAGATTGCGTGATTTGGAACCCAAGGGACCGGCATATATGAGTTGCCCTCCTCGCTTCATGAACAAAAGCTGAGCAGATTATGCATAAAAGTTAGGTGACGACAATGGTGGAGTCTTAATACATCCTTAATAATACTCAGTGCATGCATATTTAAGGTCAGCGATACTTAGGTATGGAATGAAATTAATTTATGTGTCACATTCACTGTTAGAAACAGATAATGTGTAGAGAAATCAACCTCATCAAAGGACTCAAATATGTCGATACTTGGCTGATGGATGGTGCACACGATTGTCCGTCCTGTGTTAACAATATTTCGTACAGTTCTCATCACAATGGCTGCAGATCTGGCATCCAACCCTGATGTGGGTTCATCCATGAACACAATAGAAGGATTTGCCACGAGCTCCACAGCTATTGTCAACCTTTTCCGTTGTTCCGTAGATAAACCATTAATTCCTGGCAGGCCAACAAGAGCACCGCTTAATGGATTCAGCTCAACAAGTTCCATCACCTCTTCCACAAAAGCCTATGGAAAAAAACAGCAGGGATCAAAAGGACAACATGATAATGTCTATAACACGGAAAATGGAACTTCTGCCGATGCTTACCTTTTGAGTGTCATCATTGACATGAGAAGGCAACCGGAGGCATGCCGAGTATAACAAAGACTCGATCACAGTCAAGCAAGGTGAATGGACATCATTTTGTTCACAATAACCAGATATCCTAGTGAAAGTCTCTTGGTTCTTAGGATATCCAGATATAGTGATGCTTCCTTCTATGAGTCCTCCAGTCTTTCGGCCAGCTAAAACGTCCATGAGGGTGGTTTTACCAGCACCGCTGACTCCAACAAGAGCTGTTAGTACCCCTGGTCTAAATGCTCCTGTGACATCAAGAAGCAACTGCAGGCGTTCTTCAGCTATACCTTGTTTTTTCAGTTCCTGGTAGCAAAAATGGGTGGATGAATGAATTATACAGATTTCTTGAACACTTTTTTCCATACATATTGGGCTACCTCTGACGTACCTCTGGTACATCAACGTAATAGTTGATATTCTTAAAGCACATCGATAGGGGTTGAAAGGGTAACACCATGCCCTTCTGTTCCTTGAGCTTAAGCCCTGGAACACAGTTAATAAAGGCAATTAGGAGCCACACCTTGTAAGAGGTCCAAATATGTTGTGATGTAAGAACTGGGTCCACATAATTCATTTATCTAGTATTACCATTTAGTGAAGTTGAGTGTAGGTAAGATCTCAGCTCTAGTGCTACTCTATCACTCTCTCTCCTAGAATCCCTGTTTCGAATTGCATCCTTGGACACAACAGCTTGCATATTCCCGATTGCTGTCAAGAATAATCACTTGTGAGAATGAGAATCTATTTTGAATAAGTTCATTGTTTATATTTATTTTTTTGGAGTTGAATATAAACTTACGGTTGAGAATTGTCAAGAACAACGTAAATAATGCATTCAAAACAACCGTGTAACCTAACAATGCTCCAACTCCGATCCAAAACCAGTACTTTTCCTTGAATAATCCATATCCAGTGAGCACGGCTTCACCTAATGTGATGTTTTTGTCTGCAAATGGCTGACATTAAACCAAAATAGAGTATCAGTTAGAAATATTGATCTAGGCAAGGCTAATAAGAACTTTTTCTTGGTAAGAATGCCTTATTACAGGTTCGTTCATAAGAATATTTCAATGTCTTAACTAATTTGGGCTTCTATATTAATACAACCACAAATATCCATGTGTATATGTGTGTTGTTGTTGTGTACAATCAAATTAAGAATATCTAACAGACTGATGTCACGACAACCCTTCATTGAAATCCTCGGGAAAGATTAAAATCAAGTGTTACCTTGCTCCAAGAACGTCCATGGAATTCATTTACTGATATAGCATTTTGTGCATACATCATAGGAGATACCCAATAACCCCAAATCCACCAGGCTGGAATGCTTTCTGTTAGATAGTCAGAAATGGACTGCGACATGTTAGATATATAATTTCGGAATACATTGTCAAGTAGTTGATAATGTTTAGAGAAGTCAACCTTTGGTTATGATGAATCCTCCAAGAATCATAACAACCAACAAAGCGAACGATCCAAATGTATTAGCAACTATCATATTTCGGCCCAAAGATGCCATGACCCGGAAAAGAGCCAAAGATGTCTGGTGAAGAAAGAAAAGCAGCAAAAATTGTCCCAGAAATCTGCACATGACAAACCATGATCAATTGGAAAGATCTCTGAAGCTCTGAACAGATAGAAAAATTAGTGCTCGTCAAAAAAAAAAAAAGAACAAAGCCAATGTCATGTCAGTTTACCTTGTGAATTGGGGATCATAACCAACGACATAATATGTTACAAGTGTCCACATTCCTGATTCAATAAGGGAGGTTGGAATGCTCAGGAGCCAAGAAGGAAGTGTATAAGCCCACGGTGGATAGAAGTGCAAGTCTCTGTGCTTGTAAAGAACAGGAAGCTTCGCCACTAACATTGAGACTTCAGTAAAGCCATTGAAAAGAATCATCACAATTGCAAAATAGAGGGCTCCAAGATAAATGATGCCATCATCAACTGAATCATGGTGCATTGTTGTTCGAAAAAATACCGTCATTGTGATAAGGGCCACAAGTAGAAGCTGGTACAAATGGATCATGTTAGAACATATTTAATTGATTGTGAAAAGAATTCAGGGCGACTTACACTGACAACAGATAGTAACATGTGTTGTTATACTGCCATGACTTACCGTAATCTAGCAAAAGACCAAGATCCAGAACTTCTGACTGGATATAACGTACATAGCATGCTAGGATAACATTCATGCACCGACTCGAAAAAGGTAAAATCATTTGTGTTATATATCATTCATAGGACAACATACTGTTTTCTTTCTATTTTGTAACAGTTTCGGCCACAATTTTGCATAGGCTTTCCATGTCAATTATCAAACAGTTATAGTTGGCCTGTGCATGCATCTATTACATGACAATAAATAAAGGGCAAGCTAATGGCAGTTCAGTTATGCTACTAAAGAACAACAGAAATATGGTAAAAGAAAATCACATAAATAATCTAGCCCCTAATTTGGTTGGCTCTAATTTTGAAGTCTTATTATACTTGCTTACAGATAACAGTTTGAAATAAGTCTCAAAAACGAAGACCTAAGTATCTTAAATTAACTTGGTGCCTTGGGTGGATTTTGAAGGCTTACATTTGATAGTTTTCTTAGGGATATATTAGCTTGAAAATAAACAATTAAGATGCAAGTTGCACTATACATAACTAGTCATCCCTTTCACATATCTATTTAGGTGATATCAAATATCACAAATGTGGTTAATTTTTGATATCCTTTTAAGTAATAAAGCGCCCTTTGTAAAAAAAATCACAAATGAGTTTAATTTGAGACAACAATTTTTATTCGCGTTGAAATTTTCACACGCTAAAGTATACCATACTACACCATGCGGTTGTGCAGGCCAATTGCTAATTTGTTCTAACTTCTGGTTGTCATGGTACTGGTCTGCAAAATGCTCTCCTAGTTGAAAATACCTGAATGAATTTGAAGACATAGATGAATGAGTTTCTTTTCATCAGCAGACGCTGCCACTGGAAGTTGGACTTTAGAATCTCTAGCCTCTTGACACCATAACTTGAAGTTGAAAGAGCGGCAGGATGATTGTGTTTTCTGTTGTATGGCCTATCCAATTCCTCGCTCAACCTCTTACCAACAACAAATGTTTTGAAGGCGTCAGCAAATTTTGATATAGACACAAACTGGTATGGATAATCATATTGACACCAGTATTGCTGTTGATCTTTCTTGGACAAAACCTGCAACACAAGAAGCATGAATATACAACAAAAATCCAGTTGGCATAGATATACATAGAAAGAGTAGAAATTGCTTACTTCTTGCAAAAAATCAGCCACGTTTTTTCTTTCAGGGCACCTGAATCCCATTGCAGCAAAAAAATCAGCAGCGTATTCACGTGGTCCCTGATATACAATTTGACCTTCAGATATAAGAATGACATCATCAAATAGCTCGTAAGTTTCTGGAGCAGGCTGTAGCAGGGATATGATTGTAGTGCCATCCAAAGCATGTGTAGAATGCCTTAGGTACTTAATTATCTGATGGGTGGTTGCACTATCAAGGCCAGTCGAAATCTCGTCCATGAACAGAACACGAGCAGACCCAACTAGCAATTCACCTGCAAAAACCAACTGATATCAGCACAGAAGTTCACCACGAAAGGCTTGTGAATCTTGCAATTGCCAAGTATTGTGACCAACAACACCAGATACCCCCAATGTAAGTAATAGTAAATCATTATGTAAACTAAGAAATAGTAGTTCATTATCTAAAATAAATATGTAGGATGTGTCAACCTGTTGTCAGGCGCTTCTTTTGTCCCCCAGAGATTCCTTTGATCATTTCATCTCCAACAATGGTGTCAGCACAGTTGTCCAGCCCTAAAATCTTGACTAGATCAAAATTAGCAATTCAGAAGCCTCACCAGAATCAGGTAGTCAAGATGATATGAAAGAAGGGAATTGCAAAGAACAAAAAAATGAAGGATCATAAGGATGAATTTTTAAATCGCAAATCAAGAATATCATTATTTTTCCAAGAAAACATGAAAACAACCTTTGAAGAAGATCAGTAACACTAGTATAATCTTCTAAATATAGTAAAATGCAATTTGTACCATCTAACTTGATACCCATTATACAAATAAAGAAACATTTCTCTGCACATAACATCAGGTATTTTGACCTTGCATTGTACTTTGTCACAATTTTTCAACACTAATACGATTTAATCCACAACCCTGACTGTCTAGGACCGCATACATACACCAAGTGGGTAAAAAGGGAGATTGACACGATAAATCAGGAAAACTTATGAAGTAAAAAAGAAATGTAGCAGAAATACATGCATGCTACTACTAACGATTCCAAACACAATAGAAGGAAAACATGTAAGATTGACCAAACTAAAACAGCAAACGACTGAAAGAGACACATCACATACCTTCATTATATACTCAGCCACAAGACTTGTCTGTTTACCTTCAAGAGCCAATGCCTGAAAAATAGTAGAAATTATGATACAGTCACAGAAGAAATCATGTTGGTACGTCCAAAACTAGCTGTATATACTGTACCTTCATAAATACATCCAGGTCCTCATCAGGCTTTATCCCAGCACTCTTTTCTCTCCTCAAAAGCTCAACCAGCATATCTACAAGTCGTCAATGTCAAAAGAGAAATCATCTGGGAACAAGAAATGACATTGTGGTGCAGCAACCTACCATACTTTATGCCAACACCCTGGCATCGCCCAGCAAACTCCAGGGTTTCTCTGACAGTCATCTCTGAAGCATGCCAGTCCTGCTGACTTACGTAAGCAGATGTTCGTTGTGGCACAAATTCGTTTAGATGGTGGCCGTTGTAAGTAATGCTCCCGGACATCTGCAAATAGTGATGGTATTCGGTAATATATCATCTTCAGACTTCAGGTATTGCACAAATATTCATAGGCTCATTATGGTTATCGAAATAGTTACAACAGAGAAACAGTGTTCGAATATGACAGAGATAGTGTTTGATCAGATAATCATTTTCAGGCTACATGAGAACAATATACTAATCAAGTGAATGGTACGGAATTGGGCTAAAGTGATTAGCTAGCAAAGATTTGTTCATAATCAATCCAAAAAAATGGCATAATCATTTCACAAGAATAAAACTATAATCTAATTGATCTGGTATCACACCTTCAGTCCTGGACCGAGTCGTCCGGCAAGGGCTAGAAGCAAGGTAGTCTTCCCGGAACTTGGAGGGCCCAAAAGCAGCGTCATTCTGCAGTAAGAATAGAACATCAAGTTCATCAGAACTCGTTTTTTTTTCTCTGAGAATTCTGTCAGAGATCAGTCAGATGCGCAAAGCGCAAGTTAATCTTCAGCTGTACCTGGACGGGCGAATGATCCCACTAACGTTATCCAATATCGGCAACTTCACTCTGCCCCCTCGGTAGATCCTCAAATGCCTCAGAAATGCCTGAAGTTCAAGGAGGTAACCAACAGTAAGAACCTTGGCAGTAGTACATTGGCAAAACTGCTCTACTTGAACAAGTGATTCACGACAGAGCTCCTATTTTCAGGATAGTAAATCCCAGCTTAATATCACCCACACAGTAAAACAAGGGTGGTAAATCGTACTAACAAAAAGAACCTGATCAAAGTTACTTTCACATGCGGAATTACTGGAGAAACTGAGAGGGAGGGAAATTTGTTAGCATTCCATCCAGCTGTGGATCACGGGCCAACCAACCTCTGTCATGTTGCATATGAAGTTTGGGATGGTGGGCAGCGCCCTGCTGCCGACATGCACGAACGCGTCCACCGTCAGGTCCTCGTACCTCACTTCGATCTTGGGGAATTCCATGTTCACCCTGCAGCCCGAAAACGAAGAACAGAACAAAAAAAAACTCAGTAAAAAAGCAGAGCAATATATTTTGTGCACTCGAAACCAAAACCGTTGCGACTCTAGGTGGCTGCAACACATCACGGACTAGCGGAGTGGGCAGCAAATCTGCAGCTACCAGTAGAAAGCGAACAGAACGCAAGCCGGGTCGGTGGGGCCCACATGTCAGACGCTCCAACCACGCGCATCTGGAACTCTTTTTTTTTCAAAGCAGCTAGTGCGAGTAGAAGCCAGCGAGCTTCTCCCACTGAAGAACATGCATCTGGCGTGGAGACGGATGGAGCGACCATTTTCGAGCAGCAGCAGCAGCAGCTCCCTCATTCCAGTTCCCCGGCCTGGCAGATCAGTGTGGTTGAGCCCACGTGTCTGCCGGCAGCAGCGGGCCCTCTACGTCAGATAATGCAGGCAACGCAGCTGACTAGAAAAGCTATGCAGAGCACGCAGACACCGAGGCAGATACGCACAGACGATGGTGACTACGACGGTAGAGCAAAATGTAGCTAGGTACACGATTTGTGGTGGTACTCACGCGTCGAAGCGGGCGCGTATGCGGCGGAAGAACTGCTCGGCGTCCCCGGAGTCGGCGAGGAGGCGGTCGACGAGCGCGGTGCGGTCGCCGGAGGAGAGGCCGGTGACGTCAACCTCGCAGAGCGCGTCGTCTCCCTCGACGGCCGCATCCCTGGCGCCGGCGCCGGGCGCGACGGCGGGTGACCGGAGCAGGCCCCTCCGGGCGCGGGCGACGGTGGGGAGGCGCTGCAGCGCGGCCCAGCGCAGCGCCTCCTGCTCGTCCTCCGCCTCCCGCCACGACCCCGACCGCGAGAACGGCGCATCCGCCGCGGCCCACATCTCGCCCCCACGCGCCGCCAAAACCCTAGTCACTCCCAACCCCTCACCGCAGCAGCAGTAAGTAGCAGGAAATGGTGGCGGTGGGAGAGGTGGGTGGTAGAGGGGGGATTTAAGGAGGGGTGTACTCGCTCGGAACAGTGGCAATGGTGGTGAGACGGGTTTGGGTGGGTTGGATCCACCGACTCGCCGCATTTATGGCGCGCCGCGCCATTCTCTCTCTCCTCGCTGTACGGTGCAGTGCCCTCCTTGTCTCTGTAATTGTTGGGAAATTTGATCTGGCAGAGCGGAGGACGGAAGCAAACCGAAAGAGAGGGAGGGAAAGCGGACAGCGTGGCTTTCGGGCGTAGACCGTTCGGTTTGGTCCTTTCGGGCCACCCACTCCGTACGCAAGTAACTTCGGCTTCTAGAAATTAGCATGGAAATCGTCGTAACAGCCCATTTAGGATTGCCTAACCATCACTCTGTTACACCATCTACTGGCCTATTTAGCGTCATTGACATAGTAACTAAGGCCTTCCACAACCTGAGCGGTGCCCAAATCGTAAAAAGTGGGCTAGCCTGTCAGCGATACCCCGAGAAACAATATGGACACCGATGTCGCAGCGTGGTGGTGCCGGAAAATAAAAAGTGAGACCCACATATGGATAACGAAACCTTGACCAAGCCAACTTCCCCCTTTCGCCTTCTCTGCTCGGATTCGATTTGTGGATCTCCTCGCCTAAATCCGTCGGGGTCTCGCACTCCCGGTGAGTGCCAGTTGTGGTAGCTATTGTAGGCGGCGGTAAAGTTCGCCAGCCGATCAGAAGCGTACTCGTCCTAGCGCCGCCGCCTGCGCCCCAAATCGCGGCGGCGGCTTCTAGCGTGAATCGGAGCGGAGCAGGGCTGCGTCGTCGGGATCCTTGGTGCAGAGTTCGTCCAGGTCTGGTCGCGGCCGCGTACGATGCCCCTGGACAAGGTACACACGAGGCGATGGATTCCCGTCGATTTAGTCGATGGACTCGGAGCGGCGTCGCGGCCAGCTCGTGTTGGAGCTTCTGTGCTCCGCGGCGACGGGTAGACAGCGCATCATCGGGGAGGATCAGGTGGTGCTCTTTCTCGTCTTCATCTCCGTTCTGCTCGAGCTGGCCGGCGAGGGAGACAACCGAGGCATGAACGGCAGCACGAAGCAAGGTGCTGGTTGAAATCGGAACGAAGACCACCAGTTGACAAATCGATAATATCACTATTGTATTCGCAGATGAGTTTGGGCATCGGGGCACCTAGTTGCTCCGATGGATTTTTTTTGCGGCACCGCATTGGCAGCGGAGGGCACCGGTGCTCGATGCCTGGAAAACGAATTGGGCATCGATAAAATCCTACGATGTGGAAGGCCTAAGAGCCAGTTTTCTGGCAGCTTAAAAAATAAGCGGTCTCCTTTCCTTCCCAGCTTCTCCCATACGTCCAACTTTTTGTCTGGGGATTTCAAACTAATTATCATGTAACTGATATAGTAATATGTCCATCCCAAGAGTGACGGTTAAAAATCCCGAATTGGATCCAAAATTGACGGTTTTGTCTCACGATCAGCCAGGCGACTCGCGGCGGTCAGGTGAGGTCGTCATCTCTAGGGACTCCTCCGGCCATCGCCACCAGTAAACACAGTTCTCCCACCGGATATGAGGTCCTCGCTTCGTGCGGAGTACTCCGATCCCTGTGTCAAAAACCCTAGTCGCACACATAAGCCTTTCGGGTGTGCCTAGGGCACCTAATTGTACACCACTGTTTCCTAGGGTTGAGGCGTTGAGAAGAGAGGGAGGCAACGATGGAGGGAGTTGAGGGCTTGATGAAGGGGCTGAAGTTGTCGGAGGTGGAGAGAGTTGGAGTGAAGATCAGGGGTGGGAAGGGGCGAAGAAGGAGGGGTTAGAGATGGCGGTGTGCAATTGGCGGAGAAACCTTCGATTCCAGAGGCTGTAGAGAATACGATGGGGCTTATTTGGTGTCCAACGAAGGGCATAGAGGTGAAGGATCTGGGAGAGAACAGGTTTCTGGTTACCTTTTTCCAGGGCTCGGGAAGGAGTGGTGGACAATGGGCCATGGATGTTTGACAATGACCTGCTGGTGTTGGAAAACTTTGATGCTGGCAAAAACATTGATGAGTGTGAATTTGATAAGATTCCAATCTGGGTTCGTGTCTTCAAACTTCCGTTAGGTAGAATGGATGGTGAGACGGGCGAATTGATTGTGAACCGGATTGGCGAATTTCTAGAGGTGGATGGTTTGGCAGTAGGGCAATTTTTGAGGGTAAAGGTGAGGATGCAAATAACAAAACCACTCATGCGTGGTACCATGGTTGAGGTAGATGAAGGAAAGAAGTCTATATGGTGCAAGTTTGAATACGAGTATTGCCCTGACTTTTGTTTCATCTGTGGCATCATTGATCACGTAGACAAGGAGTGCTCGGATAAGCTGAAGAAAGGGGAGGAAGCAAGATATGGGAAGTGGTTCAAATGGTATCCTCCAAGACGGGCAAGCTATGGTGAGAACCATAGAAGCTGGAGTATGAGTGGAGGCCAGAAGCAAGGGAGCTGGGGGAGTGTAGGAACTCGTCTCGGCAGCAATGCCCCATCATGGCGGAAAAGTGAGAATTGTCAAATCAGAGTAGCAAGGACACATGGGGTGAGAAGTAGGCTACTGGCCCTCTAAAAATTATGGGTGAGAAAGGGGTGCCAAAAGAAGGTTTAGCAAGAAAACAAATCTAGTTTGGGGGTGAAGCAGGCGGAGGGGAGGAAGGTAAAAAGGCGGGAGAAGGAGGGGAAAAGGACGATCAAGGCGATAAGGTGGAGGGGGGTTATAAAGGAGGATGGTAAACATGATGGAGGGAGGGATGCTGCTACATGCAAGGATAAGTTGAAGGGTTGCTCGAGGGGAGGAAAGGAGGAGGGTGGTATGAAGAAAAGTGAAGAGGTAGAGGAGAGCTTGGAGGAAGTGGCCAAAACAGAACAAAACAAAACAAAACAGGTACCGGAAGATGGGTAGAGAGGAAGGAAGGGGGATCAGTCTAGGTGGGGCATAAGAGGGGTGGATAAGACGTTGAAATGGAGGATTTTCCAACTAGTAATAAGGGAAAGGGAGGTGATGTGATCATGAGTAATCTATGTGTAGAAAACAAACCTAGTGAAGTGGAGCTACCGGGACAGCTCCGTCGTGCCCAATGAAGTGTGGTGGCTAGAACGGCCGGGGTTTGGGGAATGGCCTGCCCGTTCGTGGTCTTCTGGATGTCCAGAAGAAGGAGGACCCTGGCATGCTTTCTTTTTTCAGAAACCAAGATGAGGAAGGAAAAATTGGAGGGCTTGAGGTGGAAGTTGGGAATGCCGAATATGATGGTGAAAGATTGTGATGGCCAAAGTGGGGGATTGGCTATCTTCTCGAAGAACATGATTAATCTTCGTGTGCTTCCCTTCATGTCCAAGTACCACATCGACACCGAGATCACGGAAGCTGACGGATTTGTGTGGAGATTCACGAGGATATATGGTGAGCCGAAAGTAGAGGATAGGGAGAAAACGTGGAAGCTTCTTCGCACATTAAAAAACTAGAATGATAAACCGTGGCTTGTCATGGGGGACTTTAACGAGATTTTACACTCGTGGGAGAAGGAAGGGGGTGTACCAAAACCACAACAAGAAATGGACAGATTCAGAGAAACATTGGAGGAGTGCGGATTGGATGACCTCGGTTTCATTAGTGATCCTTTAACCTGGAGGAACCACAACCACATAGCTGAGAAGTATGTGAAAGAAAGGTTGGATAGAGCAGTCGCATCGGGGAGTTGGAGGCAGAGGTTCCCAGGGTTTAAGGTGATGAATGTGGATCCGTGCCATTCAGATCACAAATCTGTCATTGTTGACACGCGGGGGGGTTTAGTCAGAGAAGGGGCTCGGCTCGGAGCTCAATGTCTCGGTTTGAGGCAAGGTGGTTAGAGGAAGAAGATTGTATGGGTATAGTGGAGAATGTGTGGAGAAAGGGGATCCAAATGGAGGGGAAGGATGCAGCGGGGGCGGTGAAGGGGTTTTAGGGGAGTTAGTTGATTATAGTAGAAATATATTAGGTGATATGGAGAAAAGGATTAGTAAAGTGAAGAAAGAATTAGAAGTATGGAGGAAGGAGAAGATCAGCCCAGAACAAGTGCATAGATAAGGAATGCTAAGATTTAAACTTAGCTGGTTGGAAGATCAAAAAGAAATGTACTAGAAACAAAGGGCACACTTGTCGTGGTTGAAGGAGGGAGATCGCAACACGAAGTTTTTTCACTCCTTTGCTTTAGAGAGGAAGGGAATGAACCATTAAAAAATTAAGGAGGGAAGATGGTGTGGTGGTGGAGGAGGAGGGGGCCATTAAAGAGGTGGCCACTAATTACTTTGTTTCCATGTTTACATCCTCTATAGGTACAAGGATGAATGAGCTACTTGAACATATTGAGGCAAGGATTACCGAAGATATGAACACGATGTTGGGTGCGCCATTCACATCGCAAGAGGTGGTGGAGGCCCTTGATGGTATAGGTGATCTAAAGGCGCTCCGGGATTGGATGGTATGCACTCACTCTTCTATAAAAAAATTGGGACATTGTGGGTGAGAAAGTTATGACGGAGGTTCTTAATGTGCTGAATGGAGGTCCGATGCCTCCTGACTGGAATGAAAGATGTATCGTACTAATCCCAAAGGTCCAAGATCTAGAGTGCATGAAGGACTTGAGGCTAATAATTCTTTGTAATGTGGTGTACAAATTGATCTCAAAAACACTGGCGAATAGGCTGAAGAAGATCCTTGATGAGATTATATCATAGAACTAGAGTGCTTTTGTGCCCGGTCGACTGATCACGGATAACATCTTGCTTGCCTACGAGTGCACACATCTCATGAAGACAAAGAAAAGGGGGCATGATGGGTATGCTGCAGTGAAGCTAGATATGAGCAAAGCATATGATCGTGTTGAATGGGAATTCCTAGAGAGAGTAATGAGGAACATGGGGTTCACATAGAAGTGGATTCATATTAGCATGTTATGCATTTCTTCTATGAGCTACCAAGTGAAGATTAATGGGTCTTTATCGGATGTTATTAACCATCAAAGAGGCCTGAGAAAGGGTGATCCGCTATCCCCTTACCTATTTATCCTATGTGTTGAGGACCTATCATCCACCCTGAATAGAGCGGAACAGAATGGTGAGCTAGAAGGACTCCATATTTCTCATAATGCCCCAAGTTTCAACCACATTCTATTTGCAAATGACTGTTTGGTACTTATTAAATCTATCCAAGATAGTGTCAGGTGTCTACAAAATTTACTACAACTATATGAGGTGTGCTCAGGACAAATTGTCAATTACGACAAATCTTCGGTGATGTTCAGTTCAAACACAAGCGTAGTGTGTAAAGAGGATGTGTTGGCATAATTCACGGAGGCAAGGACCAAGAGATATCCGGGCCTACTAGTGTATATTGGAAGGTCGAGATCAAAATCCTTCCAATATTTGTTGGATAGTGACGAGGGGCAACCACGGCAATGCCCATGGTGATGGACTTGGGGTTTCGCGGAAAAGAGAACGCTGGAGATTTCATCGGATGTTAGGAGAACAATGAAGACAAAGTCGCCTGAATATTTGGAAAACACTCTATTACAAGTTATCCTCTAGATTTCGGTACCCTCGCTTGGGCTTCTCCCGCCCTATGTATAATAGGTTGGGTCTCAAAACTGTATGCGGATAGGTTTCATACACGCGTGATTACAATACCAACATAATGTCGGTTCGTGGTTTCCTTCCTAATACAATAAAAGTCTCTGTCGGTTGCTTCATTGGGCTGTTTATCTAGAATCTTTATGGGTGATGGCTCTATATATGGCGCTAGAAAAATGCTGGGGCGGTGTTTATGTAGAGCTCGTTGGGAACCCCAAGAGGAAGGTATGATGAGCACAGCAGCAAGTTTCCCTCAGTGTGAAACCAAGGTTTAATCGAACCAGTAGGAGCAAGGAAACACCCCAAAGGTGTTACTAGCTGAGCTTTGGCAGGGCGCACTACCGGTGCTAGTAGCAACGTCGAGACCTGCACAACACAACCACAGAACTTTGTCCCCAACTTGCGATGAGGTTGTCAATCTCACTGTGTTTTGCGGAAAACAAAGGATTAAACGTATTGAATGGAAAGAAGTAAAAGTTTGCAGAAAGTAAACACAAAGAAGTAAACAGTTTATAGATTGTATGTAAAGAAAAAGACCGGGATCCATAGTTCACTAGAGGTGGCTCTCCTTAGATAGATAACATGCTGGGTGAACAAATTACAGCGGGGCAATTGACAAACATCGAGAAAGCAATACATGCATATACTAATCATCTTGACTCCTTTGAGATTCGATTGGGCATTACAACATTATACATAGACCGCCATCCAACTGCATCTATGACTAATAATCCACCTTCAGGTTATCATCCAACCCCTCCGGTATTAAGTTGCAAGCAACATTATTTCTTCTGACTGTGTAAAATAAACAATCGATTGTTCTATGAACAAGGATTGTTGTTTTCTCCTAGTAGCAACGTAACATCTAGTACCTTAGAGATTTCATCACTTCCCATTACGGAGGCATGAACCCACTATCGAGCATAAATACTAACTCTTGGAGTTGTTAGCATCTACTTGGACAAGATAGCTACTAACAACGGAAAGCATGCAAGATCACAAATAACAAAGACATGATAGAATCAATAATCAATCTGAAATAGCATCTCAATATCCATCGGATCCCATAAACACAACATGCAGAATTACAAATAGATGATCTTGATCATGAGCAGAGCTCACAAGATCTAAACATGAAAGCACAAAGGAGGAGAACCAGCCATCTAGCTACTACATGGATCCGTAGTCAAGGATGAACTACTCACGCATCACACGGAGGCTTGCATGGTGATGAAGAAGGCCTGTGGTGAATTCCCTCTCGGCAGGTGTCGGGAAGAGCTTGATCCGTCGATCTAGGGATGGAGATGACGGACGCAAACTCTTTCGTGGATTTTGATCGGGCTCTTAGGGTTTACGTCTGAGGGCATCTTATAGTCGGAAGGAGAGGTCGAGGGGGTGCAGGCCACCACACCACCTGGCGCTGGCCCGGCCTGGCGCTGCCAGTGGTGTGGCCGGCCTCGGCCCTTCTCCATCCGTGATATTCGGCACTTGATGACTTAGGAAAAATAGGCACTTTGGCTTTTGTCCGTCAATTCTGAAAATATTCATTTTCGACTTTCTTGGAACCAAAATGGCAGAAAACAGGCAGTAGCCTTCGTGGCTCTTGTTAATAGGTTAGTCCAAGAAATCATATGAAAAGTACTCCAAAGTTGGAACAAAACACAAGAAAGTGGATAAAACCAAGCATGGAACATCAAAAATTATAGATACATTTGCAATGTATCAACATCCCCAAGCTTAACTCCTACTCGTCCTCGAGTAGGTAAGTGAAAAAAAAGAAAGATAATTTTTGAGGTGACATGCACCATCAAAGACTTGATCAAATTATTTGCAAGACATTCAAAGCTGGGATCATAGTACTTCAATCATAACATGAAAGACAAAGTTCTAGCAATAAGACAAAGAAACTATGATGCAACATAAAAAGGCACAAACAAAAGATTCATGAATAACAATTCTTTGCAAGACGTTTGTTTGTTTCACATAAAGAAAACATAGCATAATAGTATTCAGCTTGTCCCTCAATAGAGTAGCAAATATAAATGCATAGGACACCTTCAAAGTTCATAAGAGTGACTAGATACAATAGTTTAAAACAAGCAATATCAAAGTATGCATCAATCAACTAGTCTTGGGACAATGCATATAGAACTAAGAATGGCCACTATGCTCTCAAAGTAGGTGCATAAAGATAGAAGGTGGAGACTCAATATAATGGTGGAAGAAAGGCCTTTTTATAAAAGGAAGTAGGGATTCAAGTCTCATAAAGAGCTTCCAAAAATTATGGTACTTATAGCTTTCAGCTCTCATTGCCCCTATCATAAGCATCTTTAAGGTGATTAAGGTTAAAGTGACACAACTAAGAGGATATGCTTGACAAGTTATAAACCGAAATCTCATGCCCCTTACTTATGAAGACCGATCCTCATGCTACTCAACTTCAGTCACGAGTAAGCTCTTGTCATTGTAAGTACATGTGTATCATTAAGAACCACCAACGGGGTACCCCTTGCACATGATACGGGAGCTTTCCCATAATCAAAATGACAAGGCAAGCAGACAATGTGCATCTCGGCGATCTTTTTATTTGCTATTTGCATAGGTTTTTATTGAGGATGCTTCATAGAGTGCTCATTATGGTGATGCTGCAAGTTTCCACCATGATTAGGCATGGCTTAGGCTAGCGGCCCAGGCGTTTCTCTAACACACATACAAACTCCATGATCTTACAAGTTCCACTTTTATTTCACACCGCCGGGATCCGTAAGCAAAAGAACATGATATCAACGGGGTACAAAGTACAAGTGAAATGTTGAAAGCATTCCCCATGAAACATGGTTCTGCTAATTTCAACTTATAAAGTGCAAGCATATACGCAACAAAGAAGGACCCAATGGTTCAAGTTTATTAGATGCAAAAAAGTAAAGTGTGCCATCAAGTTCGTGAGAGCTTTAATCACTAGTTTTCTCATAACAAGTTTAATTTGGAAGGTAAACAAAAGCATGAATATACTTGGAATAGCATAAGCGAGTAGGTAGGTATGGTGGACTCTTTGGAATAACTTGGTTTAAGGAGTTGGATGCATGAGTGGAACTCATACTTGGTTGTGGAGGCTAGCAAAAGATTGGGAGCGACAAACTAAGAGAGCAATAATGGCCATAATCATGCAGAGTGACAAAACATCATTGATCAAACCTCACAGTGATACTACAAGTTGAAAACTAAAAGATCATAAAGGCTATGGTGACTTTGGATAGTCATAACATGGTGTGAGCATGCGCCAAGTCAACCCAAATAAAGCATCAAAGGAGAATACCACTATACTATGCTTTAATATGCTAAAACAACGCATGATTCATCCAAGGCACATTAAGCAATCCTAATTGTTTATAACAAATCATGCTACAGCAAAGAATACTAAGCATAAAGCCAAAACAATATCAAGCATGGCATGACAAAGCATAGGCCACAGTCAAAAACGAGCTCTTTTTACCACATAAGTATGAACTTTCCTACTCTTTTCCAAACCAAACCAAACTATTTGCAAACCAATGTATGAAAGAGGGGGTCCAACCAATTTATTCAGAAAACTAAGAAAACCAAAGCAAACGAAAAACCAAAACGAAAACAAAAAAGAAGACGCTCCAAGAACAACACAACTGTGCATGAAACAATAAAAATGAAGCGTTTGGAAGAAACCTGGGATTTTTATTGATGAAGAAGGGGATGCCTTGGGCATCCCCAAGATTTGACGCTTGTAATTCTTGGATATTTCTTGGGGTGACACGCGTGGCATTCCCAAGTTTGAGCTTTAGTCCATCCTTCATCTCATTACTCATTCCTTCCATACACCTGAAATTTTTCCTTCATACAAAACTTCACACAACCTTTATTAGCAACATTAGTGCACATCAAGATAATAAGTCTTAAGGTTCAGTTCTAACACCAAATAAACTTCCATTAGAACACTAGCTACTGTAGCACTTCCCTCAAAAAGCTCAATTCCCCAAAATAACTCAAAAAGGTACCAACAAGAAGCAAATGCAGAAAATGGCAGAAATTTGTCAAAACAGACCAGAAGGTAAAGACGAATTTTTTCGAAGACCTTCTGTTGCTCAAATCAAAAAGTGTTGAACTAACGAAAGTTAGATAACAACCTAGGTCAGAAGCACAAAAAATCATGCCTAAAAAAGACATTCAGAGATTTTACACGAATTTTTACGATGAAGCACCAAAATCTGTTTCGGGACAACAACTTTCCCAATCATTACTTCTCTCTTATTAGAGGTTACTCTTGGCACAAAAAGCAAATAAAAAGGATAAGGAGCGGTTATTACAGTGGTAATAAATTCCAAGACTCATCTAAAACTTTTGGGTTATCTCCCAATAAGTACTTTTCTTTAACGCCTTTAAGTTAGGCATAAGAAGCAAGAAAGAATCAAGTGTTCTCAAATGAAGAAGCATTAAGACCAAATTTTGTTTTCATAGGAGAAGCAAAAGAAATCTTTTCTCTCTTTTTAGGGAAGTGTTATATACCTTTCTTGAGTGGGAGTTGATATTTAATGGTGCCTTCTTTCATATCAATGATGGCACCAACAGTTCTAAGAAAAGGTCTTCCCAAAGTAATAGGACAAGAAGCATTGCATTCAACATCCAAAACATAGAAATCAACGGGGACATAGGCATTGTTAACCATAATAAGAACATCATTAAGACTCCCCATGAGTTTCTTTTTAGCATTATCATCAAGTGGGACATTCAAATAACAATCTTCAAGTGGAGGCAAATCAAGCATATCATAAATCCTTCTAGGCATAATAGAAACACTACTATCAAGCTCACATAAAGCTTTGAAATCAAAATCATTCACTTTCATATTAATGATGGGTTCCCAGCCATCTTCTTGTTTTATAGGAATAGAAGCTTTATGTTTCATCTTTTCTTCTTTAATCTTTATGAGAGCATCAGTAATGTGTTTTGTAAAGGCCATGTTCATAGCACTAGCGTTAGGACTTTTAACAAGCTTTTGTAGGAACTTAATAACTTCAGAGTTGCAACCATCAAGATCAAAATCAACTTTATCATCTAAAGTAGTAGAACTATTACTAGCCTCAACACTAGTGGTGGTAATAGTAGAAACACTAATGTTTCTAGCAATTTCATCTTCTCTTTCCCACTTAGCATGTAATTCAACTAATAGTCTAACATTTTCATCAATCCTTACTTGTATGGCATTAGTAGCTGCAAAGGGATTCTCATTAGTTTCAGGTTTAGCAGCCATTTTATTAAAAGAAGATTGAGCTTCAGCCAAAGATGTTATATTTCTTTCAGCATTAGAGAGTTTTTCCTCAATAGTTTTATTGAAGGCAGTTTGTTTACTAATAAACTCTTTAAGCATAACTTCAAGTTTAGAGGGAGCATTCTTATTATTGTTGTAAGAATTTCCATAAGCATTACCATTGTTGGAAGGATATGGCTTATAATTGTTGTTACCAAAGTTGTTCCTATAAGCATTATTACCATAAGCATTGTTGCCAAAATTGTTATTTCTTATGAAGTTCACATCAACTTGCTCTTCTTGAGCAACTAAAGAAGCCAAAGGAACATTATTTGGATCAATATGGGCTTTCCCATTAACAAGCATAGACATAATAATATCAATCTTATCACTCAAGGAGGAGGTTTCTTCAACATAATTTACCTTCTTACCTTGTGGAGCTCTCTCAGTATGCCATTCAGAATAATTAACCATCATATTGTCCAGAAATTTTGTTGCAGCACCCAAAGTAATAGTCATAAAAGTACCTCCACAGGCAGAATCTAATAGGTTCCTTGAAGAATAGTTCAATCCTGCATAAAAAGTTTGGATGATCATCCAAGTAGTCAGTCCATGAGTGGGACAATTCTTTACCAAAGATTTCATTCTTTCCCAAGATTGAGCAACATGCTCATTATCAAGTTGTTTAAACTTCATTATTTCACTTCTCATGGATATAATCTTAGCAGGAGGATAGTATTTTCCAATGAAAGCATCTTTGCATTTAGTCCAAGAATCAATACTATTCCTAGTTAAGGAATTCAACCATTCTTTAGCTTTTCCTCTCAAAGAGAAAGGAAACAATTTCAGCTTAATAATATCACCATCTACATCCCTATGCTTTTGCATCTCACAAAGTTCAACAAAGTTATTTAGATGGGAAGCAGCATCTTCATTACCAATACCAGAAAATTGTTCTCTCATAACAAGATTGAGTAAAGCAGGTTTTATCTCAAATAAAGTATTTTCAGGCACATGTGGAGCAATTGGTGTGCTCATAAAATCATTGTTGTTGGTGCTAGTGAAGTCACACAACTTAGTGTTTTCAAGAGTAGTCATTTTTTTGTGTTTTCAAATAACAAAGCAAACTAGTAAAACTAATTTTTTTGTGTTTTTGATAACAAAACAAGCAAACAAAGCAAAAAGAAACTAAGCAAAACAAAAATAACAAAGTAAAGAGATTGGTTATGAGGGACTCCCCTTGTGAAGATGTCCTTGACTCCCCGGCAATGACGCCAGAAAAATGCTTGATGGCTCTGTATATGGCGCCAGAAAAATGCTGGAGCGGTGTTGATGTAGAGCTTGTTGGGAACCCCAAAGAGGAAGGTATGATGAGCAAAGCAGCAAGTTTCCCTCAGTATGAAACCAAGGTTTAATCGAACCAGTAGGAGCAAGGAAACACCCCGAAGGTGTTACTATCTGAGCTTTGGCAGGGCGCACTACCGGTGCTAGTAGCAACATGGAGACCTGCACAACACAACCATAGAACTTTGTCCCCAACTTGCGATGAGGTTGTCAATCTCACTGTGTTTTGCGGAAAACAAAGGATTAAACGTATCGAATGGAAAGAAGTAAAAGTTTGCAGAAAGTAAACACAAAGAAGTAAACAGTTTATAGATTGCATGTAAAGAAAAGGACCGGGATCCATAGTTCACTAGAGGTGGCTCTCCTTAGATAGATAACATGTTGGGTGAACAAATTACAGCGAGGCAATTGACAAACATCGAGAAAGCAATACATGCATATACTAATCATCTTGACTCCTTCGACATTCGATTGGGCATTACAACATTATAAGTAGACCGCCATCCAACTGCATCTATGACTAATAATCCACCTTCAGCTTATCATCCGAACCCCCTCCAGTATTAAGTTGCAAGCAATAGATTATTGCTTTACAAACTGCATGTAAAGTAAACAATATGATTGTTCTATGAACAAAGGATTGTTGTTTTCTCCCTAGTAGCAACAACACATCTAGTACCTTAGAGATTTCTGTCACTTCCCAGTTACGAGAGGCATGAACCCACTATCGAGCATAAATACTAACTCTTGGAGTTGCTAGCATCTACTTGGCCAAGATAGCTACTAACAACGGAAAGCATGCAAGATCACAAATAACAAAGACATGATAGAATCAATAATCAATCTGAAATAGCATCTCAATAGCCATCGGATCCCCGCAAACACAACATGCAGAATTACAAATAGATGATCTTGATCATGAACGGAGCTTACAAGATCTAAACATGAAAGCACAAAGGAGGAGAACCAGCCATCTAGCTACTACATGGATCCGTAGTCCAAGGATGAACTACTCACGCATCACACCGGAGGCTTGCATGGTGATGAAGAAGGCCTCGGTGAATTCCCTCTCGGCTGTGGTGCCCGAAGAGCTTCAGATCCCTCCCGATCTAGGGATGGAGATGACGGCGGCTACAGACTCTTTCGTGGATTTTTGATCGGGCTCTTAGGGTTTACGTCCTGAGGGCATCTTATAGTCGGAAGGAGAGGCCGAGGGGGTGCCAGGGGCCACCACACCACCCCCTGGCGTGGGCCCAGCCTGGCCACATGACCAGGTGGTGTGGCCGGCCTCTGGCCCTTCTCCATCTCGTATTCTATGACTTCCGGAAAAATAGGCACTTTGGCTTTTGTCCCGTCCAATTCCGAGAATATTCATATTCTGACTTTCCTGGAACCAAAATAGCGAGAAAAGCAGGTGTAGCCTTTGTGGCTCTTGTTAATAGGTTAGTCCAAGAAATCATATGAAAAGTACTCCAAAGTTGGAACAAAACAAAATAAAGTGGATAAAACCAAGCATGGAACATCAAAAAATTTAGATACATTTGTAATGTATCAATGGGTCATAGACCTTTTCCCCAATGTAGGGTAGTGAATAATGAGCATCCGAGTAATCATACCCATGTCAGATAGACTATGGAAAAGGATTTAGAGGTGGTTGGAGAAAATGTTGTCCAAGGCGGGAAAAGATATTTTAATCAAGGCATGTGCTCAAGCAATCCCTACTTTTGACATGTCTTGTTTTGACCTTACAAAGACTATGTGAGCAAATGAGTATGATAATCTGTCGTTACTGGTTGAGTTGGGAACTATTGACGAAACCAAAAAGTGAAGGGGTCTCGGATTCTGGTATCTCTATGGTTTCAATATGGCGATGTTGGCAAGGCAGGGATGGAGGATGCTAATGAACCCAGACTCCCTTTGTGCATGCATTCTGAAAGCACGGTATTTTCCGGATTGCTCAATCCTTGACGCCACGACAATGAATGGCATATCATACTCATGTAGGAGTATCTTAAAGGGTGTGTGAAAGGACATTTATTGTCCTAATCTGTTTTGGTGTTCGTTAATAACATAAGGTTCATTTTACTGTGTGTTAATGTCTACAGGTCAATATATTGAAAAGAGAAAAGGTCAGATTAATGTGGGAAATTCCCTGGCCAAAACTAAGCTTTCCTGAAGATTCCAGACTGGAGTCTCTAGTGTGCAAACACCGGAGTCTCTAGTGTGGTCTGGAGTTTCCCCAAGAGTTCCCGGTGTGGATGCTGGACACGGCCCAGGGTCATTCTGTGAGGGGGTCCGGAGATGGACCGGATATCGATCGGAGTCTCCGGTGTGATTTCCCAGACCAGAGTTTCCGGTGTGGATACACCGGAGTCTCTGGTGTCCCCTGGTCCAAAGTTTTGGCCAGAGTCTCTGGAGTGAACGACAAGACACTACCCAAGACAGTCAGAGAGCCAGTCCAGAGATGGATCGGAGATGGGCTGAAGTTTCCGGTGTAGACCAGAGTCTCCGGTCTGTCAGACCAGAGTCTCCGATGTGGAAAGTCCCCAACGGTCAAAAAACGGTCTATAGCTGTGAGGTCTATAAATAGGGGACCTCAGGCTGCTCGTTCCAGAAAAGAAAAGGACCACCATTAGAGCCACCTAAACTCCAAGATCTCTTCATCCAACCACCCAAAGTCGTTGATCTTCAGGGAATCGGAGGAGGAGGCATTGATCTACACCTTCACCAAGAGAGATCTTCATTTCTCCCTCATTCACTTTAGGGCCCCTTGCTCTAGGGTTTCATTGGAAACCCTAAGCCTTGTTTTGGTTTGATTTGATTCTTACAAGCTTTGATTGTGTGACAGCTTTCTTGGATTCGGGAGCCCCCAATTAAGTTGTGGGTGTGTGCCTCGAACTTGTTGTAAGGGTGCCGGCTACCACCTTGAAGGTTGCCGATATAGTGGAACCGTGAATCGATCCCCTTGGAGTGAGGTTCACCGGAGAACAAGGAAGGCCTCTCGTGGTGTTGGTGGTTTGATAGCACCCCTCTCCAAACGTAGACGTACTTCCCCTCAAAAGGAAGGAACTACGGGAAATAATCCTTGTGTCCCCGTGTGCTTCACTTTGGTTACTTCTATCCTTTACTGCACCTTACTTTATCTAGTTCTTGCTTAGTTAGGTGTGCTAGTGTGACATATAGGTAAATTCACCATAGTTGCATATCTAGAAAATTTACCTTTGTGTCAAACCCTAATTTGAAAAAGAATTAAAATTTGAAGTAGCACCTATTCACCCCCCCTTCTAGGTGACCATACGATTCTTTCAATTGGTATCAGAGCCTCGACTCTTTATTCGGGCTTAACCGCCTAAGAGAAAATGGTAAACCCATAGGATGGTGGAGAGGGTGAGGCTAGCACTTCGGTGACCATGGTAGATCTCAAGAAGTTGGAAAAAAGTTTGAGCTTTACCTTGGGAAACAAAATCCAACAGTTGTGTCAACTAGTTGAGAAACTTGTTAAAGAAAAGTCAGCCTCACCACCTCCCTCTCCCGAGGAAACACCTCCTAACCCTAAGGTAAATGCTCCGGCTAAGCCAACGGGTGTGGAAGTGGGGGATGAACATAATTCCACTAACTCCTCCACCAAAAAGGTTGATGGGAAGGAAGAGTGCCATGCGGTTCCCGGATGGTACTCTCCCGACCCTCCTATCCCTCATCCCCATATAAATAATAGAGGTGACCCACCTAAGTTAGCTGCACATACCTTTTCTCAATGGCAAGTCTTAATGAAATCTCATGTGCGCAACTCTTGCATTGACTTGTGGAACATCATTGAAGATGGAATCAAGATTGAGGATCCAACCAACTTGACAAGAAGAGTAGTGGTCAATGGCCAACTCAATGCCACCGCTTTGCACATGATTCAACTTAGGGTGGGACTAAAGGACTTCCCACACATTGAGCACTACAATACCGCCAAGGAAGCTTGGGATGCTCTTGTTGACTTGTTTGTTGGAAATGAGAGCATGATAAGAAATATATATGATGCCTTAAGAAATGAAGCTGAAGGTTTCTTTATGAAGGATGGTGAGTATCATGAAGACATGTATCAAAGACTCAAATCCACAGGCACCACCTTCAGAAATGTTGGTGCCTCTCACATTGATGATGCATGGATCAAGAGGAAGTATGTGAGTGCGCTCATTCCCTTCGAGCCCACTGACTTGAAGAGTCTCCAAGGAAGACACAACTACCATCTCATGACCTCCAATGAAGTTATGCAAGAGATGGCCACCTTCAAGTTTGCTGCCAAGAATGCCAAAGATGCCCATGCTCATGCTATTGGAATGAGTAGTGGTGTAAATCTTGCCTTGAAGGCCAAGGTTGTGGAGTATGATGAAGAAGAAGGAAGTGATGATGCACTCTCTATGAACCACCCCGAAGATGTCAAGGTTGCTCATGGTGAATACATGGCTTTCTATGCAAGAAATTTCTGGAAAGATCTGGCAAAGGCCAAGATGGAGATGCAACGAAGAAGCAACCCAAGTGGTAGAAAAGAAAATTCTTCAAGATTGAGAACTTGCTTCAACTGTGGAGACCGCTATCATTTTGTTGTTGGATGGCCTTATGAGAAGAGATAATAAAATGGTGGTGCCCTCATATTGAAGAAAAATCCAAAGGCCCCTTTCAAGAAGCCTTTTTACAAGAAGAATGCTACCAACAAGAAGTCTGGTGACATTGCATTGATAGCACATGAAGAGTTCTCCTCCGATGATGAGGAGAAGGAAGAAGAAACAACGAATGTTGTGGCTGCCATTACCACTACCTATACATCTACCTTCTCCCTTTTCGATTCCCCAAATGAGAACACCTCTAACAAGAACGTCACTTGCCTTATGGAAAGAGCATCGAAGGTATCACCATCTCCTCTCTCCACCTCTAGTATCAGTGATGATTTGAATGATGATATAACTCTTGAGGTGAAGGAAGAATTAGTTGCTTTCGATGCTTATATGACCAACTTGCAAATCTCTTGAACCAACTTGCTCACACACAAGAGCTCCTGGATGAGAGATGTAAGCTTAGGAGAGAGCATCTACTTGAGATGGATGCTCTAACTAATACTCTTGAAGAAGAACAAGATACTAGGGTGTCCCTTAAAGAAAAACTTAAAGTCCTTGATGAGGCAAATGATCGAATTATTGCTAAACTCATTAAGGAACGTGATCATGCCATTGCTAAATACAAAAAGGCTAAAAAGGACAAGATTTGACTTTGGTGTTATTCATGACAAACTTGCCGAGGATTATGAGAAGCTTAACAAAGCTCACAAGGCCTTGGAAAGTGATATCGTGACTCTCACAAAGTCAAGTGAACAACTTCAAACTCAATTGACTAATGTTGCTTCACCTAGCATTTCCATTCCCCCTAGTAGTACAAACGTCCTTGAAGAAAATGCTAGGTTGAAGGGGGAGCTTGCAAAGGCAACCTTCCCCAAAGGTAACAAGTCTCTTCATGACCTTTTAACCAAGCAAAGGCCAAATAATGAGAAAAGAGGTCTTGGCTATGTTTCCAAGGCCAAGCATAAGAAGAAGAACAAGAACAAGAAGGCCAAGTCCGCTCAAGCAAAATATAAGGTCATTATGGGTAGTGATACCCAAAGTGGCAAAACTATGTCACAAGATGACTTTGCGAGAAGTGCTAACCCTCACTATGTCTTAATGCGTAATTCTTATGGTGATGTTTGTGCACAATATGTTGGTCCATTTGATGGTTATATTTCTTAGTCTATTTGGGTTCCTAAGACCCTTGTCACTAACAAAAGAGGACCCATTGAAAAATGGGTACCTAAAATCTAGCTTGATCTTTTGTAGAACTATGCTTCTGGAGGGTCAAAGTGGGTGCTTGATAGTGGTTGCACAAGTCATATGACCGGAAGCAAAGGAATTATGACGGATATTAGAGAAAATCAAGATCATATAACCGTCACATATGTCGATAATTCAAAATCTCAGGTAATGGGTCTTGGCAAAGTTGTGGTTGCACACGATGTTACTCTTGTGGACGTCATGCTTGTTGAGACCCTTGGCTATAATTTACTTTTAGTCCGTGCCCTAGGAAAGATGGGTTTCGCCGTCTTTATTGATAATGATATTGTGGTGCTCTTGTGGAGCAAGACTCTAAAGGTCGCTTTCATTGGGTATGTTGAAAATGACTTGTATGTGGTGGACTTTTCTGGGAAAACCACTACAAGTGCGATGTGCTTATTCGGGAAGGCCGATGTGGTTTGGTTATGGCATCACCGACTAGACCATGTCAATATGAGAACTTTGCAAAGCCTCCTCAAGGGTGGCCACATTGTGGGACTAAAGGATAATGCTTATTTTGCCAAAGATCGTGTTTGCAGGGCTTGTGTTGAAGCAAAGATGCATGATTCTCCCCACAAGCCAAATAACATTATAAAGTCAAAAAGGATCTTGGAGCTCCTTCATGTGGATCTCTTTGGTCCTCCATCTCATGCTAGCCTTGGTGGGAAGAAATATTGCTTGGTGATTGTTGATGACTACTCAAGATATTCATGGGTTTATTTCTTCAGGTTGAAGAGTGAGACCCAACAATATTTCATTGACTTCATCAATATGGTTCAACGTCAATACAATTTGCCCGTGATAACGATAAGAAGTGACAACGTAACCAAGTTCAAGAACTACACTCTAAATGGTTTTCTTAGTGATGAGGGGATAAAACATCATATTCTGCTACATATACCCCTCAACAAAATGGTGTTGTTGAGAGGAAGAATAGGACTTTAATGGATATGGCAAGGTCGATGTTGGCTGAGTTTAAGTCTCCATACAATTTTTGGGTGGAGGCAATATCCACCGCATGCCACGCATCAAACCGACTCTACCTCCGCAAAGAATTGATCAAGACGCCATATGAAATACTTACCGGTAACAAGCCCAACATTTCATACTTCTGGGTGTTTGGTTGTAAGTGTTTCTATCTCATAAAAGGTGTTCGTTTGTCCAAATTTGATTCCAAAGCTTTAGAGGGTATTTTTGTTGGCTATGGTCGCGATTCCCACACTTATAGAATCTATGATAAACTCTCCGAAATTGTCATAGAATCTTGTAGTGTGGTTTTCGAAGAATATGATGGCCCCCAACTGGGGCATGTTGATGTTTCTGATGTTGATGATGAAATACCTCAAGATGCCATAAGAAGAATGGGTGCGGCATTCATCCGCCCCATTGAAGAACCCCTTGTGGTGGATCGAGAAGAACTATGCTCTACTCATCTGGATCCCTCATCTTCACAACTTCAACAAGCTCCTATTATCGAGGCCCCGCGTAGTTAGTTGCTCAAGGCATATTTATTCAGGAAGCTACAAGATCATTTCAAAGCCTTTCAAGTAACTTGCCTGATCAAGACCAAGATCAACCTATACCTCATATAGATGAAGCTAAACCCATTGTTGATCAAGGTTAAATTGATGGTCAAGACGAGGACCAGAATGATGAAGAGACTCCTGCAAGGAACAACAAGGACATCAAAACTTGTCGCAAAGATAGAGTGGACAGAATGTTAGAAAGAAGAGAACACACTCTTGAGAATGTTCTTGGTGATCTAAGGAGTGGAATGTCCACTCGAGCTCAACTGAATCACTTTGGTGAGCACCAAGCTCATATATCCATGGTGAAGCCAAAGAAAGTATGGGAACCTCTTAAAGATTCAGATTGGCTAGAAGCAATGCACAAAGAGCTCAACAACTTCGAGAGAAACAAAGTATGGAAGTTAGTAGAAAAGCCCAAAGAGTGTCGCAATGTTATTGTTACTAAATGGATATTCAAGAACAAAAAATATGAACATGGTATTGTTGTGAGGAACTAGGCAAGATTGGTAGCACAAGGGTTCTCTCAAATTGAAGGCATTGATTATGGAGAGACTTATGCTCCCGTGGCTCGCCTTGAGTCCATCCGTATCCTTCTTTCATATGCTGCACACCATAACATTAAATTACAACAAATGGATGTGGAAATTGCTTTTCTAAATGGGCCATTACATGAGTTAGTTTATGTTAAGCAACCCCCGGGTTTCGAGGATCCCAACTTCCCAAACCATGTCTACAAACTTGATAAGACGCTCTATGGACTTAAACAAGCTCCACGTACTTGGTATGAGCACCTTAGAGAGTTGTTGTTAGACCGTGGATTTGAGGTTGGGAAAATTGATCCCACTCTTTTTACTAAGAAGGTTAATGGGGAGCTTTTCGTTTGCCAAATATATGTTGATGATAGTATCTTTGGCTCGTCTAACAAAGCTTTTAATAATGAATTCTCAAAACTTATGACTGATAGGTTCAGGATGTCTATGATGGGGGAGTTAAGGGTATTTCTTGGCTTTGAGATCAAGCAAATAAGAGGAGGAACCTTTTTCAATCAAGCCAGATATACCCAAGACATGCTCAAGAGGTTCAACATGAAGGAACTAAATGGAGCTCCAACTCCCATGGCAACCAAGAATCATCTTGAACTTAACCCAAATGGTAAAGATGTTGATCAAAAGGTATACCGATCCATGATTGGTTCTTTGCTTTACCTATGTGCATCTATACCCAATATTGTGTTAAGTGTAGGAGTGTGTGCAAGATATCAAGCGACTCCTAAAGAAAGCCGCTTGATGGCAGTCAACAGAATCTTTCGATATTTGGTTTATATCCCAAACTATGGTATATGGTATCCTAGGGGTTCAACATTCTCTCTTTGTGGATACACTGATTTGGACTGGGCTGGTGCTAAGGATGATAGAAAATCAACCTCCGGGGCTTGCCAATTCCTTGGTAGGTCCTTGGTGTGTTGGTCTTCTAAAAAGCAAAACTGTATATCTCTCTCCACCACCGAGGCTGAATATGTGGCTGCAGCTAGTGCTTGCACTCAATTGGTATGGATGAGGCAAACTTTAAAGGAATATGGTGTCCATTGTGATAAAGTGCCTCTTTTACGTGACAATGAAAGTGCTATCAAGATTTCCTACAATCTGGTGGATCATACAAGAACAAAGTATATTGAGATCCGTCATCATTTCATTAGAGATCATGTTGCCCGAGGAGATATTGAGCTTTCTTATGTATCAACCAAAGACCAACTTGCAGACATTTTCACGAAGCCACTTGGTGAAGCAAGGTTTTCTATTTTAGGAATGAGCTAAATATCATAGATTCAAGAAGTTTGACTTGATCATCTTGCATACACATATATTACTTGATCATTATGTGGTTTAGGTGCGGGCATGGACATAGGGGAGTGCGGTCCTAATCCATTGGGCTATCCCTCCCCCCATAATGCCAAAATTAAGGAAATCAATTCTATTAATATCTTTTGTGATATGTGAGCTTCATTGTTGAGTAGAGGTTATGAACCCAAGGATAATTCTTCGCGGTTTCAGGCCTCACACTCTTACATGGTGGCCTCGGCCACCGCCCCCTTCATTATGAAGGGTTGGTTCTAATTTTTGAGTAAATTGGAGTTTCACATGACCATTTAGTTGAATTTCATTGCCTTTTTGGTTCTTCACAGTTTGAGATCTAAACCTAAGCCTGTCACCCTCCCATAAACATTCTATCTATCACACATGTTCCAAAAAACTTGACTCTGGCTGTTTTTGGTCGAACAAGGCCAGAGATTCCGGGTGCAAACATCGGAGTCTCCGGTGCAGACCAGAGTCTTCAGTCTGGGGCGGTTTTTGCCTATGACTTAAGGGGGCCGGGGTGAAAGAGTCTCTCAGACTCTATCTTCCACCCTCGACCCCCACTCTCACACCCGCCTACTCCTCCTCCAAAACCGCCGCCCGGAGGCTGTTTTGCCACCGGGATCCGCCGTGTCACTGGCCAACTCCACCCTCTCCACTAGTGGAACTTCTCCAATGGACAGATCTGGTACCTTTTCCTCTCACCATGAACCTAGGGTTCATCCCCTATGTTTATTTTGAGTTTTGTACTGATTTTGCCTAGTGGAACAACATGCCTGCATGCACTGCATCAATTTAGTCTCATATCCTTGCCCGATCTGCTGGAATCAATCTCACATGTGGTCTCCATGTGCAACTCGAAGTCTCCAGACCGGAGATTCCGATTGGTCAGTCCGGAGACTCCAGTCCAGGCCGAAGACACCGGTCTGTTTGACCGAAAACTCTGGTCCAGGCCGGAGATTCCGGTGTTGCACACCGGAGACTCCGATGTAGATTGCCTCTAGCACATCTAGTAAAGTTATGAGGGTCTGGTGGTTATCTCTGGGACATATGTGCTTACCCCCATGCTATCCTCCTCACTCTCTATTCACATGAGGCGCTAGTTCTTGTCGTGGTCGCACCAAGGCCAAGTCCAAGAGGGCAGATCGTCGGTTTGATGAGGAAGCTGGGCAGTATGTGATCCCGCCATCCAACTGCAGGCAGCAACTTAGAGATGCTGAATACATGAAAAGAAACCAAGAGGGCATAGAAGAGGAGAACCGGGCCAAGAGGGCCAAGTATGACAATTTGCAATCTCTTGCCCATATAACCAAGAAGGAATCCCGTTTCCTATGCAAGACAAACTTCTATGAGTTGCCAAGTACCTGTGAGGATCCTTGTTATTGGAGGAGGGAACAGAAAGTGTTCATGACTGATCTCTATAGCAAGCTCACCAAGTCCCCTGTTTGTCCTCAGAGGTATACAGAGCTCGAGTACATGTGTGCCAACAACTACTTTGAAGATGCTCTGTGGATCACTGAGAAGCTCTGGCTGCATGGGCTCATTGAGATCCGAGAGGATTACAACATTACTCTTGTCCAGCAATTCTATGCAACTGTGGTGTTTGGGACTGATCAAGTAAGGACCATGACGTAGATGACTGGCAATGTCCGCTGTACTGCCAACTTCTTTGACTTTGCTAGGGTTATCAATGAGACTTTCCAAGGGGTGTTGATGGCTCTGTGTATGGTGCCAGAAAAATGCTGGAGCGGTGTTGCTGTAGAGCTCGTTGGGAACCCCAAGAGAAAGGTATGATGAGCACAGCAGCAAGTTTCCCTCAGTATGAAACCAAGGTTTAATCGAACCAGTAGGAGCAAGGAAACACCCCAAAGGTGTTACTAGCTGAGCCTTGGCAGGGCGCACTACCGGTGCTAGTAGCAACGTGGAGACCTGCACAACACAACCACAGAAATTTGTCCCCAACTTGCGATGAGGTTGTCAATCTCACCGCGTTTTTCTGAAAATAAAGGATTAAACGTATCGAATGGAAAGAAGTAAAAGTTTGCAGAAAGTAAACACAAAGAAGTAAACAGTTTATAGATTGCATGTAAAGAAAAGGACCGGGATCCATAGTTCACTAGAGGTGGCTCTCCTTAGATAGATAACATGCTGGGTGAACAAATTACAGCGAGGCAATTGACAAACATCGAGAAAGCAATACATGCATATACTAATCATCTTGACTCCTTTGGAACTTGATTGGGCATTACAACATTATACATAGACCGCCATCCAACTGCATCTATGACTAATAATCCACCTTCAGGTTATCATGCGAACCCCCTCCAGTATTAAGTTTCAAGCAACAGATTATTGCTTTATGAATTGCGTGTAAAGTAAACAATACGATTGTTCTATGAACAAAAGATTGTTGTTTTCTCCCTAGTAGCAACAACACATCTAGTACCTTAGAGATTTTTGTCACTTCCCCAGATTACCAGAGGCATGAACCCACTATCGAGCATAAATACTAACTCTTGGAGTTGCTAGCATCTACTTGGCCAAGATAGCTACTAACAACAGAAAACATGCAAGATCACAAATAACAAAGACATGATAGAATCAATAATCAATCTGAAATAGCATCTCAATATCCATCGGATCCCCGCAAACATAACATGCAGAATTACAAATAGATGATCTTGATCATGAACAGAGCTCACAAGATCTAGACATGAAAGCACAAAGGAGGAGAACCAGCCATCTAGCTACTACATGGATCCGTAGTCCAAGGATGAACTACTCACGCATCACACCAGAGGCTTGCATGGTGATGAAGAAGGCCTCGGTGAATTCTCTCCAAGTGGTGCCGGAAGAGCTTGATCCTCCCGATCTAGGGATGGAGATGACGGCGTGACATGACTCTTTCATGGATTTTTGATCGGGTACTTAGGGTTTTCGTCCCGAGGGCAATATATAGGCGAAAGGAGAGGCCGAGGGGGTGCCAGGGGCCACCACACCACCCCCTGGCGTGAGCCAAGCCTGGCCACGCAGCCAGGTGGTGTGGCCGGCCTCTGGCCCCTCTCCATCTCGTATTCTTGCATCTGATGACTTCCGGAAAAATAGGCACTTTGGCTTTTGTCCCGTCCAATTCCGAGAATATCATTTTCTGACTTTCCTGGAACCAAAACAGAGAAAAGGCATTTGCAATCGTGGCTCTTGTTAATAGGTTAGTCCAAGAAATCATATAAAAAGTACTCCAAAGTGTGCACAAAACACAAGAAAGTGGATAAAACCAAGCATGGAACATCAAAAATTATAGATACATTTGCAATGTATCAGGTGTCTGTTCCTATTCGGCACCTTATGCATGATGCTTCCCTTGGTGAGAGCAAGACCAAGTTGGCTCCCCTCTATGGCAAGGGTGCGGTCGTCGGTGAGGCCAAGGGTCTCAAAACTCTCTACAACTTGCTATTGAGTATATTTCGCCACGGCATTTCACCCACTGCTGGCAATGATGATGCTATTAGATGTGGGCTTGTCAACCTACTTCAGCATGCTCACAAGGTACACCTTGTTGGTCCTAATGCTGAAGGATATGCTATTGATGTTATGGACTACATTTTTTGGGAGATGCACCATGTTATTCTCTTCCAGAAGTCTCCTCCATATGATGCTCTTGTGATGAGGCTTATCAACACTCAAGCCCATAGTTCACCACTTGCCCTCTCTCCCAATCTTACGGAGCATGCATTGGTGTCCCTTCAAAAGAAAGGGAAGACGGTTTCTAGGCAGCCGTTTGAGAGTGAGGATGAGGAGATCTCTGAGGCTGAGCGTGCTCCCACCCCTCCTAGGGGCTCTAGGAGGAAGAATGCCTATAATGCACCCATGCCTCCTGTCACACGTGAGTTTGTTCAGGAGAAAGTCACGAAGGCATCCTTCTGGGAGAAGACCCTGTGTTGCATGAGCATGGACATCCGCAAGGGACATCATGGGTCCTACAAGAGCAACCACATAATTGAGAAGCTTCTCAAGGACATCAAGGCTCAAGGAGAGGAAGAAGAGGAAGGAGAGTCAGAATACAATGATGAGCATGGAGCTGAACCATCTGCAGATTCAGATCACACACTTACCTTTGGTGCTTGGAATGCTATGAATGCAAGCTTTGTTGACTAGCAGACTTTCTCTAAGGTCACTTCTGGTTTTGCACCTCAGGGTACCTCCTCCTCCCGCCCTCACAGCAAAGGGCCACAGACTTTTGCTACTGATGATGATTATGATGAGGATGAGGATGAGGATGATGATGACGACGAGGACTCCGACTGATCTTCTATGGGACGATATCTTGGACTTTTCCCTTTTCGGCGTTTCAATGCCAAAGGGGGAGAAGTTGTCCATTAGGAGCATCGGGACTTGCATGGGTTGGGGTGCATGGTCGTCTCTTTATTCGAACATTTTCTTTCATTTGGTTCTTGTGAGACTTATTTGGTTTATGTGAACTATCTATGTGTGTTGAACTATCTATGTATGTGGACATGTCTATGCCCGTTTCCTTATTGTAATAGTTATCCATTACCTGACTTGCATGTATTACTTGATTATCTTACTACACATCGTCAGGGGGAGCATAGCTTTGTCTTATTAAAAATTCCATGCAAAACTACTTGTTGTCATCGAACACCAAAAAGGGGGAGATTGAAAGGACATTTATTGTCCTAATCTATTTTGGTGTTCGCTAACAGCATAAGGTTCATTTTACTGTGTGTAATGTCTACAGGTCAATCTATTGAAAGAGAAAATGTCAGATTAATGTGGGAAATTCCCTTGCCAAAACTAAGCTTTCCGGAAGATTCCAGACCGGAGTCTCCGGTGTGCAAACACCGAAGTCTCCGATGTGGTCCGGAGTTTCCCCAAGAGTTCCCGATGTGGATGCTGGACACGACCCAGGGTCATTCTATGAGGGGATCCGGAGACAGACTAGATATCGGTCGGAGTCTCTGGTGTGATTTCCTAGACCGGAGTTTCCGGTGTGGATACACCGGAGTTTCTAGTGTTCCTGGTCCGGAGTTTCGGCCAAAGTCTCCGGAGTGAACGACAAGACACTGACCAAGACAGTTAGAGAGCTAGTCCGGAGATGGACCGGAGATGGGCCGGAATTTCCGATGTAGACCGGAGTCTCCGGTGTGGAAAGTCCCCAATGGTCAGAAAACGGTCTGCAACTGTGAGGTCTATAAATAGGGGACCTCATCTTCAACTCGTTCCAGAAAAGAAAAGGACCACCGTTAGAGCCACCTAAACTCCAAGATCTCTTCATCCAACCAGGAATCGGAGGAGGAGGCATCGATCTACAGCTTCACCCAGAGAGATATTCATTTCCCCCTTATTCACTTGAGGGCCCCTTGCTCTAGGGTTTCATTGAAAACCCTAAGCCTTGTTTTGGTTTGATTTGATTCTCACAAGCTTGTCTTTGATTGTGTGACAGCTTGCTTGGATTTGGGAGCCGCCAATTAAGTTGTGGGTGTGTGCCTCGAACTTATTGTAAGGGTGTCGGCTACCACCTTGAAGGTTGCCGATATAGTGGAAGCGTGAATCGATCCCCTTGGAGTGAGGTTCACTGGAGAACAAGGGAGGCCTCTCGTGGCGTTGATGGTTTGATATCACCCCCTCTCCAAATGCTGACGTACTTCCACTCAGAAGGAAGGAACTGTGGGAAATAATCCTTGTGTCTCCGTGTGATTCACTTCGGTTACTTATATCCTTTACCGCACCTTACTCTATCTAGTTCTTGCTTAGTTAGGTGTGCTAGTGTGACATATTGGTAAATTCACCATAGTTGCATATCTAGAGAATTTAACTTTGTTTTAAACCCTAATTTGAAAAAAAGTAAAATTTGAAGTAGCACCTATTCACACCCCCCAGGTGACCATATGATCCTTTCAGTGTGCAACTAATGAAAGAGGGGCTAATTTGCCGTGTGGGAAATGGAACAAGTATACATATATGGACCGATAAATGGTTAAACCGGGAAGGCGCGAGAGAATCGGTGACTCCTGAGGGACAATGTGTGCTTACCAAGGTGTCCAAACTTCTTGACCCATATATGGGGCAATGGGATGAACAACTAGTGAGACAAACATTCTGGGAGATGGATGCTACGGTCATCTTGTCCACACCAGGTAGATCAGAGTCTGAGGATTATCCAGCTTGGTTCTTTGATAGTAAGGGGGTATTCTCTGTTGAATCCGCGTACAAAATTTATGTGAAGGAAAGTGATTCAGAGCTTGCTACGACTGCAGGAGATAAATCATAAAGTTCTTTTTGGAAGAAGCTATGGGATCTGCCGTGTCTGCCCAAGGTAAAACAATTCGTGTGGCGTCTGACACACAACAGCCTTCCATTGACAGCTAATATTACGTAGAGAGGTTTGCAGTGTGATACTCTTCGTGTCTGCTGCAAAAGGCTCGACGAGGATGGTGGCCACCTGTTCCTAAAGTGCAAGGTTACAAGGAATGCTTGGCATGATGTGGGCATGGGTGATATCTGTGATCGCGCATGGACACTTTCGAGCATTCAGGAGCGGTAGTAGAGGAGATTCTGAACCTCAATGGTGAGAAGAAGACCCTGGCTTGTTGTCTGCTCTGGCGCTGCTGGTTTCGGCGGAATAAAATCAACACCGGGGAGCAGGCACCCACTGCTGCTGATCAATTGGACAAGTAACATACTGGGCCAGGAAATTAGCGCAGCTATCAGTGTCGAAGACAGATAAAAAAGCGGACAAGACTGCAAAAGTGGTAGAGGCCAGGGGATGAAACTATCAAAATCAATACGGACGGGGCTTTCGCTGCTGAAGCACGTCAAGGCGGATGGGGTTTTCTGGCGCGGGACGCGGAGGGATCCGTACGCGGTTCAGGAGGGGGGAAGATCAAGTATGCTGCATCAGCAATTTACACATAAGCGATAGCGTGTGTAGAAGCTCTCCAAGCTGCGTCAGAATGGCGGATGGGGAAATGACAAATCGAGACAGATTCACAAAACTTGGTTGGCGCACTAACAAGCGATGAGCTAGACTTATCACCGGAGGGTGTCGTTTTTAGGGATATTCGTTTTTTTATCCGTTTAAACTTTATTAGTGTGGAGATTTGTTTTGTCCCACAGTCTTAGCGCATGAACTTGCAGCGCTGGGGTCTAGCTGTGTGGCTGGTCGTGAGTGCTAGGTAGACACAGTCCCCGATTCTGTAAAATGTCTTGCGGCCAGCGAGTCTGCTGAGCCGGCTTAATGGAATCATGAGTGCTCCAGGTAAAAAAAACTGATTTAGAAATCTCGTAGTAATAATCTAGGTAGCTTATGTGAGGAGTTGAGAAGGGCAGCTTATTTTTTAAGCAACTAAAAGAACTAGGTCTAAGGTGTGTCTAATAACTGGGGTGAATCTAGAACTTTCCACCACAATCAAGTTTTGGGTGTCCGGTAGGTAGTGCTATGCATCAGGAGAATGTATCATGTACACCCATCGTATTGGTGCAACCAGTGCACCTAGCATAAAACATACATGCAAAAAAAATTGAATTTTTTTTACCATGTAGATATATTGTACATCAATTATTTTACAAAGGTTTATGTTAAAATTTCAAATACATCTCAAGAAAAAAAATGATAAATTTAGCTCTTCTAGTATTAATGGGCTCAATTCACAGGCCAACTTAATAAGTACTATTCAAAATGTGATTTGCCATTTCTATTCTAGAATTTTGGGCAGAATTTGAAATTGAATTTTTGTGGCAGCAACGATATACCTTTCTTACCAACCCCCTTTCCATTCCAAAGGTCCCTTTCATTTAAATTTGTCAGGTTTTTTCTCTGCATGACAGCTCTACCAGGAGTATGGGTAGAGATATCACAATTGACTTCTAGTCAGAGGGCGATGATTCACCACCACCTTTTTATTATTAGCTTTCCTGCTTTTTTGACTCCACAGTTGTAAAATCACCTTCTTATTCCTCAAGAGATATCCAATTTAAATCCAAAGGAGTCTTAGCCCCATTCAAATCTTCAATGAGGATATTATTAAGTTTATTAGATTGTTTCTCACTCAGATTCCCGCTAGATATTTCAAGTTCTCTAATAAGATTGACAGACTCAAAGTTATTATCAGGAATATTAACACCCATCATAGAAGCCCTAAGCATGATTTGTTGATTAGAAAGAATAGCAAAAGCATTGGCATGAGGATTAAGAGGGGATTTACCTTGCAAGTTTCTCTTCTTGTAGAGATTAGTAGCTTTCTCTAGAATACTTTCACTTGCCATGGTAGATCTCTTTTTGCTAAATCTCCCAGGTTTATCTACCTCCGTCTCTTGAATATAAGAAGCATTTTCTTCCACACCAGATGAACTATCAGGGGATTGAACAATATAGGCCTGAGAATTAGTATCAAGAGCTAGGGATCTACTCTCAATTTCCACCACCTAAGGCAAAGGAGGCCATATCTCTTTTCACAAGGACTGGCAGTAAGGAGACATCATGAAAGGAATCATTCTAGGATGCATATCAGGGAACGACAATTCTCTATTGACAGTAGGTGTGCCAGGTGATGACTGCAAGTGCACAGATCGGTTGTAGCTAGTTTTGAAATAAAGATATCGATTCCACAGGGAGCTGGAGTCCGAAGTCTAATAACTCTTGGAATAAATATTACGATAGAAATGCTAGATAAAGTTCTAAGTGAAAAGATAAAATGCAAGTATTGTGTAAAAAGGTGTTTTGGCGTTTTGGGTATAAAGCAATAATAAAGTAAAGTAAAACAACTGAGTACAGAAAGTAAGTATCGCGTATGTAAGAGAGATTGGAACTGCAGTAGGGAAAAAGCGTCCTCAGGGAGTAGCGGATACACCACTAGTATTGTAAGGATCTAAGATAAAGATTATCATCATGAATATTCTCAACTATGTATGTGTGGGAGAACTCCGTATTTGGACAAATAGGCAGCAACCACTGGTCACATCATCCTCATAACCACAGCAGTCAGCAATCGACATCAATCGAATTACTGTGCTATTAAGGGACGTAATCTCGTAGGACGTATCCCATGGTATGGATAGTGTTTCGTGAGTTTCCTCGGTTTCCCAAGTTGATACGTAAGGGGTGCCAACAACTTAATAGTCACTATAAGTGTTAGCACACCTCCGTCTACCAACAAGTAGTTTCCTCCATCAAGTCCCCACGAGAGGCAAATATTGAGAGGTCGACTTTTCTCAACATCAAGATGTAGAAAATCTAACACATGGTCACAACGATGAATATCATAATAGACTTTATCTTATTTCAATCTCATACTAGGGTTTCTCCATCTCCCCAAGAACTAATGATCTACTCAGACATGGAGGCAATCAACATTATAGCAATGGTAATGGAAACAATCATAGATGAATAGTACTTGTATAAACCCACAACGAGTACGGTAATTACAACAAGATCTAGACAAGATGTAGATGGGATGGATGGAGATGGTGGTGATGCAGCGGTGGATGATGACGATCGATGCCTTAGCCTCCCGGATCTGCGTAGGGCGAAGATGGATCCCTTTTGGATGAGTTCCCCATCCAGATGCCTTCTGGAGGTGAGGTTTCTATGATTTCTGGGTGTTCTGTATGTCGTCTCCTTGAACCAATTGCATGGGGGTGAAACTATTTGACGAGGTGAAGGCGGCGCCAACTATACGGCCGGAGCTATATGTCCGGAAAAGTTTCTCCGATTGTATAGTTGGTCGTTGGACTCTCTGCCTCCCTTGTCCGCTTCTGGTTTTCTTCTGGTATTATTAATATTTTCCAAATAAGCGATTTACGTTGTTTTTGACTCCTTTTCTCCACAGTACAACTGCTCCAAGAATTGTATCCATTGGATCCATCATCTGTCTTGATCCTGGTGAAAACAGACATAAAATATGCGCGCGGGCATCATAAAATACCAAGATCCTACATCTACAATGCAAAATAATAATGTAAAGGATGATGCAAATATGCACTCATCATTAGGTGGAATGACACAAGAGTTATTCCAAACCTGCATAGATTTGTGCGAACCCAGGGATTTTTCATTGTTCTGCTCCTCCACGATAGGTTCAATAGTCTTCCTTGCCCTAGGGTTTTCATCAGTTCCCTCAACATCATCTCCCACAACAACATTCTCTTTCTCAGGTTCCACATTTTCCACAACAACAATTGTCTCCCTACTTCTTTCTTGGATGATCTAGTTAATAAGTAAACCATGATCATCCTCACTTTCCTCCTCTAAATTGTGTTCAGGCATAGTTTCCAATCTAGGTGCATACTATTTCTCATAGTTACCAGATTCAGAATGTTGAGTATCATTGGTATTCTGTTCTTTAGAGGAATCTTGAGTCACATTGTCAATTTTGGCCCTTTTAGGGGATGGGACATTCGACCCATGATCCACAAGAATCAAAATCTAGCTCTCATATGTTCCACCAACAACAATCTTATCCATGTCATAATAAAACAGATAGAAATTATCTCCAAGGCATCCTTCCGCTTTTTTAGGAATTCTCTCAACATCCCTACACCCTGTAGGGTTCCGTGGCAGAAAATAAAAAAAATTCTACGTTGGAACGCCCAAACACCCAGGATCTATGTATGTAGTAATGGAGTAACGACCAGAGCGTATAAAATATATACACTTGTAGATCGTACGTGGTTAGCATTCTGAGGGAAACATGGTTCATGTAGTGGTGCTTGTAGCCGACCTCAAGGTCGATAAACTCCTCGCGGGTCACCCCTTGCTCCATTGTGTACTAGTCCGGCTCACGACATCCAAGATACCACTCCTTGGAGTCACCCTCGAGGTTTCGTACACATACAGTGTATGATGACGACCTCCGACTCCCTTGATCCCTGCTGGGAGTGCGGAAGTAGATCTCCAGCTTCGAATCCTTGCAACGCAGTGGCATGCTGCAGGTGCACCATCTCTTCCATGTACAGTCCTTTCTTGGGACCGTGCCAACTAAAGGAGACAACTAGAGAGAGAGAGAGAGATTGGTGTATTTGTTGGCGTGTTTAATCCCACCCATGGGCACCCCTTTCTATAGGAGGAAGGGGGTGAGCTCTTCTCAAAATCTAAGCCATGTGGGACTAATAAAACCAAAGGAAATAAGGGAAAAGGGGGGCTGCCAGCTAGGCTGACTGGGTGCACCCGGGTGGGCCGACCCGAGGCGGCCCAGCAGCCGCAGCGCAGCAAGCAGAGCAATAGTAGCAGTGGCGCAGCGTCCTGGGAGAAGAGTCGGTCGGGTGGGCCTTGGCTGCGGCCCACCCGTGTGCCAACCAGCCAGCGCGCCCGTGGAGCCCCGCCTTGGTCGGCTTGCTAGCGGTTGGCGGTCAGTAGCCTGCTTGCGTCCTGGTGTCCGCCCGCATGGGCCGCGAGGTGGTGGCCCGCCAGTGGCGCCTAGCTGGCAGCCGCCTGCGTGGTGCATAGAACCCGCCTACATGCCTACGTGGGCCGCTAGGCCCACACGCGGCAGGAATAGTTTTTCTTGTTGTTTCCTTTTTCCTTTTCAGGGTGGCTTTCTCCTAGGCCAATTCCCTCCGGGGTTTTTGCCTATTGAGAAAGTTTCTCTATAAATTTTAATTTAAATATTTATTTAGTATATATTATTTTGAATTAACATATTATAAATTGCCATTTATCCAAAACACCTTTCAGATGTTTTATTTATTTCTTTCCCCGAATAACTTCGGATCTCTCTTTGGAATGATTCCGGCTTTCTCTTTCTCTACTGTGATTCCAACTTACAGATGATTTCTAGCTCATCGTACCCTTAAGCATATTTCCCTATGGCTCGAGAATGGCATAGACATGATCCCATCAATGATCAATAGCGGGACCAGGATGCTCATAATGACCCCTGTGCATTCCACGATGAAAATATCGTTTGAACCGTAAAATATCGAGTCCAATTCCTTTTGTTTCTCTGATATGACTTGTCCGAGATCCGATCATTGTATCACATACCTTGTTCAATCTCGTTAGCGACAAGTTCTATTTTACTTGTTCTCGTGATATTATATCCATGTGAACTAGTCACATGTTGTAACAGTATGTATGTAATCTCACCTAGTCGGCCTTGTGTATCTTACCCGTCACCTGGATGAACAAATCCCGGTCTTGATTCATAAGTCATCTATTGTTCCTCTAGAATACCTAACGTACACCTTTATAATCACCATTTCACTGAGTGACGTTTGATGCAGTTAAGGCAGCCTCAGGAGACAGTGATTAATATGATCTCACAGTCTAAGAAGAAGGGGACTATGTTTATAACTACTGTAACAATGAACTCTGTGAATTGATCATGTCGTGATCTTTGGGTAATGTTCATCACATCATTCACCAATAATATGACCTTGTTGTCAATTGGCATAAAAGCTCCATAATCAAGAAACCTTGATCATCGATTGCCCAACGAACTAGTATGAATAGAGGCTATTAGGGACTTGGTTTGTTTCATACCACAGCTATATCAATATTTCCACTTGATACAGTTATAGCACAATATGAAACTATTACGAACTAATTGGGATATGATAATAAACTCCATTTATTATTTGCCTCTAGGGCATATCTCCTTCAGTCTCCAACTTGCACTAGAGTGCAAATAATCTAGCTCGCATTTTACTAATCATAAACCATTTGTTTATTAACCATGCATGCTCATGGAAAATATCATGTCCATGTTCTGTTTTACCAGATCATTATGTCTTTTCCAAATTGTTAATCTCTTCCTAATTTTGACATTAAACCATTATCTCATAATAGGTTGAAGTATTCCTTTGGCGACAGAGTGAGACTTTATTTCTAGTGTTTACATTGATGGTCAATCAGTCAATTTAACTTTCACTATTGTCACGTAAACCTTGAAACACACTTAGCAGAAGTCGAACTTATTTAGACAAAAACTATACTTCTATATCTACGCAGATCCTAGTGTATAAAATGCAACTATGTGCCTAACTTTGCTTCTTTCCATTCAAGCACAAACTTAATTCTGGTTCAGTGATTAACTCAGGAATCACCTCAAGACATGTTCTTACAGTTAAGAGCTTGTTCTTCCAACCAAAACCTTGGGTCATATTACGTCATGTATACAATATGATTGTATGGAAGAACCTATGACTGAGGCATAGGATATGCAACATATCTTTTTTCTTTTTTTAATCATAGTTGTAATACTAAGACTAACTCAATGTTTCATTCAAGTAAGAATTTCTTTCTTACCTAGTTCCATTTTGAACTACTCCAAAATCTTGTCTAGGATATTCTAAACAACTTCAGAATCAAGTCCAGGTAGCATTCGACAATAATGTTTATTAAACTTGCCAATCTATCTCAATAGATTTCATTTTTTAATAACTTGTTCAACTTTATCCATATTTACTAACTTAAATATTATTCATACCAATTACATTATTCATATATGTCATCCACATATTTCAGAATGATGTCACGCTCCCACTCAAAATATGTCCGCTACATATTATGATTTAGCCAAGCTACTTAGCTCCCACTCAAATGCAGGTCCTCTCAATAATCTTGGATATTCTAAAAAAATCATCATCAAATTGAGAATTCGAGTTGCGATACTCCAGTATCCATATATTCCTGGTGTAAATCCAATAGACTCAAGTATTGCTACATTTGTAGTCAACGCCTTGAATTTGTCCAAACATACTTTGTGACAAATCGAGATTTATGTCATTCATTAAGTTTCATTTTATTTCTTATGACTTTGTAGTCATTTAGAAATATCAAGTAAACATCTTTACTTAATGATATCAAGTAACATATTACTTTGTAATCTTAAATGTAACTTAATATAGGATTTTATGACTCCTAGTCATTTCTCGCACTTAGGTACATCACGCTTCTTTGTAGTTCGTAGGTATGTCTTGTTCAAACAACATGACAAGTGAATCAATAGTATATTTCTACAAACTTGTAGAATATATATCGTTGAATCCTACTTTCATTAGTAAAAGTATTCGCTGAAACTTTATGATCATTATCCTTAGTTTCTCCTCTATTTGTAGAGTTTGGTTCCTGGAACAAATTCCGTTGCGCCACTCAACAATCAGGAGGTAAGATCAAATACCTTATTTCGATCTTTTACCTTTTTTTACTTGTATCTTCATCAAGACACATAAATATTAGGATAACACCAGGCTTTCCCTTTGTGGATGATGTATTCATAGTTTCCTAAGAATACACTACAAAGACTTGTTTATTCGCCACGATTTCGATTATTGAAATCTCTAGAAACCTGAACGTGTCATAACTCTTATGGTGTTGTTTCCACGAATCTTTAGATGCTAATATTAGACCATATGTGTACAATTATCATAATTTGTGAAACATCTTTCACAAGTCCTTTTATGACAAAACTTAACTTAAATACTTTAGTCATGTCGATCAAATCAAACAGACTTTGTATTTCTATTAATTTAATATCCCCCTTCATTTTGAATAATTCAAAAATAATTTCAAACTTATGTTTCATTAAGTAAATACTTATATTCACTCAAATCCACAATGAAGATTATGAAATAATGATCTACTATTTGTTGAAAATACGATACATCACTATGTATAAGGTTCAACATTTCTTCGCATATCTCTGTTTTACCAGAATGCAGAGTTTTAGTCATTTCGTCAAACGAGGCATGGTTTTACAAAGTCTCTAGATCAAATATCCAAGACCCCAATTTTCATTTAGAATGAAAAACATACAATAACCATCTTGACTAAACAATAGTGTCATGTCATTTTTAAACTTTGGATACCTTTTAGCATTCTAATCTTTTACAATGCTTAAATTATTATCATTAACATAATGATGAGAATAAATCATTATAATCATAATGTGACCATAAAGGTATTATTCATAAAAATAGTACAACTGACTTGTAACTTATTCATATGAATAATCATCTCGCCAAAAGCAAGACACACAAACAAGGATTACAAAATTATATCCAAGTCCACTAATTCAAATGATAATCTTTTGAGGAAAGGGGTGATGTCGGCCATCAATTGTTTTGTTTGTCATCATCAGGCCATATTACCTCATTTCCAGCAATTCTCAAGCAGACAATCATGTTTAAACAAAACATGACAAGTATCACATACTTGTGAACTGCAACGAGTTTTGCAAGAAGAACATTTATAATTTGTATATCTAACATATACCCTTTTCATCCATGACCTCCACTACAATCATTGCGGAGTCATAGGACTATCTCCTAATGGTTGTTGTATCAAGAAGAGAATATTATCTAATTACGAGGATATCCCTCAGGTGTGGGTATTAATCTATGAAGTTGGACACTTCTGCTAAGGCCCATATCAAGCAAGAAATTTCCATAGTCGCAAAGGAAATCAATGGATAGGACATGATCTACTAAGATATTTACAAATAGACATCTAGACTAAGTTCATAATATGACTTCAATTCATAATTGAGCTATGATACATTGCAAATGTATCTACAATTTTTGATGTTCCATGCTTGGTTTTATCTACTTTCATGTGTTTTGTCCATACTTTGGAGTACTTTTAATATGATTTCTTGGACTAACCTATTAACAAGAGCCATAGTGCCAGCTGCCTGTTTTTCGTTTTTTTGTTCCGTGAATTTTCTCACAGGTTGGTCTGTGGAAAGTCGAAATGAATATTCTCGGAATTTGACGGGACAAAAGCCAAAGTCATTATTTTACCGAGGGACACTTGGAGCTAGAATACAAGACGGAGAGGGGATGGGGCCCGGCCACACCACCTGGCCACGCGGCCAGGCCTGGCCCGCGCCAGGTAGTGGTCTGGACGCCCTAGGCACCCCCTCGGCCTCTCCTTCTGCCTATATATTGCCTTTGATACGGAAACCCTAAGGACCCGATCAAAATTCCACGAAAGAGTCTGTAGCTGCCGTTATCTCCATCCCAAGATCAGGAGGTGCTGGCTCTTCGGCACCACACGAGAGGGAATTCACCCTAGAGGCCTTGTTCATCACCATGCAAGCCTCCGGTGTGATGCGTGAGTAGTTCATCTCTGGACTACGGGTCCATGTAGTAGCTAGATGGCTGGTTCTCCTCCTTTGTGCCATCATGTTTAGATCTTGTGAGCTTCGTTCATGATCAAGATCATCTATTTGTAATTCTGCATGTTGTGTTTGCGGGGATCTGATGGATATTGAGATGCTATTTCAGATTGATTATTGATTCTATCATGTCTTTGTTATTTGTGATCTTGCATGCTTTTCGTTGTTAGTACCTATCTTGGCAAAGTAGATGCTAGCAACTCCAAGAGTTAGTATTTATGCTCGATAGTGGGTCCATGCCTCTGGTAATCTGGGCAAGTGACAGAAATCTCTAAGGTACTAGATGTGTTGTTGCTACCAGGGAGAAAACAACAATCCTTTGTTCATAGAACAATCGTATTGTTTACTTTATACGCCATTCGTAATGCAATTATCCGTTGCTTGCAACTTAATACTGGAGGGGGTTCAGATGATAACCTGAATGTGGATTATTAGTCATAGATGCAGTTGGATGGCTTTCTATGTATAATGTTGTAATGCCCAATCGAATCTCAAAGGAGTCAAGATGATTAGTATATGCTTGTATGCTTTCTCGATGTTTATCAATTGCCCCACTGTAATTTGTTCACTCAGCATGTTATCTATCTTAAGGAGAGCCACCTCTAGTGAACTATGGACCCCGATCCTTTCTTTTACTTTCAATCTACAATCAACTGTTTACTAATTTGTGTTTACTTTCTGCAAACTATTACTTTCTTCCACTTGATACGTTTAATCCTTTGTTTTCAGCAAAACCGGTGAGATTGACAACCTCATCGCAAGTTGGGGACAAAGTTCTATGGTTGTGTTGTGCAAGTCTCCATGTTGCTACTAGCACCGGTAGTGTTCCCTGCCAAGGCTCAGCTAGCAACACCTTTGGGGTGTTTCCTTGCTCCTACTGATTCGATTAAATCTTGGTTTCATAACTGAGGGAAAACTTGCTGCTGTGCTCATCATACCTTCCTCTTGGGATTCTCCAACGAGCTCGAGTTACATACGAGTCAGCCAGCTGGTACAACCGGGTGGTATGATGTCAACGCTTTCTATTCTTCTAGATAGTGTTGGGCCTCCAAGTGTAGAGGTTTGTAGAACAGCAGCAAGTTTCCTTAAGTGGATCAACCAAGGTTTATCGAACTCGAGGAAGTGGTCAAAGGTATCCTCTCAAGAAACCACGGAATCAAGATACAAGAAGTCTCTTGTGTCCCAACACACCCAATACACTTGTTAGGTGTATAGGTGCACTAGTTCGACGAATAGATAGTGAAATATAAGTATTATGGATAATTATATGGAATTGTAATCCAGCTAAGAGGGTGCAACAAGCAAAATGTAATAAGGACCGATTGCAAATCTGTGGTTTTAATGCCAGAACAAATAGGGATCATACTTTCACTAGTGGACACTCCTCATATAAATATCTTCTCTTCATTATACAACCTGAACTACTCTCACACTGCTGCTACTATACAGACACCTAAAGTTCGTGATTCTCTCTCGATCTAGATAAAACCCCTCACTCTCACCTCTGAGCGCTTATTCCAGTAACAACAACACAATCATAGAGATATCTTAACTCAATTATAACGTATGATAAGTATTTAATTTTAGCTAAAGTGCTACACTTGTAGTAATAATCAGAAATTCAAGGCTACTTGGGGATACAGAGATTAACAGTCAAAGGCACTTGAGAAAAGGTAGATCTATAGATTGATAAAGCTTGACTTACAAGATCATGCATAGAAAGAGAGATGAATTACAGAAGCATCGGGAGCCTCAGTCTTTAGAGAGAACTACTCCTCTCATCATGGGAGCCGTGCACGCACGATGGAGATGGCGGTGGAGTTGATGGAGATGGCTCGGGGCATCACATCCCACCAGGTGCCGAGACAGAGCCTCCGGCCTCTAATCTCTTCATGACATGTGCATCGTGGAACTTTTCGTGGAATTGATCTGGTGTTTAGGGTTTTCGGCCTCACTTTTATAGGGCATGGAAGAGGTAAGGCCTGCAGGGCCGAGAGCCCACACTAGGGTGGGCGCGCTCGAATGGGTCGCATCACCCTAGGGGAAATGTTCGTCATGTACCAACTTCTGTGCGAAAAATTGCTACACCTGAAGTTATCATCAATCACATGAGGGGTTGTAGAATCACCAATTGTCTAGAAGGTCAAATGGGGTGAATACAAATCTAATCGGCCAAACAGTCGCTTGAATCTAGATTTAAAAAACCGCTGAACTTCAAAATACCGCCGTTAGGTCGAACTCTCTTTCTTGGCCCGCCTTAGTGATTCCCGCTTATATTTTGCGGCCGTGGGACTAGCTTACCGCTGCATGTGACCAGGATCCCCGGCGTACCATTTTGTGATCTATTTCTCGTTTCTACTCTGTCTTTCTCCCCCGCCTCCTCCCCTGTTAACATTTGCTCACACCGGCTGCCTTGCCCTCGGATCGTGAGCTCACACTTGCTCTATCTTCTATCCCCGCCATGTCCAGTCAACCTCCCACGCCTAATCAAAGTCAGCAGCCGCCGCCATCGCATCGCTGCCGCCACCGTGATCGTCTAATCGAGATTTTAGGATTTGCATCCCCGAATAATATCCGCCTCGCTAGTCCTTATTGCACTACGGAGCGCGGTCCCACGGGCAATCCAGGCCGCGTACCGCCTCGCTGGAAGTTGCATGTCGGCGCACACCAGGCTATGGTAGACCAGGCATGGCACAGCGCTTAGTACTGGACGCACCATGCTCTTGGCGACACCGGTATTGGCATCCATTCCCACCGTGGTCGCCGGCAGAAAGTCACGTCGCCAGTCACGTTTTCGGATCGGACGAAATGAGGTCAAGATTGAGGTATGCGCCACGCCATCTCACTGATTTTTTTGTCCGGCCCGAGCACAACTCAAACGACGAAAGCACGCTTCGGTATTCTTCCTATTCTTTCGAAAGTACCGCGGGAGAAAAATGAGCTTCATGCGCCATGCGGTGGGACATCGCACGCTTGGGGCAGTCTTTGCTTTTCTCCAAACTCCGGCTTTGACGGCCTCCTTCTGAGCTGTTGGGAGCCGGAGGCCTCAAGGAGGTCGTTAGTAGCCTTGTGGTAGTGAGCTGGTGGAAATCGTACCACCGAAAGTGCATGTGATGGGTCATCGAGAAAAGGCGTGGCTGAAAGATCCCGGCCTTGTTGCCCTAAGATGTACGAGGGTGCGATTCCAAGGTAAGGTATGACGACTTTGTTCGAAGCACCCGGTCATCATCCACCTCGGAGGAGGTTCTGAATCGGGTACATGGCATCAGTGGCCCGAAGAAATGCTGTAAAGCCGCCCTTGTCAGCCGAAGTGTTGGCTCGGAAGGATCGATGGCACGTGACCACCACCGCTTTCACGACGACGCTTTACATCGGTGGGGAACCGCTTGGGCGATTTGGTTCTGATTTCTCGAGTGAAGACAAGAGCTCTGAGTGAATTTCTTTTGGTATGTGTGGCTAATGAATTTATAGTATGGAGAGCGTGAAGAGAAGTTAACGCATCGACTAAAAATGTAGTAATAGTTTGAATGATGATGTAGTATGTGTGTGTAATAGTTTCAGAAGTAGTATGTGTGTGTAATAGTTTGAAGTAGTATGTGTGTGTGTAAGAGTTTGAATCTATGTAGCATGTGGGTAATGAATTTGATGTAGTGTGTGTGTAACAGTTTGAATCGATGTAGTTGAACACACGTGCTTTTATAATTTACGTGAATAAATCAAGGACTACCTCATTGAAAAGGAGAATATCATTTTCATGACCCGAAGGTTGGGGTGTCCAGGCAACTGCTTGATGCAAGTTCCCTCAATGATCATCACTTGATGACTGACACGCAGGTGTGCGCCAAATACCGTGAGGGTCTTTTTTTCGCACGCAATTAACTTACGTTTCAATACAAAAATCAAGCTTAACTTGTGCCGTCAAGTTAACGCCCCACTCGCATCGCTTCAAGGGCGTTATGTCACTCCACAGCTACTCCCGTCCTTAGGTGTCAATTTGGCTTGCAGGCGTTGGTGGAAAATCGAGCATCCATTGCTAATCAGCCTTCTTCCCCTGAGCGGCAATCGTGGGTAAGCCCAGCCATGGCACGTGGGACAGGACGCAGTTAACCTGTTTCATTACCAGTCTCCTCCATGTAGGCTTGCAGTGCTTTCCAGATTGCATCCATTACGCGCGATCTTCTTCCCTCGAGGCGTAACTGTATCGTGGCATGCCATGGCGCAGCAGCTGGGACGTGATGAAGCTACTCGGCCCAGCTCTCCTCCCCATCACCCAGTCGGAGCTCACCACCACCATGGATTGCCCGCTTATGGCACGGTCTGCAGGGGATCGAGAATTGGTTCCGGTGAGATCTATCACCTGTCGCACCATGCCTCGGTTCTGTTTTTCCTCCCTCTAGAATCCGAGGCCACTGTCACCGTGGTTGCACCTGCACTTTACCAGATTCTCGCCACCTCATGTATCGAGGCAGGTCTCGTGGTAGCTCAAGTTCTAGAATCTCCAAGTTACTGTCTATATTGGGCCCTGTAAGTGTTGTTGTAAGTGTTAAACTAGCAAAATCTCTTTTGTTCAAATTTCTTGGGTTGTACTAACTTCATTGTGTTTAATTATGAAAGACAAAATATAAATGATTTCTCTCAATTTCTTGCATGTAGAAAAATGCACAAATTTAATTTCATATTCTCGCAGGAGGAACTCCGGCCCCACTTGTTGAACCTCCGGTAACAGACTTTGCCATTTATCTCCACGTAACTACGCAGTGGTGAGTTCTCGAAGCCAAAGTTGTCGTTACCATCGCTTTCTTCCGTAGTCATTCACTTCCTCTCCTCGCCATTCCTTCCGCAGTTTTCCTAGGTGCTTCTTCTTCCTACGGTGCTCGAAATCGCCATTGATTCATCTTCTTCTTCCTCTCGCAGAGTTCCTTGCGTGCATTTTCACCCATTTCCTTGTAGGTATGGACGATGGAAACGACAACAGAGACCACTTGTCCCGCCATGGCACCACGACTTTGATCAAATGGTGTACACAAATGATGAAGCTTAATCGCGGAGACAACTCTCGCCAGTTTGAGCAATTGCTTGAGAAAGAGAAGCACAAGTTTGTGGGCTAGACTTGGAGTACACCCATGCAAATAAGCTTAAAAATCCCTCCACAAGAGATCATTGTCAGGCAAATCGCCATACATGAGGAGGTCCTCGCTACCACTTCGCAGTATGTGAAATTTAAATTTGAGATCACCACTTCGCATCCCTTGTTCCTTACATCCCTAGAACCATCTAAGTGCGAGTAAACCAACTGAGATGCATTGTCCGCTCAATCAGTTCTTGTGTAGGAAAGGGACAAATTTCACTAGCGTGGATATCACAAATGACACAATTATGCTTTCTCGCAGCATTGATAAAAAATCCCGAGGGCACCACATCGACATCCAAAATATGCACAAGATCAAATCATACCCAGTTAAGGATGGCATGGGTGATCCGGCAAATGAAATCATCTATAAATCATATGAAAAACTAAAGAAATTGAAGCGACTCGAACACGACTACTAGGAGTGGAAGCCGATGAGCCAGGTGTGCCTCGAGTATGCAATCAGAGACGCCTACATGGCATACGAGTTGTACAGTAAGCTCATTACCATGAAAGATGGGATGGTTAAGGCGGGGGTTTTCACCAGAGAGCTATGCCCTTTACAGGTTGCAAGCTAGCCTAGGAGAAGAAGCGCGAGGAGGATGAAGCGGTTTCAGTGATCAGCAAGGATCTTGGGACGGTGGCAACATCAAGCGGTTGAAGGGGAAGCAAGTCAAGAACGACAACAAGTGGTGGTGATACATTATGTGTTTGAACTAGATTTCAGTTTTTATTTTATTATGTGTGTTATACATTTAGTTACTTAAATACAAAATTTCGAACAATTTAACTTGTTGATGTATTTCTTGACAATTATAATATAATCGAGCACTAGAAATATTTTGTAGTGTGCATGAGCATGATCAGTAAATATAATTGAACACTAGAAACTTTAAGGCACTCCATATAAAGGTAGATTAATATAGAAGGTTCACCAGAGACACCACGGATATATTGTCTTACATGCCACACATGGGTAATAATTAACTAGAACAAAATAAAAGCAGTAGAAGGAGGTCGACACTGAGACGCCCAGCGTAAGGTGGTTTATCGCAGGAGGCAGCGACCTAGTCGATGGGATATAGGCCAGTCCCGACATACTCCCGGAGGAATTGGTGGCTGCGTTCCGACGAAGGTAATCGCCTATGGCTTCTTCGCCCGCCTCGCCAACGCCTCCGTGGCCGGATCATGCCGTTGAGGTCCACGTTGATTGCTTTCCGCCACGTATCGGCAAAATGGCCTCCCCTTACGGGTGGAAAACGGATTAGCCCAATCAGAATCGCTTTAAAGACGTAGCGGCTCTTGTTGTCCCCGGATACCTTTGCTATCGTCCACTTCATCATCATCATCCTATTGATTTTAAGAACATAACTTAGAACTCATACATATGATTGAATTGTATTACAACTCAAGAATTGACAACATGTATATGTAAGACAAAGATGTATATCCGTGGATATCAAAGATAAAGCATCTCAAAGAACAGTTTGATCGGTTCATATATCATTTCATCTCAACATAATGACAAATAATTGCATAAGAGTGCATGTAGGATAAATCTAGGGCCTCATAAGTTTCTTCAGGATGGAGTAGGTGAACCAAGTAACAATTACAAAATCTGTAATGTTGTTGCACATCGCCTGTGTTCACTAACTCATCCCTCGAAAAGAACTGACACCAATGTGTCTCCTCTCTTTTTAGGACAAATTTGAATCATTGGCCACAATAAGAAATTCAAATGTAATCAGACAAAACATTATTCAGGATATACATAGTCAGGTAGAAAAATGCTTAAATATTGTAATTATAAATAAAAGACCAAAAAATTAATCTTCAGGTGCATGTTAAAAAATACTTATGATCAAAACCATTCATATACATATGCATCATACCAATCATTAAAATATCAAAAACAATTCAAGGATCAAATATGTAGTTCCATATGAGAATAAATCTAGGGCCTCATAATTTGTTTTGAGGAGATGGAGTTGCAAACCAAAGTACCAACAAGACAACCTATATTGTTTATGTGCATTGTCCTCAAAGTTCACCAACCCATCCCTAAAACACGACACGTCATATGTGTCTCCTTGAACTCTTTTGGGCAAATTTCAATCATCGGCCTCATGACAAACTAAACTATAATTCTTATACACCTGAATGCATGGAATAGGTAATTCAAATATCATAGTTCTATGAATGTAGAATAAAAGATTAAGGCCTCATAAGTTTTTTAGGATGGCATAAGTGAACCAAGTAACAATTGCAAACCTATATTGTTCTTCTACATCGCCTCTAGGTTCACTAACTCGTCCTGAAAAAATCCACACCAATGTATTCCGCCTCTCTTTTGGGCAAATTTGAATCATTGGCCACAATAAGAAATTGAAATGTAATCGCACAAAACATTATTCGTGGATATACATAGTCAGTACAAAAACAAGCCTAAATATTGTAATTATAAATAAAAACAAACAATTAATCTTCAGGTACATGTTAAAAATACTTATGATCAAGACCATTCATATACATATGCATCATACCAATCATTAAAAGATCGTAAACAATTCAAGGATCATATGTAGTTCCATATGAGAGTAAATCAAGGGCATCATAATTTGTTTCAGAGGTGGAGTTGGAGAACCAAAGTACCAACAGCACAACCTATATTGTTTGTGTGCATTGATGCGTCAGGTTCGCCAACCCATCCCTAAAACACGACACCATCATAATGTCTCCCCTTTAACTCTTTTGGGGCAAATTTCAATCATCGCCTCGTGAAAAACTAAAATGTAATTCTTATACACTATGAATGCATGGAATAGATAATTCAATATCATAGTTCTATGGATGTAGAATAAAGATTATGCCTCATAAGTTTCTTCAGGATGGAGTTTTAAACCAAGTAACAATTGCACAACCTGTAATGTTGTTGTACATCTCTCCAGGTTCACTAACTCATCCCTAAAAAAATCTGACACTAATGTGTCTGCCTCTCTTTTGGGACAAATTTGAATCATTGGCCACAATAAGAAATTGAAATGTAATTGTACAAAACAATATTCAGGGATATACATAGTAAGGTACAAAAAACAAGCCTAAATATTGTAATTAGAAATAAAAAACCAAACAATTAATCTTTAGGTACATGTTAAAAATACTTATGATCAAAACCATTCATATACATATGCATCATACCAATCATTAAAAGATCAGAATCAATTCAAGGATTATATATGTAGTTCCATATGAGAATAAACCTAGGGCCTCATAATTTGTTTCAGAGATGGAGTTGGAGAACCAAAGTACCAACAGCACAACCTATATTGTTTGTGTGCATTGCTGCCTCAAGTTCACCAACCCATCCCTAAAACATGACACCATCATATGTGTCTCCCCTTGAACTTTTTTGGGGCAAATTTCAATCATCGGCCTCGGTGACAAAATAAAATGTAATTCTTATACACTATGAATGCATGGAATAGATAATTCAAATATCATAGTTCTATCCATGTAGAATAAAGATTCCCAGCTTCATAAGTTTCTGAGAGATGGCGAAGTAACCAAGTAACAATTGCACAGCCTTATATTGATCTTGTACATGGCCCTAGGTTCGCTCACCCATCCTCGAAAAAATTTGACACCAATGTGTCTCGCTTTCTTTGGAGCAAATTTGAATCATTGGCCACAATAAGAAATTGAAATATAATCATAAAACAATATTAGGGATATATAAATGCATCATACAATGCATTCATAGTTCAAAAACAATACAAAGATTATATATTTAGGTTCCATATGAGAGAAAAATTAGGGCCTCATTTTTTCAACGATGGAGTGGGAGAACCAAAATACCAACAGCACAACCTATATTGTTTATGTGCATTCTTTGCCTCAGGTTCACTAACCATCCCTAAGAAAACGACACCATCAGATGCCTTGCACTATTTTGGGGCAAAATTGAATCATTGGGATGGAAGGAATAGAAATGTAATGTTATAGGCCTGCCGTATCAAATCAACACTCAACTAGCAAACTCAACTAGATGGCGATGAGTAGATTGGGGTTTTGTGACTAGACGGATTGGGGTTTTGTGACTAGATGGCGATCCATCAATCAACTGATCGAATCATATATATACTACCCTACATCAAGAGCAAAATAATATGTACACGATTGAGCAAATCCTATGTATGAACAGTGAAAACTGCGGCTGCAACTAGAGAAGCTAGCAATGCAGTACCTCGGACTCCTCATCAGGGACCTCCTCCTCGAACTCATCATTCTCCGTGATTGCGCCGAAGATTTCTTGTACAGCGATGGGGTCGTTGATGTATATCACCGGATTGCCTCTGCCTGCCGCCTGCCCCCCATCTAGATCTGTCGCTAGCACCATGAAGTTGTCGGCCACCGCTACTTCGGCAAGACGGCTACTACGCCGCGGCGATGGCTACCACTGCTTTCTCGGTGGCGCACTTGCCACCACCGCTACGGCGGCGGCTACACACGCAGCTGCGGCGATTGCTACTGGCTAGACGGATGAGCTCGCACCCTCGACGGCGCGGCGACGAGCGGCATTAGTGCCTGGAGAAGACGCCTCTGCCTGCTTGGCGACGATTGAGCCATCTGCTGCTGCGCCTTCAACTGGCTTCACCTCCGGCTCATCTCCACGCCACAGACGCTTCATGGCGCACAAGGGAAGGAGGTAGTGCAAGCGAGGGAGCTTCGGCGCGTGTGGCAGGTGTAGATTGGGGTCTTGGGACTACAGACTAGGGGGAAATGACACGCGCTCATGGAAGACGAAGGTCGAGGGGGGTAGAAACCCCGAACTGTTCGTAGTTCTTGAGGGGACACGTGTGATGGGCAGGGGCTACCACGATCTCCACCCTTTTTTTTGGTTCCTTTTTTTTTGAAACAGCCACGATCTCCACTTTAGAGTTGCATTGAGAACACGCTCATGGCAGACCTTGATTCCACTGCATGCAAGTGGCGTGGAACTAATTTCTAGCAACGTTAGATCTACTCGAGGGGGGCCCTTGACTCATGGAAGTTACTAGCGGTGGGGCCTAGTTGGAAGTGAGATTGAGGCGCTGCGTAAAATGGGATATGTCTTATTAAAATCAAGTGGCAATAAATTGCAGCGTACTGCTGATAATCGTGCACTTTCGATGACCCGTTTCTATGCATGTGTTGTAGTAGCAGTAGTAGGCTTTTCAGACTTGATTAAACTTGACATGACCGCCGACGACTTTTTTTCCATGGACGACATCGTGTTCCTTCCTATAGAAGTCTCGCGGAGGGAGACGTCCGTGCTGTCTCATGATGTACTGTGAAGGGCATGATTTGTGCAATGATCATCGTTGGATCGCATGAATCAATAAAGACTGCGCATTTATCCGCTGTGACAACCAATTAGGGAGTAGCAGACAAGGTGAGCACAGGTTTGGGCTTCTACGAAAGATAGAGAGAGGGGGGCAAAACTAAGTAGTACCACATAAAACCAAGGGCAAAACTGAGTAGTATAAAAATGGAAAGTTCCTTCTACAATGAAATACATCATGGAATACATCAAATTATGCCAAGATAGATCCACTAGAGTTCATTGGATGTGTGTTCTACTCATAAACCACACATGGATCCACCAGTGTCATTGCATGTCTGTTCTTTTCATGAACCACACCCAGTGTCATTGCATGTGTGTTCTTCTAAACAAACCACATAAGTCATAACATGTCTATTCTTTTCATGAACCACACCCGATGTCATTGCATGTGTGTTCCTCTAGACAGACCACATAAGGATCCACCGTGTCAATTGCATGTTTATTATTTTCATGAACCACATAAGGATCCACCTGTCATTGGATGTGTGTTCTTCTCATGAACCACACATGGATCCACCATTGTCATTGCATGTATGTTCCTCTAAACAAACAACATAAGGATCCACCAGTGTCATTGCATGTCTGTTCTTTCATCAACCACACCCAGTGTCATTGCATGTGTGTTCTTCTAAACAAACCACATAAGGATCCACCAGTGTCATTACATGTATGTTCTTTTCATGAACGACACCTGGTGTCATTGCATGTCTGTTCTCTTCATGAACCACAACTAGAGTCATTGCATGTATGTTACTTCCATAAACCACACATGCATCCACCAGTGTCATTGCATGTCTGTTCTTTTCATAAACCACACCCAGTGTCATTGCACGTCTGTTCTTTTCATGAACCACACCTAGTGTCATTGCATGTCAGTTCTTTTCATGAACCACATAATGATCCACCGGTGTCATTGCATGTATGTTCTTCTCACAAACCACATAAGGATCCACCAGTGTCATTGCATGTCTGCTATTTTCATGAACCACACCCAGTGTCATTGCATGTGTGTTCCTCTAGACAAACCACATAAGGATCCACCGGTGTCACTAGATTTATTTTCTTTTCATGAACCACACATGGATCCACCGGTGTCATTGCATGTCTGTTCTTTTCATGAACAACACCCAGTGTCATTGCATGTCATTTATTTTCATGAACCACATATGGATCCACCTAGTGTGATTGCATGTCTGTTATTTTCATGAACCACACCTAGTGTCATTCCATGTGTTCCTCTAGACAAACCACATAAGGATCCACCAGCAGATCAGTATGTCTGTTCTTTTCATGAACCTCATCAGGATCCACCGGTGTCATCGGATGTGTGTTCTTCTCATGAACCACACATGGATCCACCGGTGTCATTGCATGTCTGTTCCTCTAGACAAACCACATAAGGATCCACCAGTGTCATTGCATGTCTGTTCTTTTCATGAACCACACCCAGTGTCATTGCATGTATGTTCTTCTAAACAAACCACATAAGTCATTGCATGTCTATTCTTTTCATGAACCACACCCGGTGTCATTGCATGTGTGTTCCTCTAGACAGTCCACATAAGGATGCACCGGTGTCACTGCATGTCTGTTCTTTTCATGAACCACACCTAGTGTTATTGCATGTGTGTTCTTCTAAACAAACCACATAAGTCATTGCATGTCTATTCTTTTAATGAACCACACCCGGTGTTATTGCATGTGTGTTCCTCTAGACAGACCACATAAGGATCCACCGTGTCCTTTGCATGTCTGTTTTTCATGAACCACATAAGGATCCATTAGTGTCATTGATGTGTTCTTCTCATGAACCACACATGGATCCACCTGTGTCATTGCATGTTTGTTCCTCTATACAAACCAAATAAGGATCCACCAGTATCATTGCATGGCTGTTCTTTTCATGAACCACACCTAGTGTCATTGCATGTGTGTTCTTAAAAGAAACCACATAAGAATCCACCAATGTCATTGCATGTATGTTCTTTTCATGAACGACACCCGGTGTGATTGCATGTCTGTTCTTTTCATGAACCATAGCTAGAGTCATTGCATGTCTGTTACTTCCATAAACCACACATGGATCCACCGGTGTCATTGCATGTCTGTTCTTTTCATGAACCACACCTAGAGTCATTGCATGTCTTCTTTTCATGAACCACACCCAGTTTCATTGCATGTCAGTTCTTTTCATGAACCACATAAGGATCCACCGGTCATTGCATGTCCGTTCTTCTCACAAACCACATAAGGATCCACCACCATTGCATGTCCTGTTTCTTTTCATGAACCACACCGGTGTCATTGCATGTGTGTTCCTCTAGACAAACCACATAAGGATCCACCGTGTCACTAGATGTCTATTCTTTTCATGAACCACATGGATCCACCGTGTCATTGCATGTCTATTCTTTCATGAACCACACCAGTGTAATTGCATGTGTTTTCCTCTAGACAAACCACATAAGGATCCACCAGGGTGTCCTTTGCATGTCTGTTCTTTTCATGAACCACACATGGATCCACCGGTGTCATTGCATGTCTGTTCTTTTCATGAACCACACCCAGTGTCATTGCATGTCAGTTCTTTCTATGAACCACATAAGGATCCACCAGTGCCATTGCATGTCTGTTCTTCTCACAAACAACATATGGATCCACCTAGTGTGATTGCATGTCTGTTCTTTTCATGAACCACACCTAGTATCATTGCATGTGTGTTTCTCTAGACAAACCACATAAGGATCCACCAGTGTCACTACATGTCTGTTCTTTTCATGAACCACATAAGGATCCACCGGTGTCATTGGATGTGTGTTCTTCTAAACAAACCACATAAGTCATTGCATGTATGTTCTTTTCATGAACCACACCTGGTGTCATTGCATGTGTGTTCCTCTAGATAGTCAACATAAGGATGCACCGGTGTCACTGCTTGTCTGTTTTTTTCATGAACCACACCCAGTGTCATTACATGTGTGTTCCTCTAAACAAACCACATAAGTCATTGCATGCCTGTTCTTTTCACGAACCACACCTGGTGTCATTGCATGTCTGTTCCTCTAGACAGACCACATAAGGATCCACCGGTGTCACTGCATGTATGTTCTTTTCATGAACCACATAAGGATCCACCAGTATCATTGGATGTGTGTTCTTCTCATGAACCACACATGGATCCACTAGTGTCATTGCATGTTTGTTCCTCTAAACAAACCACACAAGGATCCACCAGTATCATAGCATGTACATTGCTTTTCATGAACCACACCTAGTGACATTGCATGTGTTCTTCTAAACAAACCACATAAGTCATTGCATGTCTGTTCTTTTCATGAACCACACCTGTTGTCATTGCATGTGTGTTCCTCTAGACATGCCACATAAGGATCCACCGTGTTCTTGCATGTACATTCTTTTCATGAACCACATAATCCACCAGTGTCATTGGATGTGTGTTATTCTCATGAACCACACATGGATCCACCGGTGTCATTGCATGTCTGCTCCTCTAAACAAACCACATAAGGATCCACCAGTGTCATTGCATGTATGTTCTTTTCATGAACCACACCCGGTGTCATTGCATGTCTGTTCTTTTCATGAACCATAGCTAGAGTCATTGCATGTCTGTTACTTCCATAAACCACACATGGATCCACCGGTGTCATTGCATGTGTGTTCTTTTCATTAACCACACCTAGTGTCATTGCAATGTCAGTTCTTTATATGAACCACACCCAGTTTCATTGCATGTCAGTTCTTTTCATGAACCACATAAGGATCCACCAGTGTCATTGCATGTCTGTTCTTCTCACAAACCACATAAGGATCCACCAGTGTCATTGCATGTCTATTATTTTCATGAACCACACCCAGTGTCATTCCATGTGTGTTCCTCTAGACAAACCACATAAGGATCCACCGGTGTCACTGCATGTCTGTTCTTTTCATGAACCACACATGGATCCACCGGTGTCATTGCAAGTTTCTTCTTTTCATGAACCACACCCAGTGTCATTGCATGTGTGTTCCTCTAGACAAACCACATAAGGATCCACCGGTGTCACTGCATGTCTGTTCTTTTCATGAACCACACATGGATCCACCGGTGTCATTGACTGTCTGTTCTTTGCATGAACCACACCTAGTGTCATTGCATGTCAGTTCTTTTCATAAACCACATAAGTATCCACCAGTGTCATTGCATGTCTGTTCTTCTCACAAACCACATATGGATCCACCTAGTGTGATTGCATGTCTGTTCTTTTCATGAACCACACCTAGTGTCATTGCATGTGTGTTCCTCTAGACAGACCACATAAGGATCCACCAGTGTCACTGCATGTCTGTTCTTTTCATGAACCACATAAGGATCCACCAGTGTCATTGGATGTGTGTTCTTCTCATGAACCACACATGGATCCACTAGTGTCATTGCATGTTTGTTCCTCTAAACAAACCACATAAGGATCCACCAGTATCATTGCATGTCTGTTTCTTTTCATGAACCACACCAAGTGCCATTGCATGTGTATTCTTCTAAACAAACCACATAAGTCATTGCATGTCTGTTTTTTTCATGAACCACACCCGTTGTCATTGCATGTGTGTTCCTCTAGACATGCCACATAAGGATCCACCGGTGTTACTGCATGTCTATTCTTTTCATGAACCACATAATCCACCAGTGTCATTGGATGTGTGTTCTTCTCATGAACCACACATGGATCCACCGGTGTCATTGCATGTCTACTCCTCTAAACAAACCACATAAGGATCCACCAGTGTCATTGCATGTCTGTTCTTTTCATGAACCACACCAAGTGTCATTGCATGTGTGTTCTTAAAAAGAAACCACATAAGGATCCACCAGTGTCATTGCATGTATGTTCTTTTCATGAACCACACCCGGTGTCATTGCATGTCTGTTCTTTTCATGAACCATAGCTAGAGTCATTGCATGTCTGTTACTTCCATAAACCACACATGGATCCACCGGTGTCATTGCATGTGTGTTCTTTTCATTAACCACACCTAGTGTCATTCCAATGTCAGTTCTTTTTATGAACCACACCCAGTTTCATTGCATGTCAGTTCTTTTCATGAACCACATAAGGATCCACCAGTGTCATTGCATGTCTGTTCTTCTCACAAATCACATAAGGATCCACAAGTGTCATTGCATGTCTATTATTTTCATAAACCACACCCAGTGTCATTCCATGTGTGTTCCTCTAGACAAACCACATAAGGATCCACCGGTGTCACTGCATATCTGTTCTTTTCATGAACCACACATGGATCCACCGGTGTCATTGCAAGTTTGTTCTTTTCATGAACCACACCCAGTGTCATTGCATGTGTGTTCCTCTAGACAAACCACATAAGGATCCACCGGTGTCACTGCATGTCTGTTCTTTTCATGAACCACACATGGATCCACCGGTGTCATTGGTCTGCATTCTTTGCATGAACCACACCTAGTGTCATTGCATGTCAGTTCTTTTCATAAACCACATAAGTATCCACCAGTGTCATTGCATGTCTGTTCTTCTCACAAACCACGTATGGATCCACCTAGTGTGATTGCATGTCTGTGCTTTTCATGAACCACACCTAGTGTCATTGCATGTGTGTTCCTCTAGACAAACCACATAAGGATCCACCTGTGTCACTACATGTCTGTTCTTTTCATGAACCACATAAGGATCCACCGGTGTCATTGGATGTGTGTTCTTCTCATGAACCACACATGGATCCACCGGTGTCATTGCATGTTTGTTCCTCTAGAGAAACCACATAATGATCCACCAGTGTCATTGCATGTCTGTTCTTTTCATGAACCACACCCAGTGTCATTGCATGTGTGTTCTTCTAAACAAACCACATAAGTCATTGCATGTCTGTTCTTTTCATGAACCACACCCGGTGTCATTGCATGTGTGTTCCTCTAGACAGTCCACGTAAGGATGCACCGGTGTCACTGCATGTCTGTTCTTTTCATGAACCACACCCAGTGTCATTGCATGCATGTTCTTCTAAACATACCACATAAGTCATTGCATGTCTGCTCTTTTCATGAACCACACCCGGTGTCATTGCATGTGTGTTCCTCTAGACATACCACATAAGGATCCACCGGTGTCACTGCATGTCTGTTCTTTTCATGAACCACATAAGGATCCACCAGTGTCATTGGATGTGTGTTCTCCTGATGAACCACACATGGATCCACCAGTGTCATTGCATGTATTTTCTTTTCATGAACCACACCCAGTGTCATTGCATGTATGTTCTTCTAAACAAACCACATAAGTCATTGCATATCTGTTCTTTTCATGAACCACACCCGGTGTCATTGCATGTGTGTTCCTCTAGACAGTCCACATAAGGATGCACCGGTGTCACTGCATGTCTATTCTTTTCATGAACCACACCCAGTGTCATTGCGTGTATGTTCTTCTAAACAAACCACATAAGTCATTGCATGTCTGCTCTTTTCATGAACCACACCCGGTGTCATTGCATGTGTGTTCATCTACACAGACCACATAAGGATCCACCGGTGTCACTTCATGTTTGTTCTTTTCATGAACCACATAAGGATCAACCAGTGTCATTGGATGTGTGTTCTTCTCATGAACCACACATGGATCCACCGGTGTCATTGCATGTTTGTTCCTCTAAACAAACCACATAAGGATGCACCAGTGTCATTGCATGTCTGTTCTTTTCATGAACCACACCCAGTGTCATTGCATGTGTGTTCTTAAAAACAAACCACATAAGGATCCACTAGTGTCATTGCATGTCTGTTCTTATCATGAACCACACCCGGTGTCATTGCATGTCTGTTCTGTGCATGAACCACAGCTAGAGTCATTGCATGTCTGTTACTTCCATAAACCACACATGGATCCACCGGTGTCATTGCATGTCTGTTCTTTTCATGAACCACACCTAGTGTCATTGAATGTTAGTTCTTTTCATGAACCACACCCAGTGTCATTGCATGTTAGTTCTTTCCATGAACCACATAAGGATCCACCAGTGTCATTGCATGTTTGTTATTCTCACAAACCACTTAAGGATCCACCAGTGGCATTGCATGTCTGTTCTTTTAATGAACCACACCCAATGTCATTGCATGTGTGTTCCTCTAGACAAACCACATAAGGATCCACCGGTGTCACTGCATGTCTGTTCTTTTCATGAACCACACATGGATCCACCGGTGTCATTGCAAGTTTGTTCTTTCCATGAACCACACCCAATGTCATTGCATGTGTGTTCCTCTAGACAAATCACATAAGGATCCACCGGTGTCACTGCATGTCTGTTCTTTTCATGAACCACACATGGATCCACCGGTGTCATTGCATGTCTGTTCTTTTCATGAACCACGCCTAGTGTCATTGCATGTCAGTTCTTTTCATGAACCACATAAGGATCCACCAGTGTCATTGCATGTCTGTTCTTCTCACAAACCACATATGGATCCACCTAGTGTGATTGCATGTATGTTCCTTTCATGAACCACACCTAGTGTCATTGCATGTGTGTTCCTCTAGATAAACCACATAAGGATCCAACAGTGTCACTGCATGTCTGTTCTTTTCATGAACCACATAAGGATCCACCGGTGTCATTGGAATATGTGTTCTTCTCATGAAACACAGATGGATCCACCGGTGTCATTGCATGTTTATTCCTCTAAAGAAACCACATAAGGATCCACCAGTGTCATTGCATGTCTGTTCTTTTCATGAACCACACCCAGTGTCATTGCATGTGTGTTCTTCTAAACAAACCACATAAGTCATTGCATGTCTGTTCTTTTCATGAATCACACCCGGCGTTATTGCATGTGTGTTCCTCTAGACAGTCCACATAAGGATGTACCGGTGTCACTGCATGCCTGTTCTTTTCATGAACCACACCCAGTGTCATTGCATGTATGTTCTTCTAAACAAACCACATAAGTCATTGCATGTCTGTTCTTTTCATGAACCACACCCGGTGTCATTGCATGTGTGTTCCTCTAGACAGACCACATAAGGATCCACCGGTGTCACTGCATGTCTGTTCTTTTCATGAACCACATAAGGATCCACCAGTGTCATTGGATGTGTGTTCTCTTGATGAACCACATGGATCCACTGTCATTGCATGTTTGTTCCTCTAAACAAACCACATAAGGATCCACCAGTATCATTGCATGTCCGTTCTTTTCATGCACCACACACAGTGTCATTGCATGTGTGTTCTTCTAAACAAACCACATAAGTCATTGCATGTCTGTTCTTTTCATGAACCACACCCGGTGTCATTGAATGTGTGTTCCTCTAGACATACCACATAAGGATCCACCGGTGTTACTGCATGTCTGTTCTTTTCATGAACCACATAAGGATCCACCAGTGTCATTGGATGTGTGTTCTTCTCATGAACCACACATGGATCCACCGGTGTCATTGCATGTATTTTCTTTTCATGAAAAACCACATAAGGATCCACCAGTGTCATTACATGTCTGTTCTTTTCATGAACCACACCTGGTGTCATTGCATGTCTGTTCTTTTCATGAACCACAGCTAGAGTTATTGCATGTCTGTTACTTCCATAAACCACACATGGATCCACCGGTGTCATTGCATGTCTGTTCTTTTCATGAACCACACCTAGTGTCATTGCATGTCAGTTATTTTCATGAACCACACGCAGTGTCATTGCTTGTTAGTTCTTTTCATGAACCACATAAGGATCCACCAGTATCATTGCATGTTTGTTCTTCTCACAAACCACATAAGATCCACCAGTGTCATTGCATGTCTGTTCTTTTCATGAACCACACCCAATGTCATTGCATGTGTGTTCCTCTAGACAAACCACATAAGGATCCACCGTGTCCTTGCATGTTTGTTCTTTTCATGAACTACACATGGATCCACCGGTGTCATTGCATGTCTGTTCTTATCATGAACCACACCCAGTGTCATTGCATGTCTGTTCTTTTCATGAACCACAGCTAGAGTCGTTGCATGTCTGTTACTTCCATAAACCACACATGGATCCACCGGTGTCATTGCATGTCTGTTCTTTTCATGAACCACACCTAGTGTCATTGAATGTTAGTTCTTTTCATGAACCACACCCAGTGTCATTGCATGTTAGTTCTTTCCATGAACCACATAAGGATCCACCAGTGTCATTGCATGTTTGTTCTTCTCACAAACCACTTAAGGATCCACCAGTGTCATTGCATGTCTGTTCTTTTAATGAACCACACCCAATGTCATTGCATGTGTGTTCCTCTAGACAAACCACATAAGGATCCACCGGTGTCACTGCATGTCTGTTCTTTTCATGAACCACACATGGATCCACCGGTGTCATTGCAAGTTTGTTCTTTCCATGAACCACACCCAATGTCATTGCATGTGTGTTCCTCTAGATCACATAGATCCACCGTGTCACTTTGCATGTACATTCTTTTCATGAACCACACAAGGATTCACTGGTGTAATTGCATGTCAGTTCTTTTCATTATCAACGACCAGTGTCATTGCATGTCAGTTCTTTTCATGAACCACATAAGGATCCACCAGTGTCATTGCATGTCTGTTCTTCTCACAAACCACATATGGATCCACCTAGTGTGATTGCATGTATGTTCCTTTCATGAACCACACCTAGTGTCATTGCATGTGTGTTCCTCTAGATAAACCACATAAGATTCCAACAGTGTCACTGCATGTCTGTTCTTTTCATGAACCACATAAGGATCCACCGGTGTCATTGCATGTGTGTTCTTCTCATGAAACACAGATGGATCCACCGGTGTCATTGCATGTTTATTCCTCTAAAGAAACCACATAAGGATCCACCAGTGTCATTGCATGTCTGTTCTTTTCATGAACCACACCCAGTGTCATTGCATGTGTGTTCTTCTAAACAAACCACATAAGTCATTGCATGTCTGTTCTTTTCATGAATCACACCCGGCGTTATTGCATGTGTGTTCCTCTAGACAGTCCACATAAGGATGTACCGGTGTCACTGCATGCCTGTTCTTTTCATGAACCACACCCAGTGACATTGCATGTATGTTCTTCTAAACAAAGCACATAAGTCATTGCATGTCTGTTCTTTTCATGAACCACACCCGGTGTCATTGCATGTGTGTTCCTCTAGACAGACCACATAAGGATCCACCGGTGTCACTGCATGTCTGTTCTTTTCATGAACCACATAAGGATCCACCAGTGTCATTGGATGTGTGTTCTCTTGATGAACCACACATGGATCCACCAGTGTCATTGCATGTTTGTTCCTCTAAACAAACCACATAAGGATCCACCAGTATCATTGCATGTCCGTTCTTTTCATGCACCACACACAGTGTCATTGCATGTGTGTTCTTCTAAACAAACCACATAAGTCATTGCATGTCTGTTCTTTTCATGAACCACACCTTGTCATTGAATGTGTGTTCTCTAGACATACCACATAAGGATCCACCGGTATTCTTGCATGTCCGTTCTTTTCATGAACCACATAAGGATCCACAGTGTCATTGGATGTGTGTTCTTCTCATGAACCACACATGGATCCACCGGTGTCATTGCATGTATTTTCTTTTCATGAAAAACCACATAAGGATCCACCAGTGTCATTACATGTCTGTTCTTTTCATGAACCACACCTGGTGTCATTGCATGTCTGTTCTTTTCATGAACCACAGCTAGAGTTATTGCATGTCTGTTACTTCCATAAACCACACATGGATCCACCGGTGTCATTGCATGTCTGTTCTTTTCATGAACCACACCTGTCATTGCATGTCGTTATTTTCATGAACCACACGCAGTTGTCATTGCTTGTTAGTTCTTTTCATGAACCACATAAGGATCCACCAGTATCATTGCATGTTTGTTCTTCTCACAAACCACATAAGATCCACCAGTGTCATTGCATGTCTGTTCTTTTCATGAACCACACCCAATGTCATTGCATGTGTGTTCCTCTAGACAAACCACATAAGGATCCACCGGTGTCACTGCATGTTTGTTCTTTTCATGAACTACACATGGATCCACCGGTGTCATTGCATGTCTGTTCTTTTCATGAACCACGCCTAGTGTCATTGCATGTCAGTTCTTTTCATGAACCACATAAGGATCCACCAGTGTCATTGCATGTCTGTTCTTCTCACAAACCACATATGGATCCACCTAGTGTGATTGCATGTCTGTTCCTTTCATGAACCACACCCAGTGTCATTGCATGTGTGTTTTTCTAGACAAACCACATAAGGATCCACCAGTGTCACTGCATGTCTGTTCTTTTCATGAACCACATAAGGATCCACCGGTGTCATTGGATGTGTGTTCTTCTCATGAACCACAGATGGATCCACCGGTGTCATTGCATGTTTATTCCTCTAAAGAAACCACATAAGGATCCACTAGTGTCATTGCATGTCTATTCTTTTCATGAACAACACCTAGTGTCATTGCATGTGTGTTCTTCTAAACAAACCACATAAGTCATTGCATGTCTGTTCTTTTCATGAATCACACCCGGCGTTATTGCATGTGTGTTCCTCTAGATAGTCCACATAAGGATGCACCGGTGTCCCTGCATTCCTGTTCTTTTCATGAACCACACCCAGTGTCATTGCATGTATGTTCTTCTAAACAAACCACATAAGTCATTGCATGTCTGTTCTTTTCATGAACCACACCCGGTGTCATTACATGTGTGTTCCTCTAGACATTCCACATAAGGATCCATCGGTGTCACTGCATGTCTGTTCTTTTCATGAACCACATAAGGATCCACCAGTGTCATTGGATGTGTGTTCTCCTGATGAACCACACATGGATCCACCAGTGTCATTGCATGTTTGTTCCTCTAAACAAACCACATAAGGATCCACCAATATCATTGCATGCCTGTTCTTTTCATGAACCACACACAGTGTCATTGCATGTGTGTTCTTCTAAACAAACCACATAAGTCATTGCATGTCTGTTCTTTTCATGAACCAGACCCGGTGTCATTGAATGTGTGTTCCTCTAGACATACCACATAAGGATCCACCGGTGTTACTGCATGTCTGTTCTTTTCATGAACCACATAAGGATCTACCAGTGTCATTGGATGTGTGTTCTTCTCATGAACCACACATGGATCCACCGGTGTCATTGCATGTCTGTTCCTCCAAACAAACCACATAAGGATCCACCAGTGTCATTGGATGTCTGTTCTTTTCATGAACCACACCTAGTGTCATTGCATGTGTGTTCTTAAAAACAAAGCACATAAGGATCCACCAGTGTCATTACATGTCTGTTCTTTTCATGAACCACACCTGGTGTCATTGCATGTCTGTTCTTTTCATGAACCACAGCTAGAGTCATTGCATGTCTGTTACTTCCATAAACCACACATGGATCCACCGGTGTCATTGCATGTCTGTTCTTTTCATGAACCACACCTAGTGTCATTGCATGTCAGTTATTTTCATGAACCACACGCAGTGTCATTGCATGTTAGTTCTTTTCATGAACCACATAAGGATCCACCAGTGTCATTGCATGTTTGTTCTTCTCACAAACCACATAAGGATCCACCAGTGTCATTGCATGTCTGTTCTTTTCATGAACCACACCCAGTGTCATTGCATGTGTGTTCCTCTAGACAAACCACATAAGGATCCACCAGTGTCACCGCATGTCTGTTCTTTTCATGAACCACATAAGGATCCACCGGTGTCATTGGATGTGTGTTCTTCACATGAACCACAGATAGATCCACCGGTGTTATTGCATGTTTATTCCTCTAAAGAAACCACACATGGATCCACCGGTGTCATTGCATGTCTGTTCTTTTCATGAAACACACCTAGTGTCATTGCATGTCAGTTCTTTTCATGAACCACACCCAGTGTCATTGCATGTCAGTTCTTTTCATGAACCACATAAGGATCCACCAATGTCATTGCATGTCTGCTCTTCTCACAGACCACATAAGGATCCACCAGTGTCATTGCATGTCTGTTCTTTTCATGAACCACACCCAATGTCATTGCATGTGTGTTCCTCTAGAAAACCACATAAGGATCCACCGGTGTTACTGCATGTCTGTTCTTTTCATGAACCACACCCAGTGTCATTGCATGTCAGTTCTTTTCACGAACCACATAAGGATCCACCAGTGTCATTGCATGTCTGTTCTTTTCATGAACCACACCCAGTGTCATTGCATGTCACTACTTTTCATGAACCACATAAGGATCCACCAGTGTCATTGCATGTCTGTTCTTCTCACAAATCACATGTGGATCCACCTAGTGTCATTGCATGTCTGTTCTTTTCATGAACCACACCCGGTGTCATTGCATGTGTGTTCCTCTAGACAGACCACATAAGGATCCACCAGTGTGACTGCATGTCTGTTCTTTTTCATGAACCACATAAGGATCCACCGGTGTCATTGGATGTGTGTTCTTCTCATGAACCACACATGGATCCACCGGTGTCATTGCATGTTTGTTCATCTAAACAAACCACATAAGGATCCACCAGTGTCATTCCATGTTTGTTCTTTTCATGAACCACACCCAGTGTCATTGCATGTGTCTTCCTCTAGACAATCCACACAAGGATCCACCGGTGCCACTGCATGTCTGTTCTTTTCATGAACCACACATGGATCCACCGGTGTCATTGCATGTCTGTTCTTTTCATGAACCACACCCAGTTTCATTGCATGCCAGATCTTTTCATGAACCACATAAGGATCCACCAGTGTCATTGCATGTCTGTTCTTCTCACAAAACACATATGGATCCACCTAATGTGATTGCATGTCTGTTCTTTTCATGAACCACACCCGGTGTCATTGTATGTGTGTTCCTCTAGACAGACCACATAAGGATCCACCAGTGTCACTGCATGTCTGTTCTTTTCATGAACCACATAAGGATCCACCGGTGTCATTGGATGTGTTTTCTTCTCAAGAACCACACATGGATCCACCGGTGTCATTGCATGTCTGTTCCTCTAAACAGACCACATAAGGATCCACTAGTGTCATTGCATGTCTCTTCTTTTCATGAACCACACCCAGTGTCATTGCATGTGTGTTCTTCTAAACAAACCACATAAGTCATTGCATGTCTATTCCTTTCATGAACCACACCCGATGCCATTGGATGTGTGTTCCTCTAGATAAACCACATAAGGATCCACCGGTGTCACTGCATGTTTGTTCTTTTCATGAACCACATAAGGATCCACCAGTGTCAATTGATGTGTGTTCTTCTCATTAACCACACATGGATCCACCGATTTTATTGCATGTCTGTTCCTCTAAACAAACCACACAAGGATCCACTAGTGTCATTGCATGTATGTTCTTTTCATGAACCACACCCGGTGTCATTACATGTCTGTTCTTTTCATGAATCACAACAAGAGTCATTGCATGTCTGTTACTTCCATAAACCACACATGGATCCACCGGTGTCATTGCATGTCTGTTCATTTCGTGAACCACACCCAGTGTCATTGCATGTCAGTTCTTTTCATGAACCACATAAGGATCCACCAGTGTCATTGCATGTATGTTCTTCTCACAAACCACATAAGGATCCATCAGTGTCATTGCATGTATGTTCTTTTCATGAACCACACACCCAGTGTCATTGCATGTGTGTTCCTCTAGACAAACCACATAAGGATCCACCGGTGTCCTTTGCATATACCATTCTTTTCATGAACCACACATGGATCCACCGGTGTCATTACATGTCTGTTCTTTTCATGAACCACACCCAGTGTCATTGCATGCCAGTTCTTTTCATGAACCACATAAGGATCCACAAGTGTCATTGGATGTGTGTTCGTCTCATGAACCACACATGGATCCACCAGTGTCATTGCATGTTTGTTCCTCTAAAGAAACCACATAAGGATCCACTAGTGTCATTGCATGTCTGTTCTTTTCATGAACCAAACCCAGTGTCATTGCATGTGTGTTCTTCTAAACAAACCACATAAGTCATTGCATGTCTATTCCTTTCATGAACCACACCCGGTGTCATTGCATGTGTGTTCCTCTAGATAGACCACATAAGGATCCACTGGTGTCACTGCATGTCTGTTCTTTTCATGAACCACATAAGGATCCACCAGTGTCATTGGATGTGTGTTCTTCTCATGAACCACACATGGATCCACCGGTCTTATTGCATGTCTGTTACTCTAAACAAACAACATAAGGATCCACCAGTGTCATTGCATGTCTGTTATTTTCATGAACCACACCGGTGCCATTGCATGTGTGTTCTTCTAAACAAACCACTTAAGTCATTGTATATACATTTCTTTTCATGAACCACACCGGTGTCATTCCATGTGTGTTCCTCTAGACACACCACATAAGTATCCACTGGTATCCTTTGCATGTCTAATCTTTTCATGAACCACATAAGGATCCACCAGTGTCATTGGATGTGTATTCTTCTCATGAACCACACATGGATCCACCGATGTCATTACATGTCATTCCTCTAAACAAACCACATAAGGATCCACCAATGTTCTGCATGTGTTCTTTTCATGAACCACACCCGGTGTCATTGCATGTCTATTCTTTTTATGAACCACAGCTAGAGTCATTGCATGTCTATTACTTCCATAAACCACACATGGATCCACCGGTGTCATTGCATGTCTGTTCGTTCATGGACCATAGGCAATGTCATTGCATGTCAGTTCTTTTCAAGAACCACACCGGTGTCATTGCATGTCGGCTTTTTCATGAACCATAAGGATCCACCAGTGTCATTGCATGTCTGTTCTTTTCATGAACCACACCCAGTGTCATTGCATGTCAGTTCTTTTCATGAACCACACGCAGTGTCATTGCATGCCAGTTCTTTTCATGAACCACATAAGGATCCACAAGTGTCATTGGATGTGTGTTCGTCTCATGAACCACACATGGATCCACCAGTGTCATTGCATGTTTGTTCCTCTAAACAAACCACATAAGGATCCACCAGTGTCATTGCATGTCTGTTCTTTTCATGAACCACACCCAGTGTCATTGCATGTGTATTCTTCTAAACAAACAACATAAGTCATTACATGTTTGTTCTTTTCATGAACCACACCCGGTGTCATTGCATGTGTGTTCCTCTAGATAGACCACATAAGGATCCACCGGTGTCACTGCATGTCTGTTCTTTTCATGAACCACATAAGGATCCACCAGTGTCATTGGATGTGTGTTCTTCTCATGAACCACACATGGATCCACCGGTGTCATTGCATGTCTGTTACTCTAAACAAACCACATAAGTATCCACCAGTGTCATTGCATGTCTGTTATTTTCAAGAACCACACCCAGTGCCATTGCATGTTTGTTCTTCTAAACAAACCACATAAGCCATTGTATGTCTGTTCTTTTCATGAACCACACCCGGTGTCATTGCATGTGTGTTCCTCTAGACAGACCACACAAGGATCCACTGGTATCACTGCATGTCTATTCTTTTCATGAACCACATAAGGATCCACCAGTGCCATTGGATGTGTGTTCTTCTCATGAACCACACATGGATCCACCGATGTCATTGCATATACATTCCTCTAAACAAACCACATAAGGATCCACCAGTGTCATTGCATGTCTGTTCTTTTCATGAACCACACCCAGTGTCATTGCATGTCTATTCTTTTCATGAACCACAGCTAGAGTCATTGCATGTCTGTTACTTCCATAAACCACACAAGGATCCACCGGTGTCATTGCATGTCTGTTCTTTCATGAACCACAGCCAATGTCATTGCATGTCAGTTCTTTTCATGAACCACACCCAGTGTCATTGCATGTCAGTTCTTTTCATGAACCACATAAGGATCCACCAGTGTCATTGCATGTCTGTTCTATTCATGAACCACACCCAGTGTCATTGCATGTCAGATCTTTTCACGAACCACACCCAGTGTCATTGCATGTCAGTTCTTTCAGGAACCACATAAGGATCCACAGTGTCATTGCATGTCCATTCTTCTCACAAACCACATAAGGATCCATCCTTGTCATTGCATGTCATTCTTTTTCATGAACCACACACCCAGTGTCATTGCATGTGTGTTCCTCTAGACAAACCACATAAGGATCCACCGGTGTCACTGCATGTCTGTTCTTTTCATGAACCACACATGGATCCACCGGTGTCATTGCATGTCTGTTCTTATCATTAACCACACCCACTGTCATTGCATGCCAGTTCTTTTCATGAACCACATAAGGATCCACAAGTGTCATTGGATGTGTGTTCGTCTCATGAACCACACATGGATCCACCAGTGTCATTGCATGTTTGTTCCTCTCAACAAACCACATAAGGATCCACTAGTGTCATTGCATGTGTGTTCCTCTAGATAGACCACATAAGGATCCACCGGTGTCACTACATGTCTGTTCTTTTCATGAACCACATAAGGATCCACCAGTGTCATTGGATGTGTGTTCTTCTCATGAACAACACATGGATCCACCGGTGTTATTGCATGTCATTACTCTAAACAAACCACATAAGGATCCACCAGTGTCATTGCATGTCTGTTATTTTCATGAACCACACCTAGTGCCATTGCATGTGTGTTCTTCTAAACAAACCACTTAAGTCATTGTATGTCTGTTCTTTTCATGAACCACACCCGGTGTCATTGCATGTGTGTTCCTCTAGACAAACCACATAAGGATCCACTGGTATCACTGCATGTCTATTATTTTCATGAGCCACATAAGGATCCACCAGTGTCATTGGATGTGTGTTCTTCTCATGAACCACACATGGATCCACCGGTGTCATTGCATGTTTGTTCATCTAAACAAACCACATAAGGATCCACCAGTGTCATTCCATGTCTGTTCTTTTCATGAACCACACCCAGTGTCATTGCATGTGTGTTCCTCTAGACAATCCACACAAGGATCCACCGGTGCCCTTGCATGTACATTTTTTTCATGAACCACACATGGATCCACCGGTGTCATTGCATGTCTGTTCTTTTCATGAACCACACCCAGTTTCATTGCATGCCAGAGCTTTTCATGAACCACATAGATCCACAGTGTCATTGCATGTCTCTTCTCACAAAACACATATGGATCCACCTAATGTGATTGCATGTCTGTTCTTTTCATGAACCACACCCGGTGTCATTGTATGTGTGTTCCTCTAGACAGACCACATAAGGATCCACCAGTGTCACTGCATGTCTGTTCTTTTCATGAACCACATAAGGATCCACCGATGTCATTGGATGTGTTTTCTTCTCATGAACCACACATGGATCCACCGGTGTCATTGCATGTCTGTTCCTCTAAACAGACCACATAAGGATCCAATAGTGTCATTGCATGTCTCTTCTTTTCATGAACCACACCAAGTGTCATTGCATGTGTGTTCTTCTAAACAAACCACATAAGTCATTGCATGTCTATTCCTTTCATGAACCACACCCGATGCCATTGGATGTGTGTTCCTCTAGATAAACCACATAAGGATCCACCGGTGTCACTGCATGTTTGTTCTTTTCATGAACCACATAAGGATCCACCAGTGTCAATTGATGTGTGTTCTTCTCATTAACCACACATGGATCCACCGATTTTATTGCATGTCTGTTCCTCTAAACAAACCACACAAGGATCCACTAGTGTCATTGCATGTCTGTTCTTTTCATGAACCACACCCGGTGTCATTGCATGTCTGTTCTTTTCATGAATCACAGCAAGAGTCATTGCATGTCTGTTACTTCCATAAACCACACATGGATCCACCAGTGTCATTGCATGTCTGTTCATTTCGTGAACCACACCCAGTGTCATTGCATGTCAGTTCTTTGCATGAACCACATAAGGATCCACCAGTGTCATTGCATGTATGTTCTTCTCACAAACCACATAAGGATCCATCAGTGTCATTGCATGTATGTTCTTTTCATGAACCACACACCCAGTGTCATTGCATGTGTGTTCCTCTAGACAAACCACATAAGGATCCACCGGTGTCACTGCATGTCTATTCTTTTCATGAACCACACATGGATCCACCGGTGTCATTGCATGTCTGTTCTTTTCATGAACCACACCCAGTGTCATTGCATGCCAGTTCTTTTCATGAACCACATAAGGATCCACAAGTGTCATTGGATGTGTGTTCGTCTCATGAACCACACATGGATCCACCAGTGTCATTGCATGTTTGTTCCTCTAAAGAAACCACATAAGGATCCACTAGTGTCATTGCATGTCTGTTCTTTTCATGAACCAAACCCAGTGTCATTGCATGTGTGTTCTTCTAAACAAACCACATAAGTCATTGCATGTCTATTCCTTTCATGAACCACACCCGGTGTCATTGCATGTGTGTTCCTCTAGATAGACCACATAAGGATCCACTGGTGTCACTGCATGTCTGTTCTTTTCATGAACCACATAAGGATCCACCAGTGTCATTGGATGTGTGTTCTTCTCATGAACCACACATGGATCCACCGGTCTTATTGCATGTCTGTTACTCTAAACAAACCACATAAGGATCCACCAGTGTCATTGCATGTCTGTTATTTTCATGAACCACACCCAGTGCCATTGCATGTGTGTTCTTCTAAACAAACCACTTAAGTCATTGTATGTCTGTTCTTTTCATGAACCACACCCGGTGTCATTCCATGTGTGTTCCTCTAGACACACCACATAAGTATCCACTGGTATCACTGCATGTCTAATCTTTTCATGAACCACATAAGGATCCACCAGTGTCATTGGATGTGTATTCTTCTCATGAACCACACATGGATCCACCGATGTCATTACATGTCTGTTCCTCTAAACAAACCACATAAGGATCCACCAATGTTACTGCATGTCTGTTCTTTTCATGAACCACACCCGGTGTCATTGCATGTCTATTCTTTTTATGAACCACAGCTAGAGTCATTGCATGTCTATTACTTCCATAAACCACACATGGATCCACCGGTGTCATTGCATGTCTGTTCGTTCATGGACCATAGGCAATGTCATTGCATGTCAGTTCTTTTCAAGAACCACACCCAGTGTCATTGCATGTCAGTTCTTTTCATGAACCACTTAAGGATCCACCAGTGTCATTGCATGTCTGTTCTTTTCATGAACCACACCCAGTGTCATTGCATGTCAGTTCTTTTCATGAACCACACGCAGTGTCATTGCATGCCAGTTCTTTTCATGAACCACATAAGGATCCACAAGTGTCATTGGATGTGTGTTCGTCTCATGAACCACACATGGATCCACCAGTGTCATTGCATGTTTGTTCCTCTAAACAAACCACATAAGGATCCACCAGTGTCATTGCATGTCTGTTCTTTTCATGAACCACACCCAGTGTCATTGCATGTGTATTCTTCTAAACAAACAACATAAGTCATTACATGTTTGTTCTTTTCATGAACCACACCCGGTGTCATTGCATGTGTGTTCCTCTAGATAGACCACATAAGGATCCACCGGTGTCACTGCATGTCTGTTCTTTTCATGAACCACATAAGGATCCACCAGTGTCATTGGATGTGTGTTCTTCTCATGAACCACACATGGATCCACCGGTGTCATTGCATGTACATTACTCTAAACAAACCACATAAGTATCCACCAGTGTCATTGCATGTCATATTTTTTCAAGAACCACACCCGGTGCCATTGCATGTTTGTTCTTCTAAACAAACCACATAAGCCATTGTATGCATTCTTTTCATGAACCACACCGGTGTCATTGCATGTGTGTTCCTCTAGACAGACCACACAAGGATCCACTGGTATCACTGCATGTCTATTCTTTTCATGAACCACATAAGGATCCACCAGTGCCATTGGATGTGTGTTCTTCTCATGAACCACACATGGATCCACCGATGTCATTGCATGTCTGTTCCTCTAAACAAACCACATAAGGATCCACCAGTGTCATTGCATGTCTGTTCTTTTCATGAACCACACCCGGTGTCATTGCATGTCTATTCTTTTCATGAACCACAACCGGTGTCATTGCATGTCTGTTTCTTCCATAAACCATACATGGATCCACCGTGTCATTGCATGTCTGTTCTTTCATGAACCACACCAATGTCATTGCATGTCGATTCTTTTCATGAACCACACCGGTGTCATTGCATGTCGATTCTTTTCATGAACCACATAAGGATCCACGGTGTCATTGCATATACATTCTATTCATGAACCACACCGGTGTCATTGCATGTCAGATCTTTTCACGAACCACACCCAGTGTCATTGCATGTCAGTTCTTTCAGGAACCACATAAGGATCCACCAGTGTCATTGCATGTCTGTTCTTCTCACAAACCACATAAGGATCCATCACTGTCATTGCATGTCTGTTCTTTTCATGAACCACACACCCAGTGTCATTGCATGTGTGTTCCTCTAGACAAACCACATAAGGATCCACCGGTGTCACTGCATGTCTGTTCTTTTCATGAACCACACATGGATCCACCGGTGTCATTGCATGTCTGTTCTTATCATTAACCACACCCACTGTCATTGCATGCCAGTTCTTTTCATGAACCACATAAGGATCCACAAGTGTCATTGGATGTGTGTTCGTCTCATGAACCACACATGGATCCACCAGTGTCATTGCATGTTTGTTCCTCTCAACAAACCACATAAGGATCCACTAGTGTCATTGCATGTGTGTTCCTCTAGATAGACCACATAAGGATCCACCGGTGTCACTACATGTCTGTTCTTTTCATGAACCACATAAGGATCCACCAGTGTCATTGGATGTGTGTTCTTCTCATGAACAACACATGGATCCACCGGTGTTATTGCATGTCTGTTACTCTAAACAAACCACATAAGGATCCACCAGTGTCATTGCATGTCTGTTATTTTCATGAACCACACCTAGTGCCATTGCATGTGTGTTCTTCTAAACAAACCACTTAAGTCATTGTATGTCTGTTCTTTTCATGAACCACACCCGGTGTCATTGCATGTGTGTTCCTCTAGACAAACCACATAAGGATCCACTGGTATCACTGCATGTCTATTATTTTCATGAGCCACATAAGGATCCACCAGTGTCATTGGATGTGTGTTCTTCTCATGAACCACACATGGATCCACCGGTGTCATTGCATGTTTGTTCATCTAAACAAACCACATAAGGATCCACCAGTGTCATTCCATGTCTGTTCTTTTCATGAACCACACCCGGTATCATTGCATGTGTGTTCCTCTAGACAATCCACACAAGGATCCACCGGTGCCACTGCATGTCTGTTCTTTTCATGAACCACACATGGATCCACCGGTGTCATTGCATGTCTGTTCTTTTCATGAACCACACCCAGTTTCATTGCATGCCAGATCTTTTCATGAACCACATAAGGATCCACCAGTGTCATTGCATGTCTGTTCTTCTCACAAAACACATATGGATCCACCTAATGTGATTGCATGTCTGTTCTTTTCATGAACCACACCCGGTGTCATTGTATGTGTGTTCCTCTAGACAGACCACATAAGGATCCACCAGTGTCACTGCATGTCTGTTCTTTTCATGAACCACATAAGGATCCACCGATGTCATTGGATGTGTTTTCTTCTCATGAACCACACATGGATCCACCGGTGTCATTGCATTACATTTCCTCCTAAACAGACCACATAAGGATCCACTAGTGTCATTGCATGTCTCTTCTTTTCATGAACCACACCAAGTGTCATTGCATGTGTGTTCTTCTAAACAAACCACATAAGTCATTGCATGTCTATTCCTTTCATGAACCACACCCGATGCCATTGGATGTGTGTTCCTCTAGATAAACCACATAAGGATCCACTGGTGTCACTGCATGTTTGTTCTTTTCATGAACCACATAAGGATCCACCAGTGTCAATTGATGTGTGTTCTTCTCATTAACCACACATGGATCCACCGATTTTATTGCATGTCTGTTCCTCTAAACAAACCACACAAGGATCCACTAGTGTCATTGCATGTCTGTTCTTTTCATGAACCACACCCGGTGTCATTGCATGTCTGTTCTTTTCATGAATCACAGCAAGAGTCATTGCATGTCTGTTACTTCCATAAACCACACATGGATCCACCGGTGTCATTGCATGTCTGTTCATTTCGTGAACCACACCCAGTGTCATTGCATGTCAGTTCTTTGCATGAACCACATAAGGATCCACCAGTGTCATTGCATGTATGTTCTTCTCACAAACCACATAAGGATCCATCAGTGTCATTGCATGTATGTTCTTTTCATGAACCACACACCCAGTGTCATTGCATGTGTGTTCCTCTAGACAAACCACATAAGGATCCACCGGTGTCACTGCATGTCTATTCTTTTCATGAACCACACATGGATCCACCGGTGTCATTGCATGTCTGTTCTTTTCATGAACCACACCCAGTGTCATTGCATGCCAGTTCTTTTCATGAACCACATAAGGATCCACAAGTGTCATTGGATGTGTGTTCGTCTCATGAACCACACATGGATCCACCAGTGTCATTGCATGTTTGTTCCTCTAAAGAAACCACATAAGGATCCACTAGTGTCATTGCATGTCTGTTCTTTTCATGAACCAAACCCAGTGTCATTGCATGTGTGTTCTTCTAAACAAACCACATAAGTCATTGCATGTCTATTCCTTTCATGAACCACACCCGGTGTCATTGCATGTGTGTTCCTCTAGATAGACCACATAAGGATCCACTGGTGTCACTGCATGTCTGTTCTTTTCATGAACCACATAAGGATCCACCAGTGTCATTGGATGTGTGTTCTTCTCATGAACCACACATGGATCCACCGGTCTTATTGCATGTCTGTTACTCTAAACAAACCACATAAGGATCCACCAGTGTCATTGCATGTCTGTTATTTTCATGAACCACACCCAGTGCCATTGCATGTGTGTTCTTCTAAACAAACCACTTAAGTCATTGTATGTCTGTTCTTTTCATGAACCACACCCGGTGTCATTCCATGTGTGTTCCTCTAGACACACCACATAAGTATCCACTGGTATCACTGCATGTCTAATCTTTTCATGAACCACATAAGGATCCACCAGTGTCATTGGATGTGTATTCTTCTCATGAACCACACATGGATCCACCGATGTCATTACATGTCTGTTCCTCTAAACAAACCACATAAGGATCCACCAATGTTACTGCATGTCTGTTCTTTTCATGAACCACACCCGGTGTCATTGCATGTCTATTCTTTTTATGAACTACAACTAGAGTCATTGCATGTCTATTACTTCCATAAACCACACATGGATCCACCGGTGTCATTGCATGTCTGTTCGTTCATGGACCATAGGCAATGTCATTGCATGTCAGTTCTTTTCAAGAACCACACCCAGTGTCATTGCATGTCAGTTCTTTTCATGAACCACTTAAGGATCCACCAGTGTCATTGCATGTCTGTTCTTTTCATGAACCACACCCAGTGTCATTGCATGTCAGTTCTTTTCATGAACCACACGCAGTGTCATTGCATGCCAGTTCTTTTCATGAACCACATAAGGATCCACAAGTGTCATTGGATGTGTGTTCGTCTCATGAACCACACATGGATCCACCAGTGTCATTGCATGTTTGTTCCTCTAAACAAACCACATAAGGATCCACCAGTGTCATTGCATGTCTGTTATTTTCATGAACCACACCCAGTGTCATTGCATGTGTGTTCTTCTAAACAAACCACATAAGTCATTACATGTTTGTTCTTTTCATGAACCACACCCGGTGTCATTGCATGTGTGTTCCTCTAGATAGACCACATAAGGATCCACCGGTGTCACTGCATGTCTGTTCTTTTCATGAACCACATAAGGATCCACCAGTGTCATTGGATGTGTGTTCTTCTCATGAACCACACATGGATCCACCGGTGTCATTGCATGTCTGTTACTATAAACAAACCACATAAGTATCCACCAGTGTCATTGCATGTCTGTTATTTTCATGAACCACACCCAGTGCCATTGCATGTTTGTTCTTCTAAACAAACCACATAAGTCATTGTATGTCTGTTCTTTTCATGAACCACACCCGGTGTCATTGCATGTGTGTTCCTCTAGACAGACCACACAAGGATCCACTGGTATCACTGCATGTCTATTCTTTTCATGAACCACATAAGGATCCACCAGTGCCATTGGATGTGTGTTCTTCTCATGAACCACACATGGATCCACCGATGTCATTGCATGTCTGTTCCTCTAAACAAACCACATAAGGATCCACCAGTGTCATTGCATGTCTGTTCTTTTCATGAACCACACCCAGTGTCATTGCATGTCTATTCTTTTCATGAACCACAGCTAGAGTCATTGCATGTCTGTTACTTCCATAAACCACACAAGGATCCACCGGTGTCATTGCATGTCTGTTCTTTCATGAACCACAGCCAATGTCATTGCATGTCAGTTCTTTTCATGAACCACACCCAGTGTCATTGCATGTCAGTTCTTTTCATGAACCACATAAGGATCCACCAGTGTCATTGCATGTCTGTTCTTTCCATGAACCACACCCAGTGTCATTGCATGTCAGATCTTTTCACGAACCACACCCAGTGTCATTGCATGTCAGTTCTTTCAGGAACCACATAAGGATCCACCAGTGTCATTGCATGTCTGTTCTTCTCACAAACCACATAAGGATCCATCACTGTCATTGCATGTCTGTTCTTTTCATGAACCACACACCCAGGTCATTGCATGTGTGTTCCTCTAGACAAACCACATAAGGATCCACCGGTGTCACTGCATGTCTGTTCTTTTCATGAACCACACATGGATCCACCGGTGTCATTGCATGTCTGTTCTTATCATTAACCACACCCACTGTCATTGCATGCCAGTTCTTTTCATGAACCACATAAGGATCCACAAGTGTCATTGGATGTGTGTTCGTCTCATGAACCACACATGGATCCACCAGTGTAATTGCATGTTTGTTCCTCTCAACAAACCACATAAGGATCCACTAGTGTCATTGCATGTGTGTTCCTCTAGATAGACCACATAAGGATCCACCGGTGTCACTACATGTCTGTTCTTTTCATGAACCACATAAGGATCCACCAGTGTCATTGGATGTGTGTTCTTCTCATGAACAACAGATGGATCCACCGGTGTTATTGCATGTCTGTTACTCTAAACAAACCACATAAGGATCCACCAGTGTCATTGCATGTCTGTTATTTTCATGAACCACACCTAGTGCCATTGCATGTGTGTTCTTCTAAACAAACCACTTAAGTCATTGTATGTCTGTTCTTTTCATGAACCACACCCGGTGTCATTGCATGTGTGTTCCTCTAGACAAACCACATAAGGATCCACTGGTATCACTGCATGTCTATTATTTTCATGAACCACATAAGGATCCACCAGTGTCATTGGATGTGTGTTCTTCTCATGAACCACACATGGATCCACCGATGTCATTACATGTCTGTTCCTCTAAACAAACCACATTAGGATCCACCAGTGTTACTGCATGTCTGTTCTTTTCATGAACCACACCCGGTATCATTGCATGTCTATTCTTTTCATGAACCACAGCTAGAGTCATTGCATGTCTGTTACTTCCATAAACCACACATGGATCCACCGGTGTCATTGCATGTCTGTTCTTTCATGGACCACAGCCAATGTCATTGCATGTCAGTTCTTTTCAAGAACCATACCCAGTGTCATTGCATGTCAGTTCTTTTCATGAACCACTTAAGGATCCACCAGTGTCATTGCATGTCTGTTCTTTTCATGAACCACACCCAGTGTCATTGCATGTCAGCTCTTTTCATGAACCACACCCAGTGTCATTGCATGCCAGTTCTTTTCATGAACCACATAAGGATCCACAAGTGTCATTGGATGTGTGTTCGTCTCATGAACCACACATGGATCCACCAGTGTCATTGCATGTTTGTTCCTCTAAACAAACCACATAAGGATCCACCAGTGTCATTGCATGTCTGTTCTTTTCATGAACCACACCCAGTGTCATTGCATGTGTGTTCTTCTAAACAAACCACATAAGTCATTACATGTTTGCTCTTTTCATGAACCACACCCGGTTTTATTGCATGTGTGTTCCTCTAGATAGACCACATAAGGATCCACCGTTGTCACTGCATGTCTGTTCTTTTCATGAACCACATAAGGATCCACCAGTGTCATTGGATGTGTGTTCTTCTAATGAACCACACATGGATCCACCGGTGTCATTGCATGTCTGTTACTCTAAACAAACCACATAAGGATCCACCAGTGTCATTACATGTCTGTTATTTTCATGAACCACACCCAGTGCCATTGCATGTGTGTTCTTCTAAATAAACCACATAAGTCATTGCATGTCTGTTCTTTTCATGAACCACACCCGGTGTCATTGCATGTGTGTTCCTCTAGACAGACCACACAAGGATCCACTGGTATCACTGCATGTCTATTCTTTTCATGAACCACATAAGGATCCACCAGTGTCATTGGATGTGTGTTCTTCTCATGAACCACACATGGATCCACCGATGTCATTGCATGTCTGTTCCTCTAAACAAACCACATAAGGATCCACCAGTGTCATTGCATGTCTGTTCTTTTCATGAACCACACCCTGTGTCATTGCATGTCTATTCTTTTCATGAACCACAGCTAGAGTCATTGGATGTTTGTTACTTCCATAAACCACACATGGATCCACCGGTGTCATTGCATGTCTGTTCTTTCATGAACCACAGCCAATGTCATTGGATTTCAGTTCTTTTCATGAACCACACCCAGTTTCATTACAGGTCAGTTCTTTTCATGAACCACATAAGGATCCACCATTGTCATTGCATGTCTGTTATTTTCATGAACCACACCCAGTGTCATTGCATGTTAGTTCTTTTCATGAACCACACCCAGTGTCATTGCATGTCAGTTCTTTTCATGAACCACATAAGGATCCACCAGTGTCATTGCATGTCTGTTCTTCTCACAAACCACATAAGGATCCACCAGTGTCATTGCATGTCTTTTATTTTCATGAACCACACCCAGTGTCATTGCATGTGTGTTCCTCTAGACAAACCACATAAGGATCCACCGGTGTCACTTCATGTCTGTTCTTTTCATGAACCACACATGGATCCACCGGTGTCATTGCATGTCTGTTCTTTTCATGAACCACACCTAGTGTCATTGCATGTCAGTTCTTTTCATGAACCACATAAGGATCCACAAGTGTCATTGGATGTGTGTTCTTCTCATGAACCACACATGGATCCACCAGTGTCATTGCATGTCGGTTCCTCTAAACAAACCACATCAGGATCCACCAGTGTCATTGCATGTCTGTTATTTTCATGAACCACATCCAGTGTCATTGCATGTGTGTTCTTCTGAACAAACCACATAAGTCATTTCATGTCTGTTCTTTTCATGAACCACACCCGGTGTCATTACATGTGTGTTCCTCTAGACAGAGCACATAAGGATCCATCGGTGTCACTGCATGTCTGTTCTTTTCATGAACCACATAAGGATCCACCAGTGTCATTGGATGTGTGTTCTTCTCATGAACCACACATGGATCCACCGGTGTCATTGCATGTATGTTACTCTAAACAAACCACATAAGGATCCACCAGTGTCAGTGCATGTCTGTTCTTTTCATGAACCACACCTAGTGCCATTCCATGTGTGTTCTTCTAAACAAACCACACAAGTCATTGTATGTCTGTTCTTTTCATGAACCACACCCGGTGTCATTGCATGTGTGTTCCTCTAGACAGACCACATAAGGATCCACCGGTGTCACTACATGTCTGTTCTTTTCATGAACCACATAAGGATCCACCAGTGTCATTGGATGTGTGTTCTTCTCATGAACCACACATGGATCCACCGATGTCATTGCATGTTTGTTCCTCTAAACAAACCACATAAGGATCCACTAGTGTCATTGCATGTCTGTTCTTTTCATGAACCACACCCGATGTCATTGCATGTATGTTCTTTTCATGAACCATAGCTAGAGTCATTGCATGTCTGTTACTTCCATAAACCACACATGGATCCACCGGTTTCATTGCATGTCTGTTCTTTCATGAACCACACCCAGTGTCATTGCATGTCAGTTCTTTTCATGAATCACACCTAGTGTCATTACATGTCAGTTCTTTTCATGAAGCACATAAGGATCCACCAGTGTCATTGCATGTTTGTTCTTCTCACAAACCACATAAGGATCCAACAGTGTCATTGCATGTCTGTTCTTTTCATTAACCACACCCAGTGTCATTGCATGTGTGTTCCTCTAGACAACCCACATAAGGATCCACCGGTGTCAGTGCATGTCTGTTCTTTTCATGAACCACACATGGATCCACCAGTGTCATTGCATGTCTGTTCTTTTCATGAACCACACCCAGTGTCATTGCATGTTAGTTCTTTTCATGAACCACATAAGGATCCACCAATGTCATTGGATGTGTGTTCTTCTCATGAACCACACATGGATCCACCAGTGTCATTGCATGTGTGTTCCTCTAAACATACCACATAAGGATCCACCAGTGTCATTGCATGTCTATTCTTTTCATGAACCACACCCAGTGTCATTGCATGTGTGTTTTCTAAACAAACCACATAAGTCATTGCATGTCTGTTCTTTTCATGAACCACACCCGGTGTCATTGCATGTGTGTTCCTCTAGGCAGACCACATAAGGATCCACCGGTGTCACTGCATGTCTGCTCTTTTCATGAACCACATAAGGATTCAACAGTGTCATTGGATGTGTGTTCTTCTCATGAACCACACATGGATCAACCGGTGTCATTGCATGTCTGTTCCTCTAAACAAACCACATAAGGATCCACTAGTGTCATTGCATGTCTGTTCTTTTCATGAACCACACCTAGTGCCATTCCATGTGTGTTCTTCTAAACAAACCACATAAGTCATTGTATGTCTGTTCTTTTCATGAACCACACCCAGTGTCATTGCATGTGTGTTCCTCTAGACAGACCACATAAGGATCCACCGGTGTCACTACATGTCTGTTCTTTTCATGAACCACATAAGGATCCACCAGTGTCATTGGATGTGTGTTCTTCTCATGAACCACACATGGATCCACCGATGTCATTGCATGTTTGTTCCTCTAAACAAACCACATAAGGATCCACTAGTGTCATTGCATGTCTGTTCTTTTCATGAACCACACCCGATGTCATTGCATGTATGTTCTTTTCATGAACCATAGCTAGAGTCATTGCATGTCTGTTACTTCCATAAACCACACATGGATCCACCGGTTTCATTGCATGTCTGTTCTTTCATGAACCACACCCAGTGTCATTGCATGTCAGTTCTTTTCATGAATCACACCTAGTGTCATTACATGTCAGTTCTTTTCATGAAGCACATAAGGATCCACCAGTGTCATTGCATGTTTGTTCTTCTCACAAACCACATAAGGATCCAACAGTGTCATTGCATGTCTGTTCTTTTCATTAACCACACCCAGTGTCATTGCATGTGTGTTCCTCTAGACAACCCACATAAGGATCCACCGGTGTCAGTGCATGTCTGTTCTTTTCATGAACCACACATGGATCCACCAGTGTCATTGCATGTCTGTTCTTTTCATGAACCACACCCAGTGTCATTGCATGTTAGTTCTTTTCATGAACCACATAAGGATCCACCATTGTCATTGGATGTGTGTTCTTCTCATGAACCACACATGGATCCACTAGTATCATTGCATGTGTGTTCCTCTAAACATACCACATAAGGATCCACCAGTGTCATTGCATGTCTATTCTTTTCATGAACCACACCTAGTGTCATTGCATGTGTGTTTTCTAAACAAACCACATAAGTCATTGCATGTCTGTTCTTTTCATGAACCACACCCGGTGTCATTGCATGTGTGTTCCTCTAGGCAGACCACATAAGGATCCACCGGTGTCACTGCATGTCTGTTCTTTTCATGAACCACATAAGGATTCAATAGTGTCATTGGATGTGTGTTCTTCTCATGAACCACACATGGATCAACCGGTGTCATTGCATGTCTGTTCCTCTAAACAAACCAAATAAGGATCCACCAGTGTCATTGCATGTCTGTTCTTTTCATGAACCACACCCAGTGTCATTGCATGTGTGTTCTTCTACACAAACCACATAAGGATCCACCAGTGTCGTTGCATGTCTGTTCTTTTCATGAACCACACCTGGTGTCATTGCATGTCTGTTCTTTTCATGAACCACAACTAGAGTCATTGCATGTCTGTTACTTCCATAAACCACACATGGATCCACCGGTGTCATTGCATGTCTGTTCTTTTCATGAACCACACCCAGTGTCATTGCATGTCTGTTCTTTTCATGAACCACACCCAGTGTCATTGCATATCTGTTCTTTTCATGAACCACATAAGGATCCACCAGTGTCATTGCATGTCTGTTCTTCTCACAAACCACATAAGGATCCACCAGTGTCATTGCATGTCTGTTCTTTTCATAAACCACACCTAGTGTCATTGCATGTGTGTTCTCTAGACAAACCACATAAGGATCCACCGGTGTCACTGCATGTCTGTTCTTCTGACAAACCACATAAGGATCCACCAGTGTCATTGCACGTCTGTTCTTTTCATAAACCACACCTAGTGTCATTGCATGTGTGTTCTCTAGACAAACCACATAAGGATCCACCAGTGTCACTGCATGTCTGTTCTTTTCATGAACCACACATGGATCCACCGGTGTCATTGCATGTATGTTCTTTTCATGAACCACACCTAGTGTCATTGCATGTCAGTTCTTTTCATGAACCACATAAGGATCCACCAGTGTCATTGCATGTCTAATCTTCTCACAAACCACATATGGATCCACCTAGTGTGATTGCATGTGTGTTCTTTTCATGAACCACACCCTGTGTCATTGCATGTGTTCCTCTAGACAAACCACATAAGGATCCACCAGTGTCATTCCATGTCTGTTCTTTTCATGAACCACACCAGTGTCATTGCATGTGTGTTCCTTTAGACAATCCACACAAGGATCCACCGGTGCCATTGCATGTCTGTTCTTTTCATGAACCACACATGGATCCACCGGTGTCATTGCATGTCTGTTCTTTTCATGAACCACACCCAGTTTCATTGCATGCCAGTTCTTTTCATGAACCACATAAGGATCCACCAGTGTCATTGCATGTCTGTTCATCACACAAACCACATATGGATCCACCTAGTGTGATTGCATGTACGTTTCTTTCATGAACCACATCCGTTTCATTGTATGTGTGTTCCTTCTAGACAAACCACATAAGGATCCACCAGTGTCACTGCATGTACGTTTCTTTTCATGAACCACATAAGGATCCACCGTGTCATTGGATGTGTTCTTCTCATGAACCACACATGGATCCACGGTGTCATTGCATGTCTTTCCTCTAAATGCAGACCATAAGGATCCACTAGTGTCATTGCATGTCCGTTCTTTTCATGAACCACACCTGTCATTGCATGTGTTTTCTTCTAAACGAACCACATAAGTCATTGCATGTCTATTCTTTTCATGAACCACACCTGATGTCATTGCATGTGTGTTCCTCTAGACAGACCACATAAGGATCCACCGGTGTCACTACATGTTTGTTCTTTTCATGCACCACATAAGGATCCACCAGTGTGATTGGATGTGTGTTGTTCTCATGAACCACACATGCATCCACCGGTGTCATTGCATGTCATTCCTCTAGATGCACCACATAAGGATCCACCAGTGTCACTACATGTCCGTTTTTCATGAACCACATAAGGATCCACCGTGTCATTGGATGTGTTCTTCTCATGAACCACACATGGATCCACCGGTGTCATTGCATGTCTGTTCCTCTAAACAGACCACATAAGGATCCACTAGTGTCATTGCATGTTTGTTCTTTTCATGAACCACACCTAGTGTCATTGCATGTATGTTCTTCTAAACAAACCAAATAAGTCATTGCATGTCTGTTCTTTTCATGAACCACACCCAGTGTCATTGCATGTATGTTCGTCTAAACAAACCACATAAGGATACACAAGTGTCATTGCATGTATATTCTTTTCATGAACCACACCCGATGTCATTGCATGTGTGTTCCTCTAGGCAGACCACATAAGGATCCACCGGTGTCACTGCATGTTTGTTCTTTTCATGAACCACATAAGGATCCACCAGTGTCATTGGATGTGTGTTCTTCTCATGAACCACACATGGATCCACCGAAGTCATTGCATGTCTGTTCCTCTAAACAAACCACATAAGGATCCACCAGTGTCATTGCATGTCTATTCTTTTCATGAACCACACCCGGTGTCATTGCATGTCTGTTGTTTTCATGAACCACATCAAGAGTCATTGCATGTCTGTTACTTCCATAAACCACACATGGATCCACCAGTGTCATTGCATGTCTGTTCTTTTCATGAACCACACCTAATGTCATTGCATGTTAGTTCTTTTCATGAACCACACCTAGTGTCATTGCATGTTAGTTCTTTTCATGAACCACATTTGGATCCACCAGTGTTATTGCATGTATGTTCTTCTCACAAACCACATAAGGATCCACCAGTGTCATTGCATGTCTGTTCTTTTCATGAACCACACCTAGTGTCATTGCATGTGTGTTCCTCTAGACAAACCACATAAGGATCCACCAGTGTCACTGCATGTCTGTTCTTTTCATGAACCACACATGGAACCACCGGTGTCATTGTATGTCTGTTCTTTTCATGAACCACACCCAGTGTCATTGCATGCCAGTTCTTTTCATGAACCACATAAAGATCCACCAGTGTCATTGCATGTCTAATCTTCTCACAAACCACATATGGATCCACCTAGTGTGATTGCATGTGTGTTCTTTTCATGAACCACACCCTGTGTCATTGCATGTGTGTTCCTCTAGACAAACCACATAAGGATCCACCAGTGTCATTCCATGTCTGTTCTTTTCATGAACCACACCAGTGTCATTGCATGTGTGTTCCTTTAGACAATCCACACAAGGATCCACCGATGCCACTTCATGTCTGTTCTTTTCATGAACCACACATGGATCAACCGGTGTCATTGCATGTCTGTTCTTTTCATGTACCACACCCAGTTTCAATGCATGCCAGTTCTTTTCATGAACCACATAAGGATCCACCAGTGTCATTGCATGTCTGTTCTTCACACAAACCACATATGGATCCACCTAGTGTGATTGCATGTCTGTTCTTTTCATGAACCACATCCGGTTTTATTGTATGTGTGTTCCTCTAGACAAATCACATAAGGATCCACCAGTGTCACTGCATGTCTGTTCTTTTCATGAACCACATAAGGATCCACCGGTGTCATTGGATGTGTGTTCTTCTCATGAACCACACATGGATCCACCGGTGTCATTGCATGTCGGTTCCTCTAAACAGACCACATAAGGATCCACTAGTGTCATTGCATGTCTGTTCTTTTCATGAACCACACCTACTGTCATTGCATGTGTTTTCTTCTAAACGAACCACATAAGTCATTGCATGTCTATTCTTTTCATGAACCACACCTGATGTCATTGCATTTGTGTTCCTCTAGACAGACCACATAAGGATCCACCGGTGTCACTGCATGTTTGTTCTTTTCATGAACCACATAAGGATCCACCAGTGTCATTGGATGTGTGTTCTTCTCATGAACCACACATGGATCCACCGATGTCATTGCATGTCTGTTCCTCTAGACAGACCACATAAGGATCCACCAGTGTCACTGCATGTCTGTTCTTTTCATGAACCACATAAGGATCCACCGGTGTCATTGGATGTGTGTTCTTCTCATGAACCACACATGGATCCACCGGTGTCATTGCATGTGTGTTCTTCTCATGAACCACACATGGATCCACCGAAGTCATTGCATGTCTGTTCCTCTAAACAAACCACATAAGGATCCACCAGTGTCATTGCATGTCTATTCTTTTCATGAACCACACCCGGTGTCATTGCATGTCTGTTGTTTTCATGAACCACATCAAGAGTCATTGCATGTCTGTTACTTCCATAAACCACACATGGATCCACCAGTGTCATTGCATGTCTGTTCTTTTCATGAACCACACCTAGTGTCATTGCATGTTAGTTCTTTTCATGAACCACATTTGGATCCACCAGTGTTATTGCATGTATGTTCTTCTCACAAACCACATAAGGATCCACCAGTGTCATTGCATGTCTGTTCTTTCCATGAACCACACCCAGTGTCATTGCATGTGTGTTCCTCTAGACAAACCACATAAGGATCCACCAGTGTCACTGCATGTCTGTTCTTTTCATGAACCACACATGGATCCACCGGTGTCATTGTATGTCTGTTCTTTTCATGAAACACACCCAGTGTCATTGCATGCCAGTTCTTTTCATGAACCACATACGGATCCACAAGTGTCATTGGATGTGTGTTCGTTTCATGAACCACACATGGATCCACCAGTGTCATTGCATGTTTGTTCCTCTAAACAAACCACATAAGGATCCACCAGTGTCATTGCATGTCTGTTCTTTTCATGAACCACATCCAGTGTCATTGCATGTGTGTTCTTCTAAACAAACCACATAAGTCATTACATGTCTGTTCTTTTCATGAACCACACCCGGTGTCATTGCATGTGTGTTCTTCTAGATAGACCACATAAGGATCCACCGGTGTCACTGCATGTCTGCTCTTTTCACGAACCACATAAGGATCCACCAGTGTCATTGGATGTGTGTTCTTCTCATGAACCACACATGGATCCACCGGTGTCATTGCATGTTTGTTACTCTAAACAAACCACATAAGGATCCACCAGTGTCATTGCATGTTTGTAATTTTCATGAACCACACCAAGTGCCATTGCATGTGTGTTCTTCTAAACAAAACAAATAAGTCATTGTATGTCTGTTCTTTTCATGAACGACACCCGGTGTCATTGCATGTGTGTTCCTCTAGACAGACCACATAAGGATCCACTAGTATCAATGCATGTCTATTCTTTTCATGAACCACATAAGGATCCACCAGTGTCATTGGATGTGTGTTGTTCTCATGAACCACACATGGATCCACCGATGTCATTGCATGTCTATTCCTCTAAACAAACCACATAAGGATCCACCAGTGTCATTGCATGTCTATTCTTTTCATGAACCACACCCGGTGTCTTTGCATGTCTATTCTTTTCATGAACCACAGCTAGAGTCATTGGATGTCTGTTACTTCCATAAACCACACATGGATCCACCGGTGTCATTGCATGTCTGTTCTTTCATGAACCACAGCCAATGTCATTGCATTTCAGTTCTTTTCATGAACCACACCCAGTGTCATTGCATGTCAGTTCTTTTCATGAACCACATAAGGATCCACCAGTGTCATTGCATGTCTGTTCTTCTCATGAACCACACCCAGTGTCATTACATGTCAGTTCTTTTCATGAACCACACCCAGTGTCATTGCATGTCAGTTCTTTTCATGAACCACATAAGGCTCCACCAAAGGTCATTGCATGTCTGTTCTTCTCACAAACCACATAAGGATCCACCAGTGTCATTGCATGTCTTTAATTTCATGAACCACACCCAGTGTCATTGCATGTGTGTTCCTCTAGACAAACCACATAAGGATCCACCGGTGTCAATTCATGTCTGTTCTTTTCATGAACCACACATGGATCCACCGGTGTCATTGCATGTCTGTTATTTTCATGAACCACACCTAGTGTCATTGCATGTCAGTTCTTTTCATGAACCACATAAGGATCCACAAGTGTCATTGGATGTGTGTTCTTCTCATGAACCACACATGGATCCACCAGTGCCATTGCATGTCGGTTCCTCTAAACAAACCACATCAGGATCCACCAGTGTCATTGCATGTCTGTTCTTTTCATGAACCACACCCAGTGTCATTGCATGTGTGTTCTTCTAAACAAACCACATAAGTCATTGCATGTCTGTTCTTTTCATGAACCACACCCGGTGTCATTGCATGTGTGTTCCTCTAGACAGACCACATAAGGATCCACCGGTGTCACTGCATGTCTGTACTTTTCATGAACCACATAACGATCCACCAGTGTCATTGGATGTGTGTTCTTCTCAAAAACCACATAAGGATCCAACAGTGTCATTGCATGTCTGTTCTTTTCATGAACCACACCCAGTGTCATTGCATGTGTGCTCCTCTAGACAAACCACATAAGGATCCACCGGTGTCACTGCATGTCTGTTATTTTCATGAACCACACATGGATCCACCAGTGTCATTGCATGTCTGTTTTTTCATGAACCACACCCAGTGTCATTGCATGTCAGTTCTTTTCATGAACCACATAAGGATCCACCAGTGTCATTGGACGTGTGTTCTTCTCATGAACCACATATGGATCCACCAGTGTCATTGCATGTCTATTCTTTTCATGAACAACACCAAGTGTCATTGCATGTGTGTTCTTCTAAACAAACCACATAAGTCATTGCATGTCTGTTCTTTTCATGAACCACACCCGGTGTCATTGCATGTGTGTTCCTCTAGACAGACCACATAAGGATCCACCGGTGTCACTGCATGTCAGTTCTTTTCATGAACCACATATGGATCCACCGGTGTCATTGGATGTGTGTTCTTCTCATGAACCACACATGGATCCACCGGTGTCATTGCATGTCGGTTACTCTAAACAAACCACATAAGGATCCACCAGTGTCATTGCATGTCTGTTCTTTTCCTGAACCACACCTAGTTCCATTGCATGTGTGTTCTTCTAAACAAACCACATAAGTCATTGTATGTCTGTTCTTTTCATGAACCACACCTGGTGTCATTGCATGTGTTCCTCAGACACCACATAAGGATCCACCGTGTCACGCATGTCCGTTTCTTTTCATGAACCACATAAGGATCCACCAGTGTCATTGGATGTGTGTTCTTCTCATGAACCACACATGGATCCACCGATGTCATTGCATGTTTGTTCCTCTAAACAAGCCACATAAGGATCCACTAGTGTCATTGCATGTCTGTTCTTTTCATGAACCACACCCGATGTCATTGCATGTCTGTTCTTTTCATGAACCACAGCTAGAGTCATTGCATGTCTGTTACTTCCATAAACCACACATGGATCCACCGGTTTCATTGCATGTCTGTTGTTTCATGAACCACACCCAGTGTCATTGCATGTCAGTTCTTTTCATGAATCACACCTAGTGTCATTAAAAGTCAGTTCTTTTCATGAACCATATAAGGATCCAACAGTGTCATTGCATGTCTGTTCTTTTCATGAACCACACCCAGTGTCATTGCATGTGTGTTCCTCTAGACAAACCACATAAGGATCCACCTGTGTCACTGCATGTCTGTTCTTTTCATGAACCACACATGGATCCACCGGTGTCATTGCATGTATGTTCTTTTCATGAACCACACCTAGTGTCATTGCATGTCAATTCTTTTCATGAACCACATAAGGATCCACCAGTGTCATTGCATGTCTAATCTTCTCACAAACCACATATGGATCCACCTAGTGTGATTGCATGTGTGTTCTTTTCATGAACCACACCCTGTGTCATTGCATGTGTTCCTCTAGACAAACCACATAAGGATCCACCAGTGTCATTCCATGTCTGTTCTTTTCATGAACCACACCAGTGTCATTGCATGTGTGTTCCTTTAGACAATCCACACAAGGATCCACCGGTGCATCGCATGTCCTGTTTCTTTCATGAACCACACATGGATCCACCGGTGTCATTGCATGTCTGTTCTTTTCATGAACCACACCCAGTTTCATTGCATGCCAGTTCTTTTCATGAACCACATAAGGATCCACCAGTGTCATTGCATGTCTGTTCATCACACAAACCACATATGGATCCACCTAGTGTGATTGCATGTCTGTTCTTTTCATGAACCACATCCGGTTTCATTGTATGTGTGTTCCTCTAGACAAACCACATAAGGATCCACTAGTGTCACTGCATGTCTGTTCTTTTCATGAACCACATAAGGATCCACCGGTGTCATTGGATGTGTGTTCTTCTCATGAACCACACATGGATCCACCGGTGTCATTGCATGTCTGTTCCTCTAAACAGACCACATAAGGATCCACTAGTGTCATTGCATGTCTGTTCTTTTCATGAACCACACCTACTGTCATTGCATGTGTTTTCTTCTAAACGAACCACATAAGTCATTGCATGTCTATTCTTTTCATGAACCACACCTGATGTCATTGCATGTGTGTTCCTCTAGACAGACCACATAAGGATCCACCGGTGTCACTACATGTTTGTTCTTTTCATGAACCACATAAGGATCCACCAGTGTCATTGGATGTGTGTTCTTCTCATGAACCACACATGGATCCACCGATGTCATTGCATGTCTGTTCCTCTAGACAGACCACATAAGGATCCACCAGTGTCACTGCATGTCTGTTCTTTTCATGAACCACATAAGGATCCACCGGTGTCATTGGATGTGTGTTCTTCTCATGAACCACACATGGATCCACCGGTGTCATTGCATGTCTGTTCCTCTAAACAGACCACATAAGGATCCACTAGTGTCATTGCATGTTTGTTCTTTTCATGAACCACACCTAGTGTCATTGCATGTATGTTCTTCTAAACAAACCACATAAGTCATTGCATGTCTGTTATTTTCATGAACCACACCCAGTGTCATTGCATGTATGTTCGTCTAAACAAACCACATAAGGATACACAAGTGTCATTGCATGTATATTCTTTTCATGAACCACACCCGATGTCATTGCATGTGTGTTCCTCTAGGCAGACCACATAAGGATCCACCGTGTCACTGCATGTTTGTTCTTTTCATGAACCACATAAGGATCCACCAGTGTCATTGGATGTGTGTTCTTCTCATGAACCACACATGGATCCACCGAAGTCATTGCATGTCTGTTCCTCTAAACAAACCACATAAGGATCCACCAGTGTCATTGCATGTCTATTCTTTTCATGAACCACACCCGGTGTCATTGCATGTCTGTTGTTTTCATGAACCACATCAAGAGTCATTGCATGTCTGTTACTTCCATAAACCACACATGGATCCACCAGTGTCATTGCATGTCTGTTCTTTTCATGAACCACATCTAGTGTCATTGCATGTTAGTTCTTTTCATGAACCACATTTGGATCCACCAGTGTTATTGCATGTATGTTCTTCTCACAAACCACATAAGGATCCACCAGTGTCATTGCATGTCTGTTCTTTTCATGAACCACACCTAGTGTCATTGCATGTGTGTTCCTCTAGACAAACCACATAAGGATCCACCAGTGTCACTGCATGTCTGTTCTTTTCATGAACCACACATGGAACCACCGGTGTCATTGTATGTCTGTTCTTTTCATGAACCACACCCAGTGTCATTGCATGCCAGTTCTTTTCATGAACCACATAAGGATCCACCAGTGTCATTGCATGTCTAATCTTCTCACAAACCACATATGGATCCACCTAGTGTGATTGCATGTGTGTTCTTTTCATGAACCACACCCTGTGTCATTGCATGTGTGTTCCTCTAGACAAACCACATAAGGATCCACCAGTGTCATTCCATGTCTGTTCTTTTCATGAACCACACCAGTGTCATTGCATGTGTGTTCCTTTAGATAATCCACACAAGGATCCACCGATGCCACTTCATGTCTGTTCTTTTCATGAACCACACATGGATCCACCGGTGTCATTGCATGTCTGTTCTTTTCATGTACCACACCCAGTTTCAATGCATGCCAGTTCTTTTCATGAACCACATAAGGATCCACCAGTGTCATTGCATGTCTGTTCTTCACACAAACCACATATGGATCCACCTAGTGTGATTGCATGTCTGTTCTTTTCATGAACCACATCCGGTTTCATTGTATGTGTGTTCCTCTAGACAAATCACATAAGGATCCACCAGTGTCACTGCATGTCTGTTCTTTTCATGAACCACATAAGGATCCACCGGTGTCATTGGATGTGTGTTCTTCTCATGAACCACACATGGATCCACCGGTGTCATTGCATGTCTGTTCCTCTAAACAGACCACATAAGGATCCACTAGTGTCATTGCATGTCTGTTCTTTTCATGAACCACACCTACTGTCATTGCATGTGTTTTCTTCTAAACGAACCACATAAGTCATTGCATGTCTATTCTTTTCATGAACCACACCTGATGTCATTGCATTTGTGTTCCTCTAGACAGACCACATAAGGATCCACCGGTGTCACTGCATGTTTGTTCTTTTCATGAACCACATAAGGATCCACCAGTGTCATTGGATGTGTGTTCTTCTCATGAACCACACATGGATCCACCGATGTCATTGCATGTCTGTTCCTCTAGACAGACCACATAAGGATCCACCAGTGTCACTGCATGTCTGTTCTTTTCATGAACCACATAAGGATCCACCGGTGTCATTGGATGTGTGTTCTTCTCATGAACCACACATGGATCAAACGGTGTCATTGCATGTCTGTTCCTCTAAACAGACCACATAAGGATCCACTAGTGTCATTGCATGTTTGTTCTTTTCATGAACCACACCTAGTGTCATTGCATGTATGTTCTTCTAAACAAACCACATAAGTCATTGCATGTCTGATTTTTTCATGAACCACACCCAGTGTCATTGCATGTATGTTCGTCTAAACAAACCACATAAGGATACACAAGTGTCATTGCATGTATATTCTTTTCATGAACCACACCCGATGTCATTGCATGTGTGTTCCTCTAGGCAGACCACATAAGGATCCACCGATGTCACTGCATGTTTGTTCTTTTCATGAACCACATAAGGATCCACCAGTGTCATTGGATGTGTGTTCTTCTCATGAACCACACATGGATCCACCGAAGTCATTGCATGTCTGTTCCTCTAAACAAACCACATAAGGATCCACCAGTGTCATTGCATGTCTATTCTTTTCATGAACCACACCCGGTGTCATTGCATGTTTGTTGTTTTCATGAACCACATCAAGAGTCATTGCATGTCTGTTACTTCCATAAACCACACATGGATCCACCAGTGTCATTGCATGTCTGTTCTTTTCATGAACCACACCTAGTGTCATTGCATGTCAGTTCTTTTCATGAACCACATAAGGATCCACCAGTGTCATTGCATGTATGTTCTTCTCACAAACCACATAAGGATCCACCAGTGTCATTGCATGTCTGTTCTTTCCATGAACCACACCCAGTGTCATTGCATGTGTGTTCCTCTAGACAAACCACATAAGGATCCACCAGTGTCACTGCATGTCTGTTCTTTTCATGAACCACACATGGATCCACCGGTGTCATTGTATGTTTGTTCTTTTCATGAAACACCCCCAGTGTCATTGCATGCCAGTTCTTTTCATGAACCACATACGGATCCACAAGTGTCATTGGATGTGTGTTCGTTTCATGAACCACACATGGATCCACCAGTGTCATTGCATGTTTGTTCCTCTAAACAAACCACATAAGGATCCACCAGTGTCATTGCATGTCTATTCTTTTCATGAACCACATCCAGTGTCATTGCATGTGTGTTCTTCTAAACAAACCACATAAGTCATTACATGTCTGTTCTTTTCATGAACCACACCCAGTGTCATTGCATGTGTGTTCTTCTAGATAGACCACATAAGGATCCACCGGTGTCACTGCATGTCTGCTCTTTTCACGAACCACATAAGGATCCACCAGTGTCATTGGATGTGTGTTCTTCTCATGAACCACACATGGATCCACCGGTGTCATTGCATGTTTGTTACTCTAAACAAACCACATAAGGATCCACCAGTGTCATTGCATGTTTGTTATTTTCATGAACCACACCAAGTGCCATTGCATGTGTGTTCTTCTAAACAAAACAAATAAGTCATTGTATGTCTGTTCTTTTCATGAACGACACCCGGTGTCATTGCATGTGTGTTCCTCTAGACAGACCACATAAGGATCCACTAGTATCAATGCATGTCTATTCTTTTCATGAACCACATAAGGATCCACCAGTGTCATTGGATGTGTGTTGTTCTCATGAACCACACATGGATCCACCGATGTCATTGCATGTCTGTTCCTCTAAACAAACCACATAAGGATCCACCAGTGTCATTGCATGTCTATTCTTTTCATGAACCACACCCGGTGTCTTTGCATGTCTATTCTTTTCATGAACCACAGCTAGAGTCATTGGATGTCTGTTACTTCCATAAACCACACATGGATCCACCGGTGTCATTGCATGTCTGTTCTTTCATGAACCACAGCCAATGTCATTGCATTTCAGTTCTTTTCATGAACCACACCCAGTGTCATTGCATGTCAGTTCTTTTCATGAACCACATAAGGATCCACCAGTGTCATTGCATGTCTGTTCTTCTCATGAACCACACCCAGTGTCATTACATGTCAGTTCTTTTCATGAACCACACCCAGTGTCATTGCATGTCAGTTCTTTTCATGAACCACATAAGGATCCACCAGTGTCATTGCATGTCTGTTCTTCTCACAAACCACATAAGGATCTACCAGTGTCATTGCATGTCTTTAATTTCATGAACCACACCCAGTGTCATTGCATGTGTGTTCCTCTAGACAAACCACATAAGGATCCACCGGTGTCACTTCATGTCTGTTCTTTTCATGAACCACACATGGATCCACCGGTGTCATTGCATGTCTGTTATTTTCATGAACCACACCCAGTGTCATTGCATGTCAGTTCTTTTCATGAACCACATAAGGATCCACAAGTGTCATTGGATGTGTGTTCTTCTCATGAACCACACATGGATCCACCAGTGCCATTGCATGTCGGTTCCTCTAAACAAACCACATCATGATCCACCAGTGTCATTGCATGTCTATTCTTTTCATGAACCACACCCAGTGTCATTGCATGTGTGTTCTTCTAAACAAACCACATAAGTCATTGCATGTCTGTTCTTTTCATGAACCACACCCGGTGTCATTGCATGTGTGTTCCTCTAGACAGACCACATAAGGATCCACCGGTGTCACTGCATGTCTGTACTTTTCATGAACCACATAAGGATCCACCAGTGTCATTGGATGTGTGTTCTTCTCAAAAACCACATAAGGATCCAACAGTGTCATTGCATGTCTGTTCTTTTCATGAACCACACCCAGTGTCATTGCATGTGTGTTCCTCTAGACAAACCACATAAGGATCCACCGGTGTCACTGCATGTCTGTTATTTTCATGAACCACACATGGATCCACCAGTGTCATTGCATGTCTGTTTTTTCATGAACCACACCCAGTGTCATTGCATGTCAGTTCTTTTCATGAACCACATAAGGATCCACCAGTGTCATTGGATGTGTGTTCTTCTCATGAACCACATATGGATCCACCAGTGTCATTGTATGTCTATTCTTTTCATGAACAACACCAAGTGTCATTGCATGTGTGTTCTTCTAAACAAACCACATAAGTCATTGCATGTCTGTTCTTTTCATGAACCACACCCGGTGTCATTGCATGTGTGTTCCTCTAGACAGACCACATAAGGATCCACCGGTGTCACTGCATGTCAGTTCTTTTCATGAACCACATATGGATCCACCGGTGTCATTGGATGTGTGTTCTTCTCATGAACCACACATGGATCCACCGGTGTCATTGCATGTCTGTTACTCTAAACAAACCACATAAGGATCCACCAGTGTCATTGCATGTCTGTTCTTTTCCTGAACCACACCTAGTTCCATTGCATGTGTGTTCTTCTAAACAAACCACATAAGTCATTGTATGTTTGTTCTTTTCATGAACCACACCTGGTGTCATTGCATGTGTGTTCCTCTAGACAGACCACATAAGGATCCACCGGTGTCACGGCATGTCTGTTCTTTTCATGAACCACATAAGGATCCACCAGTGTCATTGGATGTGTGTTCTTCTCATGAACCACACATGGATCCACCGATGTCATTGCATGTTTGTTCCTCTAAACAAGCCACATAAGGATCCACTAGTGTCATTGCATGTCTGTTCTTTTCATGAACCACACCCGATGTCATTGCATGTCTGTTCTTTTCATGAACCACAGCTAGAGTCATTGCATGTCTGTTACTTCCATAAACCACACATGGATCCACCGGTTTCATTGCATGTCTGTTCTTTCATGAACCACACCCAGTGTCATTGCATGTCAGTTCTTTTCATGAATCACACCTAGTGTCATTAAAAGTCAGTTCTTTTCATGAACCACATAAGGATCCAACAGTGTCATTGCATGTCTGTTCTTTTCATGAACCACACCCAGTGTCATTGCATGTGTGTTCCTCTAGACAAACCACATAAGGATCCACCGGTGTCACTGCATGTCTGTTCTTTTCATGAACCACACATGGATCCACCGGTGTCATTGCATGTCTGTTCTTTTCATGAACCACACCCAGTGTCATTGCATGTCAGTTCTTTTCATGAACCACATAAGGATCCACCAGTGTCATTGGATGTGTGTTCTTCTCATGAACCACACATGGATCCACCAGTGTCATTGCATGTCTATTCTTTTCATGAACCACACCCAGTGTCATTAAATGTGTGTTCTTCTAAACAAACCACATAAGTCATTGCATGTCTGTTCTTTTCATGAACCACACCCGGTGTCATTGCATGTGTGTTCCTCTAGACAGACCACATAAGGATCCACCGGTGTCACTGCATGTCTGTTCTTTTCATGATCCACATAAGGATCCACCAGTGTCATTGGATGTGTGTTCTTCTCATGAACCACACATGGATCAACCGGTGTCATTGCACGTCTGTTCCTCTAAACAAACCACATGAGGATCCACCAGTGTCATTGCATGTCTGTTTTTTTCATGAACCACACCCAGTGTCATTGCATGTGTGTTCTTCTACACAAACCACATAAGGATCCACCAGTGTTGTTGCATGTCTGTTCTTTTCATGAACCACACCTGGTGTCATTGCATGTCTGTTCTTTTCATGAACCACAACTAGAGTCATTGCATGTCTGTTTCTTCCATAAACCACACATGGATCCACCGGTGTCATTGGATGTGTGTTCTTCTCATGAACCACACATGGATCAACTGGTGTCATTGCATGTCTGTTCCTCTAAACAAACCACATAAGGATCCACCAGTGTCATTGCATGTCTGTTCTTTTCATGAACCACACCCAGTGTCATTGCATGTGTGTTCTTCTACACAAACCACATAAGGATCCACCAGTGTTGTTGCATGTCTGTTCTTTTCATGAACCACACCTGGTGTCATTGCATGTCTGTTCTTTTCATGAACCACAACTAGAGTCATTGCATGTCTGTTTCTTCCATAAACCACACATGGATCCACCGGTCTCATTGCATGTCTGTTCTTTTCATGAACCACACCCAGTGTCATTGCATGTCTGTTCTTTTCATGAACCACACCCAGTGTCATTGCATATCTGTTCTTTTCATGAACCACATAAGGATCCACAGTGTCAATGCATGTCTGTTCTTCTCACAAACCACATAAGGATCCACCAGTGTCATTGCATGTCTGTTCTTTTAATGAACCACACCTAGTGTCATTGCATGTGTGTTCTCTAGACAAACCACATAAGGATCCACCGGTGTCACTGCATGTTTGTTCTTTTCATGAACCACACATGGATCCACCAGTGTCATTGCATGCGTGTTCTTTTCATGAACCACACCCAGTGTCATTGTATGTTAGTTCTTTTCATGAACCACATAAGGATCCACCAGTGTCATTGCATGTCTAATCTTCTCACAAACCACATATGGATCCACCTAGTGTGATTGCATGTGTGTTCTTTTCATGAACCACACCCAGTGTCATTGCATGTGTGTTCCTCTAGACAAACCACATAAGGATCCAGCAGTGTCACTGCATGTCTGTTCTTTTCATGAACCACTTAAGGATCCACCGGTGTCATTTGATGTGTGTTCTTCTCATGAACCACACATGGATTCACCGGTGTCATTGCATGTCTGTTCCTCTAAACAAACCACATAAGGATCCACCAGTGTCATTGCATATCTGTTCTTTTCATGAACCACACCCAGTGTCATTGCATGTGTGTTCTTCTAAACAAACCACATAAGTCAATGCATGTCTGTTCTTTTCCTGAACCACACCCGGTGTCATTGCATGTGTGTTCCTGTAGACAGACCACATAAGGATCCACCGGTGTCACTGCATGTCTGTTCTTTTCATGAACCACATAAGGATCCACCAGTGTCATTGGATGTGTGTTCTTCTCATGAACTACACATGGATCCACCGCTGTCATTGCATGTCTGTTACTCTAAACAAACCACATAAGGATCCACCGGTGTCATTGCATGTCTGTTCTTTTCATGAGCCACACCCAGTGTCATTGCATGTGTGTTCTTCTAAACGAACCACATAAGGATCCACCGGTGTCATTGCATGTCTGTTCTTTTCATGAACCACAACCGGTGTCATTGCATGTCTGTTCTTTTCATGAACCACAACTAGAGTCATTGCATGTCTGTTACTTCCATAAACCACACATGGATCCACCGGTGTCATTGCATGTCTGTTATTTTCATGAACCACACCCAGTTTCATTGCATGTCAGTTCTTTTTATGAACCACACCCAGTGTCATTGCATGTCAGTTCTTTTCATGAACCACAGAAGGATCCACCAGTGTCATTGCATGTCTGTTCTTCTCACAAACCACATAAGGATCCACCAGTGTCATTGCATGTCTGTTCTTTTCATGAACCACACCCAGTGTCCTTGCATGTGTGTTCCTATAGAAAACCACATAAGGATCCACCGGTGTCACTACATGTCTGTTCTTTTCATGAACCACACATGTCTGAGTTTTTAGTCATGGAAGAAAGATGCCAGGATTTCAGACATGCTACTCAGGAGGACACCCATGATAATTGGAACTATATTTGGGGATCAGATAAATTTGAAGTTAAAAAGGCATACTCAGCCATGGTTGGATACTCACCATCACCACCACACTTCTCTTGGGTTTGGGCAACCTCCTGTCAAAATAAACACAAGTTCTTTTTCTGGCTTCTACTACTAGATAGATTGAATACAAGAAATCTCCTGAAGAGAAACAATTTCAACCTTCCTGATTACAATTGTGTTACTTCCAACTGCTTCTCAGAAGAATCAGCAAATCATCTATTCTGGGATTGTCCATTTGCAAAAAAATGCTGGGACCATATTTCCAGAAATAGAACTACAAATCTAACAGGATTGGAAGCTATTTCAGACATCAAAGAAAAGTTACATCTACCATTTGCAATGGAGATCATTATCATGACTTCCTGGGGTATCTGGATATGCAGAAATGAGAAGATCTTTAATGACAAAAGACCCACATTTGATAGATGGAAAGCAATTTTCCACCAAGAAATGAGATGGATACAATTCAGAATCAAAGGAAAATACAAGGAGAAATTCAAAGCCTGGCTCAATCAGCTTTTAGATTAGGGATAGAATAGAATATCTCAGTTTTTTTTATAGAACGAGTTAGATGTAACTGTAATGATCTACCTTAGATCATTTTATCATTGTAACATACTCATATATAATAAAAATTGTAGTGGGGATTATTCCCTACTGTTTCACCTCAAAAAAAATGTCATTGCATGTCTGTTCTTTTCATGAACAACACCCAGTGTCAATGCATGTCAGTTCTTTTCATGAACCACATAAGGATCCACCAGTGTCATTGCATGTCTGTTCTTCTCACAAACCACATATGGATCCACGTAGTGTGATTGCATGTATGTTCTTTTCATGAACCACCCCCAGTGTCATTGCATGTGTGTTCCTCTAGACAAACCACATAAGGATCCACCAGTGTCATTGCATGTCTGTTCTTTTCATGAACCACATAAGGATCCACTGGTGTCATTGCATGTCTGTTCCTCTAAACAAACCACATAAGGATCCACCAGTGTCATTGCATGTCTGTTCTTTTCATGAACCACACCCAGTGTCATTGCACGTGTGTTCTTCTAAACAAACCACATAAGTCATTGCATGTATGTTCTTTTCATGAACCACATCCGGTGTCATTGCATGTGTGTTCCTCTCGACAGACCACATAAGGATCCACCGGTGTCACTGCATGTCTATTCTTTTCATGAACCACTGATGACCCACAAGTATAGGGGGTGTATCGCAGTATTTTCGATAAGTAAGAGTGTCGAACCCAACGAGGAGCAGAAGGTGCTGGCTAGTGGTATGGATCAGGAATTCTCTGCAAATACTTAGCAAACGGATTTTTAGGTGTTTTCGATAAAGCAAGTAAACAAAGTACGAGTAAATAAAAGACAGTAGGAATAAATGCAGCAAGTGGCCCAATCCTTTATGCAGCAAAGGACAAGCCGGTTGTATTACTTAAGATGACCAAACGTTCTCGAGGACACATGGGAAGACTGTCAAGTCGTTCGTCAGCGTGAAAATTTCCGTCTGCCGTAAAAGACGGTTTTGCCCTTGATAGTTCAGACATATTACATCTCTGCCACCGCAAAGTCAAAAACTGAACGATTCCTTCACCTGTAACTCAGCTTGCTCCAGCCACAAGCTGCCGTACCTGCTCCTCCGCCTCCCATCTGGGTTCCGTGACTGTGCCCCCGATGCCCTTGCTCCCGCCTCGACTGGCCACGCCATACTTACCATGGGAGCCATCACGCCTCCCGTCCTGCCTCGCCTCCGTGTCCTCCAAAGATTCCGCCTTGAATCCCGATCTACAGTTCCCTAACCCCCGCTACTCGGAGCTCCACCAGGTCCCGTGTCCTCCAGCATTCCCCCTTGAATCCCGATCTACGGTTCCCTGACCCCCGCTACTCGGAGCTCTACCAGGTCACGCACCTCCACTACATGGAGCTCGACGGAGGGGAGGGGAGGGGAGGCAGAGTGGAGAGGTGGATCCCTGCTCTTCCCAACCTAGCCTGCCGCCACCACCTACTCGAGCACACACGATCTGCCATGGAACAAGGTACCCATCCGGCCAGACCAGCAAGTCCCGTCGATCTTGATTTGATTCGACTCTTCTCACACTGCTTTTGTTTGCAATTTCAGGTTGTCTTCTTACTGGGCAGCAAGACTGCTCCACCAGGAATTAAACAGGATTCCACAATTTTCGGGTTAACTTGTTGGGCTAGGAAAAACCGTTTCACCAGGAATTAAATGAGATTGCTGAGAGAGTGCAGGCTTCTAGCAAGTGTTCGTGTAAACTCATGTTGACTGGTAATACGATTTCCAAGTTCTTGGGGCTATACTTTGATGTATACTTTATATTGTTCCTCTCTAATTTAACTTCCATGCCTCATTGTGTAGTAGCTTCAGAAGTACTGCATTGTGCAACTTCAGTAGACGATAAATATGACACACCGTTGTCTTGGTCAAATGTTAAATGGTATCCTTTATGTATTCTATTCAAACTGATTTTGATTCTGCCGTCAAGTTCACCCTCTCATTCAAAACCAATGTTCAATCTTTTTTTAACATATACAAAAGAAATGAGAAATATAGCTTGGACAACATATAATTATCTCAAGTGTATAAAGTGAAGTGGCAATTCTTGAACTGAATGTGGTTTCTGTGAAAACAGATGCATGACTTGAAGCCATTTACAGTAGTACCTAGACCATATGTTTAGCCAAGTTGACAAATGTATAACAGCATGCACATTTACGTATGTTTGGATATGAGTGATTATCACATATTAGCATGAACATAAACTAGCCTTCTTATTCCGCATGACCCAATGTGACTAATATGGTTGATATCAAATACTTTTTACCTTGAATACATCTTATTAGCATGTAAAGAAACTAGAATGCTTTTCATACTATATAATGTGTCTGTAATAGTCAAAGGCGCATTACCTTGTCAAATACATAATGGTTATGTGCACACTATTGGTTATTTAAGCCATGTATATCATATACTTTTACTTCAGTACATCTTATTAGCATGTATAGACACTAGCCTGCTTATTCGCAGGACCCAATGTTACTGCTATTGTATTCAGCGGCATACTGGGAGTGATGTATGAATTGATATTAGCATACAGGGCACATACTATCCTTGTGTGTGCCTCGACTGATATGTGCAGAATGATGCTTAGCCACAAAATATGTTGAGCATAGATTTGTTTTCTATAGATCCACTATTTGCTTTAAGAATACACACTAGGATATGTATATGTGAGCTACTAGCGATTTTTGCAATCTAGCGATTATTCTTAAGTCTGTCTCATGATTGTGGTACTTTAGTATATTCTACAGGGGCTAAAGTAGTCGGAATTAACCAACTATAGAGCAGTCCTTTGCTTGCATGACTTTAATTTTAAATTGCCTGTGATGTGACAAATTTAGTGGTGCAAAAGTCAAGATGAGCAACAGGGAACACTAAATCAAATGTTCGTTCGGTTGAAATACATGAGGTCAGTTGCTCTACTTCTTACTATTATGAGAAGTTTTAGAAGATAATCATGGAACATGAGTAATTTAGAGTATCCATCTATTAGCTATGTGTTCCCTTATTTTGCATAATATTAACTGACCTGAATGGATTTCTGAATATGATTTGCCATATGAACTAACAAGATACACATATCTTATATATATAGTAGATGTGTATTCTATCGAAGGAGATGATGCACGATGCCGCAGTTTGGTGTGGGATATTCATTTACCAAATTCGGCACGGGCATTGATGTTCCTAAATTCTAACCCTGACTCTACCATCCTGCCATATATTCTTAAGATATTGATTTTATGTCTCTGTTTATTCCAGGTGCTGGTAACCCTTCCATTTGCTAGACTCATAAGCAAAATTGTGTGCACAAGCTGCTTTCTTAGTTAGTATGTACTCAGCTGCACTAGCACGGTTCTAAGCTGTCAAGTATTTCATAGTTGATAGGTTCTATGTGAGGGTTCGCAGGTCATAGTTCATAATTCATAGGTTCTATTTCATAGTTCATAGTACACAAGATGCTTACGCGTTGTTGTGTCACATAGATGTATGTGTTTTGTTAACCTTGCCGATGAATTGCTTTGAATACATGAACATGCCTTTCAAACAATTGTACTTGACTGCAGCGACGACAACCGCTCACAACTGTCAGCCAATCAAACAATTAGAGCCACGGCATGCCTTGCAGCATAAATATCATATCTTCTTCAGCTTAGGCAGACCAGAACTTACCCCTAGACCTTGCCAGAGCGGCAGCTGCTAGGAGACCATCTGACACATAGGTTCTATGGAAAATTAGACATCACATTGCAGATTATATACATGTCACAAGTATGTTGTAGCCAAGTGTGCTTGACACATTGGTAAGAGATCTCAATGACGTAGCGCACGCAATCAGAGAAGGATCACAACTGTCATGCATCCTTGTCTGAACCTACAAGAAATTCTTTTGTTAACTTAACTCTGTAAACAGCTTTGTCATGTCTCTCTGGTTTATAGGAATTCAGATCTTCATAATATGCTCTTGATCTGAATGAAACCTCTCATTAAAAAAGGAAAAAGAACTACTGTTCCTCAAAAAAGGAAAAAGAATTAATAAAAGCTATATGCATCAGTCGATGCAGAGGCCGGGTCTCCCCCATTTCAAAAAAAAGGAAAAAGAACTTCATAAAAAGAGGAAAAAGAACTATTCTATATGTCTGATCTCTGCTCCAAGAAATAACTACATTTGGTACATGCCTTGGATCACTTTTCTTTCATCGTTAATCTAAGGCGATGCTTTCAATCTGCCGCGGGAACTACAAAAAATGTTCAGGGCAGGTGGAGAATACAAAGATACACAACAAAATTAAGTTCCATGGATAGATAATATAACAAAAATTTCACTATTTTCTTAATATTTTCCTCACTCCCGTTGCAACGCACGGGCATTTCGCTAGTAGTTGATTAATCTTCTTCAGCTTACTAAGTGTTGTGTGGGTGAACCTGTGCTAATGTACCGCCCCATCCAAGACTAATACATACTTGTGATTATACCCCTTGCAAACATCCGTAAGTACAAGAAAGTAATCTATCTACTAATTTACGTTGCGGTACGTTTGTCATACCCAAATTTTTCCGTCTGCCGCTTTTTGGATGCTTTTGCCCCTGACAGTTCGGAAAAATTACCCTCCCTGCCACCGCTCAGTCAAAAAAAAGTTTGTCGTTCTCTCTCCTCCGTCTGTCCCGCTGCCTCCCCCACCGGAATCCGCCCGTGCGCCACCGAGGGATGTGCCTCCCCAACCTCCGCCGGCTACCCGCACTGCACCAGAACCCGCCATCGAAGGAATCGCACCGCTGCCGCCGCCGCGGAGTCCCTCCCACCGTTGCCGCCGCCAGATGCCATAGCCCCACTCCACTTCTCCTCCATGATTCGTGCAGTCCCCAGATCTCGATTCCCTTCCCATCGTGGCTGCCAAGGTTGCGTCTCCGTCGGCAATCAGCACCACCATCCTGTCGCTCGACTGCGAGACCTTCGTCTTCAAGAAGGAGAGGGTTGTGAGGATTTTGCTTGCAGTTTATTGTGAGGGGTGGGAGGAATCGTTTCCCGCTACTGCCAAAGGCGTTCAAGAGGATCAAGTAGATTTGAATGCTTGGATGGAGATCGCAGGTAAAAAAGGATTCAATCCTTCTTTTCAATTTGCCTCATTGACCGTGTACTGTGTGCGGCGACAAGCATCTCGATGGATTGGACGCTCAAGTTGTAGGACGATTGCCGTCCAAGAATCAGACCGTAGTGGACCCGGTCGTGGTCTCGCGGCCGGGATCTTTGTCGCTGCGAGCGGGTCACTGATGAGCTGTGCTGGAAACAAAACATGAGACGGCGACCATATGTGGCACAGAGCAGCCGCGGGGAAAGCGACAGATGCGGTGTTGAGAGACTGGGCAACAACCAGATATGGTGCATGGATGAAGAAACTCGGGCGACGGATATGTTCAGTGTTTCACAGACGGGTTGCGGGCGAGATGTTGTGCCGTGGGGCGGCGCCGAACTCCAGCGTAGGCAACGTGGCACTAGGGGCCGGCGGGGATTGCAACGAGGTCGTGTGGGTGTGCTCAGGCTGGGGAGACAGAGAACTTGCAGGCACACTAGGTCTGGAACAACAATACATCCTGACGACATGCTCTGCCGCGTGGGAGGCTCGACGCTGGAGGTTGTGCCGTCGTACCAACTGTTCTACTCCAGGTCGTTGGCCGTGAACTTGCTATTGTCTCGGCCTATACAAATATGGAGGTACTCTTTACCTATTGAGTTTGACAATGAAACAATCCCACTTATCTGTATAAACTAAATATGTTATTTTAATACATCATTTGAGTCAGCTACAACATTGTTCAGGGAACTATAGTATCAGGCATCAATATCTGAATGTAATACTCTGTTGTCTCATGCACGAGGAAGTATGTTGTTTAAGTCAGAAATAAGTCGTATCATTTATTGCTAGATTGTAGGAGCATTGAAGCATGATTCTATTGTCCTTTTAATCTATGCATTTCCTCCAACTTAGTCCGTTGGAAGCTCTATTTTGCAGCTCAAGGATCACATCAATTTGAGTGAGCCACTGGATAGTGCATACATTTTCTCAACACTACAACTCTCCATCAGGATCTTTGAAGGAAATTTAATGGATATAGTTAAGACCAAGTCACTCCACGCATTGCTATCTTAGCATTTAAACATTGTTGGTGCTATTTACACATGGTATTGCTAATACTTTTACGACGGGGCAGAGAGGAGGGCACACCGCATGGCCTTGGCACTCGAGGTCCATGTGCTACGTTCGGTGGCCGGCAGCCTTCCAGGAGACTTACTTCTGCAGCTTTGGGGAAGATCGCATGGAGCTCGGTTTGCAGGTTAGCTTCTCTCTCCGAGGGACACCTTTTGGGTTTATGGTGTTGATGATTAGTCCCTTAATTTGTTCTACTGAGGTTAGTTTATGATTTTTTGATGATTCAAACATGTAGCAGATGCAAATATTTATACATTTCCTGGTTAGCATATTCGGTAGCTTCATCCCTGGGAAAAAGGATTGGCACCCCCTGTTGTTAGTTCTCATATGTCCTATGGCTCTCTAAGGAGGCCAGGATCATATCAGGTAGCAGATGCAAATATGACAACACATGATTCAGTAAGGTACAATCCAGTCAGAATTGGTATGTCCATTTGTCACCAACTAATCCCATCATGGAAAAAACAAATCATGTGCATGCCAAGAGTGTTGCATATGTTGTCCATAGCTTTACTGTGATATCCACATGCACTTGTGTTCTCAGTATATCGTTTCTCATATGTACATACATCTCCGTGAGCTCCTCTGTAACCTCTTAAAACTACCCTTGTGTTATCAAAGTTGCATTGCTTTGCTAAATATTGCAGATTAATTCTAATGTAAGTAATCTTATGTGGTAGGCGAGGACTGTGAGCATGGACCTAGATGGGAGCGAGGCGATGGCCAACATCCCTGTGGTGTCGTTGTCGAGGGTCGGGGAGACAATACAGTCATTGGGTGCTGTTTTGGTTACCCATCATTTTGTATGATCTCTGGAACTTTTTGGGTAAAATCATATGTTTAATTCCGTTCTGGCTGGTAGAATGGACATGGTGGAGGAATGGATCAGTTTGGTAGAAGAATAGGACATGTAATTAAAGGCACATGGAATTTTGAAAGAATAGGGCCGTGTTGATGAATTGGTGCCTCCAGTATACCATGGTTCACATCTTCCTCTGCTCGCTACTTCTACTACTAACTACTAGAGCGCCATGATATGTAACGGTTTTTTTATGTACTCCCTACGTCCATGTCTCAAGTTTGTTTGAATTTGGATGTATCTATATACTAAATAGTGTCTAGATACATTCAAATTTAGACAAATTTGAGACATTCTTTTTAGAACGGAGGGAGTAGCTAATTTAGGTAAAATATTTGTCATATAGAAATATAACTGTTTTGCAATGTACATGTAGATTTAAAAAGATTCTTTCCATGGGGACTTTGGTTAGTTTATTCCGGAGATGTTTAGTCAGATGAAAATAGGCATATGTGAAATATGTCGTGGAACAACATTGAACTTATAGGAATTATATATGAAAAATAATGTTCATAATCAGTACAATACCACTTCATAACTACAATCCTTAAATGATTTGGTATGTTCTAATGATAGTTGGAGTAAATTTGCGTGAGCAAGTACTTAGAAAACAATTTGGTACCTGGGAAGGACCTTAGTTCATTTGTTGGGAGTTGGGACAGAGTAACCAACACATGATGAGTTGGAGTAAGAGCCGGATTTACGGTTGTGTTTAAAACAAACTCCTCTTTTTTATTTCGGCTTGTGTCCCTCTCTATTCCATATTTCCACTCCATCTAGGGCTCTATGCATCTACTAAATTCCTGGTGATCAGCACCAACGAACCGCACTAACATGAGAGATCATACTAGGTGCATGGGAGACATGCGACTACCAAGAACACGCCTTGCCAGTTTACTACATGATGATGATGGGATGCAGGGTGCACACCATGCCCACCATCAATCGGCATGTCTTAGTCAAAGTCAATTGGCAAAGGCGATGTATGGGAAACACAGATAGAGTAGCACGTTTAATTGGGACCTCGACTGGATTTATTTTGCATTTTATGCTTACACCTTTGATATTATGATAATAATTTTCGTGGCAACGCACGGGCTTTTAGCTAGTTAAGGTAGAAACCTAACCATAGCTTTAGACTCTAAGACCCTTACGTCCCTTGTGCAATGGTTTCCTAACGGGGGCTCAGGTTTCTGTCACTCCGGTAAACCCTACGATTAGTAGCCAAATACACAATGCATTCCCCTAGGCCCATATAGGTGAAGTGTAATATAGTCGACGTTCACATGAAACAACTAGAAGAAGTACACCACAACTTAAATAACAATCTATTGAATCTTTCTCAATACAACTCCACTACTAACAACAAGACTTCTCCCATGTCCTCAAGAACAAAAAGAACTACTCATAAGATATCATATGGATCATGATCAGAGATGGAATAATGATGTATAACAATATGAACATAAACAATAATTCAATGGTTCACTCAATAGCATAAACTACAAAGAGTAATCAACACCGGGAAAGTTTCCCCTATGAACTAATGCAAGATTCAACGTAATTGTTACAACAATATGGAGATGGTGATGAGGGTGCTGATGGTGATGATGGTGGTGATGATGATGATGATGATCCCGATGAAGTCTAGCTTGATGGTGGTGTTGATGGCGATGATCTCCCCTCTCCGGGAAGGAATTCCCCCGGCAGAAATCTGTCTACCGGAGAGATCTTTCTCTCTCGGTGTTTTCCGCCCCGCAGAGGCGGCGAAATCTTTCTATGGTCGCTCTCCGAGTCTTAGGGTTTCAGGAGGATGATATACGCCAGAGGGGAGAGGCTGGAGTGGGCCAGGATGGCCACACCACCTGCTGGCGCGGCCTAGGGCTGCCCGCGCCAGGGGGTGGTGTGGGCCCCCTGTGGCCCATCTCCACTCTGTCTTCTGGCATCCTTAGTCTTCTGGAAAAATAGGATTTTCCGTATATTTTCCCGGATTTTCTGATCTTCGTGAATTTTGCCTCCAAACAGCACCTTTTCCATCAGAATCCTGACTGCAGCGGTCCATGCTCCAAAAGTCATCAACCATGCAAAAACAGATGAAATAACATAAGTATCAGCTCTCAATACAAAATATATCAATGAATAATAGTGAATTAAGACATATAATAGTGATGCAAAATGGACGTATCAACTCCCCCCAAGCTTAGACTTCGCTTGTCCCAAGTTTAAACCGAGCTCAATAAACATGGCCTCAGGTTTATGGAGTGAAGAGTCGATAAAAGAATACAGACAAGAAGCATCACATTCATCAAATACATAGATCATAATAGAAGACAACTCACTATTATATAACTCAACTTGTAATAAGTAAAGGAAACACAATAAAGATACATAAAGTGAATCAGAATTGGTAATGGCAAACTTAGCTCTTGGTCGAAGAATAGTTGATAATTTGCTGGAGTTCACAAATAGCTGGTTTTTCAATGATAGCTTTCAAAGTAGTAAACACCAGGATAAGAGCAATGTGCAAAACAAGGAACATATGAAACATGATTGAATAAATCAACATATGAATGACTGAAACACAACAACTCAAAATACTTGCTGAGATAGAAGGGAGTAGGTTCACTGACTCAACTACAAAGTAAAAGAAAGGCCCTTCAAAGAGGGAAGCATGGATTGCAAGGTTCATAAAGAGATCCCAAAAATTATGATACTTACTAGATTTCAGCTCTCATTGCCCCTATCATAGGCATCTTTAGGTGATTAAGGTTAAAGTGACACAACTAAGAGGATATGCTTGACAAGTTATAAGTTGAAATCTCATGCCCCTTACTTATGAGTATCGATCCTCATGCTACTCAACTTCATTCACGAGCAAGCTCTTGTCATTGTAAATACATGTGTATCATTGAGAACCGCCAACGGGGTACCCCTTGCACATGACACAGGAGCTATCCCATAATCAAAATGATAAGGCAAGCAAACAGTGAGCATCTCAGCGATCTTTTTATTTGCTATTTGCATAGGTTTTTATTGTTGATGCTTCATAGAATGCTCACTATAGTTATGCTGTAAGTTTCCACCATGATTAGGCATGGCTTAGGCTAGCGGCCCAGGCGTTTCTCTAACACACATATAAACTCCATGATCTTACAAGTTCCACTTTTATTTCACACCGCCGGGATCCATAAGAAAAAAACATGATATCAACTAGGTACAAAGTACCAAATGAACTGTTGAAAGCGGTCCCCATGATACATGGTTCGGCTAACTTCAACTCATAAAGCGCAAGCATATACGCAACAAAGAAGGACCCAATGGTTCAAGTTTATTAAGTGCAAGAAAGTAAAGTGTGCCATCAAGTTCGTGAGAGCTTTAATCACTAATTTTCACATAACAAGTTTAATTTGGGAGGTAGATAAAACAAGAATTTACTTGGAATAGCAATAATACTAATAGGTAGGTATGGTGGACACAAATTACAAAGGTTTTGGTTTAAAGGAGGTGGATGCACGAGAAGAATACCCTCTCATTAGAGGTTTTTGGCTAGCAAGGCTGGGTAGCAAGTATAAGAGTTGAAGGAAACAAACAAACATACAAGTGATATAGACAAACATGCAATCTTCCTTGGAAGCACAAAAGATCTTAACTAGAGAATACTAAACTTATTAGCAACTCAACAAAGAAAGATGATGAAATATTTTTTCTTTAGAGTACCTTTATCTTTTCTTTCAACTCTCAAAAAAAAGTGTTGCTACTGACCGAGCCAGGTTTGCCAAAACCATCTAAATTAACTCAATGATCCCAGAGTGCTACCAATACTAACAACAAGATCAATCATATAACCACGAATTGAAAACTAATATAAGCTATGCAAAAGAGTAAATGATAGAACTTCTCATTAATATTCCATAACGGCAACTCACACCAAGGGATACATATCTAACGAGAGAGGGGACACTTCCATAATGCAAACCATACTACATAATAACTCCTCTATTCATGAAATGACTCTACTAATAAGGTAAAAAGATAGAAGATAGTGATGTGATACCGCGGCACTCCCCCAAGCTTGGAACAAACCAAGGGGATGCCAAACCTGATGACGAATTACTCCTTCGGTGGTGGTGGTAATATTTTCTTAGTTGACGTGAGGAACTCTTCCAGCATCTTGCGAAGCCTATTATTCTCCCATTGAAGCATGTCCACCTTCCTCTGCAAGCCTTGGTACTTATCACAGAACTCCTTAGTGACTCGTAGGGCTTCCGTTGATGCAGGGAAAGAGACTAAAGGAACCAGCCCCTGCTTGGGGTCTTGGAGATCCTCCTCCATAGGCTTCTTCCCTTTATCATTGGCAGACACCATTGTGCTCCTAAACTTTCAAAGAGAGTTCCTGGCAAAAACAGATTGAAACAAAAACACGACGAAAACACGATATACGAACCCCGGGGGCTCCGGGGGGTTATATAATACGAAGTTTCATATCAAAGGGAAGGTACTGGGAGAAAACGAGTCGGAGGCGGAGTCCGGGCGGACTCACCACCAGGTGGCGCGTCCAGGGGAGGGCCCGCGCCACAGGGTGGTGTGAGCCACCCTGGCTCCGTTTCCGTCCCTTTTTCACTTCAGAACCTCCCTTATTGTCTTAAAACTGCAAAAATATAGTTGGATTGTATTTTCGCGGAACTGTTCTTACCAGAACTGTTACCTAGTTGGAAACAGACTCTGCAGGTCTCTGAATTTGGTATTTAGTGGATCCTTCCGGAGTCACCACTTGAATCATCAATATCTTCATCTTCATACACTTATTACTTGAGTCATAAAACCCTTCTTTTCCTTATTACAACATTATCTCCACTTCCTGGAAATTTCTTTCACACAAAACTTCACACAGTTCTCATTAGCAACATTAGTATATATATGAAGTGATAAAACCTGTTGAGTCCAACTTCAACTGAAAACCATCAAAACATAAACCACTTAAGAAACTCCTTCTGAAAACCCAAAAAGAATTCAAAAAGGAAATCGAATAAAGAAGCAAATGCAAGAGTGGCAAAATCTGTCAAAACAGACCAGCAGGTAAATATTAATTTTTTCGAAAATCTTCTGTTGCTCAAATCAAAAAGTTCAAAAGTAACGAAAGTTAAATAACAACCTGGGGCAGAATCACAAAAAATTACAGATCAATCCGACATACAGAGATCTCTCACGAATGTTTACGGTGAAGCACAAAAATCTGTTTCGGGACAGCAACTTCCCCAAATCTTACTTCTCTGTGATTAGAGGTTGATCTTGACACAAAAACCAAACAAAACGGATAAGGAGCGGTTATTACCAAAGTAATAACTTCCAAGACTCAAAGAAACAAAAACAAACTGAAAGCAAAAACAAATTGGGTTGTCTCCCAAAAAGCTCTTTCTTTATAGCCATTAAGATGGGCATGATAATTGTGAAGATGCTCACTCATGAATATCAATTGAGGTGAAAGAGAGCATTAAGAAGCAAAAAATACACACGTTTAAGTCTACCCACTTCCTATGCAAGGGAATTTTGTAAACAAACAAGTTTTTAAAACCAGAAGCAACTTGCGTAAGAGGGGAAAAGAAGTGCAACATAAAAAATTTCAGCATAAAACGAGGAAACTTGATATTATTGAGATGCATAAGAACACTTTCCCCTCTCTCATAGTAACTTTCAGTATCATGCATAAACTTAAAAATATAACTATCACAAGGACCATCATAGCAATGATCGCTTATTCTAAGAGAAAACACAGGAATACTAGCTCTCATAACACTACTTTGTGAAACAATATTAGAGGTATCCTTACAAAGGATAGGGTGTCCCTCTTTTTCATATTTAGTAACAAAGTCTTTCACATTTGCTATTATAGGTTCATCAACCATTTGTTTATCAGGTTCAACAACTTTATTTGTACTTTCATTAACCATACTAGCTATCACAGAATGTTCCTTAATCCTAACTGGGAAAGGCATTTTCTCAATATAAGGTTCAGGTAAAACATGATTAGCAATATAAACTTCAGTATTTCTTGAAGGAACACTCTTAGCAACATCTTTATAAGGTTCATGATACTTATTCCACTTTTTTTAGGCACTTCAATGTAGGAAACAAAAGCCTTAAAATAAGAAGCAATAGCTTGAGGGTCTAGACCATAAGCATTTTTAATATTTTGAAAGTCATCAGTTCCCATAAAAGATTCAATGCATTCATAATCATAATTGATACCTGACTTTCTACCTTTGTCATTCTCCCAAGCTTCAGCATTGTCTTGAATACGGTCTAGAAGATCCCATTTAGCTTCTTCTTCCATGCGAGTGAATGATCCAGCACAAGAAGCATCCAATAACTCTTTATCATGTAGAGGGAGCCTTGCATAAAAGTTATTGATAATAATATTGTTGGGGAGCTCATGAATGGGACATTTGAGCATTAGTAACTTCAATCTCCCCCAAGCTTGAGCTGTACTCTCTCCATCAAGAGGCCAAAAGTTGTATATTTGATTCCGATCTTTATGAATATCACTAGGAGGATAAAACTTTGAATAAAAGAGAGGAACTATTTCCTCCCATTCTAGAGCTTGACCATTCTTCAGTAGCTTATACCATTCCTCAGCTCTTCCTTTTAGTGATAATGAGAATAACTTGTTCTTCACTTGATCTGTAGTAATACCTGCACACTTGAACAACCCGCATAATTCGTGTATAAAGAGTAAATGATCACCGGGATGGACAGTTCCATCCCCAACATAGTAGTTATCCATAACACGATCAATAATTCTTGTAGGTATTTTGAAAACATCATTCTCAGCAGGTGGTGGTTTATCTACTACCTTAGTAGTGGTAGTAGCATTACCAAATAAGAAACTCGGCGAATTATCCATAACGAAAATAAAGCAACTAACAGAAGTAAACAATACTCACAGTAGAAGTTTCCTTTACCAGTTCCACTCTCCAATAGCGCTTTACTCCCCGACAACGGCACCAGAACATAGTCTTGATGACCCACAAGTATAGGGGGTGTATCGCAGTATTTTCGATAAGTAAGAGTGTCGAACCCAACGAGGAGCAGAAGGTGCTGGCTAGTGGTATGGATCAGGAATTCTCTGCAAATACTTAGCAAACGGATATTTAGGGGTTTTCGATAAAGCAAGTAAAAAAAGTACGAGTAAATAAAAGACAGTAGGAATAAATGCACCAAGTGGCCCAATCCTTTATGCAGCAAAGGACAAGCTGGTTGTATTACTTAAGATGACCAAACGTTCTCTAGGACACATGGGAAGACTGTCAAGTGCTTTCGCTTCATATAGTTGATTAATCTTCTTTAGCTTGCTAAGTGTTGTGTGGGTGAACCTGTGCTAATGTACCGCCCCATCCAAGACTAATACATACTTGTGATTATACCCCTTGCAAACATCTGTAAGTACAAGAAAGGAATTAAGGTAGAAACCTAACCACATCTTTAAACTCTAAGACCCTTATGTCCCTTGTGTAATGGTTTCCTAACGGGGGTTCAGGTTTCTGTCACTCCGGCAACCCCTATGATTAGTAGCCAAATACACAATGCATTCCCCTAGGCCCATATAGGTGAAGTGTCATGTAGTCGACGTTCACATGACACCACTAGAAGAAGTACACCACAACTTAAATAACAATCTATTGAATCTTTCTCAACACAACTCCACTACTAACAACAAGACTTCTCCCATGTCCTCAAGAACAAAACGAACTACTCACAAGACATCATATGGATCATGATCAGAGATGGAATAATGATGTATAACAATCTGAACATAAACAATAATTCAATGGTTCACTCAATAGCATCAACTACAAAGAGTAATCAACACCGGGAAAGTTTCCCCTATGAACTAATGCAAGATTCAACACAATTGTTACAGCAATATGGATATGGTGATGAGGGTGCTGATGGTGATGATGGTGGTGGTGATGATGATGATGATACCGATAAGTCCAGCTTGATGGTGGTGTTGATGGCGACGATCTCCCCTCTCCGGGAAGGAATTCCCCCGGCAGAAATCTGTCTGCCGGAGAGATCTTTCTCTCTCGGTGTTTTCCGCCCCGCAGAGGTGGTGGAATCTTTCTGTGGTTGCTCTCCGAGTCTTAGTGTTTCAAGAGGATGATATACGCCAGAGGGGAGAGGCTGGAGTGGGCCAGGGTGGCCACACCACCCCCTGGTGCGGCCTAGGGCTACCCGCGCCATGGGGTGGTGTGGGCCCCTTGTGGCCCATCTCCACTCCGTCTTCTGGCATCCTTAGTCTTCTGGAAAAATACGATTTTCCGTATATTTTCCTGGATTTTGTGATCTTCGCGAATTTTGCCTCCAAACAACACCTTTCCCATCAGAATCTTGACTACAGAGGTCCATGCTCCAAAATTCATCAACCATGCAAAAACAGATGAAATAACGTAAGTATCACCTCTCAATACGAAATATATCAATGAATAATAGTGAATTAAGACATAGAATAGTGATGCAAAATGGACGTATCAACCACACCCAGTGTCATTGCATGTGTGTTCTTCGAAACAAACCACATAAGTCATTGCATGTCTGTTCTTTTCATGAACCACACCCGGTGTCATTGCATGTGTGTTCCTCTAGACAGACCACATAAGGATCCACCGGTGTCACTGCATGTCTGTTCTTTTCATGAACCACATAAGGATCCACCAGTGTCATTGGATGTGTGTTCTTCTCACGAACCACACATGGATCCACCAGTGTCATTGCATATCTGTTCTTTTCATGAATCATAGCTAGAGTCATTGCATGTCTGTTACTTCCATAAACCACATATGGATCCACCTAGTGTGATTGCATGTCTGTTCTTTTCACAAACCACACATGAATACACCAGTTTCATTGCATGGGTAGCCGTTAGACCGAGTCTTCTAGAAGGCACGCCCTAACATAGTTGTTCTTCTTGATGATTGTTACATACCATTTGACTGGGGCGCTTGGACGATTGGGATGGTTTTCATGAGAGCGATCCGCGAGTAGGCTGTTCTGCGGCATGATTGGCCACGCTTGCTCTGGAAAAACTGGCAACACCGGGCGCTCCCCTATTGCGAGTGTCACGTCTCACGAGTTCAGTGGGCCACATCCCAGTGTCAGGTCCCCATTACTTCTCTTCCTCCCCGTACTTCTCTTCCTTACCCTCGAAGCCACTTTCCCCACTTCACTCCCATCCTGCCGTAGCCGTAAGCCGACGGCTCCTCCATCCCAATCCCCTCTCCGGCAGCCACCCCCTCCCCTCTCGCCATGGGTTCAAGGGGAGACAGCGAGGAAACACGTCGTGACGACAGGGACGGTGATTTCGATGTGAGTTGTCTCATCTCTATTTCTATCATCTGTGGCCAGTTATCTATTTTTTGATCTAGATCTAATCTGTTTACTCATGCGCGTATGATGTGTTAGGCCAACCAGATAATGTATGACTCCGACTATCACGGTTTAGCGGATGAAGACAGTCCTCTGGTATGTAAACATGGATATGTGCCCGCTAAATTTGTAGCGTTCGAAGGACGAAACGCAGGGAGGAGGTTTCTACGGTGTCAAGGACATCGTGCAATGATGCAAGGCGGAAGTTGTAGTGTTGTCAAATGGGTAGATCCAGAGTGGCCCAAATCGATGCAGAAAACGCTGGCAAACTTTGGGAAATCACTGTCGAGTTGAAAGAATCCGTATTCAGCTCACTTCTTGACAGTGTTGAGATGAAGCTATGGGAACCAGTTGACATGACCAAGCATAAGCGAGATCTCAGGTGGGTGCAAGACAAGTTTAGCAAAGTCGAGAAGGAGAGGGACGTGGCGTTGACCCTGAAGGCTAAAGAAGAGCAAGAGCTGACTCAAGCAAGGAATGATCTCCACCAGGCCAAAGTCCTGCAGTTCACAACTACGAGTATTGACAAGTGCATGAGGAAAAATACAGAGAAACAATTGAAGCTATGCAAGGAAGATGCTAAAAGGAAGGAGCAGACGATTTGATCCTTGCTCTCGTAGGAAGATGCGCATCGGGCTAAGATTAGGAAGATCAAGGAGATGTGTGATAACTAGTTCTATTTAGCTTAAGCTCCGTGCCTTTTTAAGTTGTAATAGTTGTACTTGTTGACATAGCGGTCTGAACTATTGGTCCTGGATTCCAGGGAGGAAAAAAATTGCTCTGACCCTGCATTACTTATTTTGTCTAACCCCGCATTACTTCTTTTGTCTGACCAATGCCCCTTGGATATTCCGCCCGTCGCTTCGTCATCCTCGTGTACAAATAGGAGGCGCCACAGCGCGTCGCTTCGTCGTCCATCCCATCGTCCTCTCCAATCTCCACCGTGCCGTCACTTCGTCGTCCATCCCCTCGCTCCCTCTCCAACCTCCACCACGCCGCCATTGAGATGCCCGATCTGAACTTCTACGAGGCGGTGATGTTCGCGAACTTCGACATCCTCGCGCCGCCAGCCGCGACAGTGCCCCACGGATGGCGCATCAGCTCTGCGGGGGTGCCGGTGGCTCTGCACCCTGGCCGAGCCGAGATGGAGAGCAAAATTGCAGTGTTCTGCCGCCAGATGCCCGCGTGGAAGAGAGCGCTGCCCCAGTACGCGGCGGCAGCCCGTACTGGCCGGCGCTGTTCAAGAAGGAGCGGAAGGCCAAGATTGGCAACCGCATCGTTGACGGGCGCGTGGTGCACCGGAATCTCTGCAAGCGAGAAGGGCGGGAGAGGTTCTGGTCCGTCCCTGGACAGACCAAGTACACCGTCGTTGCCGCCGCTCGACGCGAAGAGGTGCTCCGTCTCACGAACAATGCGGACATCGCGGAGGTTCCGTCCGACAGCAACGAGGAAGCCATCGGCTCGGAGGACAGTGGCAGCGGAAGTGAAATTGTTGACTAGTGGTTGAATTAATGTAGGATGTGAAATCGCACCTTTCTTTAGAAGAATTTGTGGTTGAAGTAATGAAATGACTCGATTTAGATCTCTGTCTCGATTAATTTGTGGAAGAATTTGTGATTTAGATCAATTTCTGCCTCGATTTAGATCTCTATCCCGGATTGGGAACGTGACCGTGGACTAACGACACCTTTTCTACTAGTGTATTCTGACATTGGTGGTTTGTTTAAACGTAATCTACGTGGATTGTGCCGCATGCAAATGGCACAACCACAATTTATAAAGTGGAAGCACGTACACCCGGTTACGGAAGATCCGGGAGCTTCGCCAGATGCATGGGATGCAGGTGCAGAGAGGCGGTGAGATAGACGGGCTCAATATTAGGCCGGAAAGTGGTACCAATTTCCTCCTCATCTGGGCATTATCGGTGAGAACATTGATGTTTATGTTGGCACGTCGTTGTGCAACATCTGAAATAAGTTGCTACTTCGTGGAGTGTGGAAGCTTAAATAATTTATTTCTGCGCCACTTACATTCCGTCGTATTTGGAGACCTCCTGCCCCGCAGCAATTGTGGAACCGGTGGATCCTTGTTTTCAGATAGCAGTGGCACAATCATAATTTCGGATTCAACTACTAACTCGGGCGTTTCCAAACCCTAAGTCGCGGTACATTTTACTCAAAGAACATGGGTAGATTGTTTCGCCCAGCAACGTGCCACACACAGAGCGATCAGAATTTAACAGAATTACATATATAGGTTCAAGTTCAACACAGTACTATGCGTCTTCATTGCCAGCAGCCTTCTTCCGCAGCCTGGGTGCCAAGCCTTCATGTCCACTGGCTTCTTCATTTCCTGCCTTCTTCCTCTTCCTTGGTGCCAATTTTCTTAGCTTCATGTACTCTGCATCGCCGGGACAATGGGCACCAGAATCGTGTTCAGCATCATCTTTCCACTCTTTTTTAATTTCTTCAGGCAGCAAAATGACATCTTTCCACTCATTTTTAATTTCTTCGGGCAGCAAAATGACTGACCCGGCAGTCATGTTTCTAACCTTGTGGCGCTTCCTGTCAAAGAAACAAGACTATTGCATAACTGCCCAATATCTACAAAGTAAATAAAACAAAAATTACAATTCAGCACAAACATGCGAACCCCAAGAGACCTTTGCCTACCAGGAGCTAATTGGGTTCGAGCAACCACCTTGTCCAAGAATAGAAGGGCGACCCCCAGTTGCAGCAGCTTCCACATCCAGGACATCATATTTCAGCTCAAACATGGCAGCCGAAGCATACCTTTTAATCAACCCAATTAGCTGACTATCACACGTTATAGGAACCATGATGCCACGTTCATCCATGAAGTTGAACTTTGCAGTCTGCTTCGGCCATAATTCAACATGATTACGCAGAGCAGCAACCATACCAGATATAGTGTAGATCTGCGCAGGCACTTCTTCCATCGTGAAACAATGGTGTACATACCTCTTGCCCTTAGAGTCGTACCTGTAGAGGACTACCGTAACCAGGTAAGGGGGTCCGTGCAGATCCCACTTGACAGAAAACTGTGGACAAAATATGTTTGTCAGCGTTGGGCTAACAAACAATTTGAGGTTCAGTAGCCAGCTAGCAGTTGTAATTAGTGCGAATAGCAAAGAGAAGGGTAGCTCACCCGCTCGTAGACAGAACTTCTTCTTTCTTGATAGTAGGATCTACCATCCTCCGAGCTGCTCGGCTCGTTGGCGACGGAGGCGGGCTAGAGCCTCGCAATGGCGGCTACGGCATGCGCCATTGGAGCTCAGGATCAGCGACTGTGCGCAGCAACTTTGCGCCGGAAGTCAAATGTCCGAAGGGATCGTCCTGCCTGGAGGGTGGATTCCGACGCTGCCGGTGCTAGGGGAAAGCTGGAATGGATTTGTGAAATTGGTTAACACATCCAATCCACTTAGCTGCTCGATTTTCCTAAGAGGTTGCCGCGTTGGTGCTCGCGTCATGGACAGATGACCGACATGAGGGTCCCGACTGTCTATTTCACGGGGCAGTTTAACGGAATATTTGAATTTCGCAAGAGTGAGATAAGTTTGCCTCGAAATGGCCCCTCTCAGTAGTTGGCGGCCCAACTTTTCGAAACGTGGTAATTTCAGGCAACTTAGGTACCGCCATGCGCTGGCCTGCGAACTTTGGTACCTCAGACGAACAGGCCCCATGAAAAGAGTGTGGTCTGGCAATGAGCAATGTCAATTCTGTGGATGCCAGGAAAATGTAGTCCATCTCCTCTTCAAGTACAAGGTAGCTACATTTGTAACACGTTGAACTGTAGGACCATATTGCAGGCAACACAAGACAAAGGAAAAATGGTTTACAGCACAGACAACAGACGCAAAATCTGTAGTCTGGGATAAAAAAATGCCAGTTAACTGGTTTTAACCACGACTAGTAATTCAAGGAAATAGATACTTGATAGTATTTTCTTACAACAGTAGTACTTTCATACAAAAGGGTCTAATGCCTGCACAAAAGTGGGCTAAACTTCCTACTAGTTTATAGAACAATTCGTCTCCATTTCATCTACAAAAGCCATTCTTCAGTCTGAACTTAACTATTCTACACTTAATAAACTACAGATCTCCACCAGAAAAGTTGGCTGGCTAATTGCCTTGAGAGGACATAAGTTCTTTGATCATTTAACCCAAACTGATCTATTGCCCTCCCGCCAAACTATAAGAAATCTGCATCATTCATGCATGAGCGATTTGCGTGCGCTAGTCCCGGTTTAGTTGGACCATCCACCCCACCGCAACGATTTCTTCGAAACTGAAATTCAGCATCTCCTTCTTGGGATCGTAGGTCCATGTGAACTTGAACCTGAATTCCGGGGCTGAGCTGATGCCCGCCGCCAGCTCCGGCTGTTGAACAATCCAGCATGCTGAGTGTGGACGCTTGGTCACCGTCACGGTAAGGCCTCCGACGGTGCGTAGGATGGAGCGTCTTTGCCGCAGACAGCGTGTTCCCAAACTCCCCCACTGCGGTAAGGTAGTCCGCGCCGAAGCGTGGAGGCGAGAGTTCCTAGACCTTGGCGCTGCCCTGTTCGAGCGTGTATACCCTCGGCGGCATGCTCTCGTGAACGATTTGATACATACCTTGTTCCCACTACCTAGGGCATGCCGTAATGCTGCCGCGTGATTTCTCCACATCACTCTCTTGGCCCTGCTTGCCTCATCTGGCGCCGATGATGCCGCCGTTGCTGCCGCGGCCGATTCGGCACATTCGGGGAAATCAGCCGCCTGGCAGGGCAATGGGAGACCGACCTTGAAGTAGAGCTTCATGCCTGCCTTAGAGGGGCTAAATACCCCAGTTTTGGCGGCTGTCGTGGCGGTGGCGGCTGCTTAGGCGGGGCCATGTTACCCTAGTTGGTGCGGCTGCTTAGGAGCTGCACGAGGTGAACTATGGTTTGTCGGAGAAGGGGAGTGAAAGACTGACAGTAGGTTTGGACTATGGGCACGCATGAAAATTACCATCTCCCATTTCCCTAGAGGGTAATAATTCAACACTCATTGCATTAACCGCTTAATCTTTATTTCCCTTCTCAACATAAGAGTGTGAACATATTAAAAAGATCGGTTGTGGCTATCCACCTCATCGGGCAATGTACCAGGACAGGTAGGAGACCAGGTTTCATTTTAGAAATGTTGATGATTGTGCCCTTATGTTTATACGATATTATTTCTATGCCACCATGTACCGTCGATTGTAGCAACACCATCAAAAACAGGGGATGACAACGTGGCATGTTTTCTTTTTTTAAAGGGCATCAGAAATAGGGGATGCAGACATGGCATGTATTCTACCTGGCGGGCCCTCCTCCTCCACCTTCGACGGCGCGCATCCCAGGTTCGAGGGCTGGTGCCGCCCACCAACACATTATTGTGCAATTTTCCATGTGGAACCCAAATTCCGGCGCTGAGCTGATGCCCATGTCAAACACAGAGAATTCTGAAAGAAGCTACTAAAAATAAATACTTTGAATTCTGAAAGTACTAAAATTAAATACATTACAACTTTGTTTGAAAGGTAATACACATACTGCTAATCGAAATAATATAAATATAATACAAATTTCTACTTTGAAAAATAGACCTGAAAATGCTAGCAAATAACCTATGATGAATATAGGATTCATTCTCCCCTATATATTTTGTCGGCGGCGGCTCCCGCGTGCGGCAACACATATTCAGAGAACTCTCTCTGTCTGCAATGTGCTGCCAGTATCTCGTCTAGAGTGTAAGGCCTCGGTGTATGTTCCAGACTTAAGCTATGCATTACCATTGTCGGTTCCTCTTCCCAGGCTTGAACCTCATGATCGTACAGTCTGATATAATTCATGTAGTATATGCAACCGGGTTTGACTGTGGGGTGTAACCTGGTGTCAATGGAGATAGACCGATTGTAATCAACAAAGAGGGCACGACTTCCAATGTCACCGATGGCCTCGAGAGAGCGGTTCTCCGTGTCCACCCGGTACAACACCGGTTGTCCTTTGGCGAAATCCCCATTCAACACAAGAAGCAGATCACCATCTGACTCCACAAGGTAAAATTTGTAAGTTCCGCATACCTGTTCAAAGACTGGGGCTGAAATTATTCTGGCCATCATGACAGTGCTCGCGTGCTGCTCTAATTAGATGTTGGTCGACAAGATGTCTCCATTCTCAAGTAATGCATATACTTCCCCTCGGAATGTCGTCATGCAGTCCAGAAGCGTATCAAGAGGTGGCGAATACAATCCTTCTCCAAATGATTCATTGATTTGCCCCGTTGGAGTGCTCTCATCTTCCCATGCAATATGATCTGGACAATCAGTGCAAACAAACACCATCATCGGGGACTTGATCACGACGACAGATTTCAGAAGATCATATGGTATATGTTCTTGAAACTCAGTGTTAGACTTATGAGGGATTGGGTTCAGAATCCGAATCTGGTATGGCTCCACCCTCTGAGCAAGCACGATGACGCCATGAGAAACACCTACGAAGTAGAATCTTTTGGAAGTAGAGGGCATCAGTTAGAACTAAGATGTTTACAATGGAAAATACCAATAAATATCGGATGTGAATGTGAACCTGCGATGGACGTCCATTAGATTTGTCCTGAAGCAACGACCAGTGGCAAGGTTGAGGAAGGTGAAGTCTCCAACATCTGGAAGTGTGTGACCTATCATGATCTAGTTGTTGAGATGGAATTCGGGCACCTTTAAAGTGCAGCGCCAATCGGTGCAGACTTCCCGACAAGTAGCATAGGTGTCGATGTACTCCTCTTTCTCCAGCAAGTAGTCGGCGATCTTGCGAAGTGGGTCGGCCGGGAGATCGGACCAGTTCCTCTTCATCCGGCTATTGGCCATGGCTTACATGTGGGAATGTTTTGATCGAGGAAGAAATAAGAACTACCACGGCGAGCAGAAGAAGAAGAGGAGAATAGACGAGGGATACGAAGCGGAACTGCCACTTATAGGAGACGAGGAGATGAGAGAGAAGAAGTGGAACTGCCACTTCAAGTTTGGATCAACGGGCTTTTTTTCGGAACTAGCGCGTGAACCAGCCATGCACTGCATGCAAGTTTTGATCAAACAAACTGACATGTGGGACCTGCTAAAAAATTCCGTGAAGTGCTACCATGCATAGTGCGCTGACAGGTGGCATGTTTTCTAACTGGCGGGCCCGCCTCCTCCACCTTCGATGGCGCGTGTCCTAGGTTCGAGGGCTGGTGCCATCCACCAACACATTATTGTGCAATTTTCCATGCTTTGTTGCAACCAGCTCCGCTCGTCGTCCCCTTGGGCCATCGTCCTCTCGCCCTCCCCTCCCTGCTATCCCCTCACGTCCCTTCCCCTCCCCTCCCTGACCTGTCTCCTTGCCGCTGTCCATCGCCTAGGCGCGTCTAGAAACAAAAACCGAGAGTTGGCCGTTTGGTTAGGGGCCCAACAACGCTGGTGATCCGGATCCCGCTCGGAGATGGATCCTGTTAGGCTTGAGAACACGGAGATGGGTCCTGCGCGGCTAGAGAGCACGGAATCACCTTCAAGTCTGGAGAGCATAGAGGACAACGAAACAAGGGAAGAGGAAGCGTGGTGCAGAGCTTTGGAGGTATGGAGCCTGGAGAAGGTTCCGTGCGTCCACATTGAAGGTTAAGAACTGTGATTCCCTTTCTGCATACCCCAATTAGCGTTTCTATTCCCGTGGTAATGGCAAGGATATGTCTTGGTAACCGCAGGACGTCTGTATAGCTTGTCCTTGAGCATGATGCTTTCTCAAGAGAGCATGAAGGCAATGAAATGTGTGGCGGTGCGGATGATGATGAGAATGGATATCCAGACGTGGTTGCTGACCCTGATAGGATGGAGGAGGGAATATTTGGTTGATTCGAACTTTGAGCCTGACTATGGGACTGATGAGGAAGAGGAATCTGAAGATGTGGAAATGGGATGTAGATACGACAACGAAGACGAGGACATGCCAGTGATAAACTTTGATAGGGACAATCCTACAATTGATGAGGGGACTGTCTTTGATAATGTGGAGGACTGCTATATTCAGTTGCAACCTATGCAATCAGAGTTGGGTTCGAATTTATTATTGAAAAGAGCAACCAAAAGAGATTTAGGGTGCACTGTAGGGAAAGTAATGTGTGTAAATCGAGATTACATGCATCTCCAATGCGGGGTGGACACCCATTTCAGGTTGCAATAGCTACATTTAGTTTCAGTCTTTCTCATATTTATTCTGCTAATAACTAGCTCTGAATTATTTGGATTCATATCGAATGCAGATCAAAGTAAACACGAAGAAACACAACTGCCCTAATACTTCTTTAAGTGATAAAATTAGACTGACGACTACCAAGTGGATTGCTGCTACTATACTTGACTGGGTGAGGCAGGATCATAACATTGGACCTGATGAACTCAGAGCAAAGATTAGCAAAAAGTTTAACGTTCTGATTCCTTACCACAGAGTCTTTGATGGGAAGGAGATGGCTCTAGACTTCATTCAAGGCAAGTGGAATGACAGTTTTCATATGTTGTATAGTTTCAAAGCTCAGGTAGATAAAACATCACCTGGTAATGTTGTTGACATCGATTACGAGGTTGTGAAAGGAAGAAAAAAGGTCTCGAGGGGGGTCAGGTATAAGCAGGCAGATAAGATATGCTTCAGGAGATGTTTTGTCTACCTAAAGGCATGTTGGAAGGGGTTCCTAGACGGCTGCAGGCCATACTTGGCAATAGGCGCAACTTCTTTAACAGGGAAGTTCATGGGACATGTTGCTTCTGCTTGTGCTTTGGATGCGCATAATTGGCTTCTACCCATAGCTTATGCTGTTCTTGAGGGTGAATCAAATGAAAGATGGACATGGTTCATGCAGAGACTACGTGAAGTAATTGGTCACGCTGAAGGCTTGGTGATACACACCAGTGCATGCGAGGGTCTTGAGAATGCTGTTGATGCTGTGTTTCCTGGGGTTGAGCATAGGGAATGCATGCGACACCTCGCTACTAACTTCACGAAGAAGTTCAAAGGAAAGATCTTTGGTGATACATAAACCCCAAGCACGCAGGCTACTTACTTGCAGAACATGTATGTAGTGCCAAAGGTGAAAAAATACCTTGAAGAACATCACACCAAGCTATGGGCCAAAAGCAAGTTTGGTGAGTTAAGCAAGGTGGATTTTGTTTGCAATCATTTGGCAGAGAGTTTCAATGATAAGATTTTGGGCATGAAGACACTTGGAATTGTTATTTTGTTGGATGCAATAAGACAGTGCATAATGGTGAAGATAGATTTAAGGCAAAAAATGTGTGCAAGAAACTTTTTAGGCCATAAAATATTTCCAAAGGTGGTTATGTTACTGAATGCAAGAACCAGGGCAATGAGAATGATAAAGATGAGGATGGTCAGAAGTTCTAGAACATTGGCTAAGGTTTATACAGAATACAAGCATGGAAGTGAACAGAGGTACACTGTAGACATTGGAAACAAGACTTGTTCATGCAGGCAGTGGTAGATTAATGGTCTGCCATGTCACCATGCAATTTACTTCATCTTAAAGCTTAGAGGTAGCGGAGCTGAAATAGAGAACTATGTCGACAACTATTTCTCCGTGGACAAGTTTGCTGCAACTTATGCAGAAAACGTACCACCTATTGCTGATGAAAATGATTGGGAGATTGTCGATCCAGGGTTCAAACTTCATCCACCAGTTCTTAGGAGGCCACCTGGGAGGCCTAGAAAGCTAAGGATCGAAGCCTCCATCGATAAAGGTTCAAGGTTGGGAGCTAGGAAAAGGAAATGCAAACGTTGTGGCAGATTCGGCCATGTCAAGAGGTTGTGCAAAAACCCAGTTACACATGATATTCTCCCTATTCACACCCTAGTGCCAGAAAATGAGGCTTCTCAGCCAGAACTAGAGGAAGAGCATCGCGAAGATGGTGATGAGCACTCAGAGGAAAACGTACGTAAGCAGCCAATTTATAAAGAAGTGGAGGTGCCGGCGAGAAAAGGGTGTGAAAAGAAACAAAAGGGTAAGCGGAACAGGGAGGAAAGGGCACATAATGGAGGTGTATTAGAATATGAAGAAGTTAACTGCAGGAGAAATAATAAATCCTTGCCAATTTCATCTTTATACGATTTTCCGGATGAAAGGTAAGCTTAATTTTTTTTTTATTTGCCATTTTATCATTTTTTTATCCTCATCAACTGATGCTTAATGCAGCGTGGGCTAGCAAACTAATAAGAGGAGTAGAAAGATGCTGGCATAGTAACGTCGTATGTTGAATTATATCATTGAAACTCAACTAGTCGTGTCATCTTTATTTATATTTGGCGCATGCAACGTGTCTGTGATAGGGTCATGTGTACCAGATTACAATTTTTGAAATATTATTATATTAATTTTTTACCTGCGTTTGGACGCGGCTACTAGTTCCCATCTGCCTTGCATTCCCATCTCCTCTGGCGTACTCCAGAATTATGGCTGTGCCATCAACTAGCAGAGTCATTGTATTGTCCCATCAGATGTGAACGCAATGACTTTGTTTGTTCAGAATTTGACAACTTTTGATTAGTTTGAAAGACAGAGAAACCTAAAACATGTATCTAGACATGTTTTGAGTATAGACACATTTATTAAATATCTAAAAAAACTAAGTCAGTTATATCTGGACAGGAGTAGTACACTATTACAACATGCTCGATCCCTTCTCCTCTAGCGCACTCCAAATTATGGCTGTACCATCAAGTGCTGGGAGCAGAGTCAGCGTATTGTCCCATCAGATATGCCAGGAATGAGCGAACTTTATTTTTAGGATCGGACAAGTTTCGATCGACTAGTTTCAAAGACAAAGACAACTAAAACATGGCCAACATATATAGATTATGACGACAATCGACCATGACTCAAGTGACCCAGATCCAAAGAGCACATTAAGATACCGTACATAGATTTAATTTATGCTTAAGTGTCTCTAATCGACAATGATGCTCCCGCAGTCTCCATCATTGACGATGTTGTCCGCGTCGCCGCCAGCCTCCTTCGCGTCAGAATCGATGTCGATGTTCCCGGTAGCGTTCCTCCTCCTCATGGATTCTTCACGACGCGCTACATCGATAACGGTGGAGGTCGTATGCCTAGGCACTACCCAGAAGCGCTGCCTCCCTTCGAGGTTGCGCAGATCCGGATGGATCTCCCGCCGATGGGTTCCTCACACCTTAATCAACGCAGCCCGCTCCTTCTTGAACAGCTTTCGCCAGTACGTGCTCGTGCCCTTGCCCTCTTCCGCTCCAACAACTGGCGGTGGCGCTCCTCGATCTACCTCGCCAACGCGTTGTCGCGCAAGAGCGGCGTGATAGGAACCCCGACGTAGCTGAGCGCAAAGCTGGCCGGAAGCCTCGCGAACAGCGGCGCGAGTATGTCGTAGTGGGTGAACATCTGAGCCTCGTGCAAGCTGAGTTTGGGACTCTCCCTCTCCATGGCGATGAAGGAACAGGTTCTGAGCTTCGGCCCTGAGGTTATGGGGATAAGGGCAAGGACGTGCCCGTAGCTACATCGCCAATCGTTCACGTAAGCAGACTTCTCGCGGATCGCCCTCGCGAAGGACATCCTTATCGTCCACGCACCCCGATACAAAGGCACCTAACAATCGGGGATCGGGGCTTCTAGAATCCCAGAGCGGTTGATGGTTAGCTCAGCGTCCCGATTGTTTGGGGCCAACGACTGTAGTTGAAAATAATACACATTTCAGTGACACTGGTGGATCCATATGTGGTCTCTGAAGAGAACACACATGCAATGACTCTAGCTGTGGTTAATGAGAAGAACACAAATGCAATGACACTTGTGGATCCATATGTGGTATGTGAAAAGAACACACATGCAATGACTCTGGTTGTTGTTAGTAAAAAGAGCACGCATGCAATGACACTGGTGGATCCATGTGTGGTCTCTGAAGAGAACACACATGCAATGACACTGATAGTTCCATATGTGGTATGTGAAAAGAATAGTCATGAAATGACTCGAGTTGTTGTTAGTAAAAAGAACACACATGCAATGACACTGGTGGATCCCTGTGTGGTTTCTGAAGAGAACACACATGCAATGACTTTGGCTGTTCTTAGTAAAAAGAGCAAACATGCAATGACACTGGTTGGTCCATAGGTGGATTGTGAAAAGAACACACATGCAATGACTCTGGTTGTTGTTAGTAAAAAGAACACACATGCAATGACACTGGTGGATCCATGTGTGGTCTCTGAAGAGAACACACATGCAATGACTCTAGCTGGGGTTAATGAGAAGAACACACATATGCAATGACACTGGTGGATCCATATGTGGTATGTGAAAAGAATACATATGCAATGACTCTAGTTGTTGTTAGTAAAAAGAGCACACATGCAATGACACTGGTGGATCCACGTGAGGTCTATGAAGAGAACACACATTTCAATGACACTGGTGGATCCATATGTGGTATGTGAAAAGAACACACATGCAATGACTCCAGTTGTTGTTAGTAAAAAAGAACACACATGCAATGACACTGGTGGATCCATGTGTGGTCTCTGAAGAGAACGCACATACAATGACTCTGGTTGTTATAAGTAAAAAGAACACACATGCAATGACTCTGGTTGTTGTTAGTAAAAAGAGCACACATGCAATGACACTGGTGGATCCATGTGTGGTCTCTGAAGAGAACACACATTTCAATGACACTGGTGGATCCATATGTTGTATGTGAAAAGAACACACATGCAATGACTCCAGTTGTTGTTAGTAAAAAGAACACACATGCAATGACACTGGTGGATCTATGTGTGATCTCTGAAGAGAACACACATGCAATGACTCTAGCTGTGGTTAATGAGAATGACACACATTTCAATGACACTAGTGGATCCATATGTGGTATGTGAAAAGAATAGTCATGAAATGACTCCAGTTGTTGTTAGTAAAAATAACACACATGCAATGACACTAGTGGATCCATGTGTGGTCTCTAAAGAAAACACACATTTCAATGACACTGGTGGATCCATATGTGGTATGTGAAAAGAACACACATGTAATGACTCTAGTTGTTGTTAGTAAAAAGAGCAGACATGCAATGACACTGGTGGATCCCTGTGTGGTCTCTGAACAGAACACACATTTCAATGACACTGGGGGATCCATATGTGGTATGTGAAAAGAACAAAAATGCAATGACTCTAGTTGTTGTTAGTAAAAAGAACACACATGCAATGACACTGGTGGATCCATGTGTGATCTCGAAGAGAACACACATGCAATGACTCTAGCTATGGTTAATGAGAATGACACACATTTCAATGACACTGGTGGATCCATATGTGGTATGTGAAAAGAATAGTCATGAAATGACTCCAGTTGTTGTTAGTAAAAAGAACACACATGCAATGACACTAGTGGATCCATGTGTGGTCTCTAAAGAAAACACACATTTCCATGACACTGGTGGATCCATATGTGGTATGTGAAAAGAACACACATGCAATGAAAAGAGCACACATGCAATGACACTGGTGGATCCATGTGTGGTCTCTAAAGAGAACACACATTTCAATGACACACATGGATCCATATGTGGTATGTGAAAAGAACACACATGCAATGACACTGGTGGATCCATGTGTGGTCTTGCTCACTCGTGTACTAACGAGCTTGTCAACACCCGGATTTTTAATCCCAAATGCCTGTTATGTCATTCATCGCAATCCCAGGATTACCATTTTTGCGAGACATAATAGATCGGATATCACAGTACATCATCCATTACAAACCATACATAAGGTCTTACACAAATAAGGATCTCATGATCCAGTCTTAATACAACAAGCAGCGGAATAAAAGATAAGCGTAGCGGTGGGGTCCATCTTCAGGGGCACAGGCAATGCTGACGAAGGCAGATAGTCCTAGTTATCATAGTCGTCCTGCTGGCCATCATCTTGGTAGTCTCCTTCATAGTCTGGCCATGAGAATAGCCAGGGACAAAAGCCATGAGTACTCTTTAAGTACTTGCAAACTACCACTAACAGGTAGTATAAATCTAAGTTAAAGTGCTAACTCTATGTTTAAACTATAAAGTTAAGTTTGAAACCTAAGCTGAGTTCAGAAGCAAAGAAAGATAAAATAAAGTTCTAGAATCACTTAAGTTGGGAAGCTAGTGTCATAAACACAACCCTGTTGTGGTTAAGTCAAGATTCATCCTTCATTTCATAAGTTATTTGAAAACATCTGACAACGAAACAGTATGGGAATTCCAACTATCCATAACCGCGGACGTGGCTATTTCAATAGTTTGACACTCTGCAGAGGTGGTACACTTTCACCACAAGATTCGATACATCTGTCAGGGATAACCCTGAATCACCATACTTAGTATGCAGATAATCAAACATAACCTTTCCTTTACACACCCTAGTATAAGCACCTCTCCTATGAGCATGGCCTACCAACCATGACCATCTGTCATCTTGGGCACTGGATAGGTGGACAACATTGAGAGGCAGCCTCAGCACAAACCTCTCCCCCGAGGGAACTAGTACTAATGCATATAAACTTCCGGCTAAGCCTTACCCAATTCAGGTATTGTGGTTGTACGGTAAATTTGTAATGGTATCGCATCTGAATCCAACCATCAGTTTTAGAAAAGGGCTAAGGCTCATGCCTCAACATTTTCACCATCTTAAACCATTTGTGTTTCTCAACACATGTCAAAACATCTCAATAGGATGACTCATCATTCCAAGGTTTTCATAATTCATTTTCACCAAGTGTTCCCATCTAGAGTGACTCAAGTTTTCATCTACTCTAAACTACTAAGTTAAGAGTGTTCACTAAGGTGGGAAACATGGGATCAATCTCATGCCATAGAATGACATATAAAGTTATCTAAATAGGTCAAGTTTTATACTCTTTATGCTACCTTCAAAACAAGTAAGGGACTTTGGTAAAGTAAAGGAAGTAAAGCTTGAACTTAATACTTGGGGTAAATACTAGTCAATGTGGTATAACCAAAGCATGCCTAAAGCATCTTTGCTAAATCATCTAGTTTAATTCTAGCTTGCTAAGCATTATACTTGCAAGTGTTAGCTTGCTTTGTTAATGGTGGCTTGCCTTGGTTGGTGCAGTGGTTGAAGTTTTCTTCCTCCTCTTGGTAGAACTCCTCCTCCTCGAAAGCTTGGTCGGTACTATCTTCTATAAATACATACGGAGTACAGAATCACCAAACAATACTTAACTAGTCTAATTAGCACTCTAGGGCACACACTTGATGATCTATTATCATCACAAGCATCACAAGTTTTATTAAATAGTTTCATTGCTTTTATTTAAGAAACGTAATTTCTACTCATTGAAAATTAACTAAGATTTAATATTCACCACATAAAATATGGGATCATGTGGACACATGTCATCACCACATATTCTAACATGTGGGAATGTGATTTAAGGGTTGGCTGACAATTACTTTGATTTAAGTTCATTATTTAATGATTTAAAGTGACTAGAAATGCCTATATAGCCTTATTTTGGTATTACTCCAAAGTCACTTCATGTAAACCTTAATATTATTACATATTCAGATAGGTATGGTTAAATGTGATTTTTGAGAGTTGGAATCAACTCAAAAGCTAACTTGGATGATTTTATAAAAATGTTGCAAGGTGCAAATGCTTTTGTCTTATTATTTTTACTAGGAGAGATCTCTAACTCTAATTGAATTAAATCCAACGGGCTTGGATAGACCTTTCAGTAGCTTTCTAACAAAATTGAAATCACTCCATTTGGATTTGTAAATCTTTCTAAAATGAATTTCAAACTAGGGGACAGAACTAGGTTTAACTAAAAAGAAAAATCCTAATTCAAACTAAATGGGTTGTGCGGGAACACTAACAGGCTGGCCTAGTGACACTACGCGGCATGGGGTTCAGCTGACAGGGGGTCCACCGGTCAGTGGCTTATAACACGTGAAGCGGTACGGGGCGATATGGGTCGTTGGATTAGAACGGGGATCAACGGCTGGGGATCGTCATCGACGACGGACCTGTCGCCGGCGAACTCTAACCCTAGCGGCTCAGTGGGGGTGCTCAGGGGGCGTACCAGGGCTCCAGCGACGACGGCAAGGCGGGCAAACGGACTGGTAGACGAGGGTGAGCTCAGGGACGGTCGAGGCAGCTCCAGGGGTGGTCGGAATCAGCGGCGCCCTTCTCCTCTAGAGGCGGCCAGCTCCGGTGCAATTCCAGTCAACGGCTGCTCACCTTGCTCCGGGGTGAAGTAGGGAAGGTCCAGTGAGGTGAGGGGAGGTGAGTGGTGTGCAGAGAATGGCTGGGGTGGCCTCTATTTATAGGACGACGACACGACCGAGAGGCATGGGCAGGCGACTCCGGCGAGGGCTGCACAACGTGCTAGCGGTGTGGCTCGAGGTAAGGGGTTGTGGCTGGTCTCCTGGTGGTGCTCTACTAAGTGAATGCGGGACTAGGGCGGTGGCTGTGGTGCGTTGGGCGGCGAATGGGCATGTCTGGCGTGCTCCTGGGTCGTGGCGGAGCGGTGGGCGCGGGCTGCGTTCGAGGGACGGCGTGTGCACGCATGTCGGGCACGGCGCTCTGGCGCGTGCTCGGCATGGTGCAGACGCTTGGTGTGCGGCGCATTGGCGGTGGTCCACGGTCTGGCTCGGCTCAGGGAGGGGACAGAGGGTGGCGGTGAGGTGTGAGCTAGCTACTAGACATGGTGAGAGGGGGAGAGGTGGTCTGCTGCGGTGGTGGCATGGTCGGCCGGCCAGCATGTGCTCGGGGATAGGGGATGGGGTGTAAAGGGCCTGGTTAGATCATTTGGAGACAGAGGGAGTGTTTTGAGGAAAATTGGGTGCAAAACCCTGTACAAAATAGTAAGCTAGATATTAGGTGTAAAACTTGCATGCCATGTGTTTGTAGAAATGGCCGCAAAAACTTATTTTGGAATTTTTAAAAGATTTTTGGTGGGGGTGCTAGGTATAAGCTTGAGACTCTGTGGGTGCTTGGGTTTTGAAAATTGAGCTTGTTTGAGTGGTTTTTGAAATAGTGGGATCTTCCCATATAATATAGATTCAATTTTCAAATGTTAATTAAAATTAGTATTTGAATGTTTTTGGCAGATCACAAAGTCGGCCTTGGTACAACATTATGTGTACTCGCAAGGGGTGCAAAGATCCATAATTGTTTCTATTAGGTTTTGAGTTCTAGGAATAGCCAAAGTAGGCATGGTAGTTAATTTGGCACAAATGACCATTTGCTTCTTTTATTCAATTTGACTTGTTTCTCTTTCGGATTTGTTTGGGAATGATCTAGATGATGTTTATTTCACCTAAGAATCATTTTACAAGCAATGGATCACTTAATCATGGCAATTCAAATCAACTCCTATTTAAATGCACACACATATGAATGCTTTAATATTTTTAATTGGAAAAGTTTTTTGCTAACCCTAATTTTGATGATTTGGATCTTAATAACCTTGGATTAAAGTTTTGGGATGTTACAGAGCTCATTTGGGAACCCCAAGAGGAAGGTATGATGAGCACAGTAGTAAGTTTCCCTCAGTTATGAAACCAAGGTTATCAATCCAGTAGGAGCAAGGAAATACCCCAAAGGTGTAGCTAGCTGAACTTTGGCAGGGCGCACTACCGGTGCCAGCAGCAGCATGGAGACATGCACAACACAACCACAGAACTCTGTCCCCAACTTGCGATGAGGTTTAAATCTCACCGGTTTTGCTGAAAAAAGGATTAAACGTATCGAGTGGAAGAAAGTAATAGTTTGTAGAAAGTAAACACAAAACAGTTGATTGTAGATTGATAGTAAGAGAAAGGATAGGGGTCCACAGTTCACTAGAGGTGGCTCTCCTTAAGATAGATAACATGTTGGGTGAACAAATTACAGCAGGGCAATTGACAAACATCGAGAAAGCATACAAGCATATACTAATCATCTTGACTCCTTTGAGATTCGATTGGGCATTACAACATTATACATAGACCGCCATCCAACTGCATCTATGACTAATAATCCACCTTCAGGTTATCATCCGAACCCCCTCCAATTTTAAGTTGCAAGCAACGGATAATTGCATTACGAATTGCGTGTAAAGTAAATAATACGATTGTTCTATGAACAAAGGATTGTTGTTTTCTCCCTAGTAGCAACAACACATCTAGTACCTTAGAGATTTCTGTCACTTCCCCAGATTACTAGAGGCATGAACCCACTATCGAGCATAAATACTAACTCTTGGAGTTGCTAGCATCTACTTGGCCAAGATACCTACTAACAATGGAAAGCATGCAAGATCACAAATAATAAAGACATGATAGAATCAATAATCAATCTGAAATAGCATCTCAATATCCATCGGATCCTCGCAAACACAACATGTAGAATTACAAATAGATGACCTTGATCATGAGCGGAGCTCACAAGATCTAAACATGATAGCACAAAGGAGGAGAACCAGCCATCTAGCTACTACATGGACCCGTAGTCCAGAGATGAACTACTCACGCATCACACCAGAGGCTTGCATGATGATGAAGAAGGCCTCCAGGGTGAATTCCCCTCTCCGGCAGGGTGCCAGGAAGATCTTCAGATCCCTCCCGATCTAGGGATGGATATGACGGCGGCTACAGCCTCTTTCGTGGATTTTTGACCGGGCCCTTAGGGTTTCTGTACCAGAGGCAACTTATAGGCGGAAGGAGAGGCCGAGAGGGTGCCTGGGGCGGCCAGACCACCCCCTGTTGCGGGCCAGGCCTGGCCGCGCGGCCAGGTGGTGTGGCCGGGCCCTAGCCCCCCTCCGTCTCGTATTCTCGCTCCAGGTGTCCCTCGGTGAAAACTGACTTTGGATTTTGTCCCGTCCAATTCTGAGAATATTCATTCTCTGACTTTCCTGGAACCAAAAACAGAAGAAAACAGGCAGCTGTCACTGTGGCTCTTGTTAATAGGTTAGTCCAAGAAATCATATGAAAAGCACTCCAAAGTGTGGACAAAACATAACAAAGTAGATAAAACCAAGCATGGAACATCAAAAATTATGGATAAGTTTGCAACGTATCAGCATCCCCAAGCTTAACTCCTGCTCGTCCTTGAGTAGGTAAGTGATAAAAAGAAAGAATAATTTTTGAGGTGACATGCACCATCATAAACTTGATCAAAGTATTTGTAAAACATTCAAAGCTGGGATCATAGTACTTCAATCATAACATGAAAGACAAAGCTCTAGCAATAAGACAAAGCAACTACGTTGCAACATGAAAAGGGCATAAACAAAAGATTCATGAATAACAATGCTTTGCAAGGCATTTGTTTGCTTCACATAAAGAAAACATAGCATAGTGGCATTCAGCTTGTCCCTCATAGAGTAGCAAACATAAATGCATAGGACACCTTGAAAGTTTATAAGAGTGACTAGATACAAATAGTTTAAAACAAGCAATATCAAGGCATGCATTAATCAACAAGTCTTGGGACAATTCACATAGAATTAAGAATGGCCACTATGCTCTCAAAGTAGGTGCATAAAGGTAGAAGGTGGAGACTCAACATAAAAGTAAAAGAAAGGCATTCATAGAAGGAAGTAGGGATTCAAGTCTCATAAAGAGCTTCCAAAAATTATGGTACTTATTAGCTTTCATCTCTCATTGCCCCTATCATAAGCATCTTGAAGGTGATTAAGGTTAAAGTGACACAACTAAGAGGATATGCTTGACAAGTTATAAACCGAAATCTCATGCCCCTTACTTACGAAGACCGAAACTCATGCTACTCAACTTTAGTCACAAGTAAGCTCTTGTCATTGTAAGTACATATGTATCATAGAGAACCACTAATGGGGTACCCCTTGCACATGATACAGGAGCTATCCCATAATCAAAATGACAAGGCAAGGAGACAATGAACATCTCAGCGATCTTTTTATTTGCTATTTGCATAGGTTTTTATTGAGGATGCTTCATAGAGTGCTCATTATGGTTATGCTGCAAGTTTCCACCATGATTAGGCATGGCTTCGGTTAGCAGCCCAGGAGTTTCTCTAACACAAATACAAACTCCATGATCTTACAAGTTCCCCTTTTATTTCACACCGCCGGGATCCATAAGCAAAAGAACATGATATCAACGGGGTACAAAGTACATGTGCAATGTTGAAAGCATTCCCCATGATACATGGTTCTGCTAATTTCAACTTATAAAGCGCAAGCATATACGAAAAAAAGAAGTACGCAATGGTTTAAGTTTATTAAATGCAAGAAAGTAAAGTGTGCCATCAAGTTCGTGAGAGCTTTAATCACTAGTTTTCTCATCACAAGTTTAATTTGGAAGGTAGACAAAAACATGAATGTACTTGTAATAGCATCTGCTAGTAGGTAGGTATGGTGGACACTTTGGAATAACTTGGTTTTAGGAGTTGGATGCATGAGTGGAACTCATACTTGGTTGTGGAGGCTAGCAAAAGACAAGGGGCGACAAACTAAGAGAGCAATAATGGCCATAATCATGCAGAGCGACAAAACATCATTGATAAAAGCATAAAGTGGTACTAAAAGTTGAAAACTAAAGGATCATCAAGGCTATGGTGACTTGGGATAGTCATAAGATGGTGTGAGCCTGTGCCAAGTCAACCCAAATAAAGCATCAAAGGAGAATATCACAATACTATGCTTTAATATGCTAAAACAACGCATGATTCTTCCAAGGCACATTAAGCAATCTCAATTCTTTATAACAATTCATGCCACAGCAAAGAATACTAAGCATAAAGCCAAAACAATATCAAGCATGGCATGACAAAGCATAGGCCACAGTCAAAAAAAGCGCTCTTTACCACTTAAGCATGAACTTTTCCTACTCTTTTCCAATCCAAACCAAACTATTTGAAAACCAATGTATGAAAGAGGGGGTCCAAACAATTTATTCAGAAAACCAAGAAAACGAAAAACCAAAACGAAAACGAAAAAGAAGACGCTCCAAGAACAGCACAACTGTGCATGAAACAATAAAAATGAAGCGTTTGGAAGAAACCTGGGATTTTTATTGATGAAGAGGGGGGTGCCTTGGGCATCCCCAAGATTTGATGCTTGTACTTCTTGGATATTTCTTGGGGTGACACGTGTGGCATCCCCAAGGTTAAGCTTTAGTCCATTCTTCATCTCTTTACTCATTCCTTCCATACACCTGAAATTTTTCCTTCATACAAAACTTCACACAATCTTTATTAGCAACATTAGTGCACTCAAGATAATAGGTATTTAGGTTCAGTTCTAACACCCATAAAACTTCCATTATAACACTAGATACTATAGCACTTCCCTCAAAAATCTCAATTCCCCAAAAGAACTCAAAAAGGAACCAACAAGAAGCAAATGCAGAAAATGGCAGAAATCTGCCAAAACAGACCAACAGGTGAAGACGAATTTTTTCGAAGACATTCTGTTGCTCAAATCAAAAAGTGTTGAACTAACGAAAGTTAGATAACAACCTTGGGCAGAAGAAAATAATTCACGCCTCAAAAGGGCGTACAGAGATTTTACACGAATTTTTACGGTGAAGCACAGAAATCTGTTTCGGGACAGCAACTTTCCCAATCATTACTTCTCTCTCATTAGAGGTTACTCTTGGCACAAAAAGCAAATAAAAAGGATAAGGAGCTGTTATTACTAAAGTAATAACTTCCAAGACTCATCTAAAACTTTTGGGTTATCTTTCAATAAGTACTTTTCTTTAACGCCTTTAAGTTAGGCATAAGAAGCAAGAAAAAGGATCAAGTGTTCTCAAATGAAGAAGCATTAAGAGCAAATTTTGTTTTCATAGGAGAGGCAAAAGAAATATCTCTCTTCTTAGGGTAGTGTTCTATACCTTTCTTGAGTGGGAGTTGATATTTAATGGTGCCTTCTTTCATATCAATAATGCCACCAACAGTTCTAAGAAAAGGTCTTCCCAAAGTAATAGGACAAGAAGCATTGCATTCAACATCCAAAACATAGAAATCAACGAGGACATAAGCATTGTTAACCATAATAAGAACATCATTAATACTCCCCATGAGTTTCTTTTTAGCATTATCATCAAGTGGGACATTCAAATAACAATCTTTTTAGCATTATCATAAATCCTTCTAGGCATAATAGAAACACTACTATCAAGATCACATAAAGCTTTAAAATCAAAATCATTCACTTTCATATTAATGATGGGTTCCCAACCATCTTCTTGTTTTATAGGAATAGAAGCTTTATTTTCACATTTTCTTCTTTAATATTTATGAGAGCATCAGTAATGTGTTTTGTAAAGGCCATGTTCAGAGCACTAGCATTAGGACTTTTAGAAAGCTATTGTAGGAAATTAATCACTTCAGAGATATTGCAACCATCAAGATCAAAATCATAATTATCATCTAAAGTAGTAGAGTTATTACTAGCCTCAATACTAGTGGTAGTGATAGTAGAAACACTAATGTTTCTAGCAATTTCATCTTCTCTTTCCCACTTAGCATGCAATTCAGCTAATAGTCTAACATTTTCATCAATTCTTACTTGTATGGCATTAGTAGCTGCAAAGGGATTATCATTAGTTTTAGTTTTAGCAGCCATTTTATTAATCAAAGAGGATTGAGCTTCAAACAAAGATGATATATTTCTTTCAGCATTAGAGAGTTTTTCCTCAATAGTTTTATTGAAAGCAGTTTGTTTACTAATAAAGTCCTTAATAATAACTTCAAGTTCAGAGGGAGCACTCCTATTGTTGTTGTAGGAATTTCCATAAGCATTACCATTGTTGGGAGGATATGGCTTATAATTTTTGTTACCAAAATTATTCCTGTAGGCATTGTTGCTAAAATTGTTATTTCGTATAAAATTCACATCAACTTGCCCTTCTTGAGAAACCAAAGAGGCCAAGGGAACATTATTTGGATCAATATGGGCTTTCCTATTAACAAGCATAGACAAAATAACATCAATCTTATCACTCAAGGAGGAGGTTTCCTCAACAGAATTTACCTTATTACCTTGTGGAGCTCTCTCAGTATGCCATTCAGAATAGTTAACCATCATATTATCCAGAAGCTTTGTTGCAACACCCAAAGTAATGGTCATAAAGGTACCTCCAGCAGCAGAATCCAATAGATTTCTTGAAGAATAGTTCAATCCTGCATAAAAGGTTTGGATAATCATCCAAGCAGTCGGTCCATGAGTGGGACAATTCTTTAGCAAAGATTTCATTCTTTCCCAAGCTTGAGCAATATGTTCATTATCCGATTGTTTAAACTTCATTATTTCACTTCTCATAGATATAATCTTAGCAGGAGGATAGTATTTTCCAATGAAAGCATCTTTGCATTTAGTCCAAGAATCAATATTATTCCTAGTTAAGGAATTCAACCATTCTTTAGCTTTTCCTCTCAAAGAGAAAGGAAACAATTTAAGCTTAATAATATCTCCATCTATATCTCTATGCTTTTGCATCTCACAAAGTTCAACAAAGTTATTTAGATGGGTAGCAGCATCTTCATTACCAATACCAGAAAATTGTTCTCTCATTACAAGATTGAGTAAAGCAGGTTTTATCTCAAAGAAAGTAGCTCGAGGAACAGGTGGAGCAATAGGTGTGCTCATAAAATCATTGTTGTTGGTGCTAGTGAAGTCACACAACTTAGTGTTTTCAAGAGTAGTCATTTTTTTGTGTTTTTAATAAAGAAAGCAAACTTGTAAAACTAATTTTTTTGTGTTTTTGATAAAGAAACAAGCAAACAAAGCAAAAGTAAACTAAGCAAAACAAAAATAACAAAGTAAAGAGATTGGTTATGAGGGACTCCCCTTGTGAAGATGTCCTTGACTCCACGGCAACATCGCCAGAAAAATACTTGCTGACTCGTGTTCTAACGAGCTCGTTGGGGAACCCTAAGAGGAAGGTATGATGAGCACAGCAGTAAGTTTCCCTCAGTTATGAAACCAAGGTTATCAATCTAGTAGGAGCAAGGAAACGCCCCAAAGGTGTAGCTAGCTGAACTTTGGCAGGGTGCACTACCGGTGCCAGCAGCAACGTGGAGACCTGCACAACACAACCACAGAACTCTGTCTCCAACTTGCGACCAGGTTGTCAATCTCACAGGTTTTGCTGAAAACATAGGATTAAACGTATTGAGTGGAAGAAAGTAATAGTTTACAGAAAGTAAACACAAAGCAGTAAACAGTTGATTGTAGATTGATAGTAAGAGAAAGGATCGGGGTCCGTAGTTCACTACAGGTGGCTGTCCTTACAGCGGGGCAATTGACAAACATCGAGAAAGCATACAAGCATATACTAATCATCTTGACTCCTTTGAGATTTGATTGGGCATTACAACATTATACATTGACCGCCATCCAATTGCATCTATGACTAATAATCCACCTTCTGGTTATCATCCGAACCCTCTCTAGTATTAAGTTGCAAGCAACGGATAATTGCATTACGAATTGCGTGTAAAGTAAACAATACGATTGTTCTATGAAGAAAGGATTGTTGTTTTCTCCCTAGTAGCAACAACACATCTAGTACCTTAGAGATTTCTGTCACTTCCCTAAATTACCAGAGGCATGAACCCACTATCGAGCATAAATACTAACTCTTGGAGTTGCTAGCATCTACCTGGCCAAGATAGCTACTAACAATGGAAAGCATGCAAGATCACAAATAACAAAGACATGATAGAATCAATAATCAATCTGAAATAGCATCTCAATATCCATCAGATCTCCGCAAACACAACATGCAGAATTACAAATAGATGACCTTGATCATGAACGGAGCTCACAAGATCTAAACATGATAGCACAAAGGAGGAGAACTAGCCATCTAGCTACTACATGGACCCGTAGTCCAGAGATGAACTACTCACGCATCACACTGGAGGCTTGCATGATGATGAAGAAGGCCTCGTGGTGAATTCTCTCCCAGGTGCCGGAAGAGCTTCAGATCCCTCGCGATCGAGGGATGGAGATGACGGCGGCTACAGCCTCTTTCGTGGATTTTTGAACGGGCCCTTAGGGTTTCTGTATCAGAGGCAACTTATAGGCGGAAGGAGAGGCCGAGAGGGTGCCTGGGGCGGCCAGACCACCCCCTGGTGCGGGCCAGGTGGTGTGAACGGGCACCAACCCCTCTCCGTCTCGTATTCTGGCTCTAGGTGTCCCTCGGTGAAAAACTGACTGGCTTTTGTCCCGTCCAATTCCAAGAATATTCATTTTCTGACTTTCCTAGAACCAAAAACAGCAGAAAATAGGCAGCTGGCATTGTGGCTCTTGTTAATAGGTTAGTCCAAGAAATCATATGAAAAGCACTCCAAAGTGTGGACAAAATATAAGAAAGTAGATAAAACCAAGCATGGAACATAAAAAATTATGGATACATTTGCAACGTATCAGGTCTCTGAAGAGAACACACATGCAATGACTCTAGCTGTGGTTAATGAGAAGAACACACATTTCAATGACACTGGTGGATCCATATGTGGTATGTGAAAAGAACACACATGCAATGACTCTAGGTGTTGTTAGTAAAAAGAACACACATGCAATGACACTGGTGGATCCATGTGTGGTCTCTAAAGAGAACACACATGCAATGACACTGGTGGATCCATATGTGGTATGTGAAAAGAACACACATGCAGTGACTCCAGTTGTTGTTAGTAAAAAGAACACACATGCAATTACACTGGTGGATCCATCTGTGGCCCCTGAAGAGAACACACATTTCAATGACACTGGTGGATCCATATGTGGTATGTGAAAAGAACACACATGCAATGACTCCAATTGTTGTTAGTAAAAAAACACACATGCAATGACACTGCTGGATCCATGTGTGCTCTCTGAAGAGAACACACATCCAATGATTCTAGCTGTGGTTAATGAGAAGAACACACTTCAATGACACTGGTGGATCCATATGTGGTATGTGAAAAGAATAGTCATGAAATGACTCCAGTTGATGTTAGTAAAAAGAACACACATGCAATGACACTGGTGGATCCATAGGTGGTCTCTGAAGAGAACACACATTTCAATGACATCGGTGGATCCATATGTGGTATGTGAAAAGAACACACATGCAATGACGCCAGTTGTTGTTAGTAAAAAGAACACACCTGCAATGACGCCAGTTGTTGTTAGTAAAAAGAACACACATGCAATGACACTGGTGGATCCATGTGTGGTCTGTGAAGAGAACACACATTTTAATGACACTGGTGGATCCATATGTGGTATGTGAAAAGAACACACATGCAATGACTCAAGTTGTTGTTAGTAAAAAGAACACACATGCAATAACACTGGTGGATTCATGTGTGGTCTCTCAAGAGAACACACATGCAATGACTCTAGCTATGGTTAATGAGAAGAACACACATTTCAATGACACTGGTGGATCCATATGTGGTATGTGTAAAGAATAGTCATGAAATGACTCCAATTGTTATTAGTAAAAAGAACACACATGCAATGACACTGGTGGATCCATGTGTGGTCTCTGAAGAGAACACACATGCAATGACACTAGTGGATCCATATGTGGTATGTGAAAAGAACACACATGAAATGACTCCGGTTGTTGTTAGCAAAAAGAACACACATGCAATGACACTGGTGGATCCATGTGTGGTCTCTGAAGAGAACACACATTTCAATGACACTAGTGGATCCATATGTGGTATGTGAAAAGAACACACATGCAATGACTCCAGTGGTTGTTAGTAAAAAGAACACACATGAAATGACACTAGTGGATCCATGTGTGGTCTCCGAAGAGAACACACATGTAATGACTCTAGCTGTGGTTAATGAGAAGAACACACATTTCAATGACACTGGTGGATCCATATGTGGTATGTGAAAAGAACAGTCATGAAATTACTCCAGTTGTAGTTAGTAAAAAGAGCACACATGCAATGACACTGGTGGATCCATGTGTGGTCTCTGAAGAGAACACACATACAATGACACTAGTGGATCCATATGTGGTCTGTCAAAAGAACACACATGCAATGACTCCAGTTGTTGTTAGTAAAAAGAACACGGATGTAATGACACTGGTGGATCCATGTGTGGTCTCTGAAGAGAACACACATGCAATGACTCTATCTGTGTTTAATGAGAACAGCACACATTTCAATGGCACTAGTGGAGCCATATGTGGTATGTGAAAAGAACACACATGCAATGACTCTAGGTGTTGTTAGTAAAAAGAACACACATGCAATGACACTGGTGGATCCATGTGTGGTCTCTAAAGAGAACACATATTTCAATGACACTGGTGGATCTATATGTGGTATGTGAAAAGAACACATGCAATGACTCAAGTTGTTGTTCGTAAAAAGAACACACATGCAATGACACTGGTGGATCCATGTGTGGTCTCTGAAGAGAACACACATGCAATGACTCTAGCTGTGGTTAATGAGAAGAACACACATTTCAATGACACTGGTGGATCCATATGTGGTATGTGAAAAGAATAGTCATGAAATGACTCCAGTTGTTGTTAGTAAAAAGAACACACATGCAATGACATTGGATCCATGTGTGGTCACCAAGAGAACACACATGCAATGACACTAGTGGATCGAAATGTGGTATGTGAAAAGAACACACATACAGTGACTCCAGTTGTTGTTAGTAAAAAGAACACACATGCAATGACACTGGTGGATCCATCTGTGGCCCCTGAAGAGAACACACATTTCAATGACACTGGTGGATCCATATGTGGTATGTGAAAAGAACACACATGCAATGACTCAATTGTTGTTAGTAAAAAACACACATGCAATGACATCAGGATCCATGTGTGCTCTCTGAAGAGAACACACATCCAATGATTCTAGCTGTGGTTAATGAGAAGAACACACTTCAATGACACTGGTGGATCCATATGTGGTATGTGAAAAGAATAGTCATGAAATGACTCCAGTTGATGTTAGTAAAAAGAAACACATGCAATGACACAGGATCCATGTGTGGTCTCAAGAGAACACACATGCAATGACACTGGTGGATCCATATGTGGTATGTGAAAAGAACACACATGCAATGACTCAGTTGTTGTTAGTAAAAGAACACGGATGTAATGACATCAGGATCCATGTGTGGTCTCTGAAGAGAACACACATGCAATGACTCTATCTGTGTTTAATGAGAACAGCACACATTTCAATGGCACTAGTGGAGCCATATGTGGTATGTGAAAAGAACACACATGCAATGACTCTAGGTGTTGTTAGTAAAAAGAACACACATGCAATGACACTGGTGGATCCATGTGTGGTCTCTAAAGAGAACACATATTTCAATGACACTGGTGGATCTATATGTGGTATGTGAAAAGAACACATGCAATGACTCAAGTTGTTGTTCGTAAAAAGAACACACATGCAATGACACTGGTGGATCCATGTGTGGTCTCTGAAGAGAACACACATGCAATGACTCTAGCTGTGGTTAATGAGAAGAACACACATTTCAATGACACTGGTGGATCCATATGTGGTATGTGAAAAGAATAGTCATGAAATGACTCCAGTTGTTGTTAGTAAAAAGAACACACATGCAATGACACTGGTGGATCCATGTGTGGTCACTGAAGAGAACACACATGCAATGACACTAGTGGATCGAAATGTGGTATGTGAAAAGAACACACATACAGTGACTCCAGTTGTTGTTAGTAAAAAGAACACACATGCAATGACACTGGTGGATCCATCTGTGGCCCCTGAAGAGAACACACATTTCAATGACACTGGTGGATCCATATGTGGTATGTGAAAAGAACACACATGCAATGACTCCAATTGTTGTTAGTAAAAAAACACACATGCAATGACATCAGGATCCATGTGTGCTCTCTGAAGAGAACACACATCCAATGATTCTAGCTGTGGTTAATGAGAAGAACACACTTCAATGACACTGGTGGATCCATATGTGGTATGTGAAAAGAATAGTCATGAAATGACTCCAGTTGATGTTAGTAAAAAGAAAACACATGCAATGACACTAGTGGATCCATGTGTGGTCTCTGAAGAGAACACACATGCAATGACACTGGTGGATCCATATGTGGTATGTGAAAAGAACACACATGCAATGACTCTAGTTGTTGTTAGTAAAAAGAACACACATGCAATGACGCCAGTTGTTGTTAGTAAAAAGAACACACATGCAATGACACTGGTGGATCCATGTGTGGTCTCTAAAGAGAATACACATTTCAATGACACTGGTGGATCCATATGTGGTATGTGAAAAGAACACACATGCAATGACTCAAGTTTTTTTTAGTAAAAAGAAAACACATGCAATAACATCAGGATTCATGTGTGGTCTCAAGAGAACACACATGCAATGACTCTAGCTATGGTTAATGAGAAGAACACATTTCAATGACACTGGTGGATCCATGTGTGGTATGTGAAAAGAATAGTCATGAAATGACTCAATTGTTATTAGTAAAAGAACACACATGCAATGACACTGGTGGATCCATGTGTGGTCTCTGAAGAGAACACACATGCAATGACACTAGTGGATCCATATGTGGTATGTGAAAAGAACACACATGCAATGACTCCGGTTGTTGTTAGTAAAAAGAACACACATGCAATGACACTGGTGGATCCATGTGTGGTCTCTGAAGAGAACACACATTTCAATGACACTAGTGGATCCATATGTGGTATGTGAAAAGAACACACATGCAAGGACTCCAGTGGTTGTTAGTAAAAAGAACACACATGAAATGACACTAGTGGATCCATGTGTGGTCTCCGAAGAGAACACACATGTAATGACTCTAGCTGTGGTTACTGAGAAGAACACACATTTCAATGACACTGGTGGATCCATATGTGGTATGTGAAAAGAACTCATGAAATTACTCCAGTTGTTAGTAAAAGATCACACATGCAATGACACTGGTGGATCCATGTGTGGTCTCTAAAGAGAACACACATACAATGACACTAGTGGATCCATATGTGGTATGTCAAAATAACACACATGCAATGACTCCAGTTGTTGTTAGTAAAAAGAACACTCATGTAATGACACTGGTGGATACATGTGTGGTCTCTGAAGAGAACACACATGCAATGACTCTATCTGTGTTTAATGAGAAGAGCACACATTTCAATGACACTGGTGGAGCCATATGTGGTATGTGAAAAAACACACATGCAATGACTCTAGGTGTTGTTAGTAAAAAGAACACACATGCAATGACACTGGTGGATCCATGTGTGCTCTCTGAAGAGAACACACATCCAATGATTCTAGCTGTGGTTAATGAGAAGAACACACTTCAATGACACTGGTGGATCCATATGTGGTATGTGAAAAGAATAGTCATGAAATGACTCCAGTTGATGTTAGTAAAAAGAAAACACATGCAATGACACTAGTGGATCCATGTGTGGTCTCTGAAGAGAACACACATGCAATGACACTGGTGGATCCATATGTGGTATGTGAAAAGAACACACATGCAATGACTCTAGTTGTTGTTAGTAAAAAGAACACACATGCAATGACGCCAGTTGTTGTTAGTAAAAAGAACACACATGCAATGACACTGGTGGATCCATGTGTGGTCTCTAAAGAGAATACACATTTCAATGACACTGGTGGATCCATATGTGGTATGTGAAAAGAACACACATGCAATGACTCAAGTTTTTGTTAGTAAAAAGAACACACATGCAATAACACTGGTGGATTCATGTGTGGTCTCTCAAGAGAACACACATGCAATGACTCTAGCTATGGTTAATGAGAAGAACACACATTTCAATGACATTGGTGGATCCATGTGTGGTATGTGAAAAGAATAGTCATGAAATGACTCCAATTGTTATTAGTAAAAAGAACACACATGCAATGACACTGGTGGATCCATGTGTGGTCTCTGAAGAGAACACACATGCAATGACACTAGTGGATCCATATGTGGTATGTGAAAAGAACACACATGCAATGACAGTTGTTGTTAGTAAAAAGAACACACATGCAATGACACTGGTGGATCCATGTGTGGTCTCTGAAGAGAACACACATTTCAATGACACTAGTGGATCCATATGTGGTATGTGAAAAGAACACACATGCAAGGACTCCAGTGGTTGTTAGTAAAAAGAACACACATGAAATGACACTAGTGGATCCATGTGTGGTCTCCGAAGAGAACACACATGTAATGACTCTAGCTGTGGTTACTGAGAAGAACACACATTTCAATGACACTGGTGGATCCATATGTGGTATGTGAAAAGAACTGTCATGAAATTACTCCAGTTGTAGTTAGTAAAAAGAGCACACATGCAATGACACTGGTGGATCCATGTGTGGTCTCTGAAGAGAACACACATACAATGACACTAGTGGATCCATATGTGGTATGTCAAAAGAACACACATGCAATGACTCCAGTTGTTGTTAGTAAAAAGAACACGCATGTAATGACACTGGTGGATACATGTGTGGTCTCTGAAGAGAACACACATGCAATGACTCTATCTGTGTTTAATGAAAAGAGCACACATTTCAATGACACTGGTGGAGCCATATGTGGTATGTGAAAAAACACACATGCAATGACTCTAGGTGTTGTTAGTAAAAAGAACACACATGCAATGACACTGGTGGATCCATGTGTGGTCTCTAAAGAGAACACAAATTTCAATGACACTGGTGGATCTATATGTGGTATGTGAAAAGAATACATGCAATGACTCCAGTGGTTGTTAGTAAAAAGAACACACATGCAATGACACTGGTGGATCCATGTGTCGTCTCTGAAGAGAACACACATGCAATGACACTAGTGGATCGAAATGTGGTATGTGAAAAGAACACACATGCAGTGACTCCAGCTGTTGTTAGTAAAAAGAACACACATGCAATGACACTGGTGGATCCATCTGTGGCCCCTGAAGAGAACACACATTTCAATGACACTGGTGGATCCATATGTGGTATGTGAAAAGAACACACATGCAATGACTCCAATTGTTGTTAGTAAAAAAACACACATGCAATGACACTGGTGGATCCATGTGTGCTCTCTGAAGAGAACACACATCCAATGATTCTAGCTGTGGTTAATGAGAAGAACACACTTCAATGACACTGGTGGATCCATATGTGGTATGTGAAAAGAATAGTCATGAAATGACTCTAGTTGATGTTAGTAAAAAGAAAACACATGCAATGACACTAGTGGATCCCTGTGTGGTCTCTGAAGAGAACACACATGCAATGACACTGGTGGATCCATATGTGGTATGTGAAAAGAACACACATGCAATGACTCTAGTTGTTGTTAGTAAAAAGAACACACATGCAATGACGCCAGTTGTTGTTAGTAAAAAGAACACACATGGAATGACACTGGTGGATCCATGTGTGGTCTCTAAAGAGAATACACATTTCAATGACACTGGTGGATCCATATGTGGTATGTGAAAAGAACACACATGCAATGACTCAAGTTGTTGTTAGTAAAAAGAACACACATGCAATAACACTGGTGGATTCATGTGTGGTCTCTCAAGAGAACACACATGCAATGACTCTAGCTATGGTTAATGAGAAGAACACACATTTCAATGACACTGGTGGATCCATATGTGGTATGTGAAAAGAATAGTCATGAAATGACTCCAATTGTTATTAGTAAAAAGAACACACATGCAATGACACTGGTGGATCCGTGTGTGGTCCCTGAAGAGAACACACATGCAATGACACTAGTGGATCCATATGTGGTATGTGAAAAGAACACACATGCAATGACTCTGGTTGTTGTTAGTAAAAAGAACACACATGCAATGACACTGGTGGATCCATGTGTGGTCTCTGAAGAGAACACACATTTCAATGACACTAGTGGATCCATATGTGGTATGTGAAAAGAACACACATGCAATGACTCCGGTGGTTGTTAGTAAAAAGAACACACATGAAATGACACTAGTGGATCCATGTGTGGTCTCTGAAGAGAACACACATGTAATGACTCTAGCTGTGGTTAATGAGAAGAACACACATTTCAATGACACTGGTGGATCCATATGTGGTATGTGAAAAGAACAGTCATCAAATTACTCCAGTTGTAGTTAGTAAAAAGAGCACACATGCAATGACACTGGTGGATCCATGTGTGGTCTCTGAAGAGAACACACATACAATGACACTAGTGGATCCATATGTGGTATGTCAAAAGAACACACATGCAATGACTCCAGTTCTTGTTAGTAAAAAGAACACGCATGTAATGACACTGGTGGATCCATGTGTGGTCTCTGAAGAGAACACACATGGAATGACTCTATCTGTGTTTAATGAGAAGAGCACACATTTCAATGACACTGGTGGAGCCATATGTGGTATGTGAAAAGAACACACATGCAATGACTCTAGGTGTTGTTAGTAAAAAGAACACACATGCAATTACACTGGTGGATCCATGTGTGGTCTCTAAAGAGAACACATATTTCAATGACAATGGTGGATCTATATGTGGTATGTGCAAAGAACACATGCAATGACTCAAGTTGTTGTTAGTAAAAAGAACACACATGCAATGACACTGGTGGATCCATGTGTGGTCTCTGAAGAGAATACACATGCAATGACTCTAGCTGTGGTTAATGAGAAGAACACACATTTCAATGACACTGGTGGATCCATATGTGGTATGTGAAAAGAAAAGTCATGAAATGACTCCAGTTGTTGTTAGTAAAAAGAACACATGCAATGACACTGGTGGATCCATGTGTGGTGTCTGAAGAGAACACACATGGAATGACACTGGTGGATCCACATGTGGTATGTGAAAAGAACACACATGCAATGACTCCAGTTGTTGTTAGTAAAAAGAACACACATCCAATGACACTGGTGGATCCATGTGTGGTCTCTGAAGAGAATACACATTTCAGTGACACTGGTGGATCCATATGTGGTATTAGAAAAGAACACATGCAATGAATCCAGTTGTTGTTAGTAAAAAGAACACACATGCAATGACACAGGTGGATCCATGTGTGGTCTCTGAAGAGAACACACATGCAATGACTCTAGCTGTGGTTAATGAGAAGAACACACATTTAAATGACACTGGTGTAACCATATGTGGTATGTGAAAAGAATAGTCATGAAATGACTCCAGTTGTAGTTAGTAAAAAGATCACACATGCAATTACACTGGTGGATCCATGTGTGGTCTCTGAAGAGAACACACATGCAATGACACTGGTGGATCCATATGTGGTATGTGAAAAGAACACACATGCAATGACTCCAATTGTTGTTAGTAAAAAGAACACACATGCAATGACACTGGTGGATCCATGTGTGGTCTCTAAAGAGAACACACATTTCAATGATACTGGTGGATCCATATGTGGTATGTGAAAAGAACACACATGCAATGACTCCAGTTGTTGTTAGTAAAAAGAACACACATGCAATGACAGTGGTATGTCAAAAGAACACACATGCAATGACTCCAGTTGTTGTTAGTAAAAAGAACACGCATGTAATGACACTGGTGGATCCATGTGTGGTCTCTGAAGAGAACACACAGGCAATGACTCTAGCTGTGGTTAATGAGAAGAACACACATTTCAATGACACTGGTGGATCCATATGTGGTATGTGAAAAGAATAGTCATGAAATGACTCCAGTTGTTGTTAGTAAAAAAACACACATGCAATGACACTGGTGGATCCATGTGTGGTATCTGAAGATAACACACATGCAATGACACTGGTGGATCCATATGTGGTATGTGAAAACAACACACATGCAATGACTCCAGTTGTTGTTAGTAAAAATAACACACATGCAATGACACTGGTGGATCCATGTGTGGCCTCTGAAGAGAATACACATTTCAGTGACCTTTGGTGGATCCATATGTGGTATTAGAAAAGAACACACATGCAATGACTCCAGTTGTTGTTAGTAAAAAGAACACACATGCAATGACACTGGTGGATCCATGTGTGGTCTCTAAAGAGAACACACATGTAATGACTCTAGCTGTGGTTAATGAGAAGAACACACATTTCACTGACACTAGTGGATCCATATGTGGTATGTGAAAAGAACACAAATGCAATGACGCCAGTTGTTGTTAGTAAAAAGAGCACACATGCAATTACACTGGTGGATCCATGTGTGGTCTCTAAAGAGAACACACATAAAATGACACTGGTGGATCCATATATGGTATTTCAAAAGAACACACATGCAATGACTCCAGTTGTTGTTAGTAAAAAGAACACACATACAATGACACTGTTGGATCCATGTGAGGTCTCTCATGAGAACACACATGCAATGACTCTAGCTATGGTTAATGAGAAGAACACACATTTCAATGACACTGGTGGATCTATATGTGGTATGTGAAAAGAATAGTCATGAAATGACTCCAGTTGTTGTTAGTAAAAAGAACACACATGCAATGACACTGGTGGATCCATGTGTGGTCACTGAAGAGAACACACATGCAATGACACTAGTGGATCGAAATGTGGTATGTGAAAAGAACACACATACAGTGACTCCAGTTGTTGTTAGTAAAAAGAACACACATGCAATGACACTGGTGGATCCATCTGTGGCCCCTGAAGAGAACACACATTTCAATGACACTGGTGGATCCATATGTGGTATGTGAAAAGAACACACATGCAATGACTCCAATTGTTGTTAGTAAAAAAACACACATGCAATGACACTGGTGGATCCATGTGTGCTCTCTGAAGAGAACACACATCCAATGATTCTAGCTGTGGTTAATGAGAAGAACACACTTCAATGACACTGGTGGATCCATATGTGGTATGTGAAAAGAATAGTCATGAAATGACTCCAGTTGATGTTAGTAAAAAGAAAACACATGCAATGACACTAGTGGATCCATGTGTGGTCTCTGAAGAGAACACACATGCAATGACACTGGTGGATCCATATGTGGTATGTGAAAAGAACACACATGCAATGACTCTAGTTGTTGTTAGTAAAAAGAACACACATGCAATGACGCCAGTTGTTGTTAGTAAAAAGAACACACATGCAATGACACTGGTGGATCCATGTGTGGTCTCTAAAGAGAATACACATTTCAATGACACTGGTGGATCCATATGTGGTATGTGAAAAGAACACACATGCAATGACTCAAGTTTTTGTTAGTAAAAAGAAAACACATGCAATAACACTGGTGGATTCATGTGTGGTCTCTCAAGAGAACACACATGCAATGACTCTAGCTATGGTTAATGAGAAGAACACACATTTCAATGACACTGGTGGATCCATGTGTGGTATGTGAAAAGAATAGTCATGAAATGACTCCAATTGTTATTAGTAAAAAGAACACACATGCAATGACACTGGTGGATCCATGTGTGGTCTCTGAAGAGAACACACATGCAATGACACTAGTGGATCCATATATGTAATGTGAAAGAACACATGCAATGACTCCGGTTGTTGTTAGTAAAAGAACACACATGCAATGACATAGGTGGATCCATGTGTGGTCTCTGAAGAGAACACACATTTCAATGACACTAGTGGATCCATATGTGGTATGTGAAAAGAACACACATGCAAGGACTCCAGTGGTTGTTAGTAAAAAGAACACACATGAAATGACACTAGTGGATCCATGTGTGGTCTCCGAAGAGAACACACATGTAATGACTCTAGCTGTGGTTACTGAGAAGAACACACATTTCAATGACACTGGTGGATCCATATGTGGTATGTGAAAAGAACTGTCATGAAATTACTCCAGTTGTAGTTAGTAAAAAGAGCACACATGCAATGACACTGGTGGATCCATGTGTGGTCTCTAAAGAGAACACACATACAATGACACTAGTGGATCCATATGTGGTATGTCAAAATAACACACATGCAATGACTCCAGTTGTTGTTAGTAAAAAGAACACGCATGTAATGACACTGGTGGATACATGTGTGGTCTCTGAAGAGAACACACATGCAATGACTCTATCTGTGTTTAATGAGAAGAGCACACATTTCAATGACACTGGTGGAGCCATATGTGGTATGTGAAAAAACACACATGCAATGACTCTAGGTGTTGTTAGTAAAAAGAACACACATGCAATGACACTGGTGGATCCATGTGTGCTCTCTGAAGAGAACACACATCCAATGATTCTAGCTGTGGTTAATGAGAAGAACACACTTCAATGACACTGGTGGATCCATATGTGGTATGTGAAAAGAATAGTCATGAAATGACTCCAGTTGATGTTAGTAAAAAGAAAACACATGCAATGACACTAGTGGATCCATGTGTGGTCTCTGAAGAGAACACACATGCAATGACACTGGTGGATCCATATGTGGTATGTGAAAAGAACACACATGCAATGACTCTAGTTGTTAGTAAAAGAACACACATGCAATGACGCCAGTTGTTGTTAGTAAAAAGAACACACATGCAATGACACTGGTGGATCCATGTGTGGTCTCTAAAGAGAATACACATTTCAATGACACTGGTGGATCCATATGTGGTATGTGAAAAGAACACACATGCAATGACTCAAGTTTTTGTTAGTAAAAAGAACACACATGCAATAACACTGGTGGATTCATGTGTGGTCTCTCAAGAGAACACACATGCAATGACTCTAGCTATGGTTAATGAGAAGAACACACATTTCAATGACACTGGTGGATCCATGTGTGGTATGTGAAAAGAATAGTCATGAAATGACTCCAATTGTTATTAGTAAAAAGAACACACATGCAATGACACTGGTGGATCCATGTGTGGTCTCTGAAGAGAACACACATGCAATGACACTAGTGGATCCATATGTGGTATGTGAAAAGAACACACATGCAATGACTCCGGTTGTTGTTAGTAAAAAGAACACACATGCAATGACACTGGTGGATCCATGTGTGGTCTCTGAAGAGAACACACATTTCAATGACACTAGTGGATCCATATGTGGTATGTGAAAAGAACACACATGCAAGGACTCCAGTGGTTGTTAGTAAAAAGAACACACATGAAATGACACTAGTGGATCCATGTGTGGTCTCCGAAGAGAACAAACATGTAATGACTCTAGCTGTGGTTACTGAGAAGAACACACATTTCAATGACACTGGTGGATCCATATGTGGTATGTGAAAAGAACTGTCATGAAATTACTCCAGTTGTAGTTAGTAAAAAGAGCACACATGCAATGACACTGGTGGATCCATGTGTGGTCTCTGAAGAGAACACACATACAATGACACTAGTGGATCCATATGTGGTATGTCAAAAGAACACACATGCAATGACTCCAGTTGTTGTTAGTAAAAAGAACACGCATGTAATGACACTGGTGGATACATGTGTGGTCTCTGAAGAGAACACACATGCAATGACTCTATCTGTGTTTAATGAAAAGAGCACACATTTCAATGACACTGGTGGAGCCATATGTGGTATGTGAAAAAACACACATGCAATGACTCTAGGTGTTGTTAGTAAAAAGAACACACATGCAATGACACTGGTGGATCCATGTGTGGTCTCTAAAGAGAACACAAATTTCAATGACACTGGTGGATCTATATGTGGTATGTGAAAAGAATACATGCAATGACTCCAGTGGTTGTTAGTAAAAAGAACACACATGCAATGACACTGGTGGATCCATGTGTCGTCTCTGAAGAGAACACACATGCAATGACACTAGTGGATCGAAATGTGGTATGTGAAAAGAACACACATGCAGTGACTCCAGCTGTTGTTAGTAAAAAGAACACACATGCAATGACACGGTGGATCCATCTGTGGCCCTCAAGAGAACACACATTTCAATGACACTGTGGATCCATATGTGGTATGTGAAAAGAACACACATGCAATGACTCCAATTGTTGTTAGTAAAAAACACACATGCAATGACATCAGGTGGATCCATGTGTGCTCTGAAGAGAACACACATCCAATGATTCTAGCTGTGGTTAATGAGAAGAACACACTTCAATGACACTGGTGGATCCATATGTGGTATGTGAAAAGAATAGTCATGAAATGACTCTAGTTGATGTTAGTAAAAAGAAAACACATGCAATGACACTAGTGGATCCCTGTGTGGTCTCCAAGAGAGCACACATGCAATGACACTAGTAGATCCATATGTAGTATGTGAAAAGAAAACACATGCAATGACGCCAGTTGTTGTTAGTAAAAAGAACACACCTGCAATGACGCCAGTTGTTGTTAGTAAAAAGAACACACATGCAATGACACTGGTGGATCCATGTGTGGTCTCTAAAGAGAATACACATTTCAATGACACTGGTGGATCCATATGTGGTATGTGAAAAGAACACACATGCAATGACTCAAGTTGTTGTTAGTAAAAAGAACACACATGCAATAACACTGGTGGATTCATGTGTGGTCTCTCAAGAGAACACACATGCAATGACTCTAGCTATGGTTAATGAGAAGAACACACATTTCAATGACACTGGTGGATCCATATGTGGTATGTGAAAAGAATAGTCATGAAATGACTCCAATTGTTATTAGTAAAAAGAACACACAAGCAATGACACTGGATCCGTGTGTGGTCCTGAAGAGAACACACATGCAATGACACTAGTGGATCCATATGTGGTATGTGAAAAGAACACACATGCAATGACTCTGGTTGTTGTTAGTAAAAAGAACACACATGCAATGACACTGGTGGATCCATGTGTGGTCTCTGAAGAGAACACACATTTCAATGACACTAGTGGATCCATATGTGGTATGTGAAAAGAACACACATGCAATGACTCCGGTGGTTGTTAGTAAAAAGAACACACATGAAATGACACTAGTGGATCCATGTGTGGTCTCTGAAGAGAACACACATGTAATGACTCTAGCTGTGGTTAATGAGAAGAACACACATTTCAATGACACTGGTGGATCCATATGTGGTATGTGAAAAGAACAGTCATCAAATTACTCCAGTTGTAGTTAGTAAAAAGAGCACACATGCAATGACATCAGTGGATCCATGTGTGGTCTCTGAAGAGAACACACATACAATGACACTAGTGGATCCATATGTGGTATGTCAAAAGAACACACATGCAATGACTCCAGTTGTTGTTAGTAAAAAGAACACGCATGTAATGACACTGGTGGATCCATGTGTGGTCTCTGAAGAGAACACACATGGAATGACTCTATCTGTGTTTAATGAGAAGAGCACACATTTCAATGACACTGGTGGAGCCATATGTGGTATGTGAAAAGAACACACATGCAATGACTCTAGGTGTTGTTAGTAAAAAGAACACACATGCAATTACACTGGTGGATCCATGTGTGGTCTCTAAAGAGAACACATATTTCAATGACAATGGTGGATCTATATGTGGTATGTGCAAAGAACACATGCAATGACTCAAGTTGTTGTTAGTAAAAAGAACACACATGCAATGACACTGGTGGATCCATGTGTGGTCTCTGAAGAGAATACACATGCAATGACTCTAGCTGTGGTTAATGAGAAGAACACACATTTCAATGACACTGGTGGATCCATATGTGGTATGTGAAAAGAAAAGTCATGAAATGACTCCAGTTGTTGTTAGTAAAAAGAACACACATGCAATGACACTGGTGGATCCATGTGTGGTGTCTGAAGAGAACACACATGGAATGACACTGGTGGATCCACATGTGGTATGTGAAAAGAACACACATGCAATGACTCCAGTTGTTGTTAGTAAAAAGAACACACATCCAATGACACTGGTGGATCCATGTGTGGTCTCTGAAGAGAATACACATTTCAGTGACACTGGTGGATCCATATGTGGTATTAGAAAAGAACACACATGCAATGAATCCAGTTGTTGTTAGTAAAAAGAACACACATGCAATGACACAGGTGGATCCATGTGTGGTCTCTGAAGAGAACACACATGCAATGACTCTAGCTGTGGTTAATGAGAAGAACACACATTTAAATGACACTGGTGTAACCATATGTGGTATGTGAAAAGAATAGTCATGAAATGACTCCAGTTGTAGTTAGTAAAAAGATCACACATGCAATTACACTGGTGGATCCATGTGTGGTCTCTGAAGAGAACACACATGCAATGACACTGGTGGATCCATATGTGGTATGTGAAAAGAACACACATGCAATGACTCCAATTGTTGTTAGTAAAAAGAACACACATGCAATGACACTGGTGGATCCATGTGTGGTCTCTAAAGAGAACACACATTTCAATGATACTGGTGGATCCATATGTGGTATGTGAAAAGAACACACATGCAATGACTCCAGTTGTTGTTAGTAAAAAGAACACACATGCAATGACAGTGGTATGTCAAAAGAACACACATGCAATGACTCCAGTTGTTGTTAGTAAAAAGAACACGCATGTAATGACACTGGTGGATCCATGTGTGGTCTCTGAAGAGAACACACAGGCAATGACTCTAGCTGTGGTTAATGAGAAGAACACACATTTCAATGACACTGGTGGATCCATATGTGGTATGTGAAAAGAATAGTCATGAAATGACTCCAGTTGTTGTTAGTAAAAAAACACACATGCAATGACATCATGGATCCATGTGTGGTATCTGAAGATAACACACATGCAATGACACTGGTGGATCCATATGTGGTATGTGAAAACAACACACATGCAATGACTCCAGTTGTTGTTAGTAAAAATAACACACATGCAATGACACTGGTGGATCCATGTGTGGCCTCTGAAGAGAATACACATTTTCAGTGACACTGGTGGATCCATATGTGGTATTAGAAAAGAACACACATGCAATGACTCCAGTTGTTGTTAGTAAAAAGAACACACATGCAATGACACTGGTGGATCCATGTGTGGTCTCTAAAGAGAACACACATGTAATGACTCTAGCTGTGGTTAATGAGAAGAACACACATTTCACTGACACTAGTGGATCCATATGTGGTATGTGAAAAGAACACAAATGCAATGACGCCAGTTGTTGTTAGTAAAAAGAGCACACATGCAATTACACTGGTGGATCCATGTGTGGTCTCTAAAGAGAACACACATAAAATGACACTGGTGGATCCATATATGGTATTTCAAAAGAACACACATGCAATGACTCCAGTTGTTGTTAGTAAAAAGAACACACATACAATGACACTGTTGGATCCATGTGAGGTCTCTCATGAGAACACACATGCAATGACTCTAGCTATGGTTAATGAGAAGAACACACATTTCAATGACACTGGTGGATCTATATGTGGTATGTGAAAAGAATAGTCATGAAATGACTCCAAATTGTTATTACTAAAAAGAACACACATGCAATGACAGTGGTGGATCCATGTGCGTTCTCTGAAGAGAACACACATGCAATGACACTAGTGGATCCATATGTGGTATGTGAAAAGAACACACATGCAATGACTCTGGTTGTTGTTAGTAAAAAGAACACACATGCAATGACACTGGTGGATCCATGAGTGGTCTCTGAAGAGAACACACATTTCAATGACACTAGGGGATCCATATGTGGTATGTGAAAAGAACAGACATGCAATGACTCAAGTGGTTGTTAGTAAAAAGAACACACATGAAATGACACTAGTGGATCCATGTGTGGTCTCTGAAGAGAACACACATGTAATGACTCTAGCTGTGCTTAATGAGAAGAACACACATTTCAATGACACTGGTGGATCCATATGTGGTATGTGAAAAGAACTGTCATGAAATTACTCCAGTTGTAGTTAGTAAAAAGAGCACACATGCAATGACACTGGTGGATCCATGTGTGGTCTCTGAAGAGAACACACATACAATGACACTGGTGGATCCATATGTGGTATGTCAAAAGAACACACATGCAATGCCTCCAGTTGTTGTTAGTAAAAAGAACACGCATGTAATGACACTGGTGGATCCATGTGTGGTCTCTGAAGAGAACACACATGCAGTGACTCTATCTGTGTTTAATGAGAAGAGCACACATTTCAATGACACTGGTGGATCGATATGTGGTATGTTAAAGGACACACATGCAATGACTCTAGGTGTTGTTAGTAAAAAGAACACACATGCAATGACACTGGTGGATCCATGTGTGGTCTCTAAAGAGAACACACATTTCAATGACACTGGTGGATCTATATGTGGTATGTGAAAACAACACATGCAATGACTCAAGTTGTTGTTAGTAAAAAGAACACACATGCAATGACACTGGTGGATACATGTGTGGTCTCTGAAGAGAACACACATGCAATGACTCTAGCTGTGGTTAATGAGAAGAACACACATTTCAATGACACTGGTGGATCCATATGTGGTATGTGAAAAGAATAGTCATGAAATGACTCTAGTTGTTGTTAGTAAAAAGAACACACATGCAATGACACTGGTGGATCCATGTGTGGTCTCTGAAGAGAACACACATGCAATGACACTGGTGGATCCATATGTGGTATGTGAAAAGAACACACATACAGTGACTCTAGTTGTTGTTAGTAAAAAGAACAGACATGCAATGACACTGGTGGAGCCATGTGTGGTCTCTAAAGAGAACACACATTTCAATGACACTGGTGGATCCATATGTGGTATGTGAAAAGAACACACATGCAATGACTCTAGTTGTTGTTACTAAAAAGAACACACATGCAATGGCACTGGTGGATCCATGAGTGGTCTCTAAAGAGAACACACATTTCAATGATACTGGTGGATCCATATGTGGTATGCGAAAAGAACACACATGCAATGACTCCAGTTGTTGTTAGTAAAAAGAACACACATGCAATGACACTGGTGGATCCATGTGTGGTCTCTGAAGAGAACACACATTTCAATGACAATAGTGGATCCATATGTGGTATGTGAAAAGAACACACATGCAATGACTCCAGCGGTTGTTAGTAAAAAGAACACACATGAAATGACACTAGTGGATCCATGTGTGGTCTCCGAAGAGAACACACATGTAATGGCTCTAGCTGTGGTTAATGAGAAGAACACACATTTCAATGACACTGGTGGATCCATATGTGGTATGTGAAAAGAACAGTCATGAAATTACTCCAGTTGTAGTTAGTAAAAAGAGCACAGATGCAATGACACTGGTGGATCCATGTGTGGTCTCTAAAGAGAACACACATTTCAATGACACTGGTGGATCTATATGTGGTATGTGAAAACAACACATGCAATGACTCAAGTTGTTGTTAGTAAAAAGAACACACATGCAATGACACTGGTGGATACATGTGTGGTCTCTGAAGAGAACACACATGCAATGACTCTAGCTGTGGTTAATGAGAAGAACACACATTTCAATGACCTTTGGTGGATCCATATGTGGTATGTGAAAAGAATAGTCATGAAATGACTCTAGTTGTTGTTAGTAAAAAGAACACACATGCAATGACACTGGTGGATCCATGTGTGGTCTCTTAAGAGAACACACATGCAATGACACTGGTGGATCCATATGTGGTATGTGAAAAGAACACACATACAGTGACTCTAGTTGTTGTTAGTAAAAAGAACAGACATGCAATGCTACTGGTGGAGCCATGTGTGGTCTCTAAAGAGAACACACATTTCAATGACACTGGTGGATCCATATGTGGTATGTGAAAAGAACACACATGCAATGACTCTAGTTGTTGTTACTAAAAAGAACACACATGCAATGGCACTGGATCCATGAGTGGTCTCTAAAGAGAACACACATTTCAATGATCTTGGTGGATCCATATGTGGTATCTGAAAAGAACACACATGCAATGACTCTCGTTGTTGTTAGTAAAAGAACACACATGCAATGACACTGGTGGATCCATGTGTGGTCTCTGAAGAGAACACACATTTCAATGACAATAGTGGATCCATATGTGGTATGTGAAAAGAACACACATGCAATGACTCCAGCGGTTGTTAGTAAAAAGAACACACATGAAATGACACTAGTGGATCCATGTGTGGTCTCTGAAGAGAACACACATGTAATGGCTCTAGCTGTGGTTAATGAGAAGAACACACATTTCAATGACACTGGTGGATCCATATGTGGTATGTGAAAAGAACAGTCATGAAATTACTCCAGTTGTAGTTAGTAAAAAGAGCACACATGCAATGACCTTTGGATCCATGTGTGGTCTCTAAAGAAACACACATTTCAATGACACTGGTGGATCTATATGTGGTATGTGAAAACAACACATGCAATGACTCAAGTTGTTGTTAGTAAAAAGAACACACATGCAATGACACTGGTGGATACATGTGTGGTCTCTGAAGAGAACATACATGCAATGACTCTAGCTGTGGTTAATGAGAAGAACACACATTTCAATGACACTGGTGGATCCATATGTGGTATGTGAAAAGAATAGTCATGAAATGACTCTAGTTGTTGTTAGTAAAAAGAACACACATGCAATGACACTGGTGGATCCATGTGTGGTCTCTGAAGAGAACACACATGCAATGACACTGGTGGATCCATATGTGGTATGTGAAAAGAACACACATACAGTGACTCTAGTTGTTGTTAGTAAAAAGAACAGACATGCAATGACACTGGTGGAGCCATGTGTGGTCTCTAAAGAGAACACACATTTCAATGACACTGGTGGATCCATATGTGGTATGTGAAAAGAACACACATGCAATGACTCTAGTTGTTGTTACTAAAAGAACACACATGCAATGGCACTGTGGATCCATGAGTGGTCTCTAAAGAGAACACACATTTCAATGATAGGTGCATCCATATGTTGTATCTGAAAAGAACACACATGCAATGACTCCAGTTGTTGTTAGTAAAAAGAACACACATGCAATGACACTGGTGGATCCATGTGTGGTCTCTGAAGAGAACACACATTTCAATGACAATAGTGGATCCATATGTGGTATGTGAAAAGAACACACATGCAATGACTCCAGCGGTTGTTAGTAAAAAGAACACACATGAAATGACACTAGTGGATCCATGTGTGGTCTCCGAAGAGAACACACATGTAATGGCTCTAGCTGTGGTTAATGAGAAGAACACACATTTCAATGACACTGGTGGATCCATATGTGGTATGTGAAAAGAACAGTCATGAAATTACTCCAGTTGTAGTTAGTAAAAAGAGCACACATGCAATGACACTGGTGGATCCATGTGTGGTCTCTAAAGAGAACACACATACAATGACACTAGTGGATCCATATGTGGTATGTCAAAATAACACACATGCAATGACTCCAGTTGTTGTTAGTAAAAAGAACACGCATGTAATGACACTGGTGGATCCATGTGTGGTCTCTGAAGAGAACACACATGCAATGACTCTATCTGTTTTTAATGAGAAGAGCACACATTTCAATGACACTGGTGGAGCCATGTGTGGTATGTGAAAAGAACACACATGCAATGACTCTAGGTGTTGTTAGTAAAAAGAACACACATGCAATGACACTGGTGGATCCATGTGTGGTCTCTAAAGAGAACACATATTTCAATGACACTGGTGGATCTATATGTGGTATGTGAAAAGAACACATGCAATGACTCAAGTTGTTGTTAGTAAAAAGAACACACATGCAATGACACTGGTGGATCCATGTGTGGTCTCTGAAGAGAACACACATGCAATGACTCTAGCTGTGGTTAATGAGAAGAACACACATTTCAATGACACTAGTGGATCCATATGTGGTATGTGAAAAGAATAGTCATGAAATGACTCATGTTGTTGTTAGTAAAAGAACACACATGCAATGACATCAGGATCCATGTGTGGTCTCTGAAGAGAACACACATGCAATGACACTGGTGGATCCATATGTGGTATGTGAAAAGAACACATATGCAATGACTCCAGTTGTTGTTAGTAAAAAGAACACACATGCAATGACACCGGTGGATCCATGTGTGGTCTCTAAAGAGAACACACATTTCAATGACACTGGTGGATCCATATGTGGTATGTGAAAAGAACACACATGCAATGACTCCAATTGTTGTTAGTAAAAAGAACACACATGCAATGACACTGGTGGATCCATGTGTGGTCTCTAAAGAGAACACACATTTCAATGATACTGGTGGATCCATATGTGGTATGTGAAAAGAACACACATGCAATGACTCCAGTTTTTGTTAGTAAAAAGAACACACATGAAATGACACTGGTGGATCCATGTGTGGTCTCTGAATAGAACACACATGCAATGACTCTAGCTGTGGTTAATGAGAAGAACACACATTTCAATGATACTGGTGGATCCATATGTGGTATGTGAAAAGAACACACATGCAATGGCTCCAGTGGTTGTTAGTAAAAAGAACACACATGAAATGACACTAATGGATCCATTTGTGGTCTCCGAAGAGAACACACATGTAATGACTCTAGCTGTGGTTAATGAGAAGAACACACATTTCAATGAGACTGGTGGATCCATATGTGGTATGTGAAAAGAACAGTCATGAAATTACTCCAGTTGTAGTTAGTAAAAAGAGCACACATGCAATGACATCAGGATCCATGTGTGGTCTCTGAAGAGAACACACATACAATGACACTAGTGGATCCATATGTGGTATGTCAAAAGAACACACATGCAATGACTCCAGTTGTTGTTAGTAAAAAGAACACGCATGTAATGACAATGGTGGATCCATGTGTGGTCTCTAAAGAGAACACACATTTCAATGATACTGGTAGATCCATATGTGGTATGTGAAAAGAACACACATGCAATGACTCCAGTTGTTGTTCATAAAAAGAACACACATGAAATGACACTGGTGGATCCATGTGTGGTCTCTGAAGAGAACACACATGCAATGACTCTAGCTGTGGTTAATGAGAAGAACACACATTTCAATGACATTGGTGGATCCATATGTGGTATGTGAAAAGAATAGTCATGAAATGACTCCAGTTGTTGTTAGTAAAAAAACACACATGCAATGACACTGGTGGATCCATGTGTGGTATCTGAAGATAACACACATGCAATGACACTGGTGGATCCATATGTGGTATGTGAAAACAACCCACATGCAATGACTCCAGTTGTTGTTAGTAAAAATAACACACATGCAATGACACTGGTGGATCCATGTGTGGCCTCTGAAGTGAATACACATTTTCAGTGACATTGGTGGATCCATATGTGGTATTAGAAAAGAACACACATGCAATGACTCCAGTTGTTGTTAGTAAAAAGAACACACATGCAATGACACTGGTGGATCCATGTGTGGTCTCTAAAGAGAACACACATGTAATGACTCTAGCTGTAGTTAATGAGAAGAACACACATTTCACTGACACTGGTGGATCCATATGTGGTATGTGAAAAGAACACACATGCAATGACGCCAGTTGTTGTTAGTAAAAAGAGCACACATGCAATTACACTGGTGGATCCATGTGTGGTCTCTAAAGAGAACACACATAAAATGACACTGGTGGATCCATATATGGTATTTCAAAAGAACAAGCATGCAGTGACTCCAGTTGTTGCTAGTAAAAAGAACACACATGCAATGACACTGTTGGATCCATGTGAGGTCTCTCAAGAGAACACACATTTCAATGACACTGGTGGATCTATATGTGGTATGTGAAAACAACACATGCAATGACTCAAGTTGTTGTTAGTAAAAAGAACACACATGCAATGACACTGGTGGATACATGTGTGGTCTCTGAAGAGAACACACATGCAATGACTCTAGCTGTGGTTAATGAGAAGAACACACATTTCAATGACACTGGTGGATCCATATGTGGTATGTGAAAAGAATAGTCATGAAATGACTCTAGTTTTTGTTAGTAAAAAGAACACACATGCAATGACACTGGTGGATCCATGTGTGGTCTCTGAAGAGAACACACATGCAATGACACTGGTGGATCCATATGTGGTATGTGAAAAGAACACACATACAGTGACTCTAGTTGTTGTTAGTAAAAAGAACAGACATGCAATGACACTGGTGGAGCCATGTGTGGTCTCTAAAGAGAACACACATTTCAATGACACTGGTGGATCCATATGTGGTATGTGAAAAGAACACACATGCAATGACTCTAGTTGTTGTTACTAAAAAGAACACACATGCAATGGCACTGGTGGATCCATGAGTGGTCTCTAAAGAGAACACACATTTCAATGATACTGGTGGATCCATATGTGGTATGCGAAAAGAACACACATGCAATGACTCCAGTTGTTGTTAGTAAAAAGAACACACATGCAATGACACTGGTGGATCCATGTGTGGTCTCTGAAGAGAACACACATTTCAATGACAATAGTGGATCCATATGTGGTATGTGAAAAGAACACACATGCAATGACTCCAGCGGTTGTTAGTAAAAAGAACACACATGAAATGACACTAGTGGATCCATGTGTGGTCTCCGAAGAGAACACACATGTAATGGCTCTAGCTGTGGTTAATGAGAAGAACACACATTTCAATGACACTGGTGGATCCATATGTGGTATGTGAAAAGAACAGTCATGAAATTACTCCAGTTGTAGTTAGTAAAAAGAGCACACATGCAATGACACTGGTGGATCCATGTGTGGTCTCTGAAGAGAACACACATACAATGACACTAGTGGATCCATATGTGGTATGTCAAAATAACACACATGCAATTACTCCAGTTGTTGTTAGTAAAAAGAACACGCATGTAATGACACTGGTGGATCCATGTGTGGTCTCTGAAGAGAACACACATGCAATGACTCTATCTGTTTTTAATGAGAAGAGCACACATTTCAATGACACTGGTGGAGCCATATGTGGTATGTGAAAAGAACACACATGCAATGACTCTAGGTGTTGTTAGTAAAAAGAACACACATGCAATGACACTGGTGGATCCATGTGTGGTCTCTAAAGAGAACACATATTTCAATGACACTGGTGGATCTATATGTGGTATGTGAAAAGAACACATGCAATGACTCAAGTTGTTGTTAGTAAAAAGAACACACATGCAATGACACTGGTGGATCCATGTGTGGTCTCTGAAGAGAACACACATGCAATGACTCTAGCTGTGGTTAATGAGAAGAACACACATTTCAATGACACTAGTGGATCCATATGTGGTATGTGAAAAGAATAGTCATGAAATGACTCCAGTTGTTGTTAGTAAAAAGAACACACATGCAATGACACTGGTGGATCCATGTGTGGTCTCTGAAGAGAACACACATGCAATGACACTGGTGGATCCATATGTGGTATGTGAAAAGAACACACATGCAATGACTCCAGTTGTTGTTAGTAAAAAGAACACACATGCAATGACACTGGTGGATCCATGTGTGGTCTCTAAAGAGAACACACATTTCAATGACACTGGTGGATCCATATGTGGTATGTGAAAAGAACACACATGCAATGACTCCAATTGTTGTTAGTAAAAAGAACACACATGCAATGACACTGGTGGATCCATGTGTGGTCTCTAAAGAGAACACACATTTCAATGATACTGGTGGATCCATATGTGGTATGTGAAAAGAACACACATGCAATGACTCCAGTTTTTGTTAGTAAAAAGAACACACATGAAATGACACTGGTGGATCCATGTGTGGTCTCTGAATAGAACACACATGCAATGACTCTAGCTGTGGTTAATGAGAAGAACACACATTTCAATGATACTGGTGGATCCATATGTGGTATGTGAAAAGAACACACATGCAATGGCTCCAGTGGTTGTTAGTAAAAAGAACACACATGAAATGACACTAATGGATCCATTTGTGGTCTCCGAAGAGAACACACATGTAATGACTCTAGCTGTGGTTAATGAGAAGAACACACATTTCAATGAGACTGGTGGATCCATATGTGGTATGTGAAAAGAACAGTCATGAAATTACTCCAGTTATAGTTAGTAAAAAGAGCACACATGCAATGACACTGGTGGATCCATGTGTGGTCTCTGAAGAGAACACACATACAATGACACTAGTGGATCCATATGTGGTATGTCAAAAGAACACACATGCAATGACTCCAGTTGTTGTTAGTAAAAAGAACACGCATGTAATGACAATGGTGGATCCATGTGTGGTCTCTAAAGAGAACACACATTTCAATGATACTGGTAGATCCATATGTGGTATGTGAAAAGAACACACATGCAATGACTCCAGCGGTTGTTAGTAAAAAGAACACACATGAAATGACACTAGTGGATCCATGTGTGGTCTCCGAAGAGAACACACATGTAATGGCTCTAGCTGTGGTTAATGAGAAGAACACACATTTCAATGACACTGGTGGATCCATATGTGGTATGTGAAAAGAACAGTCATGAAATTACTCCAGTTGTAGTTAGTAAAAAGAGCACACATGCAATGACACTGGTGGATCCATGTGTGGTCTCTGAAGAGAACACACATACAATGACACTAGTGGATCCATATGTGGTATGTCAAAATAACACACATGCAATTACTCCAGTTGTTGTTAGTAAAAAGAACACGCATGTAATGACACTGGTGGATCCATGTGTGGTCTCTGAAGAGAACACACATGCAATGACTCTATCTGTTTTTAATGAGAAGAGCACACATTTCAATGACACTGGTGGAGCCATATGTGGTATGTGAAAAGAACACACATGCAATGACTCTAGGTGTTGTTAGTAAAAAGAACACACATGAAATGACACTGGTGGATCCATGTGTGGTCTCTGAAGAGAACACACATGCAATGACTCTAGCTGTGGTTAATGAGAAGAACACACATTTCAATGACACTGGTGGATCCATATGTGGTATGTGAAAAGAATAGTCATGAAATGACTCCAGTTGTTGTTAGTAAAAAAACACACATGCAATGACACTGGTGGATCCATGTGTGGTATCTGAAGATAACACACATGCAATGACACTGGTGGATCCATATGTGGTATGTGAAAACAACCCACATGCAATGACTCCAGTTGTTGTTAGTAAAAATAACACACATGCAATGACACTGGTGGATCCATGTGTGGCCTCTGAAGTGAATACACATTTTCAGTGACATTGGTGGATCCATATGTGGTATTAGAAAAGAACACACATGCAATGACTCCAGTTGTTGTTAGTAAAAAGAACACACATGCAATGACACTGGTGGATCCATGTGTGGTCTCTAAAGAGAACACACATGTAATGACTCTAGCTGTAGTTAATGAGAAGAACACACATTTCACTGACACTGGTGGATCCATATGTGGTATGTGAAAAGAACACACATGCAATGACGCCAGTTGTTGTTAGTAAAAAGAGCACACATGCAATTACACTGGTGGATCCATGTGTGGTCTCTAAAGAGAACACACATAAAATGACACTGGTGGATCCATATATGGTATTTCAAAAGAACAAGCATGCAGTGACTCCAGTTGTTGCTAGTAAAAAGTACACACATGCAATGACACTGTTGGATCCATGTGAGGTCTCTCAAGAGAACACACATGCAATGACTCTAGCTATGGTTAATGAGAAGAACACACATTTCAATGACACTGGTGGATCCATATGTGGTATGTGAAAAGAATAGTCATGAAATGACTCCAATTGTTATTAGTAAAAAGAACACACATGCAATGACACTGGTGGATCCATGTGTGGTCTCTGAAGAGAACACACATGCAATGACACTAGTGGATCCATATGTGGTATGTGAAAAGAACACAAATGCAGTGACTCCGGTTGTTGTTAGTAAAAAGAACACACATGCAATGACACTGGTGGATCCATGAGTGGTCTCTGAAGAGAACACACATTGCAATGACACTAGTGGATCAATATGTGGTATGTGAAAAGAACAGACATGCAATGACTCCAGTGGTTGTTAGTAAAAAGAACACGCATGTAATGACACTAGTGGATCCATGTGTGGTCTCTGAAGAGAACACACATGCAATGACTCTATCTGTGTTTAATGAGAAGAGCACACATTTCAATGACGCTGGTGGATCCATATGTGGTATGTGAAAAGAACACACATGCAATGACTCTAGGTGTTGTTAGTAAAAAGAACACACATGCAATGACACTGGTGGATCCATGTGTGGTCTCTAAAGAGAACACACATTTCAATGACACCGGTGGATCTATATGTGGTATGTGAAAAGAACATATGCAATGACTCAAGTTGTTGTTAGTAAAAAGAACACACATGCAATGACACTGGTGGATCCATGTGTGGTCTCTGAAGAGAACACACATGCAATGACTCTAGCTGTGGTTAATGAGAAGAACACACATTTCAATGACACTGGTGGATCCATATGTGGTATGTGAAAAGAATACTCATGAAATGACTCCATTTGTTGTTAGTAAAAAGAACACACATGCAATGACACTGGTGGATCCATGTGTGGTCTCTGAATAGAACACACATGCAATGACACTGGTGGATCCATATGTGGTATGTGAAAAGAACACATATGCAATGACTCTAGTTGTTGTTAGTAAAAAGAACACACATGCAATGACACTGGTGGAGCCATGTGTGGTCTCTAAAGAGAACACACATTTCAATGACACTGGTGGATCCATATATGGTATGTGAAAAGAGCACACATGCAATGACTCCAGTTGTTGTTACTAAAAAGAACACACATGCAATGGCGCTGGTGGATCCATGTGTGGTCTCTAAAGAGAACACACATTTCAATGATACTGGTGGTTCCATATGTGGTATGTGAAAAGAACACACATGCAATGACTCCAGTTGTTGTTAGTAAAAAGAACACACATGAAATGACACTGGTGGATCCATGTGTGGTCTCTAAAGAGAACACACATGCAATGACTCTAGCTGTGGTTAATGAGAAGAACACACATTTCAATGACACTGGTGGATCCATATGTGGTATGCGAAAAGAATAGTCATGAAATGACTCTAGTTGTTGTTAGTAAAAAAACACACATGCAATGACACTGGTGGATCCATGTGTGATATATGAAGAGAACACACATGCAATGACACTGGTGGATCCATATGTGGTATGTGAAAACAATCCACATGCAATGACTCCAGTTTTTGTTAGTAAAAAGAACACACATGGAATGACACTGGTGGATCCATGTGTGGCCTCTGAAGAGAATACACATTTTCAGTGACACTGGTGGATCCATATGTGGTATTAGAAAAGAACACACATGCAATGACTCCAGTTGTTGTTAGTAAAAAGAACACACATGCAATGACACTGGTGGATCCATGTGTGGTCTCTAAACAAAACACACATGTAATGACTCTAGCTGTGGTTAATGAGAAGAACACACATTTCACTGACACTGGTGGATCCATGTAGCACCCCAATTGTCTAACAATTGTAATGCTACATGGTCTAGTAATATAATGGCTACTTCAAATATATAAATGTTGCATCATAATTATATCATGCTCATGTCATCATGCCTCCTTGCATTTGAGCATCATATAAAACCCTTTTTGATTTGGTTCTTATCTCATATGCATTATTAATTGTATTTGCCTCTTGATATTGTATTTGGTTCTTGATATATTGCTTAATGCCCAAGTTGAGTTGGGGGCATATCTCTTATTAATTCCACCACCTTTTTCTTTCACCACCTTATAATTCCACCATCCAACTAAATATGAGCTTAGCATTTAGTGAGTTTACCTCTAGCTCATGTGGGTTGGGATGGATCCAATTCTATTCCACATGCTCTCATCTTAGCATCATGTTGTTTTCACAATATTGAAACATGAGAGCCACATGGCCACCTTTGCATGCCTTGTGAGTGGAACCTTTCCTAGCTTCCATATGTGTGGTTTTGGGGTTATCATCATGTTGGGGTATTTTTGAGGGCTTATTAAATACCTAGTGGCATATACACACTAGCAAGCCCCAAATATAATCCAATGTGGTCATCTCCATATACTCCACTTGGAATTCTTTCTAAATTGTTTGCTTGGGCCTTACTCCAATTTTGCATAATAATAATGCCATGAAATAATATTGTTTTCACAAGAATTATCACGGCATTATATATTTTGCATGGGCCATGCAAGTACCCTTTAAGCTTGTCATTTGGATTTTAGTTGGTTTTGGGAATCCTCTCACCCTCTCATCTCTCTTTTAGCTTGAACTTATTTGATCATGCTTACACCACCTCCCCTCTTTTCTTGTTTTGTTTTGGTTTGATCTTAGTTGTTCTTGGATTGACCTTGTCCTAGCAAAACCACTCCATCTCTCTCTCTTTAGTCCCTAGACCATCATCTACCCTTCATCACCATACCCATACCCCTCTCCTAAACCCTAATCTACACCTAAGCTAAACCACACCCTAAGTACACCCCCTCTTTCCTCCTTCCTCTAGCCGAGCCACCCCACCATGACCTACCCGTGTTGGCCCCACTTGGCCCCCCTGCCACCTAGCTCCCCCACCCAAACCCTAGTCCAGCCCTAGCCCGAGCCCTACCCCTCCGACCCGAGCTCCAACCCAAGCTAACCCGAGGCGATCTCCTCCTTCTCTCCCCGCCTAGTGGCCCCAGCCCGAGCCTACCACCTCCACTGGCCGCACCCTACCCCACACGGTAGCCACACCCCTGCCCTGCCCCTTGACCCAGACCACGTGGCGAGGAGGAGGAGAAAGGTGGCAACCGAGCCACCATTTACACCCACCACCTTCTTTACCCCCACCACACCTCCTCTGGTTCCCAGTTCCACCCGAAGGCGCCTGCCTCTTCCCTCTTCTCTCCATCGCCACCGGATTCACCATCGTCGCACCGTCGGCCTCCTCCGCGTCCGGTTGATCTGTCGGCCGAGCATCCGTGGAGTGGTTGAGAGCACCAGAGGCTCCCTCTGCGCTGGAACACGCCATCGTCGAAGAGGAGCACCGGAGCCACTAGTACCAGCGCGAGCCCGACGCAACCCCTAGACCACCGGGCCTCTGCCTCGACGTCGATCGCCTGCGCCTCGAGCCGCACCACCGCCACCGACCTCGCGGTGAGCCTCTCCCTCCCGACACGGTCGCCTCGTCGCCCTTTGTCTAGATCAGCCGGCTCTTTCATCGAGCGCTCTGGCGCCGTTGTTCGTGGCGTCTGCTCGCCGCGCCAGAAACCCTAGCTAGCTAGGCCACGCGCCTCCACGACACCAAGCCCAGGCGCAGCGGTAGCCGCTTCCAGCGTGAGCCCAGATCGAGAGATCGATCCCGCCAGCGCCCAGTGTACTGTCGCGCACCATCGCGTCGTCAGAGTTTCAGAGAGAGAAGAAGTACAGTAGCGCTGCCGCTTTTGCCGATAACCCCCTGTTGTTTTGCGTGTGCAACCCGCGGTCCCCTTTTGGCCCACCCGTCAGCCTCGCGTTCGTTTTTGCAGATAGCCCCAGTTTCCAGGCTCCCAACCGCAGTCCCAGTGGGCCACGTGGTTGCGCAGTTCCTTCTTGTGGCCCAGGGCATGAAGCCTCCTGCCCATCATACATCTCTAGGGCTAGATCCAGCTGCGGTGTAAAAAGTTCTTCTGCGCGCGTGTGTCCCAAAGAGCCGACCCCACTGTCGTGACAGTGGCTGAATCTGTCTGGGTATAAAAAGGATTTCTGAAATCCGTTTAAATTCCAAATCTTTTCCAAATTAAATCAAATTCAAATTTAAATTCTGTTTTTGAATAACTTTTAAAATACAAATCCAAATAAAGCAAATACTACATGTTTTCAAATTAGAAAAATGTGAGGATTTCAAATATGCAATCCAAAATATATTTTGAACATTCAAAATTCCAAGTTTATTTAAATTACAACAAATCGCCCTTTTTCCTTAATTAATTAATAACTTTTGTTTTATAACCCCAAATTTAATAAATAATATGTCTAAAATGATTAGCTCGACGAGACCTTTCTGTTTATGCATTCCATGGTTTGATTTGGAGCATGCATCATATAAATATATTGTGTACAGCAACTAAAATGAGGATAAATTGGGGCCAAAACTCAATAAAATGATTTAATCTTGTATCTCACACCTCACCATGCCATGCTACCTTAATACCATGCAAATTGTGCATCATTCATCATGGCATGATTGTTTGCTTGTCGCATTTATTCATATGCTTGTGCACTTTATTTATGTTGGCCCTTGTTTGTTTGGTTCTTCTTGAATAGGCCTGATCGGGGATATATCAAGAGAACCGGAGCACTACCAGATCCTTCTCTCACTTCAAGAGCTGCCAGGGCAAGCACTACCACATGCTTGCATACATATATTACCTATTGCCTCTTTCTTATTCTTGCATCATCGAGTCATGAATGCATTAAATTGAATCCCAAGTCTTGCATAGCCTTTACTTTTAAACCCACGAAGCTTGTTCCTCCATCCCATGAGCCATTACTACAGGAGTTGTTTGAGCCATGCAGTCGTAGAAACGACATGTGTAGGGTATGTGAGTGTCTGATGGATAACGAGGTACCTAAACAACTTAACCTGAGTGGTGATGGGATAACTAATGAAAGTGGCATTGGTGAGCCATATTTGCTATTTGGTCTTTCAGGCTCACTTGTGTCCCGTAGGACCCTGAGTACTTGATTCTGTTCCTTGATTATTCGCGCTATCCACATCCGGAGGCCTTATGGACCCCACAGGCGAGCTTGATTCATTCTTATTTCTTGGGGCCACAAACTAGTTTGAGGTTTTATTCACTATCCTGTACTTATGCCATGCTTTCTTGCTTTATTTAAATTGTGCGAGTCTTGCACCTTTGTCTGTTAGGAAGCGGAGTGTTTTAGTGTCGACAAGCCCGTTACATTTGGGTTCCCGATCGTTCCAGACCATTGGCGCAAAACCTTGAGTCCGTCTCGGTCAGCTAACTCCGTTGGGTAGCTTAATGGGGTGGCCCCTGAAATATTTCTGAATCCTGCGATCGCTTTGTCGTGTTGCCTCGTTGGGTTTTGATTTGGTTTTCGAGGCATATCAGTGTGTGTTGCTATTTGTGCACCCTGCGGTATAAAACTTTCTAAAAGCCGTGTCGCGGTTATGGGCGACTTGGAGCCGGATTTCTCGATCATAGACAAGCATAACTAAAGTACCGCTTTTAAATTGACTAGACTAGGTACCTGACTAGTAAATAGTGCAACACTCATGGAATGGATAATAAAACTGCCAACGGATGGGGGGGTTGTTCATCCGCTTCCTCGTCGGTAAGCGAGGAGGAGGATGGATCTGTTGAGATTACTGTTATAACTGTTATAAATGTTGTTATTAATTCACGAACATCCGTCTATCTCTTGTTAGGCGGATGGTTAGCGAGTATCTATAGAATTGCTAGGGTTTATCTTTTGCTGCAATTGCGTCACCCCAGGTTGTGTCCCCTTTAGAGGCATAAAGACTTCTTTGAGTACCCTAGGGTCTCACGATAAATTATTGGTCAGATGAGCGGTACACTTTCAAGATGGATACTGGGTGGAAGAGACGGACGATGTGGGCAACGATCATTCGGTGTAGAGATTCCGGGAACGGGGATCCGTGAGATCTGTTGGCGGGATGTGCTTATTTATGGGGCATCTTATGCCGATTTGCTTCTTATCCGTACTCGGATTTTGTCTTCCGCTTCCGCTTGATACTCTGTTGATTGATGTATGAGGAGATATCCTACACTATTATATCTATCTAGGATATTTGGATCTTGCCGTATGGCGTTGCTATATTTCCTTTCTTTCTAGATGGAATGGCTCTGATGTACTATTGTATGGTGGCTTGCATACATACTCATTTGTGTATGTAGTTGATCCCTTACTTTGCCGATTCGCGCCCGTTCTTGTCCCGATGTTTGGAAATGGTTGGGACGGCCGAAAGGTCTACCTGTGAGTGGCATTTGGGCCCCACCGTACTATTTCAACCATTTCTCATCATCCAGGCTTGTACTAGGAGAGTAATTCACCGAGGTAGTTACAATTGGTATCAGAGCCATCTCGACCTTCAGGGTCTCAGCCAAATTGTCGTTGTCTGTCTAGCAAATATTTTTGGTAGTTATGTATACTAGGGAAAAACAAAACGTGAGAGTAGGACTGCTTCCACTTTTCTCCTTACCCACCCACCCACCCTTTTCTGGTAAGGAAGTGTAACGTTTTCAATCCTCTTCTTAAATTCAAACTAGGATTCACGTGTTCTGGGTTTCCGTAGTACCATAGGTTGTGTATCTGTGTGAGTGTGTGTGTGTGTGTAATCCTTTGTCTATCTGTTGCATCCAAGTTGTTATCTTATCGGCCTTTTGGTTATCAACTGTTGGTACATTCCATACAGACAGGCTTTTGCAAACCGACGTGATCTATCTGATTCGTTGTATACCGACGCGATCTGTCTCACTCTTTGTTATCCGACGCTATCTTGTTTGTGGTGTTCGTTTCCGTAGTTGCTAATCTTTAGGTTATCTTGAGGAGAAGGTGTTGAGATATGTGTTTTACTTGTTCATGTGTGGAGTAATGATTTGAGTGCGGGATGGAGTCGCGACCATACCACTACTTTTATTATTGCTCTTGTATATTGAGTTGGTAGAGTCACTAATCTTGATTCGTTAAGTAATTTTGCGCATCTATTGGTATTTTAATGCCGAAATTTGTGGAAAAATTTTCTTTGATATATGTGTACCACACTCCTTTTCAGTCGTGTGCGATATGCTTAATATCTTCTAGGTGCTTTGAACTTCGTTGATATTTTAATATCATCTTAGTAAATTGTATCCTTTAATCTTGGTTAATTCCATCTTGGTACTATTTTGGATTATTACTATTCTCCATCATAGTACTGACTTGTGTGTTATATCAATCACAGGATGGCACCACCACGCCGTTCTGAGGAGGACATACAACCTGAACTGGGGGCAGCGTTGTCAAGCATCGCCAATGCCTTGGCAGCAATGCAGCAGAACCAGCAGCGCTTTGAGGAAAGTGTCAGGAGGAATGAGTTTGTTCCGCTACCTCCACCTCCCAAGCGAGGAGACATCAAGAGCTTCCTGAAGTTCATCCCTCGCCAGTTTGATGTTTCTGATCAACCACTTGATGCTGATGATTGGTTGCGTGAGATGTCAAGGTTCTTGGCAGCTGATGTTCCCGAGCAAGAATGGGTAAAGTGTGCTACTCACCTTCGAAGGAGATGCAGCTCTCTGGTGGGAGAATTACACGAAGGCAAAGCTGCCTTTGGTTTCAGCCTACTTGGGACAGTTCACTTGGAGCTTTCAAAGAGCGATGTCATCGAAATTGTCATGGAGAGGATGAAGGAAGTGTTTCTCAACCTCAAGAAGGGCAATGATAACGTCAATACCTACATCAGGAACTTCATGAACCTTTCGCGTTATGGTGGCGATGAGATCTCTGATGACAAGAAGAAACAAAAGAGGTTCGAGCAAGGGCTCAATGCATCGATTAAGTATGCAATCACACATGCAAGGCGGCATCTTTTACGGAACTTCAGCATACAGCTCTGCGGGAAGAGGCAAGTAGGCAAGTGTTTGAGGAGTCAAAGAAACACAGCCGTGATGCAGCAAGCTCTTCAGCTATGTCGGCTCCTTCTAAGCGTCGTGTGCAGGTTCCTAACACCCCACCGTCGCTCGGCTCCACCAAGACCTTCAAGCTACGGAAAGGCCACCAAACTTCCTCACTGCTGCTCCTGGGGCTACAACCACCACTACCTGGGCGCTGGCGGAGTCCACAGCTACGTTGTTCCACGTCCACAGTGCTTGTTACACTTGTGGAGACTACAGGCATCAACAATGGAATTGTCCGATGAAGAACAAGGCTCTTCCTCCACCACCTCCAAGATCTGCGGCAAGCTCTCCTTTGGTTCGTGCACCACCACCTCGGGCTCTCAACATCAACACCAAGCCGGGTCTCTTGCTGCTCGTGCCAAGCGTATCAACGCCGCTCAAGCTGAGCATGCACAGGTTGAGATGGATATGCTTCCCGTTAACTCAGTTCCAGCACGAGTTTTGTTTGATTCTCGTGAATCGCAGTCTTTTGTGTCAACCAAGTTTGCAGATGAGAAAGGGTTAGCTATGGATCCTCTCCTTAAGCGGTTAATGGTCCTTTCTCTGGAGCAACAATGGCAGCTTCTAAAATCAGCCATGGCAATCAAATTGAGATTGGTGGCTCTTCGTTCCCGGCTTCCTTAATTGTTCAGGCAATTCGACATTGATGTCATCTTGGGCATGGATTGGTTGACAAATGCAGGTGTGATTGATTGTGCTGAGCTTTCGGTTTCTCTGAAGATTCACGAAGGCCATATAGTATTTTCTCCAAGTCTGACTCATGGTATCCAGCTTTTCTCTTTGGCGACTCTGAATGTTGATGCTATGGAAGCTATTCAGTGTTCCGGTGGTCTGTGAGTTCCGGATGTCTTTCTGAAGAGTTGCGGTATGCCTCGAATCGTGAGGTTGAGTTTGTTATTGAGCTTGAACACGTACCGCTCCTATCTCCAAGCGGCCTTATAAGATGGGTCCTGCTGAGTTGGCTGAACTCAAGCGTCGACTTGATGAACAAGAGAAGTTGGGTTTCATTCAGCATAGTACTTCTTCTTGGGGTAGCCCAACTCTCTTTGTGAAGAAGCGAGACGGTGATAGACTTTGTGTTGACTATCGGGCTCTCAATGCTAAAACCATCAAGAATAAATATCCCCTCCCGCAGATTAATGATCTCTTTGATCAGCTAGCTGGAGCTGTGGTGTTCTCTAAGCTTGACTTGAGAAGTGGTTATCACCAAATCAAGATTCGCAAGGAAGACGTTCCTAAGACAGCTTTCACCACCCGCTATGGCCTGTATGAGTACACGGTCATGTCTTTGGTCTCACCAGCCTTTTGCCACCTTCTCGAGGCTCATGAACTCGGTTTTCATGGAGTATCTTGACAAGTTCGTTGTGGTCTATCTGGATGACATCTTAGTCTATTCTAAGTCCCAGGAAGAGCATGAAGAACACCTTCGGTGTGTCCTAAACAAGCTTCGTGAGAACCGCCTGTATGCAAAGTTCTCCAAGTGTGAGTTTTGGCTGCCGCAAGTAACCTATCTTGGTCACGTCATCTCTGCCAAGGGCATTGCAGTCAATCCGGAAACTATGAAGACAATTGTTGAATGGCTTCCTCCTGTTAATGTCAAAGAAGTGCGGAGTTTCCTTGGTTTGGCAAGTTATTGCCGTCGCTTCGTTCAGAACTTCTCGAAGATAGCGAAGCCTCTTACCGATCTCCTCAAGAAAGGCAAGAAATACCTTTGGACTCCTGCATGTCAAGCAAGCTTTGAGACACTCAAAGAGAAGCTCACTTCCACACCAGTCTTGGTTCCTCCGGATACATCCAAGCCGTTCAGATCTTCTGTGGCGCCTCCTTGCATGGATTAGGTGCGGTCCTTATGCAAGAAAAACAAGTTGTTGCTTATGCCTCTCGACGATTGAAGCGCATGAGATCAACTATCCTACACATGACCTCGAGCTCATGGCGATTGTCTTTGCTTTGAAAGTATGGAGGCACTACCTTGGCAACCGTTGTGAGATCTTTTACGATCACAAGAGTCTGAAGTATATCTTTACTCAGCCTGATCTCAACCTTGACAAAGGAGATGGATTGAAGGATTCAATGACTTCGATTTGACCATCAACTAGACTCCGGGCTACGCTTATGTTATGGCAGATGCTCTCTGCCACAAAGCTTATGTCAACAACCTCATGATGGAAGAACAATTGCCTCTCTTGTGCGAGGAATTCCGTCGACTCAACCTGAAATTGTGGAACAAGGGTATCTCTGAACCTTCTAGCAACACCTCTCTTGGAAGAAAAGGTTCGCTCTTCTCAGCTTGGTGATCCGTACACAAGAAAGATCATCTCGAGTTCAGCTTCCAAAGTATGAGTCCTTCCGTCGATGATCAAGGCTCTTCTTTGAACACGGATGTTTGTTCCGAACTACCGGGTTTGAGAGCAAGTTCTCAAGGCGCATGATTCTGTTCTTTCTATCCACCACAGCACAAAGATGTACATGGACTTGAAAACACAATATTGGTGGCCTGGTTTGAAAAGATATTGTGCCAAGTATGTCTCGAGTGTGATGTCTGCATGAGTGAAAGCTGTCCATCGAAACCTTCCGGTCTTCTACAGCCATTGAAACCCCGGAGTGGAAATGGGAGAAAGTAGAGATGGACTTCATCACTGGTTTTCCAAGGTCGTGAGAAGGGCAACAATGCAATCTTTGTTGTCATTGACAGGCTTTCAGTAGCTCACTTCTTCCCGTCAAAACCATTTACGCAATTCAGTTGGTGAGCTATATATCAGCAATTGTCTCTGTATGGGGTTCAGCTTGAGATCAGTCCAGACCGTGGATGCATCTTCACTTCCGAGTTCTTGGAGAGTTTCCAATATGCTTTGGGAAGAAAGTTTAACTTAAGAACAGCTTAAAACCCTCAGTCGCAAGGACAAGTTGAGCGGATCAATCAGATTACGGAGGATATGCGTGCTTGCGTCATCTCTTTGGCATGAAGTGGGAAGAATGTCTTCCTTATGCTGATTTCTCTTACAACAGCTTCGGAAGAGTCTAAAGATGGCACCATTTGAGGCTCTCTATGGTGCAAATCAGAACTCCGATTGGTTGGTCGGGTGCGGTGAAAGGATCTTGTTTGGCCCGACATTGTGACTCAAGCGGAGGAGAAGGTTCACATCATTCGAAAATCTGAGGATTGCTCAAAGTCGCCAGAAGAGCAATTATGACAGGAAGCACACGGACATGGAGTATGCCCCTGGTGATCTCGTTTACCTTCGTGTCACTCCCATGAGAGGCACGCACCGCTTTGGTATCAAAGGAAAGCTGGCTCCTAGATACATCGGTCCTTTCAAAATTCGTGGAAGAAGAGGAGAAGTTGCTTATGCTCTTGATCTCCCGGAAAAACTCAAAGTCCATGATGTTTTCCACATCTCTTAGCTCAAGAAGTGCTTCAAGGATCCCGGCAGGACCGTGGATCATGAGCTGATCAATCTCCAAGAAGACCTGTCTTATCAAGAACACCCCACAAAAATCCTTGAAGTCGCAGAAAGAAGGACTCGCAACAAGTCCATCAAGTTCTGCAAGGTGCAGTGGTCGCACCATGCTGTTGATGAAGCCACTTGGGAACGTGAAGATGATCTCCGTGCCAAGTATCCTACCCTCTTTGTGTCTTCTTCTTCCTAGAATCTCGGGGCGAGATTCCTGTTAAGTGGGGGAGAGTTGTAGCACCCCAATTGTCTAGCAATTGTAATGCTACTTGGTCTAGTAATATAATGGCTACTTCAAATATATAAATGTTGCATCATAATTATATCATGCTCATGTCATCATGCCTCCTTGCATTTGAGCATCATATAAAACCCCTTTTGATTTGGTTCTTATCTCATATGCATTATTAATTGTATTTGCCTCTTCATATTGTATTTGGTTCTTGATATATTGCTTAATGCCCAAGTTGAGTTGGGGGCATATCTCTTATTAATTCCACCACCTTTTTCTTTCACCACCTTATAATTCCACCATCCAACTAAATATGAGCTGAGCATTTAGTGAGTTTACCTCTAGCTCATGTGGGTTGGGATGGATCCAATTCTATTCCACATGCTCTCATCTTAGCATCATGTTGTTTTCACAATATTGAAACATGAGAGCCACATGGCCACCTTTGCATGCCTTGTGAGTGGAACCTTTCCTAGCTTCCATATGTGTGGTTTTGGGGTTATCATCATGTTGGGGTATTTTTGAGGGCTTATTAAATACCTAGTGGCATATACACACTAGCAAGCCCCAAATATAATCCAATGTGGTCATCTCCATATACTCCACTTGGAATTCTTTCTAAATTCTTTTGCTTGGGCCTTACTCCAATTTTGGGTTGCATAATAATAATGCCATGAAATAATATTGTTTTCACAAGAATTATCACGGCATTAAATATTTTGCATGGGCCATGCAAGTACCCTTTAAGCTTGTCATTTGGATTTTAGTTGGTTTTTGGGAATCCTCTCACCCTCTCATCTCTCTCTTTTAGCTTGAACTTATTTGATCATGCTTACACCACCTCCCCCACTTTTCTTGTTTTGTTTTGGTTTGATCTTAGTTGTTCTTGGCTTGACCTTGTCCTAGCAAAACCACTCCATCTATCTCTCTCTTTAGTCCCTAGACCATCATCTACCCTTCATCACCATACCCATACCCCCTCTCCTAAACCCTAATCTACACCTAAGCTAAACCACACCCTAAGTACACCCCCCTCTTTCCCTCCTTCCTCTAGCCGAGCCACCCCACCATGACCTACCCGTGTTGGCCCCACGTGGCCACCCAGCCACCAAGCTACCCCACCCAAACCCGAGTCCAGCCCTAGCCGAGCCATACCCCTCCTACCCTAGCTCCAACCCTAGCTAACCCGAGGCTATCTCCCCTCCCTTCTCTCCACGCCTAGTGGCCCTAGCAGAGCCTACCACCTCCACAGCCGCACCCTACCCCACACAGTAGCCACACCCCCGCCTGCCCTGCCCCGCCGACCCCAGCACGTGAGCGAGGAGGAGGAGAAAGGTGGCAACCGAGCCACCTTTTACACCCACCTGCTCCCCACGATCCTCTCCTTTCCCCTCTGCTTTACCCCCCACCACACGCCTCCTCTGGTTCCCCAGATCCACCCCGAAGGCGCCCTGCCTCTTCCCCCTCTCTTCTCCATCGCCACCGGCTTCACCATCGTCTGCACCGTCGGCCTCCTCCGCGTCCGGTTGATCCTGTCGAGCCGCGCATCCGTGGAGTGGTTGGAGAGCACCAGGAGGCTCCCCTGCGTCGCCTGGAACACGCCCTCGTCGAAGAGGAGCACCGGAGCCACTAGTACCAGCGCGAGCCCGACGCAAACCCTAGACCGCCCGGCCTCTGCCTCGACGTCGATCGCCTGCGCCTCGAGCCGCACCACCGCCACCGACAGCCTCGCGGTGAGCCCCTCTCCCTCCCTGACACGGTCCGCCTCGTCGCCACTGTCTAGATCAGCCGGCTCTTTCGTCGAGCGCTCTCGGTGCGCCGTCGTTCGCTGGCGTCTGCTCGCTCCCGCCCGCACAGAAACCCTAGCTAGGCCACGCGCGCCTCCCTGACACCAAGCCCAGGCCAGCGCAACGGTAGCCGCTTCCGCGCGCGAGCCCCAGGTCGAGAGATCGATCCCCGCCCGCGCCGCGCTGCGCCTGTCGCGCACCATCGCGTCGTCAGAGATTCAGAGAGAGAAGAAGTACAGTAGCGCTGCCGCTTTTGCCGATAACCCCCTGTTGTTTTGCGTGTGCAACCCGCGGTCCCCTTTTGGCCCACCCGTCAGCCTCGCGTTCGTTTTTGCAGATAGCCCCCTAGTTTCGGGCTCCCAACCCGCGGTCCCAGCGGGGCCACGTGGTTGCGCCGAGTTCGCCCATTGGCGGTGGGCATGAAAGCCTCCTGGCCCATCTGTCTGTCTCTAGGGCTAGATCCAGCTGCGGTGTAAAAAGTTCTTCTGCGCGCGTGTGTCCCAGTCAGCAGCCGACCCCACCTGTCAGCGACAGTGGCTGAATCTGTCTGGGTATAAAAAGGATTTCTGAAATCCGTTTAAATTCCAAATCTTTTCCAAATTAAATCAAATTCAAATTTAAATTCTGTTTTTGAATAACTTTTAAAATACAAATCCAAATAAAGCAAATAATATATGTTTTCAAATCAGAAAAATGTGAGGATTTCAAATATGCAATCCAAAATATATTTTGAACATTCAAAATTCCAAGTTTATTTAAATTACAACAAATCGCCCTTTTTCCTTAATTAATTAATAACTTTTGTTTTATAACCCCAAATTTAATAAATAATATGTCTAAAATGATTAGCTCGACGAGACCTTTCTGTTTATGCATTCCATGGTTTGATTTGGAGCATGCATCATATAAATATATTGTGTACAGCAACTAAAATGAGGATAAATTGGGGCCAAAACTCAATAAAATGATTTAATCTTGTATCTCACACCTCACCATGCCATGCTACCTTAATACCATGCAAATTGTGCATCATTCATCATGGCATGATTGTTTGCTTGTCGCATTTGTTCATATGCTTGTGCACTTTATTTATGTTGGCCCTTGTTTGTTTTTTTCTTCTTCGAATAGACGCTGAGTAGGGGATATATCAAGAGAACCAGGAGCACTACCCAGATCCTTCTCTCACTTCAACTGAGCTGCCAGGCAAGCACTACCACATGCTTGCATACATATATTACCTATTGCCTCTTTCTTATTCTTGCATCATCGAGTCGCGAATGCATTAAATTGAATCCCAAGTCTTGCATAGCCTTTACTTTTAAACCCCACCGAAGCTTGTTCCTCCATCCCATGAGCCATTACTACAGGAGTTGTTTGAGCCATGCGAGTCGTAGAATAGCATGTGTAGGGTATGTGAGTGTCTGATGGATAACGAGGTACCTAAACAACTTAACCTGAGTGGTGATGGGATAACTAATGAAAGTGGCATTGGTGAGCCATATTTGCTATTTGGTCTTTCAGGCTCACTTGTGTCCCGTAGGACCCCGAGTACTTGATTCCTGTTCCTTGATTATTCGCGCTATCCACATCCGGGAGGCCTTATGGATCCCCCTGAGCCAGAGCTTGATTCATTCTTATTTCTTGGGGCCACAAACTAGTTTGAGGTTTTATTCACTATCCTGTACTTATGCCATGCTTTCTTGCTTTATTTAAATTGTGCGAGTCGCACACCTTTGTCTTTGTTAGGAAAGCGGAGTGTTTTCGCGGTGTCGACAAGCCAGTCACATTTGGGTTCCCGATCGTTCACAGCCATTGGCGCAAACCTTGAGTCCGTCTCGAGTCAGCTAACTCCGTTCGGGTAGCTTAATGGGTGGCCCCTGAAATATTTCTGAATCCTGCGATCGCTTTGTCGTGGCGCCTCGTTGGGTTTTGATTTGGTTTTCGAGGCATATCGAGTGTGTGTTGCTATTTGTGCACCTAGGTAAAACTTTCAAAGCCGTGTCCGCGGTTATGGATGACTTGGAGCACGTTTCTCGATCATAGACAAGCATAACTAAAGTACCGCTTTTAAATTGACTAGACTAGGTACCGACTAGTAAATAGTGCAACACTCATGGAATGGATAATAAAACTGCCAGCGGATGGGGGTTGTTAGTCCGCTTCCTCGTCGGTGGCGAGGAGGAGGATGGATCTGTTGAGATTCTGTTATAACTGTTATAAATGTTGTTATTAATTCACGGACATCCGTCTATCTCTGGTTAGGCGGATGGTTAGCTAATATCTATAGAATTGCTAGGGTTTATCTTTTGCTGCAATTCGTCACCCAGGTTGTGTCCCCTTTAGAGGCATAAAGACTTGCTGAGTACCCTAGGGTCTCACACGATAAATTATTGGTTCGGATGAACAGTACACTCGCAAGATGGATCTTGGGTGGAAGAGGCGGACGATGTGCAACGATCATTCGGTGTAGAGATTCCGGGAACGAGGATCCGTGAGATCTGTGGGCGGATGTGCTTATTTATGGGGCATCTTATGCCGATTTGCTTCTTATCCGTACTCGGATTTTGTCTTCGCCCGCTTGATACTCTGTTGATTGATGTATGAGGAGATATCCTACACTATTATATCTATCTAGGATATTTGGATCTTGCCGTATGGCGTTGCTATATTTCCTTTCTTTCTAGATGGAATGGCTCTGATGTACTATTGTATGGTGGCTTGCATACATACTCATTTGTGTATGTAGTTGATCCCTTCGCCTACCGATTACGCCGCTCGTTCTTGTCCTGATGTTTGGAAATGGTTGGGACGGCCGAAAGGTCTACCTGTGAGTGGCATTTGGGCCCCACCGTACTATTTCAACCATTTCTGATCATCCAGGCTTGTACTAGGAGCGTAATTCACCGAGGTAGTTACAATTGGTATCAGAGCCATCTCGACCTTCAGGGTCTCAGCCAAATGATCGTTGTCTGTCTAGCAAATATTTTTGGTAGTTATGTATACTAGGGAAAAACAAAACGTGAGAGTAGGACTGCTTCCACTTTTCTCCTTACCCACCCACCCACCCTTCTCTGGTAAGGAAGTGTAACGTTTTCAATCCTCTTCTTAAATTCAAACTAGGATTCACGTGTTCTGGGTTTCCGTAGTACCATAGGTTGTGTATCTGTGTGAGTGTGTGTGTGTGTGTAATCCTTTGTCTATCTGTTGCATCCAAGTTGTTATCTTATCGGCCTTTTGGTTATCAACTGTTGGTACATTCCATACAGACAGGCTTTTGCAAACCGACGTGATCTATCTGATTCGTTGTATACCGACGCGATCTGTCTCACTCTTTGTTATCCGACGCTATCTTGTTTGTGGTGTTCGTTTCCGTAGTTGCTAATCTTTAGGTTATCTTGAGGAGAAGGTGTTGAGATATGTGTTTTACTTGTTCATGTGCGGAGTAATGATTTGAGTGCGGGATGGAGTCGCGACCATACCACTACTTTTATTATTGCTCTTGTATATTGAGTTGGTAGAGTCACTAATCTTGATTCGTTAAGTAATTTTGCGCATCTATTGGTATTTTAATGCCGAAATTTGTGGAAAAATTTTCTTTGATATATGTGTACCACACTCCTTTTCAGTCGTGTGCGATATGCTTAATATCTTCTAGGTGCTTTGAACTTCGTTGATATTTTAATATCATCTTAGTAAATTGTATCCTTTAATCTTGGTTAATTCCATCTTGGTACTATTTTGGATTATTACTAATCTCCATCATAGTACTGACTTGTGTGTTATATCAATCACAGGATGGCACCACCACGCCGTTCTGAGGAGGACATACAACCTGAACTGGGGGCAGCGTTGTCAAGCATCGCCAATGCCTTGGCAGCAATGCAGCAGAACCAGCAGCGCTTTGAGGAAAGTGTCAGGAGGAATGAGTTTGTTCCGCTACCTCCACCTCCCAAGCGAGGAGACATCAAGAGCTTCCTGAAGTTCAACCCTCGCCAGTTTGATGTTTCTGATCAACCACTTGATGCTGATGATTGGTTGCGTGAGATGTCAAGGTTACTGGCAACTGCTGATGTTCCCGAGCAAGAATGGGTAAAGTGTGCTACTCACCTTCTGAAGGGAGATGCAGCTCTCTGGTGGGAGAATTACCTGAAGGCAAACTGCACTGGTTTTCAGCCTACTTGGGGACAGCTCACTGGAGCTTTCAAAGAGCAGTATCTGTCAGAAATTGTCATGGAGAGGATGAAGGAAGTGTTTCTCAACCTCAAGAAGGGCAATGATAACGTCAATACCTACATCAGGAACTTCATGAACCTTTCGCGTTATGGTGGCGATGAGATCTCTGATGACAAGAAGAAACAAAAGAGGTTCAGGCAAGGGCTCAATGCATCAATTAAGTATACAATCACACATGCAAGGCCGGCATCTTTTCTGGAACTTCAGCATACAGCTCTGCAGGAAGAGGCAAGTAGGCAAGTGTTTGAGGAGTCAAAGAAACACAGCCGTGATGCAGCAAGCTCTTCAGCTATGTCAGCTCCTTCTAAGCGTCGTGTCTGGGTTCCTAACACCCCACCGTCGCTCCCGGCTCCACCAAGACCTTCAAGCTACGCGGCAAGGCCACCAAACTTCCTCACTGCTGCTCCCAGGGGCTACAACCACCACTACCTCAGGCGCTGGCGGAGTCCACAGCTCGTTGTTCCATGTCCACCTGGTGCTTGTTACACTTGTGGAGACTCTGGGCATCAACAATGGAATTGTCCGATGAAGAACAAGGCTCTTTCTCCACCACCTCCAAGATCTGCGGCAAGCTCTCCTTTGGTTCGTGCACCACCACCTCGGGCTCTCAACATCAACACCAAGCCCGGGTCTACTGTTCAGACCGTGGAAGCATCTTCACTTCCAAGTTCTGGGAGAGTTTCCAAAATGCTTTGGGAACAAAGTTGAACTTCAGCACAGCTTACCACCCTCAGTCGCAAGGACAAGTTGAACGGATCAATCAGATTCTGGAGGATATGCTTCGTGCTTGCGTCATCTCTTTTGGCATGAAGTGGGAAGAATGTCTTCCTTATGCTGAGTTCTCTTACAACAACAGCTTCCAGAAGAGTCTAAAGATGGCACCATTTGAGGCTCTCTATGGTCGCAAATGCAGAACTCCGATTGGTTGGTCGGGTGCAGGTGAAAGGATCTTGTTTGGCCCTGACATTGTGACTCAAGCGGAGGAGAAGGTTCACATCATTCTGGAAAATCTGAGGATTGCTCAAAGTCGCCAGAAGAGCAATTATGACAGGAAGCACACGGACATGGAGTATGCCCCTGGTGATCTCGTTTACCTTCGTGTCACTCCCATGAGAGGCACGCACCGCTTTGGTATCAAAGGAAAGCTGGCTCCTAGATACATCGGTCCTTTCAAAATTCGTGGAAGAAGAGGAGAAGTTGCTTATGCTCTTGATCTCCCGGAAAAACTCAAAGTCCATGATGTTTTCCACATCTCTCAGCTCAAGAAGTGCTTCAAGGATCCCGGCAGGACCGTGGATCATGAGCTGATCAATCTCCAAGAAGACCTGTCTTATCAAGAACACCCCACAAAAATCCTTGAAGTCGCAGAAAGAAGGACTCGCAACAAGTCCATCAAGTTCTGCAAGGTGCAGTGGTCGCACCATGCTGTTGATGAAGCCACTTGGGAACGTGAAGATGATCTCCGTGCCAAGTATCCTACCCTCTTTGTGTCTTCTTCCTAGAATCTCGGGGCGAGATTCCTGTTAAGTGGGGGAGAGTTGTAGCACCCCAATTGTCTAACAATTGTAATGCTACTTGGTCTAGTAATATAATGGCTACTTCAAATATATAAATGTTGCATCATAATTATATCATGCTCATGTCATCATGCCTCCTTGCATTTGAGCATCATATAAAACCCTTTTTGATTTGGTTCTTATCTCATATGCATTCTGAGGAGGACATACAACCTGAACTGGGGGCAGCGTTGTCAAGCATCGCCAATGCCTTGGCAGCAATGCAGCAGAACCAGCAGCGCTTTGAGGAAAGTGTCAGGAGGAATGAGTTTGTTCCGCTACCTCCACCTCCCAAGCGAGGAGACATCAAGAGCTTCCTGAAGTTCAACCCTCGCCAGTTTGATGTTTCTGATCAACCACTTGATGCTGATGATTGGTTGCGTGAGATGTCAAGGTTACTGGCAACTGCTGATGTTCCCGAGCAAGAATGGGTAAAGTGTGCTACTCACCTTCTGAAGGGAGATGCAGCTCTCTGGTGGGAGAATTACCTGAAGGCAAACTGCACTGGTTTTCAGCCTACTTGGGGACAGTTCACTGGAGCTTTCAAAGAGCAGTATCTGTCAGAAATTGTCATGGAGAGGATGAAGGAAGTGTTTCTCAACCTCAAGAAGGGCAATGATAACGTCAATACCTACATCAGGAACTTCATGAACCTTTCGCGTTATGGTGGCGATGAGATCTCTGATGACAAGAAGAAACAAAAGAGGTTCAGGCAAGGGCTCAATGCATCGATTAAGTATACAATCACACATGCAAGGCCGGCATCTTTTCTGGAACTTCAGCATACAGCTCTGCAGGAAGAGGCAAGTAGGCAAGTGTTTGAGGAGTCAAAGAAACATAGCCGTGATGCAGCAAGCTCTTCAGCTATGTCAGCTCCTTCTAAGCGCCGCGTGTGGGTTCCTAACACCCCACCGTCGCTCCCGGCTCCACCAAGGCCTTCAAGCTACGCGGCAAGGCCACCAAACTTCCTCACTGCTGCTCTGGGGCTACAACCACCACTACCACAGGCGCTGGCGGAGTCCCTGGCTACGTTGTTCCACGTCCACCTGGTGCTTGTTACACTTGTGGAGACTCTGGGCATCAACAATGGAATTGTCCGATGAAGAACAAGGCTCTTCCTCCACCACCTCCAAGATCTGCGGCAAGCTCTCCTTTGGTTCGTGCACCACCACCTCGGGCTCTCAACATCAACACCAAGCCCGGGTCTCTTTGCTCGTGCTAAGCGTGTCAATGCCGCTCAAGTGAGCATGCACCGAGTTGTGATGGGTATGCTTCCGTTAACTCAGTCCACGCGAGTTTTGTTTGATTCTGGTGCATCGCATTCTTTTGTGTCAACCAAGTTTGCAGATGAGAATGGGTTAGCTATGGATCCTCTCCTTAAGCGGTTAATGGTCCTTTCTCCTGGAGCAACAATGGCAGCTTCTAAAATCAGCCATGGCAATCAAATTGAGATTGGTGGCTCTTTGTTCTCGGCTTCCTTAATTGTTCTGGGCAATTCTGACATTGATGTCATCTTGGGCATGGATTGGTTGACAGCAAATGCAGGTGTGATTGATTGTGCTGAACGCTCGGTTTCTCTGAAGATTCCTGAAGGCCATATAGTCTATTCTCCAAGTCTGACTCCTGCTATCCAGCTTTTCTCTTTGGCGGCTTTGAATGTTGATGCTATGGAAGCTATTCAGAGTGTTCCGGTCGTCTGTGAGTTCCCAGATGTCTTTCCTGAAGAGTTGCCATGTATGCCTCCGAATCGTGAGGTTGAGTTTGTTATTGAGCTTGAACCTGGTACCGCTCCTATCTCCAAGCGGCCTTATAAGATGGGTCCTGCTGAGTTGGCTGAACTCAAACGTCAGCTTGATGAACAAGAGAAGTTGGGTTTCATTCAGCATAGTACTTCTTCTTGGGGTAGCCCAACTCTCTTTGTGAAGAAGCGAGACGGTGATAGACTTTGTGTTGACTATCGGGCTCTCAATGCTAAAACCATCAAGAATAAATATCCCCTTCCGCGGATTAATGATCTCTTTGATCAGCTAGCTGGAGCTGTGGTGTTCTCTAAGCTTGACTTGAGAAGTGGTTATCACCAAATCAAGATTCGCAAGGAAGACGTTCCTAAGACAGCTTTCACCACCCGCTATGGCCTGTATGAGTACACGGTCATGTCTTTCGGTCTCACCAACGCACCTGCCACCTTCTCGAGGCTCATGAACTCGGTTTTCATGGAGTATCTTGACAAGTTCGTTGTGGTCTATCTGGATGACATCTTAGTCTATTCTAAGTCCCAGGAAGAGCATGAAGAACACCTTCGGTGTGTCCTAAACAAGCTTCGTGAGAACCGCCTGTATGCAAAGTTCTCCAAGTGTGAGTTTTGGCTGCCGCAAGTAACCTATCTTGGTCACGTCATCTCTGCCAAGGGCATTGCAGCCAATCCGGAAACTGTGAAGACAATTGTTGAATTGCTTCCTCCTGTTAATGTCAAAGAAGTGCGGAGTTTCCTTGGTTTGGGAAGTTATTACCGTCGCTTCGTTCAGAACTTCTCGAAGATAGCGAAGCCTCTTACCGATCTCCTCAAGAAAGGCAAGAAATACCTTTGGACTCCTGCATGTCAAGCAAGCTTTGAGACACTCAAAGAGAAGCTCACTTCCACACCAGTCTTGGTTCCTCCGGATACATCCAAGCCGTTCCAGATCTTCTGTGACGCCTCCTTGCATGGATTGGGTGCGGTCCTTATGCAAGAAAAACAAGTTGTTGCTTATGCCTCTCGACAGTTGAAGACACATGAGATCAACTATCCTACACATGACCTCGAGCTCATAGCGATTGTCTTTGCTTTGAAAGTATGGAGGCACTACCGCTTGGCAACCGTTGTGAGATCTTTTCGATCACAAGAGTCTGAAGTATATCTTTACTCAGCCTGATCTCAACCTTCGCAAAGGAGATGGATTGAAGCAATCAATGACTTGATTTGACCATCAACTACACTCGGGCAAAGCTAATGTTATGGCAGATGCTCTCACGCAAAGCTTATGTCAACAACCTCATGATGGAAAAACAATGCCTCTCTTGTGCGAGGAATTCCGTCGACTCAACCGAAATTGTGGAACAAGGGTATCTCCTGAACCTTCTAGCAACACCTCTCTTGGAAGAAAAGGTTCGATATTCTCAGATTGGTGATACGTACACAAGAAATATCATCTCAATGATTCATCTTCCAAAGTATGAGTCCTTCCACGTCGATGATCAAGGCGCTCTTCTTTGAACACGGATGTTTGTTCAACTACCGGGTTTAAGAGAGCAAGTTCTCAAGGAGGCGATGATTCTGTTCTTTCTATCCACCTGGCAAAGACAAAGATGTACATGGACTTGAAAACACAATATTGGTGGCCTGGTTTGAAAAGATATTGTGCCAAGTATGTCTCGGAGTGTGATGTCCGCAGCAGTGAAAGCTGTCCATCAGAAACCTTCCGGTCTTCTACAGCCATTGAAACCCCCGGAGTGGAAATGGGAGAAAGTAGAGATGGACTTCATCACTGGTTTTCCAAGGTCGCAGAAGGGCAACAATGCAATCTTTGTTGTCATTGACAGGCTTTCGAAAGTAGCTCACTTCTTCCCCGTCAAGGAAACCATTTCTGCAATTCAGTTGGCTGAGCTATATATCAACATAATTGTCTCTCTGTATGGGGTTCCTCTTGAGATCAGTTCAGACCGTGGAAGCATCTTCACTTCCATGTTCTGGGAGAGTTTCCAAAATGCTTTGGGAACAAAGTTGAACTTCAGCACAGCTTACCACCCTCAGTCGCAAGGACAAGTTGAACGGATCAATCAGATTCTGGAGGATATGCTTCGTGCTTGCGTCATCTCTTTTGGCATGAAGTGGGAAGAATGTCTTCCTTATGCTGAGTTCTCTTACAACAACAGCTTCCAGAAGAGTCTAAAGATGGCACCATTTGAGGCTCTCTATGGTCGCAAATGCAGAACTCCGATTGGTTGGTCGGGTGCAGGTGAAAGGATCTTGTTTGGCCCTGGCATTGTGACTCAAGCGGAGGAGAAGGTTCACATCATTCTGGAAAATCTGAGGATTGCTCAAAGTCGCCAGAAGAGCAATTATGACAGGAAGCACACGGACATGGAGTATGTCCCTGGTGATCTCGTTTACCTTCGTGTCACTCCCATGAGAGGCACGCCGCTTGGTATCAAAGGAAAGCTGGCTCCTAGATACATCGGTCCTTTCAAAATTCGTGGAAGAAGAGGAGAAGTTGCTTATGCTCTTGAGCTCCCGGAAAAACTCAAAGTCCATGATGTTTTCCACATCTCTCAGCTCAAGAAGTGCTTCAAGGATCCCGGCAGGACCGTGGATCATGAGCTAATCAATCTCCAAGAAGACCTGTCTTATCAAGAACACCCCACAAAAATCCTTGAAGTCGCAGAAAGAAGGACTCGCAACAAGTCCATCAAGTTCTGCAAGGTGCAGTGGTCGCACCATGCTGTTGATGAAGCCACTTGGGAACGTGAAGATGATCTCCGTGCCAAGTATCCTACCCTCTTTGTGTCTTCTTCTTCCTAGAACCTCGGGGCGAGATTCCTGTTTAGTGGGGGAGAGTTGTAGCACCCCAATTGTCTAACAATTGTAATGCTACTTGGTCTAGTAATATAATGGCTACTTCAAATATATAAATGTTGCATCATAATTATATCATGCTCATGTCATCATGCCTCCTTGCATTTGAGCATCATATAAAACCCTTTTTGATTTGGTTCTTATCTCATATGCATTATTAATTGTATTTGCCTCTTCATATTGTATTTGGTTCTTGATATATTGCTTAATGCCCAAGTTGAGTTGGGGGCATATCTCTTATTAATTCCACCACCTTTTTCTTTCACCACCTTATAATTCCACCATCCAACTAAATATGAGCTTAGCATTTAGTGAGTTTACCTCTAGCTCATGTGGGTTGGGATGGATCCAATTCTATTCCACATGCTCTCATCTTAGCATCATGTTGTTTTCACAATATTGAAACATGAGAGCCACATGGCCACCTTTGCATGCCTTGTGAGTGGAACCTTTCCTAGCTTCCATATGTGTGGTTTTGGGGTTATCATCATGTTGGGGTATTTTTGAGGGCTTATTAAATACCTAGTGGCATATACACACTAGCAAGCCCCAAATATAATCCAATGTGGTCATCTCCATATACTCCACTTGGAATTCTTTCTAAATTCTTTTGCTTGGGCCTTACTCCAATTTTGGGTTGCATAATAATAATGCCATGAAATAATATTGTTTTCACAAGAATTATCACGGCATTAAATATTTTGCATGGGCCATGCAAGTACCCTTTAAGCTTGTCATTTGGATTTTAGTTGGTTTTTGGGAATCCTCTCACCCTCTCATCTCTCTCTTTTAGCTTGAACTTATTTGATCATGCTTACACCACCTCCCCCTCTTTTCTTGTTTTGTTTTGGTTTGATCTTAGTTGTTCTTGGCTTGACCTTGTCCTAGCAAAACCACTCCATCTCTCTCTCTCTTTAGTCCCTAGACCATCATCTACCCTTCATCACCATACCCATACCCCCTCTCCTAAACCCTAATCTACACCTAAGCTAAACCACACCCTAAGTACACCCCCCCTCTTTCCCTCCTTCCTCTAGCCGAGCCACCCCACCATGACCTACCCGTGTTGGCCCCACTTGGCCACCCTGCCACCTAGCTACCCCACCCAAACCCTAGTCCAGCCCTAGCCCGAGCCATACCCCTCCTACCCTAGCTCCAACCCTAGCTAACCCGAGGCTATCTCCCCTCCCTTCTCTCCACCTAGTGGCCCCAGCCCAGCCTACCACCTCCTGGCCGCACCCTACCCCACTGGTAGCCACACCCCGCCCCTTGCCCACGACCCCAAAGACGTGAGCGAGGAGGAGGAGAAAGGTGGCAACCGAGCCACCTTTTACACCCACCTGCTCCCCACGCTCCTCTCCTTTCCCCTCTTCTTTACCCCCCCACCACGCCTCCTCTGGTTCCCAGATCCACCAAGGCGCCCGCCTCTTCCCCTCTCTTCTCCATCGCCACGGCTTCACCATCGTCTGCCGTCGGCCTCCTCCGCGTCCGGTTGATCCTGTCGAGCCGCATCCGTGGAGTGGTTGAGAGCACCAGAGGCTCCTCGCCGCCTTGAACACGCCCTCGTCGAAGAGGAGCACGAGCCACTAGTACCAGCACGAGCAGCGCAAACCCTAGACCGCCCGGCCTCGCCTCGGCGTCGATCGCTGCGCCTCGAGCCGCACCGCCACCAGCGACCTCGCGGTGAGCCCCTCTCCCTAACACGGTCCGCCTCGTTGCCTTGTCTAGATCAGCGGCTCTTTTCGAAGCGCTCTCGGTGCGCCGGTTGTTTGGCGTCTGCTCGCTCCCGCCGCAGAAACCCTAGCTAGGACACGCGCGCCTCGACACCAAGCCCAGCCAGCTAGCGGTAGCAGCTTCATGAGCCCCAGTCGAGAGATCGATCCCGCCTTGCGCCTCTTCTGTCGCGCACCATCGCGTCGTCGAGTTTCAGAGAGAAGAAATCTGATGGCGATGCCGCTTTTGCCGATAACGCCTGTTGTTTTGCGTGTGCAACCCGGTCCCCTTGGCCCACCGTCGGCCTCGTGTTCGTTTTGCAGATAGCCCCCCCAGTTTCCTAGGCTCCCAACCCGCAGTCCCCAGCTGGGCCACGTGGTTGCGCCAGTTCGCCATTGGCAGTTTGGGCCCAGCCTCCTCTGGCCCATCTGCATCTCTAGGGCTAGATCCAGTGCGGTGTAAAAAGTTCTTCTCACGTGGTGTCCCGATCAGCAGCCGACCCCACACCCCACATGACAGTGGCTGAATCTGTCAGTATAAAAGGATTTCTGAAATCCGTTTAAATTCCAAATCTTTTCCAAATTAAATCAAATTCAAATTTAAATTCTGTTTTTGAATAACTTTTAAAATACAAATCCAAATAAAGCAAATACTATATGTTTTCAAATCAGAAAAATGTGAGGATTTCAAATATGCAATCCAAAATATATTTTGAACATTCAAAATTCCAAGTTTATTTAAATTACAACAAATCGCCCTTTTTCCTTAATTAATTAATAACTTTTGTTTTATAACCCCAAATTTAATAAATAATATGTCTAAAATGATTAGCTCGACGAGACCTTTCTGTTTATGCATTCCATGGTTTGATTTGGAGCATGAATCATATAAATATATTGTGTACAGCAACTAAAATGAGGATAAATTGGGGCCAAAACTCAATAAAATGATTTAATCTTGTATCTCACACCTCACCATGCCATGCTACCTTAATACCATGCAAATTGTGCATCATTCATCATGGCATGATTGTTTGCTTGTCGCATTTATTCATATGCTTGTGCACTTTATTTATGTTGGCCCTTGTTTGTTTGGTTCTTCTTCGAATAGACGCTGATCAGGGGATATATCAAGAGAACCAGGAGCACTACCCAGATCCTTCTCTCACTTCAAGAGCTGCCAGCAAGCACTACCACATGCTTGCATACATATATTACCTATTGCCTCTTTCTTATTCTTGCATCATCAGTCGTGAATGCATTAAATTGAATCCCAAGTCTTGCATAGCCTTTACTTTTAAACCCCAAAAGCTTGTTCCTCCATCCCATGAGCCATTACTACAGGAGTTGTTTGAGCCATGCAGTCGTAGAACAACATGTGTAGGGTATGTGAGTGTCTGATGGATAACGAGGTACCTAAACAACTTAACCTGAGTGGTGATGGGATAACTAATGAAAGTGGCATTGGTGAGCCATATTTGCTATTTGGTCTTTCAGGCTCACTTGTGTCCCGTAGGACCCTGAGTACTTGATTCCTGTTCCTTGATTATTCGCGCTATCCACATTCGGGAGGCCTTATGGACCCCCCTGAGCCAGAGCTTGATTCATTCTTATTTCTTGGGGCCACAAACTAGTTTGAGGTTTTATTCACTATCCTGTACTTATGCCATGCTTTACTGCTTTATTTAAATTGTGCGAGGTGCACTTTGTCTTATTTAGGAAAGCGGAGTGTTTTGTGGTGTCGACAAGCCCAGTCACATTTTCGGGTTCCCGATCGTTCACAGCCATTGCGCAAAACCTTGAGTCCGTCTCGAGTCGCTAACTCCGCTATGGTAGCTTAATGGGGTGGCCCCGAAATATTTCTGAATCCTGCGATCGCTTTGTCGTGGCCTCGTTGGGTTTTGATTTGGTTTTTCGAGGCATATCAGTGTGTGTTGCTATTTGTGCACCTAGGTAAAACTTTCAAAGCCGTGTCCGCGGTTATGGATGACTTGGAGCACAGTTTCTCGATCATAGACAAGCATAACTAAAGTACCGCTTTTAAATTGACTAGACTAGGTACCTGACTAGTAAATAGTGCAACACTCATGGAATGGATAATAAAACTGCCAACGGATGGGGGGGTTGTTCGTCCGCTTCCTCGTCGGTAAGCGAGGAGGAGGATGGATCTGTTGAGATTACTGTTATAACTGTTATAAATGTTGTTATTAATTCACGGACATCCGTCTATCTCTGGTTAGGCGGATGGTTAGCGAGTATCTATAGAATTGCTAGGGTTTATCTTTTGCTGCAATTGCGTCACCCCAGGTTGTGTCCCCTTTAGAGGCATAAAGACTTGCTGAGTACCCCTAGGGTCTCACACGATAAATTATTGGTTCAGATGAACAGGTACACTCGCAAGATGGATACTGGGTGGAAGAGACGGACGATGTGGGCAACGATCATTCGGTGTAGAGATTCCGGGAACGGGGATCCGTGAGATCTGTGGGCGGGATGTGCTTATTTATGGGGCATCTTATGCCGATTTGCTTCTTATCCGTACTCGGATTTTGTCTTCCGCTTGATACTCTGTTGATTGATGTATGAGGAGATATCCTAAACTATTATATCTATCTAGGATATTTGGATCTTGCCGTATGGCGCTATATTCCTTTCTTTCTAGATGGAATGGCTCGATGTACTATTGTATGGTGGCATACATACTCATTTGTGTATGTAGTTGATCCCTTCGCTTTGCCGATTCGCCCGTTCTTGTCCCGATGTTTGGAAATGGTTGGGACGGCCGAAAGGTCTACCTGTGAGTGGCATTTGGGCCCCACCGTACTATTTCAACCATTTCTGATCATCCAGGCTTGTACTAGGAGCGTAATTCATCGAGGTAGTTACAATCCATATGAGGTATGTGAAAAGAATAGTCATGAAATGACTCCATTTGTAGTTAGTAAAAAGAGCACACATGCAATTACACTGGTGGATCCATGTGTGGTCTCTAAAGAGAACACACATAAAATGACACTGGTGGATCCATCTATGGTATTTCAAAAGAACACACATGCAATGACTCCAGTTGTTGTTAGTAAAAAGAACACACATGCAATGACACTGTTGGATCCATGTGAGGTCTCTCAAGAGAACACACATGCAATGACTCTAGCTATGGTTAATGAGAAGAACACACATTTCAATGACACTGGTGGATCCATATGTGGTATGTGAAAAGAATAGTCATGAAATGACTCCATGGAGTATTAGTAAAAAGAACACACATGCAATGACACTGGTGGATCCATGTGTGGTCTCTGAAGAGAACACACATGCAATGACACTAGTGGATCCATATGTGGTATGTGAAAAGAACACACATGCAATGACTCCGGTTGTTGTTAGTAAAAAGAACACACATGCAATGACACTGGTGGATCCATGTGTGGTCTTTGAAGAGAACACACATTTCAATGACACTAGTGGATCCATATGTGGTATGTGAAAAGAACAGACATGCAATGACTCCAGTGGTTGTTAGTAAAAAGAACACACATGAAATGACACTAGTGGATCCATGTGTGGTCTCTGAAGAGAACACACATGTAATGACTCTAGCTGTGGTTAATGAGAAGAACACACATGTCAATGACACTCGTGGATCCATATGTGGTATGTGAAAAGAACAGTCATGAAATTACTCCAGTTGTAGTTAGTAAAAAGAGCACACATGCAATGACACTGGTGGATCCATGTGTGGTCTCTGAAGAGAACACACATACAAAGACACTGGTGGATCCATATGTGGTATGTCAAAAGAACACACATGCAATGACTCCAGTTGTTGTTAGTAAAAAGAACACGCATGTAATGACACTGGTGGATCCATGTGTGGTCTCTGAAGAGAACACACATGCAATGACTCTATCTGTGTTTAATGAGAAGACCACACATTTCAATGACACTGGTGGATCCATATGTGGTATGTGAAAAGAACACACATGCAATGACTCTAGGTGTTGTTAGTAAAAAGAACACACATGCAATGACACTAGTGGATCCATGTGTGGTCTCTAAAGAGAACACACATTTCAATGACATTGGTGGATCTATATGTGGTATGTGAAAAGAACACATGCAATGACTCAAGTTGTTGTTAGTAAAAAGAACACACATGCAATGACACTGGTGGATCCATGTGTGGTCTCTGAAGAGAACACACATGCAATGACTCTAGCTTTGGTTAATGAGAAGAACACACATTTCAATGACACTGGTGGATCCATATGTGGTATGTGAAAAGAATAGTCATGAAATGACTCCAGTTGTTGTTAGTAAAACGAACACACATGCAATGTGTAACTACCTCGGTGAATTACGCTCCTAGTTACAAGCCTGGATGAACGGAAATGGTTGAAATAGTACAGTGGGGCCCAACTGCCACTCACAGGTAGACCTTTCGGCCGTCCCAACCATTTCCAAACATCGGGACAAGAACGGGCGACGTAATCGGCAGGCGAAGGGATCAACTACATACACAAATGAGTATGTATGCAAGCCACCATACAATAGTACATCAGAGCCATTCCATCTAAAAGAAAGGAAATATAGCAACGCCATACGGCAAGATCCAAATATCCTAGATAGATATAATAGTTTAGGATATCTCCTCATACATCAAACATCGAGTATCAAGCGGAGCGGAAGACAAAATCGAGTGCGGATAAGAAGCAAATCGGCATAAGATGCCCCATAAATAAGCAGATCCATACAGATCTCACGGATCCCGTTCCGGAATCTCTACACGAATGATCGTTGCCCACATCGTCGTCTCTTCCACCCGGTATCCATCTTATGGTGTACCTGTTCATCTGAACCAATAATTTATTGTGTGAGACCTAGAAATACTCAGCAAGTCTTTATGCCTCTAAAGGGGACACAACCTGGGGTGACGCAATTGCAGCAAAAGATAAACCCTAGCAATTCTATAGATACTCGCTAACCATCCGCCTAACCAGAGATAGACGGATGTCCGTGAATTAGTAACAACAGTTGTAACAGTTATAACGGTAATATCCACAGATCCATCCTCCTCCTCGCTTACCGACGAGGAAGCGGATGAACAACCCCCCATCCGTTGGCAGTTTTATTATCCATTCCGTGAGTATTGCACTATTTACTAGTCAGGTACCTAGTCTAGTCAAATTAAAAGCGGTACTTTAGTTATTCTTGTCTATGATCGAGAAACTGTGCTCCAAGTTGTCCATAACCGCGGACACGGCTTTCAGAAAGTTTTACCCTGTAGGGGTGCACAAATAGCAACACACACTCGATATGCCTCGGAAAAACCAAATCAAAACCCAATGAGGCAGTCACGACAAAGCAATCACAGGATTCAGAAATATTTCAGGGGGCCACCCCATTGAGCTACCATAGCAAGTTAGGCGACTCAGACGCGGCCTCAAGGTTTGCGCTGGTCGTGAGCACTGGGAACCCGAAAATGTGGCTGGGCTTGTCGACACCGCGAAAACACTCCGCTTACCTAAACAGTACAATGTGCTCCTCGCACGATCTTAAATAAAGCAGTAAAGCATGGCATAAGTACAGGATAGTAAAAATAAAACCTCAAACTAGTTTGTGGCCCCAAGAAATAAGAATGAATCAAGCTCTGGCTCAGGGGGGTTCATAAGCCTCCCGGATGTGGATAGCGCGAATATTCTTGGAACAGGAATCAAGTACTCGGGGTCTTACGGGACACAAGTGAGCCTGAAAAACCAAATAGCAAATATGGCTCACCGATGCCACTTTCATTAGTTATCCCATTACTACTCAGGTTAAGTTGTTTAGGTACCTCGTTATCCATCAGACACTCACATACCCTACACATGCTGTTCTACGACTCGCATGGATCAAACAACTCCTGTAGTAATGGCTCATGGGATGGAGGAACAAGCTTCGGTGGGGTTTAAAAGTAAAGGCTATGCAATACTTGGGATTCAATTTAATGCAACCGCGACTCAATGATGCAAGAATAAGAAAGAGGCAATAGGTACTATATGTATGCAAGCATGTGGTAGTGCTTGCCTGGCAGCTCAGTTGAAGCAAGGAATTGATCTGGGTAGTGCTCCTGGTTCTCTTGATATATCCCACCTTTCGTCTATTCGAAGAAGAACCAAACAAACAAGGGCCAACATAAATAAAGTGCACAAGCATATGAATAAAATGCGACAAGCAAACAATCATGCCATGATGAATGATGCACAATTTGCATGGCATTAAAGTAGCATGGCATGGGTGAGGTGTGGTAAACAATAATAAAGCATTTTATTTAGTTTTGGCCCCAATTTTATTCACAATTTAGTTGCTGTTCACATTATATTTATATGATGCATGCTTCAAAACAAACCAATGAATGCATAAACAGAAAGGTCTCGTCGAGCTAATCATTTTAGACATATCATTTGTTAAATTTGGAGTTTTAAATCAAAAGTTATTAATTATTTAAGATAAAAGGGCATTTTATTGTAATTTAAATAAACATGGAAATTAAAGTGTCCAAAATATATTTTGAAGGGAATATTTTAATTCCTCACATTTTTCTGATTTGAAAACATATATAATTTGTATTAATTGGATTTGTATATTAAAAGTTATTTAAAAACAGAATTATATTTGAATTTGAAATAATTAGAAAAAGATTTGAATTTAAAACAGATTTGCAGAAATACTTTTTATACTCAGGAACATCTAACCCATCATCGACGGGTGGGGCCATCTTGTTGGGACTCCACAGTGCCAGAAAGCGTTTATCACGCTTAAGCCAGGTCAATAGAATGACAGGTGGGCCACGGCATACACGGGTCCACGCGCCAGCGGACGGTTGCGGGGCTGCCAGGTGGGCCGAGCGAGGGAGCGCGGGTTAAGGTGTACGAAACTACGGGATCCTTTTTGCAAAACGCCACGGGAGGCTGACGGTGGGCCACGCGGAGCGCGGGTTGAGCATAAAGAGAGGCAGGGGGTTTTCAGCAAAAGAGCGTGCTGCTCTCTTCCTCTCTCACGATCGTGCCGATAGATCGGTGCCTTGAGCGCGCATACGAGAATCGAACAGGGACACGCAACGCACGCGGAGGCGGCAGCCACTGGGCTAGGTTGGGGCTGGTGTCAGGAAACCGGACGGGGCCTAGCTAGGGTTTCGCAGCGGGAGCGTCGGCGACGCTTTCGCCAGCGCCAGGCGTCTGGCAAACGTCCGACGAACACAGACGACGGCAGCGAGGCGGACCGTGTCCAGGAGAGAGTAGTGCTCACCGGGAGGGCGTCGGTGTAGGTGGATCGAGCTGGGAGGCAGGGGATCATGGCAGGCGAGGCGAGCGCCGGATTAGGGTTTCATTCGGCGTCGGCAGGCGATCTGGTGGCTCTGGCACTTCTCCTCCGCTCCTGCGTGTCTGGTCGATCTGAGGGACTGGCCTTGGTCTCGAGGCCTCGACGGCCAGACTTGACGGCTGGACCGGCTGGACGCGGTGGAGGCCGAGGGTGCAGGCGATGATGTAGACGGTGGCGATGGAGAAGAGAGGGGAGAGGGCAGGGCGCCGTTGGGGTGGATCTGGGGTAGCTGGGCGAGGCAGAGAGGGTGGATAGGGACGGAGAGGAGAGGGGGTGCCGTGGGGAGCAGGTAGAGGGAAAAGGTGGCTCGGCCACCTTTCCTCCTCTCTTCAGGTGCTTTCGGTCGCAACCTGGCTTGAGCAGGGCAGTGGGGCAGGGCGGTGGCCAAAGGAGGTAGGGGAGGCTCGGGTGGTGGGGTCCTCAGCAGAGAGAGAAAGAGGGAGAGGAGCTCGGGTTGGGGTTAGAGCTAGGCTCGGGCTAGGTTTGTATTAGGGTTGGGGTTAGCTAGGTGGGGCGAGGGAGAGGGGCCAGTGGGGCTGCATGGGTTTGGTTTAGAGGTGGCTCGGCCAAAGAGAGGAGAGAAAGAGGGGGGTTACTTAGGGTTTAGCTAGGATGGGGTATGGGTTTAGATAGAAAGGTGAAGAGAGAGGGTGAGATGAGAGAGAGATGAGGGGTGAGGTTTATTGTTTTGTCAAGCTCAAGCAAGATCAAGCAAAGAGCAAGCAAGAACTAGACAAGGAAAAGAGAGGGTGAGGTGGTTTAAGCATGATCAAAATAAGATCAAGCTAAAAGAGAGAGATAGGGAGAGAGATGATCCACTTTAAAATCAAATAAAACCAATGTCAAGCTAAAGGGGTACTTGCATGGCCCATGCAAAACATTTAATGCCATGTTGATTCTTGTGAAAACAATAATATTAAACATGGCATTGTTCATTTGCATTTCCAAAGGTGGAATAAAGCCAAGCAAAAAGAAAAGAAAGGATGTCCCATGTGGAATAGTTGGAGATGGCCATGTTTGAAATAAAATGGGACATGCTAGTGTGCATATTCCACTAGATAATTAATAGTCCCAAAAATATTCCAACATGAGCATAATTCCATGATAATCCATATGGAAGCTAGGAGAAAGGGTCCCACTCACAAGGCATGCAAAGGTGGCCATGTGGCTCCCCACATATCCATATTGTGAAAACAACATTATTGATATATGCGAGCATGTGGAAAAAGAATTGGATCCATCCCAACCCACATGAGCTAGAGGTAAAACCAATAAGTGCCAAGCTCATATTTAGTTGGATGGTGGAATTATAAGGTGGTGAAAAGCAAGGGTGGTGGAGTTAATAAGAGATATGCCCCCATCTCAACTTGGGCATTAAACAATATATCAAGAACCAAATACAATATCAAGAGGCAAATACAATTAATAATGCATATGAGATAAGAACCAAAAGAAAAAGGTTTTATATGATGCTCAAATGCAAGGTGGCATGATGACATGAGCATGATATAATTATGATGCAACAATTATATGTAGGAAGTAGCATCTATATAGACTAGGCTAGTAGCATTGCAATTGTTAGACAATTGGGATGCTACAACTCTCCCCCACTAAACAAGAATCTCGCCCCGAGATTCCTAGGAAAAAGAAACAACACAAGGAGAGGCGGGTGTTTGGAACGAAGGTGACCCTCATGTTCCCAAGTTGGTGAACAACGGAATGGTGCGACCACTACACCTTGCAAAACTTGCTAGACTTGTTGCGAGTCTTGTGTTTTGCTTGCGAAACAACGGGTTGGAAGAGTTGAAGGATTGTCGTGAGACAAGAAGGATAGGATGGACATAGCTCCGGTTTTCTCAAGAAACATGATAAGAGAAAAGAACCACTTGTGAAAGAAAAGGAAAATATGATGCATCATGGATATAGAAAGGCACACCGATAAGATTAGAGATTTACCGATACTAGAGAGGATGGATCTTTGTGTCGCCGGAAGAAAAGAGCTAGATTGGAGAGGTTTGAACCACTATGACAATAGCATCGTACCTTCCCTCAGATTTGAGAAATGAAGTTCGGAAACAATATTGCCTTCAAACAACAGAGTCCCTTGATATGAACCGAAAGATTTAGCTAGACATCGTCGGATTAAATTCTTCTTGCGCCGGTAAGAACCAAAGGATCAAGCAATTGAGGTGCGCAGATATAACTTCCAGAGACGGATGTGAAGCTAGATCATGGTGGAATCCCGAGAAGCAAAGAATATGGAGGATCTGAAGTTTATTGTAGATACTTATTGCTTTCCTTAGCCTTGAGGCTAACACAATAGATTTGCGGCCGATGGCATCAACCATAATTGGCTTTACCACAGAAAAAGAATTGATGAAACCAAGAGAGATATAGTTTCCTTTCATCTTGTTTGGGGATGTCGAGCACCGGTAGAAAGACGAGGATAGAAAAGAGTTTGCGTTTGTTTCCACCAGATAATTGAAGATTTTGCTCTGTGTAGGACAGATGAGATCACCAACCAGAGATTATTGATTACTTTCTTCGAGAGAGCACTCCGGAAAAACAAAGACGGAAGTTAAAGTATCGAGGGATAAAGGCCACTTCTATCTTCCGTGGAATGAGTGAAATCACATTAATTCACCAATTCAATGTACAAGAGCGAATGATAAGAGTAGTGGTATGGTAGCTACTCCATCCCGCACTCAAAGCATTACTCCGCACATGAATAAGAAAACCATGCAACCCAACTACCGAAACAGACTAAAGGTATTGACAATAAGTCATGGAACTTCGTTAGAAAACAAGGATAGATGCAAACGATTCGCCAGATTCATAGATAGATAAAGATGATGATGTTGTCGTCATGTCGGAAGTACCAAGCCACCAGAAAGATATGAAGGAAGATTACGGAGAAGAACTGCAAGATTCCACAGACAAAGAAAAAGATAGCACCACTTGAACGGAAGGGAAAACAAGATCTGAAAAGTCTTCATGGCCTCTGGTGGATTGAGCATAGACGATAGAGCGAGAGGGTTTCAAGAGATTACTTGACGAGATAGAGGTGAAAAGAACTCCATGTTCTTCTTGAAATGATTGAGATAGATTTAGCAGTCTTGAGGAAAACTGCGGCGGAACGACGATGATAACTTGCCAACAAGGAACAACTCCGGATTGGTTGAAGATGGAGGATGGAATTAACAATGGACTTGCTAATTCCAGAATTGAAGCAGTGTATTTAGCAGAAGGACGTGGTCGAGATAGGTGACTTCAAGAAGCCAGAATTCACGCTTTGAGACTTTGCACACAGGCAGTGCTCACGAAGCTTGAGATAAAGAGACACGGATGACCTTCCATGTCCTTCCATTGATATCGAATAGGCAAGCATATTATCAACATATACCACCATGGATTAACAAGATATCCCAGAATATCAAGTTCAAGAGGCGAGAGAAACGAACCAATGCTCGAACACTTCCTGAGCTCAACGCTCTTAGAAAGATCAATATTAAGAGCACGGGTTCGTGTTGAAAGAGATGCACTGGAAGAATAGATTATCTGGTCCTTCGGAAGGGAACAAGAAATGCCACTTGGTTCACATTGTCGATTGGATCACCGGTTACAAAGATAAAGAGATCTTGGTTAAGAACCGATGATATAGCTTTGCTTATGGTATGAGCTATCAGAGACGAAAAAGATGTGCAGATGTGGATTTCAAAAAGATGTGCAGCATGATGATCAGATGATAGACCGCCGTAGTGCTTTGAGAAACTCCGGATTGCTAAAGATGCTTGAATATGCATAGATATGATCACGGTGTACTCAAAATCACAGGAGATAACCTTATCCTCCAGATGGTGACGGTTGATAGCATTTTTCCATATTCCAATCGACACTTATCATGAGTGGAATATAGCTATGCCGAGAGCCAAATTACATTCACCAGCATCGGATCGACACATGTTATGTAATTAGCCCAAGAGGATTGGAGATGAAAAGAAACTCTAGGATCAAGCGCCGGTGACAAAAGAATGAGTTGGCATGGACATGCTGATAAAAGGGAGATAGATAATGTTTCACACACGACTGGAAAAGGAGTGTGGAAACACAGATATAGCAAAGAAAAAATTTCCCGCATTTTTCGGCATTAAAATACCAATAGATGCGCAAACCACTTAACAGATAGAGATTAGCAGTATGATTACATGTAATGTGGAGTTGCTAGAAGGAAGAACACCCTTAAGAAGATGGCACCGGTTAACAAGGAGTCAGATATATCGCGCCGGTTTTCAAAAGCCTGTCAGTATGGAATGTACCAACAGTTGATAACCAAAGGCAGATAAGGACAACAAACTGGATGCAACAGATAGACAAGGATTTACACACACACACACACACTTTCTATGGTACTACGGAAACCCAGAACACGTGAATCCTAGTTTGAATTTTAAGAAGAGGATTTTATACGTTACACGTCCTTACTAGAAAAGTGTGTTGTTTTGGTAAGAAGAAAAGTGGAAGCAGTCCTACTCTCGCGTTTTGTTTTTCCTAGTATACATAGCTACCAAAAATATTTGCTAGGCAGACAACGACCATTTGGCTGAGACCACGAAGGTCGGGATGGCTCGATACCAATTGTAACTACCTCGGTGAATTACGCTCCTAGTTACAAGCTGGATGAACGGAAATGGTTGAAATAGTGCGGTGGGGCCCAAGCGCCACTCACAGGTGAACCTTTCGGCCGTCCCAACCATTTCCAAACATCGGGACAAGAATGGCGGCGTGTCGGCAATGAAGGATCAACTACATACACAAATGAGTATGTATGCAAGCCACCATACAATAGTACATCGAGCCATTCCATCTAAAAAGAAAGGAAATATAGCAGCCATACGGCAAGATCCAAATATCCTAGATAGATATAATAGTTTAGGATATCTCCTCATACATCAAACATCGAGTATCAAGCGGGCGGGCGACAAAATCCGAGTACGGATAAGAAGCAAATCGGCATAAGATGCCCCATAAATAAGCAGATCCATACAGATCTCACGGATCCCGTTCCGGAATCTCTACACGAATGATCGTTGCCCACAGCGTCCGTCTCTTCCACCCAGTATCCATCTGGCGAGGGTACTTGTTCAACAGAACCAATAATTTATCGAGTGAGACACTAGGGGTACTCAGCAAGTCTTTATGCCTCTAAAGGGAACACAACATCTGGTGACGCAATTGCAGCAAAAGATAAACCCTAGCAATTCTATAGATACTCGCTAACCATCCGCCTAACCAGAGATAGACGGATGTCCGTGAATTTGTAACAACAGTTGTAATAGTTATAACGGTAATATCCACAGATCCATCCTCCTCCTCGCTTACCGACGAGGAAGCAGACGAACAACCCCCCATCCGTTGGCAGTTTTATTATCCATTCCGTGAGTATTGCACTATTTACTAGTCAGGTACCTAGTCTAGTCAAATTAAAAGCGGTACTTTAGTTATTCTTGTCTATGATCGAGAAACTGTGCTCCAAGTCGTCCATAACCGCGGACACGGCTTTCAGAAAGTTTTACCTGCGGGGTGCACAAATAGCAACACACACTCGATATGCCTCGGAAAAACCAAATCAAAACCCAACGAGGCAGTCACGACAAAGCAATCACAGGATTCAGAAATATTTCAGGGGGCCACCCCATTGAGCTACCCGCAACGAAGTTAGCTGACTCCGAGACGGCCTCAAGGTTTGCGTCAGTGGCTGTGAACGACTGGGAACCCGAAAATGTGGCTGGGCTTGTCGACACCGTGAAAACACTCCGCTTACCTAAACAGTATAGTGTGCTCCTCGCACGATCTTAAATAAAGCAGTAAAGCATGGCATAAGTACAGGATAGTAAAAATAAAACCTCAAACTAGTTTGTGGCCCCAAGAAATAAGAATGAATCAAGCTCTGGCTCAGGGGGTTCATAAGCCTCCCGGATGTGGATAGGGCGAATATTCTTGGAACAGGAATCATGTACTCGGGGTCTTACGGGACACAAGTGAGCCTGAAAAACCAAATAGCAAATATGGCTCACCGATGCCACTTTCATTAGTTATCCCATTACTACTCAGGTTAAGTTGTTTACGTACCTCGTTATCCATCAGACACTAACATACCCTACACATGCTATTCTACGACTCGCATGGCTCAAACAACTCCTGTAGTAATGGCTCATGGGATGGAGGAACAAGCTTCGGTAGGGTTTAAAAGTAAAGGCTATGCAATACTTGGGATTCAATTTAATGCAACCGCGACTCAATGATGCAAGAATAAGAAAGAGGCAATAGGTACTATATGTATGCAAGCATGTGGTATTGCTTGCACGGCAGCTCGATTGAAGCAAGGAATGGATCTGGTAGTGCTCTGGTTCTCTTGATATATCCCCGCTTCAGCGTCTGAAGAAGAACCAAACAAACAAGGGCCAACATAAATAAAGTGCACAAGCATATGAATAAAATGCGACAAGCAAAAAATCATGCCATGATGAATGATGCACAATTTGCATGGCATTAAAGTAGCATGGCATGGGTGAGGTGTGGTAAACAATAATAAAGCATTTTATTTAGTTTTGGCCCCAATTTTATTCACAATTTAGTTGCTGTTCACATTATATTTATATGATGCATGCTTCAAAACAAACCAAGGAATGCATAAACAGAAAGGTCTCGTCCAGCTAATCATTTTAGACATATCATTTGTTAAATTTGGAGTTTTAAATCAAAAGTTATTAATTATTTAAGATAAAAGGGCATTTTATTGTAATTTAAATAAACTTGGAAATTAAAGTGTCCAAAATATATTTTGAAGGGCATATTTGAATTCCTCACATTTTTCTGATTTGAAAACATATATTATTTGTATTAATTGGATTTGTATATTAAAAGTTATTTAAAAACAGAATTATATTTGAATTTGAAATAATTAGAAAAAGATTTGAATTTAAAACAGATTTGCAGAAATACTTTTTATACTCAGGAACATCTAACCCCAGTCACTGACGGGCCATCTGACTGGGACTCCATAGCGCGCAGAAACGTTAATAACCTCGGCCTAATCCAGCTCAATAGATTGACACGAGGCCCACGGCATACAAGGGTCCACGCCAATGACGGCAATGGGCTGCCAGTGGGCGGCGAGGAGCGCGGGTTAAGGTGTACGAAACTACGGGATCCTTTTTGCAAAACGCCACGGGAGGCTGACGGTGGGCCACGCGGAGCGCGGGTTGAGCATAAAGAGAGGCAGGGGGTTTTCAGCAAAAGAGCGGCCGCGGTACTGTTTCTCTTCCTCTGATTCTGTCTGTCGACAGATCGGTGCCGACACGCGGAGCACGGGCGACGAATCGAACTGGGACTGGCAGCTTGTGGAGGCGGCAGCCACTGGGCTAGGTTGGGGCTGGTGTCAGGAAACCGGACGGGGCCTAGCTAGGGTTTCTGCGCGTCGGGGGAGCGAGTCGACGCTGCACTACGCACAGGCGTGGCGTGCAAACGTCCGGCGAACACAGGCGACGGCAGCGAGGCGGACCGTGTCCAGGAGAGAGTAGGGCTCACCGGGAGGGCGTCGGTGTAGGTGGATCGAGCTGGGAGGCAAGAGATCGACGGCGGGGCAGACGCCGGCCGGATTAGGGTTTCTGTTCGGCGTCGACGGCGATCTGGTGGCTCTGGCGCTTCTCCTCCGCTCCTGCGTGTACGGGTCGATGCAGGGGACTGGCCTTGGTCTCCCAGGCCTCCTCGACGGCGCACTTGACGGCTGGACCGGCTGGACGCGGTGGAGGCCGAGGGTGCAGGCGATGATGTAGACGGTGGCGATGGAGAAGAGAGGGGAGAGGGCAGGGCGCCGTTGGGGTGGATCTGGGGTAGCTGGGCGAGGCAGAGAGGGTGGATAGGGACGGAGAGGAGAGGGGGTGCCGTGGGGAGCAGGTAGAGGGAAAAGGTGGCTCGGCCACCTTTCCTCCTCTCTTCACGTGCTCGGTCGGCACGGCCAGGGCAGGAGCAGGGGCAGCTGGCAGGTGGGGACGGCAGGGTGAGGCCAAAGGAGGCAGGGGAGGCTCGGGTGGTGGGGTCCTCAGGCAGAGAGAGAAAAGAGAGGGGAGAGAGGAGCTCGGGTTGGGGTTAGAGCTAGGCTCGGGCTAGGTTTGGTATTAGGGTTGGGGTTAGCTAGGTGGGGCCAGGGAGAGGGGCCAGGTGGGGCCTGCATGGGTTTGGTTTAGAGAGGTGGCTCGGCCAAAGAGAGGAGAGAAAGAGGGGGGTTACTTAGGGTTTAGCTAGGATGGGGTATGGGTTTAGATAGAAAGGTGAAGAGAGAGGGTGAGATGAGAGAGAGATGAGGGGTGAGGTTTATTGTTTTGTCAAGCTCAAGCAAGATCAAGCAAAGAGCAAGCAAGAACTAGACAAGGAAAAGAGAGGGTGAGGTGGTTTAAGCATGATCAAAATAAGATCAAGCTAAAAGAGAGAGATAGGGAGAGAGATGATCCACTTTAAAATCAAATAAAACCAATGTCAAGCTAAAGGGGTACTTGCATGGCCCATGCAAAACATTTAATGCCATGTTGATTCTTGTGAAAACAATAATATTAAACATGGCATTGTTCATTTGCATTTCCAAAGGTGGAATAAAGCCAAGCAAAAAGAAAATAAAGGATGTCCCATGTGGAATAGTTGGAGATGGCCATGTTTGAAATAAAATGGGACATGCTAGTGTGTATATTCCACTAGATAATTAATAGTCCCAAAAATATTCCAACATGAGCATAATTCCATGATAATCCATATGGAAGCTAGGAGAAAGGGTCCCACTCACAAGGCATGCAAAGGTGGCCATGTGGCTCCCCACATATCCATATTGTGAAAACAACATTATTGATATATGCGAGCATGTGGAAAAAGAATTGGATCCATCCCAACCCACATGAGCTAGAGGTAAAACCAATAAGTGCCAAGCTCATATTTAGTTGGATGGTGGAATTATAAGGTGGTGAAAAGCAAGGATGGTGGAGTTAATAAGAGATAAGCCCCCATCTCAACTTGGGCATTAAACAATATATCAAGAACCAAATACAATATCAAGAGGCAAATACAATTAATAATGCATATGAGATAAGAACCAAAAGAAAAAGGTTTTATATGATGCTCAAATGCAAGGTGGCATGATGACATGAGCATGATATAATTATGATGCAACAATTATATGTAGGAAGTAGCATATATATAGACTAGGCTAGTAGCATTGCAATTGTTAGACAATTGGGATGCTACACAATGACACTAGTGGATCCATGTCTGGTCTCTGAAGAGAACACACATGCAATGACACCAGTGGATCCATATGTGGTATGTGAAAAGAACACATATGCAATGACTCCAGTTGTTGTTAGTAAAAAGAACACACATGCAATGACACTGGTGGATCCATGTGTGGTCTCTAAAGAGAACACACATTTCAATGACACTGGTGGATCCATATGTGGTATGTGAAAAGAACACACATGCAATGACTCCAGTTGTTGTTAGTAAAAAGAACACACATGCAATGACACTGGTGGATCCATGTGTGGTCTCTAAAGAGAACACACATTTCAATGATACTGGTGGATCCATATGTGGTATGTGAAAAGAACACACATGCAATGACACTGGTGGATCCATGTGTGGTCTCTGAAGAGAACACACATGCAATGACTCTAGCTGTGGTTAATGAGAAGAACACACATTTCAATGACACTGGTGGATCCATATGTGGTATGTGAAAAGAATAGTCATGAAATGACTCCAGTTGTTGTTAGTAAAAAGAACACACATGCAATGACACTGGTGGATTCATGTGTGGTCTCTGAAGAGAACAGACATGCAATGACACTGGTGGATCCATGTGTGGTATCTGAAGAGAACACACATGCAATGACACTGGTGGATCCATATGTGGTATGTGAAAACAACCCACATGCAATGACTCCAGTTGTGGTTAGTAAAAAGAACACACATGCAATGACTCTAGCTGTGGTTAATGAGAAGAACACACATTTCGATGACACTGGTGGATCCATATGTGGTATGTGAAAAGAATAGTCATGAAATGACTCCAGTTGTTGTTAGAAAAAAGAACACACATGCAATGGCACTGGTGGATCCATGTGTGGTCTCTGAAGAGAACACACATGCAATGACACTGTTGGATCCATATGTGGTATGTGAAAAGAACACACATGCAATGACGCCAGTTGTTGTTAGTAAAAAGAGCACACATGCAATTACACTGGTGGATCCATGTGTGGTCTCTAAAGAGAACACACATAAAATGACACTGGTGGATCCATATATGGTATTTCAAAAGAACACACATGCAATGACTCCAGTTTTTGTTAGTAAAAAGAACACACATGCAATGACACTGTTGGATCCATGTGAGGTCTCTCAAGAGAACACACATGCAATGACTCTAGATATGGTTAATGAGAAGAACACACATTTCAATGACACTGGTGGATCCATATGTGGTATGTGAAAAGAATAGTCATGAAATGACTCCAATTGTTATTAGTAGAAGAACACACATGCAATGACACTGGTGGATCCATGTGTGGTCTCTGAAGAGAACACACATGCAATGACACTAGTGGATCCATATGTGGTATGTGAAAAGAACACACATGCAATGACTCCGGTTGTTGTTAGTAAAAAGAACACACATGCAATGACACTGGTGGATCCATGTGTGGTCTCTGAAGAGAACACACATTTCAATGACACTAGTGGATCCATATGTGGTATGTGAAAAGAACAGACATGCAATGACTCTAGTGGTTGTTAGTAAAAAGAACACACATGAAATGACACTAGTGGATCCATGTGTGGTCTCTGAAGAGAACACACATGTAATGACTCTAGCTGTGGTTAATAAGAAGAACACACATTTCAATGACACTGGTGGATCCATATGTGGTATGTGAAAAGAACAGTCATGAAATTACTCCAGTTGTAGTTAGTAAAAAGAGCACACATGCAATGACACTGGTGGATCCATGTGTGGTCTCTGAAGAGAACACACATACAATGACACTGGTGGATCCATATGTGGTATGTCAAAAGAACACACATGCAATGACTCCATTTGTTGTTAGTAAAAAGAACACGCATGTAATGACACTGGTGGATCAATGTGTGGTCTCTAAAGAAAACACACATGCAATGACTCTATCTGTGTTTAATGAGAAGAGCACACATTTCAATGACACTGGTGGAACCATATGTGGTATGTGAAAAGAACACACATGCAATGACTCTAGGTGTTGTTAGTAAAAAGAACACACATGCAATGACACTTGTGGATCCATGTGTGGTCTCTAATGAGAACAAACATTTCAATGACACTGGTGGATCTATATGTGGTATGTGAAAAGAACACATGCAATGACTCAAGTTGTTGTTAGTAAAAAGAACACACATGATATGACACTGGTGGATCCATGTGTGGTCTCTAAAGAGAACACACATGCAATGACTCTAGCTTTGGTTAATGAGAAGAACACACATTTCAATGACACTGGTGGATCCATATGTGGTATGTGAAAAGAATAGTCATGAAATGACTCCAGTTGTTGTTAGTAAAAAGAACACACATGCAATGACACTGGTGGATCCATGTGTGGTCTCTGAAGAGAACACGCATGCAATGACACTGGTGGATCCATATGTGGTATGTGAAAAGAACACCTTTGCAATGACTCCAGTTGTTGTTAGTAAAAAGAACACACATGCAATGACACTGGTGGATCCATGTGTGGTCTCTAAGGAGAACACACATTTCAATGACACTGGTGGATCCATATGTGGTATGTGAAAAGAACACACATGCAATGACTCCAGTTGTTGTTAGTAAAAAGAACACACATGCAATGACACTGGTGGATCCATGTGTGGTCTCTAAAGAGAACACACATTTCAATGATACTGGTGGATCCATATCTGGTATGTGAAAAGAACACACATGCAATGACTCCAGTTGTTGTTAGTAAAAAGAACACACATGAAATGACACTGGTGGATCCATGTGTGGTCTCTGAAGAGAACACACATGCAATGACTCTAGCTGTGGTTAATGAGAAGAACACACATTTCAATGACACTGGTGGATCCATATGTGGTATGTGAAAAGAATAATCATGAAATGACTCCAGTTGTTGTTAGTAAAAAAACACATGCAATGACACTGGTGGATCCATGTGAGGTATCTGAAGAGAACACACATGCAATGACACTGGTGGATCCATATGTGGTATGTGAAAACAACCCACATGCAATGACTCCAGTTGTTGTTAGTAAAAAGAACACACATGCAATGACACTGGTGGATCCATGTGTGGTGTCTGAAGAGAACACACATGCAATGACTCTAGCTGTGGTTAATGAGAAGAACACACATTTCAATGACACTGGTGGATCCATATGTGGTATGTGAAAAGAATAGGCATGAAATGACTCCAGTTGTTGTTAGTAAAAAGAACACACATGCAATGACACTGGTGGATTCATGTGTGGTCTCTGAAGAGAACACACATGCAATGACACTGGTGGATCCATGTGTGGTATCTGAAGAGAACACACATGCAATGACACTGGTGGATCCATATGTGGTATGTGAAAACCACCCACATGCAATGACTCCAGTTATTGTTAGTAAAAAGAACACACATGCAATGACACTGGTGGATCCATGTGTGGTCTCTGAAGAGAACACACATGCAATGACTCTAGCTGTGGTTAATGAGAAGAACACACATTTCAATGACACTGGTGGATCCATATCTGGTATGTGAAAAGAATAGTCATGAAATGACTCCAGTTGTTGTTAGAAAAAAGAACACACATGCAATGACACTGGTGGATTCATGTGTGGTATCTGAAGAGAACACACATGCAATGACACTGGTGGATCCATATGTGGTATGTGAAAAGAACACATATGCAATGACTCTAGTTGTTGTTAGTAAAAAGAACACACATACAATGACACTGGTGGATCCATGTGTTGTCTCTAAAGAGAACACACATTTCAATGACACTGGTGGATCCATAGGTGGTATGTGAAAAGAACACACATGCAATGACTCCAATTGTTGTTAGTAAAAAGAACACACATGCAATGACACTGGTGGATCCATGTGTGGTCTCTAAAGAGAACACACATTTCAATGATACTGGTGGATCCATATGTGGTATGTGAAAAGAACACACATGCAATGACTCCAGTTGTTGTTAGTAAAAAGAACACACATGAAATGACATCAGGATCCATGTGTGGTCTCTGAAGAGAACACACATGCAATGACTCTAGTTGTGGTTAATGAGAAGAACACACATTTCAATGATACTGGTGGATCCATATGTGGTATGTGCAAAGAATAGTCATGAAATGACTCCAGTTGTTGTTAGTAAAAAGAATACACATGCAATGACATCTGGATCCATGTGTGGTATCTGAAGAGAACACACATGCAATGACACTGGTGGATCCATATGTGGTATGTGAAAACAACCCACATGCAATGACTCCAGTTGTTGTTAGTAAAAAGAACACACATGCAATGACACTGGTGGATCCATGTGTGGCCTCTGAAGAGAATACACATTTTCAGTGACACTGGTGGATCCATATGTGGTATTAGAAAAGAACACACATGCAATGACTCCAGTTGTTATTACTAAAAGAACACACATGCAATGACACTGGTGGATCCATATGTATTAGAAAAGAACACACATGCAATGACTCCAGTTGTTGTTACTAAAAAGAACACACATGCAATGACACTGGTGGATCCATGTGTGGTCTCTAAAGAGAACACACATGTAATGACTCTAGCTGTGGTTAATGAGAAGAACACACATTTCAATGACACTGGTGGATCCATATGGGGTATGTTAAAAGAACACACATGCAATGACGCAGTTGTTGTTAGTAAAAAGAGCACACATGCAATTACACTGGTGGATCCATGTGTGGTCTCTAAAGAGAACACAAATAAAATGACACTGGTGGATCCATATATGGTATTTCAAAAGAACACACATGCAATGACTCTAGTTGTTGTTAGTAAAAAGAACACACATGCAATGACACTGTTGGATCCATGTGAGGTCTCTCAAGAGAACACAAATGCAATGACTTTAGCTATGGTTAATGAGAAGAACACACATTTCAATGACACTGGTGGATCCATATGTGGTATGTGAAAAGAATAGTCATGAAATGACTCCAATTGTTATTAGTAAAAAGAACACACATGCAATGACATCAGGATCCATGTGGTCTCAAGAGAACACACAGGCAATGACACTAGTGGATCCATATGTGGTATGTGAAAAGAACACACATGCAATGACTCCGGTTGTTGTTAGTAAAAAGAACACACATGCAATGACATGGTGGATCCATGTGTGGTCTCTAAATAGAACACACATTTCAATGACACTAGTGGATCCATATGTGGTATGTGAAAAGAACAGACATGCAATGACTCCAGTGGTTGTTAGTAAAAAGAACACACATGAAATGACACTAGTGGATCCATGTGTGGTCTCTGAAGAGAACACACATGTAATGACTCTAGCTATGGTTAATGAGAAGAACACACATTTCAATGACACTGGTGGATCCATATGTGGTATGTAAAAAGAACAGTCATGAAATTACTCCAGTTGTAGTTAGTAAAAAGAGCACACATGCAATGACACTGGTGGATCCATGTGTGGTCTCTGAAGAGAACACACATACAATGACACTGGTGGATCCATATGTGGTATGTCAAAAGAACACACATGCAATGACTCCAGTTGTTGTTAGTAAAAAGAACACGCATGTAATGACACTGGTGGATCCATGTGTGGTCTCTGAAGAGAACACACATGCAATGACTCTAGCTGTGGTTAATGAGAAGAACACACATTTCAATGACACTGGTGGATCCATATCTGGTATGTGAAAAGAATAGTCATGAAATGACTCCAGTTGTTGTTAGAAAAAAGAACACACATGCAATGACACTGGTGGATTCATGTGTGGTATCTGAAGAGAACACACATGCAATGACACTGGTGGATCCATATGTGGTATGTGAAAAGAACACATATGCAATGACTCTAGTTGTTATTAGTAAAAAGAACACACATACAATGACACTGGTGGATCCATGTGTTGTCTCTAAAGAGAACACACATTTCAATGACACTGGTGGATCCATAGGTGGTATGTGAAAAGAACACACATGCAATGACTCCAATTGTTGTTAGTAAAAAGAACACACATGCAATGACACTGGTGGATCCATATGTGGTCTCTAAAGAGAACACACATTTCAATGATACTGGTGGATCCATATGTGGTATGTGAAAAGAACACACATGCAATGACTCCAGTTGTTGTTAGTAAAAAGAACACACATGAAATGACACTGGTGGATCCATGTGTGGTCTCTGAAGAGAACACACATGCAATGACTCTAGTTGTGGTTAATGAGAAGAACACACATTTCAATGATACTGGTGGATCCATATGTGGTATGTGCAAAGAATAGTCATGAAATGACTCCAGTTGTTGTTAGTAAAAAGAATACACATGCAATGACACTGGTGGATCCATGTGTGGTATCTGAAGAGAACACACATGCAATGACACTGGTGGATCCATATGTGGTATGTGAAAACAACCCACATGCAATGACTCCAGTTGTTGTTAGTAAAAAGAACACACATGCAATGACACTGGTGGATCCATGTGTGGCCTCTGAAGAGAATACACATTTTCAGTGACACTGGTGGATCCATATGTGGTATTAGAAAAGAACACACATGCAATGACTCCAGTTGTTATTACTAAAAAGAACACACATGCAATGACACTGGTGGATCCATATGCGGTATTAGAAAAGAACACACATGCAATGACTCCAGTTGTTGTTACTAAAAAGAACACACATGCAATGACACTGGTGGATCCATGTGTGGTCTCTAAAGAGAACACACATGTAATGACTCTAGCTGTGGTTAATGAGAAGAACACACATTTCACTGACACTGGTGGATCCATATGTGGTATGTGAAAAGAACACACATGCAATGACGCAGTTGTTGTTAGTAAAAAGAGCACACATGCAATTACACTGGTGGATCCATGTGTGGTCTCTAAAGAGAACACAAATAAAATGACACTGGTGGATCCATATATGGTATTTCAAAAGAACACACATGCAATGACTCTAGTTGTTGTTAGTAAAAAGAACACACATGCAATGACACTGTTGGATCCATGTGAGGTCTCTCAAGAGAACACAAATGCAATGACTTTAGCTATGGTTAATGAGAAGAACACACATTTCAATGACACTGGTGGATCCATATGTGGTATGTGAAAAGAATAGTCATGAAATGACTCCAATTGTTATTAGTAAAAAGAACACACATGCAATGACACTGGTGGATCCATGTGTGGTCTCTGAAGAGAACACACAGGCAATGACACTAGTGGATCCATATGTGGTATGTGAAAAGAACACACATGCAATGACTCCGGTTGTTGTTAGTAAAAAGAACACACATGCAATGACACTGGTGGATCCATGTGTGGTCTCTAAATAGAACACACATTTCAATGACACTAGTGGATCCATATGTGGTATGTGAAAAGAACAGACATGCAATGACTCCAGTGGTTGTTAGTAAAAAGAACACACATGAAATGACACTAGTGGATCCATGTGTGGTCTCTGAAGAGAACACACATGTAATGACTCTAGCTATGGTTAATGAGAAGAACACACATTTCAATGACACTGGTGGATCCATATGTGGTATGTAAAAAGAACAGTCATGAAATTACTCCAGTTGTAGTTAGTAAAAAGAGCACACATGCAATGACACTGGTGGATCCATGTGTGGTCTCTGAAGAGAACACACATACAATGACACTGGTGGATCCATATGTGGTATGTCAAAAGAACACACATGCAATGACTCCAGTTGTTGTTAGTAAAAAGAACACGCATGTAATGACACTGGTGGATCCATGTGTGGTCTATGAAGAGAACACACATGCAATGACACTGGTGGATCCATATGTGGTATGTCAAAAGAACACACATGCAATGACTCCAGTTGTTGTTAGTAAAAAGAACACACATGCAATGACACTGGTGGATCCATGTGTGGTCTCTAAAGAGAACACACATTTCAATGATACTGGTGGATCCATATGTGGTATGTGAAAAGAACACACATGCAATGACTCCAGTTGTTTTTAGTAAAAAGAACACACATGAAATGACACTGGTGGATCCATGTGTGGTCTCTAAAGAGAACACACATGCAATGACTCTAGCTGTGGTTAATTAGAAGAACACACATTTTAATGACACTGGTGGAGCCATATGTGGTATGTGAAAAGAATAGTCATGAAATGACTCCAGTTGTTGTTAGTAAAAAAACACACATGCAATGACACTTGTGGATCCATGTGTGGTATCTGAAGAGAACACACATACAATGACACTGGTGGATCCATATGTGGTATGTGAAAACAACCCACATGCAATGACTCCAGTTGTTGTTAGTAAAAAGAACACACATGCAATGACACTGGTGGATCCATGTGTGGTCTCTGAAGATAATACACATTTCAATGACACTGGTGGATCTATATGTGGTATGTGAAAAGAACACACGCAATGACTCAAGTTGTTGTTAGTAAAAAGAACACACATGCAATGACACTGGTGGATCCATGTGTGGTCTCTGAAGAAAACACACATGCAATGACTCTAGCTGTGGTTAACGAGAATAACACACATTTCAATGACACTGGTGTGTAGCATCCCAATTGTCTAACAATTGTAATGCTACTTGGTCTAGTAATATAATGGCTACTTCAAATATATAATTGTTGCATCATCATTATATCATGCTCATGTCATCATGCCACCTTGCATTTGAGCATCATATAAAACCCTTTGATTTGGTTCTTATCTCATATGCATTATTAATTGTATTTGCCTCTTGATATTGTATTTGGTTCTTGATATATTGTTTAATGCCCAAGTTGAGTTGGGGGCATATCTCTTATGAACTCCACCACCTTTCATTTCACCACCTTATAATTCCACCATCCAACTAAATATGAGCTTGGCACTTATTGGGTTTTACCTCTAGCTCATGTGGGTTAGGATGGATCCAATTCTTTTCCACATGCTCTCATCTTCGCATCATGTCGTTTTCACCTTATTGATATATGAGAGCCACATGGCCATCTTTGCATGCCTTGTGAGTGGAACCCTTTTTCCTAGCTTCCATATGGATTATTATTGGATTTATGCTCATGTGGGAATATTTTTGGGACTATTGAGCATCTAGTGGCACATACACACTAGCAAGTCCCATTTCTATTCAAACATGGTCATCTCCATATATTTCACATGGGGCATCCTTTTTAATTCTTTTTGCTTGGCCTTTATTCCAATTTTGGGAATGCAAACTAGTAATGCCATGCAACAATATTGTTTTCACAAGAATCATCATGGCAATAAATATTTTTGCATGGGCCATGCAAGTGCCACCTTTGCTAGCTTTTGGTTTTTATTTGAATCCTGAGTGGATCATCATCTCTCTCTCTACCACCCCTTTTGGCTTGGTTCTAGTGATCTTGCTTAAACCCTATCATCACCTCCCTCTCCTTTCCTTGCTTAGATCTTCTTTGGAGCTAGCCTTGTTCATGCTTGATCTTATCAAAGGACCACTCCATCTAATCTCTCCTCTCTCTCTAAACCTCTCTCCTAGTCTATATCTTAGCTAAAACCAAACCCTACCCCTAATCCACATCTTGTTGCTAGATCTAGTTGGGAGCATGCTAGCTTCTAAACAAACCTAAGCCCCCACCCCTTCTCTCTTACCCTCTATCTAGGCCTCCCTATGACCTACCCTAGCTACCACCATCTCCTCTAATCTAAACCATACCCCCCCCTAGAACAAAAACCCTAAGCTACCACCACATCTCCCCCTCTCGGCCTCTCTCTTCTCTCCACCTCCCTGGACCCACCTAGCACCTGACCACCCCAACCCTAGCTACCCCAAACCAAACCCTACCCGAGCCTAGCTCACCCGAGGCTCCCAAACCCCTAACCCGAGCCTACCCTCTCTCCTCTCTTCTCCCTGCCTTGTGGCCCCTAGCCCAGCCCTGCCTCCTGGTCTCTCCCTCTGGTCCCACCTGTAGCCACCCCTGCACCGCCCTCGCCGAGAGCACGTGATCGGAGAGGAGGAGAAAGGTGGCACCGAGGCCACCTTAACCCTACCTGCTCAAACGGCATCTCCCCTCTCTGCTACCTACCACCATCCCTGGCTCTCCTCGCCCCGGATCCTAGCACCTCGCCCTCTTCTCCTTCCGCTTCCCACCGCTACCCCCTCGCCGCCAAACCTCGGTCTCCACCGATCCCCCTCTTCTAGCCGGTGGCGTGGTGATGGTGTCGGGAAGGCCGTGGAGCTTCAGCGTCGACTGCACCGAGCCGAGCAAGAGGAGCCCAGAACCCCACTGCGACGACGCGACAGAAACCCTAGCTCATGGGCCTGCATCATCGTCCTCGCTGCTCGCCGTCCCGATCCAACGCCATCGACACACCTCGGTGAGCCGCAACCTCCCCGACATGGCCCCCTTCGCGGAAGCCCTAGAACCGCCCGGCCCTTACGTCACGCACTCTGCCAGCGCCGCTTCGTTCGTGTGCTCGCCAGCTTAGCAGCCCTATCTAGTCCTCGCCCACCTCCCAGACAACAACCCCCGCCTACCGCATTGGCAGCCGCCTACAGCCCCAGTCCAGGATCGATCCCGCTCGCGCTCCGCCATGACCGCTGCTCGAGGCGAGGAAGAGAAACGATACAGCTGAGCTGTTTCTTGATACCCTGCACCTTTTCCTGCATCAACCCGCACTCCTTTTGGCCCACCGGTCAGCCCCATGGCGTTTTTGCAAAAAGGATCCCGAAGTTTTGTATACTTAACCCGCGATCCCCAGCTGGGCCACGTGGCTGGGCACGGTTCAACCACTGTCACGTGGACCCGCGTGTGCTCTGGCCCCACATGTTACTCTCAGAGGCTAGGTTAGTTCGCGGTGGAAAAATCTTTCTCATGCGTGTGATGCCAGTCAACAGAGGGCCCACTGTCATGGACTGTGGCTAGAGCTGAGCTGAGTAACAAAAGTTTTTCTGCTATTCTGTTTTAATTCAAATCTTTTTCAAATTATTTCAAATTCAATTTAAATTCTGTTTTTAAATAACTTTTGAAATATAAATCCAAATAATATATGTTTTCAAATCAAAAAAATGTGAGGAATTCAAATATGCCATTCAAAATATATTTTGAACATTTAAAATTCCAAGTTTATTTAAATTACAATAAATTGCCCTTCCACCTTAATTAATTAATAACTTTTGTTTTATAACTCCAAATTTAACAAATAATATGTCTAAAATGATTAGCTCGACGAGACCTTTCTGTTTATGCATTCCATGTGGTGTTTTGAAGCATGCATCATATGAATATAAAGAGGACAGCAGCTAAATTGAGAATAAAATGGGGCCAAAGCTCAATAAAAATGCTTTATTATTGTTTCCACACCTCACCCATGCCATGCTACTTTAATGCCATGCAAATTGTGCATCATTCATCATGGCATGATTGTTTGCTTGATGCATTTATACATATGCTTGTGCACTTTATTTATGTTGGCCCTTGTTTGTTTGGTTCTTCTTCGAATAGACGCTGAGCAGGGGATATATCAAGAGAACCAGGAGCACTACCCAGATCCATCCCTTGCTTCAACTGAGCTACCAGGCAAGCACTACCACATGCTTGCATACATATAGTACCTATTGCCTCTATCTCATTCTTGCATCATCGAGTCGCGATTGCATTAAATTGAATCCCATGTATTGCATAGCCTTTACTTTTAAACCCCACCGAAGCTTGTTCCTCCATCCCATGAGCCATTACTACAGGAGTTGTTTGAGCCATGTGAGTCGTAGAACAGCATGTGTAGGGTATGTGAGTGTCGGATGGATAACGAGGTACCTAGACAACTTCACCTGAGTAGTAATGGGATAACTAATGAAAGTGGCATCGGTGAGCCATATTTGCTATTTGGTTTTTCAGGCTCACTTGTGTCCCGTAGGACCCCGAGTACTTGATTCCTGTTCCTTGATTATTCGCGCTATCCACATCCGGGAGGCTTATGAACCCCCCTGAGCCAGAGCTTGATTCATTCTTATTTCTTGGGGCCACAAACTAGTTTGAGGATTTATTTACTATCATGTACTTATGCCATGCTTTACTGCTTTATTTAAATTGTGCGAGGTACTGCACACTGTACTGTTTAGGTCCGTGACCCGTTTTCGCTGTATCGACAAGCCCAGTCACACTTTCGGGTTCCCAGTCGTTTACAGCCGGCCACACAAACCTTGAGTCCGTCTCGTAGCCGGCCCGCTTCGTTGCGGGTAGCTTAATGGGGTGGCCCCCAGAAATATTTCTGAATCCTGTGATCGCTTTGTCGTGACTGCCTCGTTGGTTTTGATTTGGTTTTTCCGAGGTTGATCGAGTGTGTGTTGCTATTTGTGCACCCCTGCAGGGTAAAACTTTCTGAAAGCCGTGTCCGCGGTTATGGACGACTTGGAGCACAGTTTCTCGATCATAGACAAGAATAACTAAAGTACCGCTTTTAATTTGACTAAACAACTGACTAGTAAATAGTGCAACACTCATGGAATGGTTAATAAAACTGTCAACGGATGGGGGGTTGTTCGTCCGCTTCCTCGTCGGTAAGCGAGGAGGAGGATGGATCTGTGGATATTACCCTTATTACTGTTATAACTGTTGTTATTAATTCACGGACATCCGTCTATCTCTGGTTAGGCGGATGGTTAGCGAGTATCTATAGAATTGCTAGGGTTTATCTTTTGCTGCAATTGCGTCACCCCAGGTTGTGTCCCCTTTAGAGGCATAAAGTCTTCTGAGTACCCTAGGGTCTCACACGATAAATTGTTTGATTCGGATGAGCGGTAAAGTCACAAGATGGATCTTTGGGTGGAAGAGACGGACGATGGTGGCAACGATCATTCGGTGTAGAGATTCCGGAACGGGAATCCGTGAGATCTGGGCGGATCTCGCTATTTATGGGGCATCTTATGCCGATTTGCTTCTTATCCGTACTCGGATTTTGTCTTCCGCTTCGCTGATACTCTGTTGATTGATGTATGAGGAGATGTCCTAAACTATTATATCTATCTAGGATATTTGGATCTTGCCGTATGGCGTTGCTATATTTCCTTTCTTTTTAGATGGAATGGCTCCGATGTACTGTTGTAATCTGGCTTGCATACATACTCATTTGTGTATGTAGTTGATCCCTTCGCCTGCCGATTACGCCGCCCGTTCTTGTCCCGATGTTTGGAAATGGTTGGGACGGCCGAAAGGTCTACCTGTGAGTGGCATTTGGGCCCCACCGTACTATTTCAACCATTTCTATTCATCCAGGCTTGAACTAGGAGCGTAATTCACCGAGGTAGTTACAATTGGTATCAGAGCCATCCCGCCCTTCAGGGTCTCAGCCAAATGGTCGTTGTCTGTCTAGCAAATATTTTTGGTAGTTATGTATACTAGAAAAAAAACAAAACGCGAGAGTAGGACTGCTTCCACTTTTCTTCTTACCCACCCACCCACCCTTTTCTTGTAAGGAAGTGTAACGTTTTCAATCCTCTTCTTAAATTCAAACTAGGATTCACGTGTTCTGGGTTTCCGTAGTACCATAGGTTGTGTGTCTGTGTGTGTGTGTGTAATTCTTTGTCTATCTGTTGCATCCAAGTTGTTATCTTATCGGCCTTTTGGTTATCAACTGTTGGTACATTCCATACCGACAGGCTTTTGCAAACCGACGCGATCTGTCTTACTCTTTGTTAACCGACGCTATCTTCTTTGGGGTGTTCGTTTCCGTAGTTGCTAATCCTTAGGTTTATCTTGAGAAGAAGGTGTCGAGATATGTGTTTTACTTGTTCATGTGCGGAGTAATGATTTGAGTGCGGGATGGAGTCGCGACCATACCACTACTCTTATCATTCGCTCTTGTATATTGAATTAGTAGAGTCGCTAATCTTGATTCGTTAAGTGATTTTGCGCATCTATTGGTATTTTAATGCCGAAATTTGTGGAAAATTTTTCTTTGATATATTTGTGTACCACACTCCTTTTCAGTCGTGTGCGATATGCTTAATATCTTCTAGGTGCTTTGAACTTTGTTGATATTTTAATATCATCTTAGTAAATTGTATCCTTTAATTTTGATTAATTCCATCTTGGTACTATTTTGGATTATTATTATTCTCCATCATAGTACTGACTTGTGTTTTATATCAATCACAGGATGGCACCACCACGCCGTTCTGAGGAGGACATACAACCTGAACTGGGGGCAGCATTGTCAAGCATCGCCAATGCCTTGGCAGCAATGCAGCAGAACCAGCAGCGGTTTGAGGAAAGTGTCAGGAGGAATGAGTTTGTTCCGCTACCTCCACCTCCCAAGCGAGGAGACATCAAAAGCTTCCTGAAGTTCAACCCACGCCAATTTGATGTGTCTGATCAACCACTTGATGCTGATGATTGGTTGCGTGAGATGTCAAGGTTGGCAGCAACGCTGATGTTCTGAGCAAGAATGGGTAAAGTGTGCTACTCACCTTGAAGGAGATGCAGCTCTGGTGGGAGAATTACGAAGGCAACCGCACTGGTTTTCAGCCTACTTGGGACGATTCACTGGAGCTTTCAAGGAGCGATTCTGTCGAGAAATTGTCATGGAGAGGATGAAGGAAGTGTTTCTCAACCTTAAGCAGGGCAATGACAATGTCAACACCTACATCAGGAACTTCATGAACCTTTCTCGTTATGGTGGCGATGAGATCTCGGATGACAAGAAGAAGCAAAAGAGGTTCAGGGAAGGTCTCAATGCATCGATTAAATATGCAATCACACATGCAAGGCAAGGCGTCTTTTACGGAACTTCAGTATCTGACTCTGCAGGAAGAGGCAAGTAGGCAAGTGTTTGAGGAGTCAAAGAAACACAGCCGTGATGCAGCAAGCTCTTCACTATGTCAGCTCCTTCTAAGCGCCGTGTGCGGGTTCCTAACACCCCACCGTCGCTCCCGGCTTCACCAAGACCTTCAAGCTTCGCGGCAAGGCCACCAAACTTCATCACTCCTGCTCCCAGGGGCTACAACCACCACTACCCTGGAGCGCCTGGCGGAGTCCCTGGCTACGTTTCTCCACGTCCACCTGGTGTTTGTTACACGTGTGGAAACACTGGGCATCAATACTGGAACTGTCCGATGAAGAACAAGGCTCTTCCTCCACCACCTCCAAGATCTGCGGCAAGCTCTCCTTTGGTTCGTGCACCACCACCTCGGGCTCTCAACATCAACACCAAGCCCGGTCTCTCATTGCTCGTGCTAACGTGTCAATGCCGCTCAAGCTGAGCATGCACTGGAGTTGTGATGGGTATGCTTCTGTTAACTCAGTCCACCGCAAGAGTTTTGTTTGATTACGGTGCCGCATTCTTTTGTTTCGCATAAGTTTGCGCATGAGCAGGATCTGGACATGGTTCCTTTATCACATCGTCTGGTGGTACAATCTCCTGGTTCAAACATGAGGGCTGCTCATATCAGCCATGGCAATCAAATTGAGATTGGTGGCTCTTTGTTCTCGGCGTCCTTAATCATTCTGGGCAATTCTGACATTGATGTCATCTTGGGCATGGATTGGTTGACAGCAAATGCAGCTGTGATTGATTGTGCTGAACGCTCGGTTTCTCTGAAGATTCCTGAAGGCCATATAGTCTATTCTCCAAGTCTGACTCCTGCTATCCAGCTTTTCTTTTTGGCGGCTCTGAATGATGATGATATGGAAGCTATTCAGAGTGTTCCGGTGGTCTGCGAGTTCCCAGATATCTTTCCTGAAGAGTTGCCAGGTATGCCTCCGGATCGTGAGGTTGAGTTTGTTATTGAGCTTGAACCTGGTACCGCTCCTATCTCCAAGCGGCCTTATAAGATGGGTCCTGCTGAGTTGGCTGAACTCAAACGTCAGCTTGATGAACAAGAGAAGTTGGGTTTCATTCAGCATAGTACTTCTTCTTGGGGTAGCCCAACAATCTTTGTGAAGAAGCGAGACAAGACTGATAGGCTTTGTGTTGACTATCGGGCTCTCAATGCTAAAACCATCAAGAATAAATATCCCCTTCCGCGGATTAATGATCTCTTTGATCAGCTAGCTGGAGCTGCGGTATTCTCTAAGCTTGACTTGAGAAGTGGTTATCACCAAATCAAGATTCGCAAGGAAGATGTTCCTAAAACAGCTTTCACCACCCGCTATGGCCTGTATGAGTACACGGTCATGTCTTTCGGTCTCACCAACGCACCTGCCACATTCTCGAGGCTCATGAACTCGGTTTTCATGGAGTATCTTGATAAGTTCGTTGTGGTCTATCTGGATGACATCCTAGTCTATTCTAAGTCAAAGGAAGAGCATGAAGAACACCTTCGGTGTGTCCTAAGCAAGCTTCGTGAGAACCGCTTGTATGCAAAGTTCTCCAAGTGTGAGTTTTGGCTGCCTCAAGTTACCTATCTTGGTCACGTCATCTCTGCCAAGGGCATTGCAGTCAATCCGGAAACTGTGAAGACAATTGTTGAATGGCTTCCTCCTGTAAATGTCAAAGAAGTGCGGAGTTTCCTTGGTTTGGATACTTATTGCCGTCGCTTCGTTCAGAACTTTTCGAAGATAGCGAAGCCTCTTACCGATCTCCTTAAGAAAGGCAAGAAATACCTTTGGACTTCTGCATGTCAAGCAAGCTTTGAGACACTCAAAGAGAAGCTCACTTCCACACCAGTCTTGGTTCCTCCGGATACATCCAAGCCGTTCCAGATCTTCTGTGACGCCTCTTTGCATGGATTGGGTGCGGTACTTATGCAAGAAAAACAAGTTGTTGCTTATGCCTCTCATCAGTTGAAGACGCATGAGATCAACTATCCTACACATGACCTCGAGCTCGCAGCAGTTGTCTTTGCTATGAAAGTATGGAGACACTACTTGCTTGGCAACCGTTGTGAGATCTTTTCTGATCACAAGAGTCTGAAGTATATCTTTACTCAGCTTGATCTCAACCTTCGGCAAAGGAGATGGATTGAAGCAATCAATGACTTCGATTTGACCATCAACTACACTCCGGGCAAAGCTAATGTCATGGCAGATGCTCTCAGCCGCAAAGCTTATGTCAACAACATCATGATGGAAGAACAACAGCCTCTCTTGTGCGAGGAATTCCGTCAGCTCAACCTGGAAATTGTGGAACAAGGGTATCTCCTGAACCTTCTAGCAACACCTCTCTTGGAAGAAAAGGTTCGCTCTTCTCAGCTTGGTGATCCGTACACTAGAAAGATCATCTCCAGGATTCAGCTTCCGAAGTATGAGTCCTTCCACGTCGATGATCAAGGCACGCTTTTCTTTGAACACCGGATGTTTGTTCCGAACTACCCGGGTTTGAGAGAGCAAGTTCTCCAGGAGGCGCATGATTCTGTTCTTTCTATCCACCCTGGCAGCACAAAGATGTACATGGACTTGAAAAAACAATATTGGTGGCCTGGTTTGAAAAGGTATTGTGCCAAGTATGTCTCGGAGTGTGATGTCTGCCGCAGAGTGAAAGCTGTCCATCAGAAACCTTCCGGTCTTTTACAGCCATTAAAACCCCTGGAGTGGAAATGGGAGAAAGTAGAGATGGACTTCATCACTGGTTTTCCTAGGTCGTAGAAGGGCAACAATGCAATCTTTGTTTTCATTGACAGGCTTTCTAAAGTGGCTCACTTCTTCCCCGTCAAGGAAACCATTTCTGCAATTCACCTGGCGGAGCTCTATATCAATAGAATTGTCTCTCTGTATGGGGTTCCTCTCGAGATCAGTTCAGACCATGGAAGCATCTTCACTTCCAAGTTCTGGGAGAGTTTCCAAAATGCTTTGGGAACAAAGTTGAACTTCAGCACAGCTTACCACCCTCAGTCGCAAGGACAAGTTGAAAGGATCAATCATATTCTGGAGGATATGCTTCGTGCTTGCGTCATCTCTTTTGGCATGAAATGGGAAGAATGTCTTCCTTATGCTGAGTTCTCTTACAACAACAGTTTCCAGAAAAGTCTGAATATGGCACCATTTGAGGCTCTCTATGGTCGCAAATGCAGAACTCCGATTGGTTGGTCGGGTGCAGGTGAAAGGATCTTGTTTGGCCCTGACATTGTGACTCAAGCGGAGGAGAAGGTTCATATCATTCTGGAAAATCTGAGGATTGCTCAAAGTCGCCAGAAGAGCAATTATGACAGGAAGCACACAGACATGGAGTATGTCCCTGGTGATCTCGTTTACCTTCGTGTCACTCCCATGAGAGGCACGCACTGTTTTGGTATCAAAGGGAAGCTGGCTCCTAGATACATCGGTCCTTTCAAAGTTCGTGGAAGAAGAGGAGAAGTTGCTTATGCTCTTGAGCTCCCGGAAAAACTCAAGGTCCATGATGTTTTCCACATCTCTCAGCTCAAGAAGTGCTTCAAGGATCCCGGCAGGACCGTGGATCATGAGCTTATCAATCTCCAAGCAGACCTGTCTTATCAAGAACACCCCACAAAAATCCTTGAAGTCGCAGAAAGAAGGACTCGCAACAAGTCCATCAAGTTCTGCAAGGTGCAGTGGTCGCACCATTCCGTTGATGAAGCCACTTGGGAACGTGAAGATGAGCTCCGTGCCAAGTATCCTACCCTCTTCGAGTCTTCTTCTTCTTCCTAGAATCTCGGGGCGAGATTCCTGTTTAGTGGGGGAGAGTTGTAGCATCCCAATTGTCTAACAATTGTAATGCTACTTGGTCTAGTAATATAATGGCTACTTCAAATATATAATTGTTGCATCATCATTATATCATGCTCATGTCATCATGCCACCTTGCATTTGAGCATCATATAAAACCCTTTGATTTGGTTCTTATCTCATATGCATTATTAATTGTATTTGCCTCTTGATATTGTATTTGGTTCTTGATATATTGTTTAATGCCCAAGTTGAGTTGGGGGCATATCTCTTATGAACTCCACCACCTTTCATTTCACCACCTTATAATTCCACCATCCAACTAAATATGAGCTTGGCACTTATTGGGTTTTACCTCTAGCTCATGTGGGTTAGGATGGATCCAATTCTTTTCCACATGCTCTCATCTTCGCATCATGTCGTTTTCACCTTATTGATATATGAGAGCCACATGGCCATCTTTGCATGCCTTGTGAGTGGAACCCTTTTTCCTAGCTTCCATATGGATTATTATTGGATTTATGCTCATGTGGGAATATTTTTGGGACTATTGAGCATCTAGTGGCACATACACACTAGCAAGTCCCATTTCTATTCAAACATGGTCATCTCCATCTATTTCACATGGGGCATCCTTTTTAATTCTTTTTGCTTGGCCTTTATTCCAATTTTGGGAATGCAAACTAGTAATGCCATGCAACAATATTGTTTTCACAAGAATCATCATGGCAATAAATATTTTTGCATGGGCCATGCAAGTGCCACCTTTGCTAGCTTTTGGTTTTTATTTGAATCCTGAGTGGATCATCATCATCTCTCTCTCTACCACCCCTTTTGGCTTGGTTCTAGTGATCTTGCTTAAACCCTATCATCACCTCCCTCTCCTTTCCTTGCTTAGATCTTGCTGGAGCTAGCCTTGTTCATGCTTGATCTTATCAAAGGACCACTCCATCTAATCTCTCCTCTCTCTCTAAACCTCTCTCCTAGTCTATATCTTAGCTAAAACCAAACCCTACCCCTAATCCACATCTTGTTGCTAGATCTAGTTGGGAGCATGCTAGCTTCTAAACAAACCTAAGCCCCCACCCCTTCTCTCTTACCCTCTATCTAGGCCTCCCTATGACCTACCCTAGCTACCACCATCTCCTCTAATCTAAACCATACCCCCCTAGAACCAAAACCCTAAGCTACCACCACATCTCCCCCTCTCGGCCTCTCTCTTCTCTCCACCTCCCTGGACCCACCTAGCACCTGACCACCCCAACCCTAGCTACCCCAAACCAAACCCTACCCGAGCCTAGCTCACCCGAGGCTCCCCCCAAACCCTAACCCGAGCCTACCCTCTCTCCCTCTCTTCTCTCCCTGCCTTGTGGCCCCTAGCCCGAGCTTGCCCCTGCCTCCCTGGTCTCGCCCTCTAGTCCCACCTGTAAGCCACCCCCTGCCTGCCCTGCCCCTGCCTCGACCGAGCACGTGATCGGAGAGGAGGAGAGAAAGGTGGCACCGAGGCCACCTTTAACCCTACCTGCTCCCACGGCATCTCCCCCTCTCTCTGCTACCTACCACCATCCCCTGGCTCTCCTCTGCCCCCAGATCCGCTAGCACCTCGCCCTCTTCTCCCCTTCCGCTTCCCCACCGTCTACCCCCCTCATCGCCGGCCAAACCCTCGGTCTCCACCGATCCCCCTCTTCCAGCCGGTGGCGTGGTGATCGTTGGTGTCGGGGAAGGCCGTGGCTTCAGCGTCGACACTGCGGAGCCGAGCAAGAGGAGCCCAACCCCTCTGACGGCGACGCCGAACAGAAACCCTAGCTCGCTGGGCCTCTGCATCATCGTCGCCCTGCTGCTCGCCGTCCCGATCCAACGCCACCGACACACCCTCGGTGAGCCACGCAACCTCCCTGACATGGCCCCCTTCACCGTGAAGCCCTAGAACCGCCGGCCCTTACGTCGAACGCCCTCCGCGCGCCGCCGCTCGTTTCTGTGTGCTCGCTTCCGCCCGCTTAGCAGCCCTATCTAGTCCTCGCCCACCTCCCAGACAGCAACCCCCGCCTACCGCACTGGCAGCCGCCTCCGCGCGCGAGCCCCAGGTCCAGGGATCGATCCCCGCTCCGCCCGCGCCGCGCACCGAACTGTCGTTCGAGGCAGAGGAAGAGAAACAGTACCGCGGGCGCTGTTTTGCTGATACCCCCCTGCACTTTTTGTTGCATCAACCCGCACTCCTTTTGGCCCACCAGTCAGCCCCGTGGCGTTTTTGCAAAAAGGATCCCGAAGTTTTTGTATGCTTAACCCGTGATCCCCAGCTGGGCCACGTGGCTGGGCACGGTTCAACCGCTGTCACGTGGACCCGCGTGTGCTCTGGCCCCACATGTCACTCTCAGAGGCTAGGTTAGCTCGCGGTGGGAAAATCTTTTCCTGCGCGTGTGATGCCCAGTCAGCAGAGGGCCCACCTGTCACGGACTGTGGCTAGAGCTGAGCTGAGTAACAAAAGTTTTTCCGCTATTCTGTTTTAATTCAAATCTTTTTCAAATTATTTCAAATTCAATTTAAATTCTGTTTTTAAATAACTTTTGAAATATAAATCCAAATAATACAAATAATTTATGTTTTCAAATCAGAAAAATGTGAGGAATTCAAATATGCCATTCAAAATATATTTTGAACATTTAAAATTCCAAGTTTATTTAAATTACAATAAATTGCCCTTCCACCTTAATTAATTAATAACTTTTGTTTTATAACTCCAAATTTAACAAATAATATGTCTAAAATGATTAGCTCGACGAGACCTTTCTGTTTATGCATTCCATGTGGTGTTTTGAAGCATGCATCATATGAATATAAAGAGGACAGCAGCTAAATTGAGAATAAAATGGGGCCAAAGCTCAATAAAATGCTTTATTATTGTTTCCACACCTCACCCATGCCATGCTACTTTAATGCCATGCAAATTGTGCATCATTCATCATGGCATGATTGTTTGCTTGATGCATTTATACATATGCTTGTGCACTTTATTTATGTTGGCCCTTGTTTGTTTGGTTCTTCTTCGAATAGACGCTAAGCAGGGGATATATCAAGAGAACCAGGAGCACTACCTGATCCATCCCTTGCTTCAACGAGCTGCCAGTGCAAGCACTACCACATGCTTGCATACATATAGTACCTATTGCCTCTATCTCATTCTTGCATCATCGAGTCTGATTGCATTAAATTGAATCCCAAGTATTGCATAGCCTTTACTTTTAAACCCCAATCAAGCTTGTTCCTCCATCCCATGAGCCATTACTACAGGAGTTGTTTGAGCCATGCAGTCGTAGAACAACATGTGTAGGGTATGTGAGTGTCGGATGGATAACGAGGTACCTAAACAACTTAACTCGAGTAGTAATGGGATAACTAATGAAAGTGGCATCGGTGAGCCATATTTGCTATTTGGTTTTCAGGCTCACTTGTGTCCCGTGGGACCATGAGTACTTGATTCTGTTCCTTGATTATTCGGCTATCCACATCCGGAGGCTTATGAACCCCTGAGCCAGAGCTTGATTCATTCTTATTTCTTGGGGCCACAAACTAGTTTGAGGATTTATTTACTATCTGTACTTATGCCATGCTTTCTCGCTTTATTTAAATTGTGCGAGTCTGCACCTTTGCATCGCTTAGGTCCGTGACCGTTTTGCCATGTCGACAAGCCTACCACACTTTCGGGTTCGATCGTTCTACTGGCCACACAAACCTTGAGTCCGTCTCAGAGCGGCCAGCTTCGTTGGGTAGCTTAATGGGGTGGCCCCAAATATTTCGAATCCTGTGATCGCTTTGTCGTGATGCCTCGTTGGTTTTGATTTGGTTTTTCCGAGGTTGATCGAGTGTGTGTTATTTGTGCACCCTTGCAGGGTAAAACTTTCTGAAAGCCGTGTCCGCGGTTATGGACGACTTGGAGCACAGTTTCTCGATCATAGACAAGAATAACTAAAGTATCGCTTTTAATTTGACTAAACAACTGACTAGTAAATAGTGCAACACTCATGGAATGGTTAATAAAACTGTCAACGGATGGGGGGTTGTTCGTCCGCTTCCTCGTCGGTAAGCGAGGAGGAGGATGGATCTGTGGATATTACCCTTATTACTGTTATAACTGTTGTTATTAATTCACGGACATCCGTCTATCTCTGGTTAGGCGGATGGTTAGCGAGTATCTATAGAATTGTTAGGGTTTATCTTTTGCTGCAATTCGTCACCCAGTTGTGTCCCTTTGGAGGCATAAAGTCTTGCTGAGTACCCTAGGGTCTCACACGATAAATTGTTTGATTGAGATGAAGGTAAACTCACAAGATGGATCTTGGGTGGAAGAGACGATGGTGGCAATGATCATTCGGTGTAGAGATTCCGGAGCGGGAATCCGTGAGATCCGTAGGCGGGATGCTTATTTATGGGGCATCTTATGCCGATTTGCTTCTTATCCGTACTCGGATTTTGTCTTCCGCTTCCGCTTGATACTCTATTGATTGATGTATGAGGAGATGTCCTAAACTATTATATCTATCTAGGATATTTGGATCTTGCCGTATGGCGTTGCTATATTTCCTTTCTTTTTAGATGGAATGGCTCTGATGTACTGTTGTATGGTGGCTTGCATACATACTCATTTGTTTATGTAGTTGATCCCTTCGCCTGCCGATTACGCCGCCTGTTCTTGTCCCGATGTTTGGAAATGGTTGGGACGGCCGAAATGTCTACCTGTGAGTGGCATTTGGGCCCCACCGTACTATTTCAACCATTTCTGTTCATCCAGGCTTGAACTAGGAGCGTAATTCACCGAGGTAGTTACATGGTGGATCCATAGGTGGTATGTGAAAAGAATAGTCATGAAATGACTCTAGTTGATGTTAGTCAAAAGAACACACATGCAATGACACTGGTGGATCCATGTGTGGTCTCTGAAGAGAACACACATGGAATGACACTGTTGGATCCATATGTGGTATGTGAAAAGAATAGTCATGAAATAACTCCAGTTGTAGTTAGTAAAAAGAGCGCACATGCAATTACACTGGTGGATCCATGTGTGGTCTCTGAAGAGAACACACATACAATGACACTGGTGGATCCATATGTGGTATGTCAAAATAACACACATGCAATGACTCTAGTTGTTGTTAGTAAAAAGAACACACATGCAATGACACTGGTGGATCCATGTCTGGTCTGTGAAGAGAACACGCATGCAATGACACTGGTGGATCCATGTGTGGTATCTGAAGAGAACACACATGCAATGACACTGCTGGATCCATATGTGGTATGTGAAAACAACCCACATGCAATGACTCCAGTTGTTGTTAGTAAAAAGAACACACATGCAATGACACTGGTGGATCCATGTGTGGTCTCTGAAGAGAACACACATGAAATGACTCTAGCTGTGGTTAATGAGAAGAACACACATTTCAATGACACTGGTGGATCCATATGTGGTATGTGAAAAGAATAGTCATGAAATGAATCCAATTGTTATTAGTAAAAAGAACACACATGCAATGACACTGGTGGATTCATGTGTGGTCTCTGAAGAGAACACACATGCAATGACACTAGTGGATCCATATGTGGTATGTGAAAAGAACACATATGCAATGACTCCAGTTGTTGTTAGTAAAAAGAACACACATGCAATGACACTGGTGGATCCATGTGTGGTCTCTAAAGAGAACACACATTTCAATGACACTAGTGGATCCATAGGTGGTATGTGAAAAGAACACACATGCAATGACTCCAATTGTTGTTAGTAAAAAGAACGCACATGCAATCACACTGGTGGATCCATGTGTGGTCTCTAAAGAGAACATACATTTCAATGATACTGGTGGATCCATATGTGGTATGTGAAAAGAACACACATGCAATGACTCCAGTTGTTGTTAGTAAAAAGAACACACATGAAATGACACTGGTGGATCCATGTGTGGTCTCTGAAGAGAACACACATGCAATGACTCTAGTTGTGGTTAATGAGAAGAACACACATTTCAATGACACTGGTGGATCCATATGTGGTATGTGCAAAGAATAGTCATGAAATGACTCAAGTTGTTGTTAGTAAAAAAATACACATGCAATGACACTGGTGGATCCATGTGTGGTATATGAAGAGAACACACATGCAATGACACTGGTGGATCCATATGTGGTATGTAAAAACAACCCACATGCAATGACTCCAGTTGTTGTTAGTAAAAAGAACACACATGCAATGACACTGGTGGATCCATGTGTGGCCTCTGAAGAGAATACACATTTTCAGTGACACTCGTGGATCCATATGTGGTATTAGAAAAGAACACACATGCAATGACTCCAGTTGTTGTTACTAAAAAGAACACACATGCAATGACACTGGTGGATCCATATGTGGTATTAGAAAAGAACACACATGCAATGACTCCAGTTGTTGTTACTAAAAAGAACACACATGCAATGACACTGGTGGATCCATGTGTGGTCTCTGAAGAGAATACACATTTCAGTGACACTGGTGGATCCATATGTGGTATGTGAAAAGAACACACATGCAATGACGCCAGTTGTTGTTAGTAAAAAGAGCACACATGCAATTACACTGGTGGATCCATGTGTGGTCTCTAAAGAGAACACACATAAAATGACACTGGTGGATCCATATATGGTATTTCAAAAGAACACACATGCAATGACTCCTATTGTTGTTAGTAAAAAGAACACACATGCAATGACACTGTTGGATCCATGTGAGGTCTCTCAAGAGAACACACATGCAATGACTCTAGCTATGGTTAATGAGAAGAACACACATTTCAATGACACTGGTGGATCCATATGTGGTATGTGAAAAGAATAGTCATGAAATGACTCCAATTGTTATTAGTAAAAAGAACACACATGCAATGACATCCATGTGTGGTCTCTGAAGAGAACACACATGCAATGACACTAGTGGATCCATATGTGGTATGTGAAAAGAACACACATGCAATGACTCCGGTTGTTGTTAGTAAAAAGAACACACATGCAATGACACTGGTGGATCCATGTGTGATCTCTGAATAGAACACACATTTCAATGACACTAGTGGATCCATATGTGGTATGTGAAAAGAACAGACATGCAATGACTCCAGTGGTTGTTAGTAAAAAGAACACACATGAAATGACACTAGTGGATCCATGTGTGGTCTCTGAAGAGAACACACATGTAATGACTCTAGCTGTGGTTAATGAGAAGAACACACATTTCAATGACACTGGTGGATCCATATGTGGTATGTGACAAGAACAGTCATGAAATTACTCCAGTTGTAGTTAGTAAAAAGAGCACACATGCAATGACACTGGTGGATCCATGTGTGGTCTCTGAAGAGAACACACATACAATGACACTGGTGGATCCATATGTGGTATGTCAAAAGAACACACATGCAATGACTCCAGTTGTTGTTAGTAAAAAGAACACGCATGTAATGACACTGGTGGATCCATGTGTGGTCTCTGAAGAGAACACACATGCAATGACACTGGTGGATCCATATGTGGTATGTGAAAAGAACACACATGCAATGACTCCAGTTGTTGTTAGTAAAAAGAACACACATGCAATGACTCTGGTGGATCCATGTGTGGTCTCTAAAGAGAACACACATTTCAATGATACTGGTGGATCCATATGTGATATGTGAAAAGAACACACATGCAATGACTCCAGTTGTTGTTAGTAAAAAGAACACACATGAAATGACACTGGTGGATCCATGTGTGGTCTCTGAAGAGAACACACATGCAATGACTCTAGCTATGGTTAATTAGAAGAACACACATTTCAATGACACTGGTGGAGCCATATGTGGTATGTGAAAAGAATAGTCATGAAATGACTCCAGTTGTTGTTAGTAAAAAAACACACATGCAATGACACTTGTGGATCCATGTGTGGTATCTGAAGAGAACACATATGCAATGACACTGGTGGATCCATATGTGGTATGTGAAAACAACCCACATGCAATGACTCCAGTTGTTGTTAGTAAAAAGAACACACATGCAATGACACTGGTGGATCCATGTGTGGCCTCTGAAGAGAATACACATTTTCAGTGACACTGGTGGATCCATATGTGGTATTAGAAAAGAACACACATGCAATGAATACAGTTGTTGTTAGTAAAAAGAACACACATGCAATGACACTGGTGGATCCATGTGTGGTCTCTAAAGAGAACACACATGTAATGACTCTAGCTGTGGTTAATGAGAAGAACACACATTTCACTGACACTGGTGGATCCATATGTGGTATGTGAAAAGAATAGTCATGAAATGACCCCATTTGTAGTTAGTAAAAAGAGCACACATGCAATTACACTCGTGGATCCATGTGTGGTCTCTAAAGAGAACACACATAAAATGACACCGGTGGTTCCATATATGGTATTTCAAAAGAACACACATGCAATGACTCCAGTTGTTGTTAGTAAAAAGAACACACATGCAATGACACTGTTGGATCCATGTGAGGTCTCTAAAGAGAACACACATGCAATGACTCTATCTGTGGTTAATGAGAAGAGCACACATTTCAATGGCACTGGTGGATCCATATGTGGTATGTGAAAAAACACACATGCAATGTCTCTAGGTGTTGTTAGTAAAAAGAACACACATGCAATGACACTGGTGGATCCATGTGTGGTCTCTGAAGAGAACACACATTTCAATGACACTGGTGGATCTATATGTGGCATGTGAAAAGAACACATGCAATGACTCCAGTTGTTGTTAGTAAAAAGAACACACATGCAATGACACTGGTGGATCCATGTGTGGTCTCGTAAAGCTATGGTTAATGAGAAGAACACACATTTCAATGACACTGGTGGATCCATATGTGGTATGTGAAAATAATAGTCATGAAATGACTCCAGTTGTAGTTAGTAAAAAGAGCACACATGCAATTACACTGGTGGATCCATGTGTTGTCTCTGAAGAGAACACACATACAATGACACTGGTGGATCCATATGTGGTATGTCAAAATAACACACATGCAATGACTCTAGTGGTTGTTAGTAAAAAGAACACACATGCAATAGCACTGGTGGATCCATGTGTGGTCTCTGAAGAGAACACACATGCAATGACTCTATCTGTGGTTAATGGGAAGAGCACACATTTCAATGACACTGGTGGATCCATATGTGGTATGTGAAAAGAACACACATGAAATGTCTCTAGGTGTTGTTAATAAAAAGAACACACTTGCAATGACACTGGTGGATCTATATGTGGTATGTGAAAAGAACACATGCAATGAGTCAAGTTGTTGTTAGTAAAAAGAACACACATGCAATGACACTGGTGGATCCATGTGTGGTCTCTGAAGAGAACACACATGCAATGACTCTAGCTGTGGTTAATGAGAAGAACACACATTTCAATGACACTGGTGGATCCATAGGTGGTATGTGAAAAGAATAGTCATGAAATGACTCCAGTTGTTGTTAGTCAAAAGAACACACATGCAATGACATTGGTGGATCCATGTGCGGTCTCTGAAGAGAACACACATGCAATGACACTGTTGGACCCATATGTGGTATGTGAAAAGAACACACATGCAATGACTCCAGTTGTTGTTAGTAAAAAGAACACACATGCAATGACACTGGTGGGTCCATGTGTCGTCTCTAAAGAGAACACACATTTCAATGACACTGGTGGATCCATATGTGGTATGTGAAAAGAACACACATGCAATGACTCCAGTTTTTGTTAGTCAAAAGAACACACATGAAATGATACTGGTGGATCCATGTGTTTTCTCTGAAGAGAACACACATGCAATGACTCTAGTTGTGGTTAATGAGAAGAACGCACATTTAAATGACACTGGTGGATCCATATGTGGTATGTGAAAAGAATAGTCATGAAATGACTCTAGTTGTTGTTAGTAAAAAGAACACACATGTAATGACACTTGTGGATCCATGTATGGTCTCTGAAGAGAACACACATGCAATGACACTGGTGGATCCACATGTGGTATGTGAAAAGAACACACATGCACTGACTCCAGCTATTGTTAGTAAAAAGAACACACATGCAATGACACTGGTGGATCCATGTGTGGTCTCTGAAGAGAATACACATTTCAGTGACACTGGTGGATCCATATGTGGTATTAGAAAAGAACACACATGCAATGACTCAAGTTGTTGTTAGTAAAAGGAACACACATGCAATGACACTGGTGGATCCATGTGTGGTCTCTGAAGAGGACATGCTCCTAGGCTCATGGTTAATGAGAAGAACACACATTTCAATGACACTGGTGGATCCATATGTGGTATGTGAATAGAATAGTCATAAAATGACTCCAGTTGTATTTGGTAAAAAGAGCACACATGCAATTACACTGGTGGATCCATGTGTGGTCTCTGAAGAGAACATACATAAAATGACACTGGTGGGTCCATATGTGGTATGTCAAAAGAACACACATGCAATGACTCCAGTTGTTGTTAGTAAAAAAACACACATGCAATGACACTGGTGGATCCATGTGTTGTCTTTGAAGAGAACACACATGCAATGACACTGGTGGATCCATATGTGGTATGTGAAAAGAACACACATGCAATGACTCCAGTTGTTGTATGTAAAAAGAACACACATGCAATGACACTGGTGGATCCATGTGTGGTATCTGAAGAGAACACACATTTCAATGACACTGGTGGATCCATATGTGGTATGTCAAAAGAACACACATGCAATGACTCCAGGCATTGTTAGCAAAAAGAACACACATCCAATGACACTGGTGGATCCATGTGTGGTCTCTGAAGAGAACACACATGCAATGACTCTAGTTGTGGTTAATGAGAAGAACACACATTTAAATGACACTGGTGGATCCATATGTGGTATGTGAAAAGAATAGTCATGAAATGACTCCAGTTGGAGTTAGTAAAAAGAGCACACATGCAATTACACTGGTGGATCCATGTGTGGTCTCTAAAGAAAACACACATAAAATGACACTGGTGGATCCATATATGGTATTTCAAAAGAACACACATGCAATGACTCCAGTTGTTGTTAGTAAAAAGAACACACATGGAATGACACTGTTGGATCCATGTGAGGTCTCTAAAGAGAACACACATGCAATGACTCTATTTGTGGTTAATGAGAAGAGCACACATTTCAATGGCACTGTTGGATCCATATGTGGTATGTGAAAAAAAAACACATGCAATGTCTCTAGGTGTTGTTAGTAAAAAGAACACACATGCAATGACACTGGTGGATCCATGTGTGGTCTCTAAAGAGACCACACATTTCAATGACACTGGTGGATCTATATGTGGTATATGAAAAGAACACATGCAATGACTCCAGTTGTTGTTAGTAAAAAGAACACACATGCAATGACACTGGTGGATCCATGTGTGGTCTCGTAAAGCTGTGGTTAATGAGAAGAACACACATTTCAATGACACTGGTGGATCCATATGTGGTATGTGAAAAGAATAGTCATGAAATGACTCCAGTTGTAGTTAGTAAAAAGAGCGCACATGCAATTACACTGGTGGATCCATGTGTGGTCTCTGAAGAGAACACACATACAATGACACCGGTGGATCCATATGTGGTATGTCAAAATAACACACATGCAATGACTCTAGTTGTTGTTAGTAAAAAGAACACACATGCAATGACACTGATGGATCCATGTGTGGTCTGTGAAGAGAACACGCATGCAATGACTCTATCTGTGGTTAATGAGAAGAGCACACATTTCAATGACACTGGTGGATCCATATGTGGTATGTGAAAAGAACACACATGCAATGTCTCTAGGTGTTGTTAGTAAAAAAACACACATGCAATGAAACTGGTGGATCCATGTGTGGTCTCTGAAGAGAATACACATTTCAATGACACTGGTGGATCTATATGTGGTATGTGAAAAGAACACACGCAATGACTCAAGTTGTTGTTAGTAAAAAGAACACACATGCAATGACACTGGTGGATCCATGTGTGGTCTCTGAAGAGAACACACATGCAATGACTCTAGCTGTGGTTAACGAGAATAACACACATTTCAATGACACTGGTGGATCCATAGGTGGTATGTGAAAAGAATAGTCATGAAATGACTCTAGTTGTTGTTAGTCAAAAGAACACACATGCAATGACACTGGTGGATCCATGTGTGGTCTCTGAAGAGAACACACATGCAATGACACTGTTGGATCCATATGTGGTATGTGAAAAGAATAGTCATGAAATGACTCCAGTTGTAGTTAGTAAAAAGAGCGCACATGCAATTACACTGGTGGATCCATGTGTGGTCTCTGAAGAGAACACACATACAATGACACTGGTGGATCCATATGTGGTATGTCAAAATAACACACATGCAATGACTCTAGTTGTTGTTAGTAAAAAGAACACACATGCAATGACACTGGTGGATCCATGTCTGGTCTGTGAAGAGAACATGCATGCAATGACTCTATCTGTGGTTAATGAGAAGAGCACACATTTCAATGACACTGGTGGATCCATATGTGGTATGTGAAAAGAACACACATGCAATGTCTCTAGGTGTTGTTAGTAAAAAAACACACATGCAATGAAACTGGTGGATCCATGTGTGGTCTCTGAAGAGAATACACATTTCAATGACACTGGTGGATCTATATGTGGTATGTGAAAAGAACACACGCGATGACTCAAGTTGTTGTTAGTAAAAAGAACACACATGCAATCACACTGGTGGATCCATGTGTGGTCTCTGAAGAGAACACACATGCAATGACTCTAGCTGTGGTTAACGAGAATAACACACATTTTAATGACACTGGTGGATCCATAGGTGGTATGTGAAAAGAATAGTCATGAAATGACTCTAGTTGTTGTTAGTCAAAAGAACACACATGCAATGACACTGGTGGATCCATGTGTGGTCTCTGAAGAGAACACACATGCAATGACACTGTTGGATCCATATGTGGTATGTGAAAAGAACACACATGCAATGACTCCAGTTGTTGTTAGTAAAAAGAACACACATGCAATGACACTGGTGGGTCCATGTGTGGTCTCTAAAGAGAACACACATTTCAATGACACTGGTGGATCCATATGTGGCATGAGAAAAGAACACACATGAAATGACACTGGTGGATCCATGTGTGGTCTCTGAAGAGAACACACATGCAATGACTCTAGCTGTGGTTAATGAGAAGAACACACATTTCAATGACACTGGTGGATCCATATGTGGTATGTGAAAAGAATAGTCATGAAATGACTCTAGTTGTTGTTAGTAAAAAGAACACCCATGTAATGACACTGGTGGATCCATGTGTGGTGTCTGAAGAGAACACACATGGAATGACACTGGTGGATCCACATGTGGTATGTGAAAAGAACACACATGCAATGACTCCAGTTGTTGTTAGTAAAACACACATCCAATGACACTGGTGGATCCATGTGTGGTCTCTGAAGAGAATACACATTTCAGTGACACTGGTGGATCCATATGTGGTATTAGAAAAGAACACGCATGCAATGAATCCAGTTGTTGTTAGTAAAAAGAACACACATGCAATGACATAGGTGGATCCATGTGTGGTCTCTGAAGAGAACACACATGCAATGACTCTAGCTGTGGTTAATGAGAAGAACACACATTTAAATGACACTGGTGTATCCATATGTGGTATGTGAAAAGAATAGTCATGAAATGACTCCAGTTGTAGTTAGTAAAAAGATCACACATGCAATTACACTGGTGGATCCATGTGTGGTGTCTGAAGAGAACACACATGCAATGACAATGGTGGATCCATATGTGGTATGTGAAAAGAACACACATGCAATGACTCTAGTTGTTGTTAGTAAAAAGAACACACATGCAATCACACTAGTGGATCCATGTGTGGTCTCTGAAGAGAACACACATTTCAATGACACTTGTGGATCCATATGTGGTATGTGAAAAGAACACACATGCAATGACTCCAGTTGTTGTTACTAAAAGGAACACACATGCAATAACACTGGTGGATCCATGTGTGGTATCTGAAGAGAATACACATGCAATGACACTGGTGGATCCATATGTGGTATGTCAAAATAACACACATGCAATGACTCTAGTTGTTGTTAGTAAAAAGAACACACATGCAATGACACTGGTGGATCCATGTGTGGTCTCTGAAGAGAACACACATTTCAATGACACTGGTGGATCCATATGTGGTATGTGAAAAGAACACACATGCAATGTCTCTAGGTGTTGTTAGTAAAAAAACACACATGCAATGAAACTGGTGGATCCATGTGTGGTCTCTGAAGAGAATACACATTTCTAGGACACTGGTGGATCTATATGTGGTATGTGAAAAAACACACGCAATGACTCAAGTTGTTGTTAGTAAAAAGAACACACATGCAATGACACTGGTGGATCCATGTGTGGTCTCTGAAGAGAACACACATGCAATGACACTGGTGGATCCATATGTGGTATGTGAAAAGAACACACATGCAATCACTCCAGTTGTTATTAGTGAAAAGAACACACATGCAATGACACTGGTGGATCCATGTGTGGTTTCTGAAGAGAACACACATGCAATGACACTGGTGGATCCATATGTGGTATGTGAAAAGAATAGTCATGAAATGACTCAAGTTGTTGTTAGTAAAAAGAACACACATGCAATGACACTGGTGGATCCATGTGTGGTCTCTGAAGAGAACACACATGTAATGACACTGGTGGATCCATATGTGGTATGTGAAAAGAACACACATGCAATGACTCCAGTTGTTGTTAGTAAAAAGAACACACATGCAATGACACTGGTCGATCCATGTGTGGTCTCTGAAGAGAACACACATTTCAATGACATTGGTGGATCCATTTGTGGTATGTGAAAAGAACACACATGCAATGACTCCAGTTTTTGTTAGTAAAAAGAACACACATCCAATGACACTGGTCGATCCATGTGTGGTCTCTGAAGAGAACACACATGCAATAATTCTAGCTGTGGTTAATGAGAAGAACACACATTTCAATGACACTGGTGGATCCATATGTGGTATGTGAAAAGAATAGTCATGAAATGACTCAAGTTGTTGTTAGTAAAAAGAACACACATGCAATGACCTTTGGTGGATCCATGTGTGGTCTCTCAAGAGAACACACATGCAATGACACTGGTGGATCCATATGTGGTATGTGAAAAGAACACACATGCAATGACTCAAGTTGTTGTTAGTAAAAAGAACACACATGCAATGACACTGGTGGATCCATGTGTGGTCTTTGAAGAGAACACACATGCAATGACACTGGTGGATCCATATGTGGTATGTGAAAAGAACACACATGCAATGACTCTAGTTGTTGTTAGTAAAAAGAACACACATGCAATGACACTAGTGGATCCTTGTGTGGTCTCTGAAGGGAACACAGATTTCAATGACACTTGTGGATCCATATGTGGTATGTGAAAAGAACACACATGCAATGACTCAAGTTGTTGTTAGTAAAAAGAACACACATGCAATGACACTGGTGGATCCATGTGTGGTCTTTGAAGGGAACACAGATTTCAATGACACTTGTGGATCCATATGTGGTATGTGAAAAGAACACACATGCAATGACTCTAGTTGTTGTTAGTAAAAAGAACACACATGCAATGACACTAGTGGATCCTTGTGTGGTCTCGAAAGAGAACACAGATTTCAATGACACTTGTGGATCCATATGTGGTATGTGAAAAGATAACACATGCAATGAATCTAGTTGTTGTTAGTAAAAAGAACATACATGCAATTACACTTGTGGATCCATGTGTGGTCTCGAAGAACACACATTTCAATGACACTTGTGGATCCATATGTGGTATGTGAAAAGAACACACATGCAATGACTCTAGTTGTTGTTAGTAAAAAGAACACACATGCAATGACACTGGTGGATCCATGTGTGGTCTCTGAAGGGAACACATATTTCAATGACACTTGTGGATCCATATGTGGTATGTGAAAAGAACACACATGCAATGACTCCAGTTGTTGTTAGTAAAAAGAACACACATCCAATGACACTGGTGGATCCATGTGTGGTATCTGAAGAGAATACACATGCAATGACACTGGTGGATCCATATGTGGTATGTGAAAAGAACACACATGCAATCACTCAAGTTGTTGTTAGTAAAAAGAACACACATGCAATGACACTTTGGATCCATGTGTGGTCTCTAAAGAGAACACACATTTCAATGACACTGGTGGATCCATATGTGGTATGTGAAAAGAACACACATGCAATGACTCCAGTTGTTGTTAGTAAAAAGAACACACATGCAATGACACTGGTGGATCCATGTGTGGTCTCTGAAGAGAACACACATGTAATGACACTGGTGGATCCATATGTGGTATGTGAAAAGAACACACATGCAATGACTCCAGTTGTTGTTAGTAAAAAGAACACACATGCAATGACACTAGTCGATCCATGTGTGGTCTCTGAAGAGAACACACATTTCAATGACACTGGTGGATCCATATGTGGTATGTGAAAAGAACACACATGCAATGACTCAAGTTTTGTTATATAAAAAGAACACACATGCAATGACATCAGTGGATCCATGTGTGGTCTCAAAGAGAACACACATGCAATTACACCGGTGGATCCATATGTGGTATGTGAAAAGAACACACATGCAATGACTCTAGTTGTTGTTAGTAAAAAGAACACACATGCAATGACACTAGTGGATCCATGTGTGGTCTCTGAAGAGAACACACATTTCAATGACACTTGTGGATCCATATGTTGTATTAGAAAAGATCACACATGCAATGACTCAGTTGTTGTTAGTAAAAGAACACACATGCAATGACACTGTGGATCCATGTGTGGTCTGAAAGAGAACACACATGCAATGACACTGGTGGATCCATATGTGGTATGTGAAAAGAACACACATGCAATGACTCCAGTTGTTGTTAGTAAAAAGAACACACATGCAATGACACTGGTGGATCCATGTGTGGTCTCTGAAGAGAACACACATTTCAATGACACTGGTGGATCCATATGTGGTATGTGAAAAGAACACACATGCAATGACTCAAGTTGTTGTTAGTAAAAAGAACACACATGCAATGACACTGGTGGATCCATGTGTGGTCTCTGAAGAGAACACACATTTCAATGACACTGGTGGATCCATATGTGGTATGTGAAAAGAACACACATGCAATGACTCCAGTTGTTGTTAGTAAAAAGAACACACATGCAATGACACTGGTGGATCCATGTGTGGTCTCTGAAGAGAACACACATGCAATGACACTGGTGGATCCATATGTGGTATGTGAAAAGAACACACATGCAATGACTCAAGTTGTTGTTAGTAAAAAGAACACACATGCAATGACACTAGTGGATCCATGTGTGGTCTCTTAAAAAGAACACACATTTCAATGACACTGGTGGATCCATATGTGGTATGTGAAAAGAACACACATGCAATGACTCAAGTTGTTGTTAGTAAAAAGAACACACATGCAATGACACTGGTGTATCCAGTTGTGGTCTCTGAAGAGAACACACATGCAATGACACTGGTGGATCCATATGTGGTATGTGAAAAGAACACACATGCAATGACTCTAGTTGTTGTTAGTAAAAAGAACACACATGCAATGACACTGGTGGATCCATGTGTGGTCTCTGAAGAGAACACACATTTCAATGACACTAGTGGATCCATATGTGGTATGTGAAAAGAACACATGCAATGACTCAGTTGTTGTTAGTAAAAGAACACACATGCAATGACAATGTGGATCCATGTGTGGTCTCTGAAGAGAACACACATGCAATGACACTGTGGATCCATATGTGGTATGTGCAAAGAACACACATGCAATGACTCAAGTTGTTGTTAGTAAAAAGAACACACATGCAACGACAGGGGTGGATCCATGTGTGGTCTCAAGAGAACACACATTTCAATGACACTGGTGGATCCATATGTGGTATGTGAAAAGAACACATGCAATGACTCAAGTTGTTGTTAGTAAAAGAACACACATGCAATGACATTGGTGGATCCATGTGTGGTCTCTGAAGAGAACACACATGCAATGACCACACATTTCAATGACACGGTGGATCCATATGTGGTATGTGAAAAGAACACATGCAATGACTCAGTTGTTGTTAGTAAAAAGAACACACATGCAATGACCTTTGGTGGATCCATGTGTGGTCTCTGAAGAGAACACACATTTCATTGACACTCGTGGATAGATATGTGTTATGTGAAAAGAACAGACTTGCAATGACTCAAGTTGTTGTTAGTAAAAAGAACTCACATACTATGACACTGGTGGATCCATGTGTGGTCTCTGAAGAGAACACACATGCAATGACACTGTGGATCCATATGTGGTATGTGAAAAGAACACACATGCAATGACTCTAGTTGTTGTTAGTAAAAGAACACACATGCAATGACACTGTGGATCCATGTGTGGTCTCTGAGAAGAACACACATTTCAATGACACTGGTGGATCCATATGTGGTATGTGAAAAGAACACACATGCAATGACTCAAGTTGTTGTTAGTAAAAGAACACACATGCAATGACACTAGTGGATCCATGTGTGGTCTGAAGAGAACACACATGCAATGACACTGTGGATCCATATGTGGTATGTGAAAAGAACACACATGCAATGACTCTAGTTGTTGTTAGTAAAAAGAACACACATGCAATGACACTGGTGGATCCATGTGTGGTCTCTGAAGAGAACACATGACGTGGTTAATGAGAAAACATTTCAATGACACTGGTGGATCCATATGTGGTATGTGAAAAGAACACACATGCAATGACTCTAGGTGTTGTTAGTAAAAAACACACATGCAATGACACTGTGGATCCATGTGTGGTCTCTGAAGAGAATACGCATTTCAATGACACTGGGATCCATATGTGGTATGTGAAAAGAACACACATGCAATGACTCTAGTTGTTGTTAGTAAAAAGAACACACATGCAATGACACTGGTGGATCCATGTGTGGTCTCTGAAGAGAACATACATTTCAATGACACTAGTGGATCCATATGTGGCATGTGAAAAGAACACACATGCAATGACTCTATTTGTTGTTAGTAAAAAGAACACACATGCAATGACACTGGTGGATCCATGTGTGGTCTCTGAAGAGAACACACATGCAATGACTCTAGCTGTGGTTAATGAGAAGAACACATTTCAATGACACTGTGGATCCATATGTGGTATTTGAAAAGAATAGTCATGAAATGACTCCAGTTGTTGTTAGTAAAAAGAGCACACACGCAATTACATTGGTGGATCCATGTGTGGTCTCTGAAGAGAACACACATGCAATGACACTGGTGGATCCATATGTGGTATGTGAAAAGAACACACATGTAATGACTCCAGTTGTTGTTAGTAAAAAGAACACACATGCAATGACACTGGTGGATCCATGTGTGGTCTCGCAAGAGAACACACATGAAATGACACTAGTTACACACATTTCAATGACACTGTGGATCCATATGTGGTATGTGAAAAGAACACACATGCAATGACTCAGTTGTTGTTAGTAAAAGAACACACATCCAATGACACTGGATCCATGTGGTCTCAGCACATCATGATAATTCTAGTAGTGGTTAATGAGAAGAACACACATTTCAATGACACCGGTGGATCCATATGTGGTATGTGAAAGAACACACATGCAATGACTCAAGTTGTTGTTAGTAAAAAGAACACACATGCAATGACATCAGGATCCATGTGTGGTCTCTAAGAGAACACACATGCAATGACACTGTGGATCCATATGTGGTATGTGAAAAGAACACACATGCAATGACTCTAGTTGTTGTTAGTAAAAGAACACACATGCAATGACACTGTGGATCCATGTGTGGTCTCTGAAGAGAACACACATTTCAATGACACTTGGATCCATATGTGGTATGTGAAAAGAACACACATGCAATGACTCAAGTTGTTAGTAAAAAGAACACACATGCAATGACACTGTGGATCCATGTGTGGTCTCAAGAGAACACACATGCAATGACACTGTGGATCCATATGTGGTATGTGAAAAGAACACACATGAAATGACTCCAGTTGTTGTTACTAAAAATAACACACATGCAATGACACTTGTGGATCCATGTGTGGTCTCTGAAGAGAACACACATGCAATGACACTGGTGGATCCATATGTGGTATGTGAAAAGAATAGTCATGAAATGACTCAAGTTGTTGTTAGTAGAAATAACACACATGCAATGACACTGGTGGATCCATGTGTGGTCTCTGAAGAGAACACATATGAAAGGACACTGGTGGATACATATGTGGTATGTGAAAAGAACATACATGTAATGACTCCAGTTGTTGTTAGTAAAAAGAACACATGCAATGACACTGGTGGATCCATATGTGGTATGTGAAAAGAACACACATGCAATGACTCCAGTTTTGTTAGTAAAAAGAACACACATGTAATGACGATCCATGTGTGGTCTCAAGAGAACACACATGCAATAATTCTAGCTGTGGTTAATGAGAAGAACACACACATTTCAATGACACTGGTGGATCCATATGTGGTATGTGAAAAGAATAGTCATGAAATGACTCCAGTTGTTGTTAGTAAAAAGAAAACACATGCAATGACACTGGTGGATCCATGTGTGGTCTCTAAAGAGAACACACATGCAATGACACTGGTGGATCCATATGTGGTATGTGAAAAGAACACACATGCAATGACTCTAGTTGTTGTTAGTAAAAAGAACACACATGCAATGACTCTGTTGGATCCATTTGTGGTCTTTGAAGAGAACACACATTTCAATGACACTTGTGGATCCATATGTGGTATGTGAAAAGAACACACATGCAATGACTCCAGTTGTTGTTAGTAAAAAGAACACACATGCAATGACACTGGTGGATCCATGTGTGGTATCTGAAGAGAACACACATGCAATGACACTGGTGGATCCATATGTGGTATGTGAAAAGAACACACATGCAATGACTCAAGGTGTTGTTAGTAGAAAGAACACACATGCAATGACACTGGTGGATCCATGTCTGGTCTCTGAAAACAACACACATTTCAATGACACTGGTGGATCCATATGTGGTATGTGAAAAGAACACACATGCAATGACTCAAGTTGTTGTTAGTAAAAAGAACACATATGCAATGACACTGGTGGATCCATGTGTGGTCTCTGAAGAGAACACACATGCAATGACTCTAGATGTGGTTAATGAGAAAAACACACATTTCAATGACACTGGTGGATCCATATGTCGTGTGTGAAAAGAACACACATGCAATGACTCCAGTTGTTGTTAGTAAAATACACATGCAATGACACTGGTGGATCCATGTGTGGTCTCTGAAGAGAACACACCTGCAACGACACTGCTGGATCCATATGTGGTATGTGAAAAGAACACACATGCAATGACTCAAGTTGTTGTTAGTAAAAAGAACACAGATGCAATGACACTAGTGGATCCATGTGTGGTCTCTGAAGAGAACACACATGCAATGACTCTAGTTGTGGTTAATGAGAAGAACACACATTTCAATGACACTGGTGGATCCATATGTGGTATGTGAAAAGAACACAGATGAAATGACTCAAGTTGTTGTTAGTAAAAAGAACACACATGCAATGACAATGGTGGATCCATTTGTGGTCTTTGAAGAGAACACACATGCAATGACACTGGTGGATCCATATGTGGTATGTGAAAATAACACACATGCAATGACTCTAGTTGTTGTTAGTAAAAAGAACACACATGCAATGACACTGGTGGATCCATGTGTGGTCTTTGAAGAGAACACACATTTCAATGACACTGGTGGATCCATATGTGGTATGTAAAAAAACACATGCAATGACTCCAGTTGTTGTTAGTAAAAAGAACACACATGCAATGACAATGGTGGATCCATGTGTGGTCTCTGAAGAGAACACACATGCAATGACTCTAGCTATGGTTAATTTGAAGAACACACATTTCAATGACACGTGTGGATACACATGTGGTATGTGCAAAGAATAGTCATGAAATGACTCCAGTTGTTGTTAGTAAAAAGAACACACATGCAATGACACTAGTGGATCCATGTGTGGTCTCCGAAGAGAACACACATGTAATGACACTGGTGGATCCATATATGGTATGTGAAAAGAACACACATGCAATGACTCCAGTTGTTGTTCGTAAAAAGAACACACATGCAATTAAACTGGTGGATCCATGTGTGGTCTCTGAAGAGAACACATATTTCAATGACACTGGTGGATCCATATGTGGTATGTGAAAAGAACACACATGCAATGACTTCAGTTGTTGTTATAAAAAGAACACACATGCAATGACACTAGTGGATCCATGTGTGGTCTCTGAAGAGAACACACATGCAATGATTCTAGTTGTGGTTAATGAGAAGAACACACATTTCAATGACACTGGATCCATATGTGGTATGTGAAAAGAATAGTCATGAAATGACTCAGTTGTTATTAGTAAAACAACACACATGCAATGACATCAGGATCCATGTGTGGTCTCTGAAGAGAACACACATGCAATGACACTGGTGGATCCATATGTGGTATGTGAAAGAACACACATGCAATGACTCTAGTTTTTGATAGTAAAAAGAACACACATGCAATGACACTGGTGGATCCATGTGTGGTCTTTGAAGAAAACACACATTTCAATGACACTTGTGGATCCATATGTGGTATGTGAAAAGAACACACATGCAATGACTCCAGTTGTTGTTACTAAAAGGAACACACATACAATGACACTGGTGGATCCATGTGTGGTATCTGAAGAGAATACACATGCAATGACACTGGTGGATCCATATGTGGTATGTCAAAATAACACACATGCAATGACTCTAGTTGTTGTTAGTAAAAAGAACACACATGCAATGACACTGGTGGATCCATGTGTGGTCTATGAAGAGAACACGCATGCAATGACTCTATTCTGTGGTTAATGAGAAAAGCACACATTTCAATGACACTGGTGGATCATTATGTGGTATGTGAAAAGAACACACATGCAATGTCTCTAGGTGTTGTTAGTAAAAAAACACACATGCAATGAAACTGGTGGATCCATGTGTGGTCTCTGAAGAGAATACACATTTCTAGGACACTGGTGGATCTATATGTGGTATGTGAAAAGAACACATGCAATGACTCAAGTTGTTGTTAGTAAAAAGAACACACATGCAATGACACTGGTGGATCCATGTGTGGTCTCTGAAGAGAACATACATTTCAATGACACTGGTGGATCCATATGTGGTATGTGAAAAGAACACACATTCAATGACTCTAGTTTTTGTTAGTAAAAAGAACACACATGCAATGCCAATGGTGGATCCATGTGTGGTGTCTGAAGAGAACACACATGCAATGACTCTAGCTGTGGTTAATGAGAAGAACACACATTTCAATGACACTTGTGGATCCACATGTGGTATGTGAAAAGAATAGTCATGAAATGACTCCAGTTATTGTAAGTAAAACGAACACACATGCAATGACACTGGTGGATTCATGTGTGGTCTCTGAAGAGAACACACATGTAATGACACTGGTGGATCCATATGTGGTATGTGAAAAGAACACACATGCAATGACTCCAGTTGTTGTTAGTAAAAAGAACACACATGCAATGACACTGGTCGATCCATGTGTGGTCTCTGAAGAGAACACACATTTCAATGACACGGTGGATCCATTTGTGGTATGTGAAAAGAACACACATGCAATGACTCCAGTTTTGTTAGTAAAAAGAACACACATCCAATGACACTGTGATCCATGTGTGGTCTCTGAAGAGAACACACATGCAATAATAGCTGTGGTTAATGAGAAGAACACACATTTCAATGACACTGGTGGATCCATATGTGGTATGTGAAAAGAATAGTCATGAAATGACTCTTGTTGTTAGTAAAAAGAACACACATGCAATGACACACCTTGATCCATATGTGGTCTCTAAAGAGAACACACATGCAATGACACTGGTGGATCCATATGTGGTATGTGAAAAGAACACACATGCAATGACTCTAGTTGTTGATAGTAAAAAGAACACACATGCAATGACACTGGATCCATGTGTGGTCTTTGAAGAGAACAAACATTTCAATGACACTTGTGGATCCATATGTGGTATGTGAAAAGAACACACATGCAATGACTCCAGTTGTTGTTAGTAAAAAGAACACACATGCAATGACACTGGTGGATCCATGTGTGGTATCTGAAGAGAACACACATGCAATGAACTGGTGGATCCATATGTGGTATGTGAAAAGAACACACATGCAATGACTCAAGGTGTTGTTAGTAGAAAGAACACACATGCAATGACACTGGTGGATCCATGTCTGGTCTCTGAAAACAACACACTTTTCACTGATACTGGTGGATCCATATGTGGTATGTGAAAAGAACACACATGCAATGACTCAAGTTGTTGTTAGTAAAAAGAACACACATGCAATGACACTGGTGGATCCATGTGTGGTCTTTGAAGAGAACACACATGCAATGACACTGGTGGATCTATATGTGGTATGTGAAAAGAACACACATGCAATGACTCTAGTTGTTGTTAGTAAAAAGAACACACATGCAATGACACTGGTGGATCCATTTGTGGTATGTGAAAAGAACACACATGCAATGACTCCAGTTGTCGTGAGTAAAAAGAACACACATGCAATGAAACTGGTGGATCCATGTGTGGTCTCAAGAGAACACACATGCAATAATTCTAGCTGTGGTTAATGAGAAGAACACACATTTCAATGACACTGGTGGATCCATATGTGGTATGTGAAAAGAATAGTCATGAAATGACTCCAGTTGTTGTTAGTAAAAAGAAAACACATGCAATGACATCAGTGGATCCATGTGTGGTCTCTAAAGAGAACACACATGCAATGACACTGGTGGATCCATATGTGGTATGTGAAAAGAACACACATGCAATGACTCTAGTTGTTGATAGTAAAAAGAACACACATGCAATGACACTGGTGGATCCATGTGTGGTCTTTGAAGAGAACACACATTTCAATGACACTTGTGGATCCATATGTGGTATGTGAAAAGAACACACATGCAATGACTCCAGTTGTTGTTAGTAAAAAGAACACACATGCAATGACACTGGTGGATCCATGTGTGGTATCTGAAGAGAACACACATGCAATGAACTGGTGGATCCATATGTGGTATGTGAAAAGAACACACATGCAATGACTCAAGGTGTTGTTAGTAGAAAGAACACACATGCAATGACACTGGTGGATCCATGTCTGGTCTCTGAAAACAACACACATTTCAATGACACTGGTGGATCCATATGTGGTATGTGAAAAGAACACACATGCAATGACTCAAGTTGTTGTTAGTAAAAAGAAAACATATGCAATGACACTGGTGGATCCATGTGTGGTCTCTGAAGAGAACACACATGCAATGACTCTAGATGTGGTTAATGAGAAAAACACACATTTCAATGACACTGGTGGATCCATATGTCGTGTGTGAAAAGAACACACATGCAATGACTCCAGTTGTTGTTAGTAAAATACACATGCAATGACACTGATGGATCCATGTGTGGTCTCTGAAGAGAACACACATGCAATGACACTGGTGGATCCATATGTGGTATGTGAAAAGAACACACATGCAATGACTCAAGTTGTTGTTAGTAAAAAGAACACAGATGCAATGACACTAGTGGATCCATGTGTGGTCTCTGAAGAGAACACACATGCAATGACTCTAGTTGTGGTTAATGAGAAGAACACACATTTCAATGACACTGGTGGATCCATATGTGGTATGTGAAAAGAACACAGATGAAATGACTCAAGTTGTTGTTAGTAAAAAGAACACACATGCAATGACAATGGTGGATCCATTTGTGGTCTTTGAAGAGAACACACATGCAATGACACTGGTGGATCCATATGTGGTATGTGAAAAGAACACACATGCAATGACTCTAGTTGTTGTTAGTAAAAAGAACACACATGCAATGACACTGGTGGATCCATGTGTGGTCTTTGAAGAGAACACACATTTCAATGACACTGGTGGATCCATATGTGGTATGTAAAAAAAAACACATGCAATGACTCCAGTTGTTGTTAGTAAAAAGAACACACATGCAATGACAATGGTGGATCCATGTGTGGTCTCTGAAGAGAACACACATGCAATGACTCTAGCTATGGTTAATGTGAAGAACACACATTTCAATGACACGTGTGGATACACATGTGGTATGTGCAAAGAATAGTCATGAAATGACTCCAGTTGTTGTTAGTAAAAAGAACACACATGCAATGACACTAGTGGATCCATGTGTGGTCTCCGAAGAGAACACACATGTAATGACACTGGTGGATCCATATATGGTATGTGAAAAGAACACACATGCAATGACTCCAGTTGTTGTTCGTAAAAAGAACACACATGCAATTAAACTGGTGGATCCATGTGTGGTCTCTGAAGAGAACACATATTTCAATGACACTGGTGGATCCATATGTGGTATGTGAAAAGAACACACATGCAATGACTTCAGTTGTTGTTATAAAAAGAACACACATGCAATGACACTAGTGGATCCATGTGTGGTCTCTGAAGAGAACACACATGCAATGATTCTAGCTGTGGTTAATGAGAAGAACACACATTTCAATGACACTGGTGGATCCATATGTGGTATGTGAAAAGAATAGTCATGAAATGACTCCAGTTGTTATTAGTAAAACAACACACATGCAATGACACTGGTGGATCCATGTGTGGTCTCTGAAGAGAACACACATGCAATGACACTGGTGGATCCATATGTGGTATGTGAAAGAACACACATGCAATGACTCTAGTTTTTGATAGTAAAAAGAACACACATGCAATGACACTGGTGGATCCATGTGTGGTCTTTGAAGAAAACACACATTTCAATGACACTTGTGGATCCATATGTGGTATGTGAAAAGAACACACATGCAATGACTCCAGTTGTTGTTACTAAAAGGAACACACATACAATGACACTGGTGGATCCATGTGTGGTATCTGAAGAGAATACACATGCAATGACACTGGTGGATCCATATGTGGTATGTCAAAATAACACACATGCAATGACTCTAGTTGTTGTTAGTAAAAAGAACACACATGCAATGACACTGGTGGATCCATGTGTGGTCTATGAAGAGAACACGCATGCAATGACTCTATTCTGTGGTTAATGAGAAAAGCACACATTTCAATGACACTGGTGGATCATTATGTGGTATGTGAAAAGAACACACATGCAATGTCTCTAGGTGTTGTTAGTAAAAAAACACACATGCAATGAAACTGGTGGATCCATGTGTGGTCTCTGAAGAGAATACACATTTCTAGGACACTGGTGGATCTATATGTGGTATGTGAAAAGAACACATGCAATGACTCAAGTTGTTGTTAGTAAAAAGAACACACATGCAATGACACTGGTGGATCCATGTGTGGTCTCTGAAGAGAACATACATTTCAATGACACTGGTGGATCCATATGTGGTATGTGAAAAGAACACACATTCAATGACTCTAGTTTTTGTTAGTAAAAAGAACACACATGCAATGCCAATGGTGGATCCATGTGTGGTGTCTGAAGAGAACACACATGCAATGACTCTAGCTGTGGTTAATGAGAAGAACACACATTTCAATGACACTTGTGGATCCACATGTGGTATGTGAAAAGAATAGTCATGAAATGACTCCAGTTATTGTAAGTAAAACGAACACACATGCAATGACACTGGTGGATTCATGTGTGGTCTCTGAAGAGAACACACATGTAATGACACTGGTGGATCCATATGTGGTATGTGAAAAGAACACACATGCAATGACTCCAGTTGTTGTTAGTAAAAAGAACACACATGCAATGACACTGGTCGATCCATGTGTGGTCTCTGAAGAGAACACACATTTCAATGACACTGGTGGATCCATTTGTGGTATGTGAAAAGAACACACATGCAATGACTCCAGTTTTTGTTAGTAAAAAGAACACACATCCAATGACACTGGTCGATCCATGTGTGGTCTCTGAAGAGAACACACATGCAATAATTCTAGCTGTGGTTAATGAGAAGAACACACATTTCAATGACACTGGTGGATCCATATGTGGTATGTGAAAAGAATAGTCATGAAATGACTCCAGTTGTTGTTAGTAAAAAGAACACACATGCAATGACACTGGTGGATCCATGTGTGGTCTCTAAAGAGAACACACATGCAATGACACTGGTGGATCCATATGTGGTATGTGAAAAGAACACACATGCAATGACTCTAGTTGTTGATAGTAAAAAGAACACACATGCAATGACACTGGTGGATCCATGTGTGGTCTTTGAAGAGAACACACATTTCAATGACACTTGTGGATCCATATGTGGTATGTGAAAAGAACACACATGCAATGACTCCAGTTGTTGTTAGTAAAAAGAACACACATGCAATGACACTGGTGGATCCATGTGTGGTATCTGAAGAGAACACACATGCAATGAACTGGTGGATCCATATGTGGTATGTGAAAAGAACACACATGCAATGACTCAAGGTGTTGTTAGTAGAAAGAACACACATGCAATGACACTGGTGGATCCATGTCTGGTCTCTGAAAACAACACACATTTCAATGACACTGGTGGATCCATATGTGGTATGTGAAAAGAACACACATGCAATGACTCAAGTTGTTGTTAGTAAAAAGAACACACATGCAATGACACTGGTGGATCCATGTGTGGTCTTTGAAGAGAACACACATGCAATGACACTGGTGGATCTATATGTGGTATGTGAAAAGAACACACATGCAATGACTCTAGTTGTTGTTAGTAAAAAGAACACACATGCAATGACACTGGTGGATCCATTTGTGGTATGTGAAAAGAACACACATGCAATGACTCCAGTTTTTGTTAGTAAAAAGAACACACATCCAATGACACTGGTCGATCCATGTGTGGTCTCTGAAGAGAACACACATGCAATAATTCTAGCTGTGGTTAATGAGAAGAACACACATTTCAATGACACTGGTGGATCCATATGTGGTATGTGAAAAGAATAGTCATGAAATGACTCCAGTTGTTGTTAGTAAAAAGAAAACACATGCAATGACACTGGTGGATCCATGTGTGGTCTCTAAAGAGAACACACATGCAATGACACTGGTGGATCCATATGTGGTATGTGAAAAGAACACACATGCAATGACTCTAGTTGTTGATAGTAAAAAGAACACACATGCAATGACACTGGTGGATCCATGTGTGGTCTTTGAAGAGAACACACATTTCAATGACACTTGTGGATCCATATGTGGTATGTGAAAAGAACACACATGCAATGACTCCAGTTGTTGTTAGTAAAAAGAACACACATGCAATGACACTGGTGGATCCATGTGTGGTATCTGAAGAGAACACACATGCAATGAACTGGTGGATCCATATGTGGTATGTGAAAAGAACACACATGCAATGACTCAAGGTGTTGTTAGTAGAAAGAACACACATGCAATGACACTGGTGGATCCATGTCTGGTCTCTGAAAACAACACACATTTCAATGACACTGGTGGATCCATATGTGGTATGTGAAAAGAACACACATGCAATGACTCAAGTTGTTGTTAGTAAAAAGAACACACATGCAATGACACTGGTGGATCCATGTGTGGTCTTTGAAGAGAACACACATGCAATGACACTGGTGGATCTATATGTGGTATGTGAAAAGAACACACATGCAATGACTCTAGTTGTTGTTAGTAAAAAGAACACACATGCAATGACACTGGTGGATCCTTGTGTGGTCTCTGAAGGGAACACAGATTTCAATGACACTTGTGGATCCATATGTGGTATGTGAAAAGAACACACATGCAATGACTTCAGTTGTTGTTATAAAAAGAACACACATGCAATGACACTGGTGGATCCATGTGTGGTCTTTGAAGAGAACACACATTTCAATGACACTGGTGGATCCATATGTGGTATGTAAAAAAAAACACATGCAATGACTCCAGTTGTTGTTAGTAAAAAGAACACACATGCAATTACAATGGTGGATCCATGTGTGGTCTCTGAAGATAACACACATGCAATGACTCTAGCTATGGTTAATGTGAAGAACACACATTTCAATGACACGTGTGGATACACATGTGGTATGTGCAAAGAATAGTCATGAAATGACTCCAGTTGTTGTTAGTAAAAAGAACACACATGCAATGACACTAGTGGAGACATGTGTGGTCTCCGAAGAGAACACACATGTAATGACACTGGTGGATCCATATATGGTATGTGAAAAGAACACACATGCAATGACTCCAGTTGTTGTTCGTAAAAAGAACACACATGCAATTAAACTGGTGGATCCATGTGTGGTCTCTAAAGAGAACACATATTTCAATGACACTGGTGGATCCATATGTGGTATGTGAAAAGAACACACATGCAATGACTTCAGTTGTTGTTATAAAAAGAACACACATGCAATGACACTAGTGGATCCATGTGTGGTCTCTGAAGAGAACACACATGCAATGATTCTAGCTGTGGTTAATGAGAAGAACACACATTTCAATGACACTGGTGGATCCATATGTGGTATGTGAAAAGAATAGTCATGAAATGACTCCAGTTGTTATTAGTAAAACAACACACATGCAATGACACTGGTGGATCCATGTGTGGTCTCTGAAGAGAACACACATGCAATGACTCTAGTTGTGGTTAATGAGAAGAACACACATTTCAATGACACTGGTGGATCCATATGTGGTATGTGAAAAGAACACACATGCAATGACTCAAGTTGTTGTTAGTAAAAAGAACACACATGCAATGACACTGGTGGATCCATGTGTGGTCTCTGAAGAGAACACACATGCAATGACACTGGTGGATCCATATGTGGTATGTGAAAAGAACACACATGCAATGACTCTAGTTGTTGTTAGTAAAAAGAACACACATGCAATGACACTGGTGGATCCATGTGTGGTCTCTGAAGAGAACACACATTTCAATGACACTGGTGGATCCATATGTGGTATGTAAAAAAAACATGCAATGACTCTAGTTGTTGTTAGTAAAAAGAACACACATGCAATGACACTGGTGGATCCATGTGTGGTCTTTGAAGAGAACACACATGCAATGACTCTAGCTGTGGTTAATGAGAAGAACACACATTTCAATGACATTGGTGGATCCATATGTGGTATGTGAAAAGAATAGTCATGAAATGACTCCAGTTGTTGTTAGTAAAAAGACCACACATGCAATGACACAGGATCCATGTGTGGTCTCCGAAGAGAACACACATGTAATGACACTGGTGGATCCATATATGGTATGTGAAAAGAACACACATGCAATGACTCCAGTTGTTGTTAGTAAAAAGAACACACATGCAATGACACTGGTGGATCCATGTGTGGTCTCTGAAGAGAACACACATTTCAATGACACTGGTGGATCCATATGTGGTATGTGAAAAGAACACACATGCAATGACTCCAGTTGTTGTTAGTAAAAATAACACAGATGCAATGACACTAGTGGATCCATGTGTGGTCTCTAAACAGAACACACATGCAATAATTCTAGCTGTGGTTAATGAGAAGAACACACATTTCAATGACACTGGTGGATCCATAGGTGGTATGTGAAAAGAACACACATGCAATGACTCCAGTTGTTGTTAGTAAAAAGAACACACATGCAATGACACTGGTGGATCCATGTGTGGTCTCTGAAGAGAACACACATGCAATGACACTGGTGGATCCATATGTGGTATGTGAAAAGAACACACATGCAATGACTCTAGTTGTTGATAGTAAAAAGAACACACATGCAATGACACTGGTGGATCCATGTGTGGTCTTTGAAGAAAACACACATTTCAATGACACTTGTGGATCCATATGTGGTATGTGAAAAGAACACAGATGCAATGACTCCAGTTGTTGTTACTAAAAGGAACACACATACAATGACATGGTGGATCCAGGTGTGGTCTCTCAAGAGAATACACATGCAATGACACTGGTGGATCCATATGTGGTATGTGAAAATAACACACATGCAATGACTCAAGGTGTTGTTAGTAAAAGAACACACATGCAATGACACTTGGTGGATCCATGTGGTCTCTGAAGAGAACACACATGCATTGACACATTTCAATCACACCGGTGGATCCATATGTGGTATGTGAAAAGAACACGCATGCAATGACTCAGTTGTTGTTAGTAAAAAGAACACACATGCAATGACATTTGGTGGATCCATGTGTGGTCTCTGAAGAGAACACACATTTCAATGACACTGGTGGATCCATTTGTGGTATGTGAAAAGAACACACATGCAATGACTCCAGTTTTTGTTAGTAAAAAGAACACACATCCAATGACACTGGTCGATCCATGTGTGGTCTCTGAAGAGAACACACATGCAATAATTCTAGCTGTGGTTAATGAGAAGAACACACATTTCAATGACACTGGTGGATCCATATGTGGTATGTGAAAAGAATAGTCATGAAATGACTCCAGTTGTTGTTAGTAAAAAGAACACACATGCAATGACACTGGTGGATCCATGTGTGGTCTCTAAAGAGAACACACATGCAATGACACTGGTGGATCCATATGTGGTATGTGAAAAGAACACACATGCAATGACTCTAGTTGTTGATAGTAAAAAGAACACACATGCAATGACACTGGTGGATCCATGTGTGGTCTTTGAAGAGAACACACATTTCAATGACACTTGTGGATCCATATGTGGTATGTGAAAAGAACACACATGCAATGACTCCAGTTGTTGTTAGTAAAAAGAACACACATGCAATGACACTGGTGGATCCATGTGTGGTATCTGAAGAGAACACACATGCAATGAACTGGTGGATCCATATGTGGTATGTGAAAAGAACACACATGCAATGACTCAAGGTGTTGTTAGTAGAAAGAACACACATGCAATGACACTGGTGGATCCATGTCTGGTCTCTGAAAACAACACACATTTCAATGACACTGGTGGATCCATATGTGGTATGTGAAAAGAACACACATGCAATGACTCAAGTTGTTGTTAGTAAAAAGAACACACATGCAATGACACTGGTGGATCCATGTGTGGTCTTTGAAGAGAACACACATGCAATGACACTGGTGGATCCATATGTGGTATGTGAAAAGAACACACATGCAATGACTCTAGTTGTTGTTAGTAAAAAGAACACACATGCAATGACACTGGTGGATCCTTGTGTGGTCTCTGAAGGGAACACAGATTTCAATGACACTTGTGGATCCATATGTGGTATGTGAAAAGAACACACATGCAATGACTCAAGTTGTTGTTAGTAAAAAGAACACACATGCAATGACACTGGTGGATCCATGTGTGGTCTTTGAAGAGAACACACATGCAATGACACTGGTGGATCCATATGGTATGTAAAAAGAAACACATGCAATGACTCTAGTTGTTGTTAGTAAAAAGAACACAAATGCAATGACAATGGTGGATCCATGTGTGGTCTCTGAAGATAACACACATGAAAAGACTCTAGCTGTGGATACTCAGAATAACACACATTTCAAAGAAACCCGTCGATACATATGTGGTAAGTGAAAAGAACACACATGAAATGACTCAGTTGTTGTTAGTAAAAGAACACACATGCAATGACACTGGTGGATCCATGTGTGTATCTCAAGAGAACACACATGTAATGACACTGGTGGATCCATATGTGGTATGTGAAAAGAACACACATGCAATGACTCAAGTTGTTGTTCGTAGAAAGAACACACATCCAAAGACACAGGTGGATCAATGTGTGCTCTCTAAAGACAACACACATTTCAAAGACACTTGTGGATCCATATGTGGTATGTGAAAAGAACACACATGCAATGACTCAAGTTGTTGTTAGTAAAAAGAACACACATGCAATGACACTGGTGGATCCATGTGTGGTCTCTGAAGAGAACACACATGCAATGATTCTAGATGTTGTTAATGAGTAGAACACACATTTCAATGAAACTGGTGGATCCATATGTGAAAAGAACACACATGCAATGACTTGTTAGTAAAATACACATGCAATGACACTGGTGGAACACACATGCAATGACACTGGTGGATCCATATGTGGTATGTGAAAAGAACACACATGCAATGACTCAAGTTATTGTTAGTAAAAGAACACGATGCAATGACACTAGGATCCATGTGTGGTCTCTGAAGAGAACACACATGCAATGACTCTAGTTGTGGTTAATGAGAAGAACACACATTTCAATGACACTGGTGGATCCATATGTGGTATGTGAAAAGAACACACATGAAATGACTCAAGTTGTTGTTAGTAAAAAGAACACACATGCAATGACACTGGTGGATCCATTTGTGGTCTTTGAAGAGAACACACATGCAATGACACTGGTGGATCCATATGTGGTATGTGAAAAGAACACACATGCAATGACTCTAGTTGTTGTTAGTAAAAAGAACACACATGCAATGACACTGGTGGATCCATGTGTGGTCTTTGAAGAGAACACACATTTCAATGACACTGGTGGATCCATATGTGGTATGTAAAAAAAACATGCAATGACTCTAGTTGTTGTTAGTAAAAAGAACACACATGCAATGACAATGGTGGATCCATGTGTGGTCTCTGAAGAGAACACACATGCAATGACTCTAGCTGTGGTTAATGAGAAGAACACACATTTCAATGACACGTGTGGATACACATGTGGTATGTGCAAAGAATAGTCATGAAATGACTCCAGTTGTTGTTAGTAAAAAGAACACACATGCAATGACACTAGTGGATCCATGTGTGGTCTCCGAAGAGAACACACATGTAATGACACTGGTGGATCCATATATGGTATGTGAAAAGAACACACATGCAATGACTCAGTTGTTAAAAGACCACACATGCAATTAAACTGGTGGATCCATGTGTGGTCTCTGAAGAGAACACATATTTCAATGACACTGGTGGATCCATATGTGGTATGTGAAAAGAATACACATGCAATGACTTCAGTTGTTGTTATAAAAAGAACACACATGCAATGACACTAGTGGATCCATGTGTGGTCTCTGAAGAGAACACACACATGCAATGATTCTAGTGTGGTTAATGAGAAGAACACACATTTCAATGACACTTGGTGGATCCATATGTGGTATGTGAAAAGAATAGTCATGAAATGACTGTTGTTATTAGTAAAACAACACACATGCAATGACATCAGGTGGATCCATGTGTGGTCTCTGAAGAGAACACACATGCAATGACACTGTGGATCCATATGTGGTATGTGAAAGAACACACATGCAATGACTCTAGTTTTGATAGTAAAAGAACACACATGCAATGACACTGGTGGATCCATGTGTGGTCTCTGTACAAAAACACACATTTCAATGACACTTGTGGATCCATATGTGGTATGTGAAAAGAACACAGATGCAATGACTCCAGTTGTTGTTACTAAAAGGAACACACATACAATGACACTGGTGGATCCATGTGTGGTATCTGAAGAGAATACACATACAATGACACTGGTGGATCCATATGTGGTATGTCAAAATAACACACATGCAATGACTCTAGTTGTTGTTAGTAAAAGAACACACATGCAATGACAGGTGGATCCATGTGGTCTGTGAAGAGAACACATGCAATGACTCTAATGTGGTTAATGAGAAGAGCACACATTTCAATGACACTGTGGATCCATATGTGGTATGTGAAAAGAACACACATGCAATGACTCTAGTTGTTGTTAGTAAAAACAATGACTCCAGTTGTTGTTAGTAAAAAGAACACACATGCAATGACACTGGTCGATCCATGTGTGGTCTCTGAAGAGAACACACATTTCAATGACACTGGTGGATCCATTTGTGGTATGTGAAAAGAACACACATGCAATGACTCCAGTTTTTGTTAGTAAAAGAACACACATCCAATGACATCAGGATCCATGTGGTCTCAAGAGAACACCCATGCCATGATTCTTGCTGTGGTTTATGAGAAGAACACACATTTCAATGACACTTGTGGATCCATATGTGGTATGTGAAAAGAATAGTCATGAAATGACTCAGTTATTGTTAGTAAAAAGAACACACATGCAATGACATCAGGATCCATGTGTGGTCTCTAAGAGAACACACATGCAATGACACTGGTGGATCCATATGTGGTATGTGAAAGAACACACATGCAATGACTCTAGTTGTTGATAGTAAAAAGAACACACATGCAATGACACTGGTGGATCCATGTGTGGTCTTTGAAGAGAACACACATTTCAATGACACTTGTGGATCCATATGTGGTATGTGAAAAGAACACACATGCAATGACTCATTGTTGTTAGTAAAAGAAGAACACACATGCAATGACACTGGTGGATCCATATGTGGTATGTGAAAAGAACACACATGCAATGACTCAAGGTGTTGTTAGTAGAAAGAACACACATGCAATGACACTGGTGGATCCATGTGTGGTCTCTGAACAACACACATTTCAATGACACTGTGGATCCATATGTGGTATGTGAAAAGAACACACATGCAATGACTCCAGTTGTTGTTAGTAAAAAGAACACACATGCAATGACACTGGTGGATCCATGTGTGGTCTTTGAAGAGAACACACATGCAATGACACTGGTGGATCCATATGTGGTATGTGAAAAAAACACACATGCAATGACTCTAGTTGTTGTTAGTAAAAAGAACACACATGCAATGACACTGGATCCATGTGGTCTCAAAACAAGAACACATTTCAATAACACTTGTGGATCCATATGTGGTATGTGAAAAGAACACACATGCAATGACTCAAGTTGTTGTTAGTAAAAAGAACACACATGCAATGACACTGGTGGATCCATGTGTGGTCTCTGAAGAGAACACACATGCAGTGACACTGGTGGATCCATATATGGTATGTGAAAAGAACACACATGCAATGACTCTAGTTGTTGTTAGTAAAAAGAACACACATGCAATGACACTGGTGGATCCATGTGTGGTCTCTGAAGGGAACACAGATTTCAATGACACTTATGGATCCATATGTGGTATGTGAAAAGAACACACATGCAATGACTCTAGTTGTTGTTAGTAAAAAGAACACACATCCAATGACAGTGGTGGATCCATGTGTGGTATCTGAAGAGAATACACATGCAATGACACTGGTGGATCCATATGTGGTATGTGAAAAGAACACACATGCAATCACTCAAGTTGTTGTTAGTAAAAAGAACACACATGCAATGACACTGGTGGATCCATGTCTGTCTCTGAAAACAACACACATTTCAATGACACTGGTGGATCCATATGTGGTATGTGAAAAGAACACACATGCAATGACTCAAGTTGTTGTTAGTAAAAAGAACACATATGCAATGACACTGGTGGATCCATGTGTGGTCTCTGAAGAGAACACACATGCAATGACTCTAGATGTGGTTAGTGAGAAAAACACACATTTCAATGACACTGGTGGATCCATATGTCGTGTGTGAAAAGAACACACATGCAATGACTCTAGTTGTTGTTAGTAAAATACACATGCAATGACACTGGTGGATCCATGTGTGGTCTCTGAAGAGAACACACATGCAATGACACTGGTGGATCCATATGTGGTATGTGAAAAGAACACACATGCAATGACTCAAGTTGTTGTTAGTAAAAAGAACACATGCAATGACACTCGTGGATCCATGTGTGGTCTCTGAAGAGAACACACATGCAATGACTCTAGTTGTGGTTAATGAGAAGAACACACATTTCAATGACACTGGTGGATCCATATGTGGTATGTGAAAAGAACACACATGAAATGACTCAAGTTGTTGTTAGTAAAAAGAACACACATGCAATGACACTGGTGGATCCATTTGTGGTCTTTGAAGAGAACACACATGCAATGACACTGGTGGATCCATATGTGGTATGTGAAAAGAACACACATGCAATGACTCCAGTTGTTGTTAGTAAAAAGAACACACATGCAATGACACTGGTGGATCCATGTGTGGTCTTTGAAGAGAACACACATTTCAATGACACTGGTGGATCCATATGTGGTATGTAAAAAAAAACACATGCAATGACTCCAGTTGTTGTTAGTAAAAAGAACACACATGCAATGACAATGGTGGATCCATGTGTGGTCTCTGAAGAGAACACACATGCAATGACTCTAGCTGTGGTTAATGAGAAGAACACACATTTCAATGACACGTGTGGATACACATGTGGTATGTGCAAAGAATAGTCATGAAATGACTCCAGTTGTTGTTAGTAAAAAGAACACACATGCAATGACACTAGTGGATCCATGTGTGGTCTCCGAAGAGAACACACATGTAATGACACTGGTGGATCCATATATGGTATGTGAAAAGAACACACATGCAATGACTCCAGTTGTTGTTAGTAAAAAGAACACACATGCAATTAAACTGGTGGATCCATGTGTGGTCTCTGAAGAGAACACATATTTCAATGACACTGGTGGATCCATATGTGGTATGTGAAAAGAACACACATGCAATAACTCCAGTTGTTGTTATAAAAAGAACACACATGCAATGACACTAGTGGATCCATGTGTGGTCTCTGAAGAGAACACACATGCAATGATTCTAGCTGTGGTTAATGAGAAGAACACACATTTCAATGACACTGGTGGATCCATATGTGGTATGTGAAAAGAATAGTCATGAAATGACTCCAGGTGTTCTTAGTAAAACAACACACATGCAATGACACTGGTGGATCCATGTGTGGTCTCTGAAGAGAACACACATGCAATGACACTGGTGGATCCATATGTGGTATGTGAAAGAACACACATGCAATGACTCTAGTTTTTGATAGTAAAAAGAACACACATGCAATGACACTGGTGGATCCATGTGTGGTCTTTGAAGAAAACACACATTTCAATGACACTTGTGGATCCATATGTGGTATGTGAAAAGAACACACATGCAATGACTCCAGTTGTTGTTACTAAAAGGAACACACATACAATGACACTGGTGGATCCATGTGTGGTATCTGAAGAGAATACACATGCAATGACACTGGTGGATCCATATGTGGTATGTCAAAATAACACACATGCAATGACTCTAGTTGTTGTTAGTAAAAAGAACACACATGCAATGACACTGGTGGATCCATGTGTGGTCTGTGAAGAGAACACGCATGCAATGACTCTAATCTGTGGTTAATGAGAAGAGCACACATTTCAATGACACTGGTGGATCCATATGTGGTATGTGAAAAGAACACACATGCAATGTCTCTAGGTGTTGTTTGTAAAAAAACACACATGCAATGAAACTGGTGGATCCATGTGTGGTCTCTGAAGAGAATACACATTTCTAGGACACTGGTGGATCTATATGTGGTATGTGAAAAGAACACATGCAATGACTCAAGTTGTTTTTAGTAAAAAGAACACACATGCAATGACACTGGTAGATCCATGTGTGGTCTCTTAAGAGAACATACATTTCAATGACACTGGTGGGTCCATATGTGGTATGTGAAAAGAACACACATTCAATGACTCTAGTTTTTGTTAGTAAAAAGAACACACATGCAATGCCAATGGTGGATCCATGTGTGGTCTCTGAAGAGAACACACATGCAATGACTCTAGCTGTGGTTAATGAGAAGAACACACATTTCAATGACACTTGTGGATCCACATGTGGTATGTGAAAAGAATAGTCATGAAATGACTCCAGTTATTGTTAGTAAAAAGAACACACATGCAATGACACTGGTAGATCCATGTGTGGTCTCTGAAGAGAACACACATGTAATGACACTGGTGGATCCATATGTGGTATGTGAAAAGAACACACATGCAATGACTCCAGTTGTTGTTAGTACAAAGAACACACATGCAATGACACTGGTCGATCCATGTGTGGTCTCTAAAGAGAACACACATTTCAATGACACTGGTGGATCCATTTGTGGTATGTGAAAAGAACACACATGAAATGACTCCAGTTGTTGTTAGTAAAAAGAACACACATGCAATGACACTGGTGGATCCATATGTGGTATGTGAAAAGAACACACATGCAATGACTCTAGTTATTGATAGTAAAAAGAACACACATGCAATGACACTGGTGGATCCATGTGTGGTCTTTGAAGAGAACACACATTTCAATGACACTTGTGGATCCATATGTGGTATGTGAAAAGAACACACATGCAATGACTCCAGTTGTTGTTAGTAAAAAGAACACACATGCAATGACACTGGTGGATCCATGTGTGGTATCTGAAGAGAACACACATGCAATGAACTGGTGGATCCATATGTGGTATGTGAAAAGAACACACATGCAATGACTCAAGGTGTTGTTAGTAAAAAGAACAGACATGCAATGACACCGGTGGATCCATGTCTGGTCTCTGAAAACAACACACATTTCAATGACACTGGTGGATACATATGTGGTATGTGAAAAGAACACACATGCAATGACTCAAGTTGTTGTTAGTAAAAAGAACACACATGCAATGACACTGGTGGATCCATGTGTGGTCTCTGAAGAGAACACACATGCAATGACATTGGTGGATCCATATGTGGTATGTGAAAAGAACACACATGCAATGACTCTAGTTGTTGTTAGTAAAAATAACACACATGCAATGACACTGGTGGATCCGTGTGTGGTCTCTGAAGGGAACACAGATTTCAATGACACTTGTGGATCCATATGTGGTATGTGAAAAGAACACACATGCAATGACTCCAGTTGTTGTTAGTAAAAAGAACACACATGCAATGACACTGGTGGATCCATGTGTGGTATCTGAAGAGAATACACATGCAATGACACTGGTGGATCCATATGTGGTATGTGAAAAGAACACACATGCAATCACTCAAGTTGTTGTTAGTAAAAAGAACACACATGCAATGACACTGGTGGATCCATGTCTGGTCTCTGAAAACAACACACATTTCAATGACACTGGTGGATCCATATGTGGTATGTGAAAAGAACACACATGCAATGACTCAAGTTGTTGTTAGTAAAAAGAACACATATGCAATGACACTGGTGGATCCATGTGTGGTCACTGAAGAGAACACACATGCAATGACTCTAGCTGTGGTTAATGAGAAAAACACACATTTCAATGACACTGGTGGATCCATATGTCGTGTGTGAAAAGAACACACATGCAATGACTCCAGTTGTTGTTAGTAAAATACACATGCAATGACACTGGTGGATCCATGTGTGGTCTCTGAAGAGAACACACATGCAATGACACTGGTGGATCCATATGTGGTATGTGAAAAGAACACACATGCAATGACTCAAGTTGTTGTTAGTAAAAAGAACACAGATGCAATGACACTAGTGGATCCATGTGTGGTCTCTGAAGAGAACACACATGCAATGACTCTAGTTGTGGTTAATGAGAAGAACACACATTTCAATGACACTGGTGGATCCATATGTGGTATGTGAAAAGAATAGTCATGAAATGACTCAAGTTGTTGTTAGTAAAAAGAACACACATGCAATGACACTGGTGGATCCATTTGTGGTCTTTGAAGAGAACACACATGCAATGACACTGGTGGATCCATATGTGGTATGTGAAAAGAACACACATGCAATGACTCCAGTTGTTGTTAGTAAAAAGAACACACATGCAATGACACTGCTGGATCCATGTGTGGTCTTTGAAGAGAACACACATTTCAATGACACTAGTGGATCCATATGTGGTATGTAAAAAAACACACATGCAATGACTCCAGTTGTTGTTAGTAAAAAGAACACACATGCAATGACACTGGTGGATCCATGTGTGGTCTGTGAAGAGAACACGCATGCAATGACTCTAATCTGTGGTTAATGAGAAGAGCACACATTTCAATGACACTGGTGGATCCATATGTGGTATGTGAAAAGAACACACATGCAATGTCTCTAGGTGTTGTTAGTAAAAAAACACACATGCAATGAAACTGGTGGATCCATGTGTGGTCTCTGAAGAGAATACACATTTCTAGGACACTGGTGGATCTATATGTGGTATGTGAAAAGAACACATGCAATGACTCAAGTTGTTGTTAGTAAAAAGAACACACATGCAATGACACTGGTGGATCCATGTGTGGTCTCTGAAGAGAACATACATTTCAATGACACTGGTGGGTCCATATGTGGTATGTGAAAAGAACACACATTCAATGACTCTAGTTTTTGCTAGTAAAAAGAACACACATGCAATGCCAATGGTGGATCCATGTGTGGTATCTGAAGAGAACACGTATGCAATGACTCTAGCTGTGGTTAATGAGAAGAACACACATTTCAATGACACTTGTGGATCCACTTGTGGTATGTGAAAAGAATAGTCATGAAATGACTCCAGTTGTTGTTAGTAAAAAGAACACACATGCAATGACACTGGTGGATCCATGTGTGGTCTCTAAAGAGAACACACATGCAATGACACTGGTGGTTCCATATGTGGTATGTGAAAAGAACACACATGCAATGACTCTAGTTGTTGATAGTAAAAAGAACACACATGCAATGACACTGGTGGATCCATGTGTGGTCTTTGAAGAGAACACACATTTCAATGACACTTGTGGATCCATATGTGGTATGTGAAAAGAACACACATGCAATGACTCCAGTTGTTGTTAGTAAAAAGAACACACATGCAATGACACTGGTGGATCCATGTGTGGTATCTGAAGAGAACACACATGCAATGAACTGGTGGATCCATATGTGGTATGTGAAAAGAACACACATGCAATGACTCAAGGTGTTGTTAGTAAAAAGAACACACATGCAATGACACTGGTGGATCCATGTCTGGTCTCTGAAAACAACACACATTTCAATGACACTGGTGGATCCATATGTGGTATGTGAAAAGAACACACATGCAATGACTCAAGTTGTTGTTAGTAAAAAGAACACACATGCAATGACACTGGTGGATCCATGTGTGGTCTCTGAAGAGAACACACATGCAATGACATTGGTGGATCCATATGTGGTATGTGAAAAGAACACACATGCAATGACTCTAGTTGTTGTTAGTAAAAAGAACACACATGCAATGACACTGGTGGATCCATGTGTGGTCTCTGAAGGGAACACAGATTTCAATGAGACTTGTGGATCCATATGTGGTATGTGAAAAGAACACACATGCAATGACTCCAGTTGTTGTTAGTAAAAAGAACACACATGCAATGACACTGGTGGATCCATGTGTGGTATCTGAAGAGAATACACATGCAATGACACTGGTGGATCGATATGTGGTATGTGAAAAGAACACACATGCAATCACTCAAGTTGTTGTTAGTAAAAAGAACACACATGCAATGACACTGGTGGATCCATGTCTGGTCTCTGAAAACAACACTCATTTCAATGACACTGGTGGATCCATATGTGGTATGTGAAAAGAACACACATGCAATGACTCAAGTTGTTATTAGTAAAAAGAACACATATGCAATGACACTGGTGGATCCATGTGTGGTCTCTGAAGAGAACACACATGCAATGACTCTAGCTGTGGTTAATGAGAAAAACACACATTTCAATGACACTGGTGGATCCATATGTCGTGTGTGAAAAGAACACACATGCAATGACTCTAGTTGTTGTTAGTAAAATACACATGCAATGACACTGGTGGATCCATGTGTGGTCTCTGAAGAGAACACACATGCAATGACACTGGTGGATCCATATGTGGTATGTGAAAAGAACACATGCAATGACTCAAGTTGTTGTTAGTAAAAAGAACACAGATGCAATGACACTAGTGGATCCATGTGTGGTCTCTGAAGAGAACACACATGCAATGACTCTAGTTGTGGTTAATGAGAAGAACACACATTTCAATGACACTGGTGGATCCATATGTGGTATGTGAAAGAATAGTCATAAATGACTCAAGTTGTTGTTAGTAAAAAGAACACACATGCAATGACACTGGTGGATCCATTTGTGGTCTTTGAAGAGAACACACATGCAATGACACTGGTGGATCCATATGTGGTATGTGAAAAGAACACACATGCAATGACCCCAGTTGTTATTAGTAAAAAGAACACACATGCAATGACACTGGTGGATCCATGTGTGGTCTTTGAAGAGAACACACATTTCAATGACACTGGTGGATCCATATGTGGTATGTAAAAAAAAACACATGCAATGACTCCAGTTGTTGTTAGTAAAAAGAACACACATGCAATGGCAATGGTGGATCCATGTGTGGTCTCTGAAGAGAAAACACATGCAATGACTCTAGCTGTGGTTAATGAGAAGAACACACATTTCAATGACACGTGTGGATACACATGTGGTATGTGCAAAGAATAGTCATGAAATGACTCCAGTTGTTGTTAGTAAAAAGAACACACATGCAATGACACTAGTGGATCCATGTGTGGTCTCCGAAGAGAACACCCATGTAATGACACTGGTGGATCCATATATGGTATGTGAAAAGAACACACATGCAATGACTCCAGTTGTTGTTAGTAAAAAGAACACACATGCAATTAAACTGGTGGATCCATGTGTGGTCTCTAAAGAGAACACATATTTCAATGACACTGGTGGATCCATATGTGGTATGTGAAAAGAACACACATGCAATGACTCCAGTTGTTGTTATAAAAAGAACACACATGCAATGACACTAGTGGATCCATGTGTGGTCTCTGAAGAGAACACACATGCAATGATTCTAGCTGTGGTCAATGAGAAGAACACACATTTCAATGACACTGGTGGATCCACATGTGGTATGTGAAAAGAATAGTCATGAAATGACTCTAGTTGTTATTAGTAAAAACAACACACATGCAATGACACTGGTGGATCCATGTGTGGTCTCTGAAGAGAACACACATGCAATGACACTGGTGGATCCATATGTGGTATGTGAAAGAACACACATGCAATGACTCTAGTTGTTGATAGTAAAAAGAACACACATGCAATAACACTGGTGGATCCATGTGTGGTCTTTGAAGAAAACACACATTTCAATGACACTTGTGGATCAATATGTGGTATGTGAAAAGAACACACATGCAATGACTCCAGTTGTTGTTAGTAAAAAGAACACACATGCAATGACACTGGTGGATCCATGTGTGGTATCTGAAGAGAACACACATGCAATGACACTGGTTGATCCATATGAGGTACGTGAAAAGCACACATGCAATGACTCAAGTTGTTGTTAGTAAGAAGAACACACATGCAATGACACTAGTGGATCCATGTCTGGTCTCTAAAAACAACACACATTTCAATGACACTGGTGGATCCATATGTGGTATGTGAAAAGAACACACATGCAATGACTCAAGTTGTTGTTAGTAAAAAGAACACACATGCAATGACACTGGTGGATCCATGTGTGGTCTCTGAAGAGAACACACATGGAATGATTCTAACTGTGGTTAATGAGAAGAACACACATTTCAAAGACACTGGTGGATCCATATGTGGTATGTGAAAAGAGTAGTCATGAAATGACTCCAGTTGTTGTTAGTAAAAAGAACACACATGCAATGACACTGGTGGATCCATGTGTGGTCTTTGAAGAGAACATACATGCAATGACACTGGTCGATCCATATGTGGTATGTGAAAAGAACACACATGCAATGACTCCAGTTGTTGTTAGTAAAAAGAACACACATGCAATGACACTGGTGGATCCATGTGTGGTCTCTGAAGAGAACATACATTTCAATGACACTGGTGGATCCATATGTGGTATGTGAAAAGAACACACATGCAAGGACTCTAGTTGTTGTTAGTAAAAAGAACACACATGGAATGACACTAGTGGATCCATGTTTGGTCTCTGAAAAGAACACACATTTCAATGACACTGGTGGATCCATATGTGGTATGTGAAAAGAACACACATGCAATGACTCAAGTTGTTGTTAGTAAAAAGAACACACATGCAATGACACTGGTGGATCCATGTGTTGTCTCTGAAGAGAACACACATGCAATGACATTGGTGGATCCATATGTGGTATGTGAAAAGAACACACATGCAATGACTCTAGTTGTTGTTAGTAAAAAGAACACACATGCAATGACACTGGTCGATCCATGTGTGGTCTCTGAAGGTAACACAGATTTCAATGATACTTGTGGATCCATATGTGGTATGTGAAAAGAACACACATGCAATGACTCCAGTTGTTGTTAGTAAAAAGAACACACATGCAATGACACTGGTGGATCCATGTGTGGTATCTGAAGAGAATACACATGCAATGACACTGGTGGATCCATATGTGGTATGTGAAAAGAACACACATGCAATCACTCAAGTTGTTGTTAGTAAAAAACACACATGCAATGACACTGGTGGATGCATGTCTGGTCTCTGAAAACAACACACATTTCAATGACACTGGTGGATCCATATGTGGTATGTGAAAAGAACACACATGCAATGACTCAAGTTGTTGTTAGTAAAAAGAACACATATGCAATGACACTGGTGGATCCATGTGTGGTCTCTGAAGAGAACACACATGCAATGACTCTAGTTGTGGTTAATGAGAAAAACACACATTTCAATGACACTGGTGGATCCATATGTCGTGTGTGAAAAGAACACACATGCAATGACTCTAGTTGTTGTTAGTAAAATACACATGCAATGACACTGGTGGATCCATGTGTGGTCTCTGAAGAGAACACACCTGCAACGACACTGCTGGATCCATATGTGGTATGTGAAAAGAACACACATGCAATGACTCAAGTTGTTGTTAGTAAAAAGAACACAGATGCAATGACACTAGTGGATCCATTTGTGGTCTCTGAAGAGAACACACATGCAATGACTCTAGTTATGGTTAATGAGAAGAACACACATTTCAATGACACTGGTGGATCCATATGTGGTATGTGAAAAGAATAGTCATGAAATGACTCAAGTTGTTGTTAGTAAAAAGAACACACATGCAATGACACTGGTGGATCCATTTGTGGTCTTTGAAGATAACACACATGCAATGACACTGGTGGATCCATATGTGGTATGTGAAAAGAACACACATGCAATGACTCCAGTTGTTATTAGTAAAAAGAACACACATGCAATGACACTGGTGGATCCATGTGTGGTCTTTGAAGAGAACACACATTTCAATGACACTGGTGGATCCATATGTGGTATGTAAAAAAAACACACATGCAATGACTCCAGTTGTTGTTAGTAAAAAGAACACACATGCAATGACAATGGTGGATCCATGTGTGGTCTCTGAAGAGAACACACATGCAATGACTCTAGCTGTGGTTAATGAGAAGAACACACATTTCAATGACACGTGTGGATACACATGTGGTATGTGCAAAGAATAGTCATGAAATGACTCCAGTTGTTGTTAGTAAAAAGAACACACATGCAATGACACTAGTGGATCCATGTGTGGTCTCCGAAGAGAACACACATGTAATGACACTGGTGGATCCATATATGGTATGTGAAAAGAACACACATGCAATGACTCCAGTTGTTGTTAGTAAAAAGAACACACATGCAATTAAACTGGTGGATCCATGTGTGGTCTCTAAAGAGAACACATATTTCAATGACACTGGTGGATCCATATGTGGTATGTGAAAAGAACACACATGCAATGACTCCAGTTGTTGTTATAAAAAGAACACACATGCAATGACACTAGTGGATCCATGTGTGGTCTCTGAAGAGAACACACATGCAATGATTCTAGCTGTGGTTAATGAGAAGAACACACATTTCAATGACACTGGTGGATCCATATGTGGTATGTGAAAAGAATAGTCATGAAATGACTCCAGTTGTTATTAGTAAAAACAACACACATGCAATGACACTGGTGGATCCATGTGTGGTCTCTGAAGAGAACACACATGCAATGACACTGGTGGATCCATATGTGGTATGTGAAAGAACACACATGCAATGACTCTAGTTGTTGATAGTAAAAAGAACACACATGCAATAACACTGGTGGATCCATGTGTGGTCTTTGAAGAAAACACACATTTCAATGACACTTGTGGATCCATATGTGGTATGTGAAAAGAACACACATGCAATGACTCCAGTTGTTGTTAGTAAAAAGAACACACATGCAATGACACTGGTGGATCCATGTGTGGTATCTGAAGAGAAGACACATGCAATGACACTGGTTGATCCATATGTGGTACGTGAAAAGCACACATGCAATGACTCAAGTTGTTGTTAGTAAAAAGAACACACATGCAATGACACTGGTGGATCCATGTCTGGTCTCTAAAAACAACACACATTTCAATGACACTGGTGGATCCATATGTGGTATGTGAAAAGAACACACATGCAATGACTCAAGTTGTTGTTAGTAAAAAGAACACACATGCAATGACACTGGTGGATCCATGTGTGGTCTCTGAAGAGAACACACATGGAATGATTCTAACTGCGGTTAATGAGAAGAACACACATTTCAAAGACACTGGTGGATCCATATGTGGTATGTGAAAAGAGTAGTCATGAAATGACTCCAGTTGTTGTTAGTAAAAAGAACACACATGCAATGACACTGGTGGATCCATGTGTGGTATTTGAAGAGAAAACACATGCCATGGCACTGGTGGATCCATATGTGGTATGTGAAAATAACACACATGCAATGACTCTAGTTGTTGTTAGTAAAAAGAAGACACATGCAATGACACTGGTGCATCCATGTGTGGTCTCTGAAGAGAACATACATTTCAATGACACTGGTGGATCCATATATGATATGTGAAAAGAACACACATGCAATGACTCTAGTTGTTGTTAGTAAAAAGAACACGCATGCAATGACACTGGTGGATCCATGTGTGGTCTCTGAAGAAAACACACATTTCAATGACACTTGTGGATCCATATGTGGTATGTGAAAAGAATACACACATGCAATGACTCCAGTTGTTGTTAGCAAAAAGAACACACATGAAATGACACAGGTGGATCCATGTGTGGTCTCTGAAGAGAACACACATTTCAATGACACTAGTGGATCCATATGTGGTATGTCAAAAGAACACACATGCAATGACTCCGGTTGTTGTTAGTAAAAAGAACACACATGCAATGACACTAGTGGATCCATGTGTGGTCTCTGAAGAGAACACACATGCAATGACTCTAGTTGTGGTTAATGAGAAGAACACACATTTAAATGACACGTGTGGATCCACATGTGGTATGTGAAAAGAATAGTCATGAAATAACTCCAGTTGTTGTTAGTAAAAAGAACACACATGCAATGACACTGGTGGATCCATGTGTGGTCTCTGAAGAGAACAGACATGTAATGACACTGGTGGATTCATATGTGGTATGTGAAAAGAACACACATGCAATGACTCCAGTTGTTATTAGTAAAAAGAACACACATGCAATGACACTGGTGGATCCATGTGTGGTCTCTAAAGAGAACACACATTTCAATGACACTGGTGGATCCATTTGTGGTATGTGAAAAGAACACACACGCAATGACTCTAGATGGTGTTAGTAAAAAGAACACACATGCAATGACACTGGTGGATCCATGTGTGGTCTTTGAAGAGAACACACATTTCAATGACACTGGTGGAGCCAGATGTGGTATGTGAAAAGAACACACATGCAATGACTCCAGTTCTTGTTAGTAAAAAGCAAACACATGCAATGACACTGGTGGATCCATGTGTGGTCTCTAAAGAGAACACATATTTCAATAACACTGGTGGATCATATGTGGTATGTGAAAAGAACACACATGCAATGACTCCTGTTGTTGTTAGTAAAAAGACCACACATGCAGTGAAACTGGTGGATCCATGTGTGGTCTCTAAAGAGAACACACATTTCAATGACTCTAGCTGTGGTTAATGAGAAGAACACACATTTCAATGACACTGGTGGAGCCAGATGTGGTATGTGAAAACCACCCACATGCAATGACTCCAGTTATTGTTAGTAAAAAGAACACACATGCAATGACACTGGTGGATCCATGTGTGGTCTCTGAAGAGAACACACATGCAATAATTCTAGCTGTGGTTAGTGAGAAGAACACACATTTCAATGACACTGGTGGATCCATATGTGGTATGTGAAAAGAATAGTCACGAAATGACTCCAGTTATTGTTAGTAAAAAGAACACACATGCAATGACACTGGTGGATCCATGTGTGGTCTCAAGAAGAACACACATTCAATGACACTGGTGGATCCATATGTGGTATGTGAAAAGAACACACATGCAATGACTCTAGTTGTTGATAGTAAGAAGAACACACATGCAATGACACTGGTGCATCCATGTGTGGTCTTTAAAGAGAACACACATTTCAATGACACTTGTGGATCCATATGTGGTATGTGAAAAGAACACACATGCAATGATTCTAGTTGTTGTTAGTCAAAAGAACACACATGCAATGACACTGATGGATCCATGTGTGGTATCTGAAGAGAACACACATGCAATGAACTGGTGGATCCATATGTGGTGTGTGAAAAGAACACACATGCAATGACTCAAGTTGTTGTTAGTAAAAAGAACACACATGCAATGACCTTTGGTGGATCCATGTCTAGTCTCTAAAAACAACACACTTTTCAATGATACTGGTGGATCCATATGTGGTATGTGAAAAGAACACACATGCAATGACTCAAGTTGTTGCTAGTAAAAAGAACACACATGCAATGACACTGGTGGATCCATGTGTGGTCTCTGAAGAGAACACACATGCAATGACACTGGTGGATCCATATGTGGTATGTGAAAAGAACACACATTCAATGACTCTAGTTTTTGATAGTTAAAAGAACACACATGCAATGCCAATGGTGGATCCATGTGTGGTCTCTGAAGGGAACACACATTTCAATGACACTGGTGGATCCATATGTGGTATGTGAAAAGAATAGTCATGAAATGACTCCAGTTGTTGTTAGTAAAAAGAACACACATGCAATGACACTGGTGGATCCATGTGTGGTCTTTGAAGAGAACACACATGCAATGACACTTGTGGATCCATATGTGGTATGTGAAAAGAACACACATGCAATGACTCTAGTTGTTGTTAGTAAATGAACACACATGCAATGACACTGGTGGATCCATGTGTGGTCTCTGAAGGGAACACAGATTTCAATGACACTTGTGGATCCATATGTGGTATGTGAAAATAACACACATGCAATGACTCAAGTTGTTGTTAGTAAAAAAGAACACACATGCAATGACACTGGTGGATCCATGTGTGGTATCTGAAGAGAATACACATGCAATGACACTGGTGGATCCATATGTGGTATGTGAAAAGAACACATGCAATGACTCAAGTTGTTGTTAGTAAAAAGAACACACATGCAATGACACTGGTGGATCCATGTCTGGTCTCTGAAAACAACACACATTTCAATGACACTGGTGGATCCATATGTGGTATGTGAAAAGAACACACGTGCAATGACTCAAGTTGTTGTTAGTAAAAAGAACACAGATGCAATGCCACTAGTGGATCCATGTGTGGTCTCTGAAGAGAACACACATGCAATGACTCTAGCTGTGGTTAATGAGAAGAACACACATTTCAATGGCCTTGGTGGATCCATATGTGGTATGTGAAAAGAATAGTCATGAAATGACTCAGTTGTTGTTAGTAAAAAGAACACACATGCAATGACACTAGTGGATACATGTGTGGTCTTTGATGAGAACTACACATGCAATGACACTGTGGATCTATGTGGTCTCTGAAGAACATACATTTCAATGACACTTGGTGGATCCATATGTGGTATGTGAAAAGAACACACATTCAATGACTCTAGTATTTGTTTGTAAAAAGAACACACATGCAATGCCAATGGTGGATCCATGTGTGGTCTCTGAAGAGAACACACATGCAATGACTCTAGCTGTGGTTAATGAGAAGAACACACATTTCAATGACACTTGTGGATCCACATGTTGTATGTGAAAAGAATAGTCATGAAATGACTCAGTTATTAGTAAAAGAACACACATGCAATGACCTTTGGTGGATCCATGTGTGGTCTGAAGAGAACACATGCAATGGCACTGCTGGATCCATATGTGGTATGTGAAAAGAACACACATCGATGACTCGAGTTGTTGTTAGTAAAAGAACACACATGCAATGGCTGGTGGATCCATGTGTGGTCTGGAGAGAACACATTTCAATGACACTGGTGGATCCATATGTGGTATGTGAAAAGAACACACATGCAATGACTCTAGTTGTTGTTAGTAAAAAGAACACACATGCAATGACACTGGTGGATCCATGTGTGGTCTCTGAAGAGAACACACATGCAATGATTCTAGCTGCGGTTAATGAGAAGAACACACATTTCAATGACACTGGTGGATCCATAAGTGGTATGTGAAAAGAATAGTCATGAAATGACTCCAGTTGTTGTTAGTAAAAAGAACACACATGCAATGACACTCGTGGATCCATGTGTGGTCTCTGAAGAGAACACACATGCAATGACACTGGTGGATCCATATGTGGTATGTGAAAAGAACACACATGCAATGACTCTAGTTGTTGATAGTAAAAACAACACACATGCAATGACACTGGTGGATCCATGTGTGGTCTTTGAAGAGAACAGACATGTAATGACACTGGTGGATTCATATGTGGTATGTGAAAAGAACACACATGCAATGAAACCAGTTGTTATGTGTAATAAGAACACACATGCACTGACACGGGTGGATCCATGTGGGGTCTCTAAAGAGAACACACATTTCAATGACACTGGTGGATCCATTTGTGGTATGTGAAAAGAACACACACGCAATGACTCTAGATGGTGTTAGTAAAAAGAACACACATGCAATGACACTGGTGGATCCATGTGTGGTCTTTGAAGAGAACACACATTTCAATGACACTGGTGGAGCCAGATGTGGTATGTGAAAAGAACACACATGCAATGACTCCAGTTCTTGTTAGTAAAAAGCAAACACATGCAATGACACTGGTGGATCCATGTGTGGTCTCTAAAGAGAACACATATTTCAATAACACTGGTGGATCATATGTGGTATGTGAAAAGAACACACATGCAATGACTCCTGTTGTTGTTAGTAAAAAGACCACACATGCAGTGAAACTGGTGGATCCATGTGTGGTCTCTAAAGAGAACACACATTTCAATGACTCTAGCTGTGGTTAATGAGAAGAACACACATTTCAATGACACTGGTGGAGCCAGATGTGGTATGTGAAAACCACCCACATGCAATGACTCCAGTTATTGTTAGTAAAAAGAACACACATGCAATGACCTTTGGTGGATCCATGTGGTCTCTGAAGAGAACACACATGCAATAATTCTAGCTGTGGTTAGTGAGAAGAACACACATTTCAATGACACTGGTGGATCCATATGTGGTATGTGAAAAGAATAGTCACGAAATGACTCCAGTTATTGTTAGTAAAAAGAACACACATGCAATGACACTGGTGGATCCATGTGTGGTCTCTGAAGAGAACACACATGCAATGACACTGGTGGATCCATATGTGGTATGTGAAAAGAACACACATGCAATGACTCTAGTTGTTGATAGTAAGAAGAACACACATGCAATGACACTGGTGCATCCATGTGTGGTCTTTAAAGAGAACACACATTTCAATGACACTTGTGGATCCATATGTGGTATGTGAAAAGAACACACATGCAATGATTCTAGTTGTTGTTAGTCAAAAGAACACACATGCAATGACACTGATGGATCCATGTGTGGTATCTGAAGAGAACACACATGCAATGAACTGGTGGATCCATATGTGGTGTGTGAAAAGAACACACATGCAATGACTCAAGTTGTTGTTAGTAAAAAGAACACACATGCAATGACACTGGTGGATCCATGTCTAGTCTCTAAAAACAACACACTTTTCAATGATACTGGTGGATCCATATGTGGTATGTGAAAAGAACACACATGCAATGACTCAAGTTGTTGCTAGTAAAAAGAACACACATGCAATGACACTGGTGGATCCATGTGTGGTCTCTGAAGAGAACACACATGCAATGACACTGGTGGATCCATATGTGGTATGTGAAAAGAACACACATTCAATGACTCTAGTTTTTGATAGTTAAAAGAACACACATGCAATGCCAATGGTGGATCCATGTGTGGTCTCTGAAGGGAACACACATTTCAATGACACTGGTGGATCCATATGTGGTATGTGAAAAGAATAGTCATGAAATGACTCCAGTTGTTGTTAGTAAAAAGAACACACATGCAATGACACTGGTGGATCCATGTGTGGTCTTTGAAGAGAACACACATGCAATGACACTTGTGGATCCATATGTGGTATGTGAAAAGAACACACATGCAATGACTCTAGTTGTTGTTAGTAAAAAGAACACACATGCAATGACACTGGTGGATCCATGTGTGGTCTCTGAAGGGAACACAGATTTCAATGACACTTGTGGATCCATATGTGGTATGTGAAAATAACACACATGCAATGACTCAAGTTGTTGTTAGTAAAAAAGAACACACATGCAATGACACTGGTGGATCCATGTGTGGTATCTGAAGAGAATACACATGCAATGACACTGGTGGATCCATATGTGGTATGTGAAAAGAACACACATGCAATCACTCAAGTTGTTGTTAGTAAAAAGAACACACATGCAATGACACTGGTGGATCCATGTCTGGTCTCTGAAAACAACACACATTTCAATGACACTGGTGGATCCATATGTGGTATGTGAAAAGAACACACATGCAATGACTCAAGTTGTTGTTAGTAAAGAGAACACAGATGCAATGACACTAGTGGATCCATGTGTGGTCTCTGAAGAGAACACACATGCAATGACTCTAGTTGTGGTTAATGAGAAGAACACACATTTCAATGACGCTGGTGGATCCATATGTGGTATGTGAAAAGAATAGTCATGAAATGACTCCAGTTGTTGTTAGTAAAAAGAACACACATGCAATGACACTAGTGGATACATGTGTGGTCTTTGATGAGAACACACATGCAATGACACTGGTGGATCTATGTGTGGTCTCTGAAGAGAACATACATTTCAATGACACTGGTGGATCCATATGTGGTATGTGAAAAGAACACACATTCAATGACTCTAGTATTTGTTTGTAAAAAGAAAACACATGCAATGCCAATGGTGGATCCATGTGTGGTCTCTGAAGAGAACACACATGCAATGACTCTAGCTGTGGTTAATGAGAAGAACACACATTTCAATGACACTTGTGGATCCACATGTTGTATGTGAAAAGAATAGTCATGAAATGACTCCAGTTATTGTTAGTAAAAAGAACACACATGCAATGACACTGGTGGATCCATGTGTGGTCTCTGAAGAGAACACACATGCAATGGCACTGCTGGATCCATATGTGGTATGTGAAAAGAACACACATGCGATGACTCGAGTTGTTGTTAGTAAAAGAACACACATGCAATGAAATCAGGATCCATGTGTGGTCTCTGCATAGAACACACATTTCAATGACACTGGTGGATCCATATGTGGTATGTGAAAAGAACACACATGCAATGACTCTAGTTGTTAGTAAAAAGAACACACATGCAATGACACTGGTGGATCCATGTGTGGTCTCTGAAGAGAACACACATGCAATGATTCTAGCTGCGGTTAATGAGAAGAACACACATTTCAATGACACTGGTGGAACCATATGTGGTATGTGAAAAGAATAGTCATGAAATGACTCCAGTTGTTAGTAAAAAGAACACACATGCAATGACACTGGTGGATCCATGTGTGGTCTCTGAAGAGAACACACATGCAATGACACTGGTGGATCCATATGTGGTATGTGAAAAGAACACACATGCAATGACTCTAGTTGTTGATAGTAAAAACAACACACATGCAATGACACTGGTGGATCCATGTGTGGTCTTTGAAGAGAACACACATTTCAATGACACTTGTGGATCCATATGTGGTATGTGAAAAGAACACACATGCAATGACTCCAGTTGTTGTTAGTAAAAAGAACACACATGCAATGACACTGATGGATCCATGTGAGGTATCTGAAGAGAACACACATGCAATGAACTGGTGGATCCATATGTGGTATGTGAAAAGAACACACATGCAATGACTCAAGTTGTTGTTAGTAAAAAAACACACATTCAATGACACTGGTGGATCCATGTCTGGTCTCTGAAAACAACACACTTTTCAATGATACTAGTGGATCCATATGTGGTATGTGAAAAGAACACACATGCAATGACTCAAGTTGTTGCTAGTAAAAAGAACACACATGCAATGACACTGGTGGATCCATGTGTGGTCTCTGAAGAGAACACACATGCAATGACACTGGTGGATCCATATGTGGTATGTGAAAAGAACACACATGCAATGACTCTAGTTGTTGTTAGGAAAAAGAACACACAGGCAATGACACTGGTGGATCCATGTGTGGTCTCTGAATGGAACACAGATTTAATTGACACATGTGATCCATATGTGGTATGTGAAAAGAACACACATGCAATGACTCAAGTTGTTTTTAGTAAAAAGAACACACATGCAATGACACTGGTGGATCCATGTGTGGTATCTGAAGAGAATACACATGCAATGACACTGGTGGATCCATATGTGGTATGTGAAAAGAACACACATGCAATCACTCAAGTTGTTGTTAGTAAAAAGAACACACATGCAATGACACTGGTGGATCCATGGGTCTCTGAAAACACACACATTTCAATGACACTTGTGGATCCATATGTGGTATGTGAAAAGAACACACATGCAATGACTCAAGTTGTTGTTAGTAAAGAGAACACAGATGCAATGACACTAGTGGATCCATGTGTGGTCTCTGAAGAGAACACACATGCAATGACTCTAGCTGTGGGTAATGAGAAGAACACACATTTCAATGACCTTTGGTGGAGCGGATGTGGTATGTGAAAACCACCCACATGCAATGACTCAGTTATTGTTAGTAAAAAGAACACACATGCAATGACCTTTGGTGGATCCATGTGGTCTCTGAAGAACACATGCAATAATTCTAGCTGTGGTTAGTGAGAAGAACACACATTTCAATGACACTGGTGGATCCATATGTGGTATGTGAAAAGAATAGTCACGAAATGACTCCAGTTATTGTTAGTAAAAAGAACACACATGCAATGACACTGGTGGATCCATGTGTGGTCTCTGAAGAGAACACACATGCAATGACACTGGTGGATCCATATGGTATGTGAAAAGAACACACATGCAATGACTCTAGTTGTTGATAGTAAGAAGAACACACATGCAATGACACTGGTGGATCCATATGTGGTCTTTGAAGAGAACACACATTTCAATTACACTTGTGGATCCATATGTGGTATGTGAAAAGAACACACATGCAATGACTCGAGTTGTTGTTAGTAAAAAGAACACACATGCAATGACACTGATGGATCCATGTGTGGTATCTGAAGAGAACACACATGCAATGAACTGGTGGATCCATATGTGGTGTGTGAAAAGAACACACATGCAATGACTCAAGTTGTTGTTAGTAAAAAGAACACACATGCAATGACACTGGTGGATCCATGTCTAGTCTCTAAAAACAACACACTTTTCAATGATACTGGTGGATCCATATGTGGTATGTGAAAAGAACACACATGCAATGACTCAAGTTGTTGCTAGTAAAAAGAACACACATGCAATGAAACTGGTGGATCCATGTGTGGTCTCTGAAGAGAACACACATGCAATGACACTGGTGGATCCATATGTGGTATGTGAAAAGAACACACATTCAATGACTCTAGTTTTTGATAGTTAAAAGAACACACATGCAATGCCAATGGTGGATCCATGTGTGGTCTCTGAAGGGAACACACATTTCAATGACACTGGTGGATCCATATGTGGTATGTGAAAAGAATAGTCATGAAATGACTCCAGTTGTTGTTAGTAAAAAGAACACACATGCAATGACACTGGTGGATCCATGTGTGGTCTTTGAAGAGAACACCCATGCAATGACACTTGTGGATCCATATGTGGTATGTGAAAAGAACACACATGCAATGACTCTAGTTGTTGTTAGTAAAAAGAACACACATGCAATGACACTGGTGGATCCATGTGTGGTCTCTGAAGGGAACACAGATTTCAATGACACTTGTGGATCCATATGTGGTATGTGAAAATAACACACATGCAATGACTCAAGTTGTTGTTAGTAAAAAGAACACACATGCAATGACACTGGTGGATCCATGTGTGGTATCTGAAGAGAATACACATGCAATGACACTGGTGGATCCATATGTGGTATGTGAAAAGAACACACATGCAATCACTCAAGTTGTTGTTAGTAAAAAGAACACACATGCAATGACACTGGTGGATCCATGTCTGGTCTCTGAAAACAACACACATTTCAATGACACTGGTGGATCCATATGTGGTATGTGAAAAGAACACACATGCAATGACTCAAGTTGTTGTTAGTAAAGAGAACACAGATGCAATGACACTAGTGGATCCATGTGTGGTCTCTGAAGAGAACACACATGCAATGACTCTAGTTGTGGTTAATGAGAAGAACACACATTTCAATGACTCTGGTGGATCCATATGTGGTATGTGAAAAGAATAGTCATGAAATGACTCCAGTTGTTGTTAGTAAAAAGAACACACATGCAATGACACTAGTGGATACATGTGTGGTCTTTGATGAGAACACACATGCAATGACACTGGTGGATCTATGTGTGGTCTCTGAAGAGAACATACATTTCAATGACACTGGTGGATCCATATGTGGTATGTGAAAAGAACACACATTCAATGACTCTAGTATTTGTTTGTAAAAAGAAAACACATGCAATGCCAATGGTGGATCCATGTGTGGTCTCTGAAGAGAACACACATGCAATGACTCTAGCTGTGGTTAATGAGAAGAACACACATTTCAATGACACTTGTGGATCCACATGTTGTATGTGAAAAGAATAGTCATGAAATGACTCCAGTTATTGTTAGTAAAAAGAACACACATGCAATGACACTGGTGGATCCATGTGTGGTCTCTGAAGAGAACACACATGCAATGGCACTGCTGGATCCATATGTGGTATGTGAAAAGAACACACATGCGATGACTCGAGTTGTTGTTAGTAAAAGAACACACATGCAATGAAACTGGTGGATCCATGTGTGGTCTCTGGAGAGAACACACATTTCAATGACACTGGTGGATCCATATGTGGTATGTGAAAAGAACACACATGCAATGACTCTAGTTGTTGTTAGTAAAAAGAACACACATGCAATGACACTGGTGGATCCATGTGTGGTCTCTGAAGAGAACACACATGCAATGATTCTAGCTGCGGTTAATGAGAAGAACACACATTTCAATGACACTGGTGGATCCATAAGTGGTATGTGAAAAGAATAGTCATGAAATGACTCCAGTTGTTGTTAGTAAAAAGAACACACATGCAATGACACTGGTGGATCCATGTGTGGTCTCTGAAGAGAACACACATGCAATGACACTGGTGGATCCATATGTGGTATGTGAAAAGAACACACATGCAATGACTCTAGTTGTTGATAGTAAAAACAACACACATGCAATGACACTGGTGGATCCATGTGTGGTCTTTGAAGAGAACACACATTTCAATGACACTTGTGGATCCATATGTGGTATGTGAAAAGAACACACATGCAATGAATCCAGTTGTTGTTAGTAAAAAGAACACACATGCAATGACACTGATGGATCCATGTGTGGTATCTGAAGAGAACACACATGCAATGAACTGGTGGATCCATATGTGGTATGTGAAAAGAACACACATGCAATGACTCAAGTTGTTGTTAGTAAAAAGAACACACATTCAATGACCTTTGGTGGATCCATGTCTGGTCTCTGAAAACAACACACTTTTCAATGATACTAGTGGATCCATATGTGGTATGTGAAAAGAACACACATGCAATGACTCAAGTTGTTGCTAGTAAAAAGAACACACATGCAATGACACTGGTGGATCCATGTGTGGTCTCTGAAGAGAACACACATGCAATGACACTGGTGGATCCATATGTGGTATGTGAAAAGAACACACATGCAATGACTCTAGTTGTTGTTAGGAAAAAGAACACACAGGCAATGACACTGGTGGATCCATGTGTGGTCTCTGAATGGAACACAGATTTAATTGACACATGTGATCCATATGTGGTATGTGAAAAGAACACACATGCAATGACTCAAGTTGTTGTTAGTAAAAAAGAACACACATGCAATGACACTGGTGGATCCATGTGTGGTATCTGAAGAGAATACACATGCAATGACACTGGTGGATCCATATGTGGTATGTGAAAAGAACACACATGCAATCACTCAAGTTGTTGTTAGTAAAAAGAACACACATGCAATGACACTGGTGGATCCATGTCTGGTCTCTGAAAACAACACACATTTCAATGACACTTGTGGATCCATATGTGGTATGTGAAAAGAACACACATGCAATGACTCAAGTTGTTGTTAGTAAAGAGAACACAGATGCAATGACACTAGTGGATCCATGTGTGGTCTCTGAAGAGAACACACATGCAATGACTCTAGCTGTGGTTAATGAGAAGAACACACATTTCAATGACACTGGTGGAGCCAGATGTGGTATGTGAAAACCACCCACATGCAATGACTCCAGTTATTGTTAGTAAAAAGAACACACATGCAATGACACTGGTGGATCCATGTGTGGTCTCTGAAGAGAACACACATGCAATAATTCTAGCTGTGGTTAGTGAGAAGAACACACATTTCAATGACACTGGTGGATCCATATGTGGTATGTGAAAAGAATAGTCACGAAATGACTCCAGTTATTGTTAGTAAAAAGAACACACATGCAATGACACTGGTGGATCCATGTGTGGTCTCTGAAGAGAACACACATGCAATGACACTGGTGGATCCATATGTGGTATGTGAAAAGAACACACATGCAATGACTCTAGTTGTTGATAGTAAGAAGAACACACATGCAATGACACTGGTGGATCCATGTGTGGTCTTTGAAGAGAACACACATTTCAATTACACTTGTGGATCCATATGTGGTATGTGAAAAGAACACACATGCAATGACTCGAGTTGTTGTTAGTAAAAAGAACACACATGCAATGACACTGATGGATCCATGTGTGGTATCTGAAGAGAACACACATGCAATGAACTGGTGGATCCATATGTGGTGTGTGAAAAGAACACACATGCAATGACTCAAGTTGTTGTTAGTAAAAAGAACACACATGCAATGACACTGGTGGATCCATGTCTAGTCTCTAAAAACAACACACTTTTCAATGATACTGGTGGATCCATATGTGGTATGTGAAAAGAACACACATGCAATGACTCAAGTTGTTGCTAGTAAAAAGAACACACATGCAATGAAACTGGTGGATCCATGTGTGGTCTCTGAAGAGAACACACATGCAATGACACTGGTGGATCCATATGTGGTATGTGAAAGAACACACATGCAATGACTCTAGTTGTTGATAGTAAAAAGAACACACATGCAATAACACTGGTGGATCCATGTGTGGTCTTTGAAGAAAACACACATTTCAATGACACTTGTGGATCCATATGTGGTATGTGAAAAGAACACACATGCAATGACTCCAGTTGTTGTTAGTAAAAAGAACACACATGCAATGACACTGGTGGATCCATGTGTGGTATCTGAAGAGAACACACATGCAATGACACTGGTTGATCCATATGTGGTACGTGAAAAGAACACATGCAATGACTCAAGTTGTTGTTAGTAAAAAGAACATACATGCAATGACACTGGTGGATCCATGTCTGGTCTCTAAAAACAACACACATTTCAATGACACTGGTGGATCCATATGTGGTATGTGAAAAGAACACACATGCAATGACTCAAGTTGTTGTTAGTAAAAAGAACACACATGCAATGACACTGGTGGATCCATGTGTGGTCTCTGAAGAGAACACACATGGAATGATTCTAACTGCGGTTAATGAGAAGAACACACATTTCAAAGACACTGGTGGATCCATATGTGATATGTGAAAAGAGTAGTCATGAAATGACTCCAGTTGTTGTTAGTAAAAAGAACACACATGCAATGACACTGGTGGATCCATGTGTGGTCTTTGAAGAACATACATGCAATGACACTGGTCGATCCATATGTGGTATGTGAAAAGAACACAAATGCAATGACTCCAGTTGTTGTTAGTAAAAAGAACACACATGCAATGACACTGGTGGATCCATGTGTGGTCTCTGAAGAGAACATACATTTCAATGACACTGGTGGATCCATATGTGGTATGTAAAAAGAACACACATGCAAGGACTCTAGTTGTTGTTAGTAAAAAGAACACACATGGAATGACACTAGTGGATCCATGTGTGGTCTCTGAAGAGAACACACATTTCAATGACACTTGTGGATCCATATGTGGTATGTGAAAAGAATACACACATGCAATGACTCCAGTTGTTGTTAGCAAAAAGAACACACATGAAATGACACAGGTGGATCCATGTGTGGTCTCTGAAGAGAACACACATTTCAATGACACTAGTGGATCCATATGTGGTATGTCAAAAGAACACACATGCAATGACTCCGGTTGTTGTTTGTAAAAAGAACACACATGCAATGACACTGGTGGATCCATGTGTGGTCTCTGAAGAGAACACACATGCAATGACTCTAGTTGTGGTTAATGAGAAGAACACACATTTAAATGACACGTGTGGATCCACATGTGGTATGTGAAAAGAATAGTCATGAAATAACTCCAGTTGTTGTTAGTAAAAAGAACACACATGCAATGACACTGGTGGATCCATGTGTGGTCTCTGAAGAGAACACACATGTAATGACACTGGTGGATCCATATGTGGTATGTGAAAAGAACACACATGTAATGACTCCAGTTGTTGTTAGTAAAAAGAACACACATGCAATGACAATGGTGGATCCATGTGTGGTCTCTAAAGAGAACACACATTTCAATGACACTGGTGGATCCATTTGTGGTATGTGAAAAGAACACACACGCAATGACTCTAGATGGTGTTAGTAAAAAGAACACACATGCAATGACACTGGTGGATCCATGTGTGGTCTTTGAAGAGAACACACATTTCAATGACACTGGTGGAGCCAGATGTGGTATGTGAAAAGAACACACATGCAATGACTCCAGTTCTTGTTAGTAAAAAACAAACACATGCAATGACACTGGTGGATCCATGTGTGGTCTCTAAAGAGAACACATATTTCAATAACACTGGTGGATCCATATGTGGTATGTGAAAAGAACACACATGCAATGACTCCTGTTGTTGTTAGTAAAAAGACCACACATGCAGTGAAACTGGTGGATCCATGTGTGGTCTCTAAAGAGAACACACATTTCAATGACTCTAGCTGTGGTTAATGAGAAGAACACACATTTCAATGACACTGGTGGAGCCAGATGTGGTATGTGAAAACCACCCACATGCAATGACTCCAGTTATTGTTAGTAAAAAGAACACACATGCAATGACACTGGTGGATCCATGTGTGGTCTCTGAAGAGAACACACATGCAATAATTCTAGCTGTGGTTAGTGAGAAGAACACACATTTCAATGACACTGGTGGATCCATATGTGGTATGTGAAAAGAATAGTCACGAAATGACTCCAGTTATTGTTAGTAAAAAGAACACACATGCAATGACACTGGTGGATCCATGTGTGGTCTCTGAAGAGAACACACATGCAATGACACTGGTGGATCCATATGTGGTATGTGAAAAGAACACACATGCAATGACTCTCGTTGTTGATAGTAAGAAGAACACACATGCAATGACACTGGTGGATCCATGTGTGGTCTTTGAAGAGAACACACATTTCAATGACACTTGTGGATCCATATGTGGTATGTGAAAAGAACACACATGCAATGACTCTAGTTGTTGTTAGTAAAAAGAACACACATGCAATGACACTGATGGATCCATGTGTGGTATCTGAAGAGAACACACATGCAATGAACTGGTGGATCCATATGTGGTGTGTGAAAAGAACACACATGCAATGACTCAAGTTGTTGTTAGTAAAAAGAACACACATGCAATGACACTGGTGGATCCATGTCTAGTCTCTAAAAACAACACACTTTTCAATGATACTGGTGGATCCATATGTGGTATGTGAAAAGAACACACATGCAATGACTCAAGTTGTTGCTAGTAAAAAGAACACACATGCAATGACACTGGTGGATCCATGTGTGGTCTCTGAAGAGAACACACATGCAATGACACTGGTGGATCCATATGTGGTATGTGAAAAGAACACACATGCAATGACTCTAGTTGTTGTTAGTAAAAAGAACACACATGCAATGACACTGGTGGATCCATGTGTGGTCTCTGAAGGGAACACACATTTCAATGACACTGGTGGATCCATATGTGGTATGTGAAAAGAATAGTCATGAAATGACTCCAGTTGTTGTTAGTAAAAAGAACACACATGCAATGACATTGGTGGATCCATGTGTGGTCTTTGAAGAGAACACACATGCAATGACACTTGTGGATCCATATGTGGTATGTGAAAAGAACACACATGCAATGACACTAGTTGTTGTTAGTAAAAAGAACACACATGCAATGACACTGGTGGATCCATGTGTGGTCTCTGAAGGGAACACAGATTTCAATGACACTTGTGGATCCATATGTGGTATGTGAAAATAACACACATGCAATGACTCAAGTTGTTGTTAGTAAAAAGAACACACATGCAATGACACTGGTGGATCCATGTGTGGTATCTGAAGAGAATACACATGCAATGACACTGGTGGATCCATATGTGGTATGTGAAAAGAACACACATGCAATCACTCAAGTTGTTGTTAGTAAAAAGAACACACATGCAATGACACTGGTGGATCCATGTCTGGTCTCTGAAAACAACACACATTTCAATGACACTGGTGGATCCATATGTGGTATGTGAAAAGAACACACATGCAATGACTCAAGTTGTTGTTAGTAAAGAGAACACAGATGCAATGACACTAGTGGATCCATGTGTGGTCTCTGAAGAGAACACACATGCAATGACTCTAGTTATGGTTAATGAGAAGAACACACATTTCAATGACGCTGGTGGATCCATATGTGGTATGTGAAAAGAATAGTCATGAAATGACTCTAGTTGTTGTTAGTAAAAAGAACACACATGCAATGACACTAGTGGATACATGTGTGGTCTTTGATGAGAACACACATGCAATGACACTGGTGGATCCATGTGTGGTCTCTGAAGAGAACATACATTTCAATGACACTGGTGGATCCATATGTGGTATGTGAAAAGAACACACATTCAATGACTAGTATTTGTTTGTAAAAAGAACACACATGCAATGCCAATGGTGGATCCATGTGTGGTCTCTGAAGAGAACACACATGCAATGACTCTAGCTGTGGTTAATGAGAAGAACACACATTTCAATGACACTTGTGGATCCACATGTTGTATGTGAAAAGAATAGTCATGAAATGACTCCAGTTATTGTTATCAAAAAGAACACACATGCAATGACACTGGTGGATCCATGTGTGGTCTCTGAAGAGAACACACATGCAATGGCACTGCTGGATCCATATGTGGTATGTGAAAAGAACACACATGCGATGACTCGAGTTGTTGTTAGTAAAAGAACACACATGCAATGAAACTGGTGGATCCATGTGTGGTCTCTGGAGAGAACACACATTTCAATGACACTGGTGGATCCATATGTGGTATGTGAAAAGAACACACATGCAATGACTCTAGTTGTTGTTAGTAAAAAGAACACACATTCAATGACACTGGTGGATCCATGTGTGGTCTCTGAAGAGAACACACATGCAATGATTCTAGCTGCGGTTAATGAGAAGAACACACATTTCAATGACACTGGTGGATCCATAAGTGGTATGTGAAAAGAATAGTCATGAAATGACTCCAGTTGTTGTTAGTAAAAAGAACACACATGCAATGACACTGGTGGATCCATGTGTGGTCTCTGAAGAGAACACACATGCAATGACACTGGTGGATCCATATGTGGTATGTGAAAAGAACACACATGCAATGACTCTAGTTGTTGATAGTAAAAACAACACACATGCAATGACACTGGTGGATCCATGTGTGGTCTTTGAAGAGAACACACATTTCAATGACACTTGTGGATCCATATGTGGTATGTGAAAAGAACACACATGCAATGACTCCAGTTGTTGTTAGTAAAAAGAACACACATGCAATGACACTGATGGATCCATGTGTGGTATCTGAAGAGAACACACATGCAATGAACTGGTGGATCCATATGTGGTATGTGAAAAGAACACACATGCAATGACTCAAGTTGTTGTTAGTAAAAAGAACACACATTCAATGACACTGGTGGATCCATGTCTGGTCTCTGAAAACAACACACTTTTCAATGATACTAGTGGATCCATATGTGGTATGTGAAAAGAACACACATGCAATGACTCAAGTTGTTGCTAGTAAAAAGAACACACATGCAATGACACTGGTGGATCCATGTGTGGTCTCTGAAGAGAACACACATGCAATGACACTGGTGGATCCATATGTGGTATGTGAAAAGAACACACATGCAATGACTCTAGTTGTTGTTAGTAAAAAGAACACACAGGCAATAACACTGGTGGATCCATGTGTGGTCTCTGAAGGGAACACACATTTAAATGACACGTGTGGATCCACATGTGGTATGTGAAAAGAATAGTCATGAAATAACTCCAGTTGTTGTTAGTAAAAAGAACACACATGCAATGACACTGGTGGATCCATGTGTGGTCTCTGAAGAGAACACACATGTAATGACACTGGTGGATCCATATGTGGTATGTGAAAAGAACACACATGTAATGACTCCAGTTGTTGTTAGTAAAAAGAACACACATGCAATGACACTGGTGGATCCATGTGTGGTCTCTAAAGAGAACACACATTTCAATGACACTGGTGGATCCATTTGTGGTATGTGAAAATAACACACACGCAATGACTCTAGATGGTGTTAGTAAAAAGAACACACATGCAATGACACTGGTGGATCCATGTGTGGTCTTTGAAGAGAACACACATTTCAATGACACTGGTGGAGCCAGATGTGGTATGTGAAAAGAACACACATGCAATGACTCCAGTTCTTGTTAGTAAAAAGCAAACACATGCAATGACACTGGTGGATCCATGTGTGGTCTCTAAAGAGAACACATATTTCAATAACACTGGTGGATCCATATGTGGTATGTGAAAAGAACACACATGCAATGACTCCTGTTGTTGTTAGTAAAAAGACCACACATGCAGTGAAATCAGGTGGATCCATGTGGTCTCGAAAGAGAACACACATTTCAATGACTCTAGCTGTGGTTAATGAGAAGAACACACATTTCAATGACACTGGTGGAGCCAGATGTGGTATGTGAAAACCACCCACATGCAATGACTCCAGTTATTGTTAGTAAAAAGAACACACATGCAATGACACTGGTGGATCCATGTGTGGTCTCTGAAGAGAACACACATGCAATAATTCTAGCTGTGGTTAGTGAGAAGAACACACATTTCAATGACACTGGTGGATCCATATGTGGTATGTGAAAAGAATAGTCACGAAATGACTCCAGTTATTGTTAGTAAAAAGAACACACATGCAATGTCACTGGTGGATCCATGTGTGGTCTCTGAAGAGAACACACATGCAATGACACTGGTGGATCCATATGTGGTATGTGAAAAGAACACACATGCAATGACTCTAGTTGTTGATAGTAAGAAGAACACACATGCAATGACACTGGTGGATCCATGTGTGGTCTTTGAAGAGAACACACATTTCAATGACACTTGTGGATCCATATGTGGTATGTGAAAAGAACACACATGCAATGACTCTAGTTGTTGTTAGTAAAAAGAACACACATGCAATGACACTGATGGATCCATGTGTGGTATCTGAAGAGAACACACATGCAATGAACTGGTGGATCCATATGTGGTGTGTGAAAAGAACACACATGCAATGACTCAAGTTGTTGTTAGTAAAAAGAACACACATGCAATGACACTGGTGGATCCATGTCTAGTCTCTAAAAACAACACACTTTTCAATGATACTGGAGGATCCATATGTGGTATGTGAAAAGAACACACATGCAATGACTCAAGTTGTTGCTAGTAAAAAGAACACACATGCATTGACACTGGTGGATCCATGTGTGGTCTCTGAAGAGAACACACATGCAATGACACTGGTGGATCCATATGTGGTATGTGAAAAGAACACACATGCAATGACTCTAGTTGTTGTTAGTAAAAAGAACACACATGCAATGACACTGGTGGATCCATGTGTGGTCTCTGAAGGGAACACACATTTCAATGACACTGGTGGATCCATATGTGGTATGTGAAAAGAATAGTCATGAAATGACTCCAGTTGTTGTTAGTAAAAAGAACACACATGCAATGACATTGGTGGATCCATGTGTGGTCTTTGAAGAGAACACACATGCAATGACACTTGTGGATCCATATGTGGTATGTGAAAAGAACACACATGCAATGACACTAGTTGTTGTTAGTAAAAAGAACACACATGCAATGACACTGGTGGATCCATGTGTGGTCTCTGAAGGGAACACAGATTTCAATGACACTTGTGGATCCATATGTGGTATGTGAAAATAACACACATGCAATGACTCAAGTTGTTGTTAGTAAAAAAGAACACACATGCAATGACACTGGTGGATCCATGTGTGGTATCTGAAGAGAATACACATGCAATGACACTGGTGGATCCATATGTGGTATGTGAAAAGAACACACATGCAATCACTCAAGTTGTTGTTAGTAAAAAGAACACACATGCAATGACACTGGTGGATCCATATGTGGTATGTGAAAAGAATAGTCACGAAATGACTCCAGTTATTGTTAGTAAAAAGAACACACATGCAATGTCACTGGTGGATCCATGTGTGGTCTCTGAAGAGAACACACATGCAATGACACTGGTGGATCCATATGTGGTATGTGAAAAGAACACACATGCAATGACTCTCGTTGTTGATAGTAAGAAGAACACACATGCAATGACACTGGTGGATCCATGTGTGGTCTTTGAAGAGAACACACATTTCAATGACACTTGTGGATCCATATGTGGTATGTGAAAAGAACACACATGCAATGACTCTAGTTGTTGTTAGTAAAAAGAACACACATGCAATGACACTGATGGATCCATGTGTGGTATCTGAAGAGAACACACATGCAATGAACTGGTGGATCCATATGTGGTGTGTGAAAAGAACACACATGCAATGACTCAAGTTGTTGTTAGTAAAAAGAACACACATGCAATGACACTGGTGGATCCATGTCTAGTCTCTAAAAACAACACACTTTTCAATGATACTGGAGGATCCATATGTGGTATGTGAAAAGAACACACATGCAATGACTCAAGTTGTTGCTAGTAAAAAGAACACACATGCATTGACACTGGTGGATCCATTTGTGGTCTGTTACTAGAACACACATGCAATGACACTGGTGGATCCATATGTGGTATGTGAAAAGAACACACATGCAATGACTCTAGTTGTTGTTAGTAAAAAGAACACACATGCAATGACACTGGTGGATCCATGTGTGGTCTCTGAAGGTCACCAACATTTCAATGACACTGGTGGATCCATATGTGGTATGTGAAAAGAATAGTCATGAAATGACTCAGTTGTTGTTAGTAAAAGAACACACATGCAATGACATTGGTGGATCCATGTGTGGTCTTTGAAGAGAACACATGCAATGACACTTGTGGATCCATATGTGGTATGTGAAAAGAACACACATCCAAGGACACTAGTTGTTGTTAGTAAAAGAACACACATGCAATGACACTGGTGGATCCATGTGTGGTATCTGAAGGAACACATTTCAATGACACTTGTGGATCCATATGTGGTATGTGAAAATAACACACATGCAATGACTCAAGTTGTTGTTAGTAAAAAAGAACACACATGCAATGACACTGGTGGATCCATGTGTGGTATCTGAAGAGAATACACATGCAATGACACTGGTGGATCCATATGTGGTATGTGAAAAGAACACACATGCAATCACTCAAGTTGTTGTTAGTTAGAAGAACACACATGCAATTAAACTGGTGGATCCATGTATGGTCTCTGAAAACAACACACATTTCAATGACACTGGTGGATCCATATGTGGTATGTGAAAAGAACACACATGCAATGACTCAAGTTGTTGTTAGTAAAGAGAACACAGATGCAATGACACTAGTGGATCCATGTGTGGTCTCTGAAGAGAACACACATGCAATGACTCTAGTTATGGTTAATGAGAAGAACACACATTTCAATGACGCTGGTGGATCCATATGTGGTATGTGAAAAGAATAGTCATGAAATGACTCCAGTTGTTGTTAGTAAAAAGAACACACATGCAATGACACTAGTGGATACATGTGTGGTCTTTGATGAGAACACACATGCAATGACACTGGTGGATCCATGTGTGGTCTCTGAAGAGAACATACATTTCAATGACACTGGTGGATCCATATGTGGTATGTGAAAAGAACACACATTCAATGACTAGTATTTGTTTGTAAAAAGAACACACATGCAATGCCAATGGTGGATCCATGTGTGGTCTCTGAAGAGAACACACATGCAATGACTCTAGCTGTGGTTAATGAGAAGAACACACATTTCAATGACACTTGTGGATCCACATGTTGTATGTGAAAAGAATAGTCATGAAATGACTCCAGTTATTGTTAGTAAAAAGAACACACATGCAATGACACTGGTGGATCCATGTGTGGTCTCTGAAGAGAACACACATGCAATGGCACTGCTGGATCCATATGTGGTATGTGAAAAGAACACACATGCGATGACTCGAGTTGTTGTTAGTAAAAGAACACACTTGCAATGAAACTGGTGGATCCATGTGTGGTCTCTGGAGAGAACACACATTTCAATGACACTGGTGGATCCATATGTGGTATGTGAAAAGAACACACATGCAATGACTCTAGTTGTTGGTAGTAAAAAGAACACACATGCAATGACATTTGGTGGATCCATGTGTGGTCTCTGAAGAACACACATGCAATGATTCTAGCTGTTAATGAGAAGAACACACATTTCAATGACACTGGTGGATCCATAAGTGGTATGTGAAAAGAATAGTCATGAAATGACTCAGTTGTTGTTAGTAAAAGAACACACATGCAATGACACTGGTGGATCCATGTGTGGTCCTTGAAGAGAACACACATGCAATGACACTGGTGGATCCATATGTGGTATGTGAAAAGAACACACATGCAATGACTCTAGTTGTTGATAGTAAAAACAACACACATGCAATGACACTGGTGGATCCATGTGTGGTCTCTGAAGAGAACACACATTTCAATGACACTTGTGGATCCATATGTGGTATGTGAAAAGAACACACATGCAATGACTCCAGTTGTTGTTAGTAAAAAGAACACACATGCAATGACACTGATGGATCCATGTGTGGTATCTGAAGAGAACACACATGCAATGAACTGGTGGATCCATATGTGGTATGTGAAAAGAACACACATGCAATGACTCAAGTTGTTGTTAGTAAAAAGAACACACATTAAATGACACTGGTGGATCCATGTCTGGTCTCTGAAAACAACACACTTTTCAATGATACTAGTGGATCCATATGTGGTATGTGAAAAGAACACACATGCAATGACTCAAGTTGTTGCTAGTAAAAAGAACACACATGCAATGACACTGGTGGATCCATGTGTGGTCTCTGAAGAGAACACACATGCAATGACACTGGTGGATCCATATGTGGTATGTGAAAAGAACACACATGCAATGACTCTAGTTGTTGTTAGTAAAAAGAACACATAGGCAATAACACTGGTGGATCCATGTGTGGTCTCTGAAGGGAACACAGATTTCAATGACACATGTGGATCCATATGTGGTATGTGAAAAGAACACACATGCAATGACTCAAGTTGTTGTTAGTAAAAAAGAACACACATGCAATGACACTGGTGGATCCATGTGTGGTATCTGAAGAGAATACACATGCAATGACACTGGTGGATCCATATGTGGTATGTGAAAAGAACACACATGCAATCACTCAAGTTGTTGTTAGTAAAAAGAACACACATGCAATGACACTGGTGGATCCATGTCTGGTCTCTGAAAAACAACACACATTTCAATGACACTGGTGGATCCATATGTGGTATGTGAAAAGAACACACATGCAATGACTCAAGTTGTTGTTAGTAAAGAGAACACAGATGCAATGACACTAGTGGATCCATGTATGGTCTCTGAAGAGAACACACATGCAATGACTCTAGCTGTGGTTAATGAGAAGAACACACATTTCAATGACACTGGTGGAGCCAGATGTGGTATGTGAAAACCACCCACATGCAATGACTCCAGTTATTGTTAGTAAAAAGAACACACATGCAATGACACTGGTGGATCCATGTGTGGTCTCTGAAGAGAACACACATGCAATGATTCTAGCTGTGGTTAGTGAGAAGAACACACATTTCAATGACACTGGTGGATCCATATGTGGTATGTGAAAAGAATAGTCACGAAATGACTCCAGTTATTGTTAGTAAAAAGAACACACATGCAATGACACTGGTGGATCCATTTTGTGGTCTCTGAAGAGAACACACATGCAATGACACTGGTGGATCCATATGTGGTATGTGAAAAGAACACACATGCAATGACTCTAGTTGTTGATAGTAAGAAGAACACACATGCAATGACACTGGTGGATCCATGTGTGGTCTTTGAAGAGAACACCCATTTCAATGACACTTGTGGATCCATATGTGGTATGTGAAAAGAACACACATGCAATGACTCTAGTTGTTGTTAGTAAAAAGAACACACATGCAATGACACTGATGGATCCATGTGTGGTATCTGAAGAGAACACACATGCAATGAACTGGTGGATCCATATGTGGTGTGTGAAAAGAACGCACATGCAATGACTCAAGTTGTTGCTAGTAAAAAGAACACACATGCAATGACACTGGTGGATCCATGTGTGGTCTCTGAAGAGAACACACATGCAATGACACTGGTGGATCCATATGTGGTATGTGAAAAGAACACACATGCAATGACTCTAGTTGTTGTTAGTAAAAAGAACACACATGCAATGACACTGGTGGATCCATGTGTGGTCTCTGAAGGGAACACACATTTCAATGACACTGGTGGATCCATATGTGGTATGTGAAAAGAATAGTCATGAAATGACTCCAGTTGTTGTTAGTAAAAATAACACACATGCAATGACACTATTGGATCCATGTGTGGTCTTTGAAGAGAACACACATGCAATGACACTTGTGGATCCATATGTGGTATGTGAAAAGAACACACATGCAATGACTCTAGTTGTTGTTAGTAAAAAGAACACACATGCAATGACACTGGTGGATCCATGTGTGGTCTCTGAAGGGAACACAGATTTCAATGACACTTGTGGATCCATATGTGGTATGTGAAAATAACACACATGCAATGACTCAAGTTGTTGTTAGTAAAAAAGAACACACATGCAATGACACTGGTGGATCCATGTGTGGTATCTGAAGAGAATACACATGCAATGACACTGGTGGATCCATATGTGGTATGTGAAAAGAACACACATGCAATCACTCAAGTTGTTGTTAGTAAAAAGAACACACATGCAATGACACTGGTGGATCCATGTCTGGTCTCTGAAAACAACACACATTTCAATGACACTGGTGGATCCATATGTGGTATGTGAAAAGAACACACATGCAATGACTCAAGTTGTTGTTAGTAAAGAGAGCACAGATGACACTAGTGGATCCATGTGTGGTCTCTGAAGAGAACACACATGCAATGACTCTAGTTGTGGTTAATGAGAAGAACACACATTTCAATGACGCTGGTGGATCCATATGTGGTATGTGAAAAGAATACTCATGAAATGACTCCAGTTGTTGTTAGTAAAAAGAACACACATGCAATGACACTAGTGGATACATGTGTGGTCTTTGATGAGAACACACATGCAATGACACTGGTGGATCCATGTGTGGTCTCTGAAGAGAACATACATTTCAATGACACTAGTGGATCCATATGTGGTATGTGAAAAGAACACACATTCAATGACTCTAGTATTTGTTTGTAAAAAGAACACACATGCAATGCCAATGGTGGATCCATGTGTGGTCTCTGAAGAGAACACATGCAATGACTCTAGCTGTGGTTAATGAGAAGCACACACATTTCAATGACACTTGTGGATCCACATGTTGTATGTGAAAAGAATAGTCATGAAATGACTCAGTTATTATTGTTAGTAAAAAGAACACACATGCAATGACACTGGTGGATCCATGTGTGGTCTCTGAAGAGAACACACATGCAATGGCACTGCTGGATACATATGTGGTATGTGAAAAGAACACACATGCGATGACTCGAGTTGTTGTTAGTAAAAGAACACACATGCAATGAAACTGGTGGATCCATGTGTGGTCTCTGGAGAGAACACACATTTCAATGACACTGGTGGATCCATATGTGGTATGTGAAAAGAACACACATGCAATGACTCTAGTTGTTGTTAGTAAAAAGAACACACATGCAATGACAGGTGGATCCATGTGTGGTCTCTGAAAAGAGAACACACATGCAATGATTCTAGCTGGTTAATGAGAAGAACACACATTTCAATGACACTGGTGGATCCATAAGTGGTATGTGAAAAGAATAGTCATGAAATGACTCCAGTTGTTGTTAGTAAAAAGAACACACATGCAATGACACTGGTGGATCCATGTGTGGTCTCTGAAGAGAACACACATGCAATGACACTGGTGGATCCATATGTGGTATGTGAAAAGAACACACATGCAATGACTCTAGTTGTTGATAGTAAAAACAACACACATGCAATGACACTGGTGGATCCATGTGTGGTCTTTGAAGAGAACACACATTTCAATGACACTTGTGGATCCATATGTGGTATGTGAAAAGAACACACATGCAATGACTCCAGTTGTTGTTAGTAAAAAGAACACACATGCAATGACACTGATGGATCCATGTGTGGTATCTGAAGAGAACACACATGCAATGAACTCGTGGATCCATATGTGGTATGTGAAAAGAACACACATGCAATGACTCAAGTTGTTGTTAGTAAAAAGAACACACATTCAATGACACTGGTGGATCCATGTCTGGTCTCTGAAAACAACACACTTTTCAATGATACTAGTGGATCCATATGTGGTATGTGAAAAGAACACACATGCAATGACTCAAGTTGTTGCTAGTAAAAAGAACACACATGCCATGACATCAGGATCCATGTGTGGTCTCTGAAGAGAACACACATGCAATGACACTGGTGGATCCATATGTGGTATGTGAAAAGAACACACATGCAATGACTCTAGTTGTTGTTAGTAAAAAGAACACACAGGCAATGACACTGGTGGATCCATGTGTGGTCTCTGAAGGGAACACAGATTTCAATGACACATGTGGATCCATATGTGGTATGTGAAAAGAACACACATGCAATGACTCAAGTTGTTGTTAGTAAAAAAGAACACACATGCAATGACACTGGTGGATCCATGTGTGGTATCTGAAGAGAATACACATGCAATGACACTGGTGGATCCATATGTGGTATGTGAAAAGAACACACATGCAATCACTCAAGTTCTTGTTAGTAAAAAGAACACACATGCAATGACACTGGTGGATCCATGTCTGGTCTCTGAAAACAACACACATTTCAATGACACTGGTGGATCCATATGTGGTATGTGAAAAGAACACACATGCAATGACTCAAGTTGTTGTTAGTAAAGAGAACACAGATGCAATGACACTAGTGGATCCATGTGTGGTCTCTGAAGAGAACACACATGCAATGACTCTAGCTGTGGTTAATGAGAAGAACACACATTTCAATGACGCTGGTGGATCCATATGTGGTATGTGAAAAGAATAGTCATGAAATGACTCCAGTTGTTGTTAGTAAAAAGAACACACATGAAATGACACTAGTGGATACATGTGTGGTCTTTGATGAGAACACACATGCAATGACACTGGTGGATCCATGTGTGGTGTCTGAAGAGAACATACATTTCAATGACACTGGTGGATCCATATGTGGTATGTGAAAAGAACACACATTCAATGACTCAAGTTTTTGTTAGTAAAAAGAACACACATGCAATGCCAATGGTGGATCCATGTGTGGTCTGTGAAGAGAACACACATGCAATGACTCTAGCTGTGGTTAATGAGAAGAACACACATTTCAATGACACTTGTGGATCCACATGTGGTATGTGAAAAGAATAGTCATGAAATGACTCCAGTTGTTGTTAGTAAAAAGAACACACATGCAATGACACTGGTGGATCCATGTGTGGTCTCTACATAGAACACACATGCAATGGCACTGTTGGATCCATATGTGGTATGTGAAAAGAACACACATGCAATGATTCGAGTTGTTGTTAGTAAAAGAACACACATGCAATGACACTGGTGGATCCATGTGTGGTCTCTGGAGAGAACACACATTTCAATGACACTGGTGGATCCATATGTGGTATGTGAAAAGAACACACATGCAATGACTCTAGTTGTTGTTAGTAAAAAGAACACACGTGCAATGACACTGGTGGATCCATGTGTGGTCTCTGAAGAGAACACACATGCAATGATTCTAGCTGCGGTTAATGGGAAGAACACACATTTCAATGACACTGGTGGATCCATACGTGGTATGTGAAAAGAATAGTCATGAAATGACTCCAGTTGTTGTTAGTAAAAAGAACACACATGCAATGACACTGGTGGATCCATGTGTGGTCTCTTAAGAGAACACACATGCAATGACACTGGTGGATCCATATGTGGTATGTGAAAAGAACACACATGCAATGACTCTAGTTGTTGATAGTAAAAACAACACACATGCAATGACACTGGTGGATCCATGTGTGGTGTCTGAAGGGAACACACATTTCAATGACACTGGTGGATCCATATGTGGTATGTGAAAAGAATAGTCATGAAATGACTCCAGTTGTTGTTAGTAAAAAGAACACACATGCAATGACACTGGTGGATCCATGTGTGGTCTTTGAAGAGAACACACATGCAATGACACTGGTGGATCCATATGTGGTATGTGAAAAGAACACACATGCAATGACTCTAGTTGTTGTTAGTAAAAAGAACACACATGCAATGACAGGTGGATCCATGTCCGGTCTTCAAAGGAACACAGATTTCAATGACACTTGTGGATCCATATGTGGTATGTGAAAAGAACACACATGCAATGACTCAAGTTGTTGTTAGTAAAAGAACACACATGCAATGACACTTGGTGGATCCATGTCTGTATTCAAGAGAATACACATGCAATGACACTGGTGGATCCATATGTGGTATGTGAAAAGAACACACATGCAATCACTCAAGTTGTTGTTAGTAAAAAGAACACACATGCAATGACACTGGTGGATGCATGTCTGGTCTCTGAAAACAACACACATTTCAATGACACTGGTGGATCCATATGTGGTATGTGAAAAGAACACACATGCAATGACTCAAGTTGTTGTTAGTAAAGAGAACACAGATGCAATGACACTAGTGGATCCATGTGTGGTCTCTGAAGAGAACACACATGCAATGACTCTAGCTGTGGTTAATGAGAAGAACACACATTTCAATGACGCTGGTGGATCCATATGTGGTATGTGAAAAGAATAGTCATGAAATGACTCTAGTTGTTGTTAGTAAAAGAACACACATGCAATGACACTAGTGGATACATGTGTGGTCTTTGATGAGAACACACATGCAATGACACTGGTGGATCCATGTGTGGTCTCTGAAGAGAACATACATTTCAATGACACTGGTGGATCCATATGTGGTATGTGAAAAGAACACACATTCAATGACTCTAGTTTTTGTTAGTAAAGAGAACACACATGCAATGCCAATGGTGGATCCATGTGTGGTCTGTGAAGAGAACACACATGCAATGACTCTAGCTGTGGTTAATGAGAAGAACACACATTTCAATGACACTTGTGGATCCACATGTGGTATGTGAAAAGAATAGTCATGAAATGACTCCAGTTGTTGTTAGTAAAAAGAACACACATGCAATGACACTGGTGGATCCATGTGTGGTCTCTACATAGAACACACATGCAATGGCACTGTTGGATCCATATGTGGTATGTGAAAATAACACACATGCAATGATTCGAGTTGTTGTTAGTAAAAGAACACACATGCAATGACACTGGTGGATCCATGTGTGGTCTCTGGAGAGAACACACATTTCAATGACACTGGTGGATCCATATGTGGTATGTGAAAAGAACACACATGCAATGACTCTAGTTGTTGTTAGTAAAAAGAACACACGTGCAATGACACTGGTGGATCCATGTGTGGTCTCTGAAGAGAACACACATGCAATGATTCTAGCTGCGGTTAATGAGAAGAACACACATTTCAATGACACTGGTGGATCCATACGTGGTATGTGAAAAGAATAGTCATGAAATGACTCCAGTTGTTGTTAGTAAAAAGAACACACATGAAATGACACTGGTGGATCCATGTGTGGTCTCTGAAGAGAACACACATGCAATGACACTGGTGGATCCATATGTGGTATGTGAAAAGAACACATGCAATGACTCTAGTTGTTGATAGTAAAAACAACACACATGCAATGACACTGGTGGATCCATGTGTGGTCTCTGAAGGGAACACACATTTCAATGACACTGGTGGATCCATATGTGGTATGTGAAAAGAATAGTCATGAAATGACTCCAGTTGTTGTTAGTAAAAAGAACACACATGCAATGACACTGGTGGATCCATGTGTGGTCTTTGAAGAGAACACACATGCAATGACACTGGTGGATCCATATGTGGTATGTGAAAAGAACACACATGCAATGACTCTAGTTGTTGTTAGTAAAAAGAACACACATGCAATGACACTGGTGGATCCATGTCGGTCTCCAAGAACAACAGATTTCAATGACACTTGTGGATCCATATGTGGTATGTGAAAAGAACACACATGCAATGACTCAAGTTGTTGTTAGTAAAAAGAACACACATGCAATGACACTGGTGGATCCATGTTCTATCTGAAGAGAATACACATGCAATGACACTGGTGGATCCATATGTGGTATGTGAAAAGAACACACATGCAATCACTCAAGTTGTTGTTAGTAAAAAGAACACACATGCAATGACACTGGTGGATGCATGTCTGGTCTCTGAAAACAACACACATTTCAATGACACTGGTGGATCCATATGTGGTATGTGAAAAGAACACACATGCAATGACTCAAGTTGTTGTTAGTAAAGAGAACACAGATGCAATGACACTAGTGGATCCATGTGTGGTCTCTGAAGAGAACACACATGCAATGACTCTAGCTGTGGTTAATGAGAAGAACACACATTTCAATGACGCTGGTGGATCCATATGTGGTATGTGAAAAGAATAGTCATGAAATGACTCTAGTTGTTGTTAGTAAAAGAACACACATGCAATGACACTAGTGGATACATGTGTGGTCTTTGATGAGAAAACACATGCAATGACACTGGTGGATCCATGTGTGGTCTCTGAAGAGAACATACATTTCAATGACACTGGTGGATCCATATGTGGTATGTGAAAAGAACACACATTCAATGACTCTAGTTTTTGTTAGTAAAGAGAACACACATGCAATGCCAATGGTGGATCCATGTGTGGTCTGTGAAGAGAACACACATGCAATGACTCTAGCTGTGGTTAATGAGAAGAACACACATTTCAATGACACTTGTGGATCCACATGTGGTATGTGAAAAGAATAGTCATGAAATGACTCCAGTTGTTATTAGTAAAAGAACACACATGCAATGACACTGGTGGATCCATGTGTGGTCTCTACATAGAACACACATGCAATGGCACTGTTGGATCCATATGTGGTATGTGAAAAGAACACACATGCAATGATTCGAGTTGTTGTTAGTAAAAGAACACACATGCAATGACACTGGTGGATCCATGTGTGGTCTCTGGAGAGAACACACATTTCAATGACACTGGTGGATCCATATGTGGTATGTGAAAAGAACACACATGCAATGACTCTAGTTGTTGTTAGTAAAAAGAACACACGTGCAATGACACTGGTGGATCCATGTGTGGTCTCTGAAGAGAACACACATGCAATGATTCTAGGTGTGGTTAATGAGAAGAACACACAATTCAATGACACTGGTGGATCCATATGTGGTATGTGAAAAGAATAGTCATGAAATGACTCCAGTTGTTGTTAGTAAAAAGAACACACATGCAATGACACTGGTGGATCCATGTGTGGTCCTTGAAGAGAACACACATGCAATGACACTGGTGGATCCATATGTGGTATGTGAAAAGAACACACATGCAATGACTCCAGTTGTTGTTAGCAAAAATAACACACATGCAATCACACTGGTGGATCCATGTGTGGTCTCTGAAGAGAACACACATTTCAATGACACTGGTGGATCCATATGTGGTATGTGAAAACAACACACATGCAATGACTCCAGTTGTTGTTAGTAAAAAGAACACACATGCAATGACACTGGTGGATCCATGTGTGGTCTCTTAAGAGAACACACATCCAATGACTCTAGCTATGGTTAATGAGAAGAACACTCATTTCAATGACATGTGTGGATCCACATGTGGTATGTGCAAAGAATAGTCATGAAATGAGTCAAGTTGTTGTTTGTAAAAAGAACACACATGCAATGACACTGGTGGATCCATTTGTGGTCTCTGAAGAGATCACACATGTAATGACACTGGTGGATCCATATGTGGTATGTGAAAAGAACACACATATAATGACTCTAGTTGTTGACAGTAAAAAGAACACACATGCAATGAAACTGGTGGATCCATGTGTGGTCTCTAAAGAGAACACATATTTTGATGACACTTGTGTATCCGTATGTGGTATGTGAAAAGAACACACATGCAATGACTCCAGTTGTTGTTAGTAAAAAGAACACACATGAAATGACACTGGTGGATCCATGTGTGGTATTTGAAGAGAACACACATGCAATGACACTGGTGGATCCATATGTGGTATGTGAAAAGAACACACATGCAATGACTCTAGTTGTTGTTAGTAAAAAGAACAAACATGCAATGACACTAGTGGATCCATGTGTGGTCTCTAAAAACAACACACATTTCAATGACACTGGTGGATCCATATGTGGTATGTGAAAAGAACACACATGCAATGACTCAAGTTGTTGTTAGTAAAGAGAACACAGATAGAATGACACTGGTGGATCCATGTGTGGTCTCTGAAGAGAACACACATGCAATGACTCTAGCTGTGGTTAATGAGAAGAACACACATTTCAATGACACTGGTGGATCCATATGTGGTATGTTAAAAGAATAGTCATGAAATGACTCTAGTTGTTGTTAGTAAAAACAACTAACATGCAATGACACTGGTGGATCCATATGTGGTATGTGAAAAGAACACACTTGCAATGACTCCAGTTGTTGTTAGTAAAAAGAACACACATGCAATGACACTGGTGGATCCATGTGTGGTCTCTGACGAGAACACACATTTCAATGACACTGGTGGATCCATATGTGGTATGTGAAAAGAACACACATGCAATGACTCTAGTTGTTGTTAGTATAAAGAACACACATGCAATGACACTGGTGGATCCATGTGTGGTCTCTGAAGAGAACACACATTCAATGACTCTAGCTGTGGTTAATGAGAAGAATACACATTTCATTGACACTGGTGGATCCATATGTGGTATGTGAAAAGAATAGTCCTGAAATGACTCTAATTGTTGTTAGTAAAAAGAACACACATGCAATGACAGTGGTGGATCCATGTGTGGTCTCTGAAGAGAACACACAAGCAATGACACTACTGGATCCATATGTGGTATGTGAAAAGAACACACATGTAATGACTCTAGTTGTTGTTAGTAAAAAGAACACACATGCAATGACACTGGTGGATCCATGTTTGGTCTCTGAAAAGAACACACATTTCAATGACACTGGTGGATCCATATGTGGTATGTGAAAAGAACACACATGCAATGACTCAAGTTGTTGTTACTAAAAACAACACACATGCAAGACACTAGTGGATCCATGTGTGGTCTCTGAAGAGAACACACATGCAATGACTCTAGCTGTGGTTAATGAGAAGAACACACAATTCAATGACACTGGTGGATCCATGTGTGGTATGTGAAAAGAATAGTCATGAAATGACTCCAGTTGTTGTTAGTAAAAAGAACACACATGCAATGACACTGGTGGATCCATGTGTGGTCTTTGAAGAGAACACACATGCAATGACATTGGTGGATCCATATGTGGTATCTGAAAAGAACACACATGCAATGACTCCAGTTGTTGTTAGCAAAAAGAGCACACATGCAATGACACTGGTGGATCCATGTGTGGTCTCTGAAGAGAACACACATTTCAATGACACAGGTGGATCCATATGTGGTATGTGAAAAGAACACACATGCAATGACTCCAGTTGTTGTTAGTAAAAATAACACACATGCAATGACACTGGTGGATCCATGTGTGGTCTCTTAAGATAACACACATGCAATGACTCTAGCTATGGTTAATGAGAAGAACACACGTTTCAATGACACGTGTGGATCCACATGTGGTATGTGCAAAGAATAGTCATGAAATGACTCAAGTTGTTGTTAGTAAAAAGAACACACATGCAATGACACTGGTGGATCCATGTGTGGTCTCTGAAGAGATCGCACATGTAATGACACTAGTGGATCCATAAGTGGTATGTGAAAAGAACACACATGCAATGACTCTAGTTGTTGACAGTAAAAAGAACACACATGCAATGACACTGGTGGATCCATGTGTGGTCTCTGAAGAGAACACACATTTCGATGACACTTGTGGATCCGTATGTGGTATGTGAAAAGAACACACATGCAATGACTCCAGTTGTTGTTAGTAAAAAAGAACACACATGAAATGACACTGGTAGATCCATGTGTGGTATTTGAAGAGAACACACATGCAATGATACTGGTTGATCCATATGTGGTATGTGAAAAGAACACACATGCAATGACACTGGTGGATCCATGTTTGGTCTCTGAAAAGAACACACATTTCAATGACACTGGTGTATCCATATGTGGTATGTGAAAAGAACACACATGCAATGACTCAAGTTGTTGTTAGTAAAAACAACACACATGCAATGACTCTAGCTGTGGTTAATGAGAAGAACACACATTTCAATGACACTGGTGGATCCATATGTGGTATGTTAAAAGAATAGTCATGAAATGACTCTAGTTGTTGTTAGTAAAAACAACACACATACAATGACACTGGTGGATCCATATGTGGTATGTGAAAGGAACACACATGCAATGACTCCAGTTGTTGTTAGTAAAAAGAACACACATGCAATGACACTGGTGGATCCATGTGTGGTCTCTGAAGAGAACACACATTCAATGACTCTAGCTGTGGTTAATGAGAAGAATACACATTTCATTGACACTGGTGGATCCATATGTGGTATGTGAAAAGAATAGTCATGAAATGACTCTAGTTGTTGTTAGTAAAAAGAACACACATGCAATGACAGTGGTGGATCCATGTGTGGTCTCTGAAGAGAACACACAAGCAATGACACTACTGGATCCATATGTGGTATGTGAAAAGAACACACATGTAATGACTCTAGTTGTTGTTAGTAAAAAGAACACACATGCAATGACACTGGTGGATCCATGTTTGGTCTCTGAAAAGAACACATATTTCAATGACACTGGTGGATCCATATGTGGTATGTGAAAAGAACACACATGCAATGACTCAAGTTGTTGTTAGTAAAAACAACACACATGCAAGACACTAGTGGATCCATGTGTGGTCTCTGAAGAGAACACACATGCAATGACTCTAGCTATGGTTAATGAGAAGAACACACAATTCAATGACACTGGTGGATCCATATGTGGTATGTGAAAAGAATAGTCATGAAATGACTCCAGTTGTTGTTAGTAAAAAGAACACACATGCAATGACACTGGTGGATCCATGTGTGGTATTTGAAGAGAACACACATGCAATGACACTGGTGGATCCATATGTGGTATGTGAAAAGAACACACATTTCAATGACAATGGTGGATCCATATGTGGTATGTGAAAAGAACACACATGCAATGACTCCAGTTGTTGTTAGTAAAAAGAACACACATGCAATGACACTGGTGGATCCATGTGTGGTCTCTTAAGAGAACACACATGCAATGACTCTAGCTATGGTTAATGAGAAGAACACACATTTCAATGACACGTGTGGATCCACATGTGGTATGTGCAAAGAATAGTCATGAAATGACTCAAGTTGTTGTTAGTAAAAAGAACACACATGCAATGAAACTGGTGGATCCATGTGTGTTCTCTGAAGAGATCACACATGTAATGACACTGGTGGATCCATATGTGGAATGTGAAAAGAACACACATGCAATGACTCTAGTTGTTGACAGTAAAAAGAACACACATGCAATGACTCCAGTTGTTGTTAGTAAAAAGAACACACATGAAATGACACTGGTGGATCCATGTGTGGTATTTGAAGAGAACACACATGCAATGACACTGGTTGATCCATATGTCGTATGTGAAAAGAACACACATGCAATGACTCAAGTTGTTGTTAGTAAAAAGAACACACATGCAATGACACTAGTGGATCCATGTTTGGTCTCTAAAAAGAACACACATTTCAATGACACTGGTGGATCCATATGTGGTATGTGAAAAGAACACACATGCAATGACTCAAGTTGTCGTTAGTAAAAACAACACACATGCAATGACACTAGTGGATCCATGTGTGGTCTCTGAAGAGAACACACATGCAATGACTCTAGCTGTGGTTAATGAGAAGAACACACATTTCAATGACACTGGTGGATCCATATGTGGTATGTTAAAAGAATAGTCATGAAATGACTCTAGTTGTTGTTAGTAAAAACAACACACATGCAATGACACTGGTGGATCCATATGTGGTATGTGAAAAGAACACACATGCAATGACTCCAGTTGTTGTTAGTAAAAAGAACATACATGCAATGACATTGGTGGATCCATGTGTGGTCTCTGAAGAGAACACACATTTCAATGACACTGGTGGATCCATATGTGGTATGTGAAAAGAACACACATGCAATGACTCTAGTTGTTGACAGTAAAAAGAACAGACATGCAATGACTCCAGTTGTTGTTAGTAAAAAGAACACACATGAAATGACACTGGTAGATCCATGTGTGGTATTTGAAGAGAACACACATGCAATGACACTGGTTGATCCATATGTCGTATGTCAAAAGAACACACATGCAATGACTCAAGTTGTTGTTAGTAAAAAGAACACACATGCAATGACACTGGTGGATCCATGTTTGGTCTCTGAAAAGAACACACATTTCAATGACACTGGTGGATCCATATGTGGTATGTGAAAAGAACACACATGCAATGACTCAAGTTGTCGTTAGTAAAAACAACACACATGCAATGACACTGGTGGATCCATGTGTGGTCTCTGAAGAGAACACACATGCAATGACTCTAGCTGTGGTTAATGAGAAGAACACACATTTCAATGACACTGGTGGATCCATATGTGGTATGTTAAAAGAATAGTCATGAAATGACTCTAGTTGTTGTTAGTAAAAACAACACACATGCAATGACACTGGTGGATCCATATGTGGTATAAAAGAACACACATGCAATGACTCCAGTTGTTGTTAGTAAAAAGAACACACATGCAATGACACTGGTGGATCCATGTGTGGTCTCTGAAGAGAACACACATTTCAATGACACTGGTGGATCCATATGTGGTATGTGAAAAGAACACACATGCAATGACTCTAGTTGTTGTTAGTAAAAAGAACACACATGCAATGAGACTGGTGGATCCATGTGTGGTCCTGAAGAGAACACACATTCAATGACTCTAGCTGTGGTTAATGAGAAGAATACACATTTCATTGACACTAGTGGATCCATATGTGGTATGTGAAAAGAATAGTCATGAAATGACTCTAGTTGTTGTTAGTAAAAAGAACACACATGCAATGACAGTGGTGGATCCATGTGTGGTCTCTGAAGAGAACACACAAGCAATGACACTACTGGATCCATATGTGGTATGTGAAAAGAACACACATGTAATGACTCTAGTTGTTGTTAATAAAAAGAACACACATGCAATGACACTGGTGGATCCATGTGTGGTCACTAAAGATAACACACATTTCAATGAAACTTGTGGATCCATATGTGGTATGTGAAAAGAACACACATGCAATAACTCCAGTTGTTCTAGTAAAAAGAGCACACATGCAATGACACTGATGGATCCATGTGTGGTCTCTGAAGAGAACACACATGCAATGACTCTGGCTGTTGTTTGTAAAAAGAACACACATGGAATGACTCTGGTTGTTGTTAGTAAAAAGAGCACAGATGCAATGACTCTGGTTGTTGTTAGTAAAAAGAGCACACATGCAATGACACTGGTGGATCCATGTGTGGTCTCTAAAGAGAACACACATTTCAATGACACTGTTGGTGCATATGTGGTATGTGAAAAGAACACACATGCAATGACTCCATTTGTTGTTAGTAAAAAGAACACACATGCAATGACACTGGTGGATCCATGTGTGATCTCTAAAGAGAACACACATTTCAATGACACTGGTGGATCCATATGTGGTATGTGAAAAGAACACACATGCAATGACGCCAGTTGTTGGTAGTAAAAAGAACACACATGCAATGACACTGGCGGATCCATGTGTGGTCTCTGAAGAGAACACACATTTCAATGACTCTAGCTGTGGTTAATGAGAAGAACACACATTTCAATGACACTGGTGGATCCATATGTGTTTATGTGAAAAGAATAGTCATCAAATGACTCCAATTGTTGTTAGTAAAAAGAGCACACGTGCAATTACACTGGTGGATCCATGTGTGGTCTCTGAAGAGAACACACATGCAATGAATTTAGTTGTGGTTAATTAGAAGAACACACATGCAATGACACTTGTTGTTGTTAGTAAAAAGAGCACACATGCAATGACAATGGTGGATCCATGTGTGGTCTCTGAAGCGAACACACATTTCAATGACACTGGTGGATCCATATGAGGTGTGTGAAAAATAACACACATACAATGACTCCAGTTGTTGTTAGTAAAAAGAACACACATGCACTGACTCTAGCTGTGGTTACTGAAGAGAATACACATTTCGATAACACAGGTGGATCCATATGTGGTATGTGAAAAGAACACACATGCAAAAACTCTAGTTGTTGTTAGTAAAAAGAACACACATGCAATGGCACTGGTGGATCCATGTGTGGTCTATGAAGAGAACACACATTTCAATGATACTGGTGGATCCATATGTGGTATGTGAAAAGAATAGTCATGAAATGACTCCAGTTGTTGTTAGTAAAAAGAGCACACATGCAATTACACTGGTGGATCCATATGTGGTCTCTTAAGAGAACACACATGCAGTGACTCTAGCCGTGGTTAACGAGAAGAACACACATGCAATGACACTGGTGGATCCATAGGTGGATTGTGAAAAGAACACACATGCAAAGACTCGAGTTGTTATTAGTAAAAGGAACACACCTGCAATGACACTGGTGGATCCATGTGTGGTCTCTGAAGAGAACACACATTTCAATGACACTGGTGGATCCATATGTGGTATGTGAAAAGAACACACATGCAATGACTCTAGTTGTTGTTAGTAAAAAGAACACACATGCAATGACACTGGTGGATCCATGTTTGGTCTCTGAAAAGTACACACATTTCAATGACACTGGTGGATCCATATGTGGTATGTGAAAAGAACACACATGCAATGACTCAAGTTGTTGTTAGTAAAAACAACACACATGCAATGACACTAGTGGATCCATGTGTGGTCACTGAAGAGAACACACATGCAATGACTCTAGCTGTGGTTAATGAGAAGAACACACATTTCAATGACACTGGTGGATCCATATGTGGTATGTTAAAAGAATATTCATGAAATGACTCTAGTTGTTGTTAGTAAAAACAACACACATGCAATGACAATGGTGGATCCATATGTGGTATTTGAGAAGAACACACATGCAATGACTCTAGTTGTTGTTAGTAAAAAGAACACACATGCAATGACACTGGTGGATCCATGTGTGGTCTCTGAAGAGAACACACATTTCAATGACACTGGTGGATCCATATGTGGTATGTGAAAAGAACGCATATTCAATGACTCTAGTTGTTGTTAGTAAAAAGAACAAACATTCAATGACACTGGTGGATCCATGTGTGGTCTCTGAAGAGAACACACATGCAATGACTCTAGCTGTGGTTAATGAGAAGAACACACATTTCAATGACACTGGTGGATCCATATGTGGTATGTTAAGAGAATAGTCATGAAATGACTCTAGTTGTTGTTAGTAAAAACAACAATCATGCAATGACACTGGTGGATCCATATGTGGTATGTGAAAAGAACACACATACAATGACTCCAGTTGTTGTTAGTAAAAAGAACACACATGCAATGACACTGGTGGATCCATGTGTGGTCTCTAAAGAGAACACACATTTCAATGACACTGGTGGATCCAAATGTGGTATGTGAAAAGAACACACATGCAATGACTCCAGTTGTTGTTAGTAAAAAGAACAAACATGCAGTGACACTGGTGGATCCATGTGTGGTCTCTGAAGAGTACACACATTTCAATGACACTAGTGGATCCATACGTGGTATGTGAAAAGAACACACATGCAATGACTCTAGTTGTTGTTAGTAAAAAGAACACACATGCAATGACACTGGTGGATCCATGTTTGGTCTCTGAAAAGAACACACATTTCAACGACACTGGTGGATCCATATGTGGTATGTGAAAAGAACACACATGCAATGACTCAAGTTGTTGTTAGTAAAAACAACACACATGCAATGACACTAGTGGATCCATGTGTGGTCTCTGAAGAGAACACACATGCAATGACTCTAGCTGTGGTTAATGAGAAGAACACACATTTCAATGACACTGGTGGATCCATATGTGGTATGTTAAAAGAATAGTCATGAAATGACTCTAGTTGTTGTTAGTAAAAACAACACACATGCAATGACACTGGTGGTTCCATATGTGGTATGTGAAAAGAACACACATGCAATGACTCCAGTTGTTGTTAGTAAAAAGAACACACATGCAATGACACTAGTGGATCCATGTGTGGTCTTTGAAGAGAACACCCATTTCAATGACACTGGTGGATCCATATGTGGTATGAGAAAAGAACACACATGCAATGACTCTAGTTGTTGTTAGTAAAAAGAACACACATGCAATGACACTGGTGGATCCATGTGTTGTCTCTGAAGAGAACACACATTCAATGACACTGGTGGATCCATATGTGGTATGTGAAAAGAACACATATTCAATGACTCTAGTTGTTGTTAGTAAAAAGAACACACATGCAATGACACTGGTGGATCCATGTGTGGTATCTGAAGAGAACACACATGCAATGACTCTAGCTGTGGTTAATGAGAAGAACACACATTTCAATGACATTGGTGGATCCATATGTGGTATGTTAAAAGAATAGTCATGAAATGACTCTAGTTGTTGTTAGTAAAAACAACAGTCATGCAATGACACTGGTGGATCCATATGTGGTATGTGAAAAGAACACACATGCAATGACTCCAGTTGTTGTTAGTAAAAAGAACACACATGCAATGACACTGGTGGATCCATGTGTGGTCTCTGAAGAGAACACACATTTCAATGACACTGGTGGATCCATATGTGGCATGTGAAAAGAACACACATGCAATGACTCCAGTTGTTGTTAGTAAAAAGAACACACATGCAATGACACTGGTGGATCCATGTGTGGTCTCTGAAGAGAACACACATTTCAATGACACTAGTGGATCCATACGTGGTATGTGAAAAGAACACACATGCAATGACTCTAGTTGTTGTTAGTAAAAAGAACACACATGCAATGACACTGGTGGATCCATGTTTGGTCTCTAAAAAGAACACACATGTAATGATTCTAGCTGCGGTTAATGAGAAGAACACACATTTCAATGACACTAGTGGATCCATACGTAGTATGTGAAAAGAATAGTCATGAAATGACTCCAGTTGTTGTTAGTAAAAAGAACACACATGCAATGACACTGGTGGATCCATGTGTGGTCTCTGAAGAGAACACACATGCAATGACACTGGTGGATCCATATGTGGTATGTGAAAAGAACACACATGCAATGACTCTAGTTGTTGATAGTAAAAACAACACACATGCAATGACACTGGTGGATCCATGTGTGGTCTTTGAAGAGAACACACATTTCAATGACACTTGTGGATCCATATGTGGTATGTGAAAAGAACACACATGCAATGACTCCAGTTGTTGTTAGTAAAAAGAACACACATGCAATCACACTGATGGATCCATGTGTGGTATCTGAAGAGAACACACATGCAATGAACTGGTGGATCCATATGTGGTATGTGAAAAGAACACACATGCAATGACTCAAGTTGTTGTTAGTAAAAAGAACACACATGCAATGACACTGGTGGATCCATGTCTGGTCTCTAAAAACAACACACATTTCAATGATACTGGTGGATCCATATGTGGTATGGGAAAAGAACACACATGCATTGACTCAAGTTGTTGTTAGTAAAAAGAACACACATGCAATGGCACTGGTGGATCCATGTGTGGTCTCTGAAGAGAACACACATGCAATGACACTGGTGGATCCATATGTGGTATGTGAAAAGAACACACATGCAATGACTCTAGTTGTTGTTAGTAAAAAGAACACACATGCAATGACACTGGTGGATCCATGTGTGGTCTCTGAAGGGAACACACATTTCAATGACACTGGTGGATCCATATGTGGTATGTGAAAAGAATAGTCATGAAATGACTCCAGTTGTTGTTAGTAAAAAGAACACACATGCAATGACACTGGTGGATCCATGTGTGGTCTTTGAAGAGAACACACATGCAATGACACTGGTGGATCCATAAGTGGTATGTGAAAAGAACACACATGCAATGACTCTAGTTGTTGTTAGTAAAAAGAACACACATGCAATGACACTGGTGGATCCATGTCTGGTCTCTGAAGGGAACACAGATTTCAATGACACTTGTGGATCCATATGTGGTATGTGAAAAGAACACACATGCAATGACTCAAGTTGTTGTTAGTAAAAAAGAACACACATGCAATGACACTGGTGGATCCATGTCTGGTATCTGAAGAGAATACACATGCAATGACACTGGTGGATCCATATGTGGTATGTGAAAAGAACACACATGCAATCACTCAAGTTGTTGTTAGTAAAAAGAACACACATGCAATGACACTGGTGGATGCATGTCTGGTCTCTGAAAACAACACACATTTCAATGACACTGGTGGATCCATATGTGGTATGTGAAAAGAACACACATGCAATGACTCAAGTTGTTGTTAGTAAAGAGAACACAGATGCAATGACACTAGTGGATCCATGTGTGGTCTCTGAAGAGAACACACATGCAATGACTCTAGCTGTGGTTAATGAGAAGAACACACATTTCAATGACGCTGTGGATCCATATGGTATGTGAAAAGAATAGTCATGAAATGACTCTAGTTGTTGTTAGTAAAAGAACACACATGCAATGACACTAGTGGATACATGTGTGGTCTTTGAGAACACACACATGCAATGACACTGGTGGATCCATGTGTGGTCTCTGAAGAGAACATACATTTCAATGACACTGGTGGATCCATATGTGGTATGTGAAAAGAACACACATTCAATGACTCTAGTTTTTGTTAGTAAAGAGAACACACATGCAATGCCAATGGTGGATCCATGTGTGGTGTCTGAAGAGAACACACATGCAATGACTCTAGCTGTGGTTAATGAGAAGAACACACATTTCAATGACACTTGTGGATCCACATGTGGTATGTGAAAAGAATAGTCATGAAATGACTCCAGTTGTTGTTAGTAAAAAGAACACACATGCAATGACATCAGGATCCATGTGTGGTCTCTACATAGAACACACATGCAATGGCACTGTTGGATCCATATGTGGTATGTGAAAAGAACACACATGCAATGATTCGAGTTGTTGTTAGTAAAAGAACACACATGCAATGACATCAGGATCCATGTGTGGTCTCCGGAGAGAACACACATTTCAATGACACTGTGGATCCATATGTGGTATGTGAAAAGAACACACATGCAATGACTCTAGTTGTTGTTAGTAAAAGAACACACGTGCAATGACATCAGGATCCATGTGTGGTCTCAAGAGAACACACATGCAATGATTCTAGCTGGTTAATGAGAAGAACACACATTTCAATGACACTGGTGGATCCATACGTGGTATGTGAAAAGAATAGTCATGAAATGACTCAGTTGTTGTTAGTAAAAGAACACACATGCAATGACATCAGGATCCATGTGTGGTCTCTTAAGAGAACACACATGCAATGACACTGGTGGATCCATATGTGGTATGTGAAAAGAACACACATGCAATTACTAAATTTGTTGATAGTAAAAAAAACAAACATGCAAAGACACTGTGGATCCATGTGTGGTGTCTGAAGGAACACACATTTCAATGACACTGGTGGATCCATATGTGGTATGTGAAAAGAAAAGTCATGAAATGACTCCAGTTGTTGTGAGTAAAAAGAACACACATGCAATGACACAGGTGGATCCATGTGTGGTCTTTGAAGAGACCACACATGCAATGACACTGGTGGATCCATATGTGGTATGTGAAAAGAACACACATGCAATGACTCTAGTTGTTGTTAGTAAAAAGAACACACATGCAATGACACTGGTGGATCCATGTCTGGTCTCTGAAGGGAACACAGATTTCAATGACACTTGTGGATCCATATGTGGTATGTGAAAAGAACACACATGCAATGACTCAAGTTGTTGTTAGTAAAAAAGAACACACATGCAATGACACTGGTGGATCCATGTCTGGTATCTGAAGAGAATACACATGCAATGACACTGGTGGATCCATATGTGGTATGTGAAAAGAACACACATGCAATCACTCAAGTTGTTGTTAGTAAAAAGAACACACATGCAATGACACTGGTGGATGCATGTCTGGTCTCTGAAAACAACACACATTTCAATGACACTGGTGGATCCATATGTGGTATGTGAAAAGAACCCACATGCAATGACTCAAGTTGTTGTTAGTAAAGAGAACACAGATGCAATGACACTAGTGGATCCATGTGTGGTCTCTGAAGAGAACACACATGCAATGACTCTAGCTATGGTTAATGAGAAGAACACACATTTCAATGACGCTGGTGGATCCATATGTGGTATGTGAAAAGAATAGTCATGAAATAAATCTAGTTGTTGTTAGTAAAAGAACACACATGCAATGACACTAGTGGATACATGTGTGGTCTTTGATGAGAACACACATGCAATGACACTGGTGGATCCATGTGTGGTCTCTGAAGAGAACATACATTTCAATGACACTGGTGGATCCATATGTGGTATGTGAAAAGAACACACATTCAATGACTCTAGTTTTTGTTAGTAAAGAGAACACACATGCAATGCCAATGGTGGATCCATGTGTGGTCTATGAAGAGAACACACATGCAATGACTCTAGCTGTGGTTAATGAGAAGAACACACATTTCAATGACACTTGTGGATCCACATGTGGTATGTGAAAAGAATAGTCATGAAATGACTCCAGTTGTTGTTAGTAAAAAGAACACACATGCAATGACACTGGTGGATCCATGTGTGGTCTCTACATAGAACACACATGCAATGGCACTGTTGGATCCATATGTGGTATGTGAAAATAACACACATGCAATGATTCGAGTTGTTGTTAGTAAAAGAACACACATGCAATGACATCAGGTGGATCCATGTGTGGTCTCTGAGAGAACACACATTTCAATGACACTGTGGATCCATATGTGGTATGTGAAAAGAACACACATGCAATGACTCTAGTTGTTGTTAGTAAAAGAACACACGCAATGACATCGGTGGATCCATGTGTGGTCTAAGAGAACACACATGCAATGATTCTAGCTATGTTAATGAGAAGAACACACATTTCAATGACACTGGTGGATCCATACGTGGTATGTGAAAAGAATAGTCATGAAATGACTCATTGTTGTTAGTAAAAAGAACACACATGAAATGACATCAGTGGATCCATGTGGTCTCAAGAGAACACACATGCAATGACACCGTGGATCCATATGTGGTATGTGAAAAGAACACACATGCAATGACTCTAGTTGTTGATAGTAAAAACAACACACATGCAATGACACTGGTGGATCCATGTGTGGTCTCTGAAGGGAACACACATTTCAATGACACTGGTGGATCCATATGTGGTATGTGAAAAGAATAGTCATGAAATGACTCCAGTTGTTGTTAGTAAAAGAACACACATGCAATGACACTGTGGATCCATGTGTGGTCTTTGAAGAGAACACACATGCAATGACACTGGTGGATCCATATGTGGTATGTGAAAAGAACACACATGCAATGACTCTAGTTGTTGTTAGTAAAAGAACACACATGCAATGACACTGTGGATCCATGTGTCTCTGAAGGGAACACAGATTTCAATGACACTTGTGGATCCATATGTGGTATGTGAAAAGAACACACATGCAATGACTCAAGTTGTTGTTAGTAAAAAAGAACACACATGCAATGACACTGGTGGATCCATGTCTGGTATCTGAAGAGAATACACATGCAATGACACTGGTGGATCCATATGTGGTATGTGAAAAGAACACACATGCAATCACTCAAGTTGTTGTTAGTAAAAAGAACACACATGCAATGACACTGGTGGATGCATGTCTGGTCTCAAAACAACACATTTCAATGACACTGGTGGATCCATATGTGGTATGTGAAAAGAACACACATGCAATGACTCAAGTTGTTGTTAGTAAAGAGAACACAGATGCAATGACACTAGTGGATCCATGTGTGGTCTCTGAAGAGAACACACATGCAATGACTCTAGCTGTGGTTAATGAGAAGAACACACATTTCAATGACGCTGGTGGATCCATATGTGGTATGTGAAAAGAATAGTCATGAAATGACTCTAGTTGTTATTAGTAAAAGAACACACATGCAATGACACTAGTGGATACATGTGTGGTCTTTGATGAGAAAACACATGCAATGACACTGGTGGATCCATGTGTGGTCTCAAGAGAACATACATTTCAATGACACTGGATCCATATGTGGTATGTTAAAAGAACACACATTCAATGACTCTAGTTTTTGTTAGTAAAGAGAACACACATGCAATGCCAATGGTGGATCCATGTGTGGTCTGTGAAGAGAACACACATGCAATGACTCTAGCTGTGGTTAATGAGAAGAACACACATTTCAATGACACTTGTGGATCCACATGTGGTATGTGAAAAGAATAGTCATGAAATGACTCCAGTTGTTGTTAGTAAAAAGAACACACATGCAATGACACTGTGGATCCATGTGTGGTCTCTACAGAACACACATGCAATGGCACATGGATCCATATGTGGTATGTGAAAAGAACACACATGCAATGATTCGAGTTGTTGTTAGTAAAGAACACACATGCAATGACATGGTGGATCCATGTGTGGTCTCGGAGAGAACACATTTCAATGACACGGGTGGATCCATATGTGGTATGTGAAAAGAACACACATGCAATGACTCTAGTTGTTGTTAGTAAAAAGAACACACGTGCAATGACATCAGGATCCATGTGTGGTCTCAAGAGAACACACATGCAATGATTCTAGCTGCGGTTAATGAGAAGAACACACATTTCAATGACACTGTGGATCCACACGTGGTATGTGAAAAGAATAGTCATGAAATGACTCAGTTGTTAGTAAAAGAACACACATGCAATGACATCAGGATCCATGTGTGGTCTCTAAGAGAACACACATGCAATGACACTGTGGATCCATATGTGGTATGTGAAAAGAACACACATGCAATGACTCTAGTTGTTGATAGTAAAAACAACACACATGCAATGACACTGGTGGATCCATGTGTGTCTGAAGGAACACACATTTCAATGACACTGTGGATCCATATGGTATGTGAAAAGAATAGTCATGAAATGACTCCAGTTGTTGTTAGTAAAAAGAACACACATGCAATGACATCAGGTGGATCCATGTGTGGTCTCAAGAGAACACATGCAATGACACTGTGGATCCATATGTGGTATGTGAAAAGAACACACATGCAATGACTCTAGTTGTTGTTAGTAAAAGAACACACATGCAATGACACTGGTGGATCCATGTGGTCTCTCAAGGAACACAGATTTCAATGACACTTGTGGATCCATATGTGGTATGTGAAAAGAACACACATGCAATGACTCAAGTTGTTAGTAAAAGAACACACATGCAATGACACTGTGGATCCATGTCTGGTATCTCAAGAGAATACACATGCAATGACACTGTGGATCCATATGTGGTATGTGAAAAGAACACACATGCAATCACTCAAGTTGTTGTTAGTAAAAAGAACACACATGCAATGACACTTTGGTGGATGCATGTCTGGTCTCAAAACAACACACATTTCAATGACACTGTGGATCCATATGTGGTATGTGAAAAGAACCCACATGCAATGACTCAAGTTGTTGTTAGTAAAGAGAACACAGATGCAATGACACTAGTGGATCCATGTGTGGTCTCAAGAGAACACACATGCAATGACTCTAGCTATGGTTAATGAGAAGAACACATTTCAATGACTGGTGGATCCATATGTGGTATGTGAAAAGAATAGTCATGAAATAAATCTAGTTGTTGTTAGTAAAGAACACACATGCAATGACACTAGTGGATACATGTGTGGTCTTTTGAAGAGAACATACATTTCAATGACACTGGTGGATCCATATGTGGTATGTGAAAAGAACACACATTCAATGACTCTAGTTTTTGTTAGTAAAGAGAACACATGCAATGCAATGGTGGATCCATGTGTGGTCTATGAAGAGAACACATGCAATGACTCTAGCTGTGGTTAATGAGAAGAACACACATTTCAATGACACTTGTGGATCCACATGTGGTATGTGAAAAGAATAGTCATGAAATGACTGTTGTTGTTAGTAAAAAGAACACACATGCAATGACATCTGGGATCCATGTGTGGTCTCTATAGAACACACATGCAATGGCACTGTTGGATCCATATGTGGTATGTGAAAATAACACACATGCAATGATTCGAGTTGTTGTTAGTAAAAGAACACACATGCAATGACATCAGGGATCCATGTGTGGTCTCTGGAGAGAACACATTTCAATGACACTGTGGATCCATATGTGGTATGTGAAAAGAACACACATGCAATGACTCTAGTTGTTGTTAGTAAAAGAACACACGTGCAATGACATCAGGTGGATCCATGTGGTCTCAAGAGAACACACATGCAATGATTCTAGTCACGGTTAATGAGAAGAACACACATTTCAATGACACTGTGGATCCATACGTGGTATGTGAAAAGAATAGTCATGAAATGACTCCAGTTGTTGTTAGTAAAAAGAACACACATGAAATGACATCAGGTGGATCCATGTGGTCTCTGAAGAGAACACACATGCAATGACACTTGGTGGATCCATATGTGGTATGTGAAAAGAACACATGCAATGACTCTAGTTGTTGATAGTAAAAACAACACACATGCAATGACAGGTGGATCCATGTGGTCTCTGAAGGGAACACACATTTCAATGACACTGGTGGATCCATATGTGGTATGTGAAAAGAATAGTCATGAAATGACTCCAGTTGTTGTTAGTAAAAAGAACACACATGCAATGACACTGGTGGATCCATGTGTGGTCTTTGAAGAGAACACACATGCAATGACACTGGTGGATCCATATGTGGTATGTGAAAAGAACACACATGCAATGACTCTAGTTGTTGTTAGTAAAAAGAACACACATGCAATGACACTGGTGGATCCATGTCTGGTCTCTGAAGGGAACACAGATTTCAATGACACTTGTGGATCCATATGTGGTATGTGAAAAGAACACACATGCAATGACTCAAGTTGTTGTTAGTAAAAAAGAACACACATGCAATGACACTGGTGGATCCATGTCTGGTATCAAAGAGAATACACATGCAATGACACTGTGGATCCATATGTGGTATGTGAAAAGAACACATGCAATCACTCAAGTTGTTGTTAGTAAAAAGAACACACATGCAATGACACTGGTGGATGCATGTCTGGTCTGAAAACAACACACATTTCAATGACACGGTGGATCCATATGTGGTATGTGAAAAGAACACACATGCAATGACTCAAGTTGTTGTTAGTAAAGAGAACACATGCAATGACACTAGTGGATCCATGTGGTCTCAAGAGAACACACAAGCAATGACTCTAGCTGTGGTTAATGAGAAGAACACACATTTCAATGACGCTGGTGGATCCATATGTGGTATGTGAAAAGAATAGTCATGAAATGACTCTAGTTGTTGTTAGTAAAAGAACACACATGCAATGACACTAGTGGATACATGTGTGGTCTTTGATGAGAACACACATGCAATGACACTGGTGGATCCATGTGGTCTCTGAAGAGAACATACATTTCAATGACACTGGTGGATCCATATGTGGTATGTGAAAAGAACACACATTCAATGACTCTAGTTTTTGTTAGTAAAGAGAACACACATGCAATGCCAATGGTGGATCCATGTGTGGTCTGTGAAGAGAACACACATGCAATGACTCTAGTTGTGGTTAATGAGAAGAACACACATTTCAATGACACTTGTGGATCCACATGTGGTATGTGAAAAGAATAGTCATGAAATGACTCCAGTTGTTGTTAGTAAAAAGAACACACATGCAATGACACTGGTGGATCCATGTGTGGTCTCTACATAGAACACACATGCAATGGCACTGTTGGATCCATATGTGGTATGTGAAAAGAACACACATGCAATGATTCGAGTTGTTGTTAGTAAAAGAACACACATGCAATGACACTGGTGGATCCATGTGTGGTCTCTGGAGAGAACACACATTTCAATGACACTGGTGGATCCATATGTGGTATGTGAAAAGAACACACATGCAATGACTCTAGTTGTTGTTAGTAAAAAGAACACACGTGCAATGACACTGGTGGATCCATGTGTGGTCTCTGAAGAGAACACATGCAATGATTCTAGCTGTGGTTAATGAGAAGAACACACAATTCAATGACACTGGTGGATCCATATGTGGTATGTGAAAAGAATAGTCATGAAATGACTCCAGTTGTTGTTAGTAAAAAGAACACACGTGCAATGACACTGGTGGATCCATGTGTGGTCTCTGAAGAGAACACACATTCAATGACTCTAGTTTTTGTTAGTAAAGAGAACACAGATGCAATGACACTAGTGGATCCATGTGTGGTCTCTGAAGAGAACACACATGCAATGACTCTAGCTATGGTTAATGAGAAGAACACACATTTCAATGACGCTGGTGGATCCATATGTGGTATGTGAAAAGAATAGTCATGAAATGACTCTAGTTGTTGTTAGTAAAAGAACACACATGCAATGACACTAGTGGATACATGTGTGGTCTTTGATGAGAACACACATGCAATGACACTGGTGGATCCATGTGTGGTCTCTGAAGAGAACATACATTTCAATGACACTGGTGGATCCATATGTGGTATGTGAAAAGAACACACATTCAATGACTCTAGTTTTTGTTAGTAAAGAGAACACACATGCAATGCCAATGGTGGATCCATGTGTGGTCTATGAAGAGAACACACATGCAATGACTCTAGCTGTGGTTAATGAGAAGAACACACATTTCAATGACACTTGTGGATCCACATGTGGTATGTGAAAAGAATAGTCATGAAATGACTCCAGTTGTTGTTAGTAAAAAGAACACACATGCAATGACACTGGTGGATCCATGTGTGGTCTCTACATAGAACACACATGCAATGGCACTGTTGGATCCATATGTGGTATGTGAAAATAACACACATGCAATGATTCGAGTTGTTGTTAGTAAAAGAACACACATGCAATGACACTGGTGGATCCATGTGTGGTCTCTGGAGAGAACACACATTTCAATGACACTGGTGGATCCATATGTGGTATGTGAAAAGAACACACATGCAATGACTCTAGTTGTTGTTAGTAAAAAGAACACACGTGCAATGACACTGGTGGATCCATGTGTGGTCTCTGAAGAGAACACACATGCAATGATTCTAGCTGCGGTTAATGAGAAGAACACACATTTCAATGACACTGGTGGATCCATACGTGGTATGTGAAAAGAATAGTCATGAAATGACTCCAGTTGTTGTTAGTAAAAAGAACACACATGAAATGACACTGGTGGATCCATGTGTGGTCTCTGAAGAGAACACACATGCAATGACACTGGTGGATCCATATGTGGTATGTGAAAAGAACACACATGCAATGACTCTAGTTGTTGATAGTAAAAACAACACACATGCAATGACACTGGTGGATCCATGTGTGGTCTCTGAAGGGAACACACATTTCAATGACACTGGTGGATCCATATGTGGTATGTGAAAAGAATAGTCATGAAATGACTCCAGTTGTTGTTAGTAAAAAGAACACACATGCAATGACACTGGTGGATCCATGTGTGGTCTTTGAAGAGAACACACATGCAATGACACTGGTGGATCCATATGTGGTATGTGAAAAGAACACACATGCAATGACTCTAGTTGTTGTTAGTAAAAAGAACACACATGCAATGACACTGGTGGATCCATGTCTGGTCTCTGAAGGGAACACAGATTTCAATGACACTTGTGGATCCATATGTGGTATGTGAAAAGAACACACATGCAATGACTCAAGTTGTTGTTAGTAAAAAAGAACACACATGCAATGACACTGGTGGATCCATGTCTGGTATCTGAAGAGAATACACATGCAATGACACTGGTGGATCCATATGTGGTATGTGAAAAGAACACACATGCAATCACTCAAGTTGTTGTTAGTAAAAAGAACACACATGCAATGACACTGGTGGATGCATGTCTGGTCTCTGAAAACAACACACATTTCAATGACACTGGTGGATCCATATGTGGTATGTGAAAAGAACACACATGCAATGACTCAAGTTGTTGTTAGTAAAGAGAACACAGATGCAATGACACTAGTGGATCCATGTGTGGTCTCTGAAGAGAACACACATGCAATGACTCTAGCTGTGGTTAATGAGAAGAACACACATTTCAATGACGCTGGTGGATCCATATGTGGTATGTGAAAAGAATAGTCATGAAATGACTCTAGTTGTTATTAGTAAAAGAACACACATGCAATGACACTAGTGGATACATGTGTGGTCTTTGATGAGAAAACACATGCAATGACACTGGTGGATCCATGTGTGGTCTCTGAAGAGAACATACATTTCAATGACACTGGTGGATCCATATGTGGTATGTGAAAAGAACACACATTCAATGACTCTAGTTTTTGTTAGTAAAGAGAACACACATGCAATGCCAATGGTGGATCCATGTGTGGTCTGTGAAGAGAACACACATGCAATGACTCTAGTTGTGGTTAATGAGAAGAACACACATTTCAATGACACTTGTGGATCCACATGTGGTATGTGAAAAGAATAGTCATGAAATGACTCCAGTTGTTGTTAGTAAAAAGAACACACATGCAATGACACTGGTGGATCCATGTGTGGTCTCTACATAGAACACACATGCAATGGCACTGTTGGATCCATATGTGGTATGTGAAAA